>BSBN01000497.1:2790251-4185377 GCA_027924645.1 Cunninghamia lanceolata | reverse complement strand
AATTAATTATATACTTGATATATTAATTTGAATAACAAGGAAATACTGAAATGGAGACAGCTATACAATTGATACCAGAATAAAACCACAGAATCAGAGAACTTTAATTTACTTCTTCAATAAGATACTTGCAACATGGTCTTTGAGAAACATTGTAAACTTTGTGTATTATATTCTACTGCTGATGATTCTATGTCTCTTCCTTTTCTTTTCTGCCTTGGTTCCCTTATATATGTGTGAAAGAAACAAGCCTCAGGCCTTAAACAGTGTAACCATTCAAAATTACACCCTTTCAGGTAACTAATGCATAATAATTAAGAAACAAACAATAGACAAAGGCAAATGCAATGCTCATGTTCTGAGCTCTATTAATCTTCGTAGAGGGGCCTGTGAATACTGGCCTGGGAAGATCTTTCCTCCAATATTGCAGTAACTAATAAAATGTACTTTTCCTATTCTCATTGCTGAAAGCAATACATCGATCTATATATTGCAAAATATCAAGAAAATTTCATTCTTGCTTTCCTCGACCCTCTTCATATTGCTGTGGCAAAGAACAAATTCATCTCAGAGATACGATAAATATATATGTATCAGAAATTCCTTCGTATGAACTTTTGTATATACATTCGGGACATACATACAAATGTGGACTCCATTGGGTCTATAAAAAAAACTAGAATTAATTACATATTTGGTCATGTATACTCTTGCCTTGTGTATCGAATTCATGCCTCTTAATATACATATGTGGTCCCCACTTGATGTATATAATTTTCAAATCTCCAATTATGTCAGGTTTTGTATATTATTCTCTTGTATATTTTCTTTGTATATTGCCATTTGTATGTTATCTTGTATAAGCGCACATACAAAGCATCTTATACAAAGCCTCTCTTTACCTTTTATTCCCAGCGATGCTTTTTATTCCTTTGTATATCGGGTATGTATATTATAAACATACAAGCACCCCGAACATAAAAAGGCTTTTTAGTATTTAACTTTCTTTTCACATTCGGTTTGTATCTCTTATTTGCATCCTTTTAACTTGTATATCGGCTTGTATATCAAAGATATACATTGTTATTTATACAAGCCCAATATGCAAATGGTGGAGCCCCCATCACTTTTCTGATTGTATCTTTTGAAATTTAACAATACTTGTATCCAATTTTTAGATACAAAGCCAAATACATACAAACTCCTTTGTATCACCTCTTTGGACTTATCATTTTTATAAACCACAGTTTACTTACTTTTCAGCTCCGTGATCTATATAAAGTGAAATGCATCTTCTGATATACTTTAAGTCATGATGCATCATTTTAACCAAATTTCAACCTTTCTTGAGTTCTGCGTTGTATGTATATTAGATACAAATGATTATACATACACTAATATAGGCTTCTGTCTTTGTGTGTTTAATATTTGTATGTCTTATACAAATGTATTTGTATATCTATTTGTGGTGGGGCCCATGTATTCATCTTTGGTGCTTGCATATTCTATATATGCATTTTCATGCATTTGTATTTTTGTATCCACGCGTTTTGTGCAATTGTATTTATATCTTGTATGCATCACGGACTTCACTGAAAATTCTTAAGGATTTAACTCTCTGATCGGGTCCAGTTCTATGAAACGTCATCAAGTCTAGATCTTCATGCATATTGGTGTAAGCTATGCTGAAGTACTTTTCTTCAATCAGTAAGACTTTAGAGTATCAAAAACTCCTTGATTTTTCTTTCTGATGCTTATCTCCTGCCGATGACTGGTAGTTACCTCCGTTCCATTGAATGATCGGTGAGAGTCCTACCAAAATCTATTATTGGCATGACTTATACTGTTGGGAGGGCTTGTAGAGTATTCATCGATAGTGTTTCCTTATGCCGATCGGCGTGACCATGCATTTTCTCCCTAATGAAAGGTCATCGGTGCCACTTTCTCCATCGGTGTCTTCCAAAACATTCTCCCTGATCCTTATTATCATGCCGATAGCCATTTCAACTAGTTTCTAATGGAGCATGGATCGGTATAACAAAAGGAAGGTCTTGCCGATGTTAAGAAATTGAGGCCCTTTACATTATTTTTGATAAAAGTCATGGGATATATCAGTTGCTTATTCTGATTTTGGGTGAAATATGTTTTGGTTTGGTCAGAAATAGGTGAGTAGGAATACAAGAATATTTCAGATTTTCCCATCCCAACAGTGGCTTTGTCTGGAATGTATACTGCTTGTGAGTATAACAATAATTCAAATCTCTTGGGGAAGTAGACCATATGTTTCATTTATTTGAGATTGCGGTTTCACAGAATTGTATGAGAATCGGGGGATGGGGGTGATAATGACGGGGAATGGGAATGATCCTATACTATTGTACATGGAAAAGACTTTTTTTTTTATAGAGATTGATAGGACTGTCCATGTACTGGTAGATCCTAATCTCTTTTGGTTTCCCTAAACTATTGTGCATGGAATGAAATTGTTTTGAGAATTTTAAGGGTTGTCCATGCACTGGCAACACTTAATTCTCTTTGTGCATGATATTCTATGAAAAGAAAGGTTTCAAATATTGCTCATGCATAGGCAATTCCTACTCTTTTCCAGACATGTTTTGCAAATAGTAAGAATCATCACCTCCTTTGCCAGTTATAACAAAAGGACCTAACCATAAAGCTTCAAATTTTCCATGCTTTCCTTTGTCCTGGCACCTAACATTCCACATCAGTACTAAATTATTTATTTCAAACTTCCTATCTTTGACCTTCTTGTCAAAGAGGTATTTCACTTGTGCTTGTAACTTAATATTCTGCCTTTGGGCTAGTCTCCTTGTTTCATCAAGCTCTGCAAGATGTTCTAATCTTTCTTCCATTGGTTCAGGAATGTTTAAATCTTCTTAAAGAATAAATTTGTAAAATGGTAGGAGATTTTCTAATAGTATTCTTGCTTTTGTTCCATATACTAGTTCAAAAGGAGATCTCCCAATTGCTCTTTTTACAGTAATCCTATCAACGCATACAACCATTCTTAATTTTGAATCCCATGCTTTCTTGTTTCCATCCAACATTCTCTTTATAATTTTTAGAAGGCTTTTGTTGCTGGATTCTTGTATTATAGAAATTTTTAAATTAATCAGACCTGAAACACATTCCATTGTTCGTGATTAACCTTACTAGAGTACCAAATCTGAATATAATATTTTCCATCAGAAAATTAATCACCACCCTGCTTGTTGCTTGCATGGTTGGGATTGCTTCCACCCACTTTGTGAAGTAATCTGTCACCACTAAAATCCATTTGTGTCAACCACTTGACTTGTCCACAATTTCTCCTATGAAGTCAATACCCCATTGATAGAATGGAGCCTCCACTTGCATGGGTTTCAAGGGCAATGCTCCCTGATATTTCAACTTTCCTGAGAACTTTTGACATGCCTCACATTTCCTAGTGTAATAATATGGATCATTAAAAACTCTAGGCCAATAATATCCAGCCCTTAGGATCTTGTGGGCTATTGTCTTTGCTGAAAAATGACCACACATACCCTCATGTAACTCTTTCATGATATGTTTTGATTGATGCTCATCTAGGCATAATAATAGGATACCATTCCTATTCTTCCAATAAAGATCTACATCAATATATACATATTTTAAGGCCTGCAATTTAAGTGTCCTTTTATTATCATCATACCCCTCAGGACATTTCATGTGCTTTAAATAATATATGATATCTATATACCATGGAGTATTCTCAATGCTAGAACTTGTATTATCAACATCATTAGTACTACATATCTTGGACGCTTCATGATTACTCTCAACCATTAACCTAGCAAGACCCTATCCTCTCACTAGTTTAGTGACCTAGATTTCAATATTGAACTCCTGAATTCTATTGATCCATCTGCATCTTCTAACTGTGACTTCAGTTTGGACATCTTTTACTACAACATTAGGCACATATGCTATGATTTCAGCTCCCACTAAGTGTGGCCTAAACGTTTTAACTGCCTTCACCAATGCATATGCCTATTTCTCAGGTATTTTATTTGTTTTTAACTAAACTATTTCTTGACTAAAAATGGTTTCCTTCCCATCATGTTCTTCTACAAATGCATTAAAATTAATCTCTTGATTTTCATAATGATCAGCACAATGCAGGAAGTTGATTATATCAGAATCATTGTCAAATACTTGCCAATTATGTACATTAGCTGGGATAGTGGGTCTGGTTTTGAACTCAACTTCTGTAATACCTCCCAATGTGACATCATCCCTTTTTAATGCAATATTCGCTAAGAAATCTACCATAATGTTTTTTGACCTATCAATCTAATTGATTGAAAAGGCATCAAATAACTCAATATCATCCTAGACTGCATCTCTGTACTGTCTCAACCTCTTGTTTTTTGATAGGTATTTCTCTCTTACTTGGGAAGTAACCAATTCAAAATCACCATATACAGCTAACTTTTTTATCTTATGCTTGGTGGCTATGTTCAAACCAATGAGCAAAGCTTCATACTTTGCTATATTATTTGTGCATTCAAATGTTAATAGAAAAGAGTATTTGAAAGTTTTACCTCCTGGTGAAATAAATACTACTCCAGCCCCATTTCCCACTTTGCTACATGCACCATCAAAATACATCTTCCATACATCATTTTCTTCTTTCTTAGATTCAATATGTATTGGATCAGTATTCTGCAATTCTGGCTGACTTTTCTTAACCATGAAGGCTCCCAAATCTGTATCACAAAAGAAATTTATTTTATGTTGATCTAATCATTCTATAATATTTTCATACCTTGACTCCCTGCACAGCTTGATTTCTTTACCTCCAACTGGTATTGTGGCATATGATAAGTCCAATTGGACATTCCCTCCTACCATTGCAGTCCATTGTCTCGATAGAAGCATTCTATAATATGGTGGGATGTCAACTACAGTAATATCAATGTTATAAGTTGCTTTAGGGTATGAGGCAAGTTTTATCTCCACATCCCTCATAATACCAACGACTGGGATGGATCTATTATCCATTGCATAACACCTACCAAATGTTGTATCAACCCACATTCCCAGTTCTTTCATAACTGCTAGTGGCATGATGTTCATGGCAGCACCCGAATCAATCATGCAGTTCCTCACTATCCTATTTTTGATTAATAATGTAGTGTAGAAAGGGTTCACCTGTGAGGGATTCTTTGTCAATGTATCACCTAGGTATACCTTAGGCATTTGGAATGTTTCTTAATGAACATTGTTTGTTTTGTTTTCAGATCCTTTATGTTTTTGACTTGGTATATCTGAAATCAGTTTAACTAATGTATCCCTATATTTGTCCATCTTCATTATTTCTAAAAGTGGAACTGATATATTTACTTGAGATATTACATGAACAATGTCAAAAGAATGGGCCATAGTCTAATCATTCTTTTCTGTCTTTATATTTTCTTTTTCTTGATTTTTTGATTTTTCTTTTGTTTTACTCTTACCACCCTTTTCCGGTTCTTTGAATGATGACTTTGCATTATTCTTTTTATAATTATGATCTTTTATGAATAAACTCTGAGCTGTTCCTTGTTCAACATTCACTGTCCTATTCCTTAAGTTATAAGCAATTTTAACTTGAGCTATTGTAGCTATTATAAGAGCTTCTCATTCATTTTTAGTGGGCTTTCTCCATTGATTATATGGCTGATTGTTATAATAAGTGGGTTCCTCATAACCATCCTGTTGATGATGATGTTAGTCATATACAAACATAGAATAAAAGTTACACAACAACCTTTACTCATCTTGAAAGATACGATGAATTCAGAGAATTCATGATCCCAAGTCTCCGTTGATTAGGTCTTAATCTACTGACGTTACTCAGTGGTTGATGTGTGTTGCTGTTTTCCATTTAGGGGCCTTACGTTCTTCAGTAATTTCTATAAAATTTCATCAATATTCCTCCAAATATCCTGTTCTTTATGTCTGCCCTGCATAAATCTTTAACAATTCTACCTCTGCACTTATGGATTCACTCAAATAATGTGCTTCCAGGCTGATATTTGCATGATTTCTACCATTATTTATGATTCTTTGCATGATATTTCCAATACTACATGCATTTAACTCAAATATGCTAATGATTTTCAGTTACCTACGGGATGTCAGCATACCTCTCTATTTCTGCTTATTATTTTTCATGACTTGCAGTTATGGTGATGAATTTATGAAATTTAAAAAAAGGAAAAGGGTTAAAGAATGAGATTCCCAAAACTACTTGACTGAGATCACTGATCCACATACAAGCTCCCATACATGCAATGAAAAGAAGGAAACTATAATCATACTTCACCAGGACATTCCACAAATCTGCATGATCTAGTGCAAATCTTCAAAGGAAAAGTTGACAACAACATGTAATGAAATGAAAGCGCTTCTAGTTGAACACAACATTCACCAGTACATATCCAGAAATCAACATGAAGATTACGTAAAATTTACAATCAGGATGTAATCTGAAACTTCATATCCATTCAGTATGTTCAAGAACAGGTACATTTACAGTGATCTGAAGAAAGAACCTTGACATTTCAACAATTCAATCCTCATTAGTCTCAGTAATCTGATCTCCTATTTGATTCTACAGTAATTGGCCTTATTGTACCAAATGTTCCAATGTATCTATATCCCCCCTTAGTATGATAAGTTCTGGCCCATATATAGAGCAAATGCCAGAAAATAGTTACAATGATCCAAGGATCATGATCCTCTCATAATAATCAACGGTCCAGATGAAAAGCACATGCTTTGCCAGACTGGTAAAATATACAACTGGCACAGAATAGTTACACCGACGTCCACCCATCAGGGAGACAACCACTATCACCTTGACTTCATAAGGCTCCACCGATAGTGAACCCTACACCGATAGCCACTTTCATTGGGGAGACAACCACCCATCGTGGAAATAAAACTCAACACTTCTGATGGCGAAAGCTAGGCCGATGGACCTTTCCATCGGGGAGACAACCTCAGTCGGCGAGAGAACACAAAGCTCCACCGATGACCTAAGTCAGGCCGATGGACACTTTGAAACCTTTTATCTTGCCTGATGTACAAAATATAATATGTCCACTTGTATGCTTATATAATGTATATCGACATTGTATATAAGAAACATACATAGTTTTTTCATCCTTAATAAACTTTTTGGGTCCGAAGTGCATGCATATTATCGATCTGCAGGATATTAAGAAATATGATCCTCCTCATCGAATATCATGATGACGTCACCATCATATCCCAAGCTTCATAGAAACGCAAAAGATGACGTCACTGTCATATTGGTGAAATCAGGGGGATATTTGTAATATCAGGTCACATTAGGAAGATGATCAGGTGATAAATGTAATATGACCCTGGCGACTAAAGTAACCCACCCTCGATAGATCAGGATGATGATGATGGCATCATCATCATATCCGCACTGGGGTGATATTCGGAATATGATCCTGCTGCTGAGAATATCACCCGCCCTTTAAAAGATAGGGTGATCATCATGATCATGTCAAAGGAGATCAGGAGGATATAGGATCATCATCAGTCATATTAGTAAATATGACTCTCCTTTGAATATGCGAATGCTTTGACAGGTAAATGACTTTCCGATAGGAATTTGACGCGCGCATGCAAATATGCAGATGGTAGATTTTCTAAGCAGGGTGATATTATAATATCATGATGACCATTGTTATGAAATATGACCCTTCCAAAATCATGTTTGACTAAACCTTTGACCTGTCATAACTTTCTCATATGGATGAATTTCAGGATGATGTAAAAGGCAAACCTGCCTAGAATTTCAAGCTCTTTCACATGGCAAACTTTTGAGGACAGATTCAGACTTTCAAATTTGGCTCAGATTTCAAGATCATAAATATGCCTGACATTAGGCATATGCATACTAACTGAGATGACTTTTACCGTTAACGCCCAGGGCACAAAAACAAGGGAACAAGCCAGCAAAGTTGGGTCCCTGTTTTGCTAAGTCAAAATGGGGCGTGTTGTGTAACTACACAACAACTTGCCACCAAAGAAAACAACAAAATTCAAATAATTCAAAAGGTGAGGATAAATTAAAACATAAATTTCCAACTCCTGTTAAGCATGAGCATCCTAATCCTTTCTAACTGGTATCATGTTCATCAATGTAACAATGAATTGATTAGGGATCAACTGTGTGCACGTGATTCATATACTCATCTTGAAAGTGAGTTGAATAAATCAGTGACTGGTGTTAAGCTACGTAGTTTGGTTCATCCCTCATAGCCAACCGGATAGAGCCTTGCTGCCAGCAGGTGTCCATAGCCCCGACAAGGTTATCGTTGCAATTCCCCTAAGTAGAGCCCCATTGCCAGCAAGCGTCTATAGCCCCGGTAGAGTTACTTAGATGACTTAATCTAGATTTTCAGAAAATCCATTTTATTATTTTATATTTTGAATTTAATTTCTTAAGATATAACAGTTGTAGCCTCATGATACAAGGAGTGGTCACTTGCTGAATTAAGCTGAGAATTGCAATGGTAGCAAGGGCAACCTTTAGATTTTTCACTTAACACCTACACTGATATGTTCAATAAACCCAAGGCTGTTAGGTGTGTCATTGTGAGGATCACCTTGACTCAAGAAAAGTAGTACTGCTGAATATGATACCACAAACCTGATCAAGAGTACCTATACTGATATGAGTTACAACCTATGTAAAAACTTATATCCAACTTTTGAATTCTAATAATTTCTGCAGTGTTCTTAAGTAACAAGATGCACCAGTTTTTCCCAACCAAAACAAAGACTCAACAACGCAAAACACAAAGAAACCTATATAAACAACTAACCTACAAAATTATATACAAACCACTACTAGGCAAACAAAAACCAGAAAATGACCCAAATACACCTGTATTTGCATACTTCTTTTGATTGTGTAGGAGCATTAGGGTATTAGTTATGGTTCTCAACCTAGTGAATTTATCTTTATATTCTAAAAAATATTCTGATATTCTGACTTCATTGTGTTCAATAGAATAACCCTTGATGATCAGCAACTGAGGCAGCTCATCATGTTCATGATTAATCCACGTGTACGTCTTATCTTTCAAATTTCCATAATCAAAATAGTATTCAACATCATTTACTGTGGAAAGGAGAAATACAACCTGGTGTATCTCTGGTTCTGTTGGACATGCTTGTTTGTTGACAGATGATCTTCCATTTAATTCTATATTTTCATTGCTTGGCTCAGTGTCTGGTCTCTCTTCAAATTGAAGGATGTATGACTCGTGATGTATTAATTCATCTTTATCCATATTTGTTCCTTTATTCTAGATGTTTAGTTTATCCTCCAGTTCAGGAAACATCTCAATATTTTCTTCAATTTCCTGCACATCAGCATCTAAATGAGTATCTTCATTATCACAACCTGAGATACAGAAATTTATCATTTCTAAATCACTTGACTGTAAAAGAGAAACAACTTTCACTTGATAAGGACACTCCCCTATTTCATTTTCAAAATATTTCTGGAGTGACGTCTGATCATGCACAACAACTCCAAAGTCTTCTACATCTTCATCTTTCAGGAATTGTTCATTAAATAATTCACATCTTCTATCTAGTAAAGTGCCTAGTTCCATTAACCTGCAATATTCCTACATTTGATCATTCAATTCAAAGAAGTTAGGTAGTTAATCAGCATTTATTTTCTTTTCTATGACTCCCTGAGTTACCACTATAGGAACTTCATCAGCAACAGTGCCTTTGGATTCCTCCATTGTCTGTTTATACTTCTCTTTACCATAAAAAGACTCTAAGAAAGATGTTTCATCTTCTTTATCAAAAGTATTAGGATCAGAATCAAATATATTATCCTGATGAGTGGTTTCTTCTCTAGAATTTTCACAAGATTCATACCTGCATACTGATTGGTCCTTACTTGTATTAGGAAGTAGAGAACTCCTATCAATCTCACCATAAAATGAATCCAGGAAAGATGTTTCTTCTTCTTTACCTTCTATAATTGATTTAGCTATTGTATTTTTTAAACAATTCATGATTACAGGTGTTGCATCCTCTTGCTGTTCCAGAATTTGAGCCTTCTCCAACATGACCAAGCACGTTTCACTATCCCTTTCTGAATGCTCTTGGTCATGTAACCTGCACCAACTTTCAATCAAGACATCATCAGTGGATAAACCTAATATTTGACTACACTGTATATTTCTAGACAAGTATAATTCAAAATCTTTAGAGTGGTCCACTTCAACGTTTGGACAACTAATAACTTCTGGTGTTGCATCTGCTTGTTGCTCCAGAATTTCTTCATTTTCCTACCCGACTTCGGCCCTGAACACATCCAGAAAGAATATTAATCCTTTCAAGTATAAATCCAACCTTGTAAGGAAAGTTAGGCAATTTATTTCAGTGTGTTCCACAGTCCTGTGTATCCTGGAACAGGTGGATAAACCAAAGTTTGAGGATAAAGCTGCCTATTCAAAGTTTCCTGAAATAAAGGGATGTTAATTTGACAATTATTTTCATATGCATCCATCAAACTGAGACTCTATTTTCCAATTTTTTAAGATCTTCAAATTTTAACTAGATCTACCATATCTCAGAATAAAACTTGAAAGTTCAGAAAATGTTGGTCAAATCTTTGAAGCTTTGAGCTAGATCTTTGCAAAGATACAGTCAGAATCCCTCAAATAAGAGATATTTGCAGACATTAACCTCAAATGATGAAATGTTTATGCAATATTTGTAAAAATCTAGAAATTCTCTGTTCAGCCCTCCTTCTAGCGCCAATTTATGTTGCGTTAGAAGCGAGGGGCCTGCATAAAATGAATGATGACTGAAGCAATGGTGTCTTTTCCCGTTCTGCCCTCCTTCTAGCACTAATTTATGTTGCGTTAGAAGCAAGGGGCCTGCATAAAATGAATGATGACTGAAGCAATGGTGTCTTTTCCCGTTCTGCCCTCCTTCTAGCGCCAATTTATGTTGATGATGATGTTAGTTATAAACAAACATAGAATAAAAGTTACACAACAACCTTTACTCATCTTGAAAGATGTGATGAATTCAGAGAATTCATGATCCCAAGTCTCTGTTGATTAGGTCTTAATCTACTGACGTTACTCAGTGGTTGATATGTGTTACTGTTTTCCATTTAGGGGCCTTACGTTCTTCAGTAATTTCTACAAAATTTCATCAATATTCCTCCAAATATCCTGTTCTTTATGTCTGCCCTGCACAAATCTTTAACAATTCTACCTTTGCACTTATGGATTCACTCAAATAATGTGCTTACAGGCTGATATTTGCATGATTTCTACCATTATTTATGATTCTTTGCATGATATTTCCAATACTACATGCATTTAACTCAAATATGCTAATGATTTTCAGTTACCTACGGGATGTCAGCATACCTCTCTATCTCTGCTTATTATTTGTCATGACTTGCAGTTATGGTGATGAATTTATGAAATTTAAAAAAAGGAAAAGGGTTAAAGAATGAGATTCCCAAAACTACTTGACTGAGATCACTGATCCACATATAAGCTCCCATACATGCAATGAAAAGAAGGAAACTATAATCATACTTCACCAGGACATTCCACAAATCTGCATGATCTAGTGCAAATCTTCAAAGGAAAAGTTGACAACAACATGTAATGAAATGAAAGCGCTTCTAGTTGAACACAGCATTCACCAGTACATATCCAGAAATCAACATGAAGATTACGTAAAATTTACAATCAGGATGTAATCTGAAACTTCATATCCATTCAGTATGTTCAAGAATAGGTACATTTACAGTGATTTGAAGAAAGAACCTTGACATTTCAACAATTCAATTCTCATTAGTCTCAGTAATCCGATCTCTTGTTTGATTCTATAGTAATTGGCCTTATTGTGCCAGATGTTCTAATGTATCTATATCCCCCCTTAGTATGATAAGTTCTGGCCCATATATAGAGCAAATGCCAGAAAATAGTTACAATGATCCAAGGATCATGATCCTCTCATAATAATCAACAGTCCAGATGAAAAGCACATGCTTTGCCAGACTGGTAAAATATACAACTGGCACAGAATGTTCCAGCATCTTTGATTTGATTCGGTCTCCAGCTGGCAAACAACGTATTTGACAATATCCTCCTCACTTCTGGTTCATGTTGCCTCCGTGTGCAACTTTGCAATGTTCAGCTACAGCTCCAACAGCTCTAAGACTTCCTGCAAATAAACATACCAGAATTAAGCACAGCATCACTTAAAACATAGCATGAAGATAAAATTTACATTAAAAATAGGCTAAATGTGCAAACACATGCAATCGGGTTTCAAATCTGTGAAAACCATGCACTAAATGTATAAACAGTGCCAGAAATACTCGGGTTAACCATCGTTGACTGAAATCAGGCTATTGGGCTCCAAGAAACTTTAAAATTCATTGCTTCATTTTCCCACCCATTTCTTTGTATATTGGGTTCCAAATATGATCATCCAGTCAAAACATACAAGGAATTAACCGCTTTTAAATTTCCTTCGAATCCGCTCCTTGTACATTATTGGCTTGTATATCGTGTATTGTATGTTTTGAACCCTACATACAAGGCATTAACTCCATTTCACAAACCTTTAGTGTCTGGCCTGCATATCTGCTTGCATCTCGGGTCAGCATCATATTTGCACTATATATCGGCGTGACACATATGATCGGGATGACAAAATTAAACTTCACCGATGCCAAGAGCTACACCGATCACCTTTTATCAGCGATACTAAGCGCAGTCAGGGAGAAAAAAGCAAGCTCTCCCGATGACTTAAGTTACACTGACGTCCACCTATCGGGGAGACAACCACTATCGCCCTGACTTCATAACGCTCCACCGATAGTGAACTCTACGCCGATAGCCACTTTCATCGGGGAGACAACCACCCATCGGGGAAATAAAACTCAACACTTCTGATGGCGAAAGCTAGGCTGATGGACCTTTCCATCGGGGAGACAACCTCAGTCAGCGAGAGAACACAAAGCTCCACCGATGACCTAAGTCAGGCCGATGGAAACTTTAAAACCTTTTATCTTGCCCGATGTACAAAATATAATATGTCCACTTGTATGCTTATATAATGTATATCCACATTGTATATAAGAAACATACAATAGTTTTTTTCATCCTTAATAAACTTTTCGGGTCCAAAGTGCATGCATATTATCGATTTGCAGGATATTAAGAAATATGATCCTCCTCATCGAATATCATGATGATGTCACCATCATATCCCGAGCTTCATAGAAATGCAAAAGATGACGTCACCATCATATTGGTGAAATCAGGGGGATATTTGTAATATCGGGTCACATTAGGAAGATGATCAGGTGATAAATGTAATATGACCCTGGCGACTAAAGTAACCCTCCCTTGATAGATTAGGATGATGATGACGGCATCATTATCATATCCGCACTGGGGTGATATTTGGAATATGATCCTGTTGCTGAGAATATCACCCCCCCTTTAAAAGATAGGGTGATCATCACGATCATTTCAAAGGAGATCAGGAGGATATAGGATCATCATTAGTCATATTAGTAAATATGACCCTCCTTTGAATATGCAAATGCTTTGACAGGTAAATGACTTTCCGATAGGAATTTGATGCGCGCATGCAAATATGCAGACGGTAGATTTTCTAAGCAGGGTGATATTATAATATCAGCATGATATTATAATATCGGGTGATGTTATAATATCATGATGACCGTTGTTATGAAATATGACCCTTCCAAAATCATGTTTGACTAAACCTTTGACCTGTCATAACTTTCTCATATGGACGAATTTCAGGGTGATGTAAAAGGCAAACCTGCCTAGAATTTCAAGCTCTTTCACATGGCAAACTTTTGAGGACAGATTCAGACTTTCAAATTTGGCTTAGATTTCAAGATCACAAATATGCCTGACATTAGGCATATGCATACTGACTGACATGACTTTTACCGTTACTACCCAGGGCACAAAAACAAGGGAACAAGCCAGCAAAGTTGGGTCCCTATTTTGCTAAGTCAAAATGGGGCGTGTTGTGTAACTACACAACAACTTGCCACCAAAGAAAACAACAAAATTCAAATAATTCAAAAGGTGAGGATAAATTAAAACATATATTTCCAACTCCTATTAAGCATGAGCATCCTAATCCTTTCTAACTGGTATCATGTTCATCAATGTAACAATGAATTGATAAGGGATCAATTGTGTGCACGTGATTCATATACTCATCTTGAAAGTGAGTTGAATAAATCAGTGACTGGTGTTAAGCTACGTAGTTTGGTTCATCCCTCATAGCCAACCGGATAGAGCCTTGCTGCCAGCAGGCATCCATAGCCCCGGCAAGGTTATCATTGCAATTCCCCTAAGTAGAGCCCCACTGCCAGCAAGCGTCTATAGCCCCGGTAGAGTAACTTAGATGACTTAATCTGGGTTTTCAGAAAATCTATTTTATTATTTTATTTATTTTATATTTTGAATTTAATTTCTTAAGATATAACAGTTGTAGCCTCATGATACAAGGAGTGGTCACTTGCTGAATTAAGCTAAGAATTGCAATGGTAGCAAGGGCAACCTTTAGATTTTTCACTTAACACCTACACTGATATGTTCAATAAACCCAAGGCTGTTAGGTGTGTCATTGTGAGGATCACCTTGACTCAAGAAAAGTAGTACTGATGAATATGATACCACAAACCTAATCAAGAGTACCTATACTGACATGAGTTACAACCTATGTAAAAACTTATATCCAACTTTTGAATTCTAATAATTTCTGCAGTGTTCTTAAGTAACAAGGTGCACCAGTTTTGCCCAACCAAAACAAAGACTCAACAACGCAAAACACAAAGAAACCTGTACAAACAACTAACCTACAAAAAAGAGACAACAGAAAGAGAACAAGAAAGCAAAACAAGTAGACTGTACAAACAACTAACCTACAAAATTATATACAAACCACTACTAGGCAAACAAAAACCAGAAAATGACCCAAATACACCTGTATTTGCATACTTCTTTTGATTGTGTAGGAGCATTAGGGTATTAGTTATGGTTCTCAACCTAGCGAATTTATCTTTATATTCTAAAAAATATTCTGATATTCTGACTTCATTGTGTTCAACAGAATAACCCTTGATGATCAGCAACTGAGGCAGCTCATCATGTTCATGATTAATCCACGTGCACATCTTATCTTTCAAATTTCCATAATCAAAATAGTATTCAACATCATTTACTATGGAAAGGAGAAATACAACTGGTGTATCTCTGGTTCTGTTGGACATGCTTGTTTGTTGACAGCTGATCTTCCATTTAATTCTATATTTTCATTACTTGGCTCAGTGTCTGGTCTCTCTTCAAATTGAAGGATGTATGACTCGTGATGTATTAATTCTTCATCTTTATCCATATTTGTTCCTTTATTCTAGATGTTCAGTTTATCCTCCAGTTCAGGAAACATCTCAATATTTTCTTCAATTTCCTGCACATCAGCATCTAAATGAGTATCTTCATTATCACAACCTGATATACAGAAATTTATCATTTCTAAATCACTTGACTGTAAAAGAGAAACAACTTTCACTTGATAAGGACACTCCCCTATTTCATTTTCAAAATATTTCTGGAGTAACGTCTGATCATGCACAACAACTCCAAAGTCTTCTACATCTTCATCTTTCAGGAATTGTTCATTAAATAATTCACATCTTCTATCTAGTAAAGTGCCTAGTTCCATTAACCTGCAATATTCCTGCATTTGATCATTGAATTCAAAGAAGTTAGGTAGTAAATCAGCATTTATTTTCTTTTCTATGACTCCCTGAGTTACCACTATAGAATCTTCATCAGCAACAGTGCCTTTGGATTCCTCCATTGTCTGTTTATACTTCTCTTTACCATAAAAAGACTCCAAGAAAGATGTTTCATCTTCTTTATCAAAAGTATTAGGATCAGAATCAAATATATTATCCTGATGAGTGGTTTCTTCTCTAGAATTTTCACAAGATTCATACCTGCATACTGACTGGTCCTTACTTGTATTAGGAAGTAGAGAACTCCTATCAATCTCACCATAAAATGAATCTAGGAAAGATGTTTCTTCTTCTTTACCTTCTATAATTGATTTAGCTATTGTATTTTTTAAACAACTCATGATTACAGGTGTTGCATCCTCTTGCTGTTCCAGAATTTGAGCCTTCTCCAACATGACCAAGCACGTTTCACAATCCCTTTCTGAATGCTCTTGGTCATGTAACCTGCACCAACTTTCAATCAAGACATCATCAGTGGATAAACCTAATATTTGACTACACTATATATTTCTAGACAAGTATAATTCAAAATCTTCAGAGCGGTCCACTTCAACGTCTGGACAACTAATAACTTCTGGTGTTGCATCTGCTTGTTGCTCTAGAATTTCTTCATTTTCCTGTCCGACTTCGGCCCTAAACACATCCAGAAAGAAAATTAATCCTTTCAAGTATAAATCCAACCTTGTAAGGAAAGTTAGGCAATTTATTTCAGTGTGTTCCACAGTCTTGTGTATCCTGCAATTGGTGGATAAACCAAAGTTAGGTAAACTTTGAGGATAAAGCTGCCTATTCAAAGTTTCCTGAAATAAAGGGATGTTAATTTGACAATTATTTTCATATGCATCCATCAAACTGAGACTCTATTTTCCAATTTTTTAAGATCTTCAAGTTTTAACCAGATCTAGCATATCTCAGAATAAAACTTGAAAGTTCAGAAAATGTTGGTCAAATCTTTGAAGCTTTGAGCTAGATCTTTGCAAAGATACAGTCAGAATCCGTCAGATAAGAGATATTTGCAGACATTAACCTCAAATGATGAAATGTTTATGCAATATTTGTAAAAATCTAGAAATTCTCTGTTCAGCCCTCCTTCTAGCGCCAATTTATGTTGCGTTAGAAGCGAGGGGCCTGCATAAAATAAATGATGACTGAAGCAATGGTGTCTTTTCCCGTTCTGCCCTCCTTCTAGTGCCAATTTATGTTGCGTTAGAAGCGAGGGGCCTGCATAAAATGAATGATGACTGAAGCAATGGTGTCTTTTCCCGTTCTGCCCTCGTTCTAGCGCCAATTTATGTTGATGATGATGTTAGTCATATACAAACATAGAATAAAAGTTACACAACAACCTTTACTCATCTTGAAAGATACGATGAATTTAAAGAATTCATGATCCCAAGTCTCCATTGATTAGGTCTTAATCTACTGACGTTACTCAGTGGTTGATGTGTGTTGCTATTTTCCATTCAGGGGCCTTACGTTCTTCAGTAATTTCTACAAAATTTCATCAATATTCCTCCAAATATCCTGTTCTTTATGTCTGCCCTACACAAATCTTTAACAATTCTACCTCTGCACTTATGGATTCACTCAAATAATGTGCTTACAGGCCGATATTTGCATGATTTCTACCATTATTTATGATTCTTTGCATGATATTTCCAATACTACATGCATTTAACTCAAATATGCTAATGATTTTCAGTTACCTACGGGATGTCAGCATACCTCTCTATTTCTGCTTATTATTTGTCATGACTTGCAGTTATGGTGATGAATTTATGAAATTTAAAAAAAGGAAAAGGGTTAAAGAATGAGATTCCCAAAACTACTTGACTGAGATCACTGATCCACATACAAGCTCCCATACATGCAATGAAAAGAAGGAAACTATAATCATACTTCACCAGGACATTCCACAAATCTGCATGATCTAGTGCAAATCTTCAAAGGAAAAGTTGACAACAACATGTAATGAAATGAAAGCGCTTCTAGTTGAACACAACATTCACCAGTACATATCCAGAAATCAACATGAAGATTACGTAAAATTTACAATCAGGATGTAATCTGAAACTTCATATCCATTCAGTATGTTCAAGAACAGGTACATTTACAGTGATCTGAAGAAAGAACCTTGACATTTCAACAATTCAATCCTCATTAGTCTCAGTAATCTGATCTCCTATTTGATTCTACAGTAATTGGCCTTATTGTACCAAATGTTCCAATGTATCTATATCCCCCCTTAGTATGATAAGTTCTGGCCCATATATAGAGCAAATGCCAGAAAATAGTTACAATGATCCAAGGATCATGATCCTCTCATAATAATCAACGGTCTAGATGAAAAGCACATGCTTTGCCAGACTGGTAAAATATACAACTTGCACAGAATATTCCAGCATCTTTGATTTGATTCGGTCTCCAGCTGGCAAACAGTGTATTTGACAATATCCTCCTCACTTCTGGTTCATGTTGCCTCCGTGTGCAACTTTGCAATGTTTAGCTACAGCTCCAACAACTCTAAGACTTCCTACAAATAAACATACCAGAATTAAGCACAGCATCACTTAAAACATAGCATGAAGATAAAATTTACATTAAAAATAGGCTAAATGTGCAAACACATGCAATCGGGTTTCAAATCTGTGAAAACCATTCACTAAATGTATAAACAGTGCCAAAAATACTCAAGTCAACCATCGTTGATTGAAATTAGGCTATTGGGCTCCAAGAAACTTTAAAATTCATTGCTCCGTTTTCCCGCCCATTTCTTTGTATATCGGGTTCCAAATATGATCATGTAGTCAAAACATACAAGGAATTAACTGCTTTTAAATTTCCTTCGAATCCGCTCCTTGTACGTTATCGGCTTGTATATCATGTATTGTATGTTTCGAACCCTACATACAAGGCATTAACTCCATTTCACAAACCTTTCACGTCTGGCCTGCATATCTACTTGCATCTCGGGTCAGCATCATATTTGCACTATATATCGGCGTGACCACATATGATCGGGATGACAAAATTAAACTTCACCGATGCCAAGAGCTACATCGATCACCTTTTATCGGCGAGACTAAGCACAGTCGGGGAGAAAAAAGCAAGCTCTCCTAATGACTTAAGTTACACCGACGTCCACCCATCGGGGAGACAACCACTATCGCCCTGACTTCATAAGGCTCCACCGATAGTGAACCCTACGCCGATAGCCACTTTCATCGGGGAGACAACCACCCATCGGGGAAATAAAACTCAACACTTCCGATGGCGAAAGCTAGGCTGATGGACCTTTCCATCAGGGAGACAACCTCAGTCGGCGAGAGAACACAAAGCTCCACTGATGACCTAAGTTAGGCGGATGGACACTTTAAAACCTTTTATCTTGCCCGATGTACAAAATATAATATGTCCACTTGTATGCTTATATAAAGTATATCGACATTGTATATAAGAAACATACAATAGTTTTTTTCATCCTTAATAAACTTTTCGGGTCCGAAGTGCATGCATATTATCGATCTGCAGGATATTAAGAAATATGATCCTCCTCATCGAATATCATGATGACGTCACCATCATATCCCGGGCTTCATAGAAATGCAGAAGATGATGTCACCGTCATATTGGTGAAATCAGGGGATATTTGTAATATCGGGTCACATTAGGAAGATGATCAGGTGATAAATGGAATATGACCTTGGCGACTAAAGTAACCCTCCCTCGATAGATCAGGATGATGATGACGGCATCATCATCATATTTGCATTGGGGTGATATTTGGAATATGATCCTGCTGCTGAGAATATCACCCCCCTTTAAAAGATAGGGTGATCAGCAGGATCATGTCAAAGGAGATCAGGAGGATATAGGATCATCATCAGTCATATTAGTAAATATGACCCTCCTTTGAATATGTGAATGCTTTGACAGGTAAATGACTTTCTGATAGGAATTTGACGCGCGCATGCAAATATGCAGATGGTAGATTTTCTAAGCAGGGTGATATTATAATATCAGCATGATATTATAATATCAGGTGATGTTATAATATCATGATGACTGTTGTTATGAAATATGACCCTTCCAAAATCATGTTTGACTAAACCTTTGACCTGTCATAACTTTCTCATATGGACGAATTTCAGGGTGATGTAAAAGGCAAACCTGCCTAGAATTTCAAGCTCTTTCACATGACAAACTTTTGAGGACAGATTCAGACTTTCAAATTTGGCTCAGATTTTAAGATCACAAATATGCCTGACATTAGGCATATGCATACTGACTGACATGACTTTTACCGTTACCGCCCAGGGCACAAAAACAAGGGAACAAGCCAGCAAAGTTGGGTCCCTATTTTGCTAAGTCAAAATGGGGCGTGTTGTGTAACTACACAACACATCCTCCTGATCTTAGAACACTTTCTGTTTCTCCCATATTGATATCATGTCTTTGGTTTCCCACATCATATTCATATCCCTCTTCCTTTGTAGAAGAATAGTCTTCAGTTAGCAAATATGGTGTATCTTGCATCATGTTTATGGTGTGATTGTCTCTGTTATAATTGTATAAAATTTCTTCTTGTTGTACTATTTTAGCCACCTCACAATACTCAGGTGAATGTGGTAAATTGCATACTAGACACCAAGGTTTATCTTCTACCATAGGTGCCATATTTCTTTTTAGAGGGTCAGGGGTATCCTTGCCATAATGTTGTTTTCTGCTGTTATCAATGGGTCTCCCATCTTTCCAATTTGTATTATACGACATATCATGCAACTTGGGCCTTTCGTGCCTATGTTGACCTTCTTGTTTAGTCTGCTGAATGTTTGGGTTATGAGGATTTCTAGAGTTATCCCTCTTGCTAACCATAGCTGCAGCTTTCCTATTGTTCTCAATAGTTAATGCCATTTTCTGTGCTTCAGCCAGGGTCGTAGGGCACCGATTTCTAAGTCCGTACCCTATCTTGGGATCATATGTTTTCATATAAATGATCAATGCTGCTAGATCGAATAGTTTAGATCCGTGTGGTACTTTGTTGTGTAATTTGGAAAATTTTAGATCGAAGTCATACACTGATTCATTTTGGTATTTTTGGATACTTATCAATTCATGTAATGCAAATTCAGGGGCATACTGATTACCGTACTGCTCCTTAAATTGATTATAGAAATTAGTTATTGAACTGATTGAGGCATCAGGTAAGCTGTTGAACCAATCTCTTGCATCTTCAGTCAGGGACATCATGAATAACCTCATTCTAATATCTTCCCAGTCCATACCAATATCTTGTACAAAAGCATTGAAGCTTCTGATGTGATCTTTAGCTATTATTGCACTGTTCCTAGTAAACTTAGGAACTATATTTCTCCAATTACTATCCATAGGATATGGATACAACTGATACCCAATAAATTCAAATTGGCTACATATGTTTGTAAGGTTTTGAGGTGGAAAATTCATGGGTGGTGGATTAGGGTAGTAATTATATCAACCTGGAGGCTGATAATAGGCATATTGCTACTATGGGTTTATGTAGGGATTTATGTAAGGATTTTGTGGTCTATAATATTGTTGCCTAGGGGGTGGGTAAGGATTAGCCATATGCTGAGAGGTGTTGTGTATGGGAGGTGGTCTAGGAACTTTAGGAATGACATTTTGATGACTTCCAGAGACTTGTGAATTTGAAGCACCACCTGTATTTTGGTGTAAATTGTGTTGTGGATTCCTTGAAGTGTTTCCCCTATGTGGAGGTACATATTTTGGGGGGGCTATTTGAGCTCTACTCTTTATCTGTTGAATCTCTTGTTGCAACAACCTCTTAGTTTCTTCTATCTTGCTCATTTCAAGTTCGTCCTGGAGCCTATGTAGATCTTGTTGTGCTTGATTCATACCTCCTGAAGTCTTTGGGCTGTTATTTACTTCTTGAGTTGAGAATCCATGTTTTACCCCTTCTCCCTAATGTAATGACATTATGAAATCATATTCATCTTGTCTTTGATCGATTTCACTCATGGCCCGTGCTTCACACTCAAGCAGTTCTTGAGGATTAGGTTTGTATTTTGCCAATATATCATCAGTTACTTCGTTGAGAGTTTCATTTGAATCATGCAGAGGTCAGAACTTATTGTGAACTGTAATAGTTTGCTTTGCATTATCCTTTTGAGCCTTCTGGCTATCATTCTGGTGAGAATAATTTGATGTTCCATTTCTTTTGGAGATGTTTCTAATTGGTGGAGATGATTGCAATTTCTTGCCTTCAATCTTGGATCTCCTACCATCCATTTGGTATCAATTTTCTGTTATAAAAGTCACTAGAGTCACCACCTATTTTGTAAATAGGAAAAAGTTTGTAATTTATCTTTCTGGGTTCTTGTTGCCAGCAGAGTTACCAAATTAAAGTTTCTGAAATGACTCTATAAAAGGAATGGTTTTTTACTAAGGTCTTTTATTTATATTCCCCAGCAGAGTCGCCAATTTGTTAGGTCTCAAAAATGAAGGTTGCTAATCCTAAGAGGATGCCAGGGTCTATGCTTAGATTTGCAACATTTTTGAACTAACGTGACGGAATCAACCTTTAGGGGTTGATGACTCCCTGCACTTTAGGTCCTACTAAACCTAGGTGGGTGAACCTTGAAAATTAAAGTAGGTTGAGGATAAGTATTTTGACTAAGTAAATAGATCTATCTACAGTGGTAAATGGTGTAGAATAGATAAAAGCTTGCTAACTAATTCTAATATCTGATGAATTGTATAAGAAATATCAAGGTGAATTTTATGATTGTGTAAATAAAAAGATTTAAATGATGAATTGAAATAAGACCAGTGCCTTGTTGGGTAAACAGAGTCAAATGAAGGACTAAGACTAGTGGCTTATAGTGGGCAGTAATTCTAATTGTTTGGCACAATATTATAGTTTATAACTTGTATAAACGTGTAGGGAGATGACTGACAAACTCTTCTTAATAATCCAACTAATACAATTAGTTTTCTTGTTACTCACTAGAAGGTAATTTAATCATTTCTTGAAGGAACCAATTGAATGAAATATGCAAGATAACAGACAATATCAATTTGTAGACATAATGGCAATCCTGATTATATGATTCTTCTTAGTAATCCAAACTAACACTTCCAGGTTACTGTGATTGATCAGAAGGATTTTAATTCCTCTATGGAAACCAATTAACCCAATCACACAGATACAACAAATGTGTATTGACAAATTAATTATATACTTGATATATTAATTTGAATAACAAGGAAATACTGAAATGGAGACAACCATACAATTGAGTAAATTCAACAAACAATTGATGCCAGAATAAAACCACAGAATCAGAGAACTTTAATTTACTTCTTCAATAAGATACTTGCAACATGGTCTTTGAGAAACATTGTAAACTTTGTGTATTATATTCTACTGCTGATGATTCTGTGTCTCTTCCTTTTCTTTTCTACCTTGGTTCTCTTATATATGTGTGAAGGAAACAAACCTCAGGCCTTAAATAGTGTGTCCATTCATAATTACACCTTTTCAGGTAACTAATGCATAATAATTAAGAAACAAGGGATAGACAAAGGCAAATGCAATGCTCATGTTTTGGGCTCTATTAATCTTCATAGAGGGCCCCATGACTGCTGGCCTGGCAAGATCTTTCCTCCAATATTGCAGTAACTAATAAAATGTGCTTTGCCTTTTCTCATTGCTGAAAGTAATACATCGATCTATATATTGTAAAATATCAAGAAAATTTCAATCTTGCTTTCCCCGACCCTCTTCATATTGCTGTGGCAAAGAACAAATTCATCTCAGAGATATGATAAATATATATATATATATATCAGAAATTCCTTCGTATCAACTTTTGTATATACATTCGGGAAATACATACAAATGTGGATTCCATCTGTTCTATAAAACAAACTGGAATTAAATACATATCCGGTCATGTATACTCTTGCCTTGTATATCAAATTCATGCCTCTTAATATACATATGTGGTCCCCACCTGATGTATATAATGTTCAAATCTCTAATTATGTCAGGTTTTGTATATTATTCTCTTGTATATTTTCTTTGTATATTGCCATTTGTATGTTATCTTTTATAAGTGCACATACAGAGCATCTTATACAAACCCTCTCTTTACCTTTTATCCCCAACGATGCTCTTTATTCCTTTGTATATTGGGTATGTATATTATAAACATACAAGCACCCTGAACATACAAAGGCTTTTCAGTATTTAACTTTCTTTTCGCATCCGGTTTGTATCTCTTATTTGCATCCTTTTAACTTGTATATCGAGGATAGACATTGTTATTTATACAAGCCCGATATGCAAACGGTGGAGCCCCCATCACTTTTCTGATTGTATCTTCCGAAATGCAACAATACTTGTATCCAATTTTTAGATACAAAGCCGAATACATACAAACTCCTTTGTATCACCTCTTTAGACTTATCATTTTTATAAACCACAGTTTACTTACTTTTCGGCTCCGTGATGTATATAAAGTGCAATGCATCTTCCGATATACTTTAAGTCATGATGCATCATTTTAACCAAATTTCAACCTTTCTTGAGTTCCACATTGTATGTATATTAGATACAAATGATTATACATACACTGATATAGGCTTCTATCTTTGTGTGTTTAATATTTGTATGTCTTATACAAATGTATTTGTATATCTATTTGTGGTGGGGCCCATGTATTCATCTTTGGTGTTTGCATATTCTATATATGCATTTTCATGCATTTGTATTTTTGTATCCACGTGTTTTATGCAATTTTATTTGCATCTTGTATGCATCACGGACTTCACTAAAAATTCTTAAGGATTTAACTCTCTGATCGGGTCCAGTTCTATGAAAAGTCATCAGGTCCGGATCTTCATGCATATCGGTGTAAGCTATGCTGAAGTACTTTTCTTCAATTGGTGAGACTTTAGAGTATCAGAAACTCCTTGATTTTTCTTTCCGATGCTTATCTCCTACTGATGACTACTAGTTCCCTCCGTTCCACTGAATGATCAGTGAGAGTCCTACCAAACTCTACTATTGGCATGACTTATACTGTCGGGAGGGCTTGTAGAGTATTCGCCGATAGTGTTTCCTTATGCCGATCGGCATGGCCATGCATTTTCTCCCCAATGAAAGGTCATCGGTGCCACTTTCTCCATCAGTGTCTTCCAAAACATTCTCCTTGATCCTTATTATCATGGCGATAGCCATTTCAACTTGTTTCTCATGGAGTATAGATCGATATAACAAAAGGAAGGTCGTGTTGATGTTAAAAATTGAGGCCCTTTACATTATTTGTGATAAAAATCATGGGATATATAAGTTGTTTATTCTGATTTTGGATGAAATATTGTTTGGTTTGGTCAGAAATGGGTGAGTAAGAATATAAGAAAAATTCAAAATTTCCTATCCCAACAGTGGCTCTGTCTGGGATGTATACTCTTTGTGAGTATAACAAGAATTTAGATCTCTTGGGGAAGTAGACCATATGTTTCATTTATTCGAGATTGTGGTTTCATAGAATTGTATGAGAATGGGGGGATGGGGGTGATAATGATGGGGAACGAGAATGATCCTATACTATTGTACATGGAAAAGATGTTTTTTTTTTTATAGAGATTGATAGGACTGTCCATGTATTGGAAGATCCTAATCTCTTTTGGTTTCCCTAAACTATTGTGCATGGAATGAAATTATTTTGAGAATTTTAAGGGTTGTCCATGCACTGGCAACACTTAATTCTCTTTGTGCATGATATTCTATGAGAAGAAAGGTTTTAGATATTGCCCATGCACAGGCAATTCCTGCTCTTCTTCAGACATGTTTTGCAAATAGTAAGAATCATCACCTCCTTTGCCAGTTATAACAAAAGGACCTAACCATAAAGCTTTAAATTTTCCATTCTTTCCTTTGTCCTGGCACCTAACATTCCACATCAGTACTAAATCATTTATTTCAAACTTCCTATCTTTGGCCTTCTTGTCAAAGAGGTATTTCACTCTTGATTGTAACTTAATATTTTGCCTTTGGGCTAGTCTCTTTGTTTCATCAAGATCTGTAAGATGTTCTAATCTTTCTTCCATTGGTTCAAGAATGTTTAAATCTTTCTGAAGAATAAATTTGTAAACTAGTACGAGATTTTCTAATGGCATTCCTGCTTTTGTTCCATATACTAGTTCAAAAGGAGATCTCCCAATTGTTCTTTTTACAATAATCCTATCAGCCCATATAGTCATTCTTAACTTTGAATCCCACGCTTTCTTGTTTCCATCCAACATTCTCTTTATAATTTTCAGAAGGCTTTGGTTGTTGGATTCTGTTTGTCCGTTTGGTTGTGGATGATATGGAGCATCATAGCACATAGTGATGCCATGTATATTACAATTTTTTTTGAATTCATTAGACCTGAAACACATTCCATTGTCTGTGATTAACCTTACTAGAGTGCCAAATCTGAATATAATATTTTCCATCAGAAAATTAATCACCACCATGCTTGTTGCTTGCTTGGTTTGGATTGCTTCCACCCACTTTGTGAAGTAATCTATTGCCACTAAAATCCATTTGTGTCCACCACTTGACTTGTCCACAATTTCTCCTATGAAGTCAATACCCCATTGATAGAATGGAGCCTCCACTTGCATGGGTTTCAAGGGGAATGCTCCCTAATATTTCAACTTTCCTGAGAACTTTTGACATGCCTCACATTTCCTAGTGTAATGATATGAATCATTAAAAACTCTAGGCTAATAATATCTAACCCTTAGGATCTTGTGGGCTGTAGTCTTTGCTGAAAAATGACCTCCACACACACCCTCATGTAACTCTTTCATTATATGTTTTGATTGATGCTCATCTAGGCATAATAATAGGATACCGTCCCTATTCTTCTAGTAAAGATCTCCGTCAATAAATACATATTTTAAGGTCTACAATTTAAGTGATCTTTTATTATCATCATACCCCTTAGGACATTTTATGTGCTTTAGATAGTATATGATATCTGTATACCACGGAGTATTCTCAACGCTAGAACTTGTATTATCAACATCATTAGTACTACATTTCTAGGATGCTTCATGATTACTTTCAACCATCAACCTAGCAAGACCCTGTCCTCTCACTAGTTTAGTGATCTAGATTTCAATATTGAACTCCTGAATTCTATTGATCCATCTACATCTTCTACTACAGAGTATTCTCAATGCTAGAACTTGTATTATCAACATCATTAGTACTACATATTTGGGACACTTCATGATTACTTTCAGCCATCAACCTAGCAAGACCCTGTCCTCTCACTAGTTTAGTGACCTGGATTTCAATATTGAACTCCTGAATTCTATTGATCCATCTGCATCTTCTACCTGTGACTTCAGTTTGGACCAATACATATTTTACTCCAGCATTAGGCACATATGCTATGATTTCAGCTCCCACTAAGTGTGGCCTAAACGTTTTAACTGTCTTCACCAATGCATATGCCTATTTCTCAGGTATTTTATTTCTTTTTAACTGAACTATTTCTTGACCAAAAAGGGTTTCCTTCCCATCATGTTCTTCTACAAATGCATTAAAATCAATCTCTTGATTTTCATAATGATCAGTATAATGCAGGAAGTTGATTATATCAGCATCATTGTCAAATACTTGCCAATTATGTACATTAGCTAGGATAGTGGGTCTGGTTTTGAACTCAACTTCTGTAATACCTCCCAATGTGACATCATCCCTTTTTAATTGAATATTTGATAAGAAATCTGCCATAATGTTTTTTGACCTATCAATCCAATTGATTGAAAAGGCATCAAATAACTCAATATCATCCCAGACTGCGTTTCTATACTGTCTCAACCTCTTGTTTTTTGACAGGTATTTCTCTCCTACTTGGGAAGTAACCAATTTAGAATCACCATATACAGCTAACTTTTTTATCTTATGCTTGGTGGCTATGTTCAAACCAATGAGCAAAGCCTCATACTCTGCTATATTGTTTGTGCATTCAAATGTTAATAGGAAAGAGTATTTGAAATTTTTACCTCCTGGTGAAAAAAATACTACTCCGGCCCCATTTCCCACTTTGCTGCATGCACCATCAAAATACATCTTCCATACATCATTTTCTTCTTTCATAGATTCAATATGTATTAGATCAGTATTCTATAATTCTGGCTGACTTTTCTCAACCTTAAAGGCTCCCAAATCTGTATCACAAAAGAAATTTATTTCATGTTGATCTAAGCATTCTATAATATTTTCATACCTTGATTCCCTGCACAGCTTGATTTCTTTACCTCCAACTGGTATTGTGGCATATGATAAGTCCAATAGGACATTTGCTCCTCCCATTGCAGCCCGTTGTCTCGACAGAAGCATTTGATAATATGGTGGGATGTCAACTACAGTAATATCAATGTTATAAGTTGCTTCAGGGTATGAGGCAAGTTTTATCTCCACATCCCTCATAATACCAACGACTGGGATGGATCTATTATCCATTGCATAACACCTACCGAATGTTGTATCAACCCACATTCCCAGTTCTTTCATAACTGCTATTGGCATGATGTTCATGGCAGACCCGAATCAATCATGCGGTTCCTCACTATCCTATTTTTGATTAATAATGTAGTGTAGAAAGGGTCCACCTGTGAGGGATTCTTTGTCAATTTATCACCTAGGTATACCTCAGGCATTTGGAATGTTTCTTAATGAACATTGTTTGTTTTGTTTTCAGATCCTTTATGTTTTTGACTTGGTATATCTGAAATAAGTTTAACTACTATATCGCTGTATTTGTCCATCTTCATTATTTCTAAAAGTGGAATTGATATTTTTACCTGAGATATTGCATGAACAATGTCAAAAGAATGGGCCATAGTCTGATCATTCTTTTCTGTCTTTATCTTTTCTTTTTCTTGATTTTTTGATTTTTCTTTTTTTTACTCTTACCACCCTTTTCTGGTTCGTTGAATGATGAATTTGCATTATTCTTTTTGTAATTATGATCTTTTATGAATAAACTCCCAAGTGTTCCTTGTTCAACATTCACTGTCCTATTCCTTAAGTTATAAGCAATTTTAGCTTGAGCCATTGCAGCTATTGTAAGAGCTTCTCTTTCATTTTTAATGGGCTTTCTCCATTGATTATATGGCTGATTGTTATAATAAGTGGGTTCCTCATAACCATCCTCCTGATCTGAGAACACTTTCTATTTCTCCCATATTGATATCATGTCTTTGGTTTCCCACATCATATTCATATCCCTCTTCCTCCGTAGAAGAATAGTCTTCATTCAGCAAATATGGTGTATCTTGCATCATGTTTATGGTGTGATTGTCTCTGTTATAATTGTATAACATTTCTTCTTGTTGTACTATTTTAGCCACCTCACAATACTTAGGTGAATGTGGTAAATTGCATACTAGACACCAAGGTTTATCTTCTACCATATGTGCCATATTTATTTTTAGAGGGTCAGGGGTATCCTTGCCATAATGTTGTTTTCTATTTTTATCAATGGGTCTCCCATCTTTCCAATTTGTATTATACAGCATATCATGCAACCTGGGCCTTTCATGCCTATGCTGACCTTCTTGTTTAGTCTGCTAAATGTTTGGGTTATGAGGATTTCTAGGGTTATCCCTCTTGCTAACCATACCTACAGCTTTCCTATTGTTCTCAATAGTTAATGCCACTTTCTGTGCTTCAGCCAGGGTCATAGGGCACCGATTTCTAAGTTTGTACCCTGTCTGGGGATCAAATGCTTTCATATAAATGCTTAATACTGCTGGATCAGACAGTTTAGATCCATGTGGTACTTTGTTGTGTAATTGGAAAATTTTAGATTGAAGTCATACATTGATTCATTTTGGTATTTTTGGATACTTATCAATTCATGTAATGCAAATTTAGGGGCATACTGATTACCATACTGCTCCTTAAATTGATTATAGAAATTAGTTATTGAACTGATTGAGGCATCAGGTAAGCTATTGAACCAATTTCTTGCATCTTCAGTCAGGGACATCATGAATAACCTCATTCTAATATCTTCCAAGTCCATACGAATATCTTGTACGAAAGCATTGAAGCTTCTGATGTGATCTTGAGCTGTTATTGTACTGTTCCTAGGAAACTTAGGAACTATATTTCTCCAATTACTATCCATAGGATATGGATACAACTGATACCCAGTCAAATTAAATTGGCTACATATGTTTACAAGGTTTTGAGGTGGAAAATTCATGGGTGGTGGATTAGGGTAGTAATTATATCCACCTGGAGGCTGATAATAGGCATATTGTTGCAGTGGGTTTATGTGGGGATTTATGTAAGGATTTTGTGGTCTATAATATTGTTGGCTAGGGGGTGGGTAAGGATTAGCCATATGCTGAGAGGTGTTGTGTATGGGAGGTGGTCTAGGAACTTTAGGAATGGCATTTTGATGACTTCCAGAGACTTGTGAATTTGAAGCACCACCTGTATTTTGGTGTAAATTTTGTTGTGGATTCCTTGAAGTGTTTCCCCTATGTGGAGGTACATATTTTGGGGGGGCTGTTTAAGCTCTACTCTTTATTTGTTGAATCTCTTGTTGCAACAACCTCTTAGTTTCCTCTATCTTGCTCATTTCAATTTCGTCTTGGAGCCTAAGTAGATCCTGTTATGCTTGATTCATACCTCCTGAAGTCTTTGGGCTGTTATTTACTTCTTGAGTTGAGAATCCATGTTTTACCCCTTCTCCCTGATGTAATGACATTTTAAAATCATATTCAGCTTGTCTTTGATCGATTTCACTCATGGCCCTTGCTTCACACTCAAGCTATTCTTGAGGATCAGGTTTGTATTTTTCCAATATATCATCAGTTACTCTATTGAGAGTTTCATTTGAATCATGCAAAGGTCTGAACTTATTGTGAACTGTAATAGTTTTCTCTGCATTATCCTCTTGAACCTATTGGTTATCATTCTAGTGAGAATAATTTGATGTTCCATTTCTTTTGGAGATGTTTCTAATTGGTGGAGATGATTGCAGTTTCTTGCCTTCAATCTTGGATCTCCTACCATCCATTTGGTATCAATTTTCTGTAATAACAGTCACTAGATTCGCCACCTATTTTGGAAATAGGAAAATGTTTGTAATTTATCTTTCTGGGTTCTTGTTGCCAGTAGAGTTACCAAATTAAAGTTTCTGAAATGACTCTATAAAAGGAATTGTTTGTTACTAAGGTCTTTTATTTATATTCCCCAGCAGAGTCGCCAATTTGTTAGGTCTCAAAAATGTAGGTTGCTAATCCTAAGAGGATGCTAGGCTCTATGCTTAGATTTGCAACGTTTTTGAACTAACACGACAGAATCAACCTTTAGGGGTTGATGACTCCCTGCGCTTTAGGTCCTACTAAACCTAGGTGGGTGAACCTTGAAAATTAAAGTAGGTTGAGGATAAGTATTTTGACTAAGTAAATAGATCTATCTACAGTGGTAAATGGTGTCTAGAATAGATAAAAGCTTGCTAACTAATTCTAATATCTGATGAATTGTATATGAAATATCAAGGTGAATTTTATGATTGTGTAAATAAAAGGATTTAAATGATGAATTGAAATAAGACCAGTGCCATGTTGGGTAAACAAAGTCAAATGAAGGACTAAGACTAGTGGCTTATAGTGGGCAATAATTCTAATTGTTTGGCACAATATTTTAGTTTATAACTTGTATAAACGTGTAGGGAGATGACTGACAAACTCTTCTTAATAATCCAACTAATACAATTAGTTTTCTTGTTACTCACCAGAAGGTAATTTAATCCTTTCTTGGAGGAACTAATTGAATGAAATATGCAAGATAACAGACAATATCAATTTGGAGACATAATGGCAATCCTAATTATATGATTCTTCTTAGTAATCCAAACTAACACTTCCAGGTTACTGTGATTGATCAGAAGGATTTTAATTCCTCTATGGAAACCAATTAACCCAATCACATAGATACAACAAATGTATATTGACAAATTAATTATATACTTGATATATTAATTTGAATAACAAGGAAATACTGAAATGGAGACAACCATACAATTGAGTAACTTCAACAAACAATTGATGCCAGAATAAAACCACAGAATCAGAGAACTTTAATTTACTTCTTCAATAAGATACTTGCAACATGGTCTTTGAGAAACATTGTAAACTTTGTGTATTATATTCTACTGCTGATGATTCTGTGTCTCTTCCTTTTCTTTTCTGCCTTGGTTCCCTTATATATGTGTGGAGGAAACAAACCTCAGGCCTTAAACAGTGTGTCCATTCATAATTACACCCTTTCAGGTAACTAATGCATAATAATTAAGAAACAAGCGATAGACAAAGGCAAATGCAATGCTCATGTTTTGGGCTCTGTTAATCTTTGTAGAGGGCCCCATGATTGCTGGCCTGGCAAGATCTTTCCTCCAATATTGCAGTAACTAATAAAATGTGTTTTGCCTATTCTCATTGCTAAAAGTAATACATCAATCTATATATTGTAAAATATCAAGAAAATTTCATTCTTGCTTTCCCCGACCCTCTTCATATTGTTGTGGCAAAGAACAAATTCATCTTAGAGATACGATAAATATATATGTATCAGAAATTCCTTCGTATGAACTTTTGTATATACATTCGGGACATACATACAAATGCAGACTCCATTGGGTCTATAAAACAAACTGGAATTAATTACATATCCGGTCATGTATACTCTTGCCTTGTATATCGAATTCATGCCTCTTAATATACATATGTGGTCCCCACCCGATGTATATAATGTTCAAATCTCTAATTATGTTGGGTTTTGTATATATTTCTTTGTATATTGCCATTTGTATGTTATCTTGTATAAGCGCACATACAAAGCATCTTATACAAACCCTCTCTTTACCTTTTATCCCCAGTGATGCTTTTTATTCCTTTGTATATCAGGTATGTATATTATAAACATACAAGCACCCCGAACATACATAGGCTTTTTAGTATTTAACTTTCTTTTCGCATCCAGTTTGTATCTCTTATTTGCATCCTTTTAATTTGTATATTAGCTTGTATATCGAAGATATACATTATTATTTATACAAGCCCGATATACAAATGGTGGAGCCCCCATCACTTTTCTGATTGTATCTTCCGAAATGCAACAATACTTGTATCCAATTTTTAGATACAAAGCTGAATACATACAAACTCTTTTGTATCACCTCTTCAGACTTATCATTTTTATAAACCACAATTTACTTACTTTTTGGCTCCGCGATGTATAGAAAGTGCAATGCATCTTCCGATATACTTTAAGTCATGATGCATCATTTTAACCAAATTTCAACCTTTCTTGAGATCTGCATTGTATGTATATTAGATACAAATGATTAAACATACACTGATACAGGCTTCTATCTTTTTGTGTTTAATATTGGTATGTCTTATACAAATGTATTTGTATATCTATTTGTAGTGGGGCCCATGTATTTATCTTTGGTGCTTGCATATTCTATATATGCATTTTCATGCATTTGTATTTTTGTATCGATGCGTTTTATGCAATTTTATTTGCATCTTGTATGCATCACAGACTTCATTGAAAATTCTTAAGGATTTAACTCTCTGATCGTGTCCGGTTCGATGGAAAGTCATCAGGTCTGGATCTTCATGCATATCGGTGTAAGCTATGCTGAAGTACTTTTCTTCAATTGGTGAGACTTTAGAGTATCGAAAACTCCTTGATTTTTCTTTTTGATGCTTATCTCCTACTGATGACTGCTAGTTCCCTCCGTTCCATTGAATGATCAGTGAGAGTCCTATCGAACTCTACTATCAGCATGAATTATACTGTCGGGAGGGCTTGTAGAGTATTCACCGATAGTGTTTCCTTATGCCGATCGGCGTGACCATGCATTTTCTCCCTGATGAAAGGTCATCGGTGCCACTTTCTCCATTGGTGTCTTCAAAAACATTCTCCTCGATCCTTATTATCATGGCGGTAGCCATTTCAACTAGTTTCTCATGAAGCATGGATCAATATAATAAAAGGAAGGTCCCGCCGATGTTAAAAATTGAGGCCCTTTACATTATTTGTGATAAAAGTCATGGGATATATCAGTTGTTTATTCTGATTTTGGGTGAAATATTTTTTGGTTTGGTCAAAAATAGGTGAGTAAGAATATAAGAAAATTTCAAATTTTCCTATCCCAACAGTTGCTCTATCTAGGATGTATACTCCTTGTGAGTATAACAACAATTTTGATCTCTTGGGGAAGTAGACCATATGTTTCATTTATATGAGATTGTGGTTTCACATAATTGTATGAGAATGGGGGGATGGGGGTGGTAATGACGGGGAACAGGAATGATCCTATACTATTGTACATGGAAAAGATGTTTTTTTTTATAGAGATTGATAGGATTGTCCATGTATTGGAAGATCCTAATCTCTTTTGGTTTCCCTAAACTATTGTGCATGGAATGAAATTATTTTGAGAATTTTAAGGGTTGTCCATGCACTGGCAACACTTAATTCTCTTTGTGCATGATATTCTATGAAAAGAAAGGTTTTAGATATTGCCCATGCACAGGCAATTCCTGCTCTTCTTCGGACATGTTTTGCAAATAGTAAGAATCATCACCTCCTTTGCTAGTTATAACAAGAGGACCTAACCATAAAGCTTCAAATTTTCCATGCTTTCCTTTGTCCTAGCACCTAGCATTCCACATCAGTACTAAATCATTTATTTCAAACTTCCTATCTTTGGCCTTCTTGTCAAAGAGGTATTTCACTTGTGATTGTAACTTAATATTTTGCCTTTGGGCTAGTCTCCTTGTTTCATCAAGATCTGCAAGATGTTCTAATCTTTCTTCCATTTGTTTGGGAATGTTTAAATCTTCTAAAGAATAAATTTGTAAACTGGTAGGAGATTTTCTAATGGTATTCTTGCTTTTGTTCCATATACTAGTTCAAAAGGAGATCTCCCAATTGCTCTTTTTACAATAATCCTATCAGCCCATACAGTCATTCTTAACTTTGAATCCCACTCTTTCTTGTTTCCATCCAACATTCTCTTTATAATTTTCAGAAGGCTTTGGTTGTTGGATTCTGTTTGTCCATTTGCTTGTGGATGATATGGAGCAGCATAGGACATAGTGATGCCATGTGTATTATAGAAATTTTTGAATTCATCAGACCTGAAACACATTCCATTGTCTGTGATTAACCTTACTGGAGTGCCAAATCTAAATATAATATTTTCCATCAAAAAATTAATCACCACCCTGCTTGTTGCTTGCTTGGTTAGGATTGCTTCCACCCACTTTGTGAAGTAATCTGTCGCCACTAAAATCCATTTGTGTCCACCACTTGACTTATCCACAATTTCTCCTATGAAGTCAATACCCCATTGATAGAATGGAGCCTCCACTTGCATGGGTTTCAAGGGCAATGCTCCCTAATATTTCAACTTTTTTGAGAAATTTTGACATGCCTCACATTTCCTAGTGTAATGATATGAATCATTAAATAATCTAGGCCAATAATATCCAGCCCTTAGGATCTTGTGGGCTATAGTCTTTGCTGAAAAATGACCTCCACACATACCCTCATGTAACTCTTTCATGATATGTTTTGATTGATGCTCATCTAGGCATAATAATAGGATACCGTCCCTATTCTTCTAGTAAAGATCTCCGTCAATAAATACATATTTTGAGGTCTACAATTTAAGTGTCCTTTTATTATCATCATACCCCTTAGGACATTTTATGTGCTTTAGATAATATATGATATCTGTATACCACAGAGTATTCTCAATGCTAGAACTTGTATTATCAACATCATTAGTACTACATTTCTGGGATGCTTCATGATTACTTTCAGCCATCAACCTAGCAAGACCCTGTCCTCTCACTAGTTTAGTGATCTAGATTTCAATATTGAACTCTTGAATTCTATTGATCCATCTGCATCTTCTACCATAGAGTATTCTCAATGCTAGAACTTGTATTATCAACATCATTAGTACTACATTTCTGGGATGCTTCATGATTACTTTTAGCCATCAACCTAGCAAGACCCTATCCTCTCACTAGTTTAGTGATCTAGATTTCAATATTAAACTCCTGAATTCTATTGATCCATCTGCATCTTCTACCTGTGACTTCAGTTTGGACCAATACATCTTTTACTACAGAATTAGGCACATATGCTATGATTTCGGCTCCCACTAATTATGGCCTAAATGTTTTAACTGCCTTCACCAATGCATATGCCTATTTCTCAAGTATTTTATTTGTTTTTAACTAAACTATTTCTTGACCAAAAAGGGTTTCCTTCCCATCATGTTCTTCTACAAATGCATTAAAATCAATCTCTTGATTTTCATAATGATCAGTACAATGCATGAAGTTGATTATATCAGTATCATTGTCAAATACTTGCCAATTATGTACATTATCTGAGATAGTGGGTCTGGTTTTGAACTCAACTTCTGTAATACCTCCCAATGTGACATCATCCCTTTTTAATGCAATATTCACTAAGAAATCTGCCATAATGTTTTTTGACCTATCAATCCAATTGATTGAAAAGGCATCAAATAACTCAATATCATCCCAGACTATGTTTCTGTACTGTCTCAACCTCTTGTTTTTTGACAGGTATTTCTCTCTTACTTGGGAAGTAACCAATTTAGAATCACCATATATAGCTAACTTTTTTATCTTATGCTTGGTGGCTATGTTCAAACTAATGAGCAAAGCTTCATACTCTACTATATTGTTTGTGCATTCAAATGTTAATAGAAAAGAATTTTTGAAAGTTTTACCTCCTGGTGAAATAAATACTACTCTGGCTCCATTTCCCACTTTGTTGCATGCACCATCAAAATACATCTTCCATACATCATTATCTTCTTTCTTAGATTAAATATGTATTGGATTAGTATTCTACAATTCTGGCAGACTTTTCTCAACCTTGAAGGCTCCCAAATCTGTATCACAAAAGAAATTTATTTTATGTTGATCTAAGCGTTCTATAGTATTTTCATACCTTGGCTTCCTGCACAACTTGATGATGCAGAGGCATCCACACTATAACCTTGACATACAACATGGATGTCTGCAGCCCATCATCATCATCATCATCTTTCTTGCTAACACTGTCAGCATCATCATATTTACTGTCGCCGACCGATATCCTCCTGCAGACAAGCCTTCGCCCTTTCGCATGTCAGCAGCATCATCATGTTCGACTATCGGTAGCATCATCATATTCTGCAAGCGCGAACATCCTCCTGACGTCCACTGTTCATCTCACCACAAAACGCTTTCTTCACTATCTTCAGCATCATGATGTTCAACATCATGTTCATCAGCAGGATAAAGAATATCCGGTTCCTCCCATTTATCCTGATGATGACCCTCAACTCCACGCACCTTCCCCTCGACGCTTACGTCACCCTGATATCCTGATGACGATTATCCTGATGACGATGACGTCACCTGCAGCTCCTCAATATCCTGCTGCTCCACAATATCCTGATGACGTATATCCTGATGATGATGACGTCATATGCTGCTGCTGGCCAAACTTAACTTTTTTTCGGCCCGCGATCAACCTGATCTTCTACCTTATGCTGATACGCTCCTCCTCGGCAACTCCTGATGATGATCACCCCGACGCTCATTCACTTCATGCAATCGATAGCATCATGCTCATCTCCATCTAACCGGATGACGATGCCCAAAGCGACTGCAGGATATTCACCAAATTATCCTGATGATGCCGTTTTGACAAATTTCCAGCCTTAGCGGATTTTCACCGTTCTGATCCACCGAACCTCTGGGGATGACCCGATCCACTTCTAGGGTGATCTTCCAAACTCTATCAGCTCGACCTAGCACATACCCATGCTAGGGTTCTCAACATCTCTCGACGGTGATCCTGCACACCTGCATGCAAACAGAAAGCAAACTAAAACCTAACCTACTGTACATCGCCATTCCACCGATCCGACGAATCAACTGGTGGAATGGATCAGCGAATCCATGAAACCACCCAAAACAGCAAATCGATCACACAGTGGAGACCGAACAGAAAATGAACACAACAGGTTCTCTTATTCGATTTCAAAAGATGCTATTACAATACTCTATCTCTCTCTCGCAAAGTCTGATCGATGATATGCGCAATACCAACCGATCCTCATACATAAATAGGTTTTCCTGCGAGTACTACTGACCCGACTCCGAGCGGCTGGGAAATCTCTCCAGGTGGCTGGGAGATCCAATCGGACCTACAGCATGACAACTGTCCTAACAAACTATCTAAAAATAGTAAAACATGGTCAGCATGATCTTAGCATGGTCAGCATGACCTTATTACATGCATTGGTCTTATCAGACCTTCTTGGAAACAGTAACAAGACTCAAACTAACTAACTGCCTCATGAAGGCCAGCTGTCAGGTAGGTGCTCCTGCACCACTTGATTTCTTTACCTCCAACTGGTATTGTGGCATATGAGAAGTCCAATTGGACATTCCCTCCTGCCATTGTAGCCCATTGTCTCGATAGAAGCATTCCATAATATGGTGGGATGTGAACTACAATAATATTAATGTTATAAGTTGCTTCAGGGTATGAGGCAAGTTTTATCTCCACATCCCTCATAATACCAATGACTGGGATGGATCTATTATCCATTGCATAACACCTACCAAATGTAGTATCAACCCACATTCCTAGTTCTTTCATAACTGCTATTGGCATGATGTCCATGGCAGCACCTGAATCAATAATGCAGTTCCTCACTATCCTGTTTTTGATTAATAATGTAGTGTAGAAAGGGTCCACCTATGAGGGATTCTTTGTCAATGTATCACCTAGGTATACCTCAGGCATTTGGAATGTTTCTTGATGAACATTGTTTGTTTTGTTTTCAGATCCTTTATGTTTTTGACTTGGTATATCTGAAATTAGTTTAACTACTGTATCCCTATATTTGTCCTGTTAGATTTAGGGAAGACAACTGAGAGGGGGGGGGGGTGAATCAGTTGTACAAAACTTTCTTCCAATTTAAACAGTTAACTCCACATTATAATTCATGAGCATAATAGTAAATCAATCATGGAAACACAATACAACAAATCAAGAGCAGAAGCACATTAACACATGAGACACCAAGATTTTGATATGGAAAACCTGATTAAGGGAAAAACCACGGGGTGATTAACCCAAGATTATATTCTCTGTTAGAAGAATAGAAAGAACAAATGGCACATGCCAATTAGGGCTCACTACCCGAGCACACTGCTCACAAGAGGCTCACTGCCTACAAGAGACAAACTATCTACAAAGAAATAAGTATCACCTACTTGAACTAGAAAATAGCATCTTCACCATGCTTGAATCAGTTCCATTTAAGCCCAATACTTCTGCTCTGCCTTTCGCTCTCCTTCTCACTACCACACACTCATCTTCACAAGGACACTTTTGAAATGACTTTGTAATCCCTTATTTATACAATATATCAACTCAGGAATGATCATCTAAGTCGGTAAACATCAACAAGAACATCCGTAGGATGTGTAACTCATCTGGTCAGCCAATCTCAAGAAGAACACCATCATCCAGAAGTTATTTTTCAATTGCAAGCTCCAACTCCAATATGGACCACCTACACAAATTGGATATGATCCAAAGACCTCCACAAGCTTGCCTGAATCACCAAGAACATCCACACTTCATCTGCTTACTGAAATCCTTCTCTCCTTCATCCAGAACCTCAAGAACACAATCTGTCATCACTGTCATAAAAGAATAGATGCTTGTGGACCTTGAAACCACAAACCAATCGAGTTGACACTTCACAAAGACTTCTCAACACTTCCTAAAATCCATAGAATAGAACAATGCATTTCTGGATCTCACTGGACCTATCTGTATCACTCTGTCACCACTGAACATCTGTCGGAACCAGTTTTACTTGAGCAGCCACAACTTCATCAGATCTTCATGTGGACCTCTAAAATCTCTATTGGACCACCTTAAGACACATATCTACAAACCCTTTAAACCACATCCTCTGATCCTCACCCTATCTTGGACTTTTATCTTACTGTCATTATTGTTCTTCACTATTCCTAATTGAGACTAATTTTCTCAATATCCTCAGCACATAGCTCATCCAATCCTTATCATTAATGCAACAGGAGTATGTTGACATCAATGGCAACATCGGTTAGGCCCATACTTGTAACAATCTACCCCTTTGTCATTGATGGCAACATATGATGTGAAAAACTGTTTTAACCATCAAGACAAGAACTTCTCCTTACTGTCACAACTCCCCCTATCAACATCAACCATTCACATGTCTTCTCTCCCTTTACTACTCCCCCTTTGATTAGAAACCACTTATTTTTCACATGTCTTCTCTCCCCCTTTGACATCAATGGCAAAGGGCACATACTTGCAATTCCACCACTTCAAAATCATACCTGCTTCTCCCCCTGAGTAGCAGCTCCCCAACATCAATCTGGATCATAATATGTGACTGTGATACCCACTAGACTGATGCACATTAGTGCACCTTAGTTCATCACTAGAGGGGCAATAACCCCTAAATTCTCCTTGAGATACTCAAAAGAGTCCTTAGGTAGAGGTTTAGTAAAGATGTCTGCAATCTGATCCTTGGAAGGCACAAACTCCAATCTGACTTCATTCTTGTTCACTTGCTCTCTCAAAAAGTGAAACTTCTTAGATATATTTATTGCACTTGAATTATCACAGAAGATTGTGATAGGTTCCTCATACTCCACTTTGATATCTCTTAGCATCTTCTTCATCCACAAAACTTGAGTGCAACTACCTACTACTGCAATATATTCTGCTTCAGTTGTAGACAGAGATATTGCCTCTTGTTTCTTTCTTAGTCAAGAAACCAATCTCTTCGCCAAAAAGAATGCTCCACCGCTGGTACTCTTCCGGTCATCCACATCTCCTGCCCAATCCACATCTGTATATGCATGAAGAGAGAAATCATGATCTCTAGGATACCACAAACCATACTCAACTGTCCCTTTTAGATATCTAAGAATCCTCTTGATTGCCATGACATGAGATTCTCTAGGATCAGCCTAGAATCTAGCAACAAGACCAACAACCTACATAATCTATGGTCTAGTTTGAGTGAGATACAATAGTCCTCCAATCATTGACCTATACTTTGTCTGATTAGCCTTGGGAGAGTCATCATCTTTGTTTAATTTACATCTGGTTGCCATGGAAGTATTCATTGGTTTTGAGTCTTCCATCCCAAATTTCTTCAACAATTCTTTCACATATTTGGTCTAAGAAATGAAGATTCTTTTCTTTGTTTGAGTGATTTGTAGACCCAAGAAAAAATTCATTTCACCAAGCATGGACATCTCAAACTCACTTTTCATTTGATTTGCAAAAGTTTTACACATACTATCTCTTCTTCCAAAGACGATATCATCAATAAACACTTCAATAATCAAGATGTTTTCATGATCAATTTTGAAATATAAATTACTGTCAACAGTACCTTTGTTGAAACCAATCTTCAAAAGATGCATATCCAATCTTTCATACTAGGCTCTTGGGGCTTGCTTCAGTCCATACAGTGCCTTCTTCAACTTGCAGACCATATCACCATGATCAGACAATTGAAATCCATCCGGTTGCTCTATGTACATTTCTTCTTCCAAGTCATCATTTAGGAAGGTAGAATTGACATCCATTTGATATACCTTGAAATCCTTGAAGGCAACAAAGGCAAGAAATAATCTGACTGCTCAATTCTTGCCACCAGAGCAAAAGTTTCTTCAAAATCAACTCCTTCTATTTGAGAGTAACCCTTGTAGACCAATCTGGCTTTATTTCTGATTACTTCACCAACTTCATTCAGTTTGTTCCAGAAGACCCATTTTGTTCCAATCACATTCTTGTTTCTAGGTCTGGGAACAAGATCCCAAGTGTGATTTTTCTCAATTTACATCTGTTCATCCTCCATTGCTTTAGTCCAGTTTTCATCATTGCAAGCTTCATTCATTGTCTTAGGTTCAATCTTTGAAATCAGACAATACTCTTCTGAATCTTGAGCAATTCTCCTTCTTGTTTGTACTCCTTTTCTTTTATCACCTAAGATCTAATTTTTAGAGTGGTTTAGTCTTACATACCTGGGAACTTTGGGAATTTCTTGTACTTCTGATTCTTGATCAGGCTCATTGAAGCTCATCTCTTCTTCCTAATTTACTAGATTAGTTTGAATCTGACTTACAGAGGAGGCTTGGGCTCCTTGAATCAGACCACCATTCTGATCATCTTCATCATATTCATAAAACCTTGAGGGTTTCTCAATTCCCTCATCAACCTTCACATTTGTACTTTCTATCATCTTTCTCAGTCTCTTGTTATAACACCGGTATGCTTTTCTTTGAGTAGAGTAACCCAAGAATATTGCTTCATCACTTCTAGCATCAAACTTTCCTAGATCTTCATCTCTTTTAATGTAACATTTGATACCAAAAACTCTAAAATACCTCACAGTAGGAGTGATGCCAAACCAAAGTTCATAAGGAGTCTTACCGGTATTGCTTCTGATTTGAACTCGATTGAGAGTATAGACTGCAGTGCTGATAGCTTCTCTCCAATAGATTTGAGGAATATTTGCTTCCATCATCATGGTTCTAGATGCTTCCTAGATGGTCTGGTTCTTTCTCTCCACTACTCCATTCTGTTGTGGAGTCCTAGGAGCAGACAATTGTCTCTTTATTCCATGTTTTTCACATAACTCTATGAACTCACTGGATGTGAATTCTCCACCTCTATTAGACCTCAGACATTTTAATTTTAATCTGATTTCATTCTCTACCATAGCCTTGAATATTTTGAATTTCTCAAAAGCTTCTAATTTGTCTTTTAGAAAGGTTACCCACATCATCTGGGAATAGTCATCAATTAGTAGCATGAGGTATCTATCACCTTGAATACTCCCGATTCTTACCGGACCAAAAAGATTAGTATGAACTAAGTCCAATAATTCGGTAGAGGACAGTTCCTTACTCTTGAATGTGACTCTACTTAGCTTACCCAACTAACATTCTTTGCACAAGCTATTAGTAGGTTTCACCAATTTTGGAAGATCTCTTACAACCTGAGTATTGCTTATCTTGATGATATTATCAAAATTCACATGACACATCCTCCTATGCCATAACCAACTCTGATCAACTTGAACAAATAAACAACTTTGATTAGTACCCACCAAATGAAAGATATTACCTTTTGTTTGATTACCAAATGCAATCTCTATTCCAGAACTTTCAAAGATCTTGCATTTTCCTTTCTTGAATTAGAGATCATAGCCTTTGTCCACTAACAGTCCAACACTGAGAAGATTGTGCTTCAAACCTTCAACATACGGGTATGTGCAGGATCATCGTGGGCCAAACAGTGGCAATAGGGAAAAAATTGTGTTTTTACTTAGCCAAATTCCTGACTTGGCAAAGTTTGACTTTGAAACGGATATCTGTTTTGGTTTGGATACCAAACCAAAATGGATATCCATTCTCAAAATGGATATCCATTCTCAAAATGGATATCCGTTTTCTAAAAAAATTTGGGAAAAAGGCTTTTTACTCTTTTTAAAAATATACCTCTTAAATCTTGGATCTCCCATCAATATATGAATCTCCTTAAAGACTATTTCTAGTGAAGGAGAAGGGAAAATTAACATTGGTAGCTTCTTTACACATTGATCCATAAGGATTTGTTAAACACTAAGAATCATCACTAATGAATTACTCAAATAATCAATAATAAAATATTTAGTTTTGTTCATCATGTGAAATAATCACTTTTAGATTATGTTCCAATATTTTGGGGATAGGAATGGTGGGGCAGCAGGGGATGTGTTTTGGAGCATTTTGGATTTCATTGGAAGGGTAAGCATGGACTATAAGAACATTGAACAACATGGCATGAACTTTCTTGGAAGGGTAAGCATGGACTATAAGAACATTGAACTAGTTGGATCTGTTAAGCTCACCATTTATGAAAGAACCTTAAAGGTTAACCTTAATTAGGTAAGGTTATGTTTCAGTATGGTTGTTTGTACAACAATGTGTAAATTAATGTTATTGAAGGATAAATCTAAATATACTAACATTTTAATAACCATGAGAGCTGGGACTAACAATTAGACTAAAAACTTGACAAACAATACAACTTGGACACATGTAGGACTTCAAAAATGGAAAAGAATATAATTAAATGTGGAAAACAATGAAAAAGTGGTATTAGTTGCACCTATATAGAGAAGTGGTTTAGAGGTTGGTTAGGTGAATTATTTAGGGTTGCTCAGGTTTAGGGGTTTAGGGTTTACAGTTTACAGTTTAAAGAGAGATAGAGAGAGGGGACTGATAGAGTTTGGGAGAGATAGAGGAGACAAAGGGGAGAGATAGGGAGATAGAGAGTGAGAGACATGTCCAGAGACATAGAGAGAGAGATTGAGAGATAGAGGGATGATAGAGATAGGGAGATAGAGGTTTAGGGTTGCTTGGGTTTAGGGGCATTATTTAGGGTTTAGGGTTTTGGGGTTAGGGGTTAAGGTTTAGAGGTTTAGGGTTTAGGGTTTAGAGAGAAATAAAGGACCAATAGGGAGATATAAAGGAGTCCGAGGGGAGAGATAAGGAGATAAAGAGTGAGGGACATGGTAAGAGACATAGCGAGAGAGATTGAGAGGTAGAGGGACAAAGGTGATAGGGAGATAGGGGAGAGATAGGGAGATAGTGGTTTATGGTTACTTAGGTTTATGGTTTAGGGGTTTGGGGTTTAGGGTTTCTCAAGTTTAGGGGTTAGGGGTTAGGGTTTAGGGGCATTATAATTTAGGGTTTAGGATTTATTGTTTAGGGGTTAGGGGTTAGGTTTAGAGGTTTAGGGTTTTGGATTTAGGGTTTATAAAGAGAGAGGAATGATAGGGAGATATAGAGGAGTCTGAGGGGAGAGATAGGGAGATAAAGAGTGAGGGACATGACTAGAGACATAGGGAGAGAGATTGAGAGGTAGAGGGACAAAGGTGGTAGGGAGATAGAGGAGAGATAGGGAGATAGTGGTTTAGGGTTACTTGGGTTTAGGGGTTTGGGGTTTAGGGTTTAGGGCTTAGGGGTTAGGGTTTAGGGGCATTATTTAGGGTTTAGGATTTAAATTGTTTAGGGGTTAGGTTTAGAGGTTTAGGGTTTTAGAGTTAGGGTTTATAGAGAGAGCGAAATGATTGGGAGATAGAGAGAGGAGACTGAGGAGAGAGATAAGGAGATAGAGAGTGAGGCACATGGCCAGGGACATAGGGAGAGAGATCAAGAGAGGTAGAGGGATGATAGAGATAGGGAGATAGGGGAGAGATAGGGAGATATAGGTTTAGAGTTGATTGGATTTAGGGTGTACCTAGGTTTAGGGTTTCTTAATTTTGGAGATAGCTAGATAGAAGGAGAGAGGAGATAGATAGGGAGAGATAGGGAGATAGAGAATGAGCGAGATGTCTAGAGAAATAGGGAGAAGGATTGAGAGGTAGAGCCCAATGATAGAGATAGGGAGATAAGGGAGAGATAGGAGATAGGGTTTAGGGTTGCTCACGTTTAGGGTTTAGGGTTTAGGGGTTAGGGGTTAAGGTTTAGGGGCATTATTTAGGGTTTAGGGTTTATGGTTTAGGGGTTAAGGTTTAGAGGTTTTGGGTTTAGTGTTTAGAGAGAGAGGACCAATAGGGAGATATAGAAACCCCTATCTCCTCTATCTCCTTTATCTCTTGCCTCTCTCCCCCTATCATTCCTATCTCCTCCTCTATCTTTCCCTCTCCTCTATCTCTATGTACCTAGCTATCTCTCCCAATCTCTCTATCTCTTGCCTGTCTCCTCCTATCATTCCTATATATCCTATCTCTCCCCTCTATCTTTCCCTCTCCCTTATCAATGAAGGAAATGGAAAGAAGAAAACTAGGACTCCCTTTCTCAGGTTTAGGGTTTAGAAAAATGAGAGGTCGATCCCGAGTGTCACAAGTTTGATCTCAATTGTTGACACAAATATCATCTAATATTTAAGTTAAACATGAAATGATTTGTTAGAATTTACACCAAAACTACTTGCTTTTACAATTTTTTTATGACAATTATCTATTCAAAAGTGCCTTTGAAATACTATGAGATACCTTAGTATAAGTAAATCATATAAAAATCAAATATATCTATCATCATAATCCTATATAAATTTTGATAGTTTGTCCAAAATCTCTCCTTTCATATGATACAACCTTTCTAAAATTTGGATTGTATTTTATAGCTAAAATGCCTAAATACTAAAATACTAAAATAAAAAGCAATGAAAATAATTGAGAAAAAGAAAACAGATATCCATTTTCAAAATGGATATCCATTTTGAAAAACATAAAAAGCAAAAAAGACACTACATTTTTGCAAACCTGCGGCTTGCAAAATGCAGTGGCATCTTTGAAGAATGGATATCAGAGGTGAACGGATATCCGATCCAAAAAGGTAATCTCTTTAGCTTTTTTGTTTGTTTGTTTTGTATATTCAAGCAAATCTTTTGGTTTTTTATGCTAAGTGGGTATGTTTTCCTTTTTTAATTAGGTAAAATGGATGCACAAAATGAAAACCCAAACCCTCCACCACCAAACCCTCCCCCTCCAACAATAGAAGAGAATATTCAAAGAAATATTGATCATATAAGTAGGATCATAGAAATGTATCGCTGCCACCCTCGATTGTCTACAATGACATCGAATTTAGAGGGAATCATTAATCATGTTCAAACCTTGTCAACCCAACATGAATCATTTAGGCAATGGCGAGAAGCCAAGAAGGCCGAATATGCTAACGGTTTGTCATATGATGAAGTCAAAGAATTAGAGATTACAAAAACTATGTTAGCCCAACACTTTGTCAATCCTAAAACCAGATTGCATGTTGATGTCCGTAAGCCCAAGTTTTCAATCAAATGGTGTATTCATGAGGGCATTAGTTAGAACTTTTGGGATCGTTGGTGGATGGTTTTTGATAAACCACCCAACAACAATTTAGATGTACCTTTGTATTTCCTTCGTAAACTCTATGCAGAGTTCGTCATGGGTCAACATGTTAATTATTTTGATTTTAGAGAGTTTCAAGGAGTGGGCAAAGGAATGCCTCAAGATAGACCTGGGCAATTAGACAAGTATAAGGTCCCTATATTCCCCCTTCCTACTATCCCTTCTCCACCCCCAATGCAGCACCCAGACGTTGTTGCAAATGCAACACAATAGGGCCTTAGTGCCATACACTCTTTGACCAAGCATTTGATTATACAAACATCTTAGTTTGCACAAGCACATGATGAAGGCAATGATATTGGATCACCTGGTTCTACTAGACCGTTGCCGTCCACACATGTATGTGTGCCCCATCATTGCATTTCTTGCAATCATTTATGCTTAGGTCCTATTATGGAGAGTAGTGAGCCACCGTTGAACACATCAGAGTACGATCTCCATTCACGAGATGAGGCAATGGGGTCCAGAACTCAACCTGAGGGGTCAGGGACAAGAGTAGAAGCTACCGGATCAGTGAACCATAGAGAAGGAGAAATGCATGAGCAATCTTTTGTGCAGGTAAAATTTAAAGTTAAATTTTATGGTCTATTCCATTTGAATATATAAACAAATTTATTAGTACTAATGTATCTAAGTGGGATAACAGTTGATGACAAAGGAGGAGTTGATAGAAGTTCATCATGGAACTTTGTTTGCCATCCAATTTGGCTTGGACTTGCCGGTATAATTTGTTCTACACATCAACTTTTATTTTATGCATTTATTTCTTTGTGAGTAATTATATATTAATTTATATCTTGATGTTAATTTTATTTTATAGTTAATCAAAAATGTGAATGTTGTGGCATCTCTTCCAATAGTCTTTTCTCGAACTCCTAATTGACCCAAGGGACTATCATTTGCAGAACGTCTTTCTCAACGCCAACAAAGGGTGGAGGTAATTTGATTGAATTGTACTTTAATTGATAATTTAGAAAACTTAAATATTTGATTATAGTCATTTAGAGTCTTACATTCTTGTCATTTTGATAATTCAAAGTCCTTCTCAATTGATGCAGGAGGCCTCGATGGTGGTATGTGCTTGTTTTCTAGTAGATAAGTTTTTGTGTAGTGCACTCTAGATTATTTGTGTGTAACACATCTAACCTTTTTAAATGTATGCATTTCCTATTTTGTTTAATAATTATAAATTAATTTATTTCAATGTTACTTTGCTTTTATGTAGTCTCTTGAGAATGTGAGTGATGTGCCACCTTTGCCATCATGCTTCACTAGGACACCTAATTGTCTTAAGAGAAAATCATTTGCAGAACGATTGTCCGAACAACAACATAGAGTCAAGGTAATTGAATTGAATTTTTCCAAATAATTGATAGTTTATTTAGCGGTCTTATAGTTGATTGTAGTGATTTAGATGTATGTTAATAAATGAAAGTTCTTAATTGTAGTAGATAAGAATCTATTTACTAACTTTAACTTATTTTTATTTACCATTGAAGAGATTAATCAAATTTGTGTTTTGACTTGTTAATGCAGGAAACTTTGCCTCCATCAATTACTAGACATTTTGGTACAAAGAGGACACTTTTTTAGGATCCATCACAATTTGAGGACCCATCACAGATTGAGGATCCATCACAGATTGAGGGTCAAGTGGACTTGTAGTATTTGATGTAGCTATTTGGCATGTAGATTGTATATAGATTTTGAGACATGGCATATGCCACATTTTGTAAAAAATGTTTTGAGTTGGCATATTTGCCAAATTTTTGTATATGTCTACCATTATGGACTAGATTTTAATATATATACACCTTGATATACAATATAATTTAAATTCCTTATGTGCATGTCATGATACTTCCCATGATGCCATACATTATGATGATAGTTCTTTAGTCCATTGATGATATGTTTAGCATTGAGAATGGTTTTAGATCAATAGAATCAATATGACAAAATTCCTTATATGCCCTAATCAAGCATAGTAGCTTGAAATCTAATAAGGTCATGATAAACCATTTCATCATGTATTTAGTCTTCATCTTGTCAAATTTTGTAAATATGTCAAAGTTGTCATATGAAAATGTAAAAAAAATGCAAAAGCATGGAAGATGAATAGTCAAGTACTCAAAAGTTAGATGGAGACTATTGGTTTCCCTCAAATCATGTATAAATATGCATAAACCTTCATCGAAAGGCATTGGAGATGTATTGAAAACATTTTGAAGATGAATTGAAGACAAGTTTGAATGAAATTAATGTCAAGAAACTCTGTTTTTGTAGATTTTACTATTTTCCTACTATTTCTTTGTTTAGTACAACCCTGTATGGATGTGTTAGGGCCTGAGAGAAATTGTAATTGAAAGCTGGTGGAATCTATTTCAGTTGGGTGTGTGTGTATACAAATCCCATTTATGGCCGAGAAGCTCTCTATTTACTATTATTCAACTCTCGTTGATAGGAGGTTGGCTCTACAACTATTGCAATTTGTGTATGAAACCTAGATGCCTATGAGATCATATATATATATATATATATATATATATATGTATGTATGTATGTAAATCCTATTTATGGCCAAGTAGCTCTCTATTTACTATCATTGAACTCTCATTGATAGGAGGTTGGCTATCCGACTATTGCAATTCAATCCATTTGTAATGATGCCTCTATCATGTTGAGTTTTATCCTATCTCTGCATCAAGTTAAAATCATGAAGATGACAACACCATACAATCCTCATTGGGTTGTTAAAATGCACAAAATAATCATACAAGACAGTCATTCATGAAATTACTATGTAGAGAGGGTTTATAAGTTACATTAGGGTTTGTATAAATGATCTAATAGATTTATAAGGTTGTCAAACAACAAAATAGATGATTTATATGAGTTTTGGGACTGTCACAGTCCATGTACAACTTGCCCTTTATGATTGTTAAAAAGATACACATGGCTATCCAAAAACTGCCCTTTATGACTATCCTAAAACATCATGTATATGCTCATAAAAGCCATCAAACTCTAAGAATAAACTCATCATTCGATAAGGAGTGGAAGGATAAAGTCACATTCTGAAAAACCTCATTTTGTGCGCCAAGCGTCCCAGTGATTTCGGGCAAGAGGCTACCTGCAAAGTCCCTTAAGATCCCTGAGACCAAAAAACTGTCAAACTTTGATGGAGTAGTTCTCAAAATTTGTGATAGCTGGGAATGTTTTGTTTAGACCTACAGGTGCACATGGGGTCCATCCACAATAACCTCTCTCATTTTTTGTCAACTCCATTCCGTTTTCCTGTGCTAAAATCAAATGCATTGTTTCAAAATGCTTCAATTTGATGTAGTGGAAAGGTGCTAGGTGTGACATTTTTCATTCCATAGCTCGTGGGGTCGAACAGACTGTGCCAACGTGTTGAGGTGGACAGGTAAATGCCATTGGAGGTCTCGTTTCATGCACGAAGCATCCTAGTGATTCCAGGCAAGAGGCTACCAGCAAAGTCCCGTAAGATCCCTAAGACTAAAAAACTACCAAACTTTGATGGAGCAGTTCTCAAAATTTGTGATAGCTGGGAATGTTCTGTTTGGACCTACAGGTGTACGTGGAGTCCATCCACAATAATCTCTCATTTTTGGTCAACTCCATTCCATTTGACCGTGCCGAAATCAAACGTATTGTTGCAAAATGCTTCAATTTGATGCAGTGGAAAGGTGCTAGGTGTGACATTTTTCATTCCATAGCTCGCGGGGTTGAACGGACTGTGCCAACGCATAGGGGTGGGTGGGTAAATGCCAATGGAGGTCTCATTTTGTGCTCCAATCATCCTAGTGATTCCGGGCAAGAGGCTACCGACAAAGTCCCTTAAGATCACTGAGACCAAAAAACTGCCAAACTTTGACGGAGCAGTTCTTAGAATTCGTGATAGCTGGGAATGTTTTGTTTTGACCTATAGGTGCACGTGGAGTCCATCCACAATAACCTCTCTCATTTTTGGTCAACTCCATTATGTTTGACCATGCCAAAATCAAACACATTGTTGCAAAATGCTTCAATTTGATGCAGTGGAAAGGTGCTAGGTGTGACATTTTTTATTCCATAGCTCATGGGGTTGAATGGACTGTGCCAATGCATCAGGGTGGGTGAGTAAATGCCATTGGAGGTCTCGTTTCATGCGCCAAGCATCCCAGTGATTCCAGGCAAGAGGCTACCGACAAAGTCCCGTAAGATCCCTGAGACAAAAAAACTACCAAACTTTGACAGAGCAGTTCTCAGAATTTGTGATAGCTGGGAATGTTCTATTTGGACCTAGGTGCATGTGGAGTCTGTCCACAATAACCTCTCTCATTTTTGGTCAACTCCATTCCATTTGACCATGCCGAAATCAAACGCATTATTGCAAAATACTTCAATTTGATGCAATGGAAAGGTGCTAGGTGTGACATTTTTCATTCCATAGCTCGTGGGGTCGAACGGACTGTGCCAATGTGTCTGGGTGGGTGGATAAATGCCATTGGAGGTCTCATTTTGTGCGCCAAGTGTCCCAGTGATTCTGGGCAAGAGGCTACCGGCAAAGTCCCTTAAGATCCCTGAGACCAAAAAATTGCCAAACTTTGACAGAGCAGTTCTAGAATTTATGATAGCTAGGAATGTTTTGTTTGGACCTATAGGTGCATGTGAAATCCACCCACAATAACCTCTCTCATTTTTGGTCAACTCCATTCCGTTTGACCGTGTTGAAATCAAACGCATTGTTACAAAATGCTTCAATTTGATGCAGTGGAAAGGTGCTAGGTGTGACATTTTTCATTCCATAGCTTGTGGGGTTGAATGGACTGTGCCAATGTGTTAGGGTGGATAGGTAAATGCCATTGGAGGTCTCATTTCGTGTGCTAAGCATCCCATTCGTTCCGAGCTATAAGCTACCGACAAAGTCAAAAGTTGCTAGGATTGAAATTTTGCATTCTACAGGTCCTGGGGCCAAACAAATTGTGCTAATATGTCAGGGTGGGTGAGTAAATGCTAGGGGAGGCCTCATTTTGTGTGCAAAGCATCCCAGTCCTTCCAAATTGTAAGCTACCAGCAGAGTGACTTTGCCGGTAGCTTATAGCTTGGAACGAATCAGATGCTTTACACACAAAATGAGACCTCCCCTACCATTTACCCACCCACCTCGACGTGTTGGCATAATCCATATGGTCCCAGGACCTATGGAATGCAAAATTTCAATCCTAGCAACTTTTGACTTTGTCGGTAGCTTACAACTCGGAATGACTGGGATGCTTGGCACATGAAACGAGACCTCCAATGGCATTTACCCATCCACCCTGACACGTTGGCACAGTTTGTTCAACCCCACGAGCTATGGAATGAAAATTGTCACACCTAGCACCTTTCCATTGCATCAAATTGAAGCATTTTGCAACAATGCATTTGATTTCAGCACGGTCAACGGAATGGAGTTGACAAAAAATGAGAGAGGTTATTGTGGACAGACTCCACGTGCACCTGTAGGTCCAAATAGAACATTCCCAGCTATCATGAATTCTGAGAACTACTCCGTCAAACTTTGTCAGTTTTTTGGTCTCAGGGATCTTACGGGACTTTACCGGTAGCCTCTTGCCCGGAATCACTGGGACACTTGGCGCACCAAATGAGACCTCCAATGGCATTTACCCACCCACCCTGATGCGTTGGCATAGTCCATTCAACCCCACAAGCTATGGAATGAAAAATGTCACACCTAGCACCTTTCCAATGCATCAAATTGAAGCATTTTGCAACAATGCGTTTGATTTCGGTACGGTCAAACAGAATGGAGTTGACCAAAAATGAGAGAGGTTATTGTGGATAGACTCCACATGCACTTGTAGGTCCAAACAGAACATTCCCAACTATCATGAATTCTGAGAACTGCTCCGTCAAAGTTTGGTAATTTTTTGGTCTCAGGGATCTTATGGGACTTTGTCGGTAGCCTCTTTCTTGAAATCACTGGGATGCTTGGTGCACCAAATAAGACCTCCAATAGCATTTACCTACCCACCCTAACATGTTGGCATAGTCCGTTCGACCCCACGAGCTATGGAATGAAAAATGTCACACCTAGCACCTTTCCACTACATCAAATTGAAGCATTTTGCAACAATGCAATTGATTTCAGCATGGTCAAATGAAATGGAGTTGACCAAAAATGAGAGAGATTATTGTGGATGGAACCCATGTACACCTGTAGGTCCAAACAAAACATTCCTAGCTATCACAAATTCTGAGAACTGCTCCGTCAAAGTTTGACAGTTTTTTGGTCTCAGGGATCTTAAGGGACTTTGTCGGTAGCCTCTTGCCTAGAATCACTGGGATGCTTGGCACATGAAACGAGACCTCCCCTAGCATTTACCCATCTACCCCAACGCATTGGCGTAGTTCGTTCAACCCCACGATGAGCAGAACAAAAAATATTGTTCCAGTTGACACGTTCTCAATTATTGACATGGATGATATCTCAGTACCATTCCTTTAGGCACAATATGAGCTTCCAATGGAAGGTGCAATTGTGAGATTAGAGATGATGAAAAGTGTGCGTCATTCACAATCATGTTTTACTTGTCTTCAATGATGATTCCTTGATTCAACTTAATCCTTTGATAATACATTTTAACCTCCTTGTGAAAGCGCACTTTCAAGGCTGCTTGAGCAAGAGCTAGCGCCTCAACATCTAGGCGCACTTTTGGTGTTCTAGAAGCATGAACTAGCACCTCAAATAGTAAGTCACTCATTCTAGGTTGTTTATTTAATAATTGGCACATATCCAAAGTCATAGAGATATGAAGTGGCACCTCACTAATCTAGGTGCACATTTGATGGTGTCGAGAGGTAGATGTACGCCCAAGTCATCATTTGTCATGTCCCAACATTAAGACATTATTTGTCATCATCAAATTGGACGATAATTATGTATATAATAATACTTAATAAACATATATAATATTATTAAGTAATATTATAATATATTTATTGTACTTATATATAATAAATATAAAGACAATTATAATATTATATATGATATATATTATATAAATATAAATATGTATATTAATATTAATATAAATATAAATAAATGTTATTATAATATAATTATCATATAATATATATAAGACAAATGTCTTATAATATATAAATATAAATAAGAAATATTATTATAATCATTTATAATATAATGAATATAAATATAAATATTAATATTATTATTATATAATAATTATAATTATCAATGTAAATATTAAATCAAATATTAGTATAAAGTATGATCATTATAAATATAATATTATAAATATTAACTAATATCCTTGGAAGATATTAATAAAGATAGACCAAGTTTATTAAAAGACAAAGTTTATTAAAACAAAGATAAATGCAACAATTATGTTAGAGGAAGCAAGTTAGATTATTAGTAAATAAAAGAGGTGCATATTAATTAAAGGTTATTTTCTATAAGACACATCCCTTCATTAAAGGAGGGTATAAAGATGGGAAGAAGATAACATAAAGGGAGAAAAAGAAAGGAATGAGAAATATATATATCTGGAGAGGGTAAGGAAAATAGAAAAGAATACACAAGGAATATAATTCTGATTTATAAATATAACAGCAAGAAGGATATAATATAGAATTTTTGGAAATGGTAAATATATTCATGGCATATTTAAATCTGTAATATATAAGGAATAATATATTTTGAGTTGTAATATACCATTTCAGAGATACTTATGTACACTAGTAGCCTTATAAGAACATCAGATATATTTGAGATATAATATATATGGTTTGAGTTAAATAAAAGAAATATATTAAAAGGGAATAATTCTCTTTATGAAGTGTTGCCTCTCTTGGCAATAGTTGCAGCCATACACCATTGAAGATATAAAAAGGAAGTGTGAAGTAAAAAAGATCACATAGTAATATAAATCACTAGACAACAGATTGGTCTTCCATTAAATACAAGTATTAGATCAGCACAAGGTATTATATCAACAAGCATTACTAAGAGCAATTGATCATACAAGAAGTAAAATTGTGTGTAGGATTAATAAATTTTGTTCTTCCTAAAAGGGGACATTACATCATTTGATGCCTTCTGGTGCAGGAGCACCTACCTGACAGCTGGTTTTGATGAGGCAGTTAGTAGTTTAGGTCTTGTTTGTGTTTCCAAGAAGGTCTGTTAGACCAAATGCATGTAATAAGGTCATGCTGATCATGATAAGATCATGCTGACCAGGCTTTTGCTATTTTTAGCTAGTTAGTTATAACAGCTGTCATGATGTATGTTCGGTGGGATCTCCCAGCCGCTTGGAGAGTTCCCAGCCGTTTGGAGTCGGGTCAGTAGTACTCGTAGGAAAGTCTTTATAAGCATGAGATCGGTTGATATTGCATATACAGTTGGATATCATCGATCGGCAGTGTAGTGTTGAGTGTTCTGTGTGAGGAACATCATATTGTATTGCATCTTCGAATCAATAAAGATCCTGTTTCATTTTCTGTTGATCTCCTTTGTATAATCGATCTGCTGGTTTGCGTGGCTGCATGGATTTCCTGATCCATTCCACCGGTTGATCTGTCTGATCGGTGGAATGGTAATGTACATTAGGGTAGGTAGTAGTTTGTTTATTTGCATGCAGGTGTGCAGGATCGCGATCAAGAGATGTTGAAGACCCTAGCATCCTCATGTGCTAGGTCAAGTTGAGAAGTTCAAGTTGAGAGAGATCACCCTAAGACTGGATCGGGTCATCCCTGGTGGATCGGCGAAGAGAGATTTCGCTAAGTGAAGAAGTCTGTTAAAACGGCATCATCAGGATATTTCTGCAAATATCCTGCAGACAGTTCGGACATCGTCATCCGGATAAGTGGAGAAGATCGGCATGATGTTGTCGATTGTATGAAGTGTGAGTTCGTCGGGGTGATCATCAGCAGGAGGAGCCGAGGAGTGTATCGGCATCAGGATCATCATATCGGGAGTGCCAAACATCCGCATATCACAAGTAGATGCGGAAGAGAAAGTTCGTGTTTTTGGCTAAGTGTTGAAGAGGTCATCAGGATATTGTGTGACGTCATCGTCATCAGGATATGACGTCATCGTCATCAGGATATTGAGATATCCCCCCAGGCGAGTTCATCCTGCTGTCGTTAAGTATCGGCATCGGCAGAAAGTGTATTAGCGTCATCAGGAGGTTTCGAGGGAACCGGATGAATTATATCATGATGCTGTTGCTTGTATCGCCGGGTAGCGGAGCGTCGAAGGTAAGCTGCTGAAGGTGATCGTCATCAGGATATTTGGAGCAACCGGATGTTGAATATCCTGCTGACGAAGGAAGTGTTGCATATGATGATGACGATGGAGTCCGGCGCCCGATGAACAGTGCAACCGGAGGATGTGTGCGCCCGCTGAACATCATGATGATGATGTTAGAAGGAAAGCGGAGGAGGTGAATAGTAGTCGGCAGGAGGATGATTGCGAGTGTCCGCAATATGATGATGCTGTTGGTTTTAAGAAACATGATGCTGACAGAGTAAAGCCGAAATATGATGATGTTGGTAGTTTTAGGGAATATGATGATGATGGCGAAGATGATGATGATGAGGTTGGTCTGCAGACATTCATGCTATATGCGAAGGTTATAGTGTGGATGCCTCTGCATCATAGTGGTATCAGAGCTCAGCAAAAGGTCTGGGCTGTTGTGTGTTGATTCTGTCACCGAAAGGGCAGAGGTAGAGATAGAGTTGAGTTGTGTGTTGTGATTGAGAGGTTGACAAAATGCCTCCTAAAGGTAGTGGTACTGCAAGGGAGTTGCAGGAACTGAAGGAGAAACATGCTAGAGAGATGAGGAAGATGAAGGAGCTTGCTGAAGCACTTCAAGCCAGGCTGACAGCCCTGGAAAAGAACAAAAAGAGGGAAGTGGAAGACAGTGAGTCTGAAGAAGATGAAGATACTGTTGAAGAGTATGAAGAGGTAGCTGAAGATCTGGATGCTGAAGACCAGAGATTGGCAAAACTATTAAAGGCAGTACAGAGTGAAAAACCTAAGGTAAAGGTTGATGTTTCCAAATATACTGGAAGCTTGAATGAAGATGAGTTGTTAGATTGGATTGCTGCACTTGATAATCACTTTGAATGTGAAGATGTTGCTGAAGATCAGAAGGTAAAGATTGCAAAGACCAAGTTAGGAGGTCATGCTTTGGTATGGTGGGATTATGTACAATCTGAGAGAAGGAAACAAGGGAAGTCTAAGATCACTTCATGGGATAAGATGGTAGCAAGGATCAAGGGAAAATTCTTGCCAAGGGATTATGAAATCCAGATGTTTAAGAAGCTGCAATTTTTAAAGCAGAAAGACAGGGATGTGAAATCATATACTGAGGAATTTTATCTGTTGAGTATGAGATCTGGTCATCATGAGAATGAGGTAGAAAAGGTGGCTAGGTACTTGGCTGGTTTGAGGTTTAACATACAGGATGAGTTAGTGTTAGCTAACCCTAAGAATGTGGAGGATTGTTATCAAATGGCAATCAGGATTGAAGAAAAGCTGAATAGAGGACATGATAAGTCCATGAGAGGAAGAGGAAACAATAGGGGAAGAGGAGCAGCCCCTGCACAAAAGCAAACCAATGAGGGTCAAGAAGACACTGGTAAAGGACGGGGACAGTCTGATTTCAGAGGTGGATGGAAAGGTAATAGAGGAAGATTTGGAGGTGGTAGAGGTTCTACTACATTTTCAGGAAAGTGTTACACCTGTGGAGAGTTTGGTCATCCATCTTTCAAATGTCCAGAAAACAAAGGTTCATCATCCAGAAATGATAGAACAAGTGACAAGAGAGTACAACTTGTGCAAGAAGAGAAAGAAGAAGAAAGTGCACAGAGTTCAAACAGAGGTCCTGAGAATTTTGGATATCCAGAGAGTGGAGAATCACTGATGTTAAGGAGAATTAGTTTGCAGGCATCAAAGGATCTGGTGCAAAGAAGAGCTCTTTTCAAAACCACATTTAAGAGCAAAGGTAAGGTATGTAAGGTTGTCATTGACACTGGTTCAACAGACAACATGGTATCTCAGGAGATGGTGGATAAACTGAAGCTGGAAAGGATTCCACATCCACACCCTTACAAGGCATCTTGGGTGAGTGATAGGCAATCACTTTTTGTCTCTGAACAGGCATATGTGGATTTCCAGATTGGACCATATCAGGATAGAATCTTGTGTGATATTTTGCCTATGGAATGTTGTCACCTACTGTTGGGTAGACCATGGCAATTTGACAGAAGGGTACTGTATGATGGGCATGCTAATACCTACACCATCAAGAAGGATGGGAAGATTATTAAGTTGATGCCATTGCAGGCAAAAGCTGCAGTACAGCAGGCAGCTCAAATCATTTTGATGGGAAAGAAGGAATTTGTGTAGATGCCTAGAGGAGCAGGCACAAAGGCAGTTCAGGATACTGCAGGAGAGGGAGTTGTTACAGACAACAAGCTGAAGACAGTTTCAGTTGTGACTGACAGAGGTCAGCAGTAGGTTCAGAAACAGGGGTGCAAACAGCAACCAGTTGAGAAGAATGACAAGGATGTTGTCATCATTGGGACTATTGCTTGTCCTATGAAGATTGACAGGAAGATACAGTTGAACACCACAGAGGCAGTTCAGAAAGAGGTTCTGGTCAGACAACCTGACAAACACAGGGTATGTGAGAGGAAGGCCTATATTGACAGGCATGAGGATTTACTTGCCAGAAAGCAAGTTACAGTGCAGAAGTCTTGGAGCAGCCAAGAGACAGCAGCAGCTAAAGCTGGAACAGGTCAGAAGATTGACAAAGCCAAGTGTAAAGGTGGAGGACTTCCACATACTAAACTCATGGGACATGAGTTCTTTTCTGTTGGGGAGTATGGTGCAGGAGCACCTACCTGACAGCTGGTTTTGATGAGGCAGTTAGTAGTTTAGGTCTTGTTTGTGTTTCCAAGAAGGTCTGTTAGACCAAATGCATGTAATAGGTCATGCTGATCATGATAAGATCATGCTGACCAGGCTTTTGCTATTTTTAGCTAGTTAGTTATAACAGCTGTCATGATGTATGTTCGGTGGGATCTCCCAGCCGCTTGGAGAGTTCCCAGCCGTTTGGAGTCGGGTCAGTAGTACTCGTAGGAAAGTCTTTATAAGCATGAGATCGGTTGATATTGCATATACAGTTGGATATCATCGATCGGCAGTGTAGTGTTGAGTGTTCTGTGTGAGGAACATCATATTGTATTGCATCTTCGAATCAATAAAGATCCTGTTTCGTTTTCTGTTGATCTCCTTTGTATAATCGATCTGCTGGTTTGCGTGGCTGCATGGATTTCCTGATCCATTCCACCGGTTGATCTGTCTGATCGGTGGAATGGTAATGTACATTAGGGTAGGTAGTAGTTTGTTTATTTGCATGCAGGTGTGCAGGATCGCGATCAAGAGATGTTGAAGACCCTAGCATCCTCATGTGCTAGGTCAAGTTGAGAAGTTCAAGTTGAGAGAGATCACCCTAAGACTGGATCGGGTCATCCCTGGTGGATCGGCGAAGAGAGATTTCGCTAAGTGAAGAAGTCTGTTAAAACGGCATCATCAGGATATTTCTGCAAATATCCTGCAGACAGTTCGGACATCGTCATCCGGATAAGTGGAGAAGATCGGCATGATGTTGTTGATTGTATGAAGTGTGAGTTCGTCGGGGTGATCATCAGCAGGAGGAGCCGAGGAGTGTATCGGCATCAGGATCATCATATCGGGAGTGCCAAACATCCGCATATCGCAAGTAGATGCGGAAGAGAAAGTTCGTGTTTTTGGCTAAGTGTTGAAGAGGTCATCAGGATATTGTGTGACGTCATCGTCATCAGGATATGACGTCATCATCATCAGGATATTGAGATATCCCCCCTAGGCGAGTTCATCCTGCTGTCGTTAAGTATCGGCATCGGCAGAAAGTGTATTAGCGTCATCAGGAGGTTTCGAGGGAACCGGATGAATTATATCATGATGCTGTTGCTTGTATCGCCGGGTAGCGGAGCGTCGAAGGTAAGCTGCTGAAGGTGATCGTCATCAGGATATTTGGAGCAACCGGATGTTGAATATCCTGCTGACGAAGGAAGTGTTGCATATGATGATGACGATGGAGTCCGGCGCCCGATGAACAGTGCAACCGGAGGATGTGTGCGCCCGCTGAACATCATGATGATGATGTTAGAAGGAAAGCGGAGGAGGTGAATAGTAGTCGGCAGGAGGATGATTGCGAGTGTCCGCAATATGATGATGCTGTTGGTTTTAAGAAACATGATGCTGACAGAGTAAAGCCGAAATATGATGATGTTGGTAGTTTTAGGGAATATGATGATGATGGCGAAGATGATGATGATGAGGTTGGTCTGTAGACATTCATGCTATATGCGAAGGTTATAGTGTGGATGCCTCTGCATCACCTTCAATAACTATAAACTCCTTTGATGATGCATTTTATCCTTCCAATTCACTATCTAGCATTAGGCACACATTTTAGGTTGATCAATCATAATCTAGCGCCCTAAGTACCAAGACACACTTTTAGGTTAGTTTGATCAAGGATTATCACCTTCACTTCTAGGTGAAAGTTTGCAATTGAAATACATCAAAATAACAAGTTTCTTCATCACTTCAAACATCTTTAACACTTTGAAGATCTCCAATGCATGATTGAATATCAAGAAAACAATGTATCATTTCATGAAGGTCTTGATGAGAAGAACAAAAAATATTTTTCAAGTTGACACATTTTCAATCATTGAACCAATGAACTTGATGCAAACATGCAATTTGTTCATGTTGTGCCATCATGTTGATGCAAACATTCTCTATCATTCATATTGTCACATGTTGTAAGCCATGTATGTGAAGATGTAAACATAGTATTGGTGACATGAGCAACACTACTACATATTCTTAAGTGTTGTAAATATGCATCTTCTTATTTAATCATGTGTTGTAAATGAAGGAATGCAATGATTGCAATATGTGCACAAAACATAATTTTTGATAAGGATTGAAAGGAAATGTTAAGAAAATGCAATTGGTGGGTGTAAATCTAAAGTGTGGAAGCATAGACAGGGCATGTGAACAGTTTGGCATGACACCTCAAAGAGATGCTATCTCATGGAATGCAATGATTGCAAGATATGCACAAAATGGATTTTTTGAAAAGGCTTTAGAAACTTTGAAGCAAATACAATTGGAACGTTTAAAACCAAATTCCATAACCTTTGCAAGCATTCTCCCTACTTGTGCCAAATTAGGATCTTATATATACATATATGCATAATGTCATGAAAATAATGTATAGTGTATATATCAAGCCATATAGGCATGCACAAATAAAACCATATGGGTATATACAACGATATACATTGATAACATACAAAAGTATGTTTACAAAACCAAATAGGCATATGTAACAAAATGTCCCAAAATCAAATCCCTATCCAGATTTCTATCAAATAATCTATGGCTCTTGCTAGGCCATGAAGATGGTGAACTAGTCAATGACTCATCCTCTATCGCTCATTGACTAGACCTCCTCGATAAAGATTTTTGAATTTCCACCTATTAATACAATCAAACAATGTGCACATTAATATAGAATTTAATATTCAAAATATATAACATGACATAAGTAATCAATCACTTACCGCCAATTGGTGATCCCTCTTGATCATTTTTTGTCTCTCTTCTTCTGTAGAGCTGGATGGGTAGGGGAGGTGACGTCTTGTGAGAAGCATGAACAAGCAAATTTAAGTAAACATGAATATCATAAATATGTACATTAAATGTTGCACTTATTATAGGACTGTTCTAGGACTATTTTAGGACTGTTGTAGGTAAAACTATCCTAGTAGACATGTATAGGACTGTCATCTCATGGAATACAATGATGGCAAGATTATTATCAAGATTAGTATGAAGATTAATTATGACTGTTATAGGACTTTTATAAGAATGCAAAGTAAGGAAGCATAGGCAAGGCACATGAACTGTTTGGTGGAATACCTCAAAGAAATGAGAATTTTGTCAGATGTTGTAGTTGCAATTACCATGTGACACATGTATGTAATATGTGAAAGCATAGACAAGGCACATGAACTATTCAGCAAAAGACATCAAATACATGTCATCTCATGGAATGCCTTATGTAGAAAAAGGTACAAATGTGCAATATTAAGAAATACAAATGAGAACTAAAAATCATACCTCGAGTATAGTCAAAATAACCTATGATGCCATACAAAATAATTTATGATGCCATGCAAAATAATCTACGATGCCATGTAAAATAACTTTATTCGCAGTCCTGTATAGTCAAAAGCATGAATTATAGTTAAAGTAACAAGATTTTTAATAAGACAATTCTAAAAAATAGAAAAAACAAAAACAAGTTAAGATAAAAAATGTCATACCTGTCCATCTAGAATTTTAAATGCTAGTCAAGCGTACCTGAGGGGTCATCTCTTACCTTCAAAGTATCCAATATTGTTTCATGATCAGCATTACTAATTGTCCATAGTTCTTTTAATTTTGGTTTTCCACGATGCTTTAGTATCTTGACATTTGTTGCTACAACTAGGTGAGAATACATCAATATGGTTTTATGCTTCTGAAAGTCTTCAAAGGCTGGGATGCCATTCTTTTTAATCATATATGTTCGTAACCAAGTCCCAACAATAACAACTGATCCTGTAGGATATGTGAACCCATCATCATCTGTCATAGGTTGTGTTAGCTTTTGTTTTCCCTGTACACATCATGCCAACCAATAGTCTGACCTCTCTTCATTTCCATGCGGTGCAACAACTGCATAAACATGACCTGGCTGTACAAGGTCTGAAAGATGTTCATAGTCAAATGAGCTCTCCATGTCATTGACGGAAGATGATTGACCTTCATATAAAGGGATTAAATATTGTGGAATCCATGCATCTACCCACTCACTCGACTCACAATTGTTCCAACCACATTTAATACAACTCTGACAAAAACAAGCTAATTCTTGTGTCCAAATAGTCCATGTACTTGCATCTGAGCTTTGAAATGAATGCATCTTTGATGATTCACTGATTCTCTGACATTCCAATTTCTCTATCGCTATCCCATCATCAACCAACCAAAAGAACCTGTGCACTTCAGAATCAAGAGCCACTCCTCGTGACAATGCATAGTTACACCACTTAACCAATGGAATCTGCATCTTTGAATGTAGCACCACCTCTAATCTTTAGTTGTTCTTTAAAAAGAGCTCCCTTCATGCATGCACCTTCTCCATCATGTTCACCTTTTCTATGCCCAGCTTAAAAAAAATTCCAAATATGAGGTATACCCTTCTTTACATGCATTTTGCTCAACCAATAGAAATTATGAGCATTCTTGAATTGACCAGTGCAATTATCTGACCAAATGAGATGTTGATCGATTCTAATATCTTTTTCTTACAAGAACCCATAAAATTGTTGAAAACAATATTGCACAAACTCTGCTGAATGAGATCGATCATCACTCATGTAAAAATGGTATTCTCTGACAATCTTCCTATTCTCTTCTGTACTCTCGGGGGCGTGTTTGTATGTGATGTGAACACAAATAGCAATCTGAATAGAATTGTAGTACTGGGATTGAACTTCATTTTGGGGTTGCAATGTATAGTTTTCTGCAAAATCAACTATAGAGACAATAGTTCCAATAGGGAAAGAGTCTTTACACATCCTGAACTGTTGATCTAACCATCGAGACCTGTGGCTATGTCTGACATACTTGTAGAAAAGATTTTTCTTAAAATCATCAATAAAATCAGCAATACTTACCTCTCTTACAATCAACTGACATCTAGAACCTTCACCTCCACTTTTCAAATTGTATTTCACTGTCTCATATCTCTTTTTATCAACCATTCTCTTTCCAAAATCATGCCCGTTGCCCTCATGAAAACATGATACAAACTTTGATAACCCACCACATTGTAAACACTTTTCATTTAAACAATCATTCTTGTAGAACATGCAACCATCATCTCTAATACATATAAATAAATCCAATAAGTCCCTAGATGACTTTGGTAGTTGAATTACACCACACTCCTGTAACATTTCGTTAGTGTGAAAAGTAGAACGAATATTGCATAATAATTCATGGTACATAGAAAACTCTACATGGTATTTGCAACAACATGTATTACAAACTTTAAGAGGAACACAATAAAATGGATTAAGAGATTCAAATGCTCTTTGTGAGATTGTCATACCTGGGTGAGTTTCACAATATTGTTTGTACAATGTTGTTTGGCTACATTCCAAGTAATGTTTAGGATGTGGTGTGCGGTCTTTATCACCAATTCTTAACTTTACAACATCTTTTGCATTTGGTGATACCCTACAGTTAGTGTGCCAAAATTGTTCAATTTCTTCCTTTGTGCTATCAATTAGCTTCTTGTCAACTCGTGGAAGCCTACCATTGAAAGCCCAAGTATCATTGGCAAGAGGACTATCTAGCCTTGATCTTAATGCTAGTGCTTTTGACAATGTTTTACGATTCAATCTTAAGTCAACACAAGTTTGCCTCATTAATCGAGCATTTCTTAATTGTTTGCTTATTATTGAGGTTGTTATTACTCTACGGGCAACTCTTTTATCTTTCTCCTTGCTAGTCTTTCCAGTAGAATTGAGTACATTGAAAAGGCTTCTAACAATAAATTTATTCCGATCGGACACTTTGTTTAACTAAATCTTTAATTTCTTTAGTAAAGGTCTCATTTTGTACATCTTTAATAATTGCAACAAAAGTTGGCATTGTTCGGTTAATGTTATCTTCTCAAAGTATTCATTGGAGAGTTTTGTATCCCACAACCAAACCATTTGTGACAACCTCTTGCCTTCAAGTTTTTCCATTATGTTCTCATCAATTTCAAGTAACCATTTTGGGGTTCTTGGGTGTTTTCCAATTTCATCATGGTTATTCTCTTCTTGACAAATGTCCTCTCTTATGAAATTTGGAGATACATTGATTGTTCTTGTTTCATCCATGTTATCAACCTCATCAATTTTATCAACAAATGGATTATGGAGTGCAATTTCAACATCATGATGTTCATATCCACTTTCTTCAAGTGCACGTTTTCATTTTTCTTCTTCTTCTTTGTCCATGGTATTGCTATTATGAATAGGTGTTTCATAACATTTTTCAATATTTTCATTTGCAATATCATGGTGAATTTCATTCTTATCTAACATTTCATTATAATCAAAATTAATATCTTCAATTTGCATGTCATTAGATGGTAAAGAAGAAGATTCACCTTGATGAGCATCCGCCAAACCCACTCTTCCAATCCTCTTCCTTTCCCTATCTTTTTCCCTAATTGCTTCAATTTCCTCCAATGTAACTTTCCTCCTCCTTTTTGCTTTATGACGACTGTTGCTCCCCATTAGGGGAACAAAAATATCACCCTTATGATTGTAACAAAAAAATTATCTCCAAAAGTGCATAAAAATATTCCTTTCACTGTCATAGCCAGAAATCACAAGTATTTCGACAGCAGAGGGTCTCTGGTTGCAGATGTCAAGCCCAACAATATTCCTTTTGTCTTTTTGCTGCATTTACAAAATGGATATCCATTTTGGAAATGGATTTCGATTTCTTAAATCCCAATTCTTTGCCAACGGACACTCTGCAATGTCCATATCACTACTACGAAACAAATATCTATTTTATTATGTACATTTGGATTCTAGACTAGGGATTCATTTTATTATTCTATAAACTTGTGAATTACCATCTAATATGAATGTTTACACACTAATCCACCTAGGTATCAACTTAATAAAGCTCTGGATATAAGCCATTATTTGATTTGAGTAATCTTACTTTGGACACATTTGTGAAGACTCCTAAAGAGCCTGGACATACAATTGTAAAGATGATATAGCCTCCATATAAGCATAAAGATGATATATAATTTTAGTTTGTTGAAGGCCGTGTAAATTAGTCATTGATGAGGACTCTGCTACACCTAAAGTTGAGTCCTTTGTTTGGAACTTTGAAGCATGCAAAGAGGCAAGTTACTTGTAATGCTTAAGTAAATGCAAGTCTCAACATGATGTAGTTCAACTTGATGATATGTCTAAATATGACTCATTTTAGTTTGTATTGCATGAGGACTTCCTTATTCATGCATATCAAATTTATAATTAGGTATATTTTTCTGAAGTGTATGAGTTTGAGGCTTTCAATTTTTGTATTGACTCACTTGAAGATGCTAGCAGCCATGTGAACATGATTAATATGGGATCCAAGGGTTGTCCTTTTCCCATGCATTTGGAGTGGATTGTTGGCCCTTATGAAAGTTTAAATCATGTTGGCTTAGCATTTGAATAGTTGCTTCATGACATGGATGGGAATAGATAATGTATAGACTTTATCACACTTTAGGGTTTTCCCATTATATGCTAAAATGTTATGACTATCCACTTATTCTATTTTAGGCTATCATCAAATGAGGAGCTTCGAAAGGCAAAAATGTTGTCCCAAAAGAAGGCTCAATGTTATTCGTAAAAACATTAGATTGTTAAAATACAAATTTAAGGGTAGATATTCCTTGGGCTATTTTAGTATAGAGAAGCAAAATTGCAATATATGACTATCCTAGGAATTAGAATGGTTGATCATAGGATATTCGTGGCTTTTTGATATTAATGGATGGATTTATGGATGTTTAGGGAGTTTAAGTTTAAATGTAATGTATGAGAATTCTTATTTATGAAGGATCTAATAGGTCTTATGTCTTATTTGCAGGCCATTCAAGAAAGAAATGAAAAGATACCAAGGACTATCATAACACCTATTACAATTATGTGCATCAAAGGATTGTCATCCAGGACCTTACCAATATGGGAAGTTATCAAAACCATGTCATGTTCAAAATTAAAGGCTTTATCACCTCTTTGTCGCTATAGGCCTATTAGAACAACAGGTCACATTTTATTCATATACTGGGGTTGAGAATAAACACTAAGCATTTGTAGTTATGGCAAGTGTAAATGGAAATAGATTACAACTTTAGACAATTTATCCTCTCCTAGATTGCACTGACTGAGTGGAAATTAAAAATTCCCTATCAATGTCCTTTATATACTGAAGGTATGGGTGAGAAAGGTAAACTTTGTATGTTGTAGACAAGGCCTCAAATGTAAAATATATTATGACAATAATGATAAGGACTATTAGGCATGAATGCTATCACTATTATAGATTGTCAAACCAACCATAGGATGCCATAATAGTACACTGCTGACTATCATACCTTTAGGCATGGTGCCATGAACCTTATGAGTAGAATGCATTGGTATTTGTGAGAAATGTATTGCTTATGTTAAGAATAAGTATTTATATTGTTTAAACATCATCAAAAGGTGGACTACAAATACAACTTTGTCAAAGGAAAACTTTAGTGGCAAAAATCTAACTATAAACTATTGTGCCTTCCAAGCACAATCATGACCAACATCAAGGGATAGTCAAGGCATGGGTGTCTTAAGAAACACAATTGAAATTGTCCATGGATATTTGAAGTAATTTGCAATATTCATGGTCAAGAATCAACTCTGACTGTCTCAACAATGGTAAATTTGGCTTCAAGACAATAAAAAATTAGGGATTCATTATCACCAAGTAATAAAGAAGAGTAACCATAAGTGTCGACCTTCAATTTCATTATACAAGAGGATGAAGAAGGGGCCATAGTATTTTCATACCATAATACAACATACAAAAGAAAAATCATGAAGTCAAAACATGTGCAAAGGGTATCTATGTTAAAGAGGAGACTTGTGAATGGATGATGACTATCATTGTCAAAATAAGATATAGTCTCACTAAGGACAGTTAGGTGATTTGTGGATTGTCATTACTACAAGGCATGAGAATCTTGTGTATGAAGAGGAAAGAAATATAAATAAAAGAAGATTGAAGGATTGTTGCACCTGGGTACAATGATCCTAAAGGATTGTCATGCTAAAAGGATAATCAATAGTGTACAAAAATTCATATTTCAAGGCTATCCTTAATCCCATTCACATGGTCCTAATGTTGGTTTGATTTGCATGGTGTGAGATGACACTATCAGGATTAATTGAAAAGGTGAAAGGGTTTGGTACCAAATTTGGTCACAAGTGTAAAAATTACAATAAGCTTGAGAATATTGTTCACTAAACCTAGAACTATCACCAAGCAACATCCTATTCATAAGATGTGATCAACAAACATGTAAGAAAAATGGATATCAACCTTCTTGGTTATGCGTGCTTGATAAGAGCCCATACTTTTCACAAGGAGCCACCAATTTTTTACTAAATATTTCCATTAGAAATGGATAAAAAAATGTTCCCCCAAATGAGGAAACTAGATTGTTAATTAGAATTCTATGTGTAATGTGATATGAAACAATAGATACACCTATAAATGACCAACTAACTTTAAATTCTTGTATTATTGCCTCGATGTTTCAAATATGTTGCTTCTCTTCATCCAAAACTAATGGTACAAAAATTTTCATAGATCAAGGAAACAGATATCCGTTTTGAGTTGCTTTTACCGAAGCAAAACGGATATCCGTCTTGTTTTGGTACAAAGAAATATGGATATCCATTTTGGTTGTTGACTTTTCATGGATTCTAACATGTTTTCATGTTTCAATATCTTCTTCGAACTTCACCCTTCGTGCTGATGACTTTTTTTTTATGCAAAATTAATAAAATGAAAAGGGTTTATAGAAAAATTGTTAGCTTTCTAAAAATATAAGATTTGTTTGGTTATCATTTTATTAAATAATTATTAATAATTTTCTATATACTGTGTCTTTGAAATCCTGATGGACACACTGATTGAAAAACATCCATAACTTTCAAACCATTTCACCTTTTTGAGATCCGAAACCTATGTCACACTCTATGATTTTTTGGCTATAGGTTAAAAAAAAAATTGAATTTTGATTTTTTTTATCGAGTTAGGTTGGCTGGAAAATTACTTTTTAGTTTTTAAAAAAAGTCACAATAAAAAAATCATAACTAATTATTTTATTGGAAAAAAATTTTAAATAAATATGCGTCACATCCAGACATGAGTCCTCTACTTATTTTGAAAGTTTCAAAAAAAAAAAAATTACTCATAGTTAGGTTGGCTGGACAGACACCAACTTTTTATTTTTTTTGAAAATTTAAAAGCTGTTCATTGAAATATTCAATTTTCACTAAGTAAATTTAGTTTTTTTTTTAAAAAATAGTAGCCTATAAACTAAATTCAATTCTCTACAAATTTTGTTCTTACATCTTTTTCAAATTGTGTAGATAATCCATTCAAATTTTCACATGAACTTGATAAAGTCTAATTTTTTGTATTTTTATTGCCACTTAGAGGTATAGTTTGGCCCATCGTGATCCTACACATACCCATACAATACATGTTGTGTGGTTACACAACACACCCCATTTTGACTTGGCAAAATAGGGACCCAACTTGTGCTTGGCTTTTTGTGCTCCCTGGCAGTTTGGTAAAAGTAAGTCATGCAGATCATCATGTAGGAAAGGCTGGGTAAGTCGTCATCATGAGGATAGTTTGTCAAAATTCATATTTTAGTACAGTAACCTCATATTCAGAAAGAGCATCAAATTTCATGCAGGTTTGCCTTTTACAGCACCCTGATATTCATTAGGATGTAAAAGTTATGAATGGTCAAAGTTTGAGTCAAACCTGATATTTCTAGGAGGAGGATCATATTTCGTAACATCAGTCATATTTCAAAAGATCACCCTGATCTAATTTATCACCCGATAATTCATGCGGTCCAAATATCTGGACGTCAATTTTAGGTGATAGTAGCCTTTACCCGTCAGTAGCCTTATGCATTTCGCGAGGATCATATTTTCAATGTAACCCGATATTTTTTAATATCCTCCTACCATGAAATATCCCCTTAAGCTAATATCTTGATGATGTCATTCAAGTCTGATAAACGAAGAAACGATATAATGATGATGTCATCATCACATTTACCTCTCGGCAGGATATTTTGTAAACATGATCCTGTTCCCATAACATGAAGATGACGTCATGATATCTTGCCGATACAATGAGCGATTATCTAGATGATGTCACCTCGATATCTCGAGAGGAAGAAAGAATGACTTAAGTCATCATCATCTTTGAAATATAACCCGATATTTTTGAATATCCTCCCGACGTTTAAAGCACGACCTAATGGCGCGAACATCACCCGATATCTAAACATCACTCAATACTTTTCAAATATCATCCTGACTGTTTAGATATCACCCCTCCCATTGCCACCATTAGCATTAAATGCACGCTGAGATGGTAGGTATTTCTCGCCGATCATTAAACCCGATGAAACACTTGGCAAAATCCTGAGTTTCCGTGCTAAGGATCAACGAATAAAATCTAATCTATCTGGATTTGCCCTAAATTTACCCTAATTGCAAGGTTAAAAGGTAAATCTAACATCATTTTTACATTTACCTTGTGAAGAATTTACTGTTACAGAGCACCAGCTTCCATATCCTCGAACAGGCGATACAACGATGAACGGAGCTTGCGGGCAGTAAGAAGTGTGTGATTATCAGCTAAATTAAGAGCATTTTCTGGGAATTCACTGGTATAAAAGAAATTTGCATAACCAGGTAAGTAATTGAAACCCTCATCCTGTTGTTTCTGTAACACTCAGGTATGACGTTGTAGGTTCTGGTTTATGCACCCCCATGATGGGCTTATGCTGAATAAATGTAGTAGGCATGATAAATATTAAAGATAAATTGCTATATGCATGCATATGGGTACCCATTGTAAGACAAGATTTTGTTAATTGCAGGTAGCCATGGCTGACAAGAGGTTAGCAAAGTGTGAGGTTGAATTCAGTAAGCCCATGTTTTCATCTCAGAGGGGTGTCCTGTTCAAATATGGTGCAATTACAGATACCCATCAGGGGAGTACTAATTTGGAAGCCTAGTCAACTAAGCTGAATGATGAGAAGAATAGAAGTCCTATGCTGGATGCTGTGTTTGTGTCCGGAATGTGGAATGTCATTGATTTCCCGTACTCCATGGAGTCTCCGGAGCTGGTTATCAAGTGTGCCTAGAATTACAACCCAGAGACCAGGTAGGTGATGAAGCACGGGAGGATATATGCAGACCTATCCATCAGGGGTATCTCCCAGACATTTGGACTACCATTGGGCAGGAAGGTCAACAGTGTGGACCTAAAAAAATTAGAGAAAGAGTATGAAAATAACAAGAAACAGGCCAGGAAAAACATGTACCAATGGAGGGTTGAGAACAGCACATATCCTGTAGCTGCCAAACTTCCTATGCATTTATTCAAATATGATTTTAGTGAGGAGTATGAGTACATGATTGCACTATTGAGTAGAGTCATAGGCCAGCCTGATGCTGGTAGTTTTAAGGACTGGATGTATGGTGTGATCATGATGTGCATATATTCAGATATCAAGCCATTGTGGGCCCAATTAATAAGTGATGCTCTGCATGAGCAGCTGATGAACCTAGGAGGACCAAATTGTGCTTTCTATATGACATCATACATTGTTTACTCCTATGCTTATAAAGGCACATTTGATGCATTAGTTACAGATGGAAAGCTTACAAGCAGTCTTAGTGATGTGCATATCTGGGATCATCATCCCTAGCTGCAAAGAGTTAATTACCTCTAAGACTACAAATTGGTAAATGATGCATTCTCTATGCATTTGGTCAGAACCATGGAGGAGGATAGAACAAAGAGATTGAGCATGGAAGCTCAAGAAATAATTTACAGGCATGGAGCCTGGTATATCCAATTTGCCACCTTTTCATATATAAGGATTGAAGGTTTTGAGGAACAGCCCCTCATGCTGCCAAGGTATCCCACAGATGCAGTGATACTGATGGAATTCATAAGGCAGAGCTCCACAATATTAAAAACATATAAGGATGCTCGGAAGCTGCGTCCAATTTTGTTTCCAGTCACCATTGGCTGGTACATGTGTCTCTATTCACAGAACATCAAGAAGGTGATGGTCACCTTGGATAAAATGAAGTTGCAGCCTTTTCCATTGATAAGACCATATGAACCTTATGGCAGGATGCAGAAAATAATAGGAAAGCCTATTCACCAGAGGTACCTAGAAGACTTCTGGGTTGACTGTGAAGATGAAGCAGAAGCAAGGAGAAGAAGATATCAAAGGCTAACACTGAATCAAATTAGAACCTTTGATTGCATCCCCATTCCTCAACAACTGAAGAAGGATGACGGCAGGATAATTGCAGATGAGTATAAGCAGAAGAAAATATATAATGATACCATCTCTACACCTGACCTCACCATACAAGAGGACATATCCTTGGACCCCTTCATTGCCAGGACCATATAGCTAACCCAAGCCTGGGTTGATGAACAGATAGAGGCTTTGAAGAAGAAAGGTGTTGCCATTACTATGGACAACAAAAAGAAGGGGCAGGATATTCCTAATGGGGAGTATGATGACTTCATAAATGAGAAAAGAAAGTCTAAGGGAGATAAACTCCCTCCACAACAACAACAGAGCAAAAGACCCCCAAGGGGCAAGAAAATAGATAATGAACCCAAAGGGGTTACTATTGAACGGGCAGTGTTCGTAGCTGAAGAGGCAGCAACATCAGGATCAGGATCAGGATCAGGATCTGCATCACCTCAACGGATAAGAAAACAAAAGTCCAAGAAAAGAAAGACAGCATAGGCTAGAATTACTGAGACCCATGAAGAGGGTCAATCCTCAAGAAAACCAGATGAAGAGGCCCCTTTGTTATTCAAAAGGAAGAGAAGAGCTCCACAGGTGGTGGTATCTACCCCACCAAAGAGACCAAGAACCTCCATGAGAGGTGAAATAAGACAATCCCCTACATTGTTACAAGGGGCAGGTAGTGAAGTACATAAGGAACTTCAGCACAATGTTCCACTTCCTACCATCGTCAAGTTCAAGACTGAACTTGCAGAAGAACAGATGAAAGAGACTTCCTAGGCACAGGCAGAAGGTCACATCTCACTAGAGGAGACAATAAATTTGTCCAATGATGAAGTTGTGAAGGAAGTGACTTCACAAAAGATGGAAACCCTTGCTGTAGGTACACACATGACCCCTCACAAGACCCCACCAGTTCAAACTATATTGGAGGAGATGAAGCAAGTGGAAGATGAAAAGGAAAAAAGACCAGAAAAGATAGCCCAAGAAATGGGGCTAGATACATTAATTGCATAGGTGACAAGTCCTGTAGTAGTAGACTTGACAGAGAAACAAGATGTAAATCCTGAACATCTAGCAGGATCACCTGATAAAGGGCAACCTACAGAAGAAGTGAAGATGGCAAAACCAGAGTGCCATGCTTCAGAAATAAGCCAACCAGGCCAACATGATGCATCAGCAGAACCTGCTATAGTAGAGGTTCAGGAAACCAAGGTTGATGAAAAGGATATATCTAAAGATCCTGTTGCCAAGGTTCAGGAAGAAAGTAGCACAAGTGCAGAAGAGATAATGGCTTCAGAACAAACTCCAGCACCTAAGGAAGATTCCGCAGTATCCAGTGCGATGAATGTGCCTCATGAAGAAGAAAAGGCAAAGGAGGATGAGATAATGACAGAAAAAGATCATGATCATCATGATCATCCTGATCATCATGTGGACGTAGCACAAGATCCTCCACCTCAAGATGATGCTGCCGGAGAAAGAAGTTCCTCAACAGGAGGAATTGCCACAAGATCAATAGCAAAGCAAGCATCATGAAGAAGAACTAAGAAAATCACCTTCTCCATCACACCTGCTGACAGAAATAGGAGATAAAGGTGAACATCATGATGATGCAGAGAAATATGATTAGGTACCTCCGTGGTTGGAGAAGGAGGTAAATGCAGAGGTAGAGTTTGTAATTCAAGAATTTGATGTATCTACCTTATTTACTGAGGATATAGTAAAACCTAAGAGAAAGGCCAGAATAACTTCGGCCATTAAGAGGGATCCAACAACTGGGAGAAGGACTGCACAGATTGCAGTACCTACTGTAGAGAAGGAAAAAGGTAAAATTACCTTAGATGAGTTCCAGATTAGCGCAGTGGACTTATGAATTGTCCAATGAAGACCAAGAGGGTCAAGAGGGCAAAGATATTATTGATTCTTTAATTCAGAAGGTGAAAAGAGAGAAGGAGAAAAATAAGCAACATAAAGAGCACATTGCTCAGTTGCATGCCTACATAGGAAGGCTGACTAGTACTAAAGATACTTCAACTGAACATGCAGTCCCATTGACTGCTATTTCTCAAGAGGAGGTGAATAAATTAGATCTCATGAAACATGAGGCATCTGTACTAAGGAAATGGATGTCATCCACATTGGATGATGCAGAGGAAGTGGTAAAGGCCTCTTTGAAGAGGTGGAATACTCTCAGTGACTCTAGGTCAAGAGTAGATAAATTGCAGATGCAGACAGGCAAAAGGTCTTATAGATTGGAAAAGATACAGGACATCCTAGGAGAAATAAGGAGGATAAATCCTCAGTTGCTTATCAACAAACAGGTACTGAACAATAATACTGCCTTGTTGGTTGATATGGTATAAGGACATTCAATTTGAATGTGAAGTGCTCAGAAGATGCAATAGTAAACTGAGAGATATCAGCATGAAGTTGCATGATTTAATGTCTGTTGAGGTAGAAATGTTGGAAACACTGGAAGGAAAAGTTGAAGGGAAAGTAGAAAATCAAGATGAAGAGTTTGCCATCAAAGCTTTACATGGCAACTTCCAATCAGTGGCTGATGATCCACTTGTCCACTTGACAGAAGAAGTCATAGATAAAATAATGAGAATCAAAGTCAAGATGGAAAATTATAATGAGATGCTACAAAATAGGAAAGACAAACTGGACAGCAGTAGACACAAGTACGAGGCACACAAGCACACCATCATCAAAGTAAAGACTCAGGATGGCAGAGAAATAGATAAAATTGTGCAGTTATATGAGCAAATCCGGAGCAACATGCAGCCTCATATGCGAAGTCATCATCATCAGGATGATGAAAGTTTGGGAAGTGATGCACATGATGATGGTGCACATGAATCAGATGAGGTAGATGATGATGCAACATAAAGTAAATATTAGCATCAGATACTTAATGGAAATAAGTTTTTTAGATAGTTGCCAGCTGGCAACTTGTGCCATTTTGATAAGGTTGACATAGTCAAAGGGAAATCTTGACCATGGATATTCATAGACAAATCAAGATCATTGATCTTCTTGTAATGGATTCCTCACCTTGTTCTATAAAAGGTGGTGGAATGCCTCTTTTCTATTATTCAAAACTTAATTGAAATCCATCTGCTGAAACATTTAGGGCTCATTTCAAAGCTTTTTGTATACATCTATATCTTTGCATACTTAATGAATGAGAAGACTATTTGATTACAATTCATAGTAAATCTTGAGTAATCAGTGAGTGAATTCTAGATATATGCTATGATTTGTTGCGTCCCTTGGAGTGCATGTCTACTTGCATATGTTGCTTTCATACTTATTCCTTTGAAGCTAGCATCAACTGTATCTAGCTGTGGAATGTCCTAGTGAACATATGGTTTGGTTTTCTTCTCTTCATGACTGTATCTGATGTGCATGTGGTTCAAAAGCTAAAGGTTGAACATTGATTTGAAGCATTTCTTTCATTTTATTTTAAATTTTAGAACATTTCATTGTCATAATTGCGAACAATTGATAATCTAAAGCAAATATCACAAATATGTGGACATCCTGTAGATAATTGAAGATACTTAGCATATTTGAAGTTAAAGCATGTATAATTGGTAAATATCATGCAAATATTTGAGTATAACTACATCATTTGATCAAACTACTGTATTAAATGACCTCTCTGTGAAGAATCTTTGTAGAAATGATGTCACGATGATGAACTTTACGTAAGGCCCCAAAATGGAAACAGCAACACACATCAACCTCTGAGTAACGTTAGAAGATTAAGACCTAATCACCGGAGACTTGGGATCATGAATTCTCTGAATTCATCGTATCTTTCAAGATGAATAAAGGTTAATGTGTACTTTTATTCTATGCTTGTTTGTGACTAACATCATGACCAACAATACATTACCAGTTTTGTTCCTTCCATCAAGAGAAATAGTTCCTCTACCTTTGATTCTACCAGCAGAATTATCACCAAACTTTACCACTCCTCCTTCATACCTCTCCAAATCTATGAACTTATTTTTGTCACCTGTCATATGGTGAGAGCAACCACTGTTAATGACCCAATCATCCTTCTCTTCAACTTGGGCAGCCAGAGCTCTTTCCAAAGTCTTATAATTGATAGATATAGAGGACATTGGATCTTCTTCCTTGATGGCAATGAACACCCATTCATTTCTGGATTTGTTTCCTATCTCTGATTCATCATCTGTTACTACTTCATTATCATCATCTTCATGTACATAGTAACAGTTCTTTTGGAACCTTGGCTTGTTAGGATTTTTCCTTAAGAACCTTTCTCGACACCTTGAGGCAAAATGACCAATCTTATTGCAGTTAAAACACTTAAAAGGCAATTTTCCTTGATACTTACTAGATCCTCTTGGTAGTCTCTTTGCAATAAGGGCTTCAAGTTGAGAAGTTTCAGCTTCTTCTTCTTCCAGGTCTTTTCTTGCTTTTTCATACCATGAAAGTTTCCTTGATGAGTTCTCTCCGGGATCAAACCTTTGTTTACCTTTAATAGAGGCACTAGCTTTGAATGCAGATTTAGTCTTGGGGGGGTCATCTCCAAATTCTATCATTTCAAATGTAGCCAATTTGCTAGCCATATGATCTCTTGTGATAGTTGTATGGGCTCTGAATTCTTCAATGGTAGCAACCTTGATTTTGTAAGAAGTAGGAAGGGATCTGAGAATTTTGCCAACAATCTCATTTTCATCCAAGACTCCACCAGCATTTCTAATTCCACAAACAAGCTCATTCACTCTTGGCATAAAAGTAGTGATATTTTCATCTTCTCTCATCTTTAGATTTTTGAATTTTCCTTTCAGACTTTGTAACCTTATACATTTGACATACTTGTCTCCTTCATGCAGAAGTTCCAATTTTTCCTAAATCTCAAAAGCAGTTGGTAGGTCAACAACATTTGAAAGCTCTGAATTGGATAATGCGCTTAGAAGAGCTTCTATGGTCCTCAGATTGTTTTTAGCATCTGTGATTTTAGTTGGGGATTTCGGACCACCCTGTGGAGGAGTATACTTTGTTGAAGCCATGTTCCAGTATTGTGTTCCCATACATTTCAAGTGACATGTCATGCCACTTTTCCAAAGATTAAAATTGGTTCTATCAAACTTCAGACTATCCTTCTTGTAAGATGACATCCTGGATCTCCTCAAGCGGTTAAGCTCTTGTAGAGGAACTTAGCTCTGATACCAATTGTTAGATTTAGGGTAGACAACTAAGAGGGGGGGTGAATCAGTTGTACAAAACTTTCTTCCAATTTAAACACTTAACTCCACATTGTAATTCAGTAGCATAATAGTAAATCAATCATGGAAACACAATGTAAAAAATCAAGAGCAGAAACACATTAACACATGAGACACCAAGATTTTGACGTGGAAAACCTGGTTAAGGGAAAAACCACAGGGTGATTAGCCCAAGATTATATTCTCTGTTAGAAGGAAAGAACAAATGGCACATGCCAATTAGGGCTCACTACCTGAGCACACTACTCACAAGAGGCTCATTGCCTACAAGAGACACACTGTCTACAAAGAAATAAGTGTCACCTACTTGAACTAGAAAATAGCATCTTTACCATGCTTGAATTAGTTCCATTTAAGCCCAATACTTCTGCTCTGCCTTGCGCTCTCCTCCTCACTACCACACACTCATCTTCACAAAGACACCTTTGAAATGACTTTGCAATCCCTTATTTATACAATACATCAACTTAGGAATGATCATCTAAGTCGGCCAACATCAACAAGAACATCCGCAGGATGTGTAACTCATCTGGTCGGCCAATCTCAAGAAGAACACCATCATCCGGAAGTTATTCTTCAATTGTGAGCTCCAACTCTAATGCGGACCACCTACATGAACTGGATATGATCCAAAGACCTCCACAAGCTTACCTGAATCACCAAGAACATCCACTTCATCTACTTACTGAAATCCTTCTCTCCTTCATCCAGAACCTCAAGAACACAGTCTGTCATTACTGTCATAAAAGAATAGATGCTCATGGACCTTCAAACCATGAACCAATCAAGTTGACACTTCACAAAGGCTTCCTCAACACTCCTGAAATCCACAGAATAGAACAATGCATTTCTAGATCTCATCGGACCTATCTGTATCACTCTAGCACCACTAAACATCTACCAGAACCAGTTTTACTTGAGCGGCCACAACTTCTTCAGATCTTCATGTGGACCTCTGAAATCTCTACTAGACCACCTTAAGACATATATCCACAAACCCTTTAAACCACATCCTCTGATCCTCATCCTATCTTGGACTTTTATCTTGCTGTCATTACTATTCTTCACTGTTCCTGATTGAGACTAATTTTCTCAATATCCTCAGCACACAGCTCATCCAATCCTTATCATTAATGCAATAGGAGTATGTTGACATCAATGACAACATCAATTAGGCCCATACTTGCAACATGTCCATCTTCATTATTTCTAAAAGTGGAACTGATATTTTTACCTGAGATATTGTATGAACAATGTCAAAAGAATGGGCCATAGTCTGATCATTCTTTTCTATCTTTATATTTTCTTTTTCTTGATTTTGTGATTTTTCTTTTGTTTTACTCTTACCACCCTTTTCTGGTTCTTTGAAAGATGACTTTGCGTTATTCTTCTTGTAATTATGATCTTTTATGAATACACTCCCAGGTGTTCCTTGTTCAACATTCATTGTCCTATTCCTTAAGTTATAAGCATTTTTAGCTTGAGCTATTGCAGTTATTGTAAGAGCTTCTCTTTCATTTTTAGTGGGCTTTCTCCATTGATTATATGGTTGATTGTTATAATAAGTAGGTTCCTCATAACCATCCTCCTGATCTGAGAACACTTCTTGTTCTCCCATATTGATATGATGTCTCTGGTTTCCCACATCATATTCATATCCCTCTTCCTCCATAGAAGAATAGTCTTTAGTCAGGAAATATGGTGTATCTTGCATCATGTTTATGGTGTGATTGTCTCTGTTATAATTGTATAACATTTCTTCTTGTTGTACTATTTTAGCCACCTCACAATACTTAGGTGAATGTGGTAAATTGCATACCAGACACCAAGGCTTATCTTCTACCATATGTGCCATATTTCTTTTTAGAGGGTCAGGGGTATCCTTGCCATAATGTTGTTTTCTACTGTTATCAATGGGTCTCCCATCTTTCCAATTTGTATTATATGGCATATCATGAAACCTGGGCCTTTCATGCCTATGCTGACCTTCTTGTTTAGTCTGCTGAATGTTTGGGTTATGAGGATTTCTAGGGTTATCCCTCTTGCTAACCATACCTGCAGCTTTCCTATTGTTCTCAATAGTTAATGCCACTTTCTGTGCTTCAGCCAAGGTCGTAGGGCACTGATTTCTAAGTTCGTACCTTGTCTTGGGATCAAATGCTTGCATATAAATGCTCAATGCTGCTGGATCAGACAGTTTGGATCCGTGTGGTACTTTGTTGTGTAATTTGGAAAATCTTAGATTGAAGTCATACACTGATTCATTTCGGTATTTCTGGATACTTATCAATTCATGTAATGCAAATTTAGGGGCATACTGATTACCATACTGCTCCTTAAATTGATTATAGAAATTAGTTATTGAACTGATTGAGGCATCAGGTAAGCTGTTGAACCAGTCTCTTGCATCTTCAGTCAGGGAAATCATGAATAACCTCATTCTAATATCTTCCCAGTCCATATCAATATCTTGTATGAAAGTAGAGAAGCTTCTGATATGATCTTCGGCTGATATTGCATTGTTCCCAGTAAACTTAGGAACTATATTTCTCCAATTACTATCCATAAGATATGGATACAACTGATACCCAGTCAAATCAAATTAGCTACATATGTTTACAAGGTTTTGAGGTGGAAAATTCATGGGTGGTTGATTAGGGGAGTAATTATATCCACCTGGAGGCTGATAATAGGCATATTGCTGCAGTGGGTTTATGTGGGGATTTATGTAAGGATTTTGTGGTCAATAATATTGTTAGCCAGGGGGTGGGTAAGGATTAGCCATATGCTGAGAGGTGTTGTGTATGGGAGGTGGTCTAGGAACTTTAGGAATGGCATTTTGATTACTTCTAGAGACTTGTGAATTTGAAGCACCACCTGTATTTTGGTGTAAATTTTGTTGTGGATTCCTTGAAGTGTTTCCCCTATGTGGAGGTACATATTTTGGGGGGGCTATTTTAGCTCTACTCTTTATCTGTTGAATCTCTTGTTGCGACAACCTCTTAGTTTCCTCTATCTTGCTCATTTCAAGTTCTTCCTAGAGCCTAAGCAGATCCTGTTGTGCTTGATTCATACCTTTTGAAGTCTTTGGGCTTTCATTTACTTCTTGAGTTGAGAATCCATGTTTTACCCCTTCTCCCTGATGTAATGACATTTTGAAATCATATTTAGCTTGTCTTTGATTGATTTCCTGTTGGCAAGAGACACTATATGGATTCATGGTTGTTGTCATTGATGGCAACAAAGGTCATCCCACATATCCGCAAGTCATGGTGTGCCTCTACCGGAAGTCAGGATGAAGAACTGTTATGGTCCAGTGAACAAGAACAGAGCATGTGGCAAGGTCTGACAGATTGGTCCGGACCTCTCAGAGGAAGTGTCTTGGTGCAGTGCGGATTTGGGGAAGTCAAGAGGACTACCTTGAGTAGTATATTCCAAGGATTTAGCCTCCGGTGATGGACAAAGAAAAAGATATGAATAGCTGAGTACCGAATTCCTGAAAGACAATGAGAACAGAAGGAAGAACTGACTGACAGAGCATCAGATTCTTTTCCAGATATGTTACTATTGATGGTAAAGGTTGTGAAGGCATGAATCATGTTTGGCCAACATGACTAATGATATCTACAAGTATATGCTTGATCCGCATTGCTTGGTGAGCAAGGATTTAGCCGACAGAACAGAGCTTGTAAGAAACCAGACTGTTCCGGATGCCGACTAGAAAGGTGATGAAATTACTTGTGCGGATATATATAGAGGATGGATTTAGTTGTGAAATTAGTGATTGTGTGAAAGTGTATGCGAATAAGTACAGATCAGAGCAGAAGTAGTAAGAAAGATCCGGTATGTGAAAAGATAGCAGAATAAAGAACAGAGGAAAGATGAAGTGCAGCAGATCAGTGTACTGAGCCTAACCGGAACTGAACCCTAGCATATGTAGGTCCTTCCAATCAGTTCAAGTATTGTATAACATTCTTTGTAGACAGTGTGTCTCCTTGTAGGCAGTGGGCCTCTTTGTGAGCAGTGTGCTCGGGCAGTGAGCCCTAATTGGCAAGTGCCATTTTTGTAACTCCTTATTCTTCTAACAGAGAATAATCTTTGGGTTAATCACCCCGTGGTTTTCTCCCTTAACCAGGTTTCCACGTCAAAAATACTGTGTCATGTGTTTCTCATTTCATGATAATGTTTGTTTGTTTAACTCAATGCTGCTTTGCTTAATAAGAAAGTTCAAAAGAAGAAACAATTAGGATAACTGATTCACCCCCCCTCTCAGTTATCAACAATTGGTATCAGAGCAAGGTTCCTCCTAATAGAGCCTAACAGCTTGAGGAAGATCTGGGAATTCAAATGGATGCATATGGTTTAAGGGAGCAACTCAAGACTGCCCTTGAGGATCTTGAACAATCAAATTCTGAAGTCAATGAATTAAAGGAAAGACTCAAACAGGCTGATGAATTCATGAGAGAACTAAAAGACAAATTAAGTCTCTCTATGAAAAAGAGAAAGGAGATGCTCCAACAATTGGCAAGCCAAACTGAAGAAAGCAATACTAATGAAGAATTGACTGAGAAAACCAAGTTATGTGAAAAGTTATCAAAAGAAGTCATTATGTTAAGACATGAAATGGAATCATGAACTATAAAGTTTACTCAAGAGATTGAAGAAAAAAGAAAAGCTGAAGACAATCTAAGACAATCTCTTAAAGAGAAATCAGAAGAATGCCACCAGATGGACAAGATTATCAGACATCTTGAATCTGATCTTGAAGATGCCAAAGATAATGAAGAAAAACTTGAGAATCAAATTGTCTCTCTCAAAAGAGATCTTCAAACAACAAATGAATATAAAGATAAATTCAAGATAAGTTCTGTCCAACTTGAAGTACTTCTTGCAAGTCAAAAGAAGACAGATGACAAGTACAGTTTGGGATATGAGAAAGGAGAAAGCTCCGGATCCAGTCAAAAGAATTTTGGATCAGAAAATCCAAGGAATAGGCCTGAAAGACCTCCAGTAAGACAGCCCAATGCTCAAAGATATCCATCTTTCAATGGATACTGCCACAGCTGCAATCACTTTGGTCACAAAGCTAATCAGTGCAGAAAAAGAATGAATCAAACTAATCCATCCTTCTCCGGACAGTGCTTTAACTGCAGAAGGTATGGACACAAGTCTCATCAATGCAGAAATATGCAAGTAAACAAATCATTCAAAGGTAGATGCTTTACATGCAATAGAGTAGGTCATATGGCTAATCAATGCAGATCAAGAGGTTATCAATCAAATATGCAAAGAAATGTTATTTGCCAAATCTGTAATAGGTTCGGTCATAATGCTAAAGTCTGCAGAAGCAAGAATCAGGACAAAAGAGGTCCGGTGTATAATCAGAATCAAGACAAGGATAAACAAAAGATGAATCCGAATGAAGTTAGGAATCAGATGAGCAAGATTTGGGTAAAGAAAAGTTCAGAGAATACAGAAACTGGATCTGCACCAGATTCTGGTGCTGATATTCCTTCAAGAAATTAAAAAGTGAGCTCTGGCTCAGGGGGAGACTCAAAGAAAATCCTGTTCCCCCAGCCAATCAAGTGATGCTAGATATGACACAAGATGCAGAGTAAAGGGTTTGAAGATATAAGTCCTGAGATGATCCAGACAAGATTTCAGAGGTCCGCATGAAGATGTAAAGAAGTTGTGAACGATCAAGTAAGACCTGTTCCGGGAGATGCTCTGGAATGACAGAGGACTACAAAAGGGTCCGGAGAGATCCGGAAGTACATTATTTTACTCTGCGGACTGGACATAACGTTTGGGATGTTCTTGTAATATGTCACCTTGATTTATTCATGATTGAAAGATCCGTATGATGTTCATAGATCAGGACTGATCCGGGATACTCCAAGCTATCTGGATAAGGCAAACCAGAATAATATAGGTGGAGCATTTATTGCAAACAGATATTAGGGTTTGTGAAACGATATAAGGGATTTCTCAACCATTACTTGATCATTCCACATCCAAGAAGAAGTGAAAAGCAGAGCTCTGCAACAAAATTCATCAAGTTCACCGAAGATCTCCTACCGAAGTCATTACATACAGAAATCAATCCAGCCACTCCGTGTAACTGAAGACACAAAAGGTATTTTTCACCTCCGATATCTTGCTACAAATATTTTGAAGAAATGGCTACTCCAAATATAGTAAAAATCTCAGACAGGCCCCGACCTGAATTTAAGAAACATCCATACAAGTCATTGGAGGTAGATCCACTAGGAGCCTTCTCTAGTGTTCCACATGGTGTATTACATACGGAAGACATTAGGGTTTACATCCATGCGAATTTTGAAGACTTTGGAGAATCAAAACTGATGGATATCTATCACAAACAATTGATAGATGACTCGTTCAAGATCAAACCTCAGTACAAAGCCATCCGGGACAAACACTTTGCACAGTGCATTCATTTCCCTTGTTTTGAAGAAGATGAATGGGTCCGGTATGTACTAAGTAGAGTACATGACAACTTCCTATGGTTGAACAAGCCCTTCAAGATCACCAAAGATGCAATTAGGGTTGTAACCAGTCTGCACTCATCTGGTGGATTACCTGTTCTCAAGTCTGTCAAAAATCAGACAGTTAGTGATGCAACCGGATCCAAGTTTGACAAGAGAGCTATGACAGTTGATGACATCACTGAACCAGATGTCAAATTTGCATCTATGATAATTGGTTACAAAATCTATCACTCCAGTAGGGAAAATTCAGTACCAGGAACTGCAATCTACACAGCTTATCAAATGTTAAAGGAGAATGCAGACTATGACTTGTGTGAGCTTCTTGTAAACCAACTTTTTGAAAATCTGTAGAAAATTAAGAAGGACAAGAAAAAATCCTTCAAGTATGGCAATCTGATCCTTTGTCTCTTCTTTTACTACATGAATGAGCTTCCCGGATCCAGTGGATGGATATGGCAGAATGACAGACCGGTTGCCATCCAAATCAGAGACTATTTGCATGGACTTGGGGATGCTAAAGCAAGAAATACAGCTCTATGGGGATATTTCAAGAACTTCCAAAGCATGATGCATGCAAGAGAAAGAATACCCCAATCCCTTGTTGAAAAGTACAAAGACACAGTATGCTTCATGGTAGAAATAGATCAGTGTCTAATGGAGGTAGTAGAACCAAGAACTGTATGGATCATGCCCATGGGGTATGAAGTGGATGAACAAATAGTGGAGCTGCATGTTCAACACATGCTAAGTCAGCCCAAAGATCCAAAGGCAAAAAGGTTTGGAACCTTTGAGGAGCTGAGTGTAAAGATACATGTAGAACTCAGGGAACCTGAGATAAAGAGGAAGGTGAGAAAAGAAGTAGAGCATATTGCTCAAGGCCTAGGCATCTCAAAAGAGGCACTTGATGCCAACCGGGAAAAGAGAAGAAAATCTGAGGAAGAAAAGAAAGAGGCAGAAAAGAAAAGCAAGAAAAGTGCTCCGGTGGAATCCTCAACCCGGACTAGATCATCTAAAGGATCCACACCTATCAAAACCAAAAGCTCAAAATTGGAAGTCCAGGGATCCAGTAAGAGATCCAAGACAAAAGCCTCAAGAGCTTATCAAAGCCAAAAGGATGAAGAAGAAACTGAGTTAGATGAGGGAGTGAAAGAAATAAAGAAACAGAAAAAGAAAGGATCTGGTAAACCCTCTTCTGGCCGAGACAAGGAAGAAATGACAGAAGAATTTTTTGAAAAGCCCACCCTATCTCTAGACAGTGTAGTCAAATCAGTCACTGTGGATGGGAACCTTCAACCGGTGGCTGAATTCTATGATGACTATAATGAGGCAGATCAAAAGATCCTGCAAGAAGCTATAATAAGGTACTTGAACATCTACAATAAAGCTTTTATTGAGATTATCTCTGAAATCCCAAAGAGCCTAGAGATGGAACTAGAAATAAGAAAGAACAATGCCATGGCAAAAGACCTTGAGATCAGGGAACAGATAGCTATTCAGCTATATCCCTCAATTGATCACAAAACCATGAACATGGTATTCAAGGACTGCAAGGATGAATTCAGAAGCAAAGCAAGGATGAATCAGCTTATGCTTGGTGAGACAGACAAAGTAGCCAAGGACACTGAAGAGATCCTCCGGAATACATACAAAAGGTTTAATATTCCTATTACAGAGGACTCAGGTGCAGAAACAGCTGCGGACTTGGAATCATCTGCTCCGGAAGAAGTGCCACTAGAACAGGCTAACATCTCTTCTCCGGCTTCTCCTACAGTCTCTGGATCCCAAGAAGAAGAAAAATTACAGGAGAAAGAAGCAGCAGAAAAAGAAAAAGAGGTTGACAGCACCAAGGATACAGAGAAAGAGAAGAATCCAACAGAGAAAACCACAACTGTAAGTGGTAAGAATGTGGAAGGAGATAAGACTCCTAAGGACAAAACTGCAGAAGAAAAGAAACATTTGTCTCCGGCAAGAGACACTGCACAAACTGTTCAAAAGTTTCTAAGCCAAGAAACATTAGAGATTGATGAACCGGAGCTTCTAAAAGGCCCATTCGACTTTGACTCTCTCTCTCCGGTACAGACAATGAAGATAACTTCATTTGCAAATGCTAAGGCAAATGAAAAACTCCTAAAGTCTCATATGGAAGACTGTGAGTTGATAGAGGCTGCTTCCGGAGTGCTTGAAAAGATCATGCTATCAATCCAGATAGATCCGACAGCCTCCTCTTCCGGTAATCTCAAAACCTTAGTCAGCAGTGTTGATACACATTTTGATTCTCTAGAAAAATCAGCTGAAGAAAAGGTCTGGAAGGAATTTTTGGATAAAAGATTTTCAGAAGTATTAGGATTAATCTCTAACGATAGGAGAAATATGAGTATTCAAATAAAGAGCTTAGAAAATGCGCTTAAGGATGGCGGTGATATTTACAAATTTTGTATCTCCTGGTCAAAGGCAACAGTAGAAATAGATAAGAAAATAAAAGCGGAATAGGACAAACTACAAAGTTTGTCTCAAAGTTTTGATCCTCTCTCTTCCATAGTAAATCAAGAATGTCAAACTATTGCAATCACAAATGCAATAAAGAACTTTGAGAAGGAAAGGAAGAATATCACTAACCGGATGGGAGAACTTAGAAGGATTATAATCCCTAAGTTAGAAACTATGCATGAGGCCATCAGTGATGCTCAAACTACCGCCCAAACAAATGATCCGACAGATCTCAAGAGGGCAGAAGCTTTTGCATTTTTGTTGAGTGGTCACATTTTAATTTTGGATAGAATGAAGCAAAGTTGGGCTACAGAACTGATCCAACTGAAGACATCTTTTGCAGACATTCTTCAGTTCATGTGAGTATGTAAATATGCGGCTATGTATAGAAAATTTTTGAAAATTTTGGTGTGCGGACCTCACCCTTTGCCATTGATGTCAAAGGGGGAGTGAGGAGTAGTGAAAAATGAGGAATCCAACTAAGGGGGAGTTCCGAAAATTGTATATAAAGATAGAGCATCAGCAAAGGGGGAGCATAGTGTAAACACTTAGTCATTTTTTCACTAAGTATTGCCATCAATGCCAAAGGGGGAGATTGTTGGCAAGAGACACTATATGGATTCATGGTTGTTGTCATTGATGGCAACAAAGGTCATCCCACATATCCGCAAGTCATGGTGTGCCTCTACCGGAAGTCAGGATGAAGAACTGTTATGGTCCGGTGAACAAGAATAGAGCATGTGGCAAGGTCTGACAGATTGGTCCGGACCTCTCAAAGGAAGTGTCTTGGTGCAGTGCGGATTTGGGGAAGTCAAGAGGACTACCTTGAGTAGTATATTCTAAGGATTTAGCCTCCGGTGATGGACAAAGAAAAAGATATGAATAGCTGAGTATCGGATTCCTGAAAGACAATGAGAACAGAAGGAAGAACTGACTGACAGAGCATCAGAATCTTTTCCAGATATGTTACTGTTGATGGTAAAGGTTGTGAAGGCATGAATCATGTTTGGCCAACATGACTAATGATATCTACAAGTATATGCTTGATCCGCATTGCTTGGTGAGCAAGGATTCAGCTGATAGAACAGAGCTTGTAAGAAACCAGACTGTTCCGGATGCCGACTAGAAAGGTGATGAAATTACTTGTGCGGATATATATAGAGGATGGATTTAGTTGTGAAATTAGTGATTGTGTGAAAGTGTATGCGAATAAGTACAGATCAGAGCAGAAGTAGTAAGAAAGATCCGGTATGTGAAAAGATAGCAGAATAAAGAACAGAGGAAAGATGAAGTGCAGCAGATCAGTGTACTGAGCCTAACCGGAACTGAACCCTAGCATATGTAGGTGCTTCCAATCAGTTCAAGTATTGTATAACATTCTTTGTAGACAGTGTGTCTCCTTGTAGGCAGTGGGCCTCTTTGTGAGCAGTGTGCTTGGGCAGTGAGCCCTAATTGGCAAGTGCCATTTTTGTAACTCCTTATTCTTCTAACAGAGAATAATCTTTGGGTTAATCACCCCGTGGTTTTCTCCCTTAACCGGGTTTCCACGTCAAAAATACTGTGTCATGTGTTTCTCATTTCATGATAATGTTTGTTTGTTTAACTCAATGCTGCTTTGCTTAATAAGAAAGTTCAAAAGAAGAAACAATTAGGATAACTGATTCACCCCCCCTCTCAGTTATCAACATTTCCCTCATGGCCTGTGCTTCACACTCAAGCTATTCTTGAGGATCAGGTCTATATTTTTCCAATATATCATCAGTTACTCTGTTGAGATTTTCATTTGAACCATGCAGAGGTGTGAACTTATTGTGAATTGCAATAGTTTGCTCTGTATTATCCTCTTGAGCCTCCTAGTTATCATTCTGGTGAAAATAATTTGATGTTCCATTTCTTTTGGAGATGTTTCTAATTGGTGGAGATAATTGCAATTTCTTGCCTTCCATCTTGGATCTCCTACCATCCATTTGGTATCAATTTTCTATTATAACAGTCACTAGAGTCGCCACCTATTTTGTAAATATGAAAAAGTTTGTAATTTATCTTTCTGGGTTCTTGTTGCCAGCATAGTTACCAAATTAAAGTTTCTGAAATGACTCTATAAAAGGAATTGTTTGTTACTAAGGTCTTTTATTTTTATTCCCCAACAGAGTCACCAATTTGTTAGGTCTCAAAAATGCAGGTTGCTAATCCTAAGAGGATGCCAGGCTCTATGCTTAGATTTGCAACATTTTTGAACTAATGCAATAGAATCAACCTTTAGGGGTTGATGACTCCCTGTGCTTTAGGTCCTACTAAACCTAGGTGGGTGAACCTTGAAAATTAAAGTAGGTTGAGGATAAGTATTTTGACTAAGTAAATAGATCTATCTACAGTGGCAAATGGTGTAGAATAGATAAAAGCTTGCTAACTAATTCTAATATCTGATGAATTGTATAAGAAATATCAAGGTGAATTTTATGATTGTGTAAATAAAAGGATTTAAATGATGAATTGAAATAAGACCAGTGCCTTGTTGGGTAAACAGAGTCAAATGAAGGACTAAGACTAGTGGCTTATAGTGGGCAATAATTCTAATTGTTTGGCACAATATTTTAGTTTATAACTTGTATAAATGTGCAGGGAGATGACTGACAAACTCTTCTTAATAATCCAACTAATACAATTAGTTCTCTTCTTACTCACCAGAAGGTAATTTAATCCTTTCTTGAAGGAACCAATTGAATGAAATATGCAAGATAACAGACAATATCAATTTGTAGACATAATGGGAATCCTAATTATATGATTCTTCTTAGTAATCCAAATTAACACTTCCAGGTTACTGTGACTGATCAGAAGGATTTTAATTCCTCTATGGAAACCAATTAACCCAATGACATAGATACAACAAATGTGTATTGTCAAATTAATTATATACTTGATATATTAATTTGAATAACAAGGAAACACTAAAATGGAGACAACCATACAATTGAGTAACTTCAACAAACAATTGATGCCAGAATAAAACCACAGAATCAGAGAACTTTAATTTACTTCTTCAATAAGATACTTGCAACATGGTCTTTGAGAAACATTGTAAACTTTGTGTATTATATTCTACTACTGATGATTCTGTGTCTCTTCCTTTTCTTTTCTACCTTGGTTCCCTTATATATGTGTGAAGGAAACAAACCTCAGGCCTTAAACAGTGGGTCCATTCATAATTACACGCTTTCAGGTAACTAATGCATAATAATTAAGAAACAAGCGATAGACAAAGGCAAATGCAATGCTCATGTTATGGGCTCTGTTAATCTTCGTAGAGGGCCCCGTGACTGCTGGCCTGGCAAGATCTTTCCTCCAATATTGCAATAACTAATAAAATGTGCTTTGCCTATTCTCATTGCTAAAAGCAATACATCGATCTATATATTGCAAAATATCAAGAAAATTTCATTCTTGCTTTCCCCGACCCTCTTCATATTGCTCTGTCAAAGAACAAATTCATCTCAGAGATACGATAAATATATATGTATCAGAAATTCCTTTGTATCAACTTTTGTATGTACATTCGGGACATACATACAAATGCGGACTCCATCGGGTCTATAAAATAAACTAGAATTAATTACATATCCGGTCATGTATACTCTTGCCTTGTATATCGAATTCATGCCTCTTAATATACATATGTGGTCCCCACCCGATGCATATAATGTTCAAATATCCAATTATGTTAGGTTTTGTATATTTTCTTTGTATATTGCCGTTTGTATGTTATGTTGTATAAGCGCACATACAAATCATCTTATACAAACCCTCTCTTTACCTTTTATCCCCAGTGATGCTTTTTATTCCTTTGTATATCGGGTATGTATATTATAAACATACAAGCACCCCAAACATACAAAGGCTTTTCAGTATTTAACTTTCTTTTCTCATCCAGTTTGTATCTCTTATTTGCATCCTTTTAACTCGTATATCGACTTGTATATTGAAGATATACATTGTTATTTATACAAGCCTGATATGCAAATGGTGGAGCCCCCATCACTTTTCTGATTGTATCTTCCATAATGCAACAATACTTGTATCCAATTTTTAGATAGAAAGCCAAATACATACAAACTCCTTTGTATCACCTCTTCAGACTTATCATTTTCATAAACCACAGTTTACTTACTTTTCGGCTCCGCAATGTATATAAAGTGCAATGCATCTTCCAATATACTTTAAGTCATGATGCATCATTTTAAGCAAATTTCAACCTTTCATAAGTTTCACATTATATGTATATTAGATACAAATGATTATACATACACTGATATAGGCTTTTGTCTTTATGTGTTTAATATTTGTATGTCTTATACAAATGTATTTGTATATCTATTTGTGGTGGGGCCCATGTATTCATCTTTGGTGCTTGCATATTCTATATATGCATTTTCATGCATTTGTATTTTTGTATCCACGCATTTTATGCAATTGTATTTGCATCTTGTATGCATTACAGACTTCACTAAAATTTTTTAAGGATTTAACTCTCTGATCGGGTCCAGTTCTATGAAAAGTCATTAGGTCCGGATCTTCATGCATATCGGTGTAAGCTATGCCGAAGTACTTTTCTTCAATCGGTGAGACTTTAGAGTATCGGAAACTCCCTTATTTTTCTTTCCGATGCTTATCTCCTGTCGATGACTACTAGTTCCCTCCATTCCACTAAATGATTGGTGAGAGTCCTACCGAACTCTACTATTAGCATGACCTATACTGTCGGGAGGGCTTGTAGACTATTCACTGATAGTGTTTCCTTATGCTGATCGGCGTGACCATGCATTTTCTCCCTGATGAAAGGTCATCGGTGCCAGTTTCTCCAGCGATGTCTTCCAAAATATTCTCCCTGATTCTTATTATCATGCCGATAGCCATTTCAAATAGTTTCTCATGGAGCATGGATCGGTATAACAAAAGGAAGGTCTTGCTGAAGTTACGAAATTGAGTCCCTTTACATTATTTGTGATAAAAGTCATGGGATATATCAGTTGTTTATTTTGATTTTGGGTGAAATATTTTTTGGTTTGGTCAGAAATGGGTGAATAAGAATACAAGAAAATTTCAAATTTTCCTGTCCCAACAAATTCATTGAAGGATCTATAGGTATCTTGAATCTATCTTTGAAAGCTTTCTCTAAGGTAGCCCATGAACCAACTGAACCTTGACCAAGACTGATATACCAATTATATGCTTCCTCTCCCAAGGAATATAGAAATAATCTGGATACCTCATCTTGATGTTCAATCTTGGCTCTACAACAAGCTTCCTTGAATGTTCTGATGTGATCATTAGCATCCTGATATGGATGATATTTAGGACAAATTTATCAGGATTTTTAGGTAAAGGATGATATGCAGTGAAAGTCAAAGGTGACTCTGTAGCAAAGAATGACATTATGACTAGTGGTTGTTGGACTGGGGGTATGACTGATGATCCAGGAGATGTTGGAAATGCAAGAGGAGACACAGAAGGTGTGACAATATATCATGATGAAGATGCAAATACACTTGAGTCAGGGGTGTGATGAATGTATGTAGTTCTAGGTCTAAGTCCCTGGATAGGTAGTTCCTTTGGAAGTCCACCAAATTTGGACCTGGTATTTGGCCTATGAGCTAGGGTTCCTACAATTTATGAAAATTTGACTTGTTTTTCTGTAAAGATCAACAGAACTAACCAAGCAAAGGAAATATTTACGACCAAAATCCAAAATTGACTAGATATTGTTGTGTGGTTACACAACAAGCCCCATTTTGACTTGGCAAAATAGGGACCCAACTTTTTGGCTTTGCTTGTGTTTTCTGCTTGCTGGCGGTCTGGTAAAAGTATGTCATGCAGATAACCCTCTATAGGAGGATGTGGTAAGTCATCATCATGAGGTCAGTTGGTCAAAGTTCTTGTTTCATGACATTAACCTCATATTTGGAAACAGCATTGAAATTCATGTAGGTTTGCCTTTTACATCACCCTGATATTCCTTAGGATGTGAATGTTATGAGTGGTCAAAATCCTGGTCAAACCTGATAGTCACAAGGGGGGAGCATAATATTCCTTAATATCAGTCATCTTTCAAAAGATCACCCTGATCCTATTTATCACCCGATAAATCATTTGATTCACGATATGTGGATGTCAAACTTAAGTGGTAGTGATACTTACCTGTTAACAACATCATATATTTCGTGGGGATGATATTTCAAAACATCACCCGATATTCTAAATATCACCCTATATTTCAAATATCCCCCAATCTTAAAATATCACCCTGAAGAAAGTATCATGGTGACATCATCTAATCTTGATAACAAAAGAAAATCAACATGATGATGATGTCATCATCATTTTACCTTGCGGAGGTATATTTCATAACATCATCTTTTCACCAAAACATGACAATGACGTCATAGTGCTTCAGTGATAGACTTAGCCATTATCATGGTGACATCATCATGACATTCTAAGAAAGATCACTTAAAGAACGCTTAGGGTCATCATCCTTCTCAAAATATCACCCGATATTTTAAACATCACCCGATCTATATAGCATGACCCGATGGTCTAAACATAACTCGGTATGTTTTCCCGCCATGGTGCAGATGGTCATATTACGAGGGATGATCATATTTTAAATATCAGCTGATATTTCAAATATCACCTAATATTTCAAAAGATCCTCCTCGTCTCGCCGTGCGAACATTGAATGCCCATTAATGCGGTAGGTGCTTCCCGCCGACTGTCACCGCAATGATCACACTTGGCAAGATTCTGCGTTTCCGTGCACAAAATTAACGATTAGGATTGATTCAGTTAGATTATGCCCTAATTAACTAGATGAATAGGTTTAAAATGGATTTGTAATGTCATTATACATTTACCTTGTGAAGAACTAAGTGTTTACATAGAGCCGAGCATCCAAACCCTACTATGAGTCACTTGTGGAAGTGCACATCCTGAACAAATCGAAGAACGTGATTATGATTAATCTCAAGGGTAGTTCCATAAAATTGTCAACAACATAATTCAAAGGATAAACGCATCAGGTAAGTAGCAGATCCCTTATGTTGTGTTTTGTAGGCATACACAGGTAATATGATGTTACTAGTTTGAAATTGTAAGTTCTACATATCATGATGAAGTAATGCTTGAAAACACTGCATGGAGGTCATAAAATGTAATATATGTATGCATGTATGAGATGAGATGCACAATTGTGAGACCAGTTTTTGTCATTATAGGAATCCATGGCGGATAAGCTATTGATGAAGTCTGAGGCAGAGTTTGCTAAACCAATGTTTGCACAGCCTGAAGGAGTGCAATTCAAATATGGAATTATTGGGGATACACACCAAGGAAACACGGATCTGGCTGCATGGACAGACAGGATGCACAATTAGGAAGATAATCCTCTGCTAGAGGCTATTTTAGTGTCCAGAATGGGAAATGCCGCTAGTTTTTCGTACAGCATGGAAGCACCTGAACTGGTTATAGAATGTGCCAGAAATTATAATTCACAGACAAGAAAAGTTGAGAAACACGGAAGAGTGTATGTGAACTTCTCCATAAAGAGCCTGTCCACCATGTTTGGTTTGCCATTAGGCAAAGGTGTGGTCAGCATAGACTTGAAGAAGTTGGTAGTAGAGTATGAAGCTAATAGGAAGGCTGCCAAGAAAACAATGTATGGTTGGAGAGCTAAGAATAGTGCATATCCAGCTGCAGCCAAGCTCCCTGTCCATTTATACAAATATGATTTTGATGATGAATATCAGTTCATGATCGCCTTACTCAGTCAAGCTACAGGTTAGCCAATAGCTGGAGGTTTCAAGGACTAGATGTATGGGATCATCCTAATGTGTATATATACTGATAACATGCCATTATGGGCCAAAATAATAAGTGATGCTATTGATGAGCAGCTGTCAAATCTGGGAGGTATAGATTGTGCATTTTATATGACCTCATACTTGGTTTATGCATGTGCATACAAAGGCACATTCAATGCATTGACGATAGTAGGGAAGATTGGTGGCACCACCAATGATGCACATATCTGGGATCACTATCCCTAATTGCAAAGAGTGAACTATCTCCAGGACTATAAGCTGGTGAATGATGCATTTTCAATGCATTTGGTAAGAACCATGGAAGAGGACAGAACAAAGAGTCTGAGCATGGAGGCTCAGGAAGTCATCTACAGGCATGGAGCCTGGTATAAATAGTTTGCAACCTTCTCCTATATTAGGATTGAAGGATTTGTAGAATAGCCCCTCATGCTCCCAAGGTACCCTACAGATGCTGTTGTCTTAATGGAGTTTCTAAGGTAGATCTCCACAATATTAAATGCCTATAAGGCAAACAACAAGCTGCCACCAGTGTTGTTTCCAATTGTAATGGGCTGGTATATGTGCCCAGATTCTGAGGGTATAAAGAAGGCCATAGCTAGTCTAGATATGATGAATTTCTAGCCTTTTCCATTAGTAAGGTCATATGACCCATATGGGAGGATGCAGAAGATCATGGGGAAACCCATTCATCGAAGAAACCTTGAAGAATTCTTGGTAGATTGTGAAGATGAAGCTGAAGCCCGAAGAAGAAGGTATCAAAGGTTAACACTAAACCAAATCAAGACCTTTGATTGCATCTCCATCCCAGTCCAACTGAAGAAGGATGATGGAAAGATTATGGTTGATGAGTATGAAGAGAAAAAGATATACAATGATACTATCTCTGCACTGAATCTCACTATACAGGAGGATATCTCCTTAGATCCATTCATAGGTAGGATATTATAGCTAACCCAAGCTTGGGCGGATGAACAGATTAATATGCTAAAGAAAAAGGGTGTTGTCATCACAGTAGACAACAAAAGAAAGAAGCAAGAGATCGCTGAAGATGAGTATGATGACTTCTTGATTGAGAAAAGAAAGACTAAAGGAGAGAAAGCACCACCTCCTGCAAAAGGCAAGAAGTCTTCAAAAGGTAAGAAGACTGATACTGAACCCAAAGGGGTTGTAATGGAAAGAGTGGATGTACCAGCTGAGGTAGCGGTAGCATCAGGAGAAGCATCAACTACAGGCCAGGCTTCAGCCTCATCATCACATCCTCCTCAGGGTAAACAAAAGCCTAAACAAGTCCAAGGGCCAACTGCACATCCCGCTAGTACATCTGAAGAAGGCTAAGCCTCGCAGAAGAATAAAGATAAGGATATTCCTTTAGATGAAGAATTTGAAGAAGAAGGCCCTTTGTCCTTCAAAAGGAAGAGAAGAGCACCTCAGGTGGTAACTACTACACCTAAGAAACTGAGGACTACTATGAGAGGAGAAATAAAACAAACTCCCATAATGCTGAGGGAAGCAGGTGGGGATGTATTTCAGAAAGAACTCCAGCATAATGTTCCACTCCCCACCATTGTAAAATTTAAAATTGAGTTGGCAGCAGAATAGGTAAAAGAAACCTCTAGGATATTCCAAGGCGGTATTATTTCATTGGAAGAGATCGTTGACTTGTCAGATGATGAGGTAGTGAAGGATGTAACTTCACAGAAAATGGAAACCCTTGCTGCTAGCACCATGATAACTCCTCATGGAACTCCATCAGTACAGACAGTGTTGGAGGAGATAGAGCAAGTGAATTAGAAAAGGTGAAAAGCCTAGAAAAGATAGCTCAGGAGATAGGGCTAGATGCATTGATTAAGCAAGTAACTAGTCCTACAATAATTGACCTCACTTATAGACAGGATACAGGTCCTAAAAATAAAGGAAATATTCAGGACAAAGAAGAAAATGTTGAGGAAGTAAAGATGGCAGAGTTAGAAGGCCAAACTTTGGATATGGGTGAACAACAACAAGAAGAAATACTTGTTGGGCCCAAGATAGTTGAAGTACAAGACAAGGGAGGAGAAAAGACAGATATATCAGATGATCCTACCCTAAAGGTACAAGAGGTGATTGTTGCACCTACAGAACAAATTGCAGCTGCAGATCAGGTGGATAAGCCTAAGGTAGATGTAGTAATATCTATAGAAATAAATGTGCCTCATGCTGAGGAAATCAGTAAGGTAGATGAGGTACCCATGGAGGAAGTACAGGATCAAGGTCATGATGAACATACAGATGATCAACAGGATCACCCTCTAGAGAAGGAAGGTCCTCAACAAGAAGATATACCCAAAGATCACCCTCATGAGGAGCATCATGAGGAAGAAATCAGGAGATCACCCTCCCCATCGAATATGACTGTGGATACCAGAGATCAAAGTGATCATCATGATGGTGATGGAGACCAACAGCTAAAGGATTAGGTTCCTTCGTGGCTCAAGAAAGAAATTGGTGCAGAACTAGGTATAGAGGCACAAGAATTTGATGTGTCCACATTGTTTTTAGAAACATTAATAAAGCCTAAGAGGAAGGCAAGGTTAACTTCTGCAATAAGAAGAGATCCTACAATAGGTAGGAGGAAAGCACAGGTAGCAATCCCTACTGTGGATAAAGAGAAAGGTAAAATCACTCTGGATGAATTCCAGATCAGCACAGTAGATTTGGGATTCGCTAATGAAGACCAAGAGGGTCAAGAGGGAAAAGACATAATAGATTCTTTGATCTAGAAAGTGAAAAGGGAAAAAGAAAAGAATAAGTAGTATAAGGAACACATTGCCCAACTGCATGTATGTATAAGAGGGTTGATTAACCCTGATGATACACCAACTGATCATGCAGTCCCATTGACTGCTATTTCTCAGGAGGAGGTTAATAAGTTGAACCTCATGAAGCATGAATCAACAATAATGTTGAAATGGATGTCATCTGTGCTAGATGGAGTTGAGGAAGTAGCAAAGGCCTCTTTGAAGAGCTGGAATTCTTTGGGCACCTCCAGGAAAAAAGTAGATAAATTGTAGATGGAGGTCGACAGGAGGTCATTTCAGATAGAGAAGGTCCTAAACATTTTAGATGAAATGAAAAAGATTGATTCACAGATTCTAATAAAGAATCAAGTACTGAATAACAACACAGCCTTATTAATGGATATCTGGAATAAGGATGTCAGATTTGAATGTGATGTACTCAAAAGATGCAACAGTAAACTATGAAATATTAGCATGAAGTTGCATGATATGATGTCCCATGAGGCTAAAGTTTTGGAAATTTTGGAAGGAGATGCAGAAGGAAAGATAGAAAATTAGGATGAGGAGTTTGTCATCAAGGCTTTGCATAGTAATTTCCAGCTAGTTGCTAAGGATCCTATCAACCACTTGACAGAAGAAGTGCTGGATAAGGTAATGAGAATAAAGGTCAGGGTGGAGGAATACAATGAAACTACCAACAATAGGAAGAATAAGTTGGAATCTCTCTGGAACAAGTATCAGGTGCATAAGCATGCCATCACCAGAGCAAGAACTCAGGATGGCGGGGAATTAGAGAAAATAATGCAAGCATATGAGAATATCAGGACAGCTATGCAGGTCCATATCAAAGAAGACCATCGTGATGATGATGAAGAGAGTGAGAGTGGTGAAAGTGATGATGATGACAAAGAGCATGATGAGGATACATCATAAAAGGGGAATATAAGCATCAGTTACTTATGAAAATAAGTATCTCAGATGGTTGCCAGTTGGCAACTTGTGCCACTTGATAGAGTTGACAAAGTCAAAGGGAATATTCACTGTAGATATTCATAGACAAATCTGGATCGTAGATCTTTTGTAATGGATTCCTCACCTTGTTCTATAAAAGGTGTAGGAATGCCTCTTTTGAAACATTGGAAATTTAATTGAAATTTGTTTGCTGAAGTATTCAGGACTTATTTCAAAGCTATTGTATATGTACATGTCTTTTGCATACTTAATGAAAGAGAAGATCATTTTCGATTACAAATCTTCGTAAATCTTGAGTAATCTGTGTCTGAATTCTAGATATGTGCTTTGATTTGCTGCGTCCCTTGGAGTTCTCATCATTTTCATGTATTGTTTTCATTCATCATCCTCTGAAGTTTGCATCAACTATATCTAGCTGTGGAACATCCTGGTGAACATATGGTTTGATTTCTTCTCCTAATGATAGTATCAAGTATGTATGTGGATCAATAGTTGAAGGTTTAACTTTAATTTGAAGTATTTCTTTCAGTTTCTTTCAATTTCAGAGAATTTCATCATCACTATTGCAAATAATTGATAATCTTAAGAAAGTAGTACAAATATGAAGACATTCCGTAGATAAATGAACATACTCAACATATTTGAAGTTAAAGCATGTCACAATGATAAATATCATGCAAAGTCTTAAAGATAGACACAATATTTGAAGTATATCTCGAGTGGAATAACTATCTTTGCATCATCATTACAGGAAACAATATCTTACTGATGAGATCCATGTAAGGCCCCAAAATGGAAACAGCAACACACATCAACCTCTGAGTAACGTCAGAAGATTAAGACCTAATCACCAGAGACTTGAGATCGTGAATTTTCTAAATTCATCGTATCTTTCAAGATGAGTAAAGGTTGTTGTGTAACTTTTATTCTATGTTTGTGAATGACTAACATCATGTTCAACAGATATTTATGCAATATTTGCATGAAGCTTGCAAATATGAGTAGGTATAAGACTTCTAGACACTGATATCAAGATATCAAGTAACACAAGGAAATTATAGCAAAGATCTAGCAAGAAAGCTTGAATAACGACTTAGTTTTAAAAGATTACAAGAATTGACTATAAAATTTAAGATATATATGCTCAATTCTGAAATATTTATGATGAACTGATATGAAATGATGTAGAACTAGCAAATCTTTGTAGAAACACTCAAAGCATGAACAATTATGATAAGCTTTGAGAAGATTACCTCATTTCAAACTCAGAGATACACATATACAACTGATTCACCTTTCAAAAAAAAGAAGGCCCTCCTTCTAGCGCCAATTTATGTTGATGATGATTGTTAGTCACAACAACACTCATAAAAATTTGCACAACAAACCTTTATTATCATGAAAAGTATGATCAATTTGGAACAAATTGATGACTCCAAGTCTCCGTTGATTAGGTCATGATCTTCTAATGTTACTCAGAGGTTGATGTGACATGTTGTTTTCCATTTCAAGGGGTCTTATGTTGTCTGTATTGTAAATTGTTGCTTTTTTATTTGATCTTGCATTTGTTTCCTATAAAATTACTTCACAAACGAAGTTATTTCCACTATGCTCCATAGATTATGGTTATATTTATAAGTTTGATCAATTCTTCTAAGCATTTACTGTCATGAACATGTATATACTTCTAAACTATGTGTTTAATCAAATGATGTGCCTACAAGTAGTTATTTACATGTTTATCATTGATATTAATATGTATTTGCATGATATTTATCATTTTAACATGCTTTTACTCAAAATATGCTCTGTGTGTTCAATTATTTATGGGATATAGGCATATTTTATGTTTATTTGCTTTAGATTGTATGTTATTTGCAATTATGAAGGTGATTTGTAATGAAATTCAAAGAAATTTAAATAAATACTTCTAAATTTGGTGAACCTTTAGCTATTGAGTCACATACATTCTAGATACAGTCATGAAGAGAAGAAATCAAACCATAATTTCACCAGGATATTCCACAGCTAGGTATGGTTGATGCTAACTTCAAAGGAACAAGGAATGAAAAAAATACATGCAAACTAACCAACATTCCAAGGGACGCAGCTAATCAATGCATATATCTAGATCTCATTCACTAACTACTCAAGATTTACAATTGTTTGTACTCAAAACAACTTCTCTTTCATTAAGTATTCAAAAGACATGTACATTCACAAAATCCTTGAAATCAGTCCTGGATGCTTCAACAATCCAATTTTAATTAAGTTTCTAATGCTTTAAAGAGTGCACTCCATCCCCTTTTATAGAATAAGGAGAGGAGGTAGTTACAAATGACCAATGGTCAAGATTCATCCATTTAGATTAATGACCAACATTCTCTCATTAACTTAGTCAATATCTGCATATGTGGCACAAGTTACCAGCTTGCAACTATCTAGAAAAACTCATTCACTTGTAAGTGGACTATACACATGATTCTATTATCATGCATCCTTTCTTACTCTTCATCTCCTTCTTCACTTTCCTCTTCTCCATCATTTTCCACATCATCATCATCTCCCTTATCACTATCACTCTGATGCAGATCATCCCCTATGTGTACCCTTATGGTTGCCCTGAAGGATTCATATAGCTGTACTATTCTATCAATTTCACCTCCATCCTGAACCTTGGCTTGCAGTACGACATGCCAGTGGGAATGAAACTTTGCTTGAAGGACATCCATCTTACTCTTCCTGTTGTTCAATGTTTCATTGTATGTTTCCACCCTAACCTTCATCCTCATGACTTTGTTTATTACCTCTTCTATCAAATGGTGTAGGGGATCCTCTGCAGCTTAAAATTATCATGAAAAGCCTGAACAGCAAAATTAGTATCTTGATTCTCTATTTTCCCTTCCATCTTTCCTTCTAAAGCCTCCAGGGTTTCTACCTCTTTTGCCATAAGATCATGTAATTTGACACTTATGTCCCTAAGCTTACCACTGCATCTCTTCAAAATGTCACACTCAAATCTAGTGTCCTCATACCAAATATTGAGTAGCTAGGAGGTGTTATTATTTAGTATTTTGTTATCTATAAGGATCTTCATATCAATTCTTTTCATCTCTCCCAAAGCATCTAGGTGCTTTTCTAGTTTGAAGGATCTCCTACCTACTTCATTTTGTAGCTTATCCACCTTTCTTTTCAAAGCACTAAGAGAATTCCACCTTTCCAGAGAGGTTTTTACCACATCTTCAGCTTCAATTAATTGCACATGAGCCACTTGTCCATTAATTGCACTTTATGCTTCATCAGATCTAATATGGTAACTTCTTCTTGGGATATAATCATTAATGTAGTGGTTGTACTATAGGTGTGTGCTTAGAATCAACCAATCCTTAAATAAAAGAATGCAATTGAGCAATGTGCTCTTTGCATTTCTTATTCTTATCCTTTTCTCTTTTTTCCCTTTATGTCAAAGAGTCAATAATATATTTACCTTCTTGACCTTCCTGGTCCTCATTTGCAAAACCTAAATCAATATTAGTTATTTGAAACTCATCAAGGCCTATTTTGTCTTTCTCCTTTTCAACTATTGGCAAGGGTACTTGAGTTGTTCTCCTACTTGTAGTAGGATCTCTCCTTATTACAGATGTAAGCCTTGCCTTTCTTTTGGGTTTCATCATACTTTCAGCAAATAATGTGGACACATAAAAATCATGTACCTCATCATTTTGTTGCAGATTTATTTCTTGTTGCAACCAATAAGGGACATCACGCTTGGGCTCTTGATGATCACCTTCTTTATTTTGAGTGTTCTGGGACTCTTTATTGTGCCCTACCCTCGATGGTGAATTCTCTTTCCTTGGATCTTCCTCATGCACATTCTCATGAGGGGGATCTTGTTGAGGAACCTTCTATTGAGGGATTTCTTCTTGTGGAGGAGGCTCCTATGAAGTATTCACATTCTGATCTTGTACTCCCTTTTGTAAACTTTCCCCAGGGGTTTCTTGAACATTCTAACTTTTTTTGTCATGTGGCACTTGGGTTTCTTGAGAAGACTGGATGTTTTGACCTTGGGAATCACCCTGATCACCATTAGTCACATTTTCTATCTCCTTCTCTAGGCCTCCATCATGTGTCAGACTTTGTTCCTTATCCATAGATGTGCTATCTTTTTCCAAGCTTGATTCTTTATCACCAGATTTCTCTTCTACTCCTAGATTATTTCCTTGATCCTGATCAGCATCCTTATCAGGTATCTCCTAATCACCCTTACTTTGAAGCCGTGCCCCTAACTTTTCTTATTTTGTGGGTGCATTACTCTGATCTCTATTTTGATTGGGTGTCATATCACCAGCTTCTGTATGCATTATATTTTTAGCCTTTTCAGGCTCCAAAGGTTGATCATTGTCTTTATTCAGGTTCATATCACCCTGATAAGCTAAATCTATCACTACAGGACTAGTAACCTACTCTATCAGATTGGTTAGCCCTATCTGTTGGGCTACCTCTTCAAGATTACCCTGCTCTATTTCATCCATTTTATCTTCTATTTGACTAGTCATCTTCTGGGCCAATGTGTCCCATGAGGAGTCATCCTAGTATTAGCTATTAAGGTCTCCATATGCTGAGCGACCACATCCTTAACTACTTCATCATCCAACAACTCAACAGTGTTATCAAGTGGAAAGGGGGACTATTTACTATCCATATGCATATCTTTTGCCTGCTCTTCTACCTTCTCAGTCTTAAATTGAATAATGTCAGGAATGGGGACTTCATGTTGTAGTTCCCTCATAAAAGCAAACCACATGCACCCCTTAATATGATAGGGTTAGTGCTAACATTTCCCCTCATATCTATCCTTTGCTTCTTTGGTGGTGGTGTTTGTTACACTTTCTTTCTTTCTTGTTATTAGTAAATCATCATCCTTAGGCCCCTTATCCAACTGCTCTACCTCCAAGGGATTTTCTTCCTCTTGCTCATCTTGTAATGGCTCATCCTCCATTTGTTCCTCTATAACTTCAGAAATAGGCTTTATTACCCTCTTGTCTTTCTGTTTATTAGGGGATTGTTGTGATGTAGATGCAAGTGCAAATGTTGATGCCCCATCACCTTTTGATGGAAGTCTTTTAATAATCACCCCTTGCTACACAGGATCAGCCTTCTTGTCCTTGCTTGGTATCTTTTGTTCCTTAGCAGGTAATCTTTCTCCATTAGATTTCCTCTTTTCAATAAGAAAGTCATCATATTCTTCTTCTGATAACTCTTATCTTTTCTTTTTATTATCAACAATGAGGGCCATACCCTTCTTCTTCAATTTTTTGACCTCGACACTTACCCAAATCTGGGTTAGTTGGATGACCTTTTTCATTATTTGATCCAATGAGATTTCCTCTAGTTGTGTTAGATCAGGAGCTGAGATGGTGTCATTATACACCTTTTTATCCTCATATTCATTAGACATTATCTTTTCGTCATCATCATGCAACTATGCAGGCACTTGAATGCAGTCAAAAGTCTAGATCTGGTTAAGAGTGAGCCTTTGATAAGTTCTTCTTCTGACCTCTACTTCATCATCACAATCAGTCTAATAATCTTCAAGATGTTTTTTATGTATTTGTTTCCCTACTAACTTCTGCATTCTTCCATATGGGTCATATGACCTAGCTATAGAAAATGGCTGTAGGTGCATGAGATTCAACCCTCCAATGACATCTTTAATACTCTGTCTGTCAGCGCATATATACCAGCCCATGTACACCGGGAACAACACAGGAGGAATCTTCTTCTACTCCAAGTGACCTTCAACTGAGGTTGATACTTGTCTCACAAATTCCATCAAGATGACCCTATCAGTGGGATATCTTGGCAACATGAGAGGTTGCCCCTCAAATCCTTCTATTCTTATGTATGAAAAAGTGGGGAATTGGATAAACCAAGCCCCATGCTTATAGCTAATGGCTTGAGCCTCGATGCTCAATCTCTTGGTTCTGTCCTCCTCCATGATTTTGACTAAATGCATTGAAAATGAGTCATTTACCAGTTTATAATCTTGGAGGTATGCTCTCTTCTATAATTGTGGGTAATGGTCCCAAATGTTCACATCACCGGTGTTGTTTCCAACCTTGCCCACTGTTTGCAAGGCATTAAATGTGCCCCAGAAAGCACAGGAATACATGACATAAGAGGTCATATGGAATATAAAAGCTTTGCCACCTAGCCTTCTCATCCCTTCATCTAAATAATCACTGATGATCTTGGCCTAGAGAGGCTTGTTTTCTGAATATAGCACCATCTAGATGATCCCATACATCCAATTTTCAAAGTTCCCAGCATGTTGTCTGCTGGTCATCCTACTTAATAGGGCAATCATATACTCTCACTCTTCATCAAAGTCAAATTTGTACAAGTAAATGAGTAACTTAGCAGAAGCTACGTATATACTGTTCTTGGCCCTCCATTGGTACATGATTTTCCTGGCTTCTTTCTTATTATTATTATACTCTTTCTCTAGCCTACTTAGGCTTACACTAACCACTTTATTCCCCATAGGCAAATTGAATGCAATAGTGATGCCCTTGATTGAGAATTCTGCATACACTCTACCATGCTTTTCCACTCTCCTACTCTCAGGGTTGTAATTTCTAGCACATTCCACCACTAGCTCAGTGGCCTCCATTGTATATGGAAATCCTGTGGCGTGCCGCATACCAGTTGTGAATATCCTATCTAGTATGGGATTATCAGTATCATTGTCTAATCTCCTTGTCCATGCATCCAACTTTGTTTTCCCTTGATGTGTATCATCTATCGCACCATATCTGAATCCTACTCCCTTAAGCTATACAAACATGGATTTCAAGAACTTGGAGTCGGATCTATTCTTTCTGATCTCCATTTGATCCTGTAATAGAAATATGCATTTCTTACCCTAGGGTGTTTGTATGGGGAAGCTCAAAGATATCATGCATTTCATAGTTACTATTCAACATTTCAATTTATTTCATGCATCATCATGTAGATTAACCTAATAAAGAACCATTTTACCTGGTGATTTGCAGTAAACGACAATGGAGAGGGTTTTAATTTACTTACCTGATATTCGCTTTTCCATTTTTGTTATATGACTGATAATGGGGAAATGTAGATATGTAGTATCGTCTGTTCCATTCCATTACGTTGAGTGTCACACTCTGCAGGTAGATGACCATGAGGGGTTGACTTTTAGAGCTCTATAAATTTTAATTATCACAGGGTAAATGTAAATAATCCCTAAATTTTACTTTTAAACCAATCAATAGGATAGATTAGGGCATATGTGTCATTTTGATTGAATCCGTTTATTATCCGCATGAAGTTCATAGATGCTGCCAAGTGTTGGATTTATATTTGAAACTGACGGGGCTCCATCTACCTTTGGGCTTGCATTTAATGCCAAAGGGTGATCTTTCGAAGAATAGGGATATTTGAAAATAGGACCCTAACAGAAAATATGACCCCCCCGGGATAATCATTCATTAAAAGATCAAGGTGATATGGTCAACCTTTGACTACTAAGCAAGATCAGGTCATAAAGTTAAAGATAAGGGATATTAAAAAATATCCAGGTCTTTTGATAATCACAAATATCCCCCACTCAAGAATACAGGGGTAATGTCATCATCATATAGACTTCAACAAATTATTTGTGAAAGATGACATCATGGTCATTTTGCTAAGGTTAGGGATATTTTGAAACATGACCTCCATTAGAGTATATCGTGATGACATAATCATGCCCTCTATCCTCTCTTGTTATTAGGTTATGATGACATCATCTTCATATTGAGAAATATGACAGATGTTTAGATATATGACCCTGCGTGGGTCATGTGAAATGATTACGTCATCATCAGGTTGGTCTCTTTTATTCATTGGAACTAAATGACATCATAGTCATATTGGCACAGGGTGATATTCATGAAAGGGTGACATTTTTTAAGATGACAGATATTAGGAAATATGACCCCTCCTCAAATACATGAAATTCTTGACGGGTAGATATTCATCCTCATTTAAGTTTGATGTTCACATATAGAGGATCAAATGGAGATCAGGTGATTTTCTAAGTCAGGGTCATGTTAATGAATGTGACTAATATTTAGAAATATGACCCCTATGGGAAATATCCAAGTTGACCAATCTTTGACTCAACATAACTTTCTATCCTTAAACAATATCAGGGTGATCCAAAAGGCAAACCTCCTTAGAATGTTGTACTCTTTCCAATTATGAGGTTTGTGGTAGCAAATGCTAACTTGGACAACCGATCTCTCTTTGTGATGCACATACCTAAGAAAAGGTGACATACATGATTGAATTTTACCAAACCACCCAAAGCAAGAAAGCAAGCAAGCAGAAGCAAAAAAGTTGAGTCCCTGTTTTGCTAAGGCAAAATGGGGTGTGTTGTGTAACCACACAACAACACTATTTATTCCTTGGGTTTTTTAGTTTGGTTATGTGATTTTTTGATGATATTCAATGTTTTTGGGATTTTAAAAAATATTTGGATGTTTTTGGATTTTTGAGAAATATTTGATGTTTTTGGATTTTTGAGAATATTTGAAAGGTGTCCTCCAATACCAATTTGTAGGATCAAGAATTGCCTCTAGTCAGGTATAGGACAAAGTTATGACCAAGACAGGATGGGGTGGGATGATAACAAAGTGACTAGGAAAGTCAGGAAGATGCTGAATGTCAATTTATTTCTAGGCCATGAAAGGACAATGTGGTTTATTATGGATTATGACGTGGATTATGGTGTAGATTATGTAGGATTTATTGCAGAAAGTGAAAGACAAGGTAGAGTGATGGTAGACAATAGAGCAAAAGTTAATTACACATGGCACCTATTTGCCAGGTTTTCACCATGGTACTTATCCAAAGCACCACTGAAGTGGTTTTCACTTTTGGACAGATTATTTCTCTTTACTATTTTATTTCTTTTTTGATTTTTCAATTTTTTTGTATTTTTGTACTTTTTTGACCTTTTTGATTTTTTGACTTAGGTATAATATCTTGGAAGGTACATGTTGTTAATCAGCTCTGGCAGTGGTTTACCTTCAAGGGTAACAAGTTGATATCCTCTTGATCCATATGCAGCCATGATGATATAGGGACCCAACTAATTTGGTTCAAACTTTTCTGGCTTCTCCCTTTCCATTTGATTCTTGGGGTTCTCCTTCAGGACTAAGTCTCCAATATTGATTTGTCGAACTCTAACCCTTTTGTTATAGCTATGTCAGATCCAATTCTGATACGCTTGCAAGTGTACTGGGGTGTTCTGCCTTCTTTCATCTAGTAGCTCAAGATCATGTAGTTTGGATACCTTGTAGTCTTCGTCATCCACAAATTGCTTCAGTGACACTCTTAGGGAAGGTAACTCAACCTCGATGGGCAGGATGGCTTCAAAACAAACCATAGATAAGGAGTATGGTGTGGCTCCAATGGGAGTGCAGGATGTTGGTATGGTAGGCCCATAAGGCAGGATTGAGTTGTATGTGCCAATCATGGCCAACATCATTGATAGTCTTCTTGAGGATTTTTATGATGGTTTTATTTGATACCTTAGCTTGACCATTTCCTTGGGGATAATATGGAGTAGCAAAATGGTGTTGGATGTGGAATCTTTCACATAGTTCACGGATGTCCTAATTTTTAAAGGGTGACCATTATCCATGACAATAAATTGAGGTACACCATACTAGCATATGATGTAGTTGAGGATGAACTCAACAATTTGTTTACTAGTGATGTATATAATGGGAATCGCCTCAATCCACTTTGTGAAGTATTTAATGGCAGTGATGATGAATTTGTGGTTGTTGGTGGAGGTGGGATGGATTTTACCCATGAGGTCAAGTCTCCATTAAGAGAATGGCCATGGATATGTAAGTGGTTGCAAGTCTTGAATAGGTGCATGCACAAGATCTTCATGTATCTGACATTGTCTACACTTTTGGCGAAGTGATAGGCATATTTCTCCATGGTGGGCCAATAATATCCAGCTCTTATGATCTTTTTAGCTAGAGTAGGACCACTAGAGTAATCCCTATATATACCTTCATGTACTTCACATAGGGCCGTTTGTGCTTCCTTCGCATCGAGACATCGTAGGAGGGTATTGTCAAATCCGTGGCAGTAGAGGGTGTCACCGATGATGACATATTTGGTAGATTGGTGTATGAAGGATTTACATTGATTGGTAGATAGGTCAGGTGGGAGGATTTGGTTATGTAGGTATGTATAAATGTCATGATACCAGGGAGACGTGGGACCAATGATTTTGCACACTAACTCAGATTCAGGGACATCAAAGGTAGGGACCAGCAGTTGTTCCACTAAGAACTTAAAATTGAGATGCATTCTTTAGGGTATCCAGGAGAGACCCTATTGTTGCCATTGCGTCAGCTGCTCTGTTCTGAACCCTAAGAATCTGATCAAAGACCACTATGTCAAAATACAGCCTAAAACTATCAACCATTCTCTTATATGGCATGAGTTTTTCATCTTTTGTGTTGTATTCATTATTGACTTGCTTGATGACTAGCTATGAATCGCCAAAGACTTGTAATGTCTTGATTTTCTAGTTGACAACCATTCTTAGTCCTATGAGTAATGCCTCATATTTAGATATGTTATTTGTACAAGGAAAGGCTATTCAAAATTCTTTAGAGATGGCATCTCATTGAGGAGTAATGAATAGAATGCTCACACCGAAGCCGTGATTTGTGTAGGAACCATCAAAGAATAATGTCCATGTTTTGGGAACTTCTACGATAAAGATTGATTCATCTAGAAAATCTACAACCAAAGGATGATTTGTTGTGGTAGGTGCCTCTACTAATTGGTCTGCGATCACTTGTCCTTTTATTGCTTTACGGTCAACATATTCTATATCAAATTCACTCAATACCATAACCCATTTGGCCAATCGTCTTGTCAGGGCTGCCTTGTTCAATAAGTACTTTAGTGGGTCAATCTTTGCAATCAGTTTAGTCTGATGATTCAACATATAATGTCATAGCTTTTGGGTGGTAAAAACTATGGCAAGGCAAACATGCTCAATAGGATTGTAGTTTAGCTTGTATCCCACTAATTAATAGATTGCCCTTCCTTTTCCTTCTTCATCATTTTGTACTAAAAGTACCCCCAGTGCTAAAGATGTTGTTGATATGTACAATAAGAGGGGCTTTTTTGGTATTGGGGGCATGAGCACTGGTGGTGACAAGTAATCTTTGATCTTCTCAAAAGATTCTTGGCAATGTTTAGTCCATATGAAGGGCACCACTTTGCGGAGTAAGTGTTGGAATGGGTGACATTTGTCAGTGAGTTATACAATGAACCTCCTGATTGATAGTAATTTGCCTTGTAGATTGTGTACTTGTTTAAGACTTGCTGGTGGAGGCATATCCATGATGGCTTTCACTTTAGCGGGATCGACTTCTATGCCTTGGTGAGAAACAATATAGCCCAGAAGTTTACCTAATGTGACCTCGAACATGCATTTCTTAGGGTTTAATCTGACTTTGTACTCTTTGAGTTGTTTGAAGATCTTATCCAACACATCCAGATGAGTGCTTCTTGTAACTAATTTGACCAATAGGTCATCGACATAATCTTCCATATATGTGTGCATGGCTAGGGGCCTCCTAGCTTGGAAGGATGACCCAATCACCCTTTCCCTAGAAAGCTATGAATTTAGCTTATGCTAAGCTAAGGACTTCCATCTCATCTCAAGGAAGTCCAAATGGTGAGTAACTTTAGGGCGTGGAACCCTTGCACTAAGAGTGATGCTAATAAAGGTCAAAAGGGGTGGCTTCTAACTAATTTGTCTTCTAGTCGCAACTCAGGGACTTACCACCTTGTGAGCATCTAGCAAGCCACCTAAGGCTTTAACCAATCCTACTAATGGTACTAACAAATACCTCATGTAAACATGGGTAGCTTGCACTTTTGGATTGGCACTGTATGGCGAAGGCTAATGGCAGTTTAGACTTGGCTTTCAACTTATCTATTTATATAGCGGTCCAAGGGAAATACCACCTTGGGTCACCAATGAGTTCTCCGTATGGATGTGTCTCAAAGGTAGGCCCTATCTAAAGGGTTACAAAAGTAACAAAAGTAAATGCTTTTGATCTCCAAGTTCATACGATGATGCGAGGAGAGAGCATACACATTTGACTTGGCCACACTAGACAAAGTCCATTAACCTTTAGAAATTAAGTGTGTGGCATGATTATGAAAATGTTGAGAAGAGCTTTTGATTCCCAAGATCACTTAGAGTGTGAGGGAAGAGCATACACTTCTTCAAAACATAAACAAAATCACAAGGCAAAGAAGACAATGATGCAATTTGTTGTTCTTTTTACCCCAATGAATGTGAATATGCAAGTTCTTTTTAAGCCAATAAGTGAAGATACACAGGTCATTCTTTTTAACCCAATGAGTGAAAGTATGCAAGTTGTTGTTCCTTTTAACCAATGAGTGTGAATATTCAATTTGTGGTTCTTTTAAGCCAATGAGTGTGGTTCTTTTTTAAGCCAATGAGTGTGAAAGCAAATAGATTGTTGTTATTTAAACCAAATTTGAAGCGTTCCTAATCTAACCACACACACATATGAAATGAAAGAAAACCATGCAACAAGTATGTTAATGATTCAAACAAGATTCTCCTCCAACAGATGCCACAAAGATACAGACCAAAAATTAGTAATAGAATAAACCTCCTAATCCACTGTGTAAATAGAGAACCAACATGAAAATAACCCAAGAACTCCCTATTTTTTACCAGTCAGATGCGGTTCAAAATGTCTTTGATGCATCATAGAAAATAGTGATGACATCGCATTGAGGCACAAATATGGTCTACTATCAGAGGAATGTGTCACATGGGGTCTCAAATGCATCACAATAGATGGTGACTGCATTTTAGGAAATGGTGACTGCATCATAGAAACCTACAGATGCATTTCTCTATGTCTAAAAATCAAAAGCAACAGAAACTACCCAAACATTAGATGAAAAAATAACACTTTAGAGATAAATAAAAAAGCCCTAGGGTTGGAGAGTTGTTTCCCTGATGCCAAAAAGATGAGAAAACTTCAGACATACATAGGGCATACTCAAATGATTCAACAAGTTTAAAACAACCTAAGTAAACCCTTGAAATAAAAAACCCTAATGAAATGAATAGATGAACATTGTTGAAATAAGGGCAGACAACTGAGAGGGGGGTGAATCAGTTGTCACCAACACTTTTATCCTTTGCTATAATTTGAACTTCTTTACCACTTAATAAAAGATGAATGATATGACCATGAAAGCATGAATCAACAACACATGAGCAGAAACAAAATATACACACATAACACCAAGATTTTTACGTGAAAACTCAATTAAGGGAAAAACCATGGTGGGGGTTAACCCACAAGATTTATTCTCTATTAAAATAATAGAAAATGGGGAAGGCACATGCCTTTAGGGAGCACTACCCAGAGCTCACTGCTCAAGGAGGCTCACTGCCTACAAAAATATTTATAAGTTTATCACAGAAAGAATGAATTGGAAAACATCATCTTCTTCATGCTAAGGTCAGTTCCATTGATGTGCATAACACTTCTACTCTCTCCTCAAACACTTCTTCGCTATCTCCTCATCCTTTACTGCTCTTCTTCTTCTATTCTTCCTCTTCTCTGCTTTGCTCTTCTTCCTTTCTTAGGATTTTATCATTTTGGCACAAGGATACATTTTCACAACTCAACCACACATATTTATATGCTTTATTAACCTTAGAATAAACATCAAGGTCGGCACTACAAATATGCGAATCACTATGTTGTCAACCAATCATAGATGGGATCCAAATCTTCCTCGAACACCACGATACACTTCATAGAACCTCTCTTAGATCATCCATAGTATGCACAAAGCATCCGGTCGGCCAAGACTGGAAAAAATAGCAACACCCAAGGACAAATCTTCAACCATGAGCTCAAATCCCAATGCAGACCACCAACATAGTAGGCATACGATCTAGAGACCACCACAAGCACAATGAAATCAATAGGAACAACTGCACCACCTCAAATCACTAGAAACACTTGCATCTTCATTTGGGAACTCAAGAACACTGACTTCCATGACTGTCACACTAGAAAGATTTCTTGCAGACCTCCAAACCATGAACCACTTAAGTTGAGGATACACACTAACATCCTAAACACACCTCTAGATCCGTTGATCATAATATTGCAATGTGGATCAATTCAGACTAAATATATGTCACTATGTTGCCTCTGAACAACTACAAAACATTATTTTACTTAGATAGCCATAACTTCACAAATTCTCCATGTGGACCTCTCAAATATTGATTGGAGCAACTTGAGACGATCCTCTACAAACCCTTTAATACACAGACTCTGATCTTCATCTCATTGGAAATGCAGAGCGATCTACTTCACTGAACTGCACTGTCTTCACTATTTCTGATAGAGAGATATGTAGCTTACTTGATTCTTCCAGAGAGACAATTTTTCTCAATATCCTCAACATACTGGTCTTCTAGAGTAGGATACAATTGACACTAATGACAACAAGGATATGTTGACATCAATGACAACAACGATTAGGCACATATTTGCAACAATCTCCCCCTTTGTCATTGATGGCAACATATGATGTGAAAAACTGTTTCAACCATCAAGACAAGAACTTCTCCCCCTTTCTCTTGTCACATATATAACCACTTTCTTCACTACTCCCCCTTTCACCAGCAACTGCTTACTTCCAAGTTTTTCACATGACTTCTCTTCCCCTTTGACATCAATGGCAAAGGGCACATATTTGCAATCATTTCTCCTTCTTTTTGTTTCTTATCCTAGAATCATACTAACTACTCCCCCTGAGTAGCACCCCCTACACACCAATTCTGACCATAAGATATGACTGTGAATTCCACCGGATTGATGAACATTAGTGCATCTTAGTTTTGAACAGGAGGGGTAATAACCCCTAGCATCACTCTGAGATACTCAAAAGTATTCTTAAGTAGAGGCTTGGTGAAGATATCCACAATCTGATCCTTTGAAGAAATAAACTCCAATCTAACTTCATTCTCATTTACCTTCTCTCTCAAAAAGTGAAACTTGATGGATATATACTTTGTTTTCTATTGCAACACTGGATTCTTTGAAATGTTTATTGCACTTGAATTATCACATAAGATTGTAACAGGTTCTTCAAGCACAACTCTGATATCCTTCAACATTTGCTTCATCCACAAAACTTGAGTACAATTACTTGCTATTGCTATGTACTCTATCTCTGCAGTAGACAGAGATATTACATCATTTTTGCTCAACCAAGAAACCAATCTCTTTCCCAAGAAAAATGCACCTCCACTAGTACTCTTCTTGTCATCCACATCTCTAGCCCAATTAGCATCTGTATATGCATGCAGAGTGAAATCATCACCCTTAGGATACTATAAGCCATAGTAAAATGTTCCCTTCAGATATCTAAAAATTCTTTTGACTGCCACAACATGAGATTCTCTAGGATCAGCTTGAAACCTAGCAACAAGGCCAACTACATTCATAATATCATGTCTGGTATGAGTCAGATAAAGCAATCCTCCAATCATTGATCTATACCTTTTCTGATCTGCCTTAGGGGAATCATCATCTTTACTCAACTTGCATTTGGTTACCATAGGAGTACTCACTGGTTTTGAATCCTCCATTCCAAACTTTTTCAACAACTCTTTCACATACTTAGACTGAGATATGAAGATGCCTTTTTTTGACTGAATGATTTGCAAACCTAAGAAAAAGTTCATTTCACAAAGCATGGACATCTCAAATTCACTTTGCATCTGATCAGCAAAAGTTTTACATGTACTCTCATTTCCACCAAAAATGATGTCATCAACAAATACCTCAACAATCAAGATGTGTTCATGATCAATTTTAAAATAAAGATAACTATCAGCAGTGCCTTTGTTAAAGCCTAAATTTAGTAGATACTTATCTAATCTTGCATACCAGGCTCTTAGGGCTTGTTTAAGTCCATACAATGCTTTCTTCAATTTGCAGACCTTATCTTCTTGATCAGACAACTGGAATCCCTCCGCTTGCTCAATATAGACCTCTTCTTCCAACTCTCCATTCAGGAATGTTGACTTGACATCCATTTGGTAGACTTTGAAATCTTTGTAAGTAGAAAAGGCAAGAAATAATCTGACTGCTTCAATTCTTGCCACCAGAGCAAAAGTTTCTTCAAAATCAATTCCCTCTACCTGAGAGTAACCTTTGCACACCAATCTTGCTTTGTTTCTCACAACTTCACCATCTTCATTCAATTTATTCTAGAAGACCCATTTAGTTCCAATTACATTTTTGTTTTCAGGTCTAGGAACAAGATCCCAAGTATGATTCTTTTCAATTTGTGTTAATTCTTCTTCCATTGCTTTTACCCAGTTTTCATCATTATAAGCTTCATTCACTGATTTTGGTTCAATCTTTGAAATCAGACAATACTCCTCTTGTTCTTTAGCAATTCTTCTTCTAGTTTGAACACCTTTATTTTTATCTCCTATGTTCTAATTTTTAGAATGATTCAATCTTACATACCTGGGAGTTTTGGGATTTTCTTCAACTTCTGATTCTTGAACTTGTTCCTCAACATCTGCATTAACTTCTTGAGTTACCAGATTCTCTAGAGTAAACTGAACTTGCTTTCATTCATTTGGACTTTCATTTTGATCATCTGATTCATATCCACAAAACCTTGAAGGTCTCTCCTTGCTTTCATCAACCTTGACATTAGCACTCTCAACAATCTTTTTTAATCTCTTGTTAAAGCATCGGTATGCCTTGCTTTGATTAGAATAACCCAGAAATATTCCTTCATCACATCTTACATCAAACTTGCCTAGATCTTTATCTCTTTTGATATAGCATTTACTACCAAAAACTTTGAAATATTTCATAGAAGGAGCATTACCAAACCTAGTTCATAAGGTGTTTTACCAGAATTACCTTTGATCTACACCCAGTTAAGAGTGTAGACAATAGTACTCACAGCCTCTCTCCAATAGACACGTGGAAAATTTATGTCCATCATCATGGTCTAGAAGCCTCTTAAATAGTCCAGTTCTTCCTTTCCACAACTCCATTTTGCTAAGGAGTCCTAGGAGAAGACAACTATCTTCTTATTCCATTCTTTTCACAAAATTCATTAAAATCATCGGAGGTAAACTCTCCACCTCTGTCAGATCTTAGACATTTTATCTTTACATCAATCTCATTCTCCACCCTAGCCTTAAACACTTTGAATTTATCAAGAGCCTCTGATTTATCTCTTAGGAAAGTGACCCACATCATCCAGGAGTGATTATCAATCAACAACATAAAGTATATGTCTCCTTGTAAACTCTTAACCATGGCAGGACCACACAAATCAGTGTGCACAAGTTCCAACAATCCACTTGAATATTGTTCTTTACTCTTGAATGTAGTTCTACTTTGTTTTCCCAACTGACATTCCTTACACATGCTATTAGCAAGTTTTACAAGCTTTGGAAGATCTCTCACAACCTGAGTAGCACTTATCTTGACAATGTTGTCAAAGTTTACATGACACATTCTTCTGTCATAGCCAACTCTAATCAATTTGAGCAATCAAACAACTTTTACCAGTACCACTTAAATGAAAGATGTTACCTTAGTCTATGTACTGGATGCAATCTTAGTTTCAGATCTTTCCAAAATTTTGCATTTTCCATCCTTGAATCAGAGATCATATCCCTTGTCAAACAACTGTCCAACACTGAGAAGATTATGCTTCAACCCTTCTACATACAAAACATCATTAGTGTTATTCTTATGATCAAAAGAGGTGGATCCTCTGCCACAGATTCTACCAGCTGAATTATCTCCAAACTTACCAATTCCACCTTCATACCTTTCCATACTTACAAACTTACTCTTATCACTTGCCATATGATGAGAGCATCCACTGTCAATTACCCATTCATCCTTTTCTTCAACTTGATAAACCAAGGCTCTTTCCACATTCACACAGCTAGCAGATTCAATAGGCACTGAATCTTCTTCTTTGATGGCAATGAACACCCATTCATTTCCTAAGGTACTTCCCTTATCAGATTCATCATTAGTGACTCCTTCTTCAACAGCTTCTTGGGCATAATAGCATTTCTTCTGAACCCTAGGTCTATTAGGGTTTGTCTTTGAAACCCCCTCCAGACATCTCGAGGAAAAATGACCAATCTTATTGCAAGCAAAAAATTTGAAAGGTAACCTTCCTTCATACTTACAGGATCCTCTTGGTAGTCTTTTGGCAAAAAGAGCTTCAAGTTCTTTAAACTCTGATTCATCTTCTTCAAGATACTTCCTTGCCTTCTCAAATCTGGTTAGTCTTCTTGAAGAGATTTCACCTGGATCAAATCTTTGCTTTCCAAAAATATTGGCCTTAAATACAGATTCAGATTTAGGAAGAGAATCACCAAACTCACTCATTTCAAATGCTGAGAGCTTGCCAACCAACTGTTCCATTGTAACAGTTGTCACAATCCTAATTTCCTTAATAGAAGAAACTCTATGCTTGTATGAAGCAGGTAAGGATCTAAGAACCTTGCCAACTATTTATGATTCTTCTAGTTTTCCACTAGTACACTTGATACTGAACACAAGTTCATTCACCTTCTGCATGTAGGAGGTGATGTTTTCATCTTCACTTATCCTCAAATTTTCATATCTATCCTTCAGACTCTGCAACTTAGCACATTTGACATATTCATCACCTTCATATAGAATTTCTAACTTCTTCCAAATTTCATAAGTAGTTTTCAATTCTAGGACATTTGTCATTTCTATATCAGTCAGGACACTCAGCAAAGCTTGTTTAGCTTGAATGTTGTTTTCAGCATCTTTGAGTTGATATGGAGTTGAGGGACCTTTCTCCAGAGGTTTATACTTATTATTAGAAAATTGGAATGATTATTAATAGTATCAAAGTAATCCAATAAATTCAATGAAATAAGAAACAAAGAAGATCAAACAAACAAAGAACTCAAACCTTATAAACCTCTTTACTTCGCGGCTTCCATTGGTTGCCTATCTCAAATGATCTTGTGTATGAATATGGCCCTCAGAAGGTGCACTTCCTTGCTATTTTCCAAGATGTCAAGTGGGAATGGCTATGATACTTCTTGTAATGAAGATGAGCTTCAATACAATTGCAATGATAAAAGGGTGATCACAAGCTATGGAATGATTTGGTGCCAAAGGCGCGCTATAATTCCTATAGAGTAATTTTACTAAAAGCTTGGATTATTGAAATGGAAGAATAGGGTTGTACTTATAGACTTGTGAGAGAGAAGATCAATGGTATAGAAAGAACAAGAAGATCAATGGAGGAGATAAATCTAGAACTCATGACGAATGTGCACACGACATGTGTCACACAAAAAGTTATTTTGTTTGAGTTGACTACTTTCTTTTATAAAGATAAGATTTGATTTCATAAATTCGAAAGCTTTTTTTTAATTTAAGACTTGTTGATAAAAACAAGATAGAATAAATCAATTAACTCAACTTGTGATTTGCTTTTTGTATGATTTGAGAGAAATTAAATATTAAATTATTTAATTTTGTGTGCATGAAGAAGAAGATTTATTTTTAGAAGATTTGGGAGATTTTTGAGGAATTTGAAGATAAGAAAGCAAATTAAATAAATAAATTTATTCAATTGTTTGTGCATGTTTTGGAAGAATAAATAAAATATTTGATTATATTTTATTTTTAGAGATTGAGATAATTTAAATAAATTTGATTTATTTATTTAAATTTGGAGGAATAAGTGATTTAATTAAATAATTAAAATTATTTAATTGCTTGGAAGAATAAAGTTGACTTCGATGAAATTAATTAAATAAAGGTAATTTATTCAATTAATGGGAGGAATATGAACCAAATAAATAAATTGATTTATTTATTTGTTGATAGAAGAATTTAGATAAAATAAATATTAAGAATATTTATTTAGATAGAGTCATGTCATTTTTAAGTGTATACATTTTGCCCCTCTTTGATGCAATGTGTTTTATCACGTTGTTTCAAAGAATAGATTTTTCTGATAATGATACATGTCTCAGTTTGCCCTTGGTACAGGTTTACAATGCTAGGATGCCCCCTCCAGAGATTGGATGGAAAGAAGGGTAGAAGGACATGAGACGGACAATCTCACGATGAAGAAGGTTTAATAGTTAGGTTAGGGTGAAGAAAGAGCTGAAGTGATATGCTATGCAAGATAAATTGATAACACACACAAGCAAGCAAGCAAGTTTGCACAAATGATACAAGAACAAACAAGGTATTGCCCTTGTCCATCCGTAAACCAATGATTAATCGATAATGATTGACGATAGTGTTGTCATTGCAGGGAACGATATATCCCTAGATCAACACAAAGGATAGTGTTGTCATTACGGGGAACGATATATCCCTAGATCAACATGATTAGTGTGGGAAAGATATATCCCACTGATAATTATGATTATTGAGTTGGTTTACAATGAGATTAGGATGAAGACCATTGATTGCAATTGGATAATTTGAAAAGATTGATTTACTTGATTAGTATGGATAAATGATGACTTGCATTTAGATCATCGTTTGGATTGATTACACAAGGATGAAAGACAAAATGATACGTAGAAAGCCAACTTTGATAGAAGAATGACTTGACTTAAGGACTCACAAGCTTTTTTGTAAACTCTGATATTGTGAACAAAATCTTTATTGTGGATGGTATGCGAAATGTAAATGGATGTATTATGGATCCAGATATATGTCATCTTGATATTGCAAGTATTTTGAAGTGCTTGTTTCATCATTGGGATTTTAAAATGTTGTAAGAAAATACAAGCATCTAGGTATAATTGAAATGAAATGACCTGAGTATTACTTACATGGATTTTGATATAGCAGGTTGATACAAGCATCTAGTCAAAATTGAATCTAGATGACCTGAGTATTTCTTGCGTTTCAACAGACAAGGATTGCCCCTTTTCATGTTTAGACCTCTGGAGTCCTCGATGATCTTTTGCTGATCATGTCATTAGAAAAAAGTTGTTACATTACTAAAGATTGATCCACAAACAACAGACAAAGAAAATGATTATGCCCCCATCATAGTTTGTCTAGTTTTTGACATCCTCAAGTAGCATAGAAAGACATAATAAAAAAAATCAAGACAATGTAAGTTAACCTGCTCACAATCACAAAACATTCTTGCATTAGATGTGTTTTTCTTGCCATAAGTTAGATAAAATCATTTTGAGTGCTTAGGCACTTGTTTTCTCTACCTTGGATAGGTTGATGTCTTGCATCAAGATTTCCATTTGGAAGTGTGCTTTGTTGCATGTGTTTATCTAGTGAAAGATATCATAATCCTTATTGGCATGCTCTTAGAACATGTGGCATTCAAGAATCCAATTCCGTAACCAGGTCGAGGACTTGCCCCCAGTCTAGACAAAGGATTGACTTATTATGGGTGAAATGACAAACAAACATGAAGAAACGGGCCCTAAGGGACTGACCTAGTGCCTCGGGGTCTCATTGATAAATGGCCTTACCTATGTGACAAACCAGAGGCAACGTAGTTTGGGGTGAACTTGGTGGACATGGGACCTAGGTGATGGGAAATGATGTGGATGCAAACGGACCAGCAGCTGGGTGAAAAGGGGTATGGAGTGGATGGAAAAGGAGCCTCGGGGGCACATCAATACTGTTGGCAAGAGACACTATATGGATTCATGGTTGTTGTCATTGATGGAAACAAAGGTCATCCCACATATCCGCAAGTCATGGTGTGTCTCTACCAGAAGTCAGAATGAAGATTATTGTGGTCCGGTGAACAAGAACAGAGCATGTGGCAAGGTCCGACAGACAGGTCCAGATCTCTCAGAGGAAGTATCTTGGTGTAGTGCAGATCTGGGGAAGTCAAGAGGACTACCTTGAGTGGTATATTCCAAGGATTTAGCCTCCAGTGATGGACAAGGAAAAAGATATGAATAGTTGAGTATCGGATTCCTGAGTGACAGTGTGAATAGAGGAAGAACTGACTGACAGAACATCAGACTATTTTCTAGATGTGTTACTGATGATGGTAAAGGTTGTGAAGGCATGAATCATGTTTGGCCGACATGATTAATGATATCTACAAGTATATGCTTGATCCGCATTACTTGATGTGCAAGGATTCAGCCGACAGAACAGAGTTTGTGAGAAGATAGACTGCTCTGGGTGCCGACTAGAAAGATAATGAAATCACTTGTGTGGATATATATATAGGATGGATTTAGTTATGAGAAGTGTAGTTGTGTAATGTGATATGCGAACAAGAGCAGAGCAGAACAGAAGCAGTAAGAAAGATCCGGTATGTGAAAGAAAAGCAGAATAAAGAGAAGAGGAAAGATGAAGTGCAGCAGATCAGTGTACTAAGCCTAACCGGAACTGAACTCCAGCGTATGTGGATGCTTCCAATCAGTTCAAGTATTGTATAAACATTCTTTTGTAGATAGTGTGTCTCCTTGTAGGCAGTGTGCCTCCTTTGTGAGCAGTGTGCTCGGGCAGTGAGCCCTAATTGGCAAGTGCCATTTTGTAATTCCTTATTCTTCTAACAGAGAATAATCTTTGGGTTAATCACCCCGTGGTTTTCTCCCTTAATAGGGTTTCCACGTCAAAAATACTGTGTCATGTGTTTTTCATTTCATGGTAATATTTTCTTGTTTGAATTAATGCTGCATTGATTAATAAGAAAGTTCAGAAAGAAGAAATAATTAGGATAACTGATTCACCCCCCCTCTTAGTTATCAACAATTGGTATCAGAGCTAAGTTCCTCCTAATAGAGCCTAATAGCTTAAGGAAGATTTGGGAGTTCAAATGGATGCATATGGTTTAAGGGAGCAACTCAAAACTGCCCTTGAGGATCTTGAACAGTCAAACTCTGAAGTCAATGAATTAAAGGAAAGACTCAAATAGGCTGATGAATTCATGAGAGAACTAAAAGACAAATTAAGTTTAAGTCTATGAAAAAGAGAAAAGAGCTGCTCCAGCAATTGGCAAGACAAAGTGAAGAAAGTAATGCAAATGAAGAGCTGACTGAAAAAACCAAGTTATGTGAAAAGTTATCAAAATAAGTCATTATGGTAAGACATGAAATGGAATCAGGAGTTATAAAGTTTACTCAAGAGATTGAAGAGAAAAGATAAACTAAAGACAATCTAAGACAATCTCTCAAAGAGAAATTAGAAGATTGCCACCAGATGGATAGGATTATCAGACATCTTGAATCTGATCTTGAAGATGCTAAAGATAATGAAGAAAAACTTGAGGATCAAATTGTCTCTCTCAAAAGGGATCTTCAAACAGCAAATGAATATAAAGAGAAATTCAAGATAAGTTCTGCTCAACTTGAAGTTCTTCTTGGAAGTCAAAAGAGGACAGATGACAAGTGTGGTTTAGGATATGAGAAAGGAGAAAGGTCTAGATCCGGTCAGAAGAATTTTGGGTCAGAAAATCCAACGAACTGGCCTAGAAGACCTCCGGTAAGACAGCCCAATGCTCAAAGATATCCATCCTTCAATGGATACTGCCACAGTTGCACTCACTTTGGTCACAAAGCTAATCAGTGCAGAAAGAGAATGAATTAGACTAATTCATCCTTCTCCGGACAATGCTTTAACTGTAAAAGGTATGGACATAAGTCTCATGAATGCAGAAATATGCAAATGAACAAATCATTCAATGGTAGATGCTTTACATGCAATAGAGTAGGTCATATGGCTAATCAATGCAGATCAAGAGGTTATCAGTCAAATATGCAAAGAAATGTTGTTTGCCAAATCTGTAATAGGTCCGGTCATAATGCAAAAGTCTGTAGAAGCAAGAATCAGGACAAAAGAGGTCTGGTATATAATCAGAATTAAGACAAGGGTAAACAAAAGATGAATGCGGATGAAGTTAGGAATGAGATGAACAAGATTTGGGTGAAGAAAAGTTTAGAGAAGGTAGAGGTTGGATCCGCACCAGACTCTGGTGCTGATATTCCTTCCAAAAATTAAGAAATGAGCTCTGGCTCAGGGGGAGACACAAAGAAAATCCTGTTCCCCCAGCCAATCAAGTGATGTCGGATTAGGCACAAGATGTGGAGTAAAGGGTTTGTAGATATGAGTCTTGAGATGAGCCAGCTAAGATTTTAGAGGTCTGCATGAAGATGTGAAGAAGTTGTGATCGATCATGTAAAACCTATTCCGGGAGATGCTCCGGAATGACAGAGGATTACAAAAAGGTCCGAAGAGATCTAGAAGAGCATTGTCTTATTCTACGGATTGGACAGAGTATTTGGGATGTCCTTATGATGTGTCATCTTGATTTATTCATGGTTGGAAGATCTGCATGATGTTCATAGATTAGGACTGATCCGGTTCTTCATGTCATTCGAATAAGGCAAACTAGAATAATATAGGTCGACCATTTATTGCAATCAGATATTGGGGTTTGCAGAGCAATATAAGGGATTTCTCATAAATCACTTGTTCATTCTGCACTCAATAAGAAGTGAAAAGTGGAGCTCTGCAACAAACTTCATCAAGTTCACCGAAGATCTCTTGCAGAAGTCATTACATACAGAAATCAATCCAACCACTCCGTGTAACCGAAGGCGCATAAGGTATTCTCTGTTTTTGATATCTCACTACAAATCTTTTGAAAAATGGCTACTCTGAATATAGTAAAGATCTCAGATAGGCCCCGACCTGAATTTAAGAAACACCCATACAAGTCATTGGAGGTAGATCCCTTAGGAGCATTCTCTAGTGTTCCACATGGCGTTTTACACACAGAAGACATTAGGGTTTACATACATGCAAGTATTGAGGAATTTGGGGAATTCAAATTGAGAGATTTCTATCACAAACAACTGATAGACAATGCTTTTGAGCTTAAACCAGAGTATAAGGGTTGTAGGAGTACAATCAACACTGAGAGGGGGGGTGAATCAGTGTTGTGTGAATTTTCAAATATTTTTACACACTTTAACTTTCAGAGCACAAGGAGAGAAAGATAGCATTGATCTGTCAAATACATATGCACATGACTGTGAATACAAAAAGAGAACAAAACTTCATAAGTAAATCATACACACACAAAGAAGATTATGACACAAGAATTGCATGAGTGGAAAACCCTCCAGGGGTAGAAAAACCACTCTAAACTACCTCACTAGCTTAACTGATCAAACATGCCTCACTGGCTACAAAGAAGCCTCACTGGCTACAATATGTGTCTCACTGACAAATGTTAAGGTCTCACTGACCTACAAGCCTCACTGGCATACTATTTAGAAGCACCAGCTTCAAGGAGCACCAACCCCTATTACCAAACAAACTGAAAACACAAATTCAGAGGGTTTCTCTATTTCAATACATAACATTTATTCTCTCTCATGCGTCTGTCAAATGATCATTCCAAATCATATACAAACTCAGATATTTCAATCTTGTATCATGATCCACTCTACAACATCAACACTGCTTGATTCTCAACAACAGTACTTAATTCTCAACAACACTTCACAACTATATGTAATCAATCTCTCATCATCTGTATTATTCATTTCTGTCTTTCACCACATTCCATCAATGCACCTGAAAAATAATTTTATACAAGTTGAATGTCCTTCCACCTGCAAAGAAAAACCTTTCCATATTCCTCTGTGTCTTATTCAATTTCTCAATAGCCTCTTCAAATTCTTCTTAAAAAAATTTTATTGCATCTGATCACAGAATATCTTCCTTTTGCTTTGTAGAATAAAATCAATTTATTTATAAAAAATCTTTCCATTTTCCATTTTGATTTTCTCTGAAATTATTTGTAAAAATCTTTTCTCATTTTCATCTTCCATAGAAAAGTAAATCTCTTTCTACAAATTCCTGCAAACAAACTTTTTGTCTTCTTGAGAAAAATCAATCTTCAATAAAATCTGAGAACTAAACCCTTCATAAAAGACTTCAATAATAATATTCTTTTTCTACAAACAAAAACAATCTTCAACAAATATTAATTCAACTATCTTGTCAAAAAATTAAAAACATTTTCTCCTCGGTTCCATTGCATACAAAAACTTTTGCATTCATTCCTAAAAAAAAATCAAATAACAAAACAAGGAAAAAATAAAATCTCCTTCGTAAAACTTAGCCTTTTCATCTTCAACTCATGTTTGGAAACATTCTAAAAATCACACACTCTTTCATAAAAAAAACTTCAATATAAACTCTATTTTTTTTATCCAAGTTTCCATTTTCTCCATCCTCTTGTCAATCCACATTCCATTCAAAAATATCTTTTATAAATCTATTTAAAAGCAAAATCTTCTAACTTTCCAAATACAACTTTCGCTGTCACTTTAAATTAGAAACTATTGTGATTTTCTGCCTTTCAAACCACAGAAACCGTCAACTTTAACCTCTTCAACCTGCGGCATTGTTTAAATCTCCACCACCGAATGTGATGACCCCACCAACAGCAATTTAAATGTCGTTCATAGATCTTCACTTCCCGCCGGGCTCAAAAGCCATTTACCGGATTATCGAGCACCCTAGGCATTGGGGCTGGTAACACCAACGAGTAATCATCCCTTAAGTTATCACTTAAGGGACCATTACCGCCATAGCCGGTCACTGAACAATTAAAAGAAAAAGGCCCTTGACGTTTAGAATGGGTTTTTAAGGAATTTTAATTTATGTCTTGTGAAACAATAAAGAACAACATAAACCTCTATATGTGACATTTGTCACTATAAACCATTTGTAAGATAATACTAAACAATGAAGTTTAACAACCTGCATATTGAGATAATTCTAAACCCAACCTGCATACTGAGATAATTCCAAACCTTCAAACCATTGTGATTACAACATAATTGCATGAAGACTAATCATAATGCCAACCTTTGCCTCTTTCACTGAAAGATCAAACTGAGAAGATCATGTCACTATACACTGAATTGTATGAAGATCAACTTACAGTTGCAACTGAGTTCAATTGAAGATTATGCCACTGTCATTTGTCTTGAGCATAACCTGTTACAAACTTGAAGCATATTAACAACAATATATCAATAACAACCTTGCCTTAAGACATTCCCTGAGATGACCACTTTCTCCAAGGCTTTTCCATGACACCATTATGAGTAAAATATCTTGACATAATCAAAGAACATATGGACACATTATGAAGAATGCATCATGATCATTATGATCAAACTATCAACTTCAAAAACACCAATGAACATCATGATATTGCATGACATATAAAGCACTTGTTAACCTTCTTATATAAATCACCTGATTTCAACATTACATCTTGTTCTCACATATGAAGCAAGACATCCTGAAAGAGGACCAAAACACCTTTTTGTCATCAATGACAACTTGTCACCATCAAGGGTATCCAGAAGAAACATTTTGATCAATTCATTCATTTCGCCTACTTTGAAGAAGATGACTGGGTCCGGTACGTATTGAGTAGAATGCATGACAACTTCCTATGGCTGGATAGACCCTGTAAGATCACAAAAGAGGTAATTAGGGCAGTAACTGGTCTATACTCTTCCGGAGGGATACCTATCCTGAAATCTGTCAAAAATAACATTGTAACTGAGGCCACCGGATCAAAATTTGATAAGAGGGCAATCACCATTGAAGATATTTCTGATCCGGATATCAAGTTTGCATCTATGATAATAGGATACAAGATTTATCACTCCAGTAGGGAGAATTCTATATCTAGAACTGCAGTATATACTACTTATGAGATGCTGAGGAAGAATGCAGATTATGATCTCTGTGAACTTCTTTTAAGCCAATTAATAGAAAATATACAAAAGATCAAAAAGGACAAAAAGAATTCTTTCAAGTATGGTACACTTATATTATGTCTATTTTTCTACTTCATGAATGAGCTGCCCAGATCAAGTGGATGGGTATGGCAGAATGACAAACCTGTAGCAGTCCAGATCAGAGATTATTTACATGGGCTTGGGGATGCCAAAGCAAGAAATACAACCCTATGGGGATACTTCAAAAACTTCCAGAGCATGATGCAAGCAAGAGAAAGAATTCCCTAGTCTATTGTTGAAAAATACAAAGACTTAGTCTGATTTATGGTTGATACTGATCAGTGCCTAATGGAGGCAGTAGAGCCAAGGATAGTCTGGATCATGCCCATGGGGTATGAGGTTGATGAACAGATTATGGAACTGCATGTTCAACACATGCTTAGTCAGCCCAAAGATCCAAAGGCAGAAAGGTTTGGAACCTTTGAGGAGCTGAGTGTGAAGATCCATGTGGAACTCAGAGAACCTGAGATAAAGAGGAAGGTGAGAAAAGAAGTAGAGCATATTGCTCAAGGCCTAGGCATCCCAAAGGAGGCACTTGATACCAACCGGGAAAAGAGGCGAAAGGCTGAGGAAGAGAAGAAAGAGGCAGAAAAGAAAAGCAAGAAAAGTACTCCGGTGGAAACCTCAACCCGGACCAGATCATCAAAGGGATCTACACCTGTCACAACCAAAAGCTCAAAAACATCAAACTGGAAGGTCAGACATCCGATAAAGGAGAGAAAAGGTCTAAAATAAAAGCCACAAGGGCTTATACAAGTCAGAAAGATGAAGAGGAAACTGAATCAGATGAGAGGGTAAAGGAAATAAAGAAGCAGAAGAAGAAAGGATCCGATAAACCCTCCATAGGCCAAGACAAGGAAGAAATGGCAGAGGAATTTGTTGAAAAGCCCACCCTGTCTCTAGAAAGTGTAATCAAATCAGTCACTGTGGATGGAAACCTTCAACCAATGGCCGAATTCTATGATGACTACAATGAGGCTGACCAAAAGATCCTACAGGAAGCCACAATCAGGTATCTAAACATATACAATAAGGCTTTCATTGAGATTATATCTCTAATTCCTAAAAGCCTAGAAAAGGAGTTAGAAATAAGAAAGAACAATGCCTAGGCAAAAGATCTTGAGATCCGGGAGCAGATAGCTATTCAGCTATATCCTCAAATTGATCCCAAGACAATGAACATAATATTCAAAGACTGCAAAGATAAGTTCAGGAGTAAAGCAAGGATGAATCAACTCATGCTTGGTAAGACTGACAAGGTGGCCATGGATACAGAAGAGATCCTCTGGAAGGCCTTCAAAAGGTTTAATCTTCCTATTGTAGAGGACTTGGGTACTGATCCCTCATCCACAAGTGTTGCAGAAGAAACTTCTGAGAAAGCAACAGAAGAGATGGGCCCTGAACAAACCAACATTTCTCCTCCGGTTTCCCCTACAGTCTCTAGATCCAAAGAAGAAGAGAAATTACAGGAGAAAGAAGTAGCAGTAAAAGAAAAAGAAGTTGACAGTACCAAGGTTGCAGAGAAAGAGAAGACTCCAACAGAGAAAACCACAACTGATAGTGGTAAGAATGTAGAAGGAGAGAAAACTCCAAAGGACAGCTCCAAAACTGTAGAAGAGAAGAAACATCTGTCTCCAGCAAGAGACACTGCACAAACTGTCCAAAAATTTTTGAGCAAAGAAACAATAGAGATTGATGAACCAGAGCTTCTACAAGGTCCATTCAATTTTGATTCCCTCTCTCTGGTACAGACAATGAAGATAGCTTCATTTGCAACTGCTAAGGCAAATGAAAAACTCCTAAAGTCTCATATGGAAGACAGTGAGTTGATAGAAGCTGCTTTCGGAGTGCTTGAAAAGATTATGCCATCGGTCCAGAAAGATCCCACAGCCTCCTCTTCCGGTAATCTCAAAACCTTAGTCAGCAGTGTTGGTACACATTTTGATTCTCTAGAAAAATCAGCTAAAGAAAAGGTCCGGAAGGAGTTTTTGGATAAGAGATTCTTAGAGGTACTAGGATTAATCTCTAATGATAGGAGAAATATGAGTATTGGAATAAAGAGCTTAGAAAATGCTCTTAAGGATGGTGGTGACATTTACAAATTTTGTATCTCCTGGTCAAAAGCAACAATAGAAATTGAGAAGAAAATAAAAGAGGAACATGATAAACTACTAAGTTTGTCTCAAAGTTTTGATCCTCTCTCTTCCTCCATAGTAAATCAAGAATGTCAAACTATTGCAATCACAAATGCAATAAAGAACTTTGAAAAGGAAAGGAAGAATATAATTAACCGGATGGGAGAACTTAGAAGGATTATTATCCCTAAGTTAGAGACCATGCATGAGGCCATAAGTGATGCTAAGACTACCGCCCAAACCAATGATTTGACAGATCTTAAGAGGGCAGAAGCTTTTGCATTTTTGTTGAGTGGTCACATTTCAATTTTGGATAGAATGAAGCAAAGTTGGGCTACAACACTTGTCCAATTGAAGACATCCTTTGCAGACATTCTTCAGTTTTTGTGAATATGTAATATACAGCCAAGTATAGTAAAATTCTTGAAAATTTTGGTGTACAAACCGTACCCTTTGCCATTGATGTCAAAGGGGGAGTGAGGAGCAGTGAAAAATGAGGAATCCAGCTAAGGGGGAGCTCCGGAAAATGTATATAAAGACAGAGCATCAGCCAAGGGGGAGCATAGTGTAAACACTTAGTCATTTTTCACTAAGTGTTGCCATCAATGCTAAAGGGGGAGATTGTTAGCAAGAGACACTATATGGATTCATGGTTGTTGTCATTGATGGCAACAAAGGTCATCCCACATATCCGCAAGTCATGGTGTGTCTCTACCAGAAGTCAGAATGAAGATTATTGTGGTCCGATGAACAAGAACAGAGCATGTGGCAAGGTCTGACAGACAGGTCCGGATCTCTCAGAGGAAGTATCTTGGTGTAGTGCGGATTTGGGGAAGTCAAGAGGACTACCTTGAGTGGTATATTCCAAGGATTTAGCCTCCGGTGATGGACAAGGAAAAAGATATGAATAGTTGAGTACCAGATTCCTGAGTGACAGTGTGAACAGAGGAAGAACTAACTGATAGAACATCAGACTATTTTCTAGATGTGTTACTGATGATGGTAAAGGTTGTGAAGGCATGAATCATGTTTGGCCAACATGATTAATGATATCTACAAGTATATGCTTGATCCGCATTACTTGATGTGCAAGGATTCAGCCGACAGAATAGAGTTTGTGAGAAGATAGACTGTTCCGGGTGCCGACAAGAAAGATAATGAAATCACTTGTGTGGATATATATATATATATATATATATATATATATAGGATGGATTTAGTTATGAGAAGTGTAGTTGTGTGATGTGATATGCGAACAAGAGCAGAGCAGAACATAAGCAGTAAGAAAGATCCAGTATGTGAAAGAAAAGCAGAATAAAGAGAAAAGGAAAGATGAAGTGCAGCAGATCAGTGTATTGAGCCTAACCAGAACTGAACTCCAGCATATGTGGATGCTTTCAATCAGTTCAAGTATTGTATAAACATTCTTTTGTAGACAGTGTGTCTCCTTGTAGGCAGTGTGCCTCCTTCATGAGCAGTGTGCTCGGGTAGTGAGCCCTAATTGGCAAGTGCCATTTTGTAATTCCTTATTCTTCTAACAGAGAATAATCTTTGGGTTAATCACCCCGTGGTTTTCTCCCTTAACAGGGTTTCCACATCAAAAATATTGTGTCATGTATTTTTCATTTCATGGTAATATTTGCTTGTTTGAATTAATGTTGCATTGATTAATAAGAAAGTTCAGAAAGAAGAAATAATTAGGATAACTGATTCACCCCCCCTCTCAGTTATCAACAAATACAAGATGGACTTGCCTACGTGAAGACGCAGAGGTGACGTAGTTTAGGAATGGTACTAATGATAGGGTTGCAAATGATTTTCTATTTTTGGGATTTTCTAGATTTTTCTAATGTTTTGATGTTTTTAGGATTTTTTGGATGGCAATTTGGATAGCCTAAATGCTAGATACCGATGACAAGGGAACACCATGGATAGGTAAATGGATGGGTAGGTATGAGGATGGGAAATAGTAGATAAAAGGAATGCACACGGAAAAGGGCAAGGATGTGATCACCAAGGACTAAGTCACATAGGAATAACATGCCCCATTGTAGGTAGGTTACTTAGGATTTTTCATGACAATGCTTATGATGATAGGATAGGATAGGATTAGGCTTATGACAATGGGATGATGATAGGTTGATAGGATGGATTGGTTTGGAAAGGATAGAGTACATCAAGAGATAACCAAAAGCATGTTTCAACATTTTGCCCCCAATCTTTATCAAGATCAGAAAAAATAGAGGAAGGGAAGATTAGGATGGATGGATTTGACAGGATAGGTATGTAATGGATAGAAGGATAATGTAGGAAATGGTATGGAAGGAAATGATAGGAGAAAAGTAGATATGCCAATGAGACAAGGTGCCCCCAAGTGTAGGTGACGTAGGAGATCAACTGACACATGACACCTGTTTGCCAGGTTTTCATCATGGTACTTATCTAAGGCGTCTATTTGCCAGATTTTCACCGTTGGACAAAGGGATTTATTTTTACTCTTTTTGATTTTTTTTTTGGAAAGGATAGGAGGAATATGGATAAGAGGGACTCAAGTGCTCGGCTCCACGAAAGGTGATAGTCCCACTTGATGGATGTTGTTGCATGGACCATGTCAAGTGTCACTCATAGATGTTGGTAAGGGGATTCCACGAAAGTGAGATTGAGAAGGTAGATAGTAGATTATGGAAGGTGTGATAGTGAATGATGTGGATTATGTAAGAACTATGCAAGGGTGGAGGGAAGGCATATGCAAAAGCATGGACCATATGATTAAGATGGGGAAGATATGTAGGATAATAGTGGAAGGAAGGGAAGATGGAGGTATATGGAAGTGTCATGGGATGGAAGGGAATCATGACCAATGGTTGCACATACCATGATAAACATTGAAGCTTATGATGAGAAGATGGGGTAGGAAGCAATGGAGAGATTTTCTTGGTAGATGAATGATGTAGGCATTTAGGGACCCACATAGACTTAGTATTTTTCTGATTTTTGTTTGTCATGTGGGATGGAGGGATTTGAGACTTTTGGATGGAAGAGGAGAAAGTGGGTGGTTGGGATTCGTGAGAGGTGGATGCCTCTTTTAACTTGATGGATTTTTACTTAGGTACCCAAACCATTTTCCTTTTGGATGTTATCTGTGAATGTATGGGCTTGGGTATGTGCAACTTTTGTGCATCTTCTGAGGTAATTACTTGTTGCTTAGCGACCCACACTTTTTTCATTTTTGCTTTGAGGTGTGTGGGTGTATGCAGCTTTTGAGATGGATAATTCTTTGATCCTTGGCTTTTGTATCTGAAGGCATGAGGACCTTTAGGATTTTTGACTTTATAGGTAGAGGCGTCTAGATTTTTGCTATTGAACTCCCTTAGGATGGTGGAAGTGGGGTTGGTGGAAGCTCATTGTTTAGACAACATGTGCATTTGTTGGCCATGATTGGGATTTTTAGAGGATTTATGGATGGATGGATAAGGTGTTGGAAGAAGTGGTGGTAAAATGCATGGAGGGATGTTAGGAGTTGAAAGTAGCGAAGGTAGATTGGATGGTGGAAGGTGTATGGTCACATGCTTTTGGGATGTATATGATAAGGGAGGTGGAATGGAGACATAGGTTTTGGGGATATGATAGGGTTTGTGATGGAAAGTGATGGATTTAGGAGACATGGAGGAAATACCAACATCTTTGGATTGTTCACCTTGGGGTACATATCCAAGGCCATAAGAGGGTGGAGGGACTTCGACATGGATAGGCTCCAAAATACTTTGTTCATGAAGGCCTAAGCTTTTACCTTGATAGTTCATATTTTGGAGTATGTGGTGGACAATGGGATCATGTGTGCTTTGGACACTAGCAGCAATCTCCTTATTTGATGGGGAAGGTGAGATAGAGGGTAATGGTTGTTGGTGTTCTAAGGAAGAACATTCATGGATGAAGGTAGTGAGACCAAGGGGATAGGATAACGGATTTACAACATGGTCAATAATGGATAGTGGAGGATCGTTAGGAGCTTGATTATTGTTATGCTCACTAAGATCCAAGTTATTGGTTTGATCATCTATGTGCACTTGGGAGGCAAGTGTCTCATCAAGGGAAGTGGATATTGTTAGCTCATGGATAGGACTAGATGGAGGATGGATAGATGGGGTGATAGAATCATAACCATGGAATGCATAAAGTTGGCTAAGAGGATCATCATGGTTTGCTTGATCGTGAATAGGACCTTGATCATAAACTGGAGCTTGATCATAGAGAGGATCTTGATCATAGATAGGATTTAGTGTGATGGGATCAATGTGGTCATGTATAGGTTCTTCATTAATAATAATATATTGATCATAGAATAGATATAGGTTATGGATGGGTCAGGTTTGGATTTCTTCTTCATGTATGGGTATGGGATCAATTTGTTCATGGATATCTTCATCATAGGGAATATCTTGATCATAGAAAAGATATAGGTGATGGATGGGTTGGTTGGAGGTGTCTTGATCTTGATTTAGATAAAGAGTTGATGTTTCCACATGCTCTAAAGTGTACTTTTGACATAACTCTTGATTTTCTTGGATTGAAGTGTGTGACTCTTGGATAAGCTTGATAGGTTCTAGATGGTTAACAACATGAGGGTGGAATGGATCTTTACTTGGACTCATGGTAGAAGACTCTTCAATAGGTTGTGGATTACATGATAGGGTTAAAGCAATGGACATGTTTGAAGGCTCTTGGATAGGCTCTAGGGTAGGTGTTTTATGACATGGACATGGTTGATTCCTTGCTAATAACTATTGGTTCACATCTTTCATGAGTGCATGGGTAGATAACAATAAAATGGATGGAGAATAATGGTAGATGGCTTAGGCCCATTGTGAGGATTGCTTGTGCTAGATGGGGATGAAATTGGCTAAGCAAATTTGGATTTCTCCATAGCTTTTCTTCTTTTAGATCTTGCAAAGAGTCTTTCTAAAAAATCATCTAAGGCCTCGTCAGTTGACAGATTAGAGCTTGGGGAACCTGATGGCGGTGTTGGTGTAGAACTGGTATGCTTTGGGATATGTGTTCTAGGAGATGGTGATGGAGGACTAGTAGATGGATTTGTACATGATTTCCCACTTGAGGTGGTGCTTACCTTGTCAAGAGTATCATTAAGATAGGAAAAGAATGATTGATCTTGGTGCGAGGCGTAGCTAGTACTGGCATGCTCATGTTGGGAGGGATTTGGTTCATGTGGATCATCTTTTTTTGAATATTTGTCAAAATTGGGCTCATTTAAACTATAAGAGAAAGGTGCCTTAGCCAAGCTTTTGTCAAATGGATAAGGAGATATGCCCTCCAACAAATATTGATTTGTGGAAGATCTAGCTTGTAAGATCACCATTTGTTGTTGTAAGGCTTGGAGTTCTTGAGCAAGTGCTTCTAATTGGTTTGTCATATCCCTAGAAACTGATACCAGGCTAAAATGGGTACCCAGAAAGGTTGAAAATTTTCTCTCAAAAGACTGGAAAATGCTCACTCTTGTTGATGCGCAGCAACAAATGCACCAAAATAGAAGGTAAATGCGCAGCAAGTCAGAATATATGCACAACTCTGGTAAATAACAAAAGCCCATGAATAGACAATAAATATGTAGAAAGTTGAAGTATATGTGCAACAGGTTGAAATGTATGTGCATCTTTGTGGGACAAATACACAGCTCTGTGTTTTGACTGATTTTGCAATGTTTTTGGTACATTTTTTGACATTTTTAGTTTCTTTGGCTGAAAGTTGGTCTTTTTGATATGATTTTTCAATTATGGCAAGTAAGATGCAAGAAGCACAAAGAATATTTTCATGATTTTGATTTTTTTTTTGTAAATTTTTTAGACTTTTTTTACTAAAAACAAGTACAAATCCTAGGTTGGTAGGGACAATATAAACCAAATTCTCACTGTTACGTGAGGCATCTTTGGAAGGTGATAATTGCCCTTTTTGACACCGCTTTATAGGGGATTTTGGCTTCTAAAACAATGGATGATTAGTAAGTGCAACCGTTCGAGTGGTTATACATGCGGCAGTGCTACTCTCCATTATGGAGTCTCCCAGCCTTCAAGGGTTATGCCTTGGAGGGTTTTGGGGGAGGTTGGTTGTCAGTATAATAAAACAACACTCGTTGCTTGAAGCTTTCACTCCAAACATAATTTATTTATAGTGGCTAGGCAGAGCTTGGCTTTAGCTTGTTACCACTTAAGGTCGTTCCCACTTGGATGGAAGGATATCCAAGGGTAGGCCTCTCTAAAGGTTATACATGCAAAATGATAGGTTTGGCATTTTGGTCACCCAAAAGAGGGGAGAGCATAGGCCTACTATCATTCCAAAAACATGAAAGGCAATGATTCTTTTCCCCTAGTTAAAAAGAAAAAGACAAAATGAGTTATGTTACTTGGGAACACATGATATTTGTTAGCTTTGAAAGAAACAAGATAGCAATGGTTCAATTTTATATCTTTCTAGTAGGGACTACGTTTGAGTTGTTGATGCAACAAGATCAAATTACAATCCTCCTAGTCAAAGCTAAATGAGATTTGCATGAACATCCATTTAATTTCCTTGCTAATTAGATCTAGAGATGAGTTAACAAATGCAGCTATATGACTAAACTAGCCCCTAACCTACAAGTACATTAGAGAATATTCTTACGAGAAGTGTTAGCATTTAGCAAAATCATAATAAAAGGCTCAAAAGCCATTGTCAAAACAGATGCATAGCTACAGAGATCATATGCGCAGAAGCAAAACACAAATACACAGAAACAAAGTGCAAATGTATAGAAATAGAGCACAAATGCACATAAACAAATGTGTTGAAAGAATGAATAAATACACAGAAAGAATGAATAAATGTGTAAAAAAAGATGCATTGAAAGAATAAACAAATGCATAGAAAGAATGAACAAATGCGTAGAAATAGATGCATTGAAATAATGAACAAATGTGCATAAAGAATGAACAAATGTGCATAAATAAAGTTCTAAAAATTCAACAGAGAACATATGTGAAACTAGGATGGCACAGATGCACAGCAGGATGGAACAGATGCACTGCAGGATGGAACAAATGTGCAGATTGGATAGATGCGTTGATATAGAGAACAGATGTGTGTTAGAAATGAACAGATGTGCAGAATCCTCCCGTGTATGGAACCTAACGCACAAAAACTCATTTTTTGGGTTAAATTAGGGCAAGGCCCCATAGTGGGCACCAAAAAATGTTATCATAAAATTGGAATGATTATCAATAGTATCAAAGTAATCCAATAAACTCAATGAAATAAGAAGCAAAGAAGATCAAACAAATAAAGAACTCAAACCTTGTAAACATCTTTACTTCGCGGCTTCCATTGCTCAACTATCTCAAATGATCTTGTGTATGAATATGGCCCTCAGAAGGTGCACTTCCTTGCTATTTTCTAAGATGTCAAGTGGGAATGACTATGATACTTCTTGTAATGAAGATGAGCTTCAATACAATTGCAATGATAAAAGGGTGATCACAAGCTATGGAATGATTTGGTGCCAAAGGTGTGCTATAATTCCTGCAGAGTAAGTTTATTAAAAGCTTGGATGATTGAAATGGAAGAATAGGGTTATACTTATAGATTTGTGAGAGAGAAGATCAATGGTAGAGAAAGAACAAGAAGATCAACGGAGGAGATAAATCTAGATCTCATGACGAACGTGCACACGACATGTGTCACACAAAATGCTATTTTGTTTGAGTTAACTGCTTTATTTTATAAAGATAAGATTTGATTTCATAAATTAGAAAGTTTTTTTCTAATTTAAGAGTTGTTGATAAAAATAAGATAGAATAAATCAATTAACTCAACTTGTGATTTGCTTTTTGCATGATTTGAGAGAAATTAAATAATAAATTATTTAATTTTGTGTCCATGAAGAAGAAGATTTATTTTTAGAAGATTTGGGAGATTTTTGAGGAATTTGAAAATAAGAAAGCAGATTAAATAAATAAATTTATTCAATTGTTTATGCACACTTTGGAAGAATAAATAAAATATTTGATTACATTTTATTTTTAGAGATTGAGATAATTTAAATAAATTTGATTGATTTATTTAATTTGGAGGAATAAGTGATTTAATTAAATAATTAAAAGTATTTAATTGCTTTTGTATATGCCTAAAAATGACACGATTCAGTCTAAATAAATATTCTTAATATTTATTTCATTCTAATTCTTTTATCAATAAATAAATAAATAAATTTATTTATTCGATTCACATTCCTCTAAATTAATTAAATATCGAAATATTTAATTACCTTTTCTAAAGTCAAAATTAAATAAAATCCTTTATTTAATTAAATTCTTCCAAACAATTAAATAATTTAATTAAAGTCAAATTCATTCTTCCAAATTTGAATAAATCAATCAAATTTATTTAAATTCTCTCAATCTCCAAAAATAAAATATAAGCAAATATTTTATTTATTCTTCCAAATCATGCACAACAATTAAATAAATTTATTTATTTACCTTTCTTATCTTCTAATTCTTCAAATATCTTCAAAATCTTCTAAAAATAAGTCTTCTTCTTCATGCACACAAAAATTAAATAATTTATTATTTAATTTCTCTCAAATCATGCAAAAGCAAATCACAAGTTGAGTTATCTATCGAATCAACCTTGTTTTTATCAATATCTCTTAAATTAGAAAAAAAGATTTCTAATTTATGAAAAGCAAATCTTATCTTTAGAAAAGAAAGCAATTAACTCAAATAAAATAGCTTTTATGTGACACATGTCTTCTTCTTATTTGCGCACATTCTTCAACTGTTCTCAACCGTCGATCTTCTCGTTCTTTCTATACCATTGATCTTCTCTCTGGAAAGTTTATAAATTAAACCCTCTTCTTCCATTTCATTCATCCAAGCTTGAAGTATATCGTACATCGTTGGTTTACTGCTCGACAAGGGTAGTACCTTGTTTGTTCTTGTATAATTTGTGCATACTTGCTTACTTTCTTGTGTGTGTTATCATTCTATCTTGCATAGCATATCATTCAGTTCTTTCTTCACCGTCTTCTTTGTGAGATTGTCTGTCTCACGCCTTCTGCCCTCTTCCCATCCAATCTCCCGAGGGGGCATCCTATCGTCGTTAAACCTGTACCAGGGGCAAACTGAGACATGTATCATTATCAAAAATCTATTCTTTGAAGCAACATGATAAAACACATTCCATCAAAGAGGGGCAAAATGTATATGCCTAAAAATGACACGATTCAGTCTAAATAAATATTCTTAATATTTATTTCATTCTAATTCTTCTATCAAAAAATAAATAGACAAATTTATTTATTCGATTCATATTCTTCTAAATTAATTAAATATCGAGATATTTAATTACCTCTTCTAAACTCAAAATTAAATAAAATCCTTTATTTAATTAAATTCTTCCAAACAATTAAATAATTTAATTAAAGTCAAATTTATTCTTCCAAATTTGAATAAATCAATCAAATTTATTTAAATTCTCTCAATCTCCAAAAATAAAATATAATCAAATATTTTATTTATTCTTCCAAATCATGCACAACAATTAAATAAATTTATTTATTTACCTTTCTTATCTTCTAATTCTTCAAATATCTTCAAAATCTTCTAAAAATAAGTCTTTTTCTTCATGCACACAAAAATTAAATAATTTATTATTTAATTTCTCTCAAATCATGCAAAAGCAAATCACAAGTTGAGTTATCTATCCAATCAACCTTGTTTTTATCAATATCTCTTAAATTAGAAAAAAAAGCTTTCTAATTTATGAAAAGCAAATCTTATCTTTAGAAAAGAAAGTAGTTAACTCAAATAAAATAGCTTTTGTGTGACACATGTCTTCTTCTTATTCGTGCACATTCCTCAACCGTTCTCAACCGTCGATCTTCTTGTTCTTTCTATACCGTTGATCTTCTCTTTGGTGAGTCTATAAATTAAACCCTCTTCTTCCATTTCATTCATCCAAGCTTGAAGTATATCGTATATCGTTGGTTTACTGCTTGACAAGGGTAGTACCTTGTTTGTTCTTGTATAATTTGTGCATACTTGCTTACTTTCTTGTGTGTGTTATCATTCTATTTTGCATAGCATATCATTCAGTTCTTTCTTCACCATCTTCTTCTTGAGATTGTCTATCTCACGCCTTCTACCCTCTTCCCATCCAATCTCCCGAGGGGGCATCCTATCATCGTTAAACCTGTACTAGTGGCAAACTGAGACATGTATCATTATCAAAAATCTATTCTTTGAAGCAACATGATAAAACACATTGCATCAAAGAGGGGCAAAATGTATATGCCTAAAAATGACACGATTTAGTCTAAATAAATATTCTTAATATTTATTTCATTCTAATTCTTCTATCAAAAAATAAATAAATAAATTTATTTATTTGATTCACATTCCTCTAAATTAATTAAATATCAAGATATTTAATTACCTCTTCTAAAGTCAAAATTAAATAAAATCCTTTATTTAATTAAATTCTTCCAAATAATTAAATAATTTAATTAAAGTCAAATTCATTCTTCCAAATTTGAATAAATCAATCAAATTTATTTAAATTCTCTCAATCTCTAAAAATAAAATATAATCAAATATTTTATTTATTCTTCCAAATCATGCACAACAATTAAATAATTTATTATTTAATTTCTCTCAAATCATGCAAAAGCAAATCATAAGTTGAGTTATCTATCCAATCAACCTTGTTTTTATCAATATCTCTTAAATTAGAAAAAAAAACTTTCTAATTTATGAAAAGCAAATCTTATCTTTAGAAAAGAAACCAGTTAAGTCAAATAAAATAGCTTTTGTGTGACACATGTCTTCTTCTTATTCGCGCACATTCCTCAACCGTTCTCAACCGTCGATCTTCTTGTTCTTTCTATACCGTTGATCTTCTCTCTGGCGAGTCTATAAATTAAACCCTCTTCTTCCATTTCATTCATCCAAGCTTGAAGTATATCGTATGTCGTTGGTTTACTGCTCGACAAGGGTAGTACCTTGTTTGTTCTTGTATAATTTATGCATACTTGCTTACTTTCTTGTGTGTGTTATCATTCTATTTTGCATAGCATATCATTCAGTTCTTTCTTCACCATCTTCTTTGTGAGATTGTCTGTCTCACGCCTTCTGCCCTCTTTCCATCCAATCTCCCAAGGGGGCATCCTATCATCGTTAAACTTGTACTAGTGGCAAACTGAGACATGTATCATTATCAAAAATCTATTCTTTGAAGAAACATGATAAAACACATTGCATCAAAGAGGGGCAAAATGTATATGCCTAAAAATGACACGATTCAGTCTAAATAAATATTCTTAATATTTATTTCATTCTAATTCTTCTATCAATAAATAAATAAACAAATTTATTTATTCGATTCATATTCCTCTAAATTAATTAAATATCGAGATATTTAATTACCTCTTCTAAAGTCAAAATTAAATAAAATCCTTATTTTAATTAAATTCTTCCAAACAATTAAATAATTTAATTAAAGTCAAATTCATTCTTCCAAATTTGAATAAATCAATCAAATTTATTTAAATTCTCTCAATCTCCAAAAATAAAATATAATCAAATATTTTATTTATTCTTCCAAATCATGCACAACAATTAAATAAATTTATTTATTTATCTTTCTTATCTTCTAATTCTTCAAATATCTTCAAAATCTTCTAAAAATAAGTCTTCTTCTTCATGCACACAAAAATTAAATAATTTATTATTTAATTTCTCTCAAATCATGCAAAGGCAAATCACAAGTTGAGTTATCTATTCAATCAACCTTGTTTTTATCAATATCTCTTAAATTAGAAAAAAAGATTTCTAATTTATGAAAAGAAAATCTTGTCTTTAGAAAAGAAAGCAGTTAACTAAAATAAAATAGCTTTTGTGTGACACATGTCTTCTTCTTATTCGTGCACATTTCTTAACTATTCTCAACCGTCAATCTTCTCATTCTTTCTATACCGTTGATCTGCTCTCTTGCGAGTCTATAAATTGAACCCTCTTCTTCCATTTCATTCATCCAAGCTTTAAGTAAACTTACTTTGCAGGAATAAAAGTGTGCCTTTGGCACCAATTCCTTCATTGCTTGTAATCACACTCATTACTACACACTACTATCATTGTTGTAAAGCTCATCTTTATGACAAAACTATCATATCCATTCCCATTTGAACATCTTGGAATCATAGCAAGGAAGTGCACCTTCTGAGGGCAATATTCGTAGACAAGATCATTTGCGATAGGCGATCAATGGAAGCTAAGAATTAAAGGAGTTTTGCTTTGTATTATTCATTGTTTGATTGATCTCTTTTGTTCATTATTTCATTGAGTTTTGGGTATCATTGATATTGATTATTCTTTTAGATCAAGTTTTCCCTTAACATTTTTGGTGCCCACCGTGGGGCCTAGCCCAGATTTTTAACCCAAAAACTAAGTTTTTGTGTTTTAGAAAGCCGTACACAGGAGGAAACTGTGCATTTGACACATCCTAACACGCATCTACTATCTGTTCTGGCGCATACATCATTTTGGCGCATACAATCTCTGATCTAGTGCACCTATTGTTTGTTCCGGTGCATACACCCTCTCAGTGCAAACAGACTCTGTTCCGGTACATCTATCCTCTGATACGGCACATCTGTTAGTTTAGCGCATATATATTGTTTTCTTGCACTTTTGACCTCTATCTTAGTGCATATGTACTGTGGCACTTCTAGGCTCTATTTCTACACATTCAAGATCTGAAGCTGTACATCTGATCTAGGTAGTGATTTTTAGGGTTTCCTTGAGTTTTTTTATAACGCCAATGTCTTTTTGCAGGAACACTCTTGATCTATTTGCAGGCTAGGTACTGGTTTAGAATCATATAGTTGCACTTGTTAACGCACACTTCAATTTCTAACAGGGAAGTAAAATAGATGCTCATGCAGATCTTACATAGTCTTAACTAGGAAGGCGGTAATTGAATCATTGATATCTTGCATATCATTGAATCATTGCTATATTGCTATCCTTTAAAGTTAACAAATCATTGCTATCTTCAAATCATTGCTATCTTGGTAAAACTAGACCATTGCTATCTTGTTATCACTTCAAAGTTAACAAATCATTGCTATCTGGGTAAAATTGAATACATCATTGCTATTTAGGTAAAATTGAACCATTGCTATCTTGTTATCACTTCAAAGTTAACAAATTTTTGTGCTTGCCTAAGTAGATAGCTCATCTAGTTTTTCTCATTTTAACTAGGGGAAAAGAACCATTGTCTTCTGTGTTTTGGGAATGATACCAAGCCTATGCTCTCCCCTATCTTGGGTGACCAAAATGCCAGACATATCATTTTTATATGTGTTTTTTTTTAGAGGGGCCTGCTCTTGGATACCGTTCATCCAAGTAGGAATGACCCTAAGTGTTAACAGGCTAGACAGTAAGCCCTACCAATCCACTATAAATAAATTGTGTTTGGAGTGAAAGCTTCAAACAACGAGTGCAGTTGTGTTATACCGATAGCCAACCTCCTCGAAAACCCTCCAAGGCACAACCCTTGCAGGCTGGGAGACTCCATAATAGAGAGTAGTGCTGCCGCATGTATAACCACTTGAACAGTTGCCTTTATTAAACACCTTTGTCTTAGTGGCCAAAAATGCCTATAATCTAGTGCAGGGAAGGGCAATTATCACCTCCTGAAGATGCTTCACTAGAGATAGTGAGAATTTGGTTTTATACTATCCTTTGAAACCCAAGATTGTACTTGCTTTCTTTTAATACAAAAAAAGTCAAAAAAATAAAAAAATCACAAAAAGGTAAAAAACCATAAAAACATTCTTTGTGTTTGCTGTGTCTTCTTGCCATAATTTTAGAAAATTAGATCAAAAAGACCTTCTTGCAGCCAAAGATACCAAAAAAATCAGAAAATTGACAAAAACTTGCAAAAAACACTGAAAAACTAGAGCAACGCATTTATCTTTTTTTGCTATGCATTTGTACTGATTTGCTATGCATCTATGCTGACCTACTATGCTTCTGCAACCTATTACAATGCATTTGAAATTTATCAGTGTTGCACATCTATACCAAATTTTCACACATTTACCAGTTTATGCTGCGCATCTATTCCGGTGCATGCGTGACAGTGAGTACTTCCACAGTCTTTGAGAGAAATTTTTTACCATTTTTGGGTACCCATTTCAGCCTCATTCCAAGTTCTAAGATCAGATCTTACCTTGCAGTCACTTTTCCATCGATTTTGTGTCAAAGTCTCTCTTTCATTAGTCATCTCATTCACCTTCTATCAGGTCTCCCTAGTCCAAAGTCAAAGCATCCCATATCAGATTAGCATAGGCACCTTTTTTGGATCATTTTGGATTCAAGTAACCCTAGTAAGTCGTAGAACTTCATTAGTGGTCTTGGTGCATGACTAGTCCCTACATAGTAAGATAGGTATTGGGTCCCCTTACTAGTGGCTATCATCTTGTATCGGCCGTCTTACTTGGAATCATTGATCGGGAAGGTCCCTTGTCCAAATCTTGTCATAGGTATCCTATTCTCAGCAGTCTCCACCGACATCTTACCAAAATCTCTTGTTTCATCCCACCGCATCCCATGTCACCTTGCATGGTTCTTACTAGATTTCAATACCAAAAGCAACTTGAAATGGCCAGGTCATCTGACCGTATTGTCACCCCTCATGATAGTGATGAGGAAATCTGTCACGAAGATTATCAAGGACATCTCCATGATTAGAAATTCCAACACTTGCTAGAGAAAGTGCTCCATGAGGACCCTCACAAGTATTTTAATTATCTTGCAAATCTTGGACTTAAGCTCCCCATTGATTTCTATCTAAGCAAACTCAAAGAGACTGTAAAGGATAATCATGAACACCACAATGATGAGGACAAAGGAAAGAAAGTCATAGACCCAAACATAGCTATGGAAGAAATGAGGAAACAAATCGAGGGTCTAACGCAACAAATGATGGATCTCAAGATGGGTACAAACACTAAAACATACTCCTTGGAAGATATTGCACTGTACCCCTGTGATAAGAGCTTGAACATGGTACCATTCCCCTTTCAATTTGAAGTTCCTAAGTTTGAAAAGTAGAAAGGGAAAGGGGACCCTAGAGATCACATTAGGGAATTCAACACCGCATATATGGAAGTAGCTCACAATGAGACTTTCTTAATGAGACTATTCCCTAGATCTCTAGGTAGTCAAGCCATGGAGTGGTTCTCATGGCTTCCACTGGGCATCAAAAATTTTGATGAGTTAGTCAACAAATTCATCACACACTTCTCATAAAATATTGAACATGAAGTCTCCATGCTTGACCTATGCAATACCAAGCAAAAGAGTGGCGAATCATTCACCTCCTTCCTAAAAAGGTAGAGACAACTAGCAAGCAAATGCTCATATGATGTACCTAAGAAGTAATTAATGGAGATGTCTATCCACAACCTCAACTCTGATCTAAGCTACCAAATCCAAATCCAATGCCCTACTTCATTTCTGAAGGTCATTGAAATGGGATTGTTCATCGAGAAAGCTATGATCACCAAAGGACAAATCAAGTTATACAAGGACACACCTACCTCCAACTACACGACTGACAAATAAAGTTTTGGACTAAGAATAAAAATGTCGTCAATGATGGAGTAGTTGATGCCAAGGTGGCGGCTCCTAAACAACAACCAATATTCACTCTCAAAGGAGAGGCAAGCAATGTTACGTCCAAAAAAACATTCTCTCAGGAGCCAAGACCATGGTTCAACTCAAATCTAAGGTGAAAGTTCACACTACTGGGTGAGTCTCAAGAATCTGCATTAAGGAAGCTATTGGCCAATAATGAAATCACTCTACCACTAACAAGTGATTATGAACCTCAAATAAAACCTCACTATTGGAAAGACGCTGACTTTTGTGAGTATCATAGAGGAAGGGGACTACAACCAACAATTGTATCCATCTCAAACATGTTCTTCAAGACATACTTGATCAAAATCAAGGAGGCGCTTAACAACATACTTCTAATGAAACACATGTGGCTTACAAAGATCCACTTCTCAATCACAATAGGTCATACAACAACAACAATGACGACAACAACAACAACAATAACCATAATAGGCAAAATCAGAATAATGGGAATAGTAATGCCAATTACACAAGTGTGCCATTTGATTATACCATCAATTGCATATCAGAGCATGTCCCACAAATCAATGTGGTTATGTCTAACCAACAATCGGGACCCAACAAAACTAATTGTAGCATCATCACCCACAGTGGTAAGGTCACGTTGAATACCCTCCCTCTAAGGTCATCACCTTCTCAGCCCAACTCCCATCAATATAGTGTCATAGACCAACTACGGAAGAATCCTTCTCACATCTCTATCTTAGAGTCGTTGTGTCTATCTCCTTCCCACAAGGAGATTCTTGATAAAGCCTTGGTGGAAACGACAGTACCCACGAACTTGGCCAAGAGAAGTTTCAGGCCATGGTGGGTAATCTAACCTCCTCTAGTACCATATCATTTACTGAACAAGATGACCTCTCAGTATCTCAGCCTCATAATACCCCCTTACATATCATCGCCTTCATCCATAAGCATCGCATCAAGAGGGTTCTCATTGATGGGGGAGCTGGTTTAAATATTTGTACGCTCAAGCTAGTCCTTACATTGGGGTCTCTGAAAATGCAATTGATCCAAGGAAGAAGATTACTATCAAAGCCTATGATGAAGAGGAGAGAACTACCAAAGGAATAGTGGTATTACCCATACAAGTGGGACCGGTGATAAAAGACAGTGTGTGCCAAGTCCTAGATAGGGAGCTAGCCTATAATATTCTCCTAGGTAGACCATGGATTCATTGCATGAAAGTTGTATCTTCTACTTATCACCAATGCATAAAATTCCCTCATAACGGCAAGCAAGTCACCATCGAAGGTGACCCAGACCCCTTTCAGCATTGCAACTTTGTCCTCTCAAAACCTGACTACATCATACCCAACAATATAGCATCTACATCCACTACCCCATAGTATGATTCTACCTCTGAAGCTTCCTCATCCAAGCCCAAAGAGCAAAAAATTACCATAAAAGAAACAGGAGTAGGGGAATACTCCATTGACCACAGCCTCAATTTGGCCAAAATGCCTTTATCTCCTAGATTCTTTGGGCAACCCAAGCATATTCCAAAGCCATTTGTGCCTCCTGCACCTCCCACAGCTCCCTTTGTAAAATGGGGAACCCTATTAGATGAAATAGAGGAAAGATATATCTCACAATGGCTCTACACTAAAGAAGAATAGAACATACAAAAAGAACCACCTAAGCTCCCAACGAAAATCTATGGGCGAGGTGAGTCTATCCTACACATAATGGGTTATGAAGGACAATGCCCCATTGGCCTAAGAAAAGAAGGAATTATAGAACCCATTGAACCCTCTTCATCCTCATTGGCTAGAACTACAAAAGGTCTAGGATATAAGGATAAGGGCAAACCTAAAGCAAATGCTTGTCTTGTGGAAATGATCCATACCCTTCAAGAGGACAGTGACACAGATTCCAATGAGTATGAGTGGGATGAGCTGACAAAGCACTCCTATGTTGACAAAGAGGTTGACACCATTCAAACTTATAGCCCCTACCATGAGGGACAAACACTACCACATAGACCATTAGAGTGTGATTTGCCTATGCCTGAGAATACGACTTTTAAGGAAGGTTTGAGTTCTATCGCAATAAACAATTTGGAAGAAAGTACCATCTTGAACACTCTCCCTACCAATACTCCTAGCATATCCATTCAAACTATCACTAAATTAGATCTATCCTCCAACCCCCTCCCCCTTGTGCATCCTGAGGTTATTGACTGGGATCTACAAGGAACATCGTAACTAGATATGTTCCAAAATGATGATGCCTATATTGACTACATGGAACTTAGGGACCACCTACCTAAAGGAGATCATAAAGCTGGCTTCTCCATTGAACTTAATACCATGGCTTATTTCAGAGACGGTGCCAAGCCTTCCAATCACAAAAATATCAAAATAAAAACTGGATCTAATGGTGAAAACCACTCCGCGGCAGTGTCAGATCCCAAAATAGTAAAAAGAAAGGATGCATCCAATGGTGAAAACCCAACTGTGGCACCTAACAATGGAAGGCTTGACACTCTCCCTGATGACATGCACTAGGAGAAGTCTCAGATTGTTGTGGAACCTACAGAACCTGTTAACATTGGAACAAAGGAACAACCTAAGATCATTCACTTTGCTAAGTCTCTAACCTCACCAGAAAAGACTAAGTTTGTACCATTCTTCAAGAAAAAGAAAGTCAATTTTGCTTGGTCATATGCAGATATGCCAGGGTTGGATCTAGATTTGATTCTACATCATCTTCCGCTAGATCCAGGAGTGAAACCAGTGAAACAAAAGCTTAGAAAGATGCATCCACACATTGCACTACTAGTAAAAGAAGAACTCAAGAAACTGCTGGATGTAGGGTTCATCGGAGCTATAGACTATTCGGAATGGGTCTCCAACATAGTGCCAGTGTCTAAACCTGATGGCCAAGTCAGACTATGCAATGATTTCAGAGATCTAAACAAAGCTTGTTGCAAGGATGATTTTCCATTGCCAAATATAGATATCATAGTCAACTTAACAGCAGGACATACCATGTTATCTCTCATGGATGGCTTCTCTGGATACAATTAGATTAGGATAGCACCAGAAGATTAGCATAAGATAGCTTTTACTTGCCCATGGGGCACTTTCTGTTGGAATGCCATGTCATTTGGGCTAAAGAACAGATGAGCCACATATCAATGTGCTATGACCACTATATTCCATGATATGATGCACGTTACCATGGAAGACTATGTAGATCATATCCTTGCAAAGTCGCTCACAAGAGAATCACACTTGGATGTGTTAGAGAAAGTCTTTCAGAGACTAGAACAATTCAAAGTCAGGTTGAACCCAAAGAAATGTGTGTTTGGAGTCACCTCAGGCAAGCTCTTAGGTTTCATTGTATCAGCAAATGGAATAGAGGTGGACCCTGCCAAAGTCAAAGCTATTATGGACATGCCACCACCCAAGAATCTTACTCAACTAAGGTCTTTACAGGGTAAGCTACAAGCAATCCATAGTTTCATATCACAACTGGAAGACAAATGTCAACCCTTCAGTCATCTCCTACATAAGAACATTCCATTTAGGTGGGATGAGAAATGCGAAGAGGCATTCAACAAATTGAAAGAGTATCTTATGAATACACCTATTCTCATGCCTCCCATCTAGGGGAAGCCATTGTTACTATACATATCTGCTACACCAACAGTTCTTGGGGCCCTTCTAGCACAACAAGATTATGAAGGTAAAGAAGAGCCATCTACTACATCACTTGCACATTGGTGGGCTATGAGTTACAATACTCTCAGATAGAAAGATCATGTCTTGCGGTAGTTTTTTCTTCCCAAAAACTTTGACATTATATGCTAGCACATCCAGTCAAACTTATTGCAAAAATAGATCCACTGAAGTACCTACTAAGCAAAGCAGCTCTAACAGGTCACCTAGCCAAATGGGTAATGCTCCTAAGCGAATACGACATTGAGTATGTAGACAGAAAGGCTATCAAGGGGCAAGTCATTGCTGATCAGTTAGCATATGCACCACTACAGGACACCACACCAATGCAATTTGAGTTTCCAGATGAATCCTTATTCAATATATCAACACATTCCTGTAAACTCTACTTTGATGAGTCCTACACAAACCATGGATCGGGGGTAGGAATCCTGTTCATCACTCCTCATGGCGACACCATACCGAAGTCTTATCATTTTCTATTCCCATGCACAAACAACATAGCAGAGTATGAGGCCTTAGTCATTGGTCTCAAGATGGCAATAGAGTGGAAAATCAAAGAGCTACATGTCTATGGTGATTCTCAACTAGTAATCAATCAGCTGAATGATGATTACCAAACCAAAGATGAGAAGCTTGTCCCATACAAACAGATGGTCAGGGACTTTAAAGAATACTTTATGATCATCTCTTTTGAGTAAATACCTAACATTGAAAGCAAAGAAGAAGATGCCATGGAAACCATTGCCTCTCTCCTTGAAATCCCAGAGAATGAGTCACAATACGAGTTCTTAGTGGAATCAATTCAGCAACCAGCTTATGATCTTCCTAAAACCCATTCCATATGCCTATTAGTTGGATCTAATTCACCTTGGTACAGTAATGTTTACACTTACCTCAAGGACAACACCCTCCCACCTAACTTATCTTCAAACCAACGATGAACCTTTATATGCCAAACCTCTCGTTATACCATTAATTCTGACACCCTATACCAACGTGGTCTAGATGGTACTTTACTCCATTGTTTAAAATGAGAAGAATCCCAAACCGCCTTACAAGATGTACATGAAGGGATCTGCGGAACACACTCTAGCGGTCCTTCCTTAGCTAAGAAACTCATGCGTTTGGGTTATTATTGGCTGAACATGGAAACATATTCATATCAGTTTGTGAAGAAGTGCAAGTAGTGCCAGATACACGGAAACCTGATACATGCACTAGCTCAAGAGTTGAGACCTTTAACGACACCTTGGCCCTTTTGTCAATGGGGACTCGACCTTGTAGGCAAAATCCACCCACCCTCATCCAACGGCCACAAATTCATAATAACCGCCACTGAGTACTTTACCAATTGGATTGAAGCCATCCCCCTCACCACTGTCATAGGTAAACAAATCTCCTCATTCATCCTTAATTACCTCATCTGCAAATAGAGAATTCCCTCATCCATTATCATGGATAACGGAAGACCCTTAAAAAACTAGGATGTCTAAGAACTCTGTGACCAATTCAAAATCCAACACTGTTTCTCCACACCCTATTACCCCCAAGGTAATGGCCAAGCAGAAGCATCCAACAAGACCATCTTGAAACTCCTCAAGAAGACAGTCAACGATGCTGGCTGTGATTGGCACATCCAACTCAATCTCACTTTGTAGGCCTACAGAACTAGTTTACGCACTCCCACAGGTGCTACCCCTTATGCCCTTGTCTATGGATTAGAAGCTATCCTCCCCATCAAGGTTGAGTTGCCATCTCTCAGGGTGTCATTAAAAGGTCTCATAATAGATGAAGAGTATAGAGTTTCTAGATTGCAAGAACTAGAGTTGCTAGAAGAAAAAAGACAGAAAGTCTTTGATCATCTCAAAGCATACCGGCAAATGATGTCACGAAGCTACAACCACAGAGTCCGCCCAAGAGTCTTTAAAGTGGGAGATCTAGTACTTAAGGAGAACCCCCGCAATCAACAAGATCGGGAAAAGAAAGCCAAATTTGAGCCCAAATGGCTTGGGCCTTATGTGATTGTAGCTACTTATCGATCGGGGGCATATCAGTTAGCAACATCAGAAGGTGAGTTGTTTAATGACCCAATCAATAGCATGTATCTTCACCGGTTCTATACCTAAGAGAATCCCAATGTAAGGGGGCATAAAATACAAAAAAATCAAAAAATCAAAAAAATACAAAAAAATTGTCCTTTGGTGAAAAGCTGGCAAACAGGTGCCTTGGATAGGTATCATGATGAAAACCTAGGAAACAAGCGTCATGAACACTTTCTAGCTTTCATGCAAATAAAAAGCAAGTGGTGAAAACCTGGTAAACATGCGTTACTGGTGATAAACCGCTTCCTCCATCTTTGGGAAGCCAATCACTTTGTGTCCATTCTTCCTCCAATCGTGTCCCATTCGATCCATATTAGTTCCATAATAAAAACCTAACAATAACCTATCATGGCTTGATACTCTATCTCTTTTGTTGCCTTGTCAACCAAGGTTTTATCCCATATCCTATTCACAGTGTCATCCTAGCTTAGCATCTATCGTTAGTATCCCCATGGTCCAAGTCCATGAACTACATTGCCTCTGCGTCATCACGTAGGCAAGGCCATTATTCAAATGTGCCCCCGAGGCTCCACTATCTCATCCATCACATGTCTAGTCCTTCTATCTATTTGAGTCCACACTACTTTCTATCACCTAGGTCTTAAGTCCATTAGGGTTTACCCTGAACTATGTTGCCTTTGCATCATCACGTAGGCAAGGCCATTTAGCAATGAGCCCCTAAGGCACTCGGTCAGTCCCTTAGGGTCCGTCTCACCAATAAGGATTGTGGAATCTTTCACTAGGCAAGCAAGCACAAGCAAAACTTGCTTTCAAGCAAAAATTTTTGACACAAGACTTTAACCTATCCAAGGCAAAGCAAGCAAATACCTAAAGCACTCAAAAATGATTTTATCTAAATTATGGCAAGAAAAACACATCTAATACAAGAATGTTTTGTTTCAATTAGTTGCATCTTTAAGTCTTCATATTTTTGTTATCATGTCTTTCTATGCTACTCGAGGATGCCTAAAGCTAGAGATGCTATGATAGGGGCATGATTCTTTTCTTTGTTTGTTTTCTATGGATCAATCTTTAGTAATGTGAAGCCTTGTCTAATGACATTATCAGCAAAAGATCACCGAGGACATCAAAGGTCTAACATGAAAGGGGGCAATCCTTGTCTGTTGAGACGTAAGAAATACTCAGTTCATCTCTGTTCAACTATACCTCGATGCTTGTATTAAGTTGCTAAATCAAAATCCATGTAAGCGATACTCAAGTCATCTCGGTTTAACTATACCTAGATGCTTATATTAACTTGCTAAATCAAAATCCATGTAAGTGATACTCAGGTCATCTTAGTTCAATTATACCTCAATGCTTGTATTAACTTCCTAAATCAAAATCCATGTAAGCAATACTTAGGTCATCTCGGTTCAATTATACCTAGATGCTTGTATTTGCTTACAACATTTCAAAAATGCCCAATGATGAAATAAACACTTCAAAATACTTGCACTATCAAGATGGAAAAACCATTTTACATCCACTCACATCCATACTGTATCCAATTACATTTTGCATCCATATCCCATGCAATAAAAATTCTATGCAGAGTATTAATGTTTACAAATACAATCTTGTGATTCCTTCGTTCACATTTTCTCTATCGATCAACCAAATTTCTATCTCTCATCCTTATCCAGTCAATCCGAGCAGTGATCCACATGCAAGTCCATCCTTAATCCATACCAATCAAGTCAAGTCAATCTTGTCAAATGATCCAATCACAATCCGTGGTCTTGATCCTTGTCTGGTCGTAAACCAACTCGATTAATTATAATCAAGCATTTGTCTTATACATGATGTAACATTGTCAAAATCAGACCAATACACCTAAAACCAGACACTATCCTTCATGTTTCTCTAGGGATATATCGTTCCCTGCTATGACAACACACCTGCCATGTTGGTCTAGGGATATATCGTTCCCTGCCATGACAACACTATCGTATATCATTATCAATATATCATTGGTTTACCGCTCGACAGGGGCAGTACCTTGTTTGTTCTTGTATCATTTGTGCATACTTGCTTACTTGCTTGTGTGTGTTATCATTCTATCTTGCATAGCATATCATTTAGCTCTTTCTTCACCGTCTTCTTCATGAGATTGTCCGTCTCACGCCTTCTGCCCTCTTCCCATCCAATCTCCCGAGGGGGCATCCTATCATCGTTAAACCTGTACCAGGGGCAAACTGAGACACGTATCATTATAAAAAATCTATTCTTTGAAGCAACATGATAAAACACATTGCATCAAAGAGGGGCAAAATGTATACACCTAAAAATGACACGATTCAGTCTAAATAAATATTCTTAATATTTATTTCATTCTAATTCTTCTATCAATAAATAAATAAACAAATTTATTTATTCGATTCACATTCCTCTAAATTAATTAAATATTGAAATATTTATTTACCTCTTCTAAAGTCAAAATTGAATAAAATCCTTTATTTAATTAAATTCTTCCAAACAATTAAATAATTTAATTAAAGTCAAGTTCATTCTTCCAAATTTGAATAAATCAATCAAATTTATTTAAATTCTCTCAATCTCCAAAAATAAAATATAATCAAATATTTTATTTATTCTTCCAAATCATGCACAACAATTAAATAAATTTATTTATTTAGCTTTCTTATCTTCTAATTCTTCAAATATCTTCAAAATCTTCTAAAAATAAGTCTTCTTCTTCATGCACACAAAAATTAAATAATTTATTATATAATTTCTCTCAAATCATGCAAAAGCAAATCACAAGTTGAGTTATCTATTCAATCAACCTTGTTTTCATCAATATCTCTTAAATTAGAAAAAAAGATTTCTAATTTATGAAAATCAAATCTTATCTTTAGAAAAGAAAGTAGTTAACTCAAATAAAATAGGTTTTGTGTGACACGTCTTCTTCTTATTCGCGCACATTCCTCAACCGTTCTCAACCGTCGATCTTCTCGTTCTTTCTCTATTGTTGATCTTCTCTCTCATGAGTCTATAAATTAAACCCTCTTCTTCCATTTCATTCATCCAAGCTTTAAGTAAACTTACTCTGTAGGAATTACAGCGTGCCTTTGGCACCAATTCCTTCATTGCTTGCGATCACACTCGTTACTACACACTACTATCATTGTTGTGAAGCTTATCTTCATGGTGAAACTATCATAGTTGTTCCCATTTGAAGATCTTGGAATCATATCAAGGAAGTGCACCTTCTGAGGGCCATATTCATAGACAAGATCATTTGTGATAAGCGATCAATGGAAGCTAAGAATTAAAGGAGGTTTGCTTTGTATTGTTCATTGTTTGATTGATCTCTTTTGTTCATTATTTCATTGAGTTTTGGGTATCATTGATATTGATCATATTGATTATTCTTTTAGATCCAATTTTCCCTTAATAGCTTGGAAGAATAAAGTTGAATTCGATGAAATTAATTACATAAATGTAATTTATTCAATTAATGGGAGGAATATGAACCAAATAAATAAATTGATTTATTTATTTGTTGATAGAAGAATTTAGATAAAATAAATATTAAGAATATTTATTTAGATAGAGTTGTGTCATTTTTAGGTGTATACAATACTCATCTTTTGTTATTAGCTAGTAAGCATCACCCATGCATTGCAAGGGGCACTCCATGCAACTCTTACAAAGAAAGTAATTTGTTCCATCAAATCTCAGACTATCCATCTTTTAAGTCGACATCCTAGATCTCCTCAAGCAATCAAGCTTCTTTCAGAGGAACCGACTCTGATACCAGTTGTTGAAATAAGGGTAGACAACTGAGAGGACGGGGTGAATCAGTTGTCACCAAAACTTTTATCCTTTGCTATAATTTAAACTTCTTTACCACTTAATAACAGATGAATGATATGACCATGAAAGCATGAATCAACAACATGAGCAGAAACAAAATCAACACACAAAACACTAGGATTTTTACGTGGAAACCTGATTAAGGGAAAAACCATAGTGGGGGTTAACCCACAAGATTAATTCTCTGTTAAAAGAATAGGAAATGGGGAAGGCACGTGCCTTCAAGGTGCACTGCCCAGAGCTCACTGCTCAAGGAGGCTCACTACCTATAGAAATATTTATAAGTTTATCATAGAAAGATTGAACTGGAAAACATCTTCTTCATGCTAAGGTCAGTTCCATTGATGCGCATAACACTTCTTCTCTACCCTTAAACACTTCTTCACTATCTCCTCATAGTTTATTGCTCTTCCTCTTCTGCACTTCCTCTTCTCTACTCTACTCTTCTTCCTTTCTTAGGATTTTATCATTTTTGCACAAGGATACATTTTGACAACTCAACCACACATATTTATATGCTTTATCAACCTTAGAATAAACATCAAGGTTGGCACTACAAACATGCGAATCACTATGTTTTCATCCAATCATAGTTGGGATCCAAATCTTCCTTGAACACCACGCTACACTTCCTAGAACCTCTCTTAGATCATCTGTAATATGCACAAAGAATCTAGTCAGCCAAGACTAGAAAGAACAACAACATCCAAGGAGAAATCTTCAACCACAAGCTCAAATATCAATGTGGACCACCAAAATAGTAGGCATACGATCTAGAGACCACCACAAGCACAATAAAATCAACAGTAACAATCGTACCACCTCAAATCACCAGAAACACTTGCATCTTCATTCGGGAACTCAAGAACACTGACTACCATGACTGTCACACTAGAAAGATTGCTTGCAGACCTCCAAACCATGAACCACTTGAGTTGAGGATACACACTGACATCCCAGACACACCTCTAGATCCACTGATCATAATATTGCAATGCGGATCAATCCAGACCAAATATATGTCACTCTGTTACCTCTAAACAAGTACAAAACGTGGTTTTACTCAGATGGCAATAAATTCACAAATTCTCCATGCAGACCTCTCAAATCTTGACTGGAGCAACTTCAGATCCTCTACAAACCCTTTAATTTGTAGACTCTAATCTTCATCTCACTGGAAATGCGGAGCGATCTAGTTCACTAAACTGCACTGTCTTCACTGTTTCTGATAGAGAGATATGTAGCTTACTTGATTCTTTCAGAGAGGCAAATTTTCTCAATATCCTCAACATATAGGTCTTCTAGAGTAGGATATAGTTGACACTAATGACAACAAGGATATGTTGACATCAATGAGAACATCGATTAGGCACATATTTGCAACAGAATGGAGGGTTAGCCAAGTAAATAAAGCATCAGAAAATATGATAGAACCTTGCAAAACCAAATGGGTAATCTGGATAAAGAAAACAAGGAGATTTTATCCAATATGGAGTTGAATGCATCTTAGAACCCCTCTGATGCATTGCAAACTCCAACTAATGTGTTCGGCTATACTGCGCATGCATCACCTAGATTAGCAGATGCATTGTACATACCTGTAGATGCGTCACACTGTTCTTGCAAACCTTAAAATCATAAAATCACAAAATGTACAGATGATTCACATTGGGTTCACCAAATGAAGTTAGGGAAAAACATTCAAACACCTATAAATAATATCTTGCAAGCCCTAACAACTCAATGGAGTACTAAATAACCTAAGATCAAACAAATGCAAACACAAGACATGAAACCCTAGACTACTAGTGTCAATCCTCCATTGTTTCTCCAAGATTTTGCAGTACTTTGCTCTCAGATTTTTAGACTTGCAAATACAATGAGAAGCTCAAGAGTATGTTAATGGCAAAATCAGAGAGATAGTGCTCAAATTATGCAAGTGGGAAGTGAGATATGAGGCTCAGAGAGTGATTTTATAGAGTAGGGTTTGAATGAAGGGCTGTGATTACAAGTTTGAATTTTGATGAGATGAAGGGCGTAGATTGATTAGGGTTTCCTAGTCACTAAAGGACAAAGGACAACTTTTAATTTGAAGAAATGGTGAGGTGTAAGGTGTTTTTAAATTAAATAAATTGTGTACATTTATTTAATTTATTTGAGGAAGGGGATAATGTGATGGGATTTAATTAAATAAGTGGAACCTATTTAATTAGGGCAAGACCTATAATTTAAATAAATATGTATTTATTTAAATTAATAGGGTAAAGTAGATATTGGAACAATGGATAATTAAATAAATAATTAATTATTTAATTATAGAAGAAATTCAGAAGAAAATAGCTAAGTACGTAAATAAACAAAATTTATTTAATTAGAAACATAAGAGAAGTGAATTAATTAAATAATTAAAAATTATTTAATTAATAGTAGAATGTGAAATTGAGACGAATTAGGTGTTGAAATGGCGTTCGCAGGCTCAGGATATTTTTAGGTGTCTACATAAATATTTGCTATGTTGTATGATTTTTAAATCTAATTTTAAGTTGCTGTAACATATTGTACTTGTCATATTTATTGAATTTAGAAAGTAAGAGAGTTCATACATCTACTTTCTCTTCAAAATATTGAAAGCAAAAAGCATAAATAAAACTCTCCAATTGCATACCTCATTAGGCACTTGTGCATCTTAATAAAAGAAAAGTTCTCTAAATCTTTGTTGCATTTAAGTGGATAAGTCATTTAGGCATTCGTTTTTCACATAATACACATCTTACATTTGCAAGAATTAAATGTTGTGGTTACCAAGAATATCACATTTTTGGAAAACCCCAATTCTCTTGCATTGGTAGGTCATTGATTGTAATATTATATTTTGATATTGTTTGTACTTGATTTAATGAATAAATCAAATTGTACATTGTTGTTCCATTTCATATATGTATATAGTAGACAAGTCATTTGATCATGGCCTCTTATTGCTGTTCCTCTTTGGAATCTTTGCATGCATATTATAGATTTTGAAATTTTTCTAAATCCATTAATATGCATCCATATGTTTTAGATCACATAGCATCCATATATGATATTGATATTTCCATATGTTCCATATATGACACCCTTTGTTATATATCTGATTTTTCTAGCTTCATGACTCTCACGGGTGTGTATCCTTCGATATTAGAAGATATTACTAAATTCATCTCCATGAATTGTCATGAGAAAGATGATGGTGTTAGTTATTCTTCTACTTATACTAAAAGCCATGATAATGTTGGCAAGAGACACTGCTCAGCTATAGATTTGTATGTTGTCATTGATGGCAACAAGGCTTAGAAGTTTCATCAGCATGAAAATAAGACATTTCTCTGGAAGGACATATTGGATTTCAGGTCTGGTTAACAAAAAATAGCTAAGTATGGGTATACACAGAGTAGAGCATAGTAAATGTGTCAGTATGCCTCCACAGATGATTTGGTAATGTGGTTCAAGAATGATCTTAGTAATTGCCTGATGATGCTATGATCTAGAGATTAAGTCTTTACTTCCTCTGGAAGTCATTTCAAATAATTATCTAAGTCCGGGTGAATAGAGGTATAGCAGAGAATAGTGAACAGGGCACATTGTAATGGTCTGCATTCCTTTGTAGGTGAGTATTTTGTTATGTAGTTTTAAGGTGTTGTAAACACTTGTATGAAGTGTCTAATTCCAAAGCTGTGAGATCTGAAGTCCACCAGAAAGATAGTTGCAAGATACTAAGTATCAACATAGTGTTTGACAGAGTCGACTGAGACAAAGTCTGAGCTCTGATGGTTCGTAATTCTCCGCAAGATGATATCATGCCTTGCAGTTCTAAGGGTAAGTTTGGGAATGTGTGAAGAATCTTGATATGATTTTGGAAGTGTTTTGTGATCCACAGTAAAAGATGTAAGTCGACAGATGAACCTGATAAGCATGCTCTTAAGGAATAGGCCAACTAGTATGATAAATAATTGTGCGGAGAAGAAATATTGTGTTAAGGATCTATTTCAGTGATTGAATGATTAGAGACAACCTATATGAACATGTTTGGAAAAATATTTGGGTCCGCATAACATATAGTGTATTGGATTGAGCTGACAAGCTACATCTTTCTATGTACACGTTTCACTTCTTGGATGTCAACCTACTTATGGATCAAATCATGATGCGGATATATAAGAGCGATGAATTGTAGTTGAGATTGAGTGTGGATGTATGTGGAAGATGGATGCAAATATGCAAATAGAAGAGTAGAGTTAGAAGATCAGCAATGATGAAGACTTGGGACTCAGAATTTAGTTGCTAAAAGACTGCACCCTAGCATAGTGACAAATGCTTATGCAGTATTTAGTTTCCATGTGTGATTTGATTTGTACCTGGTAGTGATATTTCTTCTTCAAGGCAGTGAGTCTGGCAGTGAGCCTCCAAAAGGGTTTAACAACCCTCAAGGCTTAACAACCCTTATTGTAATCTTGCTAGGTTTAGGGTTGAGGCAGTGAGCTTGCTAGACCTAGTTGTACTTCATGGTAGTGAGCTAGTATGTTCTAGGCCTGTGGAGTGACCAAGCTTGAACATTATTATTTGTAAAGATTGTAATATATATTTGAGAGCCAATCCTCTTTGTGGTTTTTTCCATTTTGGGTTTTCCACATAAAAATCTTGGTGTCCATGTGTCATGTTTTATGGTTGTTGTTCATATGCATGTTGTGCCTTTGTTTAATTAATTTTGGAAAATGGTTGAAAGTTAAAGTACATCAAAACATTTTTAGAACACTGATTCACTCCCCCCTCTTAGTGTTCCTGACATTCAACATTTGGTATCAGAGCAAGGTTCCTTGGAAAGAGTCTAACGGCTTAAGGAAGATCTTGGATAGTGCGATCATGGTAGCAAGAAGACTTGGAAATTAAGAAAGCAACAAGAAACTAGAAGCAACTCTTATGGATCTTGAAAATTCTAAAGTAGAAGTCAGGGATCTAAAAGAAAATTTGCAACAAGCTAATGAATGCATCTCAAAGCTAAAAGAGCAAGTCAAGAAATTTAAAGACAAATACAAAGAAGTTAATGATCAACTGATATCAGCAAATGAAGCCTTGAATGAATTGGAAGCAGAAGTTATAGAAAGAACAAGAGCAGAAGATGATATGAATCTAATTGTGAAGAATATATTAGAAGATTGTGCAAAACTTGAAAAAGAAATTGTAAGCCTAAAAATAGATTTGGAAAAGGCCAGAAGTTTTGAATAAAAATTCAAGATAAGTACTGCAAAGCTTGATGAAATGATTACTAGCTAGAAGAGTTCTGATGATAAGCAATGATTGGGATTTGAGAAAGGGGAAAGTTCAAAATCTAGTCAAGCAAATTCTGAATTAAAGCAAAACAAAGGAAACCAATTTAGAAATTAGAGAGGAAGGCCTAGAAGACCTCCAGTTAGACAACCAAATGCTCAAAGGTACCCATATTTCAATGGTTATTGTAATTCATGTAATAAGTTTGATCATAAATCTACTCAGTGTAGGAGCAGAATAAATCAAAAGGTTCCATCATTCTTTGGTCAATGTTTCAATTGTAAGAAAACTGGTCATAGAACAAATGAATGTAGAAATCAGATCAGAAAAAATTTCAATAATGGAATCTTCAAAGGTAAATGCTTCACTTGCAATAAAATTGGTCATAGAGTAGTTGTGTGCAGAAGTAAAGTGAGTCAGAATTCTATTAGGTGCAATGAATGCTATAAAATGGGACACAGATCAAATGAATGCAGAAGTTTGGTAAGAGATGTCTTTCAAAATATAAGAAATAGTCAATCATTCAATGGAAAGTGTTTTGCATGCAATAGATTTGGACATATGGCTAACCAATGCAGATCAAATCCAATCGATAAAAGGAATCAAGGTCAAAAGAATATGGTGTGCTTCAATTGCAACAAATTTGGACATATTGCAAGATTTTGTAGAAGCAAGAATGTGAAGAGAAATTACTATTCTGAAGAAAGGAAAATAGAGTAGAGAAATGATAAGGGAAAAGAGAAAGTTGATCCGGTTGAAACCAAGAAAGAAATGGACAAGGTAGGGATCAAGAAAGAAGTAATTGAAATCAGGGATCGATCTGCACCAGTATCTAGTGTAGATCCTTCCTCTGGGAAGTGAATTGAGAGCTCTGGCTTAGGGGGAGCAATGTTGAAAATCCAAATCCCCCAGCCAGAAAGTGGGTGCTAGAATCTGGCACGAAGGCATATGATGAAATCTAATGTGACATAGCTCTTAAAAGAAAAATCAGAAGAAAAAGGGTCAATGCGGCATATTGCGGAGCAATCCTAATCAACTATGTTCTACAGTGAAGGGTTTTGATAGCTTTTTGAGAATGACCATTTAATGATGACTAGGTTAAGCCATGTGGAGGATAAAAAGGAACTTGTTTGGTTTCAGAATCACTTTACGCTCGGAGCAATTAGAAATTTAGAGAGATCGAAGCTAAATTTGAGTAATGACAACCAAGATTTGGAGCACTTGGAGAAATTCAGAGAAAGGAAACCCTAATTCAGAGAAACAAGGTACCTTTGTTCAAAACCTACTTGTGAATTTGTTAAAATTCTAAAATGGCATCATCGCAAGTTGTTGATATTACTAAGCGAGCTCGACCAAAATTCAAGAAACACCCATTCAAATCAACTGAGGTCGATTAGTTGGGTGCATTCTCAAATGTTCCTCATGGAGTCATCCATGTAGAGGATATTAGGGCATATATTCATGTTGCCCTAGAGGAATTTGGTGATAGCATGTTTACTGATCTCTGCATAAAACACTTGAGTAATGAGAATCTTGATTTGAAGAATGAATATCAAGCATTGGAAGAAAATAAAATTATTCAGTACTTAGATTTCCCAACATTCATGGAGGATGAATGGGTCCGATATGTGTTAAGCAGGGTTCATGAGGAATTCATATGGCTTGAGAGACCTTTCAAGATTACAAAAGACGCTATTAGGGTAGTCACTGGATTATGCTCTACTAGACCAGTACCATTATTGAAAGCTGTTAAGAATGATACAGTAATGGCAGCTACCAGAGCAATATTTGATAAGAGAGCCTTGATAATAAATGATATTGAGGATCCTGCTATGAGATTTGCCTCAATGGTGTTGGGATACAAAGTTTATTTCACCAATTAGGAAAACTCTGTTTCAGGCACGACCATTTACACAGCCTATCAAATGATTAAGGAAAATACTGATTATGACATCTATGAATTGATCTGATAGTAAGTAATGGATAACCTGAAGAAGAGAAAAGAAGTCTAAATTAGAAATTTGTTGAGTAGCATAGGCACCATTGATGTATAGAACATAGCCCTACGGGGTTATTTCAAGAACTTCCAAAGATCAATGCAAGCCAGAGAAAGAATCCCCAAAATAGTTGTTGAAAAATACAAGGATACTATCTACTTTATTGTGACAAAAGATCAGTGTTTGATGGAGGCCATTGAGCCCATAATAGTTTGGGTTATGCCTATGGGATATGAGGTAGATGGAGTTGTACTAGAAAACTATGCTGAATATATGCTAAGTAAACCTAGAGATCCCAAGTAAGAAAGATTTGGGACTTATAAGGAATTGCATACTAAAATTCATGTTGAGGTAAGAAAACCTAAGATATCTAGGAAAATGAGGAAAGTGGAAGAAAAAATTGCCATAAAACATGGATTCACAAAAGAAGAAGTGGAAAAGGCAAGGGAAAAGGCACGTGCTTTTAAGGAAGAAGAAGAAAAGAGAAAAGGTGAATCATCTAGTGCTCTGGAAGAACCCTAAGGTGAGCCAGAAATGCTAGAGAAGTTAAAAAGAAAAAGTAGAGCCTCCACCTCTGTAGAAGCCACATCTACTCTCTTTGGTTCCATACCATCTGCAAATGTGGAAACACCTGCCACCAGTTCCAAAAGAAAGAAGACTAAGGCCAAGAGAATGCATGTAAGTATAGCGGTTGATGATGAAGCAACATAATCAGATGAGGAAGTAAAGAAGATGAAGACTGAGGCCACAAAAGCCTCAGGAACTACCAAAAAGAAACCATCTAGTAAGAGTAGATCTGGGAAAAGGTTAAAGCAAGATGAGCCTCAAACAAAGGAAGCAACTATAAGTCTTGAAGATGTTCTCAAAGCCATAACAATGGATGGCAATCTGAAACCCATTGCTCAGTTGTATGATGAATATAATGATCCAGATAAGAGGATCATTGAGACTGCTATTGTAGAATATCTAAACATCTACACTAAGGCTTTGTTTGAAATTATTACTGATCTTCCACACTGCCTAGGCAACATAATGAGTACAAGAAAAGAAACAACTATGGAAAAAGATGTTGAGCTGAGAGAACACTCAATGATACAATTATGTCCAGGAATCACTCCTGAGGAGAAGGCTAAAATATCAAAAGAAATCAAAGATGCTTTCAAAACCAAGAAAAGAATGAACTCATTAATGTTGGGAGAAATTGATAAAGTGGTCAAAGAAATAGAGGAGATCACTTTGGCTGCATTGAAGAAAAATAATATTTCTACCATTTATGACAATGAAGAAACAAATGTTAGAAATGACACATCTATTCTGGAAGTCAGCACAGATCAAGGCTTGGAGCAAACTAATACAAATCCTCTGGTTAAGGATAGAGTAACAGAAGAGCAAAAGGAACAATCTGATCAAACCCCTACTGTAAATAATCAAGACACAACTGAAAAGGATAAAATAGAAACAAGTCTAGAAAGCAAGGAGAAAATTGATGAGCAAATCAAAGTTGATAATCAAGAATTTGATCAAGCTAAGAAAAGCTCTACACTAGAGAAAAACTCAAATCAATAAGAAAATATGGACATGAATCCTCTGGAACGTAGTCAGGAAGAAATATCTAAGAAAGCAAGAGACATTGCAGATATCTTAGTTGGTTCTAGCAAATAGAAAGTTCTAGATGAGTTTGAACTCCTTCAAGGATCAATCAACTTGGTCTCATTATCACCTTTACAAAAATTTAAGTTATTATTTAGGCCAAGGCACAAGAAGAAATGTTGAAATCTCATGACCAAGACAGTAAATTCATCAATGATGCATCTAGCATTTTGGAAAAGATGATGACATCTGTTTAAAAGGACACCTCACTATCTTCTACTAATCATCTCAAAGGGATATTAGACTCTGTAAGTACACATTTTGAGTCTTTTGAAAAATTTGTAGAAGCAAAAGTTAGGAAAGAGTTCGATGAAAAGAGATTGATTGAGTTAAAGGCTATGTTAACAAAAGATAAAACTACATTAGAAAACGTGATAAAAGGTATACAAAGTGTCAATAAAGAAGCTTGTAAAGTTTATAAATTTTTCCTATTGTTGTGTGGTTACACAACACACCCCATTTTGCCTTAGCAAAACAGGGACCCAACTTTTTGCTTCTGCTTGTTCTTGTTTTCCTGCTTTGGGCGGTTTGGCAAAAGTCAGTTAAGTATATCACTCCTACACATGCATATGACCCACAAGAGAAGGTCAAGTGTCAAATTCAAAAGTTTCCTTCACAAACCCCATAATCTAGAAAAGTACAAAATTTTAAGCAGGTTTGCCTTTTGCATCACTCTGATATTCCTTCAGGATAAGGAGTTACACTTGATCAAAGTTTAGTCAAACCAGATATTTCCATAGGGTCACAATTGTAAACATCAATCTTATTCACTAGATGACCCTGACATATGAAGATCACTTGATATCCACATACACTTTAATATGCAAATGTTAAAGTTAAGTATGAAAGAATATATACCCATCAGATGCGCATGCATATTTTCAGAGGGTCAAATTTCTGAATGTCCGTCATATTTCTTAATATCACCCCTTTGTAAGTATGACCATGACATCATCTAGTTCTAATATATAAAAGAACTCAACCTGATGATGAAATCATCAATAAGCCTAACACTTGTAGGGTCACATTTCCAAACATCCGTCATATTCCTCAATATGACTATGACATCATCTTAACTCGATAACAAAGATAACATGATTTGATGATGATGTCATCATGACTCAAACCCAAGAGGGTCATATTTTGAAGCATCCTCAATCTTAACTAATGTTACATTGACATCATTCCCTTGAACAATTTGAAAGACTTATAGAAATGCTGATGTCATCCTCACCTTTTCAAACAAGGCGATATTTCATAGTGTTGCATACCCAGATATTTCTCAATATCCCTCATATCGACCCTTATGACCTGAGATGCATAGATTCCCAGTGACTAATTAAACAATGCCACATGACATATCCACCTGATCATATTAATACAATTAATCATGAGTATTTACAAATGTATAGTGACCTGACTTCAGTCATTGGTCAACAGTGACCATCCTGGTGATGATAGCACTATCATGTTTTCAAATATCCCTAATCACTACGAATATCACCCTTTGCATTAAATGCAAGCCCAATGGTAGGTCGTGCCTTCAAATTTCAAATGCAAGCCCACCACTTGTCAACATCCATGAACATCATGTGTTAATCAATGGACATGAACAAAAGGACACTAATTGCACCCTAATTCACTATGTTAAATGGTTAAAAGTGAGGATTTGGGGTTAATTTTGAATTACCATATGTTAAATAGAGAATTATAGAGCTCCAGTGAGGATTAACCCATCACTACCATCTGCAAATGGAATGGTAAACAGTAGCTGCAAGGTGATCACGTTCATCTAGACATCACCTACATAGTAAAAGGGAAGCAATTGTCAGGTATGTATCGTAAAAACCCTCTTTTGTCGTTTGTGGTGAAATGAAAGGTAAAAATGGTTTTTACTGAGTTAATTGATATGATGATGCATAAGACAAACTAGAAGGATAGAATTATCACCATGAATGTATGCAATCACTAAACCATTGCTGCACACAACATGTTAGGGTAAGATATGCATGTTTTATCACAATATCTCATGGCAATCAGAAAGAACTAGTCAGAGATAGAGTTTTTGAAACCTATGTACTTGTAGCCAGAGGGAGTGGCATTCAAGTATGGACAAATCAATGATACACATCAAGGTAATACTGATCTTGATGCATTAACAACAAGACTAGATAAAGGAAGTGGAAACCCCCTTCTTATGAGCATATACAGCTTAGGAATGTGGAATGCTGGTGGATTCCCATATGTAATGGAGGCCACCAAGCTAGTGATAGAATGTTCTCAGAACTACAATGCAGAGACCAAAAAAGTAGAAAAGCATGGCAGGATTTATGCAAATTTTTCAGTTGCGGGCATCACCTCGGCCTTTAATCTTCCTACCAAACCTAATTTGGTTCACTTAAACCTGGGAAGTTGGAAAAAGAGTATCATAGCAACCAGAAAGAGGCCATAAGAATCATTTATTAGTGGAGATAAAAGAGTAGCACATATAAGGCCCTAGCCAAATTACCTGTGTATCTCTTCAAGTTTGATTTTGCTCCTGAATACCAGTACATGATGACAATGCTTAGCAGGATGATAGGGAAACAAAATGCTGGAGCTTGGGAGAATTGGATGTAAGGTATCATCTAGATAGTGGAATGTACAGATGACAAACCTGTATGGGCCAAGATCATAAGTGATAGCCTAGATGAGGGCATGAGGAGGCTAGGAGGGAAAGTGAACATGTTCCATATGAATTCTTATGTAGTATATGCTTGTGCATTTAGATGCACATTCAATGGATTATAGGTAGCAGGCAAGGTTGGAAATAACCCCAGGGATGTAAACATTTGGGATCATTATCCCCAATTGAAAAGAAGACAATATCTCCAACATTATAGGAGAGTAAATGACTCATTCTCTATGCATCTTGTTAGAACAATGGAAGAAGACATAAATGAGAGATTATGTGTAGAGGCACAAGTTGTCATATACAAACATGGGGCTTGGTTCATCCAATTCCCCACATTTTCATACATAAAAGTGGAAGGATTCACAAGGCAACCTCTCATGCTGCCTAGATATCTAACTGACCAAGTTATCCTGACGAAATTTGCTAGACAAATACTTCCCTCAGTGGAGACTTATATTGAAAAGGGAAAGATACTGAATGTCTTGTTTCCAATCTTCATTGGCTGGTATATGTGTCATAATAGGGAAAGTGTTAAGGATATAATGGGAGGATTGAAGTTGATGCACTTGCAGCCATTCTCATTGGCTAGGTCATATGATCCTTATGACAAGATGCATGCATTACTTGGGAAGCCTAGACATCAAAAGCACCTTGAAGACTATTGGGCTGATTGTGATGATGAGGTAGAGGTTAGAAGAAGAAGTTACCAAAGGCTCATATTGAATTAGATATGCACCCTGGATTGCATGCCTATCCCTATTCAGTTGCATGAGGATGATGGTAAGATTATGTCCTAGGAATATGATGACAAAAGGGTATACAATGATACCATATCAGCTCTAGAGTGGGATTAGCCAGAAGAGACCTCCCTAGACCAGATAACTCAAAAGGTCATGCAGTTGACTAAGGATTGGGTAGAGCATGAGGTGACCCAACTGAAGAATAAAAGAGTAGCCCTCATTGTAGATAATAAGAGAAAGAGATAAGAACTATCTGATGAAGAGTATGATGATTTCCTTCAAGAGAAGAGACAATCAAATGGTGAGCTGCAATAGGTCAAAAATAAGAAAGGAAGCCAAACATCTGGGGTGATAATCATCAGATATCCCCAACCAAAGATTCAATCAAATGGTGATGTAGCTTCTACATCAGCTACACCATCACCTCACACACCAGAAAAATAGAAGAAGGTTGATGTAAAGCCTCCCCCTATTATTACAGAAGAAGAGGATGAACCCTTAGATGATGAACTCTTGATCAAGAGGAAAAATAAGAACATCCCAAAGCCACCACAAAAGAAATAGAAAAAGGTAATGAGAGGAACTGTGGATGTAAGCCCCATTCTATTGAGGGGTGCAAGTGGAGAGGGTATCTTGAAGAACTTTCAACATGAAGTTCCCATCCCTGACACTGTGAAATTTAAGACTGTGAAAGCAAAGGAACAAAAAATAGAGAGGCACAGTGCCAAGAAAGAGCCCCCTTTTCCGTTGGATGATATAGTGGACTTGTTTGATGATGATGTAGTTAATGAGGTCTTTGCTCATTCTATGGAGACATTGATAGAAAATATAATGATGACCCCTCATGGCATGTGGTGCAGGAGCACCAAAGGGTTTGGAGTCCATGTATATACCTTCATATTTTTGGTGTTTGGTGTGATGTTTTTGATTTTCAAATAGGAAAGAGCGGGAACATGCATTTAGTTCAATAGAGTGGTAACCAATAGTGGCAGTGAGAGGAACTAGTGTAAGGAGTCAACCAATGCATATGAGAAGACATCAGTATGATAGGGTGTATCGGTAGAATAGGACTGGAGTTCCGCTGAAGTAGTAAGTCTAGTCGATAGGTGAATAAGACATTGCGGGCCCCACCGATGACATGTCAAACTATGTATACTCAAAGTGGATCCATCGGTGTAAGGTTAGACATCGGAAGAGAAGGAGTGAGTTAGGTCGATAGTTGATGTCTCGCCGATAGGTGAAGACCAAAACTACAAACTATTATATCGAGGTGACCAGAGGCATTGGAAGACCTAAAGAGCACTCGGCCGATAGGCTAAGTCTTTCTGACATTGAAGTCAAGCAAACCGTGACGGTGAAGATAGGGTTAAGTGTGACATATAGGTGTGACTAAGGATATCGGTGGGAGAAGTTGAATGTTGGCCGATGTTGAAAGTCACACCGACAAGTGTGAAGGGAAGACTCATCGGGGAGAAGATGGGTATTGGCCAGAAATAAGAAGGTACCACCGATAGCAAATGTCTTACCGAAGGTAACGCAAATGTATATGTTGATAAGACAATAGATTATCCTGCCGATGATAAAGTGAATGCATATTTCAGTATTGTATGATACAAATGAATGTATATGTAAAGGAGCAATATGAATGGAAAACCTAACCGAACAGACAGAAAACCCTAACCGTTTGATAACAGAAAAAGGATGAAGAGTATAAGAACTGGTTCTTGGATTTGTAGATGGGTTAGAATATTGGAAAAAGATTGAAGAACATACATTGAATGTAATAGAGAAACTTCTGATAATAGAAATATTGACAGTTTGAATCCATTTGTATATTATCTGTAGAGTACTTGTATAATCTGGTTTGCAGTAGAGTAGATAGTTTAATTTCTGTTCTTTTATTTCTGTTTGTACAAGATGTCTCTGTCTTGATGCCTCTGCATTTTCCTTCTACAATCATGGAGGGCCATCAAGCAAAGACCTTGTTTCTTTTGTTTCTGTTTGTGTTAGTGTTTGGATTTTCAATGGAAGACAATGAGAACTTGCCCTAGGCGAGCTGTGCTATAGCCCGACTAGGTATGCAAGTTACAGTCTAAGAAGACATGGGTGAAAAATAGAGTAGAAAGAGTTGAGCACCAAGCAATTAGAACCCTGGACCCAGAGAGGAGGGCTGATAACGGGCTCAAGAAAGCTAGAAGCCTTGGAGATTGGGAATCTTGGAAGCAGTGAGGATAAGGAAGAGTACCTCACACCAAGAAAGTAGAGTCTGTATGGGAAACAACAGTCAAATAGGTCTTTCACCTCTGTAATAGATTATGTAGGTTGGATTAGGCATTTTGGGTAGAAAATGTCTTTAAGCACTTGAATTGGTAGGGAGACTTGGGTATGATTTAGGTCTTGAAGTGTTGTGTCAAGATAGGTCTTCTAAGCCCATAGGCCTCCCTATCAAATTGGTATTAGAGCAAGTTAAAGATTTGGGCTATTCCTAGATTGGAATAGAAGAAGTTGTATGTCATCACCGAGTTCAAGTGAGTCTGTTGGTTCATCCAAGAAGATGGTGACTAATGCAGAGTTGGCAAAGAAAGTTGATGATCAAGAAGAGGAGAATAGGCTCCTACAGGAAAGACTAGCTGAAATGCAAAGTAAGCTAGGTGCAATGATAATAAAGACTGAAGAAGTCAGTTAGAAAATGAAAGATTCTAAAGGTAAGGAAAAAGGTGTGTCTATAGAAGATGAAGAGCCCACACCTGATCCTAAGATGGAAGAAGAACCTTTCTTGAAGGCCTTGAAAGCCATGAGTGGTAAGACATTGGATGGAGTTCCTCTTTTTAGTGGAAAGATGGAACCTAATTTGGTTATGGAATGGATAGAAGGTATAGAAAATCACTTTGAATGTGATGGAGTGACTGAAGCACAAAAGGTGAAGGTGGCTAAATCCAGACTCAGAGGATCTACCTTGACATGGTGGAAATTTGTTCAAACAGAAAGAGAAAAAGAAGGCAAGAAACCTATAGCTTCTTGGAAAGGTATGCTGGCTAAAATCAAAGAAGTCTACATGCCTGGGGATTATGAAGTTCAGTTGCACAAAAAAGACAAAATTTGAGACAAAGAGAATTAGATGTCAATGCATACACTGAGGAATTTCAAAAACTATGCTTGAGGTCTAAGGTGATGGAAGATGAAAATGTAAAGGTAGCAAGATACCTAAATGGTTTGAGGTGGAGTATTCAAGAGGAAATCAGCTTGTTTAGCCCTACAATAGTACAACAAATCTATCAGCTAGCGCTCAAGGTAGAGGAGAAGGGCAAGAAGAAACAAGAATCAAATAGCAGATCAAGAGGAAGAGGTAGAGACAACAAAGGAAGAGGAAATTATGGTGGTAGGAATACTGATCAAACACCCCAAGGAGAATCCAAACTCATAGAACAGAGTGGGGAGACTAGTAATAGAGGAAACTATAGAGGAAGGGGATCTAACAAAGGAAGATCAGGAGGATCAGGCAAAGGATCCTACTTTACCACTATGAAATGCTACAATTATGGACAATTAGGCCATCCAGCATATAGGTGTCCTAATAAGGGCACATCTTCTTAAGGAGTTGATAAAAGAAATCATTATGTACAAGATGATGCTTCAAGCAGCAAATCACCTAAAGTTAGTCTAGCCTCAGAAGTGGGAGAGAACATCATGGTAAGGAGAACTTTGATCAAAGAACCAGTGAAAGCTGAACCAAGCTAGAGGAGAGCATTATTTAGAATCAGATGTAAGATTATGAATAAGGTATGTCAAGTAATTATAGACTCAGGGTCTACTAATAACATAGTATCAGATGAAGCAGTTAGGAAATTAAATTTGCAAAGAATACCTCATTCAAATCCATATAGAGTTACATGGTTAAATAAAGGCCAGCATGTGATAGTCAATGAGCAAACTTGGGTAGAGTTTGGTATAGGTGGATACAAAGACAAGGTACTCTGTGATATCCTACCTATGGATGCATGTCATCTACTATTGGGTAGGCCATGGCAGTTTGATCGGAAGGCCATACATGATGGTGAGAAGAATGCATATTCTTTTCAAAAAGATGGTCACCTATAAAATTCAATCATTGGAAGATGAAGAAACAAATAAGACAAAAAGGCCTAATGTCTTAATTGTGAGTGGTAAAGAGTTTTTGAACACTGTTAAGGAGGATGGTATTGGCTATGCTATCATAGTAAAGCCTAAGGAAGAGCAAAAAGATAAAAAGGTAGTGATCCCAAAAGAGGTACAAACTATACTAGAACAGTATAAGGACATCATTAGTGATGGAACACCAGCAACACTACCTCCACAAAGAACTATTAGTCATCAGATAGATCTGATCCTAGGAACATCTTTGCCAAACAAAGCCCCTTACAAGATGACTCTAGAACAACATAAGGAGATAGCTAGACAAGTGCAAGAGTTGCTTGACCAAGGATTGGTTAGAAAAAGCATAAGTCCTTGTGCAGTGCCTACAGTGTTGGCACCAAAGAAAGGAGGAACATGGAGATTGTGCATAGACTCTAGAGCTATCAATAAGATCACCATAAGGTATCGGTTTCCAATTCCTAGAATTGAAGATCTTATGGACTGTTTAGGAGGAGCTAAGTATTTCACCAAGATAGACCTAAAAAGTGGTTACCACTAGATCAGAATCAAGGAAGGTGATGAGTGGAAAACAACCTTCAAGAGCACAAAAGGACTATATGAATGGCTTGTTATGCCATTTGGTTTATCAAATGCTCCCAGCACATTCATGAGGCTCATGAATGAAGTCCTCAAGGACTATATGGGTAAATTTGTAGTTGTTTATCTAGATGACATCTTGATTTTTAGTCAAACTAAAGAAGAGCATCTTGAACATGTAAATACTTTTTGAAAAAGTTACATGATGAACAACTAACCATAAATTTGGAGAAGTGTGAATTCATGAAGCAGGAATTGGTATACCTTGGTTTTGTGTTGTCCAAAGGAGGACTGAAAATGGACAAGTCAAAGGTAGAAGCCATATTGAATTGGCCCATTCCCAGAGTAGCAACTGAGGTGAGAAGTTTTCATGGCTTAGCTCAGTTTTATAGAAAGTTCATAAAGAATTTCAGTGCTATTTGTGCACCCATGCTTGATACAATCAAAGGTGGGATAAAAACAAAGTTTCAATGGACACAAGCAACTAATAAGAGTTTTGAGTTATTGAAGAAAGAAGTAGCCACACAGCCAGTGTTAGTGCTACCAAGTTTTGATAAGTTATTCACTTTAGAATGTGATGCTAGTCATGTTGTAGTAGGTGCAGTATTCAACCAAGAGAATAGGCCAGTAGCCTTTTTCAGTAAGAGGCTGAATGAAGCAAAGAGCAGATACTCTTCATATGACTTGGAACTCTATGCTCTAGTCCAAGCACTTAGAAAATGGAGGCATTATCTCCTATCGAAGGAATTTGTTATGTATACAGACAATCAAGCTTTGAGTTTTTTGAACTCACAAGATAAGTTGAGCCATTGACATGTCAAGTGGATGGAATATTTACAGTCCTACACATTCACAATTAAGCATAAGAAGGGACAACTCAACAAAGTAGCAGATGCTTTAAGCAGGAGGCTGCTCACAGTGCAAGAAGTGCAATTAAGAAGTATAGGGATGGAAGAGTTCAGAGCTCTTTACAAAGAGGATGAAGATTTTGCTAAAGCATACAAGGTCTGTCAAGACTTTGAAAATCACTTTCATAGTGAATTTCCAAATTACACATTGCAGCAGGGATTGCTGTTCAAAGGTGGACAATTGTGTGTACCAAAAGGATCCATGAGAGAAAATCTCATACAGGAGAAGCATAATGGCAGTTTGAGTGGACATTTTGGTCTGAACAAAACATTGGAGTTAGTCCAGAGGTTCTACTATTGGCCGAAGATGCACAAAGACATCAAAAAGTATGTGGAATAGTGTATCATCTGTCAGAATGCTAAGGGAACTTCTTCAAATGCTGGACTATATCAACCATTACCCATTCCTTCTAGACCATGGGATTGTGTAAGTATGGATTTTTTAGTTGGTCTACCAAAGACTAAGACTGGTTTTGATAGCATTTATGTAGTTGTTGATAGATTCAACAAGATGAGTCATTTCATTCCCTGTAAGGTGACTCATGATGCCAGTCATATAGCCCATTTGTTTTTCAAAGAGGTCATAAGGATTCATGGACTACCAGCAAGCATTGTGTCTGATAGAGATGCTAAGTTTATGGGACACTTCTGGAAAACTTTATGGCAGAGGCTAGAAACAAATCTATCTTTTGGATCAGCATATCATCCACAGACAGATGGCCAAACAGAAGTGGTGAATAGGACATTGGGCAACCTGTTAAGGTGTTTGACAAAAGAATATGGACAGAGTTGGGATCAAGTGATTTATCAGGTAGAATTTGCCTATAATGACAGTGTGAATAGGACTACTGGAAAAAGTCCATTTGAGATAGTGTATGGAATGCATCCTAGAGGTGTATATGAACTCTGACATCTTGGAGACATGGAACATAGAAGTGGTCATGCGGAGGATTTTGCACAATCTATGAAGGAGATTCATGACCAAGTGAAGCAGCAATTGATGGAAAATGCCCTGAAATCAAAGATAGGGTAGATGCACATAGGAAGGATATTCAATTTACAGTTGGTGATTTAGTCATGGTTCATTTGAACAAAGCCAGATTGTAGAAAGGAATACCAACTAAACTGTAGATGAGATGGATTGGTCCTTGCATAATTCTAAACAAGTATGGCAACAATGCTTATAGGATTGATTTACCAGCAGATTTGGCAATTTCACTAGTGTTCAATGTTCAGGACCTGGCACCTTATAAAGGCCCTCATCCAGTAGCAGGGGGATCTAGTTCAGAAGATACACAGACAATGAGTGATGTGACCTTGCCTCCAAAAACCAAACCATAGGCTGAGAGAATTCTAGATTCTTGAGTACAGAAATAGACCAGACATGGCATGTACATGGAGCATCTGGTTAAGTGGCACTAGTTGCCTGAAGCAGAGGCTACCTGGGTTGTAGAGTCTGAGTTCAAGAAATGGGGCATTGATTTTGCCTTGCTGTCACCGGAGGTGACTTGACTTTCTCCACGCAAGGGGAGTATGGTGCAGGAGCACCAAAGGGTTTGGAGCCCATGTATATACCTTCATATTTTTGGTGTTTGGTGTGATGTTTTTGATTTTCAAATAGGAAAGAGCGGGAACATGCATTCAGTTCAATAGAGTGGTAACTGACAGTGGTGGTGAGAGGAACTGGCAGTAAGGAGTCAACCAATGCATATGAGAAGACATCGGTGTGATTGGGTGTATCGGTAGAACAGGACCAGAGTTCCACCGAAGTAGTAAGTCTAGCTGATAGGTGAATAAGACATTGCGGGCCCCATCGATGACATGTCAAACTATGTATACTCAAAGTGGATCCATCGGCGTAAGGTTAGACGTCGGAAGAGAAGGAGTGAGTTAGGTTGATAGTTGATGTCTCACCGATAGGCGAAGACCAAAACCGCAGACTATTGTATCAGGGTGATCGGAGGCATTGGAAGACCTGAAGAGCACACGGGGGATGGGCTAAGTCTTTTTGAAGTTGAAGTCAAGCAAGCCGTGACGGTGAAGATAGGGTTAAGTGTGACATATCGGTGTGACTAAGGATATCAACGGGAGAAGTTGAATGTTGGTCGATGTTGAAAGTCACATCGACAAGTGTGAAGGGAAGACTCATCAGGGAGAAGATGGGTATCGGCCAGAAATAAGAAGGCACCATCGATAGAAAATGTCTTACCGAAGGTAAAGAAAATGTATATGTCGATAAGATAATAGATTATCCTGCCGATGATAAAGTGAATGCATATTTCAGTATTGTATGATACAAATGAATGTATATGCGAAGGAGCAATACGAATGGAAAACCTAACCGAACAGATAGAAAACCCTAACTGTCCGATAACAGAAAAAGGATGAAGAGTATAAGAACTGGTTCTTGGCTTTGTAAATGGGTTGGAATATTGGAAAAAGATTGAAGAACATACATTGAATGTAATAGAGAAACTTCTGATAATAGAAACATTGACAGTTTGAATCCATTTGTATATTGTCTGTAGAGTACTTGTATAATCCGGTTTGCAATAGAGTAGACAGTTTAATTTCTGTTCTTTTGTTTCTGTTTGTACAAGATGTCTCTGTCTTGATGCCTCTACATTTTCCTTGTATAGTCATGGAGGGCCATCAAGTAGAGACCTTGTTTCTGTTGTTTCTATTTGTGTTAGTGTTTGGATTGTCAATGGAAGATAATGAGAACTTGTCCTAGGTGAGCTGTGCTATAGCCCGGCTAGGTATGCAAGGTACAGTCTAAGAAGACAGGGGTGAAAAATAGAGTAGAAAGAGTTGAGCACCAAGCAATCAGAACCCTAGACCTAGAGAGGAGGGCTGATAATGGGCTCAAGAAGGCTAGAAGCCTTGGAGATTGGGAATCTTGGAAGCAGTGAGGATAAGGAAGAGTACCTCACACCAAGAAAGTAGAGTTTGTATGGGAAACAACAGTCAAATAGGTCTTTCACCTCTGTAATAGATTGTGTAGGTTGGATTAGGCATTTTGGGTAGAAAATGTCTTTAAGCACTTGAATTGGTAGGGAGACTTGGGTATGATTTAGGTCTTGAAGTGTTGTGTCAAGATAGGTTTTGTAAGCCCATAGGCCTCCCTATCAGCATGCCCCAAGTTTAAAAGGAAATCCATTAGGAAGAGGTGGAAGCTAAGGAAGTTTAAGAAGATAATCTTGAAGAGGTAGCACAACAAATTGGATTGGCAAATTTAGTTGATCAAGTCACCAACCTTGCTACCATAGACCTAGCTTATTAGGGTGGTGAGGATCAAGATAGAGATAAATATGCACCTCTGAAAAAAGAAAAGGTAGAAATTAATGTACAAAAGGGGGGTGATCAAGAAATGCTTGATAAGAGTGATAATCAGAGTAAAGAGATGCCTGATAAGAATAAAGATCAAGGTAATGATCCAACACCAGCACCTAAGAGAGGGACAAGTAAAAAGGAAACTGATAAAGTACAAAACTCTGAAGAAATAGATATGTCAAAAGGTGGAGAACAAAATCTTCCATAGGGTGATGATCAACAAAAAGGAACAAAAAATGTGACCAAGAATGATCAGGGTGATGATCACCCAGATAAAACAAATCAAAATGTCCAAAATCCTCATGAGGATCAAATGCAACAAAATACACATAAGAAAAAATGTAAATACATAACAAGAACCTCCTTCACAACAAGAGATCCCTCATGAGAAAGTACATGAGGAAGAATAGAGAAAAGAAACCTCCCCACCAAGGGTAGAGCAGAATGTACAATCTCATGAAGCTCATATTGAGCAGACTGATCAACAAGGACCCCCTGCCAGTGACATACCATATTGGTTAGAGAAGGAAATAGTTGCACCACAGGTCACTGATGTGCTTGTGTTTGATGTTTCTGCTTTGTTTTCAACAAATATGATTAAGCCTAAGAGGAAGGCTAGACTTACATCTTCCATTAGGAGAGATCCTACCACATGAAGAAGAACAACTCAGGTAGCTCTGCCAATGGCAGATAAGGCCAAAGGAGAAATAAGCATTGATGAATTTCATATAACTGATATTGATCTCAGCTTTGCTACTGAGGAGCAGGAAGGCCAAGAGGCCAAAGATAACATTGATTCCCTACTAAAAAGTGTAAAAATGGGAAAAGGATAAGAATAAGATGCATAAAGAGCACATTGCTCAGTTGCATGCATTTATAAAAGGGTTAATTGACCCTAACCACATGCCAATAGACATAGCCACCCCATTGACCATCATATCTCAAGATGAGGTAACAACGCTGGACAACATGAAGCATAAGGCTCAAGTAATGGATAATTGGTTTATTCTTTTCATCTCTAAAGCAGAGAAGGTGATAAAGACTTCTCTTCCTAATTGGAACATGCTCAACTCCTTGAGGTGCAAGGTAGATAAACTTCAAAAGAAGGTGGTATGGAGATCCATCAAAGTAGATAAACATCTGGATGCTCTAGTTGAGATGAGGCACATAGACATGAAGGTGCTCATATATAAACAGGTATTTGACAATAACACAACACAATTATTAGGCATATGGTATGAAGACATTAGGTTTGAGAGTGATATCCTGAAGAGCTGTAATTCAAAGCTCCAAGATATCAGTGTTAAATTGCACCATCTTATGGCCAAGGAGGCAAATACCTTGGAGGCTCTAAAAGGTAATGTAGAAGGAAAGATAGAAAATGAAGATGCTGATTTCACAATTCAAGCCTTCCAAAATAATTTCAAACAGGAAACAGATGATCCTATCCACCACTTGACAGAGAACATAGTCAACAAGGCTATGAGGATGAAGGCCAAAATGGAGGCATATAATGAGACCCTAAATAACAAGAAAAGCAAATGGTCTGCACTATAGACACAATTTCATTCCCAAGAACATTCTGCAATGAAAGCTAGAGTCCAGGATGGGGGAGAAATTGAAAGGATATTACAAGCGTATGAACCTATTAGAGAGACCATCATCATACATGTAGGAGATGACCCTCATACGGATGGTGAAGATGAAGAAGAACAAGAAGAAGAGGAAGGTGAGGAGGATGAAGAGAATGAAGATGAAGAAGAAGAAGAAGAAGAAGAGTAAGTAAGGATGCATGATGACAAAGTCATATGCATACTAAGAGAAATCATCAAGTATCACCAGATGGTTGCCAACTGGCAACCTGTGCCATGCTTTGAAGTTTGTTGACTAAGTCAAGGAAGAGATATTGACCATTGATTTAGATAGACAAATCTTGATCATTAATCATTTGTAATTGCCTCCTCTCTTTGTCCTATAAAGGACATGGAGTACACATTGTATCATTATTGGAAACTTAATTGAAGTTAGATTGCTAAAGTTTCTTAGGACTAATTTCAAAGCTGATTGTAAATGTACATGTCTTTTGCATACTTAATGAAAGTGAAGATCTAGATTACATGCCATCGTATACTTTGAGTAATTTGTAGATGAATTCTTGGCTTGTGCTTTGATTTGTTGCATCCCTTGGAGTGTAATTCATGTTGTACATGTTGTCTTCATCTCTATTCCATCAAAGTTTGCATCAACCATACTTAGCTATGGAACATCCCAGCGAACCTATGGTCTAATTCTCTTCCTTTCATGACAGTATCTGGAGTGTATGTGAACCAATAGCTGAAGATTCATTAAGTTTAGTTAAGATTAGAAAGAATTTGTCTCAATTTGTTTAATTTTATTACAAATCACCCTCACAATTGCAAATATACAGAAAACCTTAAGAAAAAATACATAAATATGCTGATATTCCAAAGGAAATTGAACATCAATAGCATATTTGGATTAATCTGCATGCACAATTGAAAATATCATGCAAATGCATATAAATGACAACAATAATCATGCAAATATCAGCTTATAGGCACATTATTTGAACAAATTCATAGTGCAGGAGTGAAAATAATTAATTACAGTTGATGATCAGAAGAATTGATCAAACTTATCAAAGATCATCATCATCTATAGAATATAGTAGAATTAATCTCATTTGTGAAGAGATTTATAGGAAATAGGTGTAAGACCAGATATTTTGACATTAATTTTTTGTAGCAGAACAACGTAATACCCCTTGGATGGAAAACAACATATCACATCAACCTCTGAGTAACATCAGATGATCATGACCTGATCAATGGAGACTTGGAGTCATCAATATATCCTAAATTGATCATACTTTTCAAGTTATAAAGGTTTGTTGTGTGAACTTTTATTCATGTTATTGTGACGAACATCATAACCAACATAAATTGGTGCTAGAAGGAAGGCAATCAGTTCTTTGTCACTTCTTGAATTGGTTAGCTACATCTAATTCCTGCATATTTACAAGGTGATATTGTCAAAGTTCATTAAATTTGACTATGCTTTGGACATTTTCGCAAAGATTCACTCATTTCAGGTTGTTTTGGGAATTTGGATCATAAATATCTTAGTACAGTTCATGGATGCTTTGATCTTTGTAGTCATTTGCTTGAAGTCTTCAAATATTGACTTTTTGTTTAAGGTTTTTTACAAATATCATGTAGAAACTTGTCTGTGTGGTTAAATATCCTGATATATGTGATCAAAGGTTCAATCTTTGCTCATATTTGCATGTTTGATGCAAATATTGCATAAATATCTAGTCACTAGTGAGTCTTGATGATAAATATTTACTCTAGAAGATCATTTCCTCTGATCTTTGCAAAGATTCAGTCAAAATATCCATATCCTATTTTAAATTGTTAGAATCCTGGCTCACCGGCCAAATACTAGGTCCAAATCTGGTGGACTCTTTGAAGAATTTCCTATCTGTGGACCTGGACCTCGTACTATTGATATTCATCATACTTCTGAGTCAGGTGCTTCAGTATCTTCATCAAAACATACTGTAACACCTCTGGTATCTCCATTTGTGCCTCAAACACCTCCAGGGTCACCAATTATACCTCAAGTGTAGCAAGAACCAGTAACAATGTCATACTTTACTATTTATTCACCCCTAACCTTTACTACATATCATCCTTTGCCTAAAAACCCTGACAAAATCTGCCCTAAATATCATCCATATCAAGATGCAAATGATCACATCTGGACATTTAAGGAAGCTTGTAGTAGGGAAAGGATCGAACATCAGGATGTAGTATGTAGGTTGTTTCCATATCCTTAGGAGAGGAAGCATACAATTGATACATCAACCTTTCTCAGGGTTCAATAGACTCATGGGCCACATTAGAAAAACAAGGATAGGTTCAAGATACCTGTAGATCCTGCAATGACTTATCATCTTTTTACTACAATCAAAAGAGCAGAAGGAGAACCTATCTCCAAATTCAATGCTAGATTCTAGAAGATGTATTCTAATTTGGTAGATCCATACAATGTAGGGGATGAACTAGCTAGATTGATATATTATTCAGCCTTAGATCCCTTGACCTCTATGTTCATAAGGAGAGCTCATCTTGGTGTCACAACCCTGACAGGAACTTTTGAAGAAGTAATAAAAGTAAACCAACAATTGACTCCTGCTATAGCACCTAACTTAGTATACCCTGGATATCTGCAATATCATGCTCAGACATAGACCAATGGAGTCATGATGCCTTTTGTGACAATGCCTGGTCTACTATAAGTACCTCCTCTTAGTATCATGCCCCCTCCAAATGGGAATGGTCAGATGATACAGTATCTAGGACATGTCCAAACACCTCAAGAGGTAGGACAGAACAATAGCAATCATCCTTCTTTCTTTAAACCTCAACAAGAAAATGTAGTAGCCAAAGCTCAGGAAGAGAAAGAAGATATCAAAGAGATAGGTACACAATTAAGAAAGTTGACAACTAAAATCAAACACCTAAGGGGTCAAAACTTTTATTCCCAGTCAAATCAGAATAGAGGATATAACAATGATAGATCTGGATATCTTGATAGGGGACACAACAATGATAGGAATTTCAATAATAATAATGGCAATAACAATGCTACACCTAGGCAACCTAGAGTATGGAATACTAGGCCAAACAATGGTTCCTTGCCATCACCTTTGGATAATCAACCTCCTAATGAACCAAAACAAACCACTAGGGTCAATCTGGCAAAGGCAACTCTTACAAAATAGTGTAGAATACACAATACCAATGCACATGCTAAATTAGATTGTCCTTAGTTCAAAATAGTAGCCACTATCTTTCAGGCTGAAGTGTCTAATACCACAAGTGATCCTCCTTTCATTGAAGGGAATGAGATTGTACCCTATGGATGTGACTCTGCCCTTGTGTTAGATAGTTTTGTAAATCGGCCTCATCACCAAATGGCCTCAGCCCATGAAAACTACACGTTAGCATGTGAAGAATCTGCCATGGCATTTGAGACAAATTATGTGTTTCCCTTTGAGGATGAGAATGAACCATCAGTAGAACATGAAGAAATTCATGCATATCAGCAACAATATTAGGGTAGGCACAATTATAATCTTAGGAGCAATCCTAATAGACCGCCTAGATCTCTGACCACATCCTTGCCTCCCAATAACTTCAAAACACCTCCAGACCCAAAAACAAGCAATAATCTTGGTCCTCCCAAAGTTAATACTTAGTATTTTTCACCTCAGAATACACTGTCAAGAACTAGTTATAGACACCCAAATTTGTCCATGTCTTGCAACACCTAGTTAAAAACATCACTTAGACATCATGTAGTATCTTGTCTTAATCCCATCTTAATCCTATCCTTATCCCACTTTCCAATTAATTAAATAAATTTTATTTACTTAATTAATTTCCTATTCATATCCCAATCCTATCCTAATCATCTTCCCAATTAATTAAATGAATTTTATTTATTTAATTAATTTCCCTCCCATATCCCAACTAATTCAAATAAATTTTTTGAATTAAGTCCTTAGCTTTCATTACATTTTGACACTTGTCCACCTCTCACTTGAATCATGTGTGGTAGTACAACTTTCATTTAATAGCTTTCACATGTACTACTTTTTTATATACACAATCACACATGTAGTACTTTTTGTGTACACGGTCATACATGAGCCTTATCTTCCTTTGTACACTTGTCAAATGACTACAACTCCCTTGAAGAGTGGGAATAACTAATCAATCCTAGCCATCCACATCAATCATTTAACCTTTTAATCTCAACCATCCATTTGAAATAAGCCTTTCCTATAAATCAACCCTCTCCCAAGCCATTTGTATGCATTGAGTCTTGAGTATCCTTATGCTACCGAAATATCATTAGAGCCTTTACATCATTCATCCATTATCTTCCATCTTATTATCTATCATCTATCATTCTTTCATTAGTCATCTTCATCTTATTATTATGCTCCTAAATTGAGCAACCAACATATCAAATCAATCAAACAATTCATCTTGCATCTATCTATTCGAGGTATTGAAGATTTGGATTAGGTAATGTATTTTATTGTTTTATCATTTTTTATTTTATCCAAATTTTTTATTATACTCTAGTAATCAATCTCCTGAGTCTAATAAGTTAGTCACATACTTGGCTAATGAGATGAAAAGAGTTAAAATTAGTTTATCATTGTCAGAATTACTAAAAACTCCAGCCATCAAGAAAGCTTTCATGAGATCCTTAGATGAAACCACACCAAAAGATGATAATCATGTGCATAATCTGAGTTAGAATTTACATAAGGATCATATAGCTAGAGAAAATAATGTGAAACTCAAGGCTCTAGCCACTATTCAAACTGCTGAGACCTCACATATGACTCTCTATAGAGATAAGACTAAGTCACCCCCAATTCTACTCACACTGAGGATATTTAGTAAAAACCTACATAACTGCCTAGTGGATTCAGGTGCATCCACCAATGTGATGTTGTTATCTATTTGCAATGCCTTAGGGTTACATCCAGCCAAATCTTTCAAGAAGGTGACACAACTAGACAAAACTAAAGTAAGTGTAGTTTGAGAATTAACACATATCCACATGTAGTTAGCATCAGATCCAAGAATTCAATATTACATAGACATCTAGGTGGTAGATATCCTTGATACCTATGGGATGTTGCTTAGTACGGATTGGTCAAAAACACTTAATGGTTACATGTCTACTAATTTTAGCGACATGTGGTTACCTTAGAAGGGGGTTCCTAATCAGATCAGGATAGAAGCTGAACCTAGGATGAAATACATGATCACCGAGTATAACAAGACCAATGAGATATTATATGTAGATGTTGAACTAGGGTTATATACTATTAGACCTCAAACGATCAAGATAGAGGAAGTTCTAATGTATATCATACACATTCACAAAGATACTCATCAAGATAACAAAGTGACCATTGAATCTGATTATAGTTCAGGAGATGAGGATGGGGTAGATTATTTCAAAGATTTTGAATTGTACTTGTCCAGAGCAATACAACATTGCCAAGCATTAGACATATCTAATCAAGACATCTTGATTGAAGGCTGGTGCAGGTTACATAATGAAGCACATTTAGAGAAAACTTGTCAGGCTTGTCTAGATATGACATAATTGGAACAAGCTTACAGCGAGAGGGAATCATCTTCAACTGAGGTAAGTAGTACATTTAGTTATGGTGATTCTAAATCTTGTCTATCATCTACAAATCCAGAAGAAAGGACACATCAGGATGAAAGTTGCACTCACAATCCAGAAGAGATCTTGATGTATGATGAAGATACTAACAAGGATAAAAATAAAATCACCCCTAGGACTGACTGTCTGATTGAATTAGATTATGAAGTGTTAGATGAAGATAAGGAAAGTAACTTGAAAAAGTTTGAAGAATTTTTATCTAAGAAAGTTAAGAGGCTCATATTGCAAGAGATCCCTCCACATCATGCATTAATTGAGGGATGGTGCAAACTACATGGAGCATCACATTTAAAAACCACATGCACATTATGCTTGTATATAATGAATAAGAAAGAACAGCTATATCTAAAGGATCAGTTATCTAGTTACAAGGATATACCAAGAGATATGAAGAAAGAGATTAAAGTACAATCAGATACTGATAGTGATGATAATACCACTAACGTTAAAAGAAGAACAATATCAGGTTTGCATCACTCACTAAAAACAATAAAGAATGAGTCACAAAGACTAAAATGGATATCAGGCGGTGTAGCTGCCAGAGCTAAAAAGAAGAGAGAAGGCCCTGATAAACCATTAATAGAAAATAAACCATGGATCCTTAGGTTTGATGGATCTAAGTCAAAACAAGGAGCTGGGGTAGGGATTGATCTTAGTGACCCAGCAGGAAAGTCATATTTAGTAGCATACAGACTGAAATTCCCATGCACCAATAATGTGACCGAATATGAAGCCTTGATCCATGGGTTGCTATTTGCTCTCAAGAAAAAAGTTAAGATTCTGCATGTCTATGGAGACTCAAAATTGGTAGTAAGACAAGTGAGGAATATCTATTCTTGCAATTACAAAAGGTTGTCTAATTATAGACATAGAGTTTGGGACTTGATCGAAGAGTTTGATGCATTCAATATCACTCATGTCCCTAGAGAACAAAACCATAGAACAGATGCTTTTGCACAAGCTACCAGTACTTTGGAGCCATTACCCATTTCTGGTTAAAGAGATTCTTTGTTGAACTGATATCAGTCCCCTCCATACCAGACAATGTCACTAAACTTCAAGTGTTTCATGATGATCAACACATTTTAGATTTCATAGCTAACAGAGATGTATTTGATGCACAAATCCTAGATGAAAGGAATTTAGATGATCATATCTAGGAAGAAGAAGAGATCATGGATTTACCAGTCAATAAAATTCCCAAAGGTATGATAGAACTAAAAAAGGCATTTGATCTGCATAGCATGCTGAAACAAAAGGATCTTCTTAAGACTGATGGAGGAGAATACTTACTAGTCAATATAGGATAGAAGGAAGATATAAGGAATGTCCTAATTGGTAAAGTTTGTACTGAAGAAGAAAAGGCAGGGATAACTCAAGTACTGAAGGATTGCATACATGTTATCGCCTAGACTACTGATGAGTTAAAGACATATGATACATCAATTATCACTAACACCATTCCATTGAAGCCAGATGCTAAGCCTTTCAGACAAAAACAAAGGCCTATCAATGCCCTATTAGAACCTATCATCTTTGAAGAAGTTAAGAAATTGCTGAATGCTAGGATCATATTTCCTGTGAGACACTCAACATGGGTAGCCAATCTGGTCCCTATAAGAAAGAAAAATCATGATATCTGCCTATGTGTAGACTTTAGAAATCTAAATAGAGCTTCTGAGAAGGATACTTATCCTTTACCTTTGCTAGATGAAGTCTTGTAGATAGTAAATGGAGCTCAAATGATGTCCTTCCTAGATGGTTTCTTAGGATATAACCAGGTGATGGTAGATAAAATAGATAGATTAAAAATAGCTTTCACCACAAAGTGGGGAATATTTTCTTATAGACACATGCCTTTTGGCCTGATTAATGCTAGAGCCACATTCCAACGTGCAATGGACATAGCATTTAGAAGTCTAGTTGGCAAATGCATAGTCATATACATGGATGACTTGACTATTTTTTCAAAGAAAAGGGATGATAACATAGAAGACCTCAGAAAGGTACTAAATAAATGTGAGCATTATGGTATTTCACTCAATCCAAAGAAGTGCATATTTGGAGTAACCACAGGTAAATTACTAGGTCACCTGATATTAGAAAATGGGATCACCATTGACCCTACTAGAGTAGAATCAATTATGAAGTTGCAACTTCTTGGAAGTAAGAAAGAGCTTAAATCTTATTTTGGTAAGATAAACTTTGTCAGGAAGTTCATCACTAGGTTTCTGTTGGAATTAGGACTAACAACTGAGAGGGGGATGAATCAGTTGTCTTAAAATTTTAATGTTGACTGCAGTTAATTCTTCTTTACCACTTCTTTATAGATTAATGATATAATCATGAAAATCAAGAAACACAAATAACACACTTGACACTAATATTTTTAACATGGAAACCTAGTTAAGGGAAAAACCATGGTGGGGGTTAACCCACAAAGATTATACTCTATTAAAAGTATTACAAAAGGAGAAGGCACATGCCTTTGGGCTCACTACCTAGAGCTCGCTACTCAAAAGAGGCTCACTATCTACAAGAGTGATTACAAAAGGATTACAGATTGTTTGAACTAATGAATAGCATATGCCAATGTAAGAATTTAGTTCTGGTTAAGCACAGAATATTGATCTTACACACTTCATCTTTATTCTACCCTGTTTACTACTCTGCCATAATCTCAGCTTAGATCTTCACCTTCACACTTATCTTAGCCTTTATTTGCACTTTTTCCATCATCACACCACTACCACACACAAATAACTCAAATCCATTGGCTATATATATCTGCATCATGAATTTCAATAATTTTTCAGTCGGCTTCAAGAACACCTAGAACTTTTATTGAAGACTCTACTCTATTGGCCAAATCTATGTACAACTTGCAACGCAAATGAAAAACTTGTATTCACAAATCATCAATCATGTCAGCCACTATCATTGATCATCACAAATTGCCCAACCAACAAATTTCATATATCCGGAACCAAGATCAATTACAAAGTTAGCCTGTTCTTCTTTTGTCTGCACTAACAAACTGGAACCTGAAACTTAGATGCTAATAACTTTTGAGTCCTTCATCACCAGAGGCTAAAATTCTACATTTAGATTGTCCTGACAATCCTTATGACTCCCTCAAATCCATAGCACACTATGATTTACCACTAGAGAGATCCAGACCAAGATATCAAACCCTGTTACATGCCCTATTTTTGGCTACCTGGACTTAGATAAATTCTTATTCTGACTTCTGGTATGAACAAATTATGTTATTATGGATGTGTGGAATAGTCTTAGTTGCCATTAATGACAACACCTGTCATGAATAGCAGTGTCTCTTGCCATTAGTTTACAGAGATTTTCAAGCCACTAAATGCAATGCTTAAGAAAGATGCCAAGATCAAATGGACACCTGAAGCAAAAGCTACTTTTGAGGACATTAAGAAAGCCATATCGGATGCACCTGTCCTGATTAGCCTAGATTACACAAGAGAATTTTACATTTACTCATTTTCTTTAGAACAGACATGTGTAGCAGTCTTGACATAGAGGAATCAAGCCAAAGAAGAAAAACCCATAGTTTTCATGAGCTACCCATTCAAAGTGTCTCTTGCCAACAATCTCCCCCTTTGGCATTGATGGCAACACTTAGTGAAAAATGACTATCATGACTGACTCCCCCTATTGTGTACACTTATATATTCTTCCACTACTCCCCCTTTGATGGATTCTTAATTTTCTTTCATTTTTCACTGTCTCTCACTCCCCCTTTGACATCAATGGCAAAGGGTGGGATCCGCAAACCAAAATTTACACAAGAAATCTGTATACAAGGCCGTATATGTACAAAAAATCGATGTATTATATTTACATAAACTTGAGAATATCTGCAAAACTATTTTTCAACTGCACAAGTTTAGAGGCCCAACTTCTTTTCATGCCATCCAAAATTGAGATGTGTCCACTTAGTAGGAATGCTTGTGTTTCTACTTTCTTTAGATCTGAAGGATCACCTGTTTGGACTGCAACTTGAGCTTCTGATATAGTAAACATTGTTTCTAACTTGGGGACAATCAATCCCCAGAGCTCACTTATTCTTTCCACAATATTGCTCTTTTCTTTGACAAATTTCTTTATTTCATCAGTCAAGCTAATTGCTTGACACTCCTGACTTACCAGAGAAATTGTTAGAGGATCAAAATTTTGAGATAGATTCAACAATTTTTGTTCCTACTCCTTTATCTTCTTCTCAATATCCTCAACAACTTTGGGCCAAGATAGACAAAATTTGTCCCCCATATGGTGAACTTATTTACAAAAATGTACAGTACAGAGACAGAGAATATTGTGACTTCCATAGGAGTAAAAGACACAGAACCTCATCATGCATGAAACTCAAACACATAATTCAAAATCTTATCGAGGGAGACCTAATCTCTTTTGAAGATGAACCACCAACTCAACACATGAATAAAGACCTCAACATGTACAAGGAGCCATTCCCTAACCATGGTCAAGGTCCTCCTCTGGATAAAGGTAAAGGTGTTAATAAAGCTTCCACTTCCTATGACTCCATTGTCAGTCATTTTGAAGAGAGTCATGTATCTACCCTCACAATCAAAGGCAAATCTATGGATTGCGTTGTTACAACTCATCGTGGTCATGTCACCATTCGTGGTCCAACACCAATTCTCCCAACTCAATCAGATTACAATCTTGTTGAACATCTAGGGAAAACCCCTACACAAATCTCTATCTTGGACCTTCTACGGTCGTCACCTGCACATAAAGCTATGCTCGAAAAATCCCTACAAGAGTCTTCAGTTCCTAACAACATAGCGGTCACCAATTTCCAAGCTATTATAGGTAACATTGCCTCACCCTACAATGTGGTCTTCTCTGAAAAAGACCTCCCATCTCACGATCCATGTCACAATGATACACTTCACATTGAGGTTCTCATCCATAAACGCAATATCAAACACATTCTTATAGATGGTGGTGTTGGTCTCAATATCTGTTCTCTAAAGTTACTCAAACAATTGGGATACTCTAAGGATCAAGTCAACATTCATGAAAGTATTACAATCAAGGGATATGGTGATGTTGAACGTCGGTCAGAAGGTGTTATCCACTTGCCTATACAAGTAGGCCCAGTCATGCTTGAAACCAGGTACCAAGTCCTTAACATTGAGCTACCTTATAACATTATCCTAGGACGTCCATGGATCCATGCCATGAAAGCTATTCCCTTAATGTACCATCAGTCTCTCAAGTTCCCATTCAATGGTACGAAGATAACTATCCCTAGAGATCCTAATCCTTTCGAATTCTACTGTGTCTTGCAAGGCAGTTATAAGAATTGCAACCAAGTGCCCAATAATGACAAAGCCCTTGAATCCCCATTATATATCGATTCTAAAACTCTGAAAAAACTCTCTGCAAGTGAACCAAATCCTCATCCTATTCTTGAAATCAAAGCTCACATCCATGATATTGGCTTTGGAGAATATGATTTTCAAAATCTTGTTGTGTAGGGTAGATGCCTCTATCTCCTAAATCCTACGGTCAATTGCCCATTGCCAAAGCAACTAAGAAAGCAACAATTCCTCCCCCAGCATCTCTAACCCAATTCCAAGAGGAAAAATTATTGGCAGAGGATACTATTGAAGATATCTCTTCTTGGCTCTATAAGGAGAAAGAACCAATCACAATACCAGTCAAGCAATATGAAAATGGCTTAAGGATAGTCAAAAACATGGGCTATAAAGTCAAAGGTGGCCTTGGGAAACAAAATCAAGGAACAATGGAACCCATTATTGTGATGAAGAAACTAGACAAGAAGGGGTTAGGATTTGGTAGAAGGGTACCATGCGCCTTGGACATCAAGGGTATCCTCAACAAGGTAGCAAAGACTTTTCCCACTGATTTGACATCTAATGAGGATATCATCGATGACTCTTCCCTCCATATGACTAACCTATTCACTAAATCCTCCATGTTTATGCTAACATTTGTATCCTTAACATCCACCACTAGCACCCAGATTGTAACACTTGTCTATCTTGAACTTATCGATTGGGACCAACAAGGGTCCCCTATTCTAGATGTATTTCAGAATGACAAAGCTATTGCTAAGTTCATGGGACTCTGGGATAGTATCCCTCTTGGTGAACACAAATTTGGTTTTGTAATGGAACTAGATCCAATAGCTTATTTTGGTGAGAATGCCAAATCCTCTAGTTGCAAAATTAAAAATAAAGAAAGATCTCTAGATGAAAACCACACTATGGCACGTCTAGTAAAAACAAAGGATGTATCCAAAGGTGAAAACCCAACTGTGGCACCCGAAGATGGAGGATTTGACCTTCCCCTACCATCTAAGTATTAGGAGAAATCAGCTCTCCTAGTGGAAGATTCTACAGAGATAAATCTTGGCATAGAGCAAAATCCTAGGACCACATTCCTTGCAGCATCATTATCAGAAACAAAGCACAAGAATCTTAACAACTTCTTCTTACAAAGAATCATCAACTTTGCATGGACCTATGCTGATATGCCAGGGTTAGACCCTAAACTAGTAGTTCACTATCTCGCAGTTGATCCAACAGTTAAACCAGTCAAGCAAAAGCTAAGGAAGATGCATCCATAGATAGCTCTTTTGGTGAAAGTGGAAATACAGAAGTTGCTAGATGCCATATTCATCAAGCCTATTGATTATCTAGAATGGGTCTCAAACATAGTACGAGTGGCTAAACCCAATGGGGGCATTCGCATGTGTAATGATTTCAGAGATCTTAACAGGGCGTGCCCCAAAGATGACTTCCCATTGCCGAACATTGATCTTATAGTAGACTTGATCGCGGGTCATGAAATGCTTTCTCTCATGGATGGATTCTTAGGCTACAATCAAATAATGATAGCGGAAGAAGATCAGCATAAAACAACTTTCACTTGTCCTTAGGGTAACTATTATTGGTGCATCATGCCATTTGGTCTAAAGAATGCAGGGGCAACCTATCACAGAGCAATGACAACGATATTCCATGATCTCTTTCATCATATCATGGAGGACTATGTGGATGATATACTAGCAAAATCTTCTAGGGCAGATTACATACAAGTTCTAAGACAGATCTTTGACAGGCTCAAAAAGTATCAAGTAAGACTCAATCCAAAGAAATGTGTCTTTGGGGTAACATTAGGAAAACTGTTGGGATACATTGTATCTCATAGAGGCATTAAAGTAGATCCAACAAAAGTTAAAGCTATAGTGGAGATGCCTCCACCTAAGAATCTAAAAGCATTAAGGAGCCTGTAAAGAAGGATACAATCTATTAGGTGTTTTATCTCACAGCTACCAGATAAATGTCAACCATTTCAACACTTACTCCAAAAGGATGTCTCAATTCAATGGGATGATAAGTGTCAAGAAGTATTTGATCAGCTCAAAGAATATCTAGCTACACCTCCTATCTTGGAACCACCAATCACCGATAAACCTTTGATCTTGTACATCTCAACTACAACTACAGCCCTAGGGGGCTCTTCTAGCATAGCATGATGAGTCAGGAAAAGAGCATGCAATCTATTATATTAGTCAAACCTTGGTGGGATATGAACTCAATTATTCACCTATGGAAAGAGCTTGTTTAGAAGTAGCATTCGCTTCTCAAAAGTTATGGCATTACATGCTAAACCAACATACAAATCTCAAAGCAAAAATTGATCCATTGAAGTACCTCCTAGTAAAAGTAGCTCTTATAGGTAGACTAGATAAATGGGTCATGATCCTTAGTGAGTTTGACATCAAGTATGTGGATCATAAGGCAATCAAGGGACAAGCCCTAGCGGATCAACTAGCAGCATCACCTATGACAGATATACATCCTATGGTATCTAACTTTTTGGATGAGAATCTTTTCACTCTTTCTACCTCAATAATGTGGAAATTGTACTTTGATGGTTCCTACACACATCATGGATCAGGGGTCAGCATCCTTTTTATCACACCACAAAATTATATCCCCAAGTCATATTAGCTTGCATTTCCTTGCACCAACAACATAGCCAAGTATGAAGCACTCCTCATAGGTCTCAATATAGCACTTCAATGGGACATCACAGAATTACGAGTATATGGAGACTCACAACTAGTCATTCGATAGGTCATAGATGAGTACCAAACAAAAGATGAAAAGTTGGTCCCCTACAAGCAACTAGTGGATGCCTACAAACCACACTTTTCTAGCATCACATTTGAGTAAATTCTAAGAGAGCATAACAAGGTTGTAGACTCTATGGCCTCTATGGGGTCACTTATAGACATGCCTACAAACACACAGAAATGTGAATTCTTGATCGACCAATTGTTGATACTAGCTGTCGATGTTCTAGTTACTGAAATCATCTGTGAACTTGTTGGTCCCAATTCCCCATGGTACGAAGATATCTATGACTACCTTAAAAATGGTACCTTTCCCATTAACCTATCTGCTACCCAACGCAAAACCTTTATCCATCGATCCTCCTGTTACACCATTCTAGGTGATATAGTTTATTGCCGAAGTCTCGATGGTATCCTCCTACGATGTCTTAATGCAGAAGAAGCTGAAGCTACCTTACGAGACATACATGAAGGTGTCTATGGCACACATTCTACCAGTCCTAATCTCACTAAGAAGATACTTAGAATAGGTTACTACTGGCCTACAATAGAGAAAGATGCTTTACAGTTTGCTATGAAGTGTCTACAATGCCAGTAACATGGAGATTTGATTGACACACCAGCTCATGAACTACAACCTGTGACTACTCCATGGCCTTTTTCACAACGAGGTCTCAACCTCGTAGGACAAATCCACCCATCCTCATCCAATGGCCACAAATTCATCATTACCACCACTGAATACTTCACGAAGTGGGTCAAAGCCATTCCCATGACCTATATCACCGATAAGCAAATAGCCAAGTTTATCCTAAACTACCTCATTTTCTGGTATGGTATCCCCCAAGCCATTATCACTAATAGTGGGAGACCATTCAAGAATCAAGATGTCCATGCCTTATGCACATAATACAATATCCAGCATCACTTTTCAACTCCCTACTATCTACAAAGTAATGATTAAGCTGAGGCTTCCAACAAAACTATTCTCAAAATCCTCAAGAAAATGATCAATGAAGTTGGTCGTGATTGGCACTTGCAACTCAATCCTGCCCTATGGGCCTATCACACTAGTATCAGAACACCAACTGGTGCCACACCATATGCCTTGGTCTATGGCTCTAAAGCCATCCTACCTATAGAGGTCGAGATCCCATCCCTTAGAGTATCCATGCAGAACCTGATTGATGGAGAGGAGTATCACACTTCGAGATTGGCTGAGCTAGAATTACTAGATGAGAGGCGCCTTGACACACTTAATCATCTCCAAGTCTATCAAAACCACCTTTGATGTAATTAAAACAAAAAGATCAAAGAAAGATGGTTTCAAGTTGGTGATCTTGTCTTAAAAGAAAATCAAAGAAATCAAGCAGATTGAGAAAAGAAGGTTAAGTTTTAGCCTAATTGGTTAGGACCCTTTATTGTCACAGCAACATATGGATCAGGAGCTTATATTTTAGCTACACTTGACGGCACTCCTCTAGATGAGCCAATCAACAGTGTTCATCTCAAGAAGTTCTATGTCTAATCCTTAGAGTATTAAAAAAAAACAAGAACAACAAAAACAAAATAATCCATCCTATGGTGAAAACCTAGCAAATAGGTGCATTGGATAAGTACCATAGTGAAAACCTGGCAAACAGGCGCTATGTGTAGGGTCAACATCCATCACCTATCAAGTTATGTTCATTCCATGTCCATTTCACAACAAACTTCATCCATCCATCCATAATAAAACCATTGACCTTGTTTGCATTTCCCTCTCCCTATCTAGAATAGCTTGGAAATTTGTCAATGTCCATCATCGTCATCCCACATCTTGATCTATGTCCACAGTTATCACTGTCTTGTCCTAGGTCAAACTTTCTATGTCTTCTTCATCAGTCACCTATGCAAATACCTCTACCATAATGGGGGCAACTCTTTCCTTAACCTAGGTCTAGGAATGGATCCTTGTTCATGGTTCACAAACACCTCAAACACCTCAATAAGCAACAAAACACAAGCACGTCAATCGTTCTCCTTTCCACAGATAACACCCTTTAATGGACACATCATTTCTATGACAAGGTTGTTATCTTCCCAACACTTTTCCTACATCATTACTCTAACCATAACTACATATCATCTCATCTCAATCTTAAGGTACCTTGATCCCATGGATATGGCTATGTAGGTAGTCTAGCATATGAAGGAGGTATCTAGTACTCATGTACATAAGATCTCATCATTTCCCCTACCCAAGCTCAAACACCTTGACCCACTCGTCATCTACCTAGAACTACATATTATCATTTCATCTTTCCTCGTAATGTACCTTGATCTCATGGATACAGGGTATGTAGGCAGTCTAGAATATGAAGGAAGTTTCCAGTACTTAGGCACATACAATTCATCATTATTCACCCATCTCAATCCATTGACATTCCATCTTTCTAGTCTTCCATTTATCAAAATCCATCCACCTTGACTTGACTAACTCAAGCAGTAAAACATCAAACAAATGCATCCTTTCAAAGCAAAAGTCCTTAACAAACCTGAAGCAAAGCAACTTACTTACAGAGCCATATATTGTCCTACATATTGATTGCGAACATTAGCTAAATCAATCTCAACCAAGAAACAAATCAAGAAACTTGTCTTATATAGGGTGTTCCATGATCGAGACAAACACACATGTCTCATACAACATGTGGCATTTCCTAAAACAAGACATTATCTTTTTCAATAGATAACACCCTTTAACAGACACATATCTCCTACAATAAGGTTGTTATCTTTCCTTTCCAATCTATCTTGAGCAACCTCTTTAGCAAGAGAATATGTTGGCTATATGTTTACTTTGTAAGTTAGTCAAATTGCTTTTTGGTTTATCCTTTGTTCCTTTGTCCATTACCTATTCAAGGCTACCTTGATTTATCTATAATCTTGGTATGTTGCAATGAAGTACAGATTGGGGGCATAGTCATTGCTTTTGTGTGCTGTGTTTGAGGAATGATCTTTAGGCATCTTTCTGGCATCATATTTATCTTGTGTGTGTTACGACATAGCATCTTACATATGAATTCTCTTCTTGCATTTACATGTAGTGAAGTTTATTTTATGTTCAAGACTATGGCTCATTCACATGTCCAACAAGGTCATATTATGTCTAAGGGATCTAAGATCAAACCGCTTGTTTGCAGAGTCAACGTCCATGCACTCAGATATCACAACACCTTGGTCATTTATACCTTGATGGCAAACTATCCATGTGCTATATCAAAAATAAGGATTTCTCTTTATAAACAATTGTGAAACCAATGCAACAAGCTCATTCATTTCCCCATCCATTTACCCATGGCCTTATATAGTTTTCAAGCACTGATCAATCAATAGTCTCTCTCTTCTGTCTCCGTTTTTCTTCTATTTGGTGCATAACTGCAAAAACCACATGTTAGATATCGCATGTCATAACATCTATATCATCATATCTATATTATCATCATGTCATCATATGTCATACATCTATGAGCATCATATAAGCATATACATAATCAACATAAATCCATAATCATACATACATGTCATCACATCCATGTCATCAAGAAATGCATAAACAAAAAGCATGAACATCAGTGAGCATCATATGTCATCATATATCATCATGTAAAGGTCATCAAAATACAAATGTCCATGTCTACACCAATAGTCCATATGTATACATCCAAATATACATTAATAAGTACATCATGGCTATCAAGAGCCTGCAAAATATACATCATATGCACACAGGCATCAGTCTAAATATACAGTGTCCATCATGATACAAAAATGGTACAATATACAAAATGCATGCTCCAGGTGGCAGCTAGTGGGTAGAGCTACCCTCCTGCTATGGTCCCTATCCTCTACTTGTACTTGGCAAAGGTGTTGGTATGTGGCGACTGATCATGCAAGTACTATACACAAGTTATGTAGCCTTGCTAGGGTTCAGAGGTGCAGCCCCCGAGAAATTTTTTTCCCCTCTTTTGTGCACGATCGGAGTCGGTTGTTAGTTTTTGTTAACCAACAAAAGAAAAATGACATTGCAAAACCCTAATTCTAGAAGCTTCCGAAAAGCTTGTTATAAGTGGCTGGGATGTATGGTATAGAAATGTATTCGTGGGATTGTAATCTATTTTGCATTGGATAATAAAATCATTGGATGGCTGAGTTTCTGTGGATGTAGCCCATATTGGGTGAACCACATTAAATTTCTGTGTTGATCTCTTTTGTGTTATTCCTCATTGTTATATTTGGCTTATTTAATCTGCATATAATTGTTAGTGTTTATTTCTTTGATCTACCCTAACCCTAACAACTGGTATCAGAGTGGGTTGTATTTGATTATCGTTTGCAGGAAGGTCTCATGGTTAAGTGGGAGCAATGGCGGACGAGGGTAAATTGAAGGTAGATAAATTCAATGGGCAGAACTATCAATTATGGAAGATGCAGATGGAGGATTATCTCTATCGAAAGGATTTATGAAGGCCATTGGAAGGAGTAGCCAAGAAACTAGCAGTAATGACTGATGAGGATTGGGAGCTTCTGGACAGAAACGGCATTGGGAACCATTCAGTTGTGCCTGGCACCATCTGTGGCATTCAATATAACAAAAGTGAAGACAACAAGTGAACTGATGAAAGCTTTGGCCAAATTGTATGAAAAACCCTCATCCTCTAATAAGGTATTTCTCATAAGCCTTTGTTTAATCTGAAAATGATTGAAGGTGGATCTATGTCAGATCATTTAAATGAGTTTAATATGATTACCAGTTAGTTAACTTCTGTAAAAGTGAAATTTGATGAAGAGGTAAGGGCTCTCTTGGTTTTATGTTCTTTGCCAGAAAGCTGGAATAGCTTGGTAATGGCTATAAGTAATTCTGTCTCTGGTTCAAATACTTTGAAATTTGATGATGTTGTTGGTGTTATCCTTAGCGAGGAAATGTGACAGAAAAGCCCAGGTGAGACTTCAACATCTGGTAATGCTTTGACTATAGAGAATAGAGGAAGAACAAAGGAAAGAGGAAAAAGCCCTACAAATCATGGGAAGTCACAAGGAAAGTCAAGGAAAGGTAGATCTAAATCTAGAGGAAGAATGGATTGTTGGCACTGTGGAAAGCCAGGACACTTAAAGAAGGATTGCTAGTTTCGAAAGGGCAAACAAGGAGATGGACAACATGATGATAGTATGGAAGCTAATGTTGCAAGTAATAAATTACAAGATGCCTTAATTCTATGTTTAGATAATGCTAATGATTCCTGGGTAATAGATTCAGGGGCTTCATTTCATGCCACACCCCATAGGAAATATTTTGTAGATTATGTTCAAGGTGATTTTGGACATGTATATCTAGGTGATGATGAACCATGTCAGATTGTTGGAAAAGAAAAAATAAAACTCAAGTTACAGAATGGAAATGAATGGTTGCTACAGGAGGTAAGACATGTTCCAAATTTGAGAAGGAATTTAATCTCTACAGGACAACTGGGTAGTGAAGGTTGTATAGTTACCTTTTGAAACAAAATCTGGAAGGTCACTAAAAGTGCATTAGTAGTAGCTAAAGGTGAAAAGGTAGGCACATTATATTTGTGTACTGGTAATACTTATTCTACCTTAGCTGCTACAGAAACAGTTGCTACTGAGACAGTTATAACACTTGCTGCAGGCACAGAAATAGAATTGTGGCACCATAGACTTGGGCACATGAGTGAGAAAGGGATGAAGATTCTTCACTCTAGAAAGTTGCTACCAGGTCTAAAGAAGATTGACTTGGAGTTCTGCAAGAATTGTGTTTATGGAAAATAGAAAAGAGTCTAATTTCTCAAAGTTGGGAAAGAGAAGAAGAGCGAGAAATTAGAGCTTGTGCATTCAGTTGTATGGGAACATCTCAGGTATCTTCTCTTGGAGGCTCTTGTTATTATGTTACTTTTATTGATGATGCAACTAGGAAAACATGGGTGTATTTCCTAAAACAAAAATCAGAAGTATTTGAAACTTTTAAAAAGTGGAAAGCTTTGGTTGAGAATGAGACAGGAAAAAAGTTGAAGTGTCTCAAATCTGATAATGGAGGCGAGTATTGCAGCAGAGAATTTGAGAATTACTATTCATTTAATGAAATCCAAAGGCAGAAAATAGTTCCTAGAACCCCACAAGAAAATGGTGTGTTTGAGAGGATGAATAGGACCATTATGGAGCATGCAAAGAGCATGAGATTGCATGCTGGACTACCCTTACAGTTTTGGGCAGATGCTGTACATACTGATGTTTATTTAATAAACAAGGGACCTTCAAATCCTTTGGATGGTGGCATTCCAAAGGAGGCATGGATGGGAAAAAAGGTGAACTATTCATTTCTAAAAACCTTTGGTTGTGAAGCTTTTGTCCATGTTGATATTGAAAATAGAACCAAGCTTGAGGCTAAGTCTAAAAAATGTACCTTCATTGGATATGGAGTAGATGAATTTGGTTATCGGTTATGGGATTATGAAAATCACAAAATTATTAGGAGCAGAGATGTTATATTCAATGAGAAGGTCATGTATGAGGATCAGCTGCAGGAAAAGAAGCATGAACATGCCAAAAAGAAACATGTGGTTATGGATGAGATTCAAGAAAATAAAATGCCAGTGGTACCTGATGCTTAGCAACAACAAGTTATCCCACAAACTCCTGCAAGTGTTAGATGTTCTACAAGGATAACTAGACCTCCTAAAAAATTTTCTCCATCATTATATGCTATATTATTAACTAATTCTGGTGAACCTAAAGGTTATGAGGAAGTAATGCAAGTAGATACCAAAAAGCAGTGGGAGCTAGGCATGAAAGAGGAAATGGATTCATTACTGCAGAATCAGACTTGGGACTTAGTTCAATTACCTGCAGGTAAAAGAGCATTACTAAATAAATGGGTTTATAGGTTGAAGGAAGAAGATGGAGGCAAGAAAAGATATAAGGCTAGACTCGTGGTAAAAGGTTTTGCACAGAAAAAAGGTATAGATTTTGATGAAATATTTTCTCCAGTTGTAAAGATGACTTCTATTAGAACAATTCTAAGTCTTGTGGCTATGGAAGACTTGCATCTTGAACAACTAGATGTGAAAACCACTTTTCTACATGGGGATCTGGAAGAGGAAATATACATGCAGTAACCAAAGGGATATGAGGTCAAGGGTAAGGAGGATTTTGTGTGCAGGTTAAAGAAGAGTTTGTATGGCCTGAAGAAAGCACCTCGGTAATGGTATTTAAAATTTGATAGTTTTATGGCTGAACAAGGTTACAAAAGATGTCATTCTGATTATTGTGTTTATTTCAAGAAATTAGGTAATGGTAGCTATATTATCTTGTTGCTTTATGTTGATGACATGCTTGTTGCCGGGTCCAACATGCAGCATATTAATGAACTTAAGCAGAAATTAGCAAATTCATTTGCTATGAAGGATTTGGATGCAGCAAAACAAATCCTTGGTATGAGGATCACATGGGACAAGACAAATAGAAAATTATTTTTGTCCCAAAGTGAGTATGTAGAGAAGGTGTTGAAAATGTTTAACATGCAGAATACAAAAGCAGTTAGTACACCTTTGCCTAGTCATTTTAAGTTGACTAAGATGTGTCCAAAGACACAAGAGGAGGAAGATAAAATGTCTAAAATACCATATGCATCAACAATTGGTATCTTGATGTATGCAATGGTATGCACAAGGCCAGATATTGCACATGCAGTGGGAGTTGTGAGTAGGTATATGAGCAATCTAGGAATGGAACATTGGAATGCTATAAAATGGGTTCTCTGATATTTGAGAGGTACTACTTCAAAGAAACTATGTTTTGGAGGAACAAATTCTACTCTAAAAGGATATGCTAACTCTGATCTGGTGGGTGATATTGATAATAGGAGGAGTACTACAAGGTATGTTTTTACTGTAGGAGGTACTGTAGTTAGTTGGATTTCAAGGCTGCAAAAGGTTGTTGCACTTTCAACCACTGAAGCTGAGTATGTTGCTGCTACAGAAGCTAGCAAGGAGATGATTTGGTTACAATGTTTTCTAGAGGAATTGGGGCAGCAACAAGAAGATAGCCCTTTGTACACTGATAGCCAGAGTTCCATTCATCTTTCTAAGAACTCAACTCTGCATTAAAAAACTAAGCATATATAGCTCAGATACCACTTCATCCAGTCAGTTTTAAAGGATGGGCAGTTGAAGCTAGAGAAAATTCACACAAGTGAAGATCATGTAGATATGTTCACAAAGGTAGTTACAAGGGAGAAACTAATTTCCTCATTAGTTTTTGTTGGCCTTCATGACTGATAATGGTGGACTTAAGAAACTAGCTAGGCCTGTAATCCAGTGGGAGCTGCAAGCACAGCGGTGTTGTCCAGGATCAGTCTCCAAGTGGGAGATTGTTTGGTGTGGAGCCTAATCAGTCTCCAAGTGGGAGATTATTGGTATGTGGCAACTGATCATGCAAGTACTGTACACAAGTTATGTATCCTTGTAGGGGTTCGGGGGTGTAGCCCTTGAGAAATTTGTTTTCCCTCTTTTTACATGATTAGAGTCAGTTGTTAGTTTTTGTTAACCGACAAAAGAAAAATGACATTGCAAAACCCTAATTCTATAAGCTTCTGAAAAGCTTGTTATAAGCGGCTGGGATGTATGGTATAGAAATGTATTCACGAGATTGTAATCTATTTTGCACTGGATAATAATATCATTGGATGGCTGAGTTTCTGTGGATGTAGCCCATATTGGGTGAACCACGTTAAATTTCTGTGTTGATCTCTTTTGTGTGATTCCTCATTGTTATATTTGGCTTATTTAATCTTCATATAATTGTTAGTGTTTATTTCTTTGATCTACCCTAACCCTAATAGAAGGTCCCCTTGTTGGTCCTCCTCCCCCTAGTGGCACGAAGAGTCCTCTAACTGAGGACACTGATTGCCCTATCTTGCGTGACCCTGATGCCCCTGATGGGCTCCGCTCTCTGTAGCTGGGTGCCTGTTGAGCTGCCAGCACCGCACCAACATAGAGACCCCTATAGTACTTGGCCTCTCTACCTGCTGACACTAGCTCTCCCTGCACATCGATGAGCTTGCTATACAACATCCTCTGATCGACACCTAGTGTGCGGCATGCCTCCTCTCTCTCCTGCCTAACCCTCTGTAGGGTGGCCTCTATTGTCAAATGTAACTGTACTATTGCATACCTCTCTAAAGTCACTTGGGCTAGCTACCCGTCATCTATTACCAGTGCTGGCACGACCTGTGCCTCTACCAAAGCTGCCTGTGCCACTGCCAGGGCTACCTGTGCCTCTTCTATTGTCTGTGCATGTACATGTACTAGGACCTTAGCCTGTCTCACCTCCACCCTCACTACATTCCTATCCCTCTACAATCTCACCATCTAGAGTTCCAACTAAGTCCTCCATGCAATCTCCTCTTGTAGCAGCCACTGTGCTTACTGCAACTCAGTCTCTACGACTAGATCCTCCTACTCTGCCATCTCTACATCAGCCTGCTAGCCTCTATCCTCTCCACCTGCCTGCTATCTAGCCTCTCTGGCCTATCGTCTCATCCTCACCTCTCCACCTGGCACCAATACCTCTCGCACTGCCTTGGCCACCCCTGGTGTAGTCAACCTCACTAGCCTGTGTGTCTGCTAGTACCTATCATACTCTGGCAATGTACCTAGATCTGCCAATCATAAATCCCAATCCCATCTCACTGGGACAAGTCCCCGCAACTCTGTCAAAGTTGTAGCCATCGAAATCTCTGCATCCCAGTCCCCAACCTCCCGTCGTGTCCTTGCATGTGTCACCTCTCCAACTGGCAACCCTTGTGGTAGGCCAAACTGTTTGAGCACCTTCTCTAGCATGTATCTCTCAATAGTATCTATGCATCTCCCAAATAGATATCAAGCCTATCGGCAGTACATCAGTTGCTCATGCTCATCCTCCCATGCCTCACATAGTAGTCATGGTCACCAAATAAATAGGTCCATCTTGTCAATCTGTCGCCTCCAATGGCTCACAGATCCAAGCCATCGGTGGGTGATCACTCCCTCATATAAAAATTCATATGGCTCCCCCCTCTCACGGTGGCACTGTGTAATCAGTTTGATAACTAGGATGTGCTCCCAAGCCCACAGAGTCACACTTGTTGATAAACTCTGTCCTCTCTTGTACATGTAATCATGCATATCTCGGTACAATTGCCCCAACACACAAGGGCCCCATGTATAGAGGATGCCATGTGTAAACATCCCTAAAAATACAGTGCCCCATCCTACAGATAGTCCTCAGGATCACCTATCTAGGCAAAGGAAGCTGACAACCAATGAAGCCACAATCCATTTGATTTGGTCCCATAGTCTCAGTACATTTGCCCACTGAATCTCACCATCCTCTATCCACAAGTCATCCGTGTAGAATACCTCTATCATGCCAGCCTTGCCTCACCCTGGGTTGAAGTCAACTCTCTCGCCATCAATTGGGATCTTGAGGATGTGATACACATCCTCAAGTGTTACTATAGCCTCCCTTGTCAGAAAGTGAAATGAACATGTCTCACTATGATATCTCTCCACACAAACCACTCGTCAGACCTTTTTTGCAAATTCTCTAACTTACGACATATACATACACAACAATATGATGCAAATTAAGTCTAGGTCACCTTTGCCCATCTCTAACCTAAGTGGTCATCTCCTCAGTCAACCCTAACTACTTCACTATTCTAACCTAACTAAAAGTGCCTCATCAACTCCAATCGCACTCCACTGTTCTACCCAAAGCACCTTACTATTTCAACAACAACACTTTACTGTCCATACCAATAACGACTTGTTTTGCACAAGCGTGCTTCCCTGTTCTACCAATCATGCCTTACTAAACTTGCAGGTGCGATGTGTTTTTTGCAACACCCATTCCAACCATGCCTAACTACCTTCCCAATTGTGCTTTACTGTCTTTCCAATCGTGCTTCGGGATCATACCAACCGCACTGCGGCGCGATGTCTAAAAACCAATAGTGCTAAGCTTTGGCTAAAGGCATTTTACTAACCTACCAACTGCACCTTAGCACACCAATGGCACTTTGACCGACTACCAAGAGCACCCTAGCATGGCACAACGCTTTTGCCTGACCTAGAAACCTACCTAGACAAAACCCTAAAAATGACCTACAAATTCAAATACAAAGAGGTTATCAAGCACTTACCATTGCTGGTGCTTCCGCTGGTCTCCCATACGTCCACACCAGCTCCACCTGATGCTTATGCACTGGGGTCGGCATCTCTCCACACTGCAATCTCCTTCTCCACTCAACACAAACACTAAGCTAAGAGACTCCAAGCTCTAAATTTGGTGCAACTCTTAGTATGCAAATGAAGAATGTGGTCCCCTTGGGACCTATTTATAGTGTCCCTCCCTGTTGTCTTCCCACCCATGCTTTTTTTCTACATTGTCAAGCACTCTTCTAGTCGAGCATCAACCCAGTTCTTTTGTCGATTCCTTGTCTTTTCTCTCAAGGGGGCATACGCTGGAGAAGCTAGCTACACTAGGGTGTCAAAATTATATCGTGTCTTCAACAATCATTTTCTTTGACACAACGTTATAAACTGCATTGCATCAAAGAGGGGCAAAATACAGACATCCTAAAATGACCATGTCTTCAAATCACTTGCATATTGTCTAATCTATCACATCACCTGTATTTCAACATTAATTGAATAATCTAATTATTTAATTAATTTCATCAAATTCTTCCAAAACTCCAAAATTCAACATTAATTGAATAAATCCTCTTTATTTAATTAATTTCATTAAATTCCTCTATATTCTTCCAAAATTAAATAATTTTATTATTTAATTAAATCATTATCCTCTTTCAAATTTCAAGTCTACATTAATTAAATAAATCCTATTATTTAATTAATTCATCACAAATCCTCTTATCTATAATTAAATAATTCTACATTATTTAATTAAATCAAATTGCTCTTCCAAATTTAAATAAATCATGCAAATTTATTTAAATTATCTCAATCCTCTAAAAATAAATAAAATCAAGTATTTTATTTATAGTCTTCATATCTTATCTATTCTTCAAAAATTATGCACAATCAATTAAATAAATTTATTTATTTAATTTCAATTATCTTCCAATTCCTCTAAAACTGTTATGTTAACTCATGCACAATCAGTCTTATTTTTAGCACTCTAAAAAAGGCAAAGTTACAAGTTGAGTTAATTGACTTAATTTATCTTGTTTTCATCATATCTTAAATAAAAATATCCTTATGGAGTGACACATGTCGTGTGCACATTCATCATGAGTTATTTGATTTATCTCAACCATTCATTCTATGGATTTATCTCATCGATTGATCGATCATGTGTGAAACCTATATAAAGCCCCCTCATCTCCTTCACAAATCCTCTTCGATCACTTATTCTCATGCATCCTTTACAGTGCTTTGAGCATGCATCACATCGTTGAGTACTTTTACGATCTTTTGACATTGATCTTTGAAGCACTTTGAGCACTTTGAGCATTCACTTGTTGCAAACATGGTTTCGCAACATATTTGAGCAATCCACAATCGACAAAAGAGAACAATACAATCTGGTAAAGATTTCTTGTTTTATTTGATTTATTCATTTATCATGACTTTTTATTTAAATAGATCTCTATATGTTATGGGTTATTGATTTGATTATTATCATAGTTTTGATTTTATCATTTGACCTATTAATTTTCTTCATACACACATACCATGACGTACATTAAACTTCCTACAGTTGAAGCATATGGTACCTTGGAAATTTTTTCTTCCTCCTCTTGTGTCTTATAACACATCTCCTTAGTCAATTTCAAATGACTAGAAAAAGGTGTGCTAACAGCTTTTGCATTCTCCATATGGAATCTCTGCAACACCTTTTCAACATAATTAGCCTGAGATAGAGTCAATTTTCTGTTCTTCCTATATCTGCAAATTTTCATACCAAGGATTTGTTTTTCTATCCCCAAATCCCTCATAGTAAATGATTGTGCTAACTGTTGTTTTAACTCTCTTATGTGATCCATGTTAGACCCTGCTACAAGCATGTCATCAACATATAAACATAAAATAAGGTAGCTGTCATTATCCAACCTCTTAAAATAAACATAATGGTCAGAATTACACCAGTTGTAGCGTTGCTCAACCATAAAACTATCAAATTTCAAATACCATTGCTGAGATACTTGTTTTAAGCCATATAAATTCCTTTTCAATCTGCATAGTAGTTTCTCCATACCTTTGACCTCAAATCCCTGTGGTTGTTCCATATAGATCTCCTCCTCCAAATCACCATGGACAAAGGCAGTTTCACATCTAGCTATTCCAAATGCAAATCTTCAGCAGCCACAATACTTAAAACAGTTCGAATAGAAGTTATCTTGACAACTGAAGAAAATATCTCATCAAAATCAATACCTTTTTTTTGTGCAAATCCTTTGACAACTAACCTGGCTTTAAATATTTTATTACCTCCATCTTCCTCTTTCAGCCTATAAACCCATTTGTTTGTTAAAGTCTTTTTACCTGCAAGCAACTTACATAATTCCCAAGTCTGATTGTTCAGCAAGGAGTCCATTTCTTCTTTCATTGTAAGCTCCCACTAAACCTTTGTATCCACTTGCATAGCTTCATCATACCCTTCAGGTTCACCAGCATCTGTTAACAAAATAGAATACAAAGAGGGAGAAAACCTTTCAGGAGTTCTACTTAGCCTTGTTGACCATCTAACATTCACTCGAGTTTGTAGTATTTCTTGTTGCTATTGTGGAGCATGAGGAACCACTAGAACATCACTATCTGGAGTATCATCCAGCACTACATAATCCTTTTCTTTCTTCTCATGCTATTGCAACTGATCTTTTTACAACACCTTCTCATTGAATACAACATCCTTGCTTCTCACAATTTTCTAATTTTCAAAATCCCAAAGCCTATAACCAAATTCATCAATGCCATATCCAACGAAGGTATATTTTTTTGATTTTGCATCTAGCTTAATTCTATTTTCAGAATCTACATGTGCAAATGCTTCACATCCGAAGGTTTTGAGAGAAGAATAATTCACCTTCTTACCTGTCCATGCTTCCTCTAGAATACCACAGCCCAAAGGAATTGAAGGACCTCTATTAATTAAATATACAATGGTGTTGACAGCCTCTACCCACATGTTTAAAGATAGCCCAACATGCAATCTCATGGTCTTTGCATGCTCTATTATTGTCCTATTCATGCACTCAGCCACTGCATTCTCCTATGGAGTCCCTAGAATCATTTTCTACCTATGGATTCCATTAAAGGAACAATAATCCTCAAATTCTTTGCTGCAATACTCACCATCATTATTAGATCTGAGACATTTTAATCTTTTACCCATCTCATTCTCAACCAAGCTTCTCCATTTTTTAAATATTTCAAATACATCAGATTTCAGCATGAGCAAATAAATCCAAACCTTCCTAGTTGAATCATCTATGAATGTAACATAATACTGAGAGCCACCAAGAGAAGATACCTGAGCCGGTCCCCATACATCTATATGCACAAGCTCCAACTTTTCATCTTTCTTTTGCTTCCCATCCTTGAGAAAACTAACTCTCTTTTGTTTGCCATACACAACTTTCACAGAAATCTATATTAATACATTTCAGACTTGGTAAAACATTCTTAGAATGAAGTACCTTCATATCTTTTTCACTCATATGCCCAAGTCTGTTATGCCATAGTGTTGTCTCAGAACCTGTGGCAATTGTTTCAGTCTCTTCTTGTGAACCTACAGCAACTATTCCTGAACCTGCTTAGTTTTTCTTTTCAACAACTAAAGTAGAAGGAACAATATGACCTATACAAAGATATAAGGTGCCTACTTTCACAACTTTTGCTACTATTAAGGCACCTCTTGTAACCTTCCAATTTTTATCAGTAAATGTAACAATGCAATCTTCATCAACTAGCTGTCCTACTGAAATTAAATTCCTACTCAGCCTTGGAACATGCCTTACCTCTTGTAGTAGCCAATGATTCCCATTCTACAACTTAATCTTGATTCTTCCCTTTCCAACAATTTGACAAGGTCCATTATCTCCCAAATAAACTAGCCCAAAATCCCTTTGGACATAATCAAGAAAATAATTTCTATGGGGTGTAGCATGAAATGAGGCCCCTGAATCTAAAATCCATGAATCATCAGCATTATCTAGGGAAAGAATTAAAGCATCATCTCTAGATTTATGACTTACCACATTTGCCTCCTTATTGCCTTCTTGTTTGTCTCCTTATTTATTTTTCCAAGACCAGCAATCTTTCTTTAGATGACCCAGTTTCCCATAGTACCAGCAATCTTTCTATCCTTTGGATTGGGACCTCTTGTCCTTTGATTTTCCTCATGACTTCCCATGACCTCTAGAACCTTTTCCTCTCTCCTTTGATCTACCCCTACTTTTTGTATTCAAAACACTACCTGATGTTGACCCTCCTGAGCTTTTCTATTGCATTTCCTCGCTAAGGATAACACCAACAACATCATCAAATTTCAAAGTGTTTGAACTAGAGGCAGAGTTACTTACAACCATTACCAAGCTATTCCACCTTTCTGGCAAAGAACATAAAGCTAAGAGAGCCCTCACCTCTTCATCAAATTTCACTTTTATAGAAGTTAACTGACTGGTAATCGTATTAAACTCATTTAAATGATCTATCACATATCCACCTTCAATCATTTTCAAATTAAACAAACGCTTCATGAGAAATACCTTATTTGAGGCTTAAGGTTTTTCATACAATTTAGCTAAAGCTTTCATCAATTCACTTGTTCTCTTTGCTTCTATTATATTAAATGCCACAGATGGTGTCAGGCACAACTAAATGGTTCCCAGTGCCTTTCTGTCCAGAAGTTCCCAATCCTTATTAGTCATTGTTGCTAGTGTCTTGGCTATTCCTTCCAATAGCCTCCATAAATCCTTCTGATAGATATAATCATCCATTTGCATCTTCCATAACTGATAGTTCTACCCATTGAATTTTTATACCTTAAATTTACCCTCATCTGCCATTGCTCCCACTCAACTATGAGACTCCCACTCAACTGTGAGACCTTCCTGCAGACTATAATCAAACACAAGCCACTCTGATACCTTGTTAGGGTTAGCCGGTAGAAGATACCAATTAAATGCAAATAAAGATTAAACAGAGGAATGAAAATACACAATAATAATAATAGTGAGAGACAAGTTTTAACGTGGTTCACCCAAACTCAGGTTACATCCACTGACAGAGAGTACTATTATCACTCAGTTTTGCACCCTTGCATACAGCCGTGAAGCCTCTACAAACTGGAGTAACATGGGATTGATCTCTAAGTGTGGGACTTTGCTAAGTGAGATCAGACCTCCGGAGAAGGCTGGCTTCCTTGTCTAGTTATCACCTAAAACTACTAAATTTTGTGGGGAAAAGGGAGAGGGAAAGCTTGTAATGGAAATGAAATAAAATCTTGAAAACATAAAAGGGTGATACACCAGACAGATTTAAAGAAACTTCCACAGAACTGAAGGATGCACAATACAATCAGAATATGGCAAGTAGGCATACACAGGTTAGATGACTCTAGCAGAGGTGAGAAGCAATATGATTGAGAGGAATGAACATTCACAGACAGCCGTACACAGATTCACACAGAACTAGAAAAATTAGTAAAGAGGTAAAATTAACTTGCATATATTCAATGGAAAGGCACGGTTACAGCATATGAAAACCCTGTTTGGAAACAGAAAAGCCTTAATGCCAAAAAATTTCCAATGTTATTTACAACATTTGAATGCATATATATAGCATTCCAAAATTATTCTAAGTCAGTTACAAAATTTTCCCTATGAGCTGTCATAGAAAAAGATCTCCATCGATGACTGTCTAGCTGCATCAGTTATGGCATTGAAATTTGGAACTGGGTGGATGGGGAGATATTTAGAGTCTTTGTTGTAGCTGCTTACTCATCGTCAATCTAGAGATGAAGAGGTGGAAAGATATTCTTTGTTGTTAATGCGAGCTTCTTGTTCTGTCTGCTACAATGAATGCCCCAAAAATATCTCCATCTGCTAAAAGTCATCTCTAAGATGTTCATCGCTAAAAAATATGCATTTCCAGATCTAAAATTTGAAAAGTGACAAAGCTCCTGAAAAACCGTACCAAATGAAAGAGGGGACCAAAATATGCAACTTTGCTTCTTGGAGCATGCCGAAATTCACCAAAATGGAGGAGATACAGGCGGTCAAACTTTCGGTCAACTACCTGTATATATCATTTTTGCATCTCTGTGTATATCACTGCATCTTGGCACCTGAATCAGCATTCAAAAACTCATCCTACATCTCCTGCACATACATGGCACTTTGCATTTCGGCCCCTGTACATCCCTTTGCATTTCAAAAATTGCATATACATACAATTTCCCCTTGTATATGCGGGCCCTACCACTTGTATGTTAGCTTGTATCCTGCCTTGCATATCAAAATATATAAGCACCCATATATACAAGGTGGACCTGAAAGCCTTATGTGCCGAACTTGATCTTCGATTGAAATCCGCCTTGTATATTTCATTTGTATCTTTGACTTATATATGCAAATATATAAGTCCATATACATACAAGTCCGACCCCAAATGACCTTTAAGTATATTTGATTGTCCTGTCGGGTCTGGCTTGTATCACTTCCTTTTATATATCTCTTTGTATAGGCACGATATACAAGTGGCCTCATACATACAAAATGGACCTGGAGCCTGAATGAGGCAGAAATGATATCCATTTGAAATCCGGCTTGCATATCAGCATGGTATATTTGCTTGTATATGCATGATATACAAGCCACTATTCATGAGATCCTTTGTATGTCGAAACATACAATCCTTCCTGTATATGCGTGGGACCCACCATTTGTATCTCCCTCTCTGAATATGCAAACATACAAGCTGCGGACTTGACACCTGAATACACTAAAATTTACCTCTATTTGAAGTCCAGCTCGTATGTCTTTTCCTTGTTTATTTTCTTGTATGCACGAACATACAAGCCGCATATGCATACAAGTTGGATGTCAAATGGCCATTAACTATATAAGATTGCTTTGTCGGGTCCAGCTTGTATGTCCGACTTGCATCTTTGTTTGTACATTCCTAATATACAAACCCCTTTGTATATTGTCTTGTGTATCGGGTTGTATGTGCAAACATACAAGCCAATATACACTCCACTGTTCACTCTCCCTTTGTATGCTGAAACATACAATCCTGCTTGTATATGCGCAGGACCCACCATTTGTATCTCGCTTTGTAGCACTGTAGCAAATGCACATTTGTTTGTATATGCGGATATACAAACACAAATATACAAACTCCCTTACATACAAACAGGGAATCTTTGATGGAATATACCCACGATGCATATCTTCATTTGTATATAGCTGATTGTATGTGCGAACATACAAAGCAATATACAAGCCTTTTTATGCATACAAGCACAGAATATTCTGAGGAATCTTCAATGTATATTACCTTGTATATCTCAGCCTTTATATTCTTGGTGAATGTACATCCACTGTAGCGCATGTATGTCCACCGGCCTTGTATCTTTTCACTGCATATTCCTTTGTGTCTCCATTTGTATATCTGAATGTACAAGCCCCTATATACATGCAGACCCGATATACATTTAGCGAATATTTCAGGAATCTGCGGAAGATTCCCTAAATGTATATGCATTTCCTTGGCCCGATATACATTCAGAAAATGTATATAACTCAATTTTTTCATATTTTCTAAGGCCGATATAGATTTGCAAGCCCACCAAATATATATTTGAACTATATGTTGACCAAAGCTTTGACCATCAATAACTTCTTTATTTGGCCGAATTTCAGGGTGATGTAAAAAGCAAACCTGCCTATTTTTTCAAGCTCTTTCCAATGGTAAGGTTGTTTAGGCAATTTGGCACTTTTCATTTTTAGGCAACATTTTCTAAAGGCTTTTCAAGGAAAATACCAGGTTGACTGTTTGGCTCTAGTCAGAGGAAAAAATGGGTCAACAATTTGGTGACCTCTATGGGATGTTTGCCTGCTAAATAGTTAGATCAGTGGCCTATACATCTATTGGGCATAGAGTCACACAGAGACTAAAATATAGATATTTCTGACCTTAGCAAAACAAGATAGAAGCAATGAAGAACACTTGGAAGGCCAAACCAAGACAAAATGTTGAAAGCAAACTCTTTCAACTATGCTAGACAGCATTTAGGGAAAGCAAAAGCAGATCTAAACTAATATGCAACAGCACTTAATGAAAGCATAGAGACCTAATTTACTGATTTACAAGGCACTCATACCTCAAAACACCTCTTTAGGTGTATCCCATTGACTGGGATAGGTAGATTTTGTCTATCCATATTTGATAACTGAAATGCATTGTGCTCCTTGCATTCATTAATGAGAAATGGACCACTCCACATGTTGTCAAACTTGGAATGCTTTCCTGGTCTACTTTTTAATTCATCCCATTTAAGCACCATGTCACCCATTCTAAAGCTTCTGGGGGTGGCCTTCTGATCAAAATTTCTTTTTGTTTGAAGCTGATGATATTCCATAGTCTTTATAGCCTTGTCTCTTATTTCTTAAAGCTCCATAAGCTGAGCATATCTGACAGCCATGGGATTCTCTTCTTCAAACATTTCCAGCTGGTTCATGATGTCTAGTGCTGGCAGTTCTACAGAGATAGGCAATCTTGCTTCCTTCCCATATACTAACATATATGGAGAATTTCCAATGGACCTCTTAGGAGTTATTTTGTCTACCCATAATGCATATTTCAAATTAGTGTGCCAGGTCCTTTGGTTGTCCTCCATTGATCTTTTAATAATCCTTATGAGATTTTTGTTGGTAGACTCAGCCAAACTATTACCCTGTGGGTAATAATTAGAAGAAGTATTCATATAGATCCCATTTTTGACAGCACAATCAATTATCTTTAGGCCAACAAAGGATAAAGCATTGTCAGAAATTATTGACTCAGGCACTCCAAATCTGGAAATCAAGTCATGATAAAAATTTAAAACAACATTTTCATTTGATTCCTTTAGAGCTACTGCTTCAGTCCATCTTGTGAAAAAATTTGTACCTGTAAGAATCCACTTGTGGCCTACACTTGATGGTGGATTAATAGGACCTATGAAGTCCATACCCCATCTCATGAAGGGTTGCTCTATTTGAATTGGCCGTAAAGGTAAGGCTAGCAGCCTTTCTTTTCCTACAAAAATGGCACATTTTATACACTTCCTAGCCCATGAATGGGCATCCTTAAATAAGCTAGGCCAGTAATATCTAGCTCTCATTATCTTCCAGGTAGTAGTCTTCAGGGCAAAACGACCCCCCACTGCTCCATCATGAAATTCATGTAGTACCTTGTCAGTTTGATCTTTATCAATGCACCTTAACAATACACCATTAAAGTCCTTTCTAAAAAGGATGCCATTTATTAAAACATATGGACCCAATTGCAGTCTATAATATCTTCTTTTAGTTCTATTTAGACCTGCTAGACATTTGCCAGTTTGCAAAAATTTAGTCATATCAGTAACCCAACCTGTGTTCGCTACTACTGCATTATCTTAAGGTGCATCCTCAATGGTCAAAAGCATCTCATCCTCCTTGTTAGAACTGGTAGCGAGCTGCTCACTGAGTCCTTTGCCTCTGACAAGCTTGGTTACTTAGATATCCATGTCATATTCCATGACCTTGGTGATCCAACCCACTCTCTTCTCATTAACATCTTTACTCAACAGGAACTCTTTCACACTGGGATGAGCCACTATTAAATGTATCTTGTTATTGGAAACAAGATGCCAAAATTTCTTGAGGCTCCATATCACTACAAGGACATGCTTCTCAACAAAGCTGTACCTCTGCTCATATTCTTCCAGCCCCTGACTGAAAAAAGCAATTGGCTGCTCAAAGTTGCTACTCTGCTTCTGCACTAAAATTGCAGAGATTGTATCTAGGCCGCCATAAGCATATAGAATAAAATCTTTGGAAAATTTGGGATGTACCAAAGTTGGTGCAACTGACAATGCTTCTTTTATAGACTCAAAACTAAGTCTGGCCTCTTTTGTCCAATTAAAGACTATATTCTTTTTCAACATGGATGTCAAAGGTTTCAAAAGGTTTGCAATATCAGGGATGAACCCTCGCAGAAAATTAATTCTGCCAATAAAACTTTGTAATCCCTTCTTATGACTTGGTAAAGATAGCTCTAAAATGGCCCTTACTCTTTCAGCATCAATAGTAATGCCTTCTTTTGAGACAACGTGCCCTAATAGATTGCCTTCATGGACAACAAAAATGCATTTGTTTGGATTAAGGGATATCCCAAGCTCTCGGCATCTATCAAAAACGTGCCTTAAGTGGGATAAATGCTCAGATGCATTTTTGGAAAAAATTGTTATATCATCTAAGTACACCAGCACCAGTTTGTATAGCAAACCCTTGAATGCCATATCCATGGCTCTTTGAAAGGTTGAGCCAGTGTTAGAGAGACCAAAAGGCATCCTCTTGTAGGCCATGGTGCCCCACTTGGTAGTGAAAGCAGTTTTGAACTGATCCTCCTCTTTAACTAACACTTGATTGTAACTGGAAAATCCGTCAGCAAAGAAAATCTTTCTGAGCCAGCCACTACTTGTAAAATTTGCTCCATTGATGGAAGTGGATAGTGGTCTTTTAGGGAGGCTCTGTTTAGGTCTCTAAAATCAACGCACAGCTTGATTTCTCTATTCTTCTTCCTCACAGGGACAAGGTTTGAGACCCAAGAAGTATGCTTGATGGGAAAAATGATCTTTCCCTCAATTAGCTTAGTCAATTCTTTAATCATCAGGGGCTTTAGCTTTGGATTTAGGGGCCTCTGCCTCTACCTTACAGGCTTTGCACCTAGTTCCAATTCTATGGTGTGCTGGGCAATATGAGGGTCAAATCCCTTTAGGTCTGAATAATCCCAATTAAATACCTCCTTAAATTCCTGACAAAGAGCAATAAAAGCTCTCCTGTCCTCAGCTGAACAGATTTTACCTATTTTGAGGAGTTTTCCCTTGAAAATTTTTAACTCCTCATAATGTTCTTCTTTTATTTGCATACCGGTCGTAGTCTTCTTCATCTGATCATCGGTGCCAAAAATAGACTCCAAAGTCACCAATCCCTTGGGCAGCTTGTTTGTCTTCAGTTGAATAATCTGATCATTGCCATACTGTTGTTTGAGTTTATCCTGATTCATCATGGAAAACTCATCTTCCTCTAACAGGAATCTCAGAATCTATTCATCACTTTCAAAGACCTACCAATGAACATTATTGTCGGAGATAGAGGGTCTGTTAACTATTTTTACATGAGGCTGCATTTTCTCCTTTTGAATGTCACTAGGGATGTCAAACTGTGCCCCAATTGCAGCCAATCTATTAGCATGGGAGTTTTGATTTCTTGGAATGGAAATCAGATTAAAAGCATCAAACTCCTCAATCATGTTCCATACCCTATGCTTATAGCACTTCAAGGTATCATTTTTGGTAAGATGCAGTCCTCTTACCTGATTTACAATTAGTTCATTGTCCCCAAATACTTGCAAACAACCTATTTTCCTCTTTCTTGCCCACTGCAAACCCTAAATTAATCTTTCATATTCAGCAGTGTTATTGGTGCATGAGAAGGCAAAACGGAAAGTAGCATAATATTTTTCACCCTGTGGTGACACCAGCATTGCACCACCACCAGATCCACTTCTGCTCCTTGAGCCATCAAAGTACATTTTCCATACTTCTCCTTGCTGCTCTGTCTATTGTTCTACATCCTTTACCATACTTGGAATTACTGCCTTAGGCTCATGAAGTATATAGACCCCCATACCATTTTCTTGAATACGTGCTTCAGGATCATCTACAACATCTTCTGAGGACCATTCCCTTAATAACATTTCTGGTATACTCTCAGCTTGTAACTCTTGAGCCACCACAAGTTCAGAATCATTAGAAATAATGTGATTTGCATTAACCACACTTGGTGTATAGGGCTCTATGTGATGATTTGAAAATAATTTAGATCTTAGGGTCACCTTAGTGCCATATCTGGTCCTAAAAAATATATGGGACCAGTCGGAGGATAGGTATCCTCCTATTTGGGCTGTGAATTCTCTTGATAGGCACATGAAAAAATAGGGAGGCAAATCAATAATGAAGACCTCTTGGAAGATGGAAACATTGGGACAGGTATGTAGAGTAAGACCTAGGTCTTTTATTACACCCACAGTACTAATAACTGTGCCATCTAATTGGAGTACACCCTTCTCAAGAGGCTGGTACTTGAGCCCTAATTGGTCTGCAATTTGTTTAGACATCACAGAACTGCTCGCTTCACTATCCACCATGCAATTATGAACTAATTTATCTCCAATTATCAATGATATATAGAATGGGAGTGGCTTAGTACTTTTGTTAGGTTGTTTGCTATTATCCTCAGAGGAATTAGTAAGGATAGCCCTATTTGAGTCAATAGTTGTATCTTTGGACACCTTCAAATCAGACAAGGCAGATTGCAATAGGTCTTTTTGGCTTGGGATGGCTAAAGAATCCCACATAGACATTGTCACATTCATCTTTTTCATATTTTCAATAATATTGAAAGGTGGAATGGCACTCACCTTCTGATTTGATTTTGTAGCAGTGATGTCTGGTTGCAAACAAGGCATCTCCCTTGCTTTTGCTGGGTCATTTCTTTGTAGAATATGGGGAATTTGGGGTGCAGGAACATCAGTAGATGCTTTTCCTTTATTTGCTACTTGTTCTACCTCATAACCCCTTTTCTTTGCTCTTGTATTTGTTGCAAATAAGGTGTTATCGTTGTTTATGCCACAAAATTCACCTTCCTACCAGTTCATGAAAGAAGAATCACTCTGAGGTTGTTCCTGTTGTTGTATAGCCCCATCATTTAGTGTACTTGGCTTTGAGGCTAACACATTTTGCACCATTAAAGCCTGATTTATGACTCCATTTGAGTAGGCTACTTGACTGTGTGGCTGATTGCATGGGTAGCACCACTCATATTTAGCTGCTAGGTTATTCTGAGTAGGGACAAGGTCCCTTATGGTGTTAATAGGTGCTGGATTATAAGGCAGAAAAGGCCTTTGATTTACATTCTATCTGGCACCTTGATAGTTGCTTTGATAAGGCAGCCTATTAGCTTGATACGGCTGATTTTGGCCTTGAAATGGTTGATTCTGCCCTTGGCTAGATTGCTAATAAGAATGATAGGGCCTCTGGGGCTGTTGCTTCTTTATGTTTACTAGTTCATTTCCAAAAGTTTGAAGGATACCCTCAATCTTTTGTTAATTGTTTTTAATCTCTTTCAACTCTTGAGATGAACTAGAGGCAGCAGGTTCAGAATTAACAATATTTGGTAATGCTGCGATAGTAGGCATAGGGGGAAAACATGGAATTGGCAAAGGCATAGAAGCTTGAATCTCAGGAAAGATAGGCACTGGTGGTCTGGGTGCTATTTTTCTGGCCTGAATGAGATTATTCTCTGCTGTAATTGCTAATTCATACGCATCTAGTAAACTATTTCCTCCTAGTGATTGAATCATTACTGAAATATCACTATTTAGGGATTTCAAAAAATATAGAAATGCATATTCAGCTGGAGGTCTTACCATGGTAGGGATTCTATCCCATGTCTTCTGAAATCTAAAGTTAAAATCCATCATTTGCTCCTGTGGAGCTCTCTTTATGGTGGTCATCTTTTCAACCAATGATAGATTATCTAATTTTTCTTGAAATTGCTTGTTTAATTTCTCTCCTAGCTCATCCCAGGTTCCTATAGTTTGCACTAGTAGACTCCTAAACCACTACAATGCCTTCCCCTTGAAAGAGGCAGCCAGTAATCTGATGGCTACATTCTATTGTGTGACATGATGAACCCCACATAGAGATGCTATGTCTCTAATGTGCTTGATCGGAGTAGTTTGATTTTCCCCTGTGAAATAGGGTAGATTCTTCAAAGCTGCCATTGGTATCACATCATGCACCATTAGATTCAAAGGACTCCCCCCATCAAAAGTCACAAATGGTTGATTTCTTCCCATCTGAAGAGCTGTAGGTAGATTCGCTTGAGTTACTGTGGGAACTACAAAAGCAACTGGTCTGAAACCTGGTGGAGTTGACTGTACTCTTTTAGAAACTGGAGTCCTTGCTATAGCTCTGCTCTGTCTTTTGGGTGGAGAGAGCTGCAAATATTTGAATGAGCCTGAACTTGAACTCCTAGTTGCTATCTTTCTCATAAAACATGTATCAGCAAAATTGGTCTGTTTGTCTTTCCTCAGTTTGAGTCGCCAGATGTGTAAATTTTAACCTCTTAAAGGTCTACAATTACTGGTTGTACATCAAAACCAGCAATAATGGCTGTTAATTTGATTGTTACTCTGATTTCTTGGGTCCCATCGGGCGTGCCAAAGTTGTTATCACTCAGTTTTGCACCCTTGCATACAGCCATGAAGCCTCTGCAAACTAGAGTAACATGGGACTGATCTTTAAGTCTGGGACTTTGCTAAGTGAGATCAGACCTCCGAAGAAGGCCAACTTCCTTGTCTAGTTATCACCTAAAACTACTAAATTTTGAGGGGAAAAGGGAGAGGGAAAGCTTGTAATGGAAATGAAATAAAAGCTTGAAAACATAAAAGTGTGATACACTAGACAGATTTAAAGAAACTTCCACAGAACTAAAGGATGCAGAATACAATTAGACTATGGCAAGTAGGCATACACAGGTTAGATGACTCTAGCAGAGGTGAGAAGCAATATGATTGAGAGGAATGAAACATTCATAGACAGTCATACATAGATTCACACAGAACTAGAAAAATCAGTAAAGAGGTAAAATTAACTTGCATATATTCAATGGAAAGGCACGGTTACAACATATGAAAACTCTGTTTGGAAACATAAAAGCCTTAATGCCAAAAAATTTCCAACATTATTTACAACATTTGAATGCATATATATAGCATTCCAAAATTATTCTAAGTCAGTTACAAAATTTTCCCTATGAACTGTCATAGAAAAAGATCTCCATCGATGATTGTCCAGCTGCATTAGTTATGGCGTTGAAATCTAGAATTGGGCGAATGGGGAGATATTTAGAGTCTTTATTGCAGCTTCTTACTCATCGTCAATCTAGAGATGAAGAGGTGGAAAGATATTCTTTGTTGTTAATGCGAGCTGCTTGTTCTGTCTGCTGCAATGAATACCCCAAAAATATCTCCATTTGCTAAAAGTCGTCTCTGAGATGTTCATTGCTCAAAAATATGCATTTCCAGATCTGAAATTTGAAAAGTGATAAAACTCTTGAAAAACCTGCCAAATGAAAGAGGGGACCAAAATATGCAACTTTGCTTCTTGGAGCATGCTGAAATTTGCCAAAATGGAGGAGATACAGGCGGTCAAACTTTCAGTCAACTACATGTATATATCACTTTTGCATCTCTATGTATATCACTACATCTTGGCGCCTGAATCAACATTCAAAAATTCATCCTGCATCTCCTTCTACACATACATGGCACTTTGCATATCAGCCCCTGTACATCCCTTTGCATTTCAAAAATTGCATATACATACAATTTCCCCTTGTATATGTGGGCCCTACCACTTGTATGTTAGCTTGTATCCTACCTTGCATATCAAAATATACAAGCACCCATATATACAAGGCGGACCTGAAAGCCTTATGTGCCAAACTTGATCTTCGATTGAAATCCGCCTTGTTTATTTCATTTGTATCTTTGACTTATATATGCGAATATATAAGTCCATATACATACAAGTCCGACCCCAAATGACCTTTAAGTATATTTGATTGCCCTGTTGGGTCTAGCTTGTATCACTTCCTTTTGTATATCTCTTTGTATATGCGTGATAAACAAGTGGCCTCATACATACAAAACGGACCCGGAGCTTGAATGAGGCAGAAATGATATCCATTTGAAATTTGGCTTGCATATTGGTATGGTATATTTGCTTGTATATGCACGATATACAAGCCACTGTTCATGAGATTCTTTGTATGTCGAAACATACAATCCTTCCTATATATGTGTGGGACCCACCATTTGTATCTCCCTCTTTGAATATGCAAACATACAAGCTGCGGACCTGACACCTAAATATGCTGAAATTTACCTCTATTTGAAGTCTAGCTTGTATGTCTTTTCCTTGTTTATTTGCTTGTATGAGCGAACATACAAGCCGCATATACATACAAGTTGGATGTCAAATGGCCATTAACTATATAAGATTGCTCTGTCGGGTCCGGCTTGTATGTCCGACTTGCATCTTTGTTTGTACATTCCTGATATACAAACCCCTTTGTATATTGTCTTGTATATCGGGTTGTATGTGCAAACATACAAGCCGATATACACTCCATTGTTCACTCTCCCTTTGTATGCCGAAACATACAATCCTACTTGTATATGCACGGGACCCACCATTTGTATCTCCCTTTGTGGCACTATAGCAAATGCACATTTGTTTGTATATGCAGATATACAAATGCAAATATACAAACTCCCTTACATACAAACAGAGAATCTTTGATGGAATATACCCGTGATGCATATCTTCATTTGTATATAGCTGATTGTATGTCTGAACATACAAAGAAATATACAAGCCTTTTTATGCATACAAGCATGGAATATTCTGAGGAATCTTCAATGTATATTACCTTGTATATCTCAGCCTTTATATTCTTGGCGAATGTACATCCACTATAGCACATGTATGTCCGCCGGCCTTGTATCTTTTCACTGCATATTCCTTTGTGTCTCCAAATGTATATGCATTTCCTTGGCTCGATATACATTCAGAAAATGTATATAACTCAAATTTTTTCATATTTTCTAAGGCCGATATAGATTTGCAAGCCTGCCAAATGTATATTTGAACTATATGTTGACCAAAGCTTTGACCATAAATAACTTCTTTATTTGGCCAAATTTCAGGGTGATGTAAAAAGCAAACCTGCCTATTTTTTCAAGCTCTTTCCAATGGTAAGGTTTTTTAGGAAACATTTTCTAAAGGCTTTTCAAGGAAAATACCAGGTTGACTGTTTGGCTCTGGTTAGAGGAAAAAATGGGTCAACAAGTACAATATTATTATCCAGTAAATCAAACTGATTACAACTAGCAATCCTTGCAACTCAATACCACTGCAAAATGCTACAATACATCAATGGAAACCCTAATTGTTAGTCACTTTTATCAATCCTTATGATGGTTACAAAATATGGTTTTTTTTTAATGTTGGCCAATAGAAAAATAACTCCCGACGCCTTAATAAAATAATAAAAATCATTGGAGGTTTCAGGGGCGCTGCCCCTTGACCTCGTTAAATAATTTTGGGGGAAACCTCACTGATAAAAGTGGGGTAAATTTAACCTCTGAGTCTGATAGGCCCCATATAACAAAAGTCTACATTGAGCAACCGAAAGGATATCAATTATTAAAACAAGGTGATATGGTGTGGAAATTAAAGAAAGCCATGTATGGACTAAAGCAAGCCCCCAGAGCCTGGTATGCAAGGATAGACAAGTATTTGTTGCAACTAGGGTTCAGTAAAGGCACTGTAGACAACAATCTATATTTCAAAATTAATGATAATCAGATCCTGTTGTTGTACTCTTTGTTGATGATATTATCTTTGGAGGGAATGAAGGTATGTGCATGAAGTTTGCATGTGAAACACAAAATGAGTTTGAGATGTCTATGTTTGGTGAAATGAATTTCTTTTTAGGTCTGCAAATTAATCAGTTAGATAAAGGAATCTTCATATCTCAGTGTAAGTATGTGAAAGAGTTGTTGAAGAAGTTTGAGATGGAAGACTTTAAAATGGTATGCACTCCCATGGTAACTAGCTGCAAGTTGAGCAAAACTGATGAATGACCCAAGACTGATCAGTAAAGGTACAGATCCATGATTGGAGGATTGCTTTATCTAACTCAAACCAGACCTGATATAATGTATGTAGTTTGTCTTGTTACAAGATTTCAAGTTGATCCAAGAGAGTCACATGTGATGGCAGTTAAGAGAATCTTGAGGTATTTAAAAGGCACACTAGATCATGGCTTATGGTATCCAAAGGATAATGATTTCACTCTTAGTGCTTATACAGATGCAAATTAGGTTAGAGATGTTGATGACAGAAAGAATACAAGTGGAGGCACTTTCTTCTTAGGTAATAGATTGGTTTCATGGCTGAGGAAGAAGCAAGATTCAATCTCTTTGTCAACTGCAAAAGTAGAGTATATTGTAGCAACATGTTGTTGTACTCAAGTGTTATGGATGAAATAGACTTTGAAGGACATAAGAGTTGTATATGAAGATCTAGTTGCAATCTTCTGTGACAATACAAGCGCTATAAACATTTCAAAGAAACTAGTGATGCACTCAAGGACAAAGCATATATCTATAAGGTATCACTTTCTGAGAGAAAAGGTGATAGAGAATGAAGTAAAGATGGAATATGTGTCCACAAAGGATCAGATTGCAGATATTTTCATTAAGCCTCTGCCTAAGGATACTTTTGAGTATCTTAGAGAAAAGTTAGGGGTCATTACCCTTCTTGCTCTGAACTAAGATGCATAGAAATGCATTAGTCCAGTGGTGTTCAAAGTCTCATTCTTTGATCTGGATTGATGTTTTAAGGGCTACCACTCAGGGAGAGTAACTAAATGTTCTTGATAAAGAAAGTGTTGATAACATAAAAAGTTCAGTGGGATCAGACCAACATCATGCAAGTATGTGCCCTTTGCCATTGATGTCAAAGGGGGAGAGAAATCGTGTGAAAAAATCAGAGAAGAAAGAGAGCAGATGTGTAAAGAGAAAGGGGGAGAATCTTGTCTTGATTATCTTTATAGTTTTTCACATCATATGTTTCCATCAATGACAAAGGGGGAGATTGTTGCAAGTATGTGCCTAACCAGTGTTGTCATTGATGTCAACATATTAGTGTTATCATTGGTGTCAACTATAATCTTGTTTTGATGCTTGTTTGTAATGAGTTAGATGCTTTGTATTTGCCTATGTAAGTATTGGAGATCCTAATATTGAGGATATTGAGAAAATTTGCTCCTCTGGTGGAAACAGTGTGTTACAGAGTATCTTTGTTTACAATAGAATAGTCCAATAGATTGCTCGGCATTTCTTGTTGAATGAATATCTTTGTCTGTGGATTGGAAGTTGGTTAGAGGCATGTCTGAAGATTCTATATTCCAAGTTTGAGCCTCTAGTATGAATATTTGAGTGAGTTATGTTCACCAGAATAAAAATTGCTTTTTCTAAGTATTTACTGGTGATAGGGAGAATGTATTATGCTTTTCATTCCTCCATAGTTAAGTATTTTAGTATGTAGTTTTGCAATTAAGTTGGTAATGATGATAAGTTCCCTCAACTCAAATGGTTCATAATTTGGTGGTCCGCAAGAAATCATTTCTTTATGATAGTGGTGTTGTGCCTCGCACACATGCCTCATTCAAAAATGGGGACCCCCTCTTTTGATTTGGCTTAGGATGTCATTAGATCTTTTTCATCTCCCAAGTGGTTGAGTGGTCAAAGTGCATTTTGACCTTGATTAAATGATGATATTGAGAAATCACTTCAAGAATCTACTAGGTTAGATTTTTACATCCCTTTTGATTGTCTTGAATTGCCCTTTTGCACTAAATTGCCCTCCAACCCACCTGTGGGCCAAATTGCTATCTGTCCGACCGTTACGCTGATTTTCCTTCCAACCGACCTAGCGTTAAAATCCTTTGTCACTGACTTCAGCGCTAATTTTCCTCCCGACGGACTTCTGTGCTAAAATCTACTGCCTTTGACTTGCGTTATATCATTCGATCACCGACTAACTCAAATGAGGCCAAAATGTCTGCAAGTTGGAGGGACCTTAAAAGACCACAAAATATGCAAGTTAAACCTACAAGTCATAGTACTGAAAGGAGCTCTCACCGACCAAGTCCACAGTGACCAATTTCCCCGCCAAGTCTGAGCAAGGGAGAAACCTGGCCAAAACCCTAATTTGACAATCATACATTGTGCATTAATGGTGATTTGGCTAGGGAATAAAAGGGGTAAAATCCTTTGTTTAACTATCTTTTACATTTTGATCAGGATTTCCAGAGCTCCATTTAAGATTTTGAATGCCTTCTGCTACCATTTGTCTGAGTTCGATCTGCGACCACGACCTGCCTAGACAATCTGGATGCATCTTCTACATTTACCAGGTAGGATTTCAAACCTTGTCTTTGAGCCTTCACTGCATACCATTAGGGTTTGATTTAGTGTTTTTCTTTTCTAAATGGGTAACTTTAGGGTTTCTAGCTAGGGTTTTGTGTATAAGTCACTTGTTTTCCTTTCAAACCTTGCTAAGATTCCCTTGTGAAAACATAAACGGATTGCCATGAGCTGACCAGAACCATAACTTAAATGAACACTACTGTGAGCACTTTCAATTTTTAGCATTGAAATGAGGTCCGATCGACCTACAAACTTGTCAATTCTTCAATCGGTCGGTGACCTCTAAAAACTGCGCTACACTTTGAGGTCCATTTTGTGCTAAAAATGTTGACCTCTGACCTACATGCCCATGTCACATCTCACCAATTAAGTCAGAAGGACTTTGAAACCCTGCAAGCCTTGAAACTACTTTTTGCACTGAAAATCCCTTATACCGACCTTGCACTAAAAGACCCCATCTCCAACTTGGTCGGACACCTCGAATTTCTCTACAAAGTCGGTGACATCCTAAAGTCTTGCTAAGAACAAGACATCGGCCTAGCGCTAGAAATGATTCCTTCTGACCCTGCACTTTAACGCTCTCCCACCAACTTGGTTGGTCAACTCTAAAACTCACGCAAATCAGACCAAGATGAATCCCGCACAAATGTAATACAAACGATCTAAAAAGGACTTGCGCTAAATCACAACCGACTGACTGAACAACTGATAGAAGGTCAGTGACCTTCAAAAGCCACACAAGTCGGTAACCATCAAAATCCACGCAAGTGTTAAAAAGCATGAATAGTTGTAAAACCTTGAGTAAAACAAGCCCATTTCTCCTGTTGAGGTCAGCAGACCCTAGTTTTAGCGCTTTTCTGCCTACAAGTCGGATGACAATAAAAATAGCGCAAATCATGCAAAATGACTTTGTTTTAGAGAATTTTCAAAAGGAAAGTGACAAAATATTAGAGTTAATGTTGTAATGCATAGATAATGATGATTTTCATGAGATTTATTGCAACATTAATATTTCTTTACATGTATTAATGATGATTATAACTATTAGATTTCAGATTCTTTAAAAGGGTATATCAGTAGTACTAGTAGATTCATTAAAGTTCATCTTAGGCTTAGGGGTGTATGAAAGATTTCTTAAGATATCAAACTTATAAGGTCTAGTCCTGCAGACTAAATGACTGCTCGAGCCTAGGTTATAAAGTATGAATTCAAAGGAATACCTCCAGAGACCAAGATTCACTCTGGGTGGAGTGATGCAAGAGATACAAACCTAGGTCACATAGACCTAAATGACTTCAAATTGAGGGTCTTCGGTCCGAACCCAACTCCTAGGGCTAGAATACTTAGGGACAGTGGTATATCACAAGTTGTTGCCTTCCCCACCTCAGTGCAATGTGTAGAATTGATGGCAACAGGTGTAGATAGGTATGATGTCACGACAAGAACAATCCAAACAACCAAAGGGGATATCTTGGCTGATTTAAGCCCACCCTCTCTAACTGAGACCTTTGATATTTCTTGGCACAAGGTTATGACTATGCCAGACAAACAAGGATCAAAGGAGACCTATAACAAAGATGTAGAAGGATGCAGAAAGTACATGAATGACAATTGGGCCAAAAGTAGAAGGTCTGCTCTCATTAAACTTCCCCGAATACTATACAGGAGTGATTTCCATGATGAAATTGGAGATTTAGTAACTTTCTTGAGAAGGATATATGGATTACCTACGGCCTCCACTTTTGAGGAGTGGATGTTTGTTATCATCATTGAGATATTGAAAGGGACTAAGTTTCATTGGGCCCAAATTCTCAGTGACAATATTCATGAGGCCTTTAGCAATTTCAAGGATAAAAGGTATTTTAGATGGACATCTTATATTGTTTATGCATTCACAAGGAGAAATCACTATGTTGGGTTGTCCAAGATTGGAGAAGTCAGGAATGATGAGCAAACCTAGATAATGGTATATGAGTGCTACCCACAGCTGACCTCTTCTCAATCTTTGATACATTTCAAAAGAGTAAATGATGCTTTCACAATGTATATAACCAGAATACTATAAGGTAACACAACCTTGAGGATTTCCACTGAGGAAATGAATGAAATAACTAGGTATGGCAGATGGTATATCCAATTTGAGAAATTCACATATTTAAGGGTGCAAGGGTTCACTAGGATGGCTTATAGACTTCCTAGGTATCCCGATGACAAGACAGTGCTTCTAGAGCTATCTAGACAGTTAATACCCTGTGCTGAGAAGCTCAAACACTTGCACAGAACCAATGTTCAGTTTCCTATCAGGTTCGGCAAGGGGAACTATGCATGCCTTTCTTTGGCATCTGCAGAGCATTCTGACAAGGAGCTTCAACTCCTCAACTTACACTCCTACAATGCAAGGGATCATTTTGATCCAAACAAGGTGATGGAAAGATTCATGAGTAAGAAGTTGTTCCACAAGATGCATATTGAAGATATTTGGGTCAATTTCCTCAATGATTATGAGATTATGAAGAAGGCACATTCAAGGCTACCTCTAGATTTTATTAAGAAGTTCTACATTATGGTAGTACCAGACCAGCTGCAAGATGATGAAAATGTTATGGTCAGGGGACCATGGGAGGCTCAATACCATCAGCTTATTCCATTACCAAATTGGGCAAATGCAGAAGAGAGCTCCTTGGATACTATTATGAGGGAACCTATCAGATTGAGCAAAGCCTAGGTAAGAGGTCAGGTGGCTGCTCTAGAAGGATAGGGAATACAACTTACTTATACAACATTGGAATTTGATAAGGACTCCGAGGGAGAGGAAGATGAGCCAATCAATGTCACAGATGAGACAGAGCCAGCTGAGAGGCAGAAATCAGACAGTGAAGAACATACATCTCTGGCAGAGAAAGTGAAGAAGATTAAGAAGCCATCTGCAAGGCCTCCTCTAAAGAAGATTAGTCTCCCTCTACTAGAACAAGGGCCTCCAAGAAAAGAGACATGCCAAGTGGCCTTAGAGAAGGCTCTAAGGCAAAGAAGGTAAAAGTAAAAGAAGTTAGTAAGGAGGATGCTACAACCAAGAAGGATTCTAGTCCTCCAACTTCCCTATCTCCTGCTACCCAAAGCATAAGCACTGTTGTCACAACGCCTGCCGCTTCTACTACCACTTTTTCTTCTATCACTTCTTCCACTGCTACATCCACTTCACCCATGACCTTGGCTCTCATAACTCAAGAAACATCCCCTACCATATCTCTTACCACTGTCAGTGCAGCTACTTCCTGCTCATTGGTAATTTCTTCCAACACCTCTAGCAGCCCTATCTCCTCTGTTGTTGCCATTTTGTGCCCTTCCACTATCACTACACCTACATCTTCTACTTCTTCCACTTAATTACCTTTACCTCTCATTTCTACCATCCTTTCACCCCCTCTTCCTCTACCTTCACTACCCTTTCCTTCACCCCTTGTCATCTCTTCTTCCTTATCGTCAGTTTAAGCTAATCTGACACAGGTCAATGTGCATCCCTTGACCATATCTCTTGTTGTTCCTATTTCCCAAATGCCTACAGATTCTTTGGCTGTACCACTACTGCCTGGGATCAAGAAAGTATGTGCAGAGTTGGGATTGCACGAGCCTGAAACAACACTTGAGGAGGAGAAAGAAGTGTTGGCTAAAGTAAGTGATAGACTCCCATGAACCTTCGGTCAATGTTGAAGTTGTTGACGTATTTGATAGTCCTCCAGACAAAGGTCAGACGGAAGAAGTTTTCAAGTTAGCTCAAGAAACTACAATGGTAAATCTACAAAACCTAGCTCAATTAGAAGAAAAAGAAGAGATGAACAAAAAAGAATGAGGAACGAGAGCAAGAGTAGAAATCACCCAAAGAGCTGGCTGTAATTGATGGTGACAGAGACACTGAATTGAAAAAATCTTCTGCACCTGAGTGGCTGCAAGGTAGAATAGCCTATCCTAAGCCACAAGTGGAAATAATGCAGCTGGATTTGAGTACAACCCTGTCACAAGCTTAGAAGCCTAAGAAACAAAAGAAGGCTAAAATACAGTCCATAATATATATAAAGATGAGTCAAGATCAAGAATTGCAGAAATGGCAGTCCCACCAGCTGATGTAGCAAAAAAACAAGTCAGGGCAGAAGATTACGTAATATCTACAGTTGACCTGGGACCAGCCACTCATGCTCAAAGAGTGGATGATTTTAAGGAATTAGTCACATCAATTTTGGAACAATTGGACAAGGACGAGATGTCCAAGAAGGATTTGAAGCAGTAAAATGAAGAACTTTTCACATGCCTTCAGTTTTTGGTTAAGCCAGTAGATGCAAGAGGAGATATAAGGACGATACCCACTTTCCTATCTACTGATGAAATGGCCAGATTGGATGAGGTAAGATCCAAATCCCAAGGTATAGAAAATTGGCTATCAAAAGTTTTTGAGATGGGATGTAAAACTATTAACGCCTCTACTCAAGCGCACAAGAAGCTGGTAGAATTGTACAAGAAATGGAAAGATTTATGCAAAGAGTGTGACTCCTTCAATGAATATTATTCACATATGTATTTTTGGATAAAGAGTATCAGGGAATTGCCTGCCTAGACTCTGGTCGTAGAGAATATTTTGACTGGGAATTAGCTGCCAAAGGCCATTGAATAATATCAATAGCTATTTTTGAGAAAAGAAACTTTTGAAAATATAAAAGAAGCATATAAGCCAGCTGATGAGGAGCTAAAATCAATCATATATATGATATCAATGACTCTTTAAAGAATTGTCGAGAAGCATCCTATGATGACTATGCTCCATTTGATATTGGAAAATGTAAAGATAAGTTATATAAGGTGATTTTTGAAGATGCCACGCACAGTATGGAGGATAGGTTAGACAAGGTAAGTGACCTTAGGTCCAAATTTAAGGCGGTTCAAAAGGCAGGTGCAGAGATAGAGAAAATATACAGTAAATTCAGTTGGGAACTAGAGATGTTCAACTACCAGATAAATCATTTGAAGGATCTAGATCTGTCAGAGATTAATCTTGCACTTGACACGTGGCTGACTTACCATAACAAGCTGGCTGGCGAAGACAAAATTGACTTAGATAAAGAATCCTAATATTATTTTGAATATTTTAATGATGTAATCCCATCATAATTGTAAATTGTTGTATTTGGGGTAGCATGTGACTCTATTTTGTCTTTTCTATGCTTCTAAAATGTTCTCTTCTACTAATATATTGAGTTGGCTAGTCAAATTGACTAGATTCAATGTATCTGGAGGTTGTTTTTCATCTTTTTCATAGAAGACAAAATGTAATTTGAGAATTGATGTGAGCTATTACAGTTGTATTTATTGATGTAATCTGGACTGTCAGTGTCGAGATAATCTCCACCATTCATTTGAAAACTTGGTATGCTGCTTTTCTATATAAAGGGCTGCCATTTCCTTTGTTTGTAAGAGAGATTTTGATGCTGAAATGTTGACTCTATGCTATTTGAAGTAATGCAAAGCAAGTTTCTGTAGTAATTCTGAGAATTTGTGTCTTGTGTTGGCTCATTTTGGTTTTCATGGTTCACTTCTTGCTCTCCCATAGTTAGTTAGTTGTGCTTTTATAATGTTGATGGTTTATTGAAGTATCTGATGAATACTCTAAGTCCATACTTTTAGTTATTTGCTGATGGTAAATAGCTGTGTAAAGTTAGTCTGGGATGATTATTTGTGCTAAAGTTTAATTGCATTTCACAAGTTAAGTTACGCCGTTTATTGGGTATTTAACAAATGAATGCGATCTAAAAATCTATTGACTTCCATTGAAGATAGCACCGTTTTCTGCAACATTGTAACACCCATTTCAGTTTGGTAACTCAGGAAGCTGGTTAAAATTTTTAGAGTATTTGTCTACTAAAGGTAACCTGTGCATTGTGAATGTCACTTAAGATTCTTCTAAAACCCTAACCTTTTGCATTTTCTTTGAAAACCATCATTAGATTAGGAATTTTTAGTAGCATTTTACATTATTTATCAGCTGAAAATCATAAAAGGGTTTATGTGTGCTTGCTGCCCCAAGATTAAAAATCTGCAGATTGCATGTAAGACCCCTTGTAGGCATAGCTAGAACATACCAACTGGGAGATTCCAAGCAAGCTAAGACCTAGATGTATTATTCTTGGAGTAGTCCTACCTAGGGTAAGATACTTTTCAAGAGAGGTGTGAAACCAACAATCACACCTGCGTTGCTGCGTGCTAAAACCACCATCAACAAGTGGCTGACAGTGTTGTTTTAGTGCTCCAGTTTGAAGAATCCTCCTGACAAATTGGTTGAAGGTTATGCAGATGTTCTTGGTAATTACAATGTGCTTGTGGATGTCTCCTAATCATGTTCCTACCTTTGGATTGGTTCACAAAGAGAAATTTGGAATGTAGATAAAGATTGTTCTTAGAAGACTTAGTGTTAACAATAGTCTTAGTTGACTTGGTTGTTTTCACTACTTGTGGAGATGCATCGAAGATTGTGGAAGTGTGTCATGGCATGAAAGATTGCATTTGAGTCCTAGCTAAGGCATAACATGATCTACATACATCTTTTCCTTAGCTAGTTTTATTTAGGTCTAGACCTATTTCTATGTATGTTTGTAATGCCAACCTTGGAGATTGTTCCAATGGTTGATGAATGCAATGCCAACCTTGATGTACATTCGAAGGTTGATGAATTGTATAAAAGCATGTAAAGTAGTTGTGAAAAAGTCCCCCCAAGTGTGTGAAAATGAAAAGATAAGTGCGAAGGTATAAAAAGAGCAGAGCAAAGAAGTTATACTATGCCTCAATGGAAATCAACCCAGGCATGGAGTAGATGGTATCAAATTAGTTCAACAATCCTTGGCAGTGACCCAATCTTGGCAGTGAGCCTCAACATTTGCAGTGAGCATATTGGGTAGTGAGCCTCTATTTTTTGGTATTATTATAACATATATATTTCTTTGGCCTAACACCCATCGTGGTTTTTCCCTTTTAGGGTTTTTCATGTAAAAACGTGGTGTCTCATGTGTTGATGATAATATTGTGTTGAGTTTCTTATTTCATGTTTTCATGATAGAATCTAAATAATAGTAAACAAGTGTTTGATGTCTTAATGTTCATAAATAGTCAAATTTTTGAAGACCACTGATTCATACCCCCCTCTTAGTTGTTTAGTGCATTTCAACAGATCCAAATCCTATGGTAGATCAAAGTCTCTTGGAAAGTCCAAGGCCTTATGTTGGAACTACAGAAAACCTAGTCATTTCCACAAGGATTGCAAGGAGGAGAAAAAAAAAAGAAAAACCATGATTCTAACTCTGACAAGTCCTCTCAAGATGATGGATAAGCATTTGTCACTGCCTTGGCAACACATGCATCTGAGGATGTGTGGTTAATTGATTCTGGTGTATTGTTTCATATGACATCCCATAGAGACTAGTTTTTAAAGTATGAAGAATTCGATGGTGGGAAGGTGTACCTGGGTGATGACTCTCACCTAGAAATAGTTGGCCATGGAAGAGTCCTGATCAGATTCTCTGATGGTTGAGTGAAGGGGATCAATGGTGTACAACATATCCTTGGGTTGGCATGAAACCTATTATATGTAATTAAACTAAATGATGTGGGTGTGTAGGTTGTTTTCTCAAATGGAGGATGCAAGATGACAAGAGGAGCTATGGTGTTGGCTAAGGGTGTTTAGATTGGCACTCTATTTCAGCTTGATGCATGCATGGTTCAAAGTAATAGTGCCTCTGTTTCAAAGAAGAGAGCTTTAGATTCTTCATCCTCACCATTGGAAATAGTAGCCAAAAAGACTATTGCATCTACTTTTGATGGTCATGCATTCTGGGCACCCAAGGGTGCTCATTCTATGGAAATGAAACTTCCTACCAAGAAAACAATGTTGTGTCACCAAAGGCTTGGCCTTATTAGTGAAAAGGGTATGAGGACCCTAAAAAATAAAAACCTCATTGAGGGTATGAATGATTGTAACCTTGAGTTTTATTTCTGCGAACACTGCATATATGGAAAACAAAATCGTGTTCAGTTTTACCATAGTTCTCACAAATCTTCTAAGGTGTTGGATCTGGTTCACTTTGATGTTTTTGTTCCTGTTAGTGTTCCTTTGATTTTGAAATCTATATATTTTGTTTCATTCATTTATGACTACAATAGAAGGACATGGGTGTATTCCTTAGGAGTAAATTTGAAGTCTTTGCAAGATTCAAAGAGTTTAAAGCTCTTGTAGAGAATCAGAAAGATAGAAAGATTAAATGTTTGAGAACTGATAATGGTGGTGAGTTTTGGTGAGTTTTGCTTAGAAAAATTTGACAAGTTTTATAAAGAACAAGGTATTGAGAGGCATAAGACAACTTCATATACTCCTCAGCAAAATGGAGTTGTGGAGAGAATGGATAGAACATTTATGAAGAGGGCTAGGAGCATGATTAGTGGAGCTAGCCTAGAACAAAAGTTTTGAGCTAAAGCTGTGGCTACTGCTTGTTACCTAGTTAACAAGTCTCCTACATCAGTGCTCATTAACAAGACCCCTATGGAGGCATGGTCTAGTAAGAAGCCTTTGTTAAGACACATTTGATTATTTGGTTGTGAGGCATATGCACATGTACCTAAGGAGAAGCGGTCCAAGTTGGAGAACAAGGCAGTAAAATATATCTTCATTGGTTATGGCATCAGTGTGAAAGGGTACAAGCTATGGGATCTAGTGGTTGAAAGAGTTCTGTATCAAAGAAGTGTGATCTTCAAAGAGCTCAATCCTTCTTTTGTTGTTCTATAGCCAGAGAGAAGAAAAGAAAGATGATGTGGTTCAACTTCCTCCCACCCCTGAGAATGTTGAACTGAAGACACCAGTTGGATTTGACGATGAGGAGAGCTCTAGCTGTTTTGAAAGTTTAGAAGAAGAAGATGAAGAACCTCACCCTTAACTTCTAAGGAGGTCCATAAGAATAAGGAGACAACCTGAAAGGTTTGGTTATTTATTGCATGATTCTAGTTGTATTTTTTCTTTGATTTCTAATATTGATGATCCTAGGACCATAAGGGAGGCTATGGGTATGAAAGATGTAGGTTCCTGAAAGGAGGCCATGGAAGAAGAGATGGCTTCTTTGGAAAAGAATAATACTTGGGACTTGGTACCTTTGCCTGAAGGAAGAAAGTCTATTGGATGTAAATGGGTGTTTAAGAAAAAGTTTGGTTCAGATGGTAGCACTGACAAATATAAGGAAAGGTTGGTTGTGAAGGGGTATTCACAGGTGGAGGGAATTGACTATGGTGAGATTTTCTCTCTAGTTGCAAAGATGACATCTATTCAGTTCTTGTTATCTCTTGCAATAGCATATGATTTAGAGGTGGAGTAGATGGATGTGAAGACAACATTCCTTCATGGTGACTTGGAGGAGGAGATTATATGTCACAGCTAGAGCATTACATTGTGAAAGGTAAAGAAAATCTAGTTTGCAAGTTGAAAAAGTCTTTGTATGGTCTTAAGTAGTCTCCTACGATGTGGTACCAAAAGTTTGATGCATTTGTGTTGAGTATTGGATTTCTAAGATTGAAATCAATCATTGTGTTTACTTCAAGTTTGATAATGATCACATTCTCATTATAGTGTTGTATGTTGATGATATGTTGCTAATTGGGAATGGAAAAGGTTTGATTTTTGATTTGAAGTCTCAGTTGTCAGCATAATTTGAAATGAAAAATTTAGGGCCAGCCAGGTACATTCTAGGAATGGAGATCAGAAAAGACAAAGTAAATAGATAACTTTGGTTAAGCTAGAGTAAGTATGTGAAGACCATGTTGGAGATTTTCAACATGGCAGATTGCAGAGATTTGAGTGTTCCTGTTACTATGGGGACAAAGTTATATGTTGCTGATTGTCTGAAATCTCCTTCTAAGATGGAGGATATGAGTAGAGTACCTTATGCTAGTGCAATTGGTAGTTTGATGTATGTGATGGTCTATACAAGACAAGACATTGCCCAAGCAGTAAGAGTCCTTAGCCGATTCATGGTTAATCCTAGATGGATACATTGGGATGTGGTAAATAGAGTTTTCAGATATCTATGAGCTACTTCTGAGTATGCCTTGTGCTATCATGGTTATCCTACTGGTTCTCAACATTCTATGAGTATTCATGGATTTATGGATTCAGATTGGGTAGGTGACATTGACAACATGAGATCCAAAGTGCTTATGTGTTCACTATGTTTGGTGGTGCTATTAGTTGGATGAGTAAGTGGCAACCTATGGTAACTTTGTCCATAATTGAAGAAGAGTACATGGTAGCTACTCATTTGTAAGGAAGCCATTTGTCTTAAGAGATTGTGTTATGACATTGGGTTTGATGCAGGGAAGATTACCATTTCTTGTGATAGCCAAAGTACCATATGTTAGTTGAAGAATCCTACTTTCCATGCGAGGGCCAAGCACATTGATGTGCAGTACCACTTTGTACATGATATGGTAAAGGATGGGATGGTGAATTTGGAGAAGGTTGATACTTTGGTGAATGTTACAGATTCCTTGAAGAAGCTCATGAGCACAGAGAAGTTTAGATGGTGTTTGGAGTCTATGGGCCTCCTAGCCCCTAGTAGTTAAATCCTTTCATTCTATTGGCTCTTGAAAGGTGTTCAACAAGTGGGAGAATGTTGTGAATTAAGGTGTCTAAACATTTGCAAGTTCCTAGCATTTATTATTTAATTGTATATTTATTTTTGCCTATTATTGTATCACTTTGTGGGAGTTGGCATGGTGATGTGTCATCCTACATGGAAGGTGACTAAGTGTATTTTTGTCCTCATATGAGGAGATAGGAATACCACTTTGCGGTAGAAGACTTTTTCCATGTGTTGACATCTTTTGGGTGTTGTAAGAGGTTTATGATGTGTAAGAGTTATGACAGATTCCTATGAAAGAATCTATGACATGTAAGAGCTAGAAATAGAAGATCCTATGATAGGTCTGACAAGTGTCAAGAAGCATTTTTGCATGTAGAAGGTAGGTGCCCAAGTTTGACTATGACAGGTTGTAAGAGAATCTACTAATAATAGTCAGTTATGACATATTCTCTTACAACTATAAGAGTTATCATATATGACAGATTTTATGACATTGTAAGAGCATCTATAATACCTTAATTGAGAAAATTTGGGGTTCCCAAGTTGGGGGGTTGTAAGGGATGAAAGAGAAACTATTACAAATGTCATATGCATGTTTTATGGCCTTGGAAATTGGGCCACATGGATTTAGATGAGATTCCTATGTTGACTTGCTCTAGAAGCTTCCCCCATTTGTAGTACTTCTATATATATACAAGTGCTTGGAGTTGGAGTTGTATGGTTCATTTGCAGGTATATTTATGTTGCTATAATTACTCTAGATTTGACATTGTGACAATTCTTGGAAGAACTTGCATTGCAAGTGTGTTGTAATCTCCTTCAGATTTGATAATACATTGTGTAGGTTTTAGAGTGTGGGGTTTTTCACTCGAAAGGGTTTTCCCCACATATATCTTATTTCATTGCATTTATACTTTCTTGTGAGTGTGTGTTAATCTCTTTGTTAATGTGAAACATAACTGTAATTGTAAAGATCTAATAAAAATTTGCACTACTTCTCCTCATTAGATTGGTGTAGGAAACTATTTCTGCTTACCTTGCTTCCTTTCAGTTGTGAGTTTTCCCTTCAACCTACTCTCTTTCTACACACCACCTCGATCTTCCTTCAAACATAGACATTGCACTCTACATGGATCTTATGTTCTTTGCCTATGCGAAGACTAATCCTCTCCTAGTTGTATTTCTTAGTCTACAGATTGAGAACCCTTCTCCCTGATGTCATGGCAAGAAGGAATTTAATCTCCTTTGATAATGCTACATTATTCTTCCTTTCATAACACTCCCACTCCTATCATCTATCTTAGCCTCTCCACTATTGGGAATATCATCTTAAATGCTTCTTGTAACTCCCTTCTATATGTATGGTTTATAAATATGCATACTTACAATAGAAATTTTATAAATACTATCAATGCACCAATGCTAATAATAGGTTAGCAATAATATCAAAATGTAAAACTATTTCAAATATTTAATTTGAAGAGAAGATGTCAAGTTAACTATTTCAAATATTATATGATTGCATTTGTCTTTCAACGACACCTAATATACTCTTAATTGTCTATCATGCACCAATATATAGTCGTATTTCTAACTTGTGTAGGTGTGTGTGAGATTCTTGGTTAGTTTGGTTGAATTATTGAAGTTTGTCACCATCTATAATACTCTCTTGGATGATACTCTCCCTCAATGTATGGGTGGGGAAGATCTTATCTTGCATCCACCTTGTAGCTAACTAAAAAGTATTCAGTTTATTAGGAAAAAATATAATCATAATTTAAATAGATATTAACTGCATATAAGATCAACTTTCATATCATAAATATTCTTTCAAGATAAAAAAAAAGTATCATTTGTTTTATTACAATGTAGTACAAAATGGAATAATAAATATTAAATTTGCACACTTAATATGTTCCAAATAGATAACCAAAAATAAGGTGTGGAAGAAGGATGAGGTTAGTGGAGAAGGGCATGATTTGGATCTAGGTTGTTGGCAAAAGATAGGACAATAAGATAAAGCTATCATAAGTCACCACAAGGGGAATGCGGAGGCCAAGGCCGACATGGAAGATACTAATTAGCATACTCTAGAAGGAACACATCCCTATTGCAATGTATATGTAATAGATAATATGATAAGATGTAGGATGTAAGGAGAAAGAATATTATATATATATACATTGTAAAGTGGTAAAATTTGGATAGTGGGTGTTTGATTAGTTTGATGTCTATCCTCTTTTCACCACTTACATTCAAGGACTATGGATTGAGTGGAAATGCACTATCAGACCCTAGGTCACTGTGAGATGTAGGGAAACTTGGATTTGTATGATTTGACTATCAATTATGCTCAATTATACATCAAAACCCTAATTATGGAAATATGGAAGCAAATAGACAAATATCAGAAAATGCTGCTACAAAAAGATGTAAAATGACAGATAACTGTGCACCTATTTTCAGGCTTCAGAAATAGAACAGTCGGGGACTAATGAGTGGGCGCCCAAGTCCAAGGTCTAGGTTTTTGTTAGGATCTGGAAGCTTACTCTATAATATGTTCCTACTACATCAGAGATTTTCTTGTCATAGAATCTGGAGGACTAAAGAGCGGGTGCCCAAGTATAAGGTGTTGTTTTCAACTCTGATCTACAAATCTGACACTCTATAATACCCTCCTGCAACTCCACTTTTCCTATATCCTCAACCTGTAACCTACAATCACAGAAACTTTAGGAGGGGGTTGTGGTGTTTAGAGGCTTGCCTCAGTCAAACCCCAAAGAGACATTCAAGTCTTTTGAACACCATTGTTAGATAGAGAGTCCATGCCCTTGTGACGCAGAGGCAAAGGCCAAATGATAAATGCTCAAAAACACAAATGATGTCACCTTGTAGTGAAGATCTCATGGAAGGAAGAAGCTCTTCATGCCATGAGGAGATGATTGCTGAAATCTACAAATACAAACACATAGACAACACAAATCTACTCTTGCTACACAATGAATGCCTTGAATCACGTTGAGAATTCCAATGCTCATCTAGTTGCAATCTAATGATCTCCTAGTTTACAAATGAATGCATAAACATGCTTATATATGCAACTACAAACACTCCCGCCAAAAATTTTGTAATTCAAACTTACCATGTCGGCATAAGACCTAAATAATGGCCACAAGCTGACACTAAAAATTTGGGATTGACCCAAAATGGTGCAAGACTGGGGCACGGGTGCCCAAGTTCTCCCCCCTATTTTGGTCAGGGTTAAGTTCAAGTGATCCCCCTAGGTCCAATTTGTCATGAAACCTAGGGTTCATTTCATCAGGATGTCAAAATATGATGCAAGATGTCTAAATGCAGACAAAAGACCCGGGAGCTAAACCTTATGTGGGAAAAGACCCCAAGGGGACATTTTTCGACGTTACATTTAGCCCCCACTTTAATGTATGTAAAAATGCAAGGCCAATACATGCATTAAAGTATGGTCAAAAAACACAACAAACACACCAAGCATGGAGAAGACACGCCAATCATAGAGAAGACAGTAACAGGCACACAAAACACAGAGAAGACAACAAATGCATAGAAGAAAATTAATGCATGGAAGACATAAATGATTTCTTTTCTTTTCTTTTTCTCACATGTATATGAAATGTAGATGCAAGTATAGGAAAGTAAACACACCTCCCATAATGCAGGAAGCACTCATCACGATGGTCTTTAAACTACATATATGGGTCAACACACACGCAAGACACACCAAACATCCCAAAATGCAGGAAGCACTCATCGCACTGGTCTTTAGACTACATATGGGGAAACAAACATGTCAAACAAAGCAAGCACACCAAACACACACAGTTTGAAGACACAGATAAAACATGACAGACAAGCGATGGAGTGTTCCTATTTCTAGGCTCATCACCATCTCAAGCACATTACAGGCACACACCAATGATTGGGATTCGCCACAACATTCACCGAAGACACACTTAAGGGTTGAGTTAGTCACATAACCACTCCCCACCTCTACATAGGACTTTTGAAAATGATAGGATGGACACTCTCCACAAGAGATACACCACCCCTGCCTCCACGGAGGGCTTAAGATGATTGATTGATTGATTTATTGATTGCAAACAAACTTAAAGTGCGGGAGGGACTCATCACGACCAGTCTCTAAACTGCACCTGAGTTCAAGCACATTGCAAATATCTACAATAGATAGCTTACCTTATATATGCCCCCACCTTAAGGTGGTTGATATCATGCATCAATATCAAGCATGTTAAGGTAGGAAGAAAACACACAAGGGAACACAAACTTTCACAAAACCCATGCCACCCGAAGGTGATATGTACTTTACGATCGCCAAATATTCCCACAGACACATCCCTGCAAGAAAAGTTTTAGTATCCATAATCATGATAAACAACAACATCAATGCATATGATTAATCACACAAAGAGCCAAGGTTATACTACGAATTCAGAGATCGAGGATAACCATGGGGCTATATCACAAAAATCTCTAAATCGAGTGTCACCAAGGCGAGATTCAAAGACGAACAAAATGCGAAGAGTAGTAGTATTGTCAAGGTTTGTAAGTGAGATAAAACATCATCTAAATCACTACGTAGAAAGCATGGAGTGCTTCTACTAGCCAAGCATCAGATAAGATATACAACCCCATCATCATATTAGGAACTAAGTCTAATTTTTGATTTCTCACTAAAGGGACGCTAGGTCCACATCAATATAAATTCTTTTTTCATCATCCGCCCGCTAGATAGAAACACCAGAGGAAGGGAAATAATAAATAAGAGAGGAGAAACAAGTGTCTTAGGGATAGTCATGTAGGAGGGTGCCCCCAAGTCACCAACCACAATGCTATGTCCATAAGACAACACACAACAATGAAATCAGAGAGAGAGGCAATATAGAAGAATGATGATATAAATAGAAGAAGGTCACAACAGATGTGGTCTCCTAGTATCTTGGACCATACAAGAGAATCAGGGGTCATCCCAGGAGGCCTAAACAACAAATAACACATCACGGGGGAAACACATCACGAGAGATAAATGGTTAGAAATACTTACCTGTTTTATCCCAATGTTAAGAGCATACATATCTAGGATATATGTCACGTTGTTTTGGTCTTGTTGATGTTGCATTAACATTAAGTTTAGGATGAAGGGAGGCTTTCTTTTCTTTAAAAGGATTATGTCCAATGCTACTTGAGTAATGTGTTGAAGTGGATTCTATAGGTACTCAAATTCCTTGTTGATTTACACCACATCCCTTACCTAGATAGTCACAATTTTTATAAAGGATTTTAAATCCTTGACCATAGAGGGATGTCATTTCTTTAGGGGATAGTGAAGCCTCATAAGTCTCGTAGTTTGTGGTATAATTGAGAGTATTATTTTTATTTTCCACCGAGCGGAGTTTAGGTGTCTTAGTGCTTCAAAAGATTGCTTAGGTGAAATCGATGCTACTTTTGATGTGTCAAGGCTATTAATTTTATATCCCCCTATACCACAAGGATTAAAATCTAATGAGCCCCAATCATCACCAAAGAGTGCATTCAATGATATAGAATCTTTCAAAACATCATTCGTGGCTAGAGGCATTGATGAATCAACTCGTAAATTATTTAAGCTCATATGATTGTAAACTGGTTTTTGTGTTTCAATATGTAAACAATTATTTGGTTCAAGATCAGTATGAATAGTATGAATTTTGCCTTTGAATATAAATTTGATTGAGTGATGTAGTGTGGAAGGAATTGCCCCCAATGCATGAATCCAAGGTCTACTAAGAATCACGTTGTAAGATAGAGAACAAGGCATGACATGAATCAGGGTAGGTACAATCATAGGTCCTACTTGTATAGGTAGAGTTACAGTGCCTAAGAATTGTCATCCAACATTATCAAAGCCACAAATGCTAATGCCATCTGGTTTGATTTGTGATTTGTCAACCTTGATTTTGTGTAGTAGGTCAATGCTACAAACATTAAGAGCCAATCCATTGTCAATCATAACTCTTTTTACCATTGTTTTATTTATTGTGACAAAGATTATAAGAGGATCATATTGGTTTTGAACTTCAATTGACGGTAATTCATGTGGTTGAAAGAGAATATCTATTTTTGTCGCATGCATACAATCTAATAAAGTTGCTACATTATTCATCTTAATAGCAGGTGGTACAATCACCTTTTTTAAGGCTTCTTGGAGCATTCCATGGTATGTAGGTGATATTTGTATTAAATCCCAGAGAGAGATCTTAGACAAAGTAGCGTGAAGCTGTTCGACAAGATCATACTCATGACCACTTTTATGAGTAAGACAAGGTGGTGGAGGGAGCATAGGTTGAGAACATGGAAGTGAGATAGGCACATGCGGTGCTTACTTACTTTGCTTGTTATTACGGGTGTTGTATGTGTGAGCAATCACATTGTGGTGTGGTTGTTGTAACACATTTTGAACACCTTGAACCATAATCACTGGCTTTAAACAAGAAGGTGCACTAGGTGCCCCCCGCACAACCATCTTACGAATATTGTTACAAAACCTATTAATGAATATTGAATTGACGCTATTTCCCTCTTGATTGCACCCAACATCCATACCTAAAGGATTTAATGTGAGAGACCTTTTCTCATCCACTAATGCTACATCTTGGCTAAGGAGAGCAATGGGATGAGAGGAAGGTACTGTATTGTTAGGCAGACTAGAGCTATCCATAGTCTTCTCATCGAAGGTTCTTGAGTTTTCAATCAAAGGTGGAAGGTCTAATGGATTATCCATAGAGGTCTCATGCACCAAACGATCATTAGGTGAATAGTCTTTTTCCACCCATGAAGAATCCTTCTTGAGAGGGAGCCCTTTATCCACTAATGTTTCATTTTCCAAAGAGAGTAGGGTGTTGTTCAAGAATGTGTCAATGATTTTATCCTCTTGTGCTAGTATATCCTCATAGGAGGATTCATTTTCTATGTCATAATCACATGTTTTAGCTATTAAATCCAAAGCATTAAGAGAAATTTCACTTTCATTATTCTCAATGTGTTTCTTCAAATCTTCTATTACCCAAGGGTATGTATTCGTGAGAGATGTGAAGTTTTCATAATTAGATACATAGTCAAGGTTTTCAAATGAAATGCATTTAAATATATCCTTATAATACATGGCTTGTAAGTAAGTGAGAACATGAGGATTCATATTAAGAAATTTGTAGAAACTCTCAAAGTTTTTGATATATGCATGTAAAGATACCAAAGAGTAATGAGATAAAGATGACATGGTGAAATGTCTTGTAACATCAAAATAAAATCAGATTTTTAAATCTTTTCAACAGTTATTTAAAAGACAAGTGCAAAACTATGTGCAAAAATGACCTAAAATGCTTGATTTTTTATACTTTTTTTAATGCAACTATATGAAAGAAAAGGTGTTGTAAGGATTTTGATTAGGGGCAGAAAATAATTTCTGATATCAGTCCAATACAGCAATAATATTCTTTACAACACACTTTTGATACAAATATAAGATGATGATAAGTCAAAACCTAGTGAAAATGCCCTAAAATATGCAATTTTTCACCAAATCTCCACACAAAAGAGAATGAAAAAGGGTGTTGTGAGGAAAATGATGATTGAAAACAAATTATATTAGTAATAACAGCCACCTAATGCCAAAACATCCATCACAACACGCTTATAGTGCCATTCAAGGTCAAACCCTAGTGAAAATATGGCAAAAATATGCAATTTTTCACAATTTTTTAATTCCAAGATTTAGTGAAAGAGGCGTTGTAAAGAATTTTAGGAGGTACAGAAAATAATAGCAATGATATTGGTCACATACAATCATAAAATCTTTTACAACATGCTTGGAGTGCAATCTAGGTCAAACCCTAGGGCAAATATATGAAAAATGTGTAATTTTTTGCCAAATTTTCAATAGAAGAGCTCAATAACAAGGTGTTGTGAAGATTTTTAGGAGGGGAAGAAGATAATAACCCTAATAAAATCCAATTAGTGCTAAAATATTCTTCACAACATGCCTATGGTACAAATTTTGAGAGTCGATAAGGCCAAATCTAGTGAAATTCAAGGTTTTCCAAGCCCTAGGTGTGAGATCTTAATGTAAAATGCTATATGAATGTTTTGAAATCTGATGTATGATGAAAATTAAATTCAATAAGATCTGAAAATGATTTCCAAGTCCTAAGATGCAAAATGCAAGTGCAAATCTAGTGAAAAATCAATGAAAATATTATTTTTTTTGTTGAAATTTTTTATGTAAAAATGTAAATTTTTGAGATCTAAATGCAAGTTTACACTAAAATGCAACACTAAAGCCAAATGAAAAATTTAATGAGTGTCTAAGATCAGTGTAAAAATCTAAAACAAGATTTTACCTACAAACCCTAGATTTTGGAATTACTAGGTTATATGCAAAATTCAAAATTTTTAACAAAACCCTAGCAATTTTATGATGAAAATGCAATGCAAGCTATTGAATTTTTGTAATTTTCTATAATTTAGCTCAGATCTAATGCAAAAATTAGAAATTTGATGAAGTTCCAATTAATTGATGCAAAATAGAAACCCTAGAATGTAATTTTTTACAAATTTTTCCAATTTTTCAATTTTTTTTTATAAGTTTTCCATTGCAATAGGATGAATGATGATATGAATGAATGAAATCAATACAAATCTGAAGTAAAGCAATCAAAAAGGTGAAAACAAGTCCAACAACATGGGTTCACCAAAATGTAAAGTGGTAAAATTTGGATAGTGGGTGTTTGATTAGTTTGATGTCTATCCTCCTTTCACCACTTACATTCAAGGGCTTTGGGTCGAGTGGCAATGCACTATCAAACCCTAGGTCACTGTGAGATTTAGGAAAAAATGGATTTATATGATTTGATTATCAATTATACTCAATGATACATCAAAACCCTAATTATGCAAATACAGATGCAAACAAATGAATATCAGAAAATGTTGCTACAGAAAGATGTAAATTGATAGATAACTGTGCACCTATTTTTAGGGTTCAGAAGTAGAACAGTCAGGGACTAATGAGCTTGCACCCAAGTCCAAGGTCTACATTTTTTGTTGGGATCTGGAAGCTTACTCTATAACCTGTTCCTGCTGCATCAGAGATTTTCTCGTCACAAAATCTGGAGGACTAAAGAGCAGGTGCCCAAGTCCAAGGTGTTGTTTTCAACTCTGATCTACAAATCCAACACTCTGTAATACCCTCCTGCAACTCCACTTTTCCTATATCCTCAACCTATAACCTACAATCATAGAAACTTTGGGAGGGGGTTGTGGTGTTTAGAGGCTTGCCTCACTCAAGCCTCAGAGAGGCATTCAAGTCTTCTGAACATTGTTGTCAGATAGAGAGTGCATGCCCTTGTGAGGTAGAGACAAAAACTAAATGATAAATGCTCAAAAACACAAATGATGTCACCTTGTAGTGAAGATCTCATGGAAGGAAGAAGCTCTTCATGCCATGAGGAGATGATTGCTCAAATATGCAAATATGAACACATAGACAACACAAATATGCTCTTTCTACACAATGAATTCCTTGAATCACCTTTAGAATGCCAATGCTCATCTAGTTGTAATCTAATGATCTCCTAGTTTACAAATGAATGCCTAAACATGCTTATATATACAACTACAAACACTTCGGCCAAGAATTTTATAATTCAAACTTACCGCGTTGGCATAGGACCTAAATAACGGTCACAAGCCAACACTAAAAATTTGGGACTGACCCAAAATAGGGTAGGACTAGGGCACGGGTGTAATGAAACAACTTGCACAATATCTGAATATAATAGTAAATATACTGAAAATACTTGATAATAATATGCCACTTCGAGGGGGCAACCTCCTAATCCACTTCGAGGGGGATACCTCCAACAGTCTTCAATGAGAACACAATACTAAATATGATATGAAATGAGACTCACTACCCCTATATATACCTATTTATGCCTAGGATATCACCCAGGCCGACTTAGATAGACCTATAGAAGCCTTAGGCCGACCTAAACAACTAAATAACAATATAATAATGATAATATGACTTAATTAGGAGTTAAGATAGCCACAAGCCGACTATTCATAACCCTATGTACACCAATATTAAGGGCGTAGCATGCCCCCCCTCTTCAAAGAAGCATTGTCCTCAATGCTAACCAAGTGTGGATTCTTTTGAATGAACTCCTCATCCTCCCATGTGGCCTCTTCAACTAGTAAATTCTTCCATTGGATAAGATACTGAGTGAGGGTTCTATTCCTCAGCTTCTTTGTGCGAGTTTGAAGAATGACCTCTAGTTCCAAAATTATTCTTCCTTCTTCATCGAGTTCTGGTAGTACTGTTTGAGTAGGAATATTTTGCCCAATTACCTTCTTCAAACAAGAAACATGAAAAACTAGATGTATCTTTGTTGTTGGTGGCAACTCTAGCTTGTAGGCAACACTACCAATCTTTTGCATGATTTGGTATGGCCCATAATATCTTGGAGACAACTTATTAGTCTTTTTATGTTGCTTCATTGAGATTTGTTTATAAGGCTGCAATCTCAAGAAGACCCAATCCCCAACTTCAAAATTTCTTTCACTACGATGTTGGTCCGCTTGTTGTTTCATTCGATTTTGTGCCATAGCTAAATTCTCCTTGAGTCCTAAAAGTACCTGTTGTTGATGATGCAAGTGGTCCTCTACTGCCTGAACTCTTGGTGACACCTTTAATGATGATGTGATGGAAGCAAGATGACATCCATAAAGTGCCAAAAATGGAGACATTTTTGATGAGCTATGAAAAGAAGTGTTATACCACCATTCTGCTAGTGGTAGCCAATCTACCCATTGAGATTGCTTTTCTAAAGTGAAACAACATAGATATCCTTCCAAACATTTATTAACAACCTTAGTTTGCCCATCTGATTGAGGATGGTATGAAGAACTATGAGCCAATGGAGTACCCAAACATGAGAATAAATCTTTCCAAAAGTGACTAGTAAAGATAGGATCACGATCACTGACAATAACCTTAGGTGTACCATGTAGCTTTTGGATATTCTCTAAGAAAACTTTTGCCACTGCACTTGCTGTAAAAGGATGTGATAATGCAATGAAATGTGCATATTTAGTGAGGCGATCAACTACTACCATGATGACAATATGACCTTTAGATTTGGGAAGCCCTGTGATGAAGTCCATGGATACCTCTTCCCAACGCTGGCTAGGTATAGATAAGGGCTGCAAGAGACCTGGTGTCTTAATTGTCTCCCCCTTATTTCTTTGACAAACCAAACATTCAGCCACAAATTTTTGAACATCACCTTTTAACCCTTCCCAAAAAAAATCTTGCTTGACCTGATGATATGTCTTCAAAAATCCTAAATGACCACCAACTGGGGACTCATGTAGCTCTGTGAGAATCTTGTGTTTAAGAGTGGAATTCTTGTAGAGATACAAACGCTCTTTATACCAAAGAATATCTCCCTTCAAACAAAACTTATCTGAACTACTAGGATCACTTTTTAATTGTTGGATGAGATTACTTGTTGCAACATCATTTTGCCATTCTGCTTTGGCTTCTTCCACCCAATTTGCTTGTAATATTGAAAGGGCACACAATAAGGCTTCATCTTTCTCATCCTTCCTAGAAAGTGCATCAGCCACAATATTTTCCTTCCCTTTCTTATATATAATCTCAAAGTCATATCCCAACATCTTAGTGACCCATTTTTGTTGCTCTTCAGAGGATAGTCTTTGTTCCAAAAAATATTTTAGGCTATCATGATTTGTCTTAACCTTGAAGTGTCGACCCATTAAATAAGGCCTCCATTGTTTAACTGTGTGAAGGATTGCTAGCATTCCCTTCTCATAAATAGGTTTGAGCTGATTTTTACCCTTTAATTGATGACTCTCAAAAGCAATTGGTCGACCTTCTTGCATGAGAATTGCTCCTATCCCATTTCCAGAAGCATCACATTCCACAATGAATTCCTTGGTGAAGTCCGGAGTGGCAAGCAGTGGAGTTGTACACATAGCCTCCTTCAATTGCTCAAATGCTACATTAGCAGACTCATTCCAATGAAAAGAATCCTTCTTCAAGAGAGTGGTGAGGGGTGCTACTATACGACCATAATTCTTCACAAATCTTCTATAGTACCCTGTCAATCCCAAGAAACCCCTCAGTTTCTTAATGGTTTTTGGAATAGGCCATTCCATGATAGCCTTAATTTTGTTAGGGTCCACCTTTACTCCTTCATGTGAAACTATGTGTCCCAAATACTCCACCTCCTTAAGACCAAAAGCACACTTGGATGGCTTAGCATAGAGTTGATGATCTTTGAGTAATTGTAATTCTTGATCTACATGCTGCAAATGTTCTTCCCAAGTCTTGCTATAAATCAATATATCATCAAAGAACACTAACACAAACTTTCTCAAGAACTTCTTAAAAATAGAATTCATCAAACTTTGGAATGTAGATGGTGCATTGGTAAGGCCAAATGGCATCACCAAAAATTCATAATGACCCTCATGAGTTCAGAATGCTGTCTTACAAATATCTTCCTCCTTAATCTGAATTTGGTGATAACCAGATCTAAGATCTAACTTGGTAAAATACATAGCTCCATTCAATTCATCTAGCAAATCATCAATGACTGGAATAGGAAACTTATCTTTAATGGTGTACATGTTGAGCACTCTATAATCTGGACACATGCGCCAAGTTTCATCCTTCTTACGCACCATCACCACAGGCGAGGAGTAAGCACTTTAGCTATGCCTAATAATTCCTGCCTCTAGCATCTCCTCAACAATTTTTTCTATCTCACTTTTTTGTATGTGTGGGTACCTATAAGGCCTGATGTTTGGTGGTTGGCTCCCTGGAACTAGTTGTATGGCGTGGTCATGATCCCTCTTAGGAGGAAGTCCTTTAGGCATATCTCCAAGAACCACTGAGTGACGATCAATTATTGCTTGTAAATCTGGATGAGTAGGAGCATTAGATTGAGAGACTTCTAATGAACATAGCTGGGCCACAAATCCATCTGCTCCTTTCTTAAGCAACTTTTGCATTTGATGAGAGCTTACCATCTGTGGGGATTTTGCCTTCAACCCCCTTAGCTCCACTACCTTTCCTTCTGATTGAAATCTCATGAATAGTTCTTGGAAGTTCATCTCAATTGTTCCCAATGTAGTAAGCCATTGTACTCCCAAAACAATATCTGCTGCACCCATGGATATTGCATACATTGGGGTATCAAGTTGATAATCTCCCATGGATAATTTAATGCTATGACACTTCCCCGAACAACTAACTGTACCCCCATCTGCAATCAAAACCTGAAACTCTGGGGCTGGATATATAAAACAATTTAGACGAGTTGCCAACTTTTTGTTGATGAAATTATGAGTACTACTTGAGTCGATCAACACTGTTACTTTCTGCTTCTTTAAGAAACCCACTACCTTGAGAGTTTGTGGTGCACTGAAACCTGAGAGTGCATGACAAGAAATGATTGGCTGAGCATCATGTGATTCCTCACTTGACTCCCTATCCCCCTCTAATATGGGTTCCTCCTCTTCTTCCTCACTTGGACCTTCAATATAGAACAATTTCTTTTCACTACATTTATGTCCTCGACTGTATTTGCTATCACAATTGAAACACAACCCTTTTGCTCTTTTCTCCTCAATTTGCTGGGGAGTTAACCTAGTAGGTTGAGGAAGAGAAGGTGTTGAATATCCTTTCTCTCTTGTCATATTAGCCCCTTGCTTTCTAGGAATCAAATATTTCTCCTCTACCTTGCGTGCCAAGATAAAAGACTCATTTAATGAGTTAGGACTAAACATACATACCTCATGTTGAATGTAATCCTTGAGACCACCCAAGAATAAATCATTCAAGTTCTCTTCTGTAATTGTATCCACTCTTAATGATAGATTTTGGAATTTTTGAATATAATCCTTAACTGATCCTGTTTGTTGAAGTTTAGCAAGCTGGCTGAAGAAGTTGCCTGTCACACTATTGCTATATTGTGCTTGGAGTTCTTCTGTAAAAATTGACCATGAGACGGTGAGACCCTTTTTTCTCCGATGAGTACAAAGCCAACGATACCAAATGAATTGATCTGGTTCTAGATATAGGGAAGCCATTGTGACCTTTTGTCCATATGGGGTTTGATGTACTTCAAAAAAATTCTCCATTTGGTTAATCCATGTTAGAGGATCCTTACCATCGAACTTGCGCATATCCACCTTAGGAAATAAATTCCTAGATCCCATAGGAGTATTAAAATTTGTGTCATTATTAGCCGACTTGAAGGTTTCACCTTGGTTGCTTGAGAACTCCTTTCTTGGTTCATTCATATAGGCGTTGAACATGCTTCGTAGATCTGATATATCTCCTCTTAGGTCACACATATCCCTCTTAATTGAGGACACATCTTCTTTGACCTTACTCATTTCCTCATTGGGATTATTATCCTCTATTATTTCCTCATCCTTACCAGAGGATTTCCCCGGTGTGGCAGCATTCTTTTTGCCTCTTGTTGTAGGCCCCGTCATGATGGAAACCAATATTTTTGAAATAAATCACACAAATGAAATGTAAATTTTTTGAAATTTTTATTGTAACTTACTAAGGCCAAGATACCACTTACCCAGAAAAAAATCCAAAAACTTAGCAAATTTGCTGCCTTGAGAGCAAATTTGTTGGAAACCTAAATTTTGCAATAACTCACTTATTTTTGCTTCAATTCCTCTGAAATCTGGACTGTATCTTCTTTAATATGGTCTTCAAAAACCCTTTAAAAATATTTAAAAAATTCGCTAAAATCTGAAAGTTATACTCTTCCCAAAATCGCCTCCAATGTTGAGAAAAAATCTTGCCTCTACGGTGCCAAGATCATGCTCTGATACCACTTGTAATGAAACAACTTGCACAATATCTGAATATAATAGTAAATATACTGAAAATACTTGATAATAATATGCCACTTTGAGGGGGCAACCTCCTAATCCACTTCGAGGGGGATACCTCCAACAGTCTTCAATGAGAACACAATACTGAATATGATATGAAATGAGACTCACTACCCCTATATATACCTATTTATGCCTAGGATATCACCCAGGCCGACTTAGATAGACCTATAGAAGCCTTAGGCCGACCTAAACAACTAAATAACAATATAATAATGATAATATGACTTAATTAGGAGTTAAGATAGCCACAAGCCGACTATTCATAACCCTATGTACACCAATATTAAGGGCGTAGCAACGGGAGCCCAAGTCCTCCCCCCTATTTTGGTCAGGTTTAACTTCAAGGGATCCTCCTAGGTCCCATTTGTTATGAAACCTAGGGTTCATTTCATCGAGATGTCAAAATATGATGCAAGATGTCCTAAATGTAGACAAAAGACCTGGGAGCTAAACCTTATGAGGGAAAAGCCCCCAATGGGACATTTTCTGACATTATGTATATATATGTATATAGATATGTATATATATATATATGTATATACATATGTATGTAGATATACACACACACACACATAGAGAGTAGAGACTTAGACCTGTTGTTATACATGATTGATACATTGATGCAGGAGCATCCAATGGTGTAAGGGCAATCTTGCATCACCCAAAAAGAAGTTAATTTAAAATCATTGTAGTTGTTTTCATTTCCTTCCATAATTAGTGTTTCTGGTTCCATAATATCCAAAATAATAATGTAGGACTTTCAGTTTTTCCAAAACTGCTAAAAATAGCAACCTGCCTATTTTGGAAAGTGTACCTGCTATTTTTAGAAAGTTTGCATTTGGGAACGTAATGAAGCAAAAACTTCCAAAAAGTTACATAATGGAAATATAAGACCTTTGGTGAAGGAATCAGGCAAAGATCATTTGTGAGCTGAAAGATATTAAAGTTTTTATTTTCTGAAAAGCCTCTGAAAATTTCTGGAACAAGATATGAGGCACTAAAACTGCCCATAATGTCCCAAAACATTGACAGAAATCCATTTACAAATTTCCAGCATGATAGTTCACATTGCGAGCTTTTTGGTGCTTAAAATGGTTCGTCAATCAGACACCCGGATCAAAAGTTATGCTTCCCGGAAGTTGACCTTCTTTTGGAGGGAGTTGCAAATTTTGAAATTTAGCTAGAGGCCATCAAAAAGTGCTATTTATGACTATTTTGGGAACCTTGGGCAGGGGTAGAGTTAAGGAGGGCCAGTGTAGAGTCAAGAATAGGTGGGAAAATAGAAACCCTAGCTAGTTTGGGGTTACAGAAGGCTGAAGATTATAGAGTCTTGAGGTTGGGAATGTTGTAATGTGTTGTAGCCAGTAGAGGATTCATCCTCTGATTGTAATTGAGCTTCTGTAATGTAATGAGTTGTCTAGTTCAATAAAAGAAAGTTCTATTTGCTATGTTCAATATATGTTATTATGTGTTTTGTGATCTACCCCCTTCATCAAGTGGTATCAGAGCAAGGGTTCCTGAGTGTGTAGACAGATTGCCAACCGTGAGGCAGTTTGCACCAGGACTTGAGGTTGTGGGTTTGTTGTGGAGACCAAGATGCCTCCACAAAGAAATCGTGGTGGGAGGAATGCTTTAACGAAAGAAGGTTTTAGAGCCTTGCAAAGACAAATCGATGCATTGCAAGAGGAGTTGCGAAGAGGGTTCGAGCTGAGAAGGAGAGAGGAAAGCGAAGATGAAGCTGAAGAAGAGCTATCTGAGGAAGAACAAGAAGTTGTGGGAGATCCTGCAAAAGTTAGGTTGTTGAGGGCCATTTCAAAGATCAGAAAAAGGCCCAGGATCAAAGTTTCTACCTATTCTAGAGATTTGAATCCAGAGCAACTTATTGATTGGATCAATGACATGGAGGAGTATTTTGAGTATGAAGATGTGGAGGACCCAGGTTGGGTTAAGTTTGCAAAAACAAAGTTGAAGGCCACGCCAGTATTTGGTGCAAGGAGGTCTAGTTAGAGAGAAATAGAAGAGGAAAAGCAAAGATTACCAGATGGGATTGGATGGTGGAGAAATTGAAGAAGCAGTTCATTCTAGTTGACTATGAGATGGAGTTGCTGAAGAAGCTGCAAGGATTGAAGCAAGGTAACAAGTCTATTAAGGAGTATATAGAAGAGTTTTATAAAATTACTATTAGGACAGGCCATGTAGAGCCCAATAAGGAGAAGGTAGCCTGTTACATTAATGGGTTGAGGCTGATTATTCAAGAGGAGTTGAGCCTGGTCAGAATGACCACCATAGAAGATGCGTACCAGTTTTCCCTGAAGGTGGAAGAGAAGTTGAACAAAAGATTTGATAGCAAGCAAAGGGGAAGAGGTCAAGGTGGAAGGACTGGTGGAAGACCCTATGGAGGCCATAATGAAGATCAAAAGAAAAGTGAAGAAGTAGGCACCGATCGAAATCAAAGAGGAGATAATACCTGCCGCCCTCATGACTAGAACAACGGTTAGCAAAGAGGAAGAGGAAGAGGCAGACCTGGGCAAGGACCTGGAAGAGGAGGTTTCAGAGGAACCTGTTTTCAATGTGGAGAAGAAGGGCATCAAGCATATGAGTGTCTGTAACATCAAGGAAGGACAAATAGAAGACCTGAAGGTAATGCATGAGTTGCACATGTAGATGAAGATGCACATTCTGATCATTTTGAAGATGCTAAAAGGGGAGAAACCCTAGTTTTTAGAAGAACCTTGCTGAATGAGGAGAAAGAACCCAATCAGAGGAAGAGTTTATTCCGCACAAGGTGCAAATGTGAGGGTAAGTGTTGTGATATTATTATTGACAGTGGAAGCACTGATAATCTTGTTTCAGAGGAGATGGTTGACAAGTTGAAGTTGACAAGAAGAAAGCATCCGCATCCATATCGGATTGCATGGTTGCAGAAGGACCATAGAGCTTTGGCCAATGAGCAGTGTTTAGTGAAGTTCAAGATTGGTGACTACCATGATGAGGTGCTGTGTGATATCATACCGATGGATGCATGTCATATGCTGTTGGGGAGGCTGTGGCAGTATGATAGGAGCACTGTCCATGATGGCCATGCAAACACATATTCCCTAACCTTGTTCATCATAAGTTGAAGCCCTTGAAGGAGGTGGAAGAAAAGGTATGTAGTACTGCCAGAATTTGTTTGGTAGATGGTAGGAAATTTTTGGAGGGTATGAAGCATGAGTGTCATTGCTTTGCATTGATTCCTAAGATTAGTCAAGAGAAATGTGAAGATGTACCAGCAGAAGTTTCAGATATGTTGGAAGAGTTCCAGGACATTATCTTTGATAATGTGCCAGAAGGTTTACCATCAGTAAGGAAGATAAGTCATCAAATGGATTTGATACCAGGAGCCAGTTTGCCAAACAAGGCAGCCCACAGAATGACCCCTGTAGAGAATGAAGAGCTGAACAGACAAGTTCAGGAGTTGTTGAGGAAGGGACTAATAAGGGAGAGCCTAAGTCCATGTGTGGTACCTGCAGTACTAGCACCAAAGAAAGATGGAGAATGGAGGATGTGTACATACTCTCGAGCCATCAATAAGATAACGATCAAGTATAGATTTCCATTGCCAAGAATGGATGACATCATAGATTGTTTGAGTGGAGCCAAGTACTTCACAAAAATTGACCTGAAGAGTGGGTATCACCAAATCCGTATCAGAGAAGGGGATGAATGGAAGATAGCCTTCAAGACAAAGGAAGGTTTGTATGAGTGGTTAGTCATGCCATTTGGGCTAACCAATGCACCGAGCACATTCATGCAGCTCATGAACGAGATACTGAAAGAATTTTTGGTAAGTTTTGTTATTGTTTATTTGGATGATATTTTGATTTTTAGTAAGACTTGGGATGAGCATTTGATGCATATCAAAAGAGTTCTAGAGAAGCTAAGGGAGGAGAAGTTGCTGATTAATTTGAAGAAATGCAGTTTTGTAAAGAAGGAGTTGGTATACCTAGGATTTGTTGTCTCAGAGGAAGGTCTTAGGATGGACCTAGAAAAAGTAAGGGCTATCATTGAGTGACCTACACCAAGGAGTGCAATGGAGGTAAGATCTTTTCATGGTTTGGCAAGTTTTTACAGAAAGTTTATTAGGAATTTCAGTAGCATTTGTGCACCCCTAACTGAAACAATGAGAGGGGATATAAAAGAGTTTAAATGGACTAAAGGAGCTGATAAGAGCTTTGATATATTGAAGCAGAAAGTTGTAGAACAACCTATTTTGGCACTTCCAGATTTCAATAAGGTATTTCAAGTAGATTGTGATGCTAGTGGTAGTGGTATAGGAGCTGTTTTGAGCTAAGAAGGTAAGCCCATTGCCTATTTTAGTGAGAATCTTAATGATGCCAAGAAAAAGTATTTTGTTTATGATCAGGAATTTTATGCAATAGTTCAGACTTTGAAGAAATGGAGACATTATTTGTTGCCAAAAGAGTTTGTTTTATATACTGATCATCAGGCTTTGTAGTATATTAATAGTCAAGGGAAGTTGAACCAAAGGCACTTCAAATGGGTTGAGTTTTTGCAGAGTTATACCTTTGTTTTGAAGCACAAGAGTGGGAAGTCCAACAGAGTTGCAGATGCCTTGAGCAAAAGGCAAAATTTGTTGACAGAAATGAAGATAGAGGTTGTTGGGTTCGATTAGCTCAAAAGTTAGTATCCTAAAGATCTAGATTTTGCAGAGGCTTGGAAATCTTGTCTGGAGCCTGTTACTTTGGACAGGACAAAATGGTTGGATTTCATAATCCAAGACGGCATGTTGTTTAGAGGAAGCCAGTTGTGCATTTCGAGGAGTTCCATGAGAGAGAACCTGATTAAAGAGAAGCATAGTGGAGGACTGGCTGGACACTTTGGTCAAGATAAGACCATTTCTATTCTTGGTGAAAATTATTATTGGCCAGAGTTGTAGCAGGATGTGAGGAAGTTTGTGCAGAGTTGCAGAGTATGTCAGATGGCAAAAGGAACAAGTCAAAATACATGGTTGTATCAACCATTACCTGTACCAGAGAAGCCATGGGATGATATTAGTATGGATTTTGTTCTTGGTTTACCAAGGACACAGAGAGGGCATGATTCTATTTTTGTGGTGGTGGAAAGATTCTCAAAGATGGCACATTTTATTCCTTGTAAGAAGACTAATGATGCTGTTCATATTACAGAGTTATTTTTCAAGGAAGTGGTGAGACTACATGGTCTACCAAAGAGCATAGTTTCAGATCGAGATACCAAGTTTGTTGGTTATTTTTGGAGGACATTGTGGAAGACATTGAAGACAGATTTGAAGTTTAGCTCTGCACACCATCCACAGACTAATGGACAAACTGAAGTGGTGAATAGAAGTTTGGGTAACCTGCTACGATGCTTAGTAGGAGATAAACCCAAGGGATGGGATTTGATTTTAGCACAGGTAGAATTTGCTTACAACAATTCTGTCAATAGGAGTACTGGTAAATCACCATTCCAGGTTGTATATGGCAATAGCCCAAGAAATGCTTCTGAGTTAAGGAAGTTGGACAATGGAGAAAAGATAAGTGCTGAAGCTGAAGACTTTGCAGAACATCTGAAGAATTTGCATGAAGAGGTGAGAAAGCACATTAATAAAATGAATGTTCAGTACAAGGCTAAGGCAGATCAGAAGAGGAGATATAAGGAATTCCAAGTAAGAGATGAAGTCATGGTTCACTTGAGAAAAGAAAGGTTCCCAATTGGAACATACAATAAGTTGAAAATGAAGAAATTTGAACCATGCAGAATCCTGAAGAAGTATGATTCAAGAAATGCATATGAGGTAGAGCTACCGAGTGGGATCAATATTTCCCCTATTTTCAACATTGCTGATTTATCAGAATATCATGAAGGTGGAACAAAGGATGGACCAACAGAAGTGCAGTGGAGTATTCCGACATCTACTTCAATGGAGGAGATAGAAGAGATCTTGGATAGCCGTGTGGGAAGTACTCAGAACAAGCAATATGAAGAATATCTGGTAAAATGGAAAGGAAGGCTTGTTGAAGATTCTTCTTGGTTGTCTAAGGTAGAGGTTGACTGTTTGGGTTTTCCTCACACAAACATCTGAGACGTGATAGGGTCACTTCTCAAATTACCCTGGGTGTCTGATGCAGGAGCACCCAGTGGTGTAAGGGTAATCTTGCATGACCCAAAAAGAAGTTAATTCAAAATTATTGTAGTTGTTTTCATTTCTTTCCATAATTAGTGTTTCTGGTTCCATAATATCCAGAATAATAATATAGGACTTTCAGTTTTTCCAAAACTGCTAAAAATAGCGACCTGCCTATTTTGGAAAGTGTGCCTGCTATTTTTAGAAAGTTTGCATTTGGGCACATAATGAAGCAAAAACTTCCAGAAAGTTACATAATGGAAATATAAGACCTTTGGTGAAGGAATCAGGCAAAGATCATTTGTGAGCTGAAAGATATTAAAGTTTTTGTTTTCTGAAAAGCCCCTGAAAATTTCTAGAACGAGATATGAGGCACTAAAACTTCCCATAACATCCCAAAAAGTTAATGAAAATCTTTTTATAAATTTTTGGTGTGATAGTTCACATCGCAAGCTTTCCTGTTCTTAAAATAGTTCGTCAATCAGACACCCGGATCAAAAGTTATGCTTCTCAGAAGTTGACCTACTTTTGGAGGGAGTTGCAAATTTTGAAATTTAGCTGGAGGCCACCAAAAAGTGCTATTTATGACTATTTTGGGAACCTTGGGCAGGGGTAGAGTTAAGGGGGGCCAGTGTAGAGTCAAGAATAGGTGGGAAAATAGAAACCCTAGCTGATTTGGAGTTACAGAAGGCTGAAGATTCTAGAGTCTTGAGGTTGGGAAAGTTGTAATGTGTTGCAACCAGTAGAGGATTCATCCTCTGATTGTAATTGGGCTTCTGTAATGTAATGAGTTGCCCAGTTCAATAAAAGAAAGTTCTATTTGCTGTGTTCAATATTTGTTATTGTGTGTTTTGTGATCTACCCCCTTCATCATACATGAATATATATGAAGATATAAGGAGTTTCGATTGGTAGCAATGAGTATTTTTATGTGTTACATGTATTAAGTATCATTAGACTTTAACTCATTGTGATGTTTCTAGTATGCACTAACTTATATTCTATCACTATCACTACTAGGGTATAAAAAAACTTTTTAAGGGTAAATTTAGGCTCAAATCTCTAGATTATATCCTATCATTTCTCTTGTTAATATTTGGTTCCATTACTAGGACCTCGGTAAGAACAATGAGGAATAAGGAAGGGATTTTTTTTAGAGCTATGGTAGAAATATCTTAGGTCCTACCCTTGTGAGAGGGGGTAAACACTTAAGGGATGACAAATAGAAAGGGAAGGAGAATCTAAAAAGATTCCTTAAAAGATGTAATTGTAGAAAGGAGGTCGACCATGAGATACATAAGGTAATGAAATACCAAATCAAAAACACCCATGGAAAAAGGAGATAACAAGTGATTAAGGGAAATTAATGAAATTATCAACTTAGTGATGGAAAGCAATATGGAAGAGAAAAGGATGAGACAAACCTAGGATTGACAAGAAAGGTATTGTAGAAGACTAGAAAGGGTAGGAAATCAAAATAGGGAAAACACTAGAAGAGTTGTGGAAGACAAAGAACACAATAATATGGAGCATGCCATTGAGTGTACAATTGAGCATGCTGCTATGGGTACAACTAAAATGATAAGTCAAGAAGGGAACCAAGCTCTATACATGATAAATTTTAGCCTAGAAAGGGAAAATCAAATGTTAAGGAACCTAGAAGGAATAATGGTATAATATAGTGAGGCCATGAGATGAAGGGAAGAAGAATGCTGAAATATTATGACACCACCTATTATTATCTAGATTGGGATAATATTCATATAAGAATTAATGAGAAGTGGACACCAGCAATCTAGTCTATGAACAATCTCCAATCCTTAAATTTTAATTAGGAATACATGGATGATATGGTAAGGCAAAGTATATCATGTGAATAACACATATGGAAGGAAGTGTGATACCTGATACCTTGGATCCAGAAAGTATAAGAGTATTAGGTAAACTAATAACATCAACTAATGACATGTCACTTACAAACAAAAAAGTTATCTCCCAAAATGAAGAGGCACTTTGAACAAGTACAAACCCTGGACTAGGGTTCACCCTTTACGCCTTATAAGACTAGAAGGATCTATAGAAGAGATAATTACACAACAAGATAGACAAGAAGAAATAGAAAAGGAAATTGTAAGAAATTGCGAAGAACTATTGGGGAAGGATTATTTTGACATTCAATTGGCAAGAGATAGGGGAAGAGAAAGCAAAAATTTCCTACAAAGAAGTAAGAAACAATCTAATAAAACATACCACAAAGAAGTAAACACACAACAAAGACATAAAATGGACTCACCTATTAAGCTACTTGTCTTTGAAAAATATACTACAAAATCCGTAGAACACGTATTTGTCTTGGAATCGATCAAGAACAGGAAAATGTAACTAGGGACCAAAAAACATTATTTGACTTCATAGGCACTTTGAGAAATGAATCATTAAAATAGTATAGGAAGGCCTTCCCCAACCATGATAAGACATGGGACAAGATAAAACATACATTTTTAGACAACTTTGACTCACTAGAGGTATCAGTTGAAGGAGTAAGATGCACAATATGGTGATGAAAGAAGGAGAATCCATTAAGGAATTCAATAAAAGGTTTAAAGAAATCACTTGGAAGTTAGAGGAACCCCTAAATAAAAAAAAATGAACGGTTCATCTTAGGGTTAATCCCTGAAATAAGAACATCATTAGATGGGAAATAATTCAATACATACTCGGAAGCGGTTACCCTAGCTTGTTGCATAGAAGCACAAACTTGGAAAAGACTAGATAAGACTAAATAAAGCATAGAGGTGGAAAAACTAAGGCTAGAACTAGAACAACTTAAAGTGTGACATGAAATCCTAGCAAAAGAAGGAGGAAATTAGCAAAAGCAAAGATCTAACATATGGTGCACTTATTGTACTAAAGAAGGGCACTTGCAGAATGAATGCCCTAAAGCCATAGGAGAAAATAAAGCTAACACATTAAGAATGGACTTTAAGATAGTACCTAGAAAAAATAACTTAGTATTTTGCAGATTATGTGGAGAGTAGGATGACCATGAAACAGAAGACTGTCCATCCTAGTTATTCAAATTAAGAGAAGAATCAGAATATGAACCATGGTGTAATCAACACCATGCTAACAAAAAAAAGATAGGGAAATGGAATACATAAAATGTCTAGCAGAAAGACCATTATATGATCAAACCATGGTTACACAACTCCTAAATGGTAGAATCAAGAAATGTGCATTTATTACAAAATAACCAAATAGATCAAGGACCATACATGATAATAATTACAACAATAATGAAGAATAGATATAGGTGCTGCAAATGAAAAAGAAACAATGGGACATGACCTTGACATAACTCAAAATCATTTAAAAGAACATCCTACCCTCTAACTAGAATCACATGTCTTGGGGACAAGACATATTCTCAAAAAGGGGCGATGATGTTGGTTGAAGACATGACAACAAGATAAACCTACCACAAGTCACTGCAAGGGGAATACGGAGGTCACGACCAACTTGGAAGATACTAATTATCATACTCTGGAAGGAACATGTCTCTATTACAATGTATATGCAATAGATAATATGATAAGATGTAGGATGTAAGGAGAAAGAGTGTAATATATATACATACATAACATAAACTTAGACCTACTATTATACATGATTGCTACATGAATATATATGAATATATATGAAGATATAAGGAGTTTTTATTGGTGGCAATGAGTATTTTTATGTGTTCTATGTATTTAGTATCATTAGAATTTACCACATTGTGATGTTTCTAGTATGCACTAACTTATATTCTATCACTGTCACTACTAGGGTATAAACAAACTTCTTAACAGTAAAGTTAGGTTCAGATCTATGGACTGTGTCCTATCATTTCTCTTTCTAACATAAGTCAAGTCCAAGAGTATGAGCCAAGAGGTCAAGGTAAGACATTAACGAAACCACTGATCAAAGGTAGTTGAGTGCATGGGTGAAATTTTGCACAAAGGGAATGTCAACAAAATCATTGATCTAGAGGTAGTTTGGTACAACATTTGAATGTGAGGTGTTGAATGCACAAGACAACTAAGAGGGGGGTGAATCAGTTGTATCAAAACTTTAAACCCTCATGAACATAATCATATCCACATCAGTTCACTTAAACCCTTATTCTGTTATGAAGATTAAGCTTGAAAAATAGATAACAGAAACTTAATCACATCAACACCATGCACAAGAGAACACTAGATTTTTACATGGAAAACCCTAAAAGGGAAAAACCACGGTGAGGATTATTTCACAATATAAAGTAGTATCAATGCTGAATTACAAAGAGGTACACTATCAAAGGGCTCACTGCCTAAGGACTCACTGTCCAAAGAAATTCTTAGTGCAATAGGCTCACTACCAAAAGGGCTCACTACCAAAAAGTGCTCACTACCAAAAGGGGCTCAATGCCATGAATTGATATGATAGAACCTAACACATGCCTAAGTTTAATTCCAATGAAACACAACAAACATCACCTTTGTAGCCTCTCTGAAAATTGTAGATGATTTCTACTCACTACATTAGGTATTCTACCACATGAAAGTCCTTGCTACCTCTAATTCAAATTCACAACACAAATATCAACATCCTTGCACACCCACACATACACATGAAATCTTTACACTTATTTATATCAATCACCAACCTTGAAACATTCACCAAGGTCAGAAACACATTCTACAACCTTTGAAACAATATTCAAGGTTGACAAACATACATAATTCAAATTAGGTCTAGACCTAAACATTCCCATAGAGCAAAAGAATGAAAGTGAAACACTTCACAACTTATCTCGGTCCTAAAAACATCTTCACATGCTTCAACATGGTTCCACAATCCACGAAGTATATCCACAAAGAGTGTAAACAACCAGGTCGACCAAAACTGGTGTTAACACTAGGATCTTTAGGCACACGCTTCAACAAGATCAAAAGTAAAACTCACATAGAAAACACCAAGCATGAACATGATCTAGAAACTTCCACAAGCACTTGAAAACCAACAAAACCTTCGGCAACAACTTCGACAACTCTTACTTGAAGAATCTAGAGCACTTGAACTATACTGCCAACAAATGTAACTTGAGAAAGATAGCTTGTAGAGCACCAAATCACAAGCTACTTGAACAAAACAAAGATATATGCATTACAAACATAAATCCAAAACCGTGAACCAAGAAACACAATTGTGGAGGAATGCAGAACAAAACAATTTCTCTCAGCCACCTCTGCTCAACTCAGAAACACTATCCATACTCTGGTAAACATAACTTTCTATGTATAATGAATCAACACTTCAAAATTGAAACATAGCAACTTTGAACATCCATGAACATTATGTCCAAACTGCATAAGCATATTTTCAATAGCAGAGAAATGCGGAGTAAAATACTAGCACAGTTCTGCAAGCCAAAACAACTCTGCAACACATAGTTTCCTTCAGAGAACATTTTTTTTCAAAAGCACTTGGAAACTTAGAAATAAGGACAATATACTAACATCATCAGTACTTCTGCAAGCCATTCAAATCAGCTTAACACAATAACTCACTCAACCAACAATAGCAACATTAGAAGATACAGTTGACACCAATGACAACACAAACATGTTGACATCAATGACAACACCGATTAGCACATTCTTCCAACAATATCCCCCTTTGTCATTGATGGAAACATATAATGGAAAAAACCATCATGACACAAATTTACAGTAATCTCATTCTCCCCCTTTCTTTTATACATCTTAGTCTCCCTTTGATTTTCACATGAACTCTCTCCCCCTTTGACAGCAATGGCAAAGGGTGACACACCTTTGTCAAGATTTCTCTCCCTGAGTGTTATACTGCACATACTTGCACTATTCTCAACTACTCTGAATACCTCCCCCTAATTGCAACACTCTTCAATGCCACTACTTGATCCCCCTGAGAGGTAGCCTCCATCATCAGTCTAGAAAAGAATGATTCCTAAATCACACTTGACTAATGTACTTCCTTGTGCATCTAGTTCAACAGAGGACGGACAATAACCCCTAACTTCTCCTAGAGATACTCAAATGTATGCTTAGGAAGAGTTGTTGATGGTGTTTTTAGCACACAATAGCATAGGTATGATTACTGGTATCACACCTCTCTTGAAAAAGGTAACCTATCCAAGATAGGATTGCCCCAAGGATAATATAGCTAGGTCATAGCCTGCTTGGAATGACTCAGTGGTATGTCTAGCTGTGCCAACAAGGGGTCTTACATAAAATATAGGGTTTATGGAATATGATAGCATTATGTATGTAGAAACCCTATGATACTTTCAACATATTTGTAATGTTGATGCTTCTTATAACCTAATGTAACAAACTTGATATAAATAAAATGCAAAAGGAAAAGGAGAGAGAGAAGGGATAAGACATCCTAAGTGATAGTCACAATGGGGTAAAATATTGCAGATAGACAAATACTTTTAATGAACCATTCCCTATTTCACCAAGATAGGAAACCCATAATGTTACAAAAAATGATGCAATCTTCAAAGGATCCTTATGATTTTCAAATTGCATTCACTCATTAAACACCCAGATAATGGCGCAGCTTAACTAGTGGAGTGCATCCGAACTATGTTTAATGATAGGGCCCAGGGTAACTATACACAACAACTTACCATCAGCAAGCACTAATAATACGGACCAAGGCATTCATCATATATCTTAACATTTACCCATCATTGCAAAAGTACAACTAATTAAATTCAGATTGATATGAACCATGAAAACCAAAATGAGACAACACATAATCATAAATTCCTAGCAACTTGCAAAAATTGCTTTGTATTGATTGTATTTTGGCAGAGTCTCAACAATTCATTATCAAATCTTACTTACAAATGAGAGGAAAGATGACCCTTTTATAGATAAGGCACCATACCAAGTTTTCAATGAATGGTGGAGATTAACTCAACACCAATGGTCCCGATTACATGGCATTTAATGAAGTAAAGTAGTTTGTTACATTTTTGGATTTGCATTTGTCCTTTAGGAAAAAGACAAAAAATAACTTGCAAATACATCAAATCTGGACAAAATGGATACACATTTGGTTGTACATGATGAAAAGTCAATTTTCAAGGCCTAATGAAGCCAAAATAAAGTCACATGACACTCGAAAACTTGAGTTGATGTGGATTCATGAGATTCCAAGTGCTGACTGGATCAAACGGAGTATTTTGGTGAAGGTATATGCAACTAGATGTTTGCTGGACTGATTCTTGATGACTAGGCTGCTAGGATAGTTGTATGAATGTCTTGGTGATCCAGTCTAAGGTCATTTGAGTGGTATTTTTGGGAAAATATCAAATATATAATTTTTGGTATTTTCTACATCATAGTAAATTGCATTTTCAGAGGCCTTTGGAGTTGAATTGGGGCTTGAAACTTTATGAGTCCAAGAAGTTTAAATTCTAATAAAATAGCTAGGAGTTATGACTCTGGACTGGATCACTTGGACATTGGACCGGATCTATAGGAACACCAATGAAGTAGACTTAATCTTTTATGTCTTTAGCTCTTGTAGCTCATCTCCGTCATCTTGGACATCATACTGACTTCCTTTTGCATGTGCAGCAGCAATTTGGTTGATAGAATATCAATTCTGCATCTTTGGGTCAGCAGGGTATCTCCATATATTCATCCTTCCAAGACGGTTCCAATTGGCTCCTTTGCCTCCTTAGATTACCTCCTTAGACCTGCAGTCAACAAGGCCAAGCATCAATTTCATCATAAAAAGTCATTTTCTATTATTTTGAATCAAAATATGTCCATTTGCAACATGGATTAGTCTAGAACAGCTTAAACTCAATATTGCTTCCTTGTGGACAACTTCATAAATTCAATTATTTTTGCATAATTTTTTTGAGTTTTCCATCATTTTTTAGTACCCATTTGGCCAATATGATGTGTAGACACCTAAAATTGACTTGCTTTGCAAACTAATTTCCCGTATCTCTACACCACCAATTATCCCCCCTATTAATTAAATAAATTTATTTTATTTAATTAATTTATCCCTCATCATCTACCTTGACCATTTACCCATCCTTTGTGATCAATTAATTCACTTAATTTATCACTTTACCTTATAACTATATCCTCATTGATTAAATAAATATTCACAATATTTATTTAGTTAATTTGTCCATCTCCCTAATCCTTGTTAATTAGATAAATCATGATTATCTAATTAATCTAGCTATTAATCAACCTATCCCTATCCTAGTTAATTAAATATCAATTATTTAATTAGCTACCCTAGCCTACCTATCCCCTAGACCTAAATTAATTAATCTTAACACTTAATTAACCTTGCTTATCCCATCCTCCCACACACCTTTGAATAAAAATAATTTTTTATTCAAAGGGTCAAATCCTCCTTACAACTCATTTATCACCCTCTTACACATGTAAGTGTACATGTGTCCTTCAACCTTCACATCTCCACATAAAAGTGAATTTTTAATTCACACTCCCCCATGAGTTGAATTTTTAATTCACTTGTCATATCCACTCTTCCCAAAAATAAATTTTTAATTCATTTCTATCCTCCACACCTCTTCCCAATGTGAATTTAAAATTCACAAATAATGAGAGCCCTCCAAATCCATTGACCAAATCTCAACCCTTGATCTCTCTCATCCACTCCCCTTGTGACACTTGTCACAAGGCTATGACTTTAATCGAAACCCTAACTCTTAAGCATTTCTAGCCCTTGATCTCATCTTTTAATCCTCACCCTCCATCCATTTTCCAAAAATCTATAAATGAGACCCTTCTCTAAGCCATTTTCAATAACTTCTTCTTGCATCAAAATTATGCCAAAATTTCTATCTTCTCATCTCATCTTAACCTCATAATGCCAAAATCACTCCTCATCTCCATAGCCAAACCATCTCTCATCCTCACCTCCATCTCAATCTCTATCTAAATCCATTATCTGTCATCCTATTTGTGTTGAAAACAAGGAGCAATCCATATTCTACATCCATTTGGGTAAATCTAAGGAGTGTTGGGTGCAACTCCTTCCACCCTATCTTGGATTTGTGGGTCACATGTGAAGGTCTATCATTTGTTCTTGCATTTGATTTATGTTTTTATCTTTCATTTTGATCTCATAGATCACATTGGCATGCTTGGTGGTACCCACAAGGTCTCAATCTAACAATCTTGTGAGTTTTTTTGGTTGTTAAGATGTGTTTTTTGTAGATTAGCACTATCTTCTTGCGTAGTCACGCCATTTTACCTACATTTTGGCACTATTTTCAGACTATGGTGGCGCCTTCTTACCACAACATTGCTTGATCATTTGGACTCACATATTTTGTGTTTTTTTGCCTTTTCAACATCTTTTGTGTCTTTTGCTCTTTGTTTTGCAGGATTTTATGCAGGGACAAGGGGAGACTATGTCAATTTTTTCCTAAAATCAGACCCTTGACCATCTTTGTGTCGCTTTGGTGCTAAACACACCCAGTTTGGTGCTATCTTTCTCATTGTAGAAGATAAACTAAGGGAAAAACATAGTTTGGCGCTATCTTGTATTTGTATTGGCGCTATCTTGTATATTGGCGCTATATTGTATATTGGCGCTATCTTGTATATTGGTGCTATCTTGTATATTGGCACTATATTGTATATTGGCGCTATCTTGTATATTGGTGCTATCTTGTATATTGGCACTATCTTGTATCTATATTGGCTCTATCTTTCATATTGGTGCTATCTTGCCTCTATATTGGCGCTATCTTGTATATTACCACTATCATGCTTCTAGATTGGCACTATTTTCTGTACTAGCTTAGGGATCTATATAGGGTTGGGTCTCTATTCTGCAGGGTATTTTAGATCATCCAAGACCATCATGTCGAAACTACTAACATCTTTTGCAGAGATTTCGTAGATTAGACACATCTTCTTTTGGTGCACTAGAAAGAACCTTTGTGTGCTTAGCTTAGAAAACACTTAAATTTAGTGCATAAAATCAATCTTTCTTGCAAAACAATCTACAATCAAACACTTTATCTTGGTGTACCTAAAAAGAATCTTTGTGTGCCTTAGCATAGACAACATTTGACTTTGGTGCAACTAAAATTAATCATTGCTTGCAACAAACAACCTTAGGTACATTTTTTATTTGGGCTTCAAATGAACATTAGCTTTTGTTTGCCATGTCTTGTGCACTTGCACGTGTGTGTTATCCCATAGGGTAGAATCAAAGTATCATCTCCCCTTGCCTTCAAAGGGATCTTGGGTGAAGAGAAATGGTTCTATTCTAGTTTTCTTTTTAGGACGTGGGCCTGCCCTTGAGACACATCTATTCAGAGAATTCATTGGTGACCCCAAGCGGTACTTTCATCCGGTCCATTAAATAAAAAAGGATAAGGTGAAAGCCAAGTCCAAATTGGTATGAGCACTTACCATTCGATGCTAGCTTGAAAGGGAGTAGTACTTTGTGTATATGAAACCCCTAGTAGAGCTAGTCAAAACCTTAAGTGGTTTATTAGATGCTCGTAAGGTGCCAATCCCCTGGATGTTCCCCCACTATGAACCTTTATTTTAGTGGCCCAAATCCCTCTACTTGTTCCACAAGTATTGTCCTTGCTTCACCTTAGGTTGTACATTCTTGATTATCACATTTTCATAAATCAAACATTTGGCCATTATATTCTCTTGTGTGAAGTGTTTGCATGCTTGCCAAGAATCCCATCAATTGTGCTTATCCCATCCCTTTATCTGAGCTTAATCAAAATTAATCATAATCCACTTCCTCTCTAGTCATAATCTATCTTCATCATCCTAATCATTCTTATCCACTTCATCTTAATCCAATCACCCATCTATCCTAATCATACTGACCACCTATCTTATCCATATCATCATCCAAACTATTCAATTCAATCTTATCTCAATTACCCTCATCATCCTTAATCCAATCCATCACCATCATTTTAAATCCCATTTCCCTCATCCACTTGACCAATCTCATCCAAATCACATCCAAAACCCAACCAACATCAATCCATAATCTTCCAAACCATAGTCCAAATCCAATCTAAAATCAACATCGATCCCAATCATTATCCAAATCCCCCAACATCATTATCAAACTCCAAATCCAAATCAACCCAATCAAAAATCAAGACCCTAATTGATCACCTAATCGAATCAACCCAATCAACCCTCTTGCTTAAGATCATTAGTCTACCTTAAGCATAGAGAGCCATCCATCAAAACAAATCAAATCAAATCAAATCATCCTAAGGTATTGAAACTTGATCCCCAATATCACAATCATCCATTATCCTCCATCATCCCACATCTCTCCAACAAAATGGATCCTTATGTAGCAATGCAACAATTACAAAGACTTAGAAAAATCTATGAGAACATGGATCCTAATGCTAAGGAAAAATGCAAAAATGACAGCAAAGATATACCCTTAGCACACCTCATCATTGGAGAATCCCAAGCCCCTACCAAACCTCCATCATATCAACAAACACCCTACATTTCATCCCCATCCCCATCATATCAACCTTCATCATACCAACCTACATCTTACATATCCACACCATCAACCTCATACCAACCTCCATCATATCAACAAACACCCTATCTTTCATCCCCGTTAACATCATATAAATCTTCATCCCCTTATACATCCATGCCATCATACCTATCCAACCAATGAATACCTCCAACTTATCCATGCCCCAACCTTTATCATGCAAACTTTGATCAAGGGAACACCAATCTATCACACCTTATATCTAAAATCCAAAGCTTATATCAGCAACCATTTCCCCACGTGAATCCCCATCCTCCAATCCTCCCATCACAATATCCCCCCAACCTTATCTACCTTAATCCATCATCTTATGTATCTCCCAATCCACCAACCCCCATCACCCATACACCATCTAACCCTCCATTAAATCCTCCAAATCCTAAGCCTATGACATCCAAAGAATCCTCGTGGGATTTCCTCCAAAGAACATCACCTAAAAATGAAAGCAAAACTATAGAATCCCCCAAACCTCCCACCCTTCCAACACCACAATCTAATCCAACACCTATCCTCGAACCCATCCAAGAACTATCGCCATCTAATCCCATCACCCACCTATCCAACCCAACCCTAATCCTACACCATCCACCATCATTATCCATCCATTATATTGTTCTTCAACCCATACACTCATGAAGGATGTAATCCATTGGTTATTAGCAAGGAATCAAACACCCTCATACAATCCAACATCCACCAAACCTCTTGAACAATCTCCTATCATAACTCAAGAACCATCATGTAGCCATGTTCAAGAACCCATAAGTCAAGCACTTATCACATCCATCAAAACACCTATCACATCCATCCAAGCATCCACCACATCTATCCATGTCACTCCCACTTCTATCCAAGCACACGAGCTATGTCAAGAATCAAATCCAAAGCATGTTGAAACATCAACCCCTTCTCCTAATCAAGATCTAACCATCCCATCTAATCCCATCCCCGATCCTCTCCCATCTATTGATCAACTTATTGATCTCACGCCGTCTTCTACCACCCCTTTACCATTCCCCATGAATCCTTTACCTCCATCTACCAATGTCATCCCAAATCCATCCTCCTATTCACTTGGACAAAGCACCTTCATTCGCGGTGACTCCCTTATAGGAGGTGAACAACTTCCATCCACCATCTATCCTTCTCTAACAAATAATGGACTTGCATCTTGTTTCCAAAGTACCAAACATCCCATTGCATGTCGTATGCTCCAACATATGAACTATCAAGGAAAAGGCTTAGGCCTTCATGAACAAGGCATCTTAGAGCCCATCCACACCACATTCCATCCATCCTAACATGGCCTTGGCTATACACCCCAAGAAAAACAATCTAAACATGTTGGTACCACCCACACACCTTCCAAAATCCATTCATCCAATCCCAAACACAGTGCATCTCATCGCACCCCTAAAGCATATGTTGCCATCCCTCCTCCATCATCATATCATTTGCAAAAGCATGTGACCATCCATTTTCCTCCATCAAATTTACCTCCACTACTTCCAACTCCAAATATTCCTATTAAATCTACTTTACCTCCTATCCTACCAACTCCAAACATCCCTATCCACAAATCCTCTTATCCTCACATCCTCCCAAACATCCCTATCCTCAAATCCCCTCATTCATTTATCCATAAATCCACTTTTTACTCCTCTACCCATAAACCCCCTAAATTTCCCAATCAAGACTAACAAAAGCACACATCTTTTAAACATGAAGCTTCTCCCAAATCCATGGGATTCAAAAATTTGAATGCCTTGACTCATAAAGCACAAAAGCCTAAAGATGTTATCGCTTCCAAGAAAAATCAAAAATCCAAAAGGCTATCAAAGCCCACACCATACAAGAAAAAGAAAAAACAAAAATGGTGTGGGTTCCTAAACAAAAAGCACCAAACTCTAATGAAGCATCCACATCCCAATCTACCTCAAAATCCCAAACATCTCTCTCCCCATCTAAAAATCCCATAATTCCTAAGTCCATTTGCATACATAAAACCCCAAATTGGTCATCCAAAAATCCCTTATCCCGATCCCCATTACTCCCAACTTCACATCCAAAGTACAAGCTTCCAAATACATCACGGTGTGTGCAACCGTTGGTCTTGGTTCCCCTCCACCACTTGGCATTCCCACATACCCCCATTTCTCCATCTTTCATCCACTATCCTACATATCTTCCCCATGACATTCCTATGGTCCATGCTATTGCATAATCCACATCATAATTTGCATAATTCACATCATAATCCACATAATCCACATCATAATTTACAAAATCCACATCATAACCCACTATCCACTGACATCCATGCGATCATCATCCATAATGCTATCCAACATGGGACCATCTTCTCCTTGCTATGGAAATAGACGCTAGAGTCCCCATTCCATCAAAAAAGTAAAAAAAAATCAAAAAATCAAGAAAATAGTAAAGATAAAAGAATTCATCCAAATGGTGAAAACCACTCCTTGTGGTGCCTTGGGCAAGTACCATGATGAAAACCCCTTGTGAGCATCATGCATAATTCCTTCTCCATCCATTTTGTATCCTACACTCGAGGGAAAAATCATCCACATCCATAACATCCTTTTGCATATCCTATCCATGTATCCTTATCCTATCATATTCCTATCCACCATCCCCTATTTATCCTACCATTTCCCATCCATCCTATCTGCTATGTCTTCCTCAGGTTAGATCTTGATAAAGACAAGGGGCAAAATATCAACAACTTGCTTTGGACACCTCTCAACACACTCCCTTTCCAAGCATATCCTCCATCCATCTACTACAAAGCCCATCCACTCAAATGTAAACCCATCATGCAAAATCCTAATCATTGGGGCATATGATTCCTTCCAACATAGCCCTTGGAGTAAATCCTTATCCCCATCTCTCATCCATCTATCTTACATCCCTATCTCTATCTTCCAATCCATCTATCATGAATCTCCTCTCTATCACCTTCCACTGACGATCCCTCCATCTACTTATCATGTATCCCTACCTGATCCTTTATCCCCCATCCTACCCCTTATCCGCATGTATCTATCCATTTATCTAAATCTCCTATCCATTATCCTTTCATCGCCAATCCCCCAACCCAACCCCATCACCTTCACCTCTAGACTTGGTGCTCCATTATCATTGGTATCTAGCACTTAGGCTATCCAAACTAAATCCAATGCAACCATCTCATAATAAACCATTCCCTTTTGAAAATCACAAAAATAAAAAAAAATCCATAAAATCCCAAAAATATCCATCCCAAAATCAACATCGTTCCATCAACATCTCATCATCATCACATCTATCCTCAATCATCCCACATCATCATCACAAACTAGAACTACATATCATCACCACCTGCATCTTGAAAGTACCTTGATCCCATGGACACAGGGTATGTAGGTAGTCTGGAATATGCAAGAAATTTCCAGTACTCAGGTACATAAGATGGACCCATCCAACCCATTTGGATGGCCCCTAACCCCTGAGCTTACACTAGATCCAAGCATCGCATTACTGATCAAAGCAATCATCCCTTAACCAAAATCATCAACTATCAAATCAACATTAACCACAACTTATTCATCATATCTTGAGCCAATCTTACAACATCAACTAAGAATGATCCAATCATCAACTGATTCCTGCCTTAGGATATATCATTCCTACAATAGGCAGAATCCATCCTATCATCATCCATCTTGGCAAGAGATACAATGGCTATTTGCTTGGTTCATTGGTCTTTTGATTTTTGATTTTTATGTTTTGTCCTATTCAAAGATCACATCAAAGCTACCTTGATCTCACTATATCATGGTATGCAGTGAAAACACTAGAATGGGGCATAGTCTTACTTTGTATGCTGTGCTTGTGGTTTGGTCTCATTACTCCAAGCTAATATTCATATCTTGTGGATCATAGGGTCAGTTCTAGCATATTGATCTCCTTGTGCACCTAAGGTTCATCATACCTTTTGTGTACTAAGGACTTATGCTATGAGTCCCCTTCCCTCATCTAGATAAGGTTGTACTATCTTGGGCACGCATGGGATTGTCCCTTTGTCTGTGTGTCTAGTCCATGCACATGTTGGATATGCATGATCACCTCGGTCTTCTATACCTTGGTGAAAATATCCACTTTACTATAACAAACTTAGGATTGCTCTAAATCATTTTCAGCACAATAATCTTCTATTTCCACTCCATCTATCATCTAATCATCTACCCAACATCATCAATATTTCATCTCACTCCTTATCCTCCAACCACTTCAACCAATCCACTTCATCTATTTCTAGAGTACACCCATGTTCTTGCAACCCGCATGTCCTCTCAAGGGGGTATCACCCTTACCAATCATCCCTAAACCTTATCCTATTCTTCTAAGCTAAAACCTTTTTCTATCCAATCCAACTCTATATTTTAACTTCTTTGAAATAGTGTTACTTAGCCGCAACACCATTTCAAAGAGGGGCAAATGTAGACACCTAAAATTGACTTGCTTTGCAAACCAATTTCCCATATCTCTACACCACCAATTATCCCCCCTATTAATTAAATAAATCTATTTTATTTAATTAATTTATCCCTCATCATCTACCTTGACCATTTACCCATCCTTTGTGATCAATTAATTCACTTAATTTATCACTTTACCTTATAACTATATCCTCATTGATTAAATAAATATTCACAATATTTATTTAGTTAATTTGTCCATCTCCCTAATCCTTGTTAATTAGATAAATCATGCTTATCTAATTAATATAGCCTATTAATCAACCTATCTCTATCCTAGTTAATTAAATATCAATTATTTAATTAGCTACCCTAGCCTACCTATCCCCTAGACCTAAATTAATTAATCTTAACACTTAATTAACCTTGCTTATCCCATCCTCCCACACACTTTTGAATAAAAATCAAATTTTTATTCAAAGGGTCAAATCCTCCTTACAACTCATTTATCACCCTCTTACACATGGAAGTGTACATGTGTCCTTTAACCTTCACATCTCCACATAAAAGTGAATTTTTAATTCACACTCCCCCATGAGTTGAATTTTTAATTCCTCTGTCATATCCACTCTTCCCAAAAATAAATTTTTAATTCATTTCTATCTTTCACACCTCTTCCCAATGTGAATTTAAAATTCACAAATAATGAGAACCCTCCAAATCCATTGACCAAATCTCAACCCTTGATCTCTCTCATCCACTCCCCTTGTGACACTTGTCACAAGGCTATGACTTCAATCCAAACCCTAACTCTCAAGCATTTCTAGCCCTTGATCTCATATTTTAATCCTCACCCTCCATCCATTTTCCAAAAATCTATAAATAAGACCCTTCTCTAAGCCATTTTCAATAACTCCTTCTTGCATCAAAATTATGCCAAAATTTCTATCTTCTTATCTCACCTTAACCTCATACTACTAAAATCACTCCTCATCTCCATAGCCAAACCATCTTTCATCCTCATCTCCATCTCAATCTCTATCTACATCCATTATGTCTCATCCTATTTGTGTTGAAAACAAGGAGCAATCCACATTCTACATCCATTTGGGTAAATCTAAGGAGTGTTGGGTGCAACTCCTTCCACCCTATCTTGGATTTGTGGGTCACATGTGAAGGTATATCATTTGTTCTTGCATTTGATTTATGTTTTTGGCTTTCATTTTGACTTCATAGATCACATGATGATTAGGGAAGTTTTTGCGGTTATTAGAATCCATTTGCAAACTTTTATTTCATGTTTTTCTAGCTTTTTCTACAAAAGCGGGATTTTTGGGCGTCACAGACTTTTCATGTGTAGTGTCATTAATTATCATAGAACATTCCAAAAATCCACACAAACTTGGTAAAAAAATCCATCATGATGTGATAAATAGATGTACAATTCAAATTCACCAAGAAAATCTAAGTTTTACCTTGAAAAAATGTGTTTTTAGGCCAAAATGGGCAAAAAGTAGGGATTTTGGGGGCCACTGAACTAGCAGGGATTTTGGTTTGGACTAACTAATTGAATAGGTCAGTCCGTGCACTTTTTAGCGTAGGTCCATGGTGAGTGGTTTTAGCAAAAAATGGGTTCGGCACTAATTTTGACTTGCACCGACTTGCAAGTGTTTGGTGGGTGTCGAACAAGAGTTAGTTAGGGTCAAATTTGGCGCAAGTCCGTGGGAAGCAATTTTAGCACTAAGGATGCTTTAAGGAGTTAGTGGGGATTTTGTCTAGCATGGCCTTTGGTGAGTTATGAATAAAGTCGGTCTGACTTGTTTTTAGTGCAAGTCGGTAGGATGCATTTTTAGCACTTTTCTTTCCAAATTGCTTCAGTAGGGTTTTTGATGCCTGCCGACTTAGCAGTAGTTTGGAGGGAAGTCAGTCAAGGAGTTTTTAGCGTAAAAGTCGGTAGGAGCTATTTTTAGCGCAAAGTGTAGTTGGGGTCATTTTTAGCGCTAGATTTTGAATTGGCCAAGGTGAAAGTATATTTAAAAATATATTTAAATATATACTTTAAAAATTTTTAAATATACTTGTAGGCTATTTGAGATGGGTTCCAGATCCATAGGATTTAATATGCAGATTCTAGAATTTTGAGGTTCCACCAGATTTCAGACTTAGCCAAATCAAGGCTTCAGTACCATGTGTTAGGATGAAAGTATGTGAACCCTAAGTGAAATCTAGTGGAATTTGACACGATTTTGCAACTCTAAGACCTAGAAACTAGGAATTTCAACTTGACACATCCTGCAGTAGCAATTTCAAAGGCAATATCTAATGACATGAGATTTTGGAGCAAAATGTAGTAAAACCTAATTTTAGCATAAAAGGAAACAAATGGATATTTCTTAAGTACAAGACCACTCAAGACACCTCCAAATCAATCATGCACAACATCAAATGACTCCAGACATGCAAAATACTCAAATATGGAATAAATCATGCAATCTAAGCACAAATTCACTTTCTCATCATCATAAGTAACAAAGGTTGAGACTCCAAGCCAAAGCAAAAGAGGGGGTCTCCATTTGGCAAAATGGGGCATGTGTGCAAGGCACAATAAATGGTGACTCTGCTGGGAAAATGCTCTAGAGCATTTCAAAGATAAAATTTAGTTTCAAACCCAGAATCTCTATGTTTCTCACATGCTGAATAAGACAACATGATACCTTATCAAAGAAGCAAAAATTAATAGCAAGGTGCAACCATCCGTATCCTGAAAACCTAAGTGTGTGCAATTGTGTTAATTCCCATCCCTCAGTGACTAAGATCATATCAGATTCTTTACATTAAGCTCCATGATTAGTACACACCTTCTAAACTACCTAGACATTGCCTCACTGTCAGCGAGCATCTATAGCCCCGATGGGTTTGTCTTGGAATTCCACTCAAGCAGAGTTGTACCATCGGTCATGCACCCGTAGCCTTGGTAGAGTTTACTTGATTGTCCATCTAACTGAGTTATAATGTGTTATTGTGATTTTGCATTGATTTTCTTTCATACTTTTGATATTTCATTAAGCATAGATTTGGCAGAGTACAATGCAGTACCTCTACCCTTGTAACACATGCCTTTTGACCGCACTAGTTACGTTGATAACTCAGCTAGCTAGGTGTGGACTCCTGATGGCGGCAAAGGTGGACCTCAGATTTTTCACTTAATGTAAGATCAACAAGACTCACTTAGGTACTTCAGGATTATTTAAGAGTGTGAAAGATATATGGCTAGAAAACACTTCAAGTGCACTGACTAATGACTCATTTCCCATCAACAAACATCATACCACCCAAGCATAACTGTGGAACCCACAAGAAGACCTAAGTAGAAATCTTTAGCTTCTCAAAGAAATATTCTAGATTACTTACCCAACAAAGGACCACTTGCAGGTCTGCACGATTGCCACCACATTCAAGAAATGGAGAACCCAAGCAAAGCAAGCACAGAAAGCAAAAGCAAAGCAAGCAAAGCAACTAACCTAAAGAAAGAAAACTACTCTAACCAAAGAAAAATTAGAAGAAAGAAACAACCAACAACTAGCAACTACCAACAGCTAAAAACTAAGGAAAAACAACAATAGAAAGCATAGATTAAACTAGAACAACAAGAAACTAACTAGAACCTGACTAGAAACAAGCAAGACTAGGTACAAAAACTTTGGACAACAAGTATTTACACTTCCCCATGATTTATTTCTTAGGACATGCAGAAGTAACAAGGTGTGGGTCAATTTCCTAAATCTGGCAAATTTATCTTTGTACTCTGAATGGTAGGGTATGGGTAGGCTAAGTTCATGTTTAGGGTACCAATCATGCAGAATCAGAAATTGGGGCAGCTCATTAGGGCCATGGTCAATCCATATGTAAGTTGTCTTACCTAAATCACCATAATCAAATTGATAACTTTCAAAACCAAGTGAGAAGAGGGAAGATACAACCTAATTTGCAGTACCATTAGTTGGGTATATAAGTTCACCACGTTGTTGCATTGTACCAAATACCTTCTTATCTTCAAGGGGACTTAGCTCAGGTGGATCATGTCTTTTGCATTAGGTACCTCTAGATCACTGAATGCTATAGCAATCTCCCAGGCAAACAAGAAGTCTGGACAACCTTCTTCAGAATGTGGATCATTCAGATTAACTCTGCATGAAGTGGCTAAAGCAAAATTTGACATATGCAGTGAATTGCTAGGTAGTAGCATATCCTTTCTCATTGTTGACACCATCTCAATGATGTGATCAAGTGATTGGCATGAAAATGCTTCCAAGCCATTACTTTGCATGACAATTTGATTTTTATTCTCAAATTATAGATTTTTACCTTCATCTGTCATTATTGGATCAACATCAGTCAGATGAAATTCTTCTTTATTGTAGGTGTGAATAGAATCAACTTGATGAATATATGATAAACTTGAATGGTCTTCATCAAAATCAGTCACATGTTTTGAGAAAACTTCCTTTGCACCAATCAACAACCTTCTTGTTTCAATTAAGGGCTGACTTTGGGTTGGAAATTCACTGTTTGTAGCAAGAACAAAGCCTTTTTCTTCCTCCATATCAACCAACAACTCTTCTATTTGCACTACATATCCATTGTCTAGAGCAACAATAGGGTCTCCTTCTTGCATGGCTGAATTTATGATGTCAGTGTTGCCTTGAAGTGATGTATCATCTTCTTCTTCTTCATTTGACTTAGTTTGAGACTCCTCTGCAACAATTATATCAACCTAATATGGCTGATTATGATGATTTACTGGGCTGATATAGTCAAAAATCTGATCACTTTTCTCTGGATAATCTAATTATGGCTCAAGTATGTCAACTGGATCAATTTTCTGCAGTGCTGTCCATGACTATTCTTCATCTGGAGGACTAATTTTCTCTCATTCTTACACATATCTGATCTGATTATACTATTGTCCCAACTTAGGATTATCAACAGTCTGAAATGAACTATTATTTTTCACCTCTGTAGTAGCAAATTTGACCTTAGGACTTGATATCTATGAATCATTTGGTTGCTAGTTTGCATCCTCAGCATGACTGTTCATGAAGGCTGATTCATCATCTATCTTGTGAATATTCTTAGTAGCAGAAATCTGATCTTGCATCTTGATATGTTCATTGTCCTGTGATTGAAAATTAGGTTTCAACCATTCTGGAAGGTTTAGTGAATGAAAACTAGGTTTTAACTAGTTAGGGACTATATATTTCTTATTTGGGTGACCTACAGACCACTTGCACTATCTGCCATCATCATCTGGATATGTATTTTGATGAATAGATTCAATTTTTCTCGTACACAAACTTCCTTTTTGACATGGACTTACAACTCCCGCATCCTCAACACTTTGAGTGCTTTCAATTAAGACATGACCACATGCATATGCATCCATCTGTACTACAGCTCCTCCATGCATTATCTTTCTCTAGATATGTTTGTCATGCATATATCCCACTTTAGGCTTGTATATTTCAAAGATAGGAATCAAGCCTTTTAAGTGTAGATCTAACCTCTGGAGAAAAGTTAAATAGTTAATTTTGTCATGTGGCTTTCTAGGATGCACAATGTAGACCTAAGGTGAACTGAAATTAAACAATGTCAGAGGAGGATACTTCACCCTAATTTGCCTATCTAACACTTCTTTGAAAAGTGGGATATCTACTTTGAAGTTCTCTTCATGATATGACTGCTAAGATGGTCCTCTAAAGAATGAAGGGATTTCATGACTAAAACCCTTATGTGTACCCATTAGATCAAAGTTTTCTACACATTCACTTCATGTGCACTGAACCAATAGAATTGAAAGCCTGCATAAAATCTTGGTTTAGCCCTCCTTCTAGCGCCAATTCTATTGATGGTGTTTTTAGCACACAACAACGTAGGTATGATTGTTGGTATCACATCTCTCTTAGAAATGGTTTCCTATCCAAGATAGGACTGCCCCAAGGATAATACATCTAGGACTTAGCTTGCTTGGAATGACTCAGTGGTATGTCTAGCTGTGCCAATAAGGGGTCTTACATAAAATGTAGGGTTTATGGAATATGACAATAGTATGTATGTAGAAACCCTATGATACTTTCAGCAGATTTGTAATGTAGATGCTTCTTATAACATAACCTAACAAACTTGATATAAATAAAATACAAAAGGAAATGGAGAGAAAGAAGGGATAAGAGATCCTAAGTGACAGTCATAATGGGGTAAAATGCTGCAGATAGAAAAATACTTTCAATAAACCATTCCCTATTTCACCAAGATAGGAAACCCACAATGTTGCAAGAAATGATGCAATCTTCAAAAGATCCTTAGGATTTTCAAATTGTATTCACTCATTAAACACCCAGACAATGGCACAACTTAACTAGTGGAGTGCAATTGAACTATGTTCAATGATAGGGCCCAGGGTAACTATACAGAGCAACTTACCATCAACAAGCACTAATAGTATGGACCAAAGCATTCATTAGATATCTTAACATTTACCCATCATTGTAAAAGCATAACTAATTAAATTTAGATTGATATGAACCATGAAAACCAAAATGAGACAACACATAATCACAAATTCCTAGCAACCTACAAAACTTGCTTTGTATTGACTATATTTTGGCAGAGTCCCAACAATTCATTATCAAATCTTACTTAGAAATGAGAGGAAAGATGGCCCTTTTATAGGCAATGCACCATACCAAGTTTTCAATGGACGGCGAAGATTAACTCAACACCAATGGTCCCGATTACATGGCATTTAATGAAGTACAACACTTTGTTACATTTTTGGATTTGCATTTGTCCTTTAGGAAAAAGACAAAAAACAACTTGCAAATACATCGAATCTGGACAAAATGGATACCCATTTGGTTGTACATGATGAAAAGTCCTTTTTCAAGGCCTAATGAAGCCAAAATAAAGTCACATGACACTCAAAAACTTGAGTTGATGTGGATTCATAAGATTCCAAGTGATGACTGGATCAAAAGGAGTATTTTGGTGAAGGTATATGTAACTAGATGCTTGCTGGACTGATTCTTGATGACTGGGCTGCTGGGACAGCTGTATGCATGTCTCGGTGATCTAGTCTAAGGTCATTTGAGTGGTATTTTCTACATCATAGTAAATTGCATTTTCAGAGGCATTTGGAGTAGAATTGGGGCTCAAAACTTCATCGATTGCTTGGTATTAACCCTTAGCAACCGAGTAGCTCAAACTAGATAATTAGTTTATCTTTCTAACAAGTCTAAGAAGTTTAAATTATGATAAAATAGCTAGGAGTTATGACCCTAGATTAGATCACTTGGACATTAGACCAAATCTGTAGGAACACCAATGGAGGAGACTTGATCTTTTATGTCTTTAGCTCTTGTAGCTCATCTCTATCATCTTGGACATCATACTGACTTCCTTTTGAATGTGCAGTAGCAATTTGGTTGATAGAATGTTGATTTTACATCTTTGGGTCAGCAGGGTATCTCTGTGTGTTCATCCTTCCAGAACAGTTCCAATTGGCTCATTTGCCTCCTTAGACCTATAGTCAACAAGACCAAGCATCAATTTCATCATAAAAAGTCATTTTCCATCATTTTGAATCAAAATATGTCCATTTGCAACCATGTATTAGTCTAGAAAAACTGAAACTCAATGTTGCTTCCTTGTGGACAACTTCATAAATCCAATGATTTTTGCATGATTTTGTGAGGTTTTCATCATTTTTGAGTACCCATTTGGCTAATATGATGATTAGGAAAGTTTTTGTTATCATTAAAATCTATTTGTAGACTTTCATTTCATATTTTTTTAGCCTTTTCTATATAAAGTGAGATTTTTAGGGGTCATGGACTTTTCATGTGCAGTGGCATTAATTATTGTAAAACGTACCAAAAATCCACACAAACTTGGTAAAAAGATCCATCATGATGTGATAAATAGATGTACAATTCAAATTCACCAAGAAAATCTATGTTTCACCTTGAAAAAATGTGTTTTTAGGCCAAAATGGGAAAAAAAGTGGGGATTTGGGGGGTCACTGACCTAGCAGGGATTTCACCTCCAATTGACCTAGCGGGGATTTCGGTTTGGATTGACTAATTGAATAGGTTAGTTGGTGCACTTTTTAGTGCAGGTCTGTGGCGAGTGGTTTTAGTGCAAAATAGGTTCGGCGCTGATTTTGACCTGCACCGACTTGCGTGAGTTTGGCGGGTGTCAGACAAGAGTCAGTTAGGGTCAAATTTGGTGCAAGTCCACGGGAAGTGATTTTAGCGCTAAGGATGTTTTATGGAGTTAGCGGGGATTTTGTCTAGCGCAGACTTTGGTGAGTTATGAATAAAGTCGGTCGGACTTGTTTTTAGCGCAAGTCGGTAGGATGCATTTTTAGCTCTTTTCTTTCCAAATTGCTTCAGTAGGGTTTTTGATGCCTACCGACTTAGTGGTAGTTTGGAGGGAAGTCAGTCGGGAGTTTTTAGTGCAAAAGTTGGTAGGAGCTGTTTTTAGTGCAAAGTGCAGTTGGGATCATTTTTAGCACCATATTTTGAATTGGCCAGGGTGAAAGTATATTTAAAAATATATTTAAGTATATACTTTAAATATTTTTAAATATACTTTTAGGATGTTTGAGATGGGTTCGAGATCCATAGGATTTCATATGCAGATTCTAGAATTTTGAGGTTCCACTAGATTTCAGACTTAGCCATTTTTCAGGGTTTTCAGGGTTTCAGACTTAGCCAAATCAGGGCTTCAGGACCATGTGTTAGGATGAGAGTATGTGAACCCCTGAGTGAAATCTAGTGGAATTTGACACAATTTTGCAACTCTAAGACCTAGAAACTAGGAATTTCAACTTGACACATCCTACAGTAGCAATTTTAAAAGCAATATCCAGTGACATGAGATTTTGGAGCAAAATGCAGTAATACCCAATTTTAGCGCAAAAGGCAACAAATGGCTATTTCTTAAGAACATGACCACTCAAGACACCTCCAAATCAATCATGCACAACATCAAATGACTCCAAACATGCAAAATACTTAAATCTAGAACAAATCATGCACTCTAAGCACAAATTCACTTTCTCATCATCATAAGTAGAAAAGGTTGAGACTCCAAGCCAAAGCAAAAGAGGGGGTCTCCATTTGGCAAAATGGGGCATGTGTGTAAGGCACAAAAAGAGCCTTGGTGAATATGTCAGTAACTTGATCTTTTGTAGGCACATACTCAAGATTCACTTCTTTCTCTACAAACTTATCTCTCAGAAAGTGATACCTGATAGAAATATGCTTTGTCCTTGAATGCATCATTGGGTTCTTTGAAATGTTAATGGTACTGGTATTATCATAGAAAATAGGAAATGGATTATCATACTCAACTTTTATATCCTTCAGATTTTTTCTCATCCATAGCACTTGTGTGCAACATGATGCTGCTGCAATGTAATCTGTCTATGCAGTAGATAAGGATACTAAATCTTGCTTTTTATTTTTCCATGACACATCTCTATCTCCAAGAAAGAACACACCACCACTTGTACTTTTCCTATCATCTACACATCTGGCCCAATCGACATTTGTGTAGGAACTTAGGGTGAAGTCATTATTTTTAGGATAACATAAACCATGGTTTGGAGTGCCCTTCAAATACCTGAATATCCTTTTTACTTCCATGACATGTGACTCTCTAGGATTTGCTTGAAATCTGGCCACAAGACAGACTGCATGCATGATATTTGGTTTGGTAGTAGTTGGGTATACTAGTCCTCCAATCATTGATCTATATTTTCTCTGATTAGCCTTAGGGGATTCATCATTTTTTCTCAGCTTGTAACTAGTTGTCATGGGAGTACAAACTGGTTTAGATTCTTCCATTCAAAAATTCTTCAACAACTCCTTGACATACTTTGATTGTGAAATGAAAATGCCCTTATCTATCTGATTAATTTGCAGCCCAAGAAAAAAGTTCATCTCACCACACATTGACATCTCAAATTCATTTTGCATCTCATTTGCAAAGTTCTTACGCATACCTTCATTTTCACTGAAGATTATATCATCCACATAGACCTCAATAATCAGGATTTGATCTTTGCTTATCTTGATGTACAAATTACTATCTGTAGACCATTTACTAAATCCCTGCTACAACAAATACCTATCTAACCTAGCATACCAAGCTCTAGGAGCTTGATTTATTCCATACAATGCCTTCTTCAATCTACATACCATATCTGGTTTGTCTGATAACTGAAATCCATCTGGTTGCTCTATATATACTTCTTCCAACTCACCATTCAGAAAAATAGACTTTACATCCATTTGATATACTTTGAAATCCTTATGTACTGTATAAGCTAGAAACAACCTAATAGCTTCTAGTCTTTCCATTGGAGAAAAAGTTTCCTCATAGTCTATTCCTTCCACTTGTGAGTAGCCTTTTCATACAAGTCTAGCTTTGTTTCTTATCACTTCTCCATTCTCATTCAACTTATTTCTGAAAACCCACTTTGTTCCAATCACATTCTTATCTACATGCCTAGGGACAAGTTCCCAGGTCTTTTTGTTTTCAATTTATTGCAAGTATGTGCTAACTGGTGTTGTCATTGATGTCAACATGTTTGTGTTGTCATAATGCCAACTGTATCTTTTGATATTGTTGTTTGTTGATTGATTGAGCTGTCATATTAAGGACACTGTCTAAGTATTTTGCTCCACATTTCCTCTGTGTTGAAGACCAGAGTATGAGATTTGGATATGATTTAGAGAAGTGTTTGAAGATTCTAAATCTAGAATTTGGTGGTCTAGATCACTATGCAGTAAAAATTCTATTCACCAGTTTGAAGACTGTGCCTGACAATGTTTGTAGTGTGACAGGGAGAAAGTATTTTGCTCCGCATTTCTACGTAGTTTGGATTTTAGTCTTATGGTTCTAGACTTAAGTTTATAAAGTTCTTAGCTATCTTAATTCCAAAGGATTTGTGATTTGGTGCTCCAAAAAGCAAGTTATTGATTAGAAGATTTTGACAATGTTTGTTGTGAAGCAGTCTGTGATATGTCTTCAAGTGATATTTGTTGTCCTCAAGTGAGATTTGTTGTGGTTGGATTTGTTGGCTCCCAGGTGATTCTATGTTGTTCATGGATGTCTCCAAAATGTATTGAAGGTGTGTTCTTGATCCGCAATCTATAATGAAGTTCTTGGAAGCATGTATTTAAGTATTCCTGATGTTTACACTAGTTCTAGCCGACTTGGTTATTTACACTTGTTGCGAAGGTGACTCATAGATTGTGGAAGTATGTTAAAGCATGTAAGGATGTGTTTGCATCCACAAGTTTGTTTAGGTCCAATCCTAATTTGAATTATGTATGTATTCCAACCTTGGAGATAGTTCCAATGGTTGTAAATTGTACTTCTGACCTTCATGGATGTTCCAAGGTTGATAATTGGTATAAATATAAGTAATGAATCCATGAGTGGTGTGTGAGAGTGCGAAGATGTGAAGATAAAGTGTGTGTGTTATAAAGACAGTGAAGGAGAGATATATTATGCTTCAATGGAACTGAACTCAGGCATGTTGTAGATGCTACTATCTCATTTAATGGTAGTGAGCCATCCATCCTAGCAGTGAGTAACCCTTTGGCAGTGAGCTACCCCTTGGCAGTGAGCCTTTTTGCAGTGAGCATTTTGGGTAGTGAGCCCTAAGGTAGTGAGCCTCTTTGTTAATTGGTATTGTTACTACATTATATTGTAAGCTAACACTCATCGTGGTTTTTCCCTTTTAGGGTTTTCCACTTAAAAATATGGTGTTCATGTGTGTATGGTGTTGTTGTGTTTAAGTTTATGCACTTCATGTTTAATCTTCATAATAGATTAAGGAGTTAAAGTAAGTGAATGTGAATGTGATTTTGTTTAAAGAAGTTAAAGTTTTTGATACAACTGATTCACCTCCCCCTCTCAATTGTCTTGTGTCTTCAACAATTGGTATCAGATCTTGGTTACTTAGAAGAAAGCCTAACAACTTAAGGTAGATCTGGGATGGCACACAAGAAGAGTGTTTCCCTATATGATGGATCTTCAGAAGATGAATGCATGTCTGTTAGTAGTGAAGAACTCAAAGTTGCCCTTGAAGACCTTGAGAGATCTGAAGAAGAAAACCAGGATCTAAAGGAAAATATTAAAGAAGCAAATGAATGTATCATAAAATCAAGAGAGAAAGTCAAGAAGATCAAAGAGAAAATCAAGGAGGTCAGAGAACAACTAAAGTTAGTAAATGAATCCATGAAAGTGCAAGATGAAGAAAAAGCAAGGACAAAGGAATATCTGAATCTAATGGTGAAAGACAAATCTAAAGAATGTACAAAGCTTGAAAAGGAAGTTATGAACCTAAAGTTAGATTTGGAGAAGGCAAATAGCTATGAAGAAAAGTTCAAGATAAGTTCTACAAAACTTGATGAGATGATTTCCAGTCAGAAGAGCCCTGATGACAAAGAAGGCTTGGGATTTGAGAAAGGTGAAAGTTTTAAAACTGGTCAAGAATGAATGTTGAGAATAAGGACAAAGGCAAGCAGATCCAGAATCAAAGAAATAAACCTAGAAGACCACCATCTAGGTAACCAAATGATCAAAGGTAACCATATTTCAAAGGTTATTGTAATTCATGTAATACGTTTGGTCAAAAGGCTACTCAATGTAGGAGCAGAGTGAATCAGAATATTCCATCATTTTCCAGTCAGTGCTTACGTGCAATGAAGTTGGTCATAAAGCTAGTGAATGTAGAAGCCAGATAAGAAACGGTCATAAAAATGGAAGGAATGCTCAATCTTTTAGAGGTAACTCCTTTACATGAAAAAGAGTTGGTCATACAGCTAGTGAATGTAGAAGTCAGATAAGGAATGGCTATAATAATGAAAGGAATGCTCAATCTTTCAATGGTAACTGCTTTGCATGCAATAGATTTGGACATAAGGCTAATCAATGTAGATCTATAATGAATGGAAGGAACAATAGTTAGAGGAACCTTGTGTGCTGTAATTGCAATAGGCCTGGACATATTGAAAAGTTTTGCAGAAGCAAGAACCTGAAGAAGGATATTCAGGTAGAAAGGAAGAAACTAGTACAAAAGGTCAATGCGGCAGAAACCAAGAAGGATATGAATGAGATTTGGGTGAAGAAGGATGTAAAAGAGTTTAAGGATGAGTCTGTACTAGTATCTAATCTAGATGTTCCCCCCAGAAACTGAGATTAGAGCTTTGGCTGAGGGGGCCACTTATTGAAAATCTTTTCTCCCCTGCCAAACGATTGGTGCTGATGCTTCAGAATGAAGAGACAAGGTCAAGGATTAGCAACAAAGGTTTAAGTTAGGATAGAGACTATAAAAGATAAAGGAAGAGTTGTGCAGATTAAAAAGTCTACTATGCAAGAAGATTTGATTAGGAAAGAAGACATATTATGAATTTTGGCTAAGTATCTATCTGATAAAATCAAGTTACAGTATTCTGGTAATTTGGTCTGCATTGGTCGGGTATTGAAGATAATGCCCTATGGTTCTGGCATATGGTTATTGATCATTGGTTACATCTACATCTAGATGTTTGTCTAATTTTGATAATTGGCTTGAGAGTAATGAGTAATAGAAGTTCAGATTGATAGAACACAGTTGTTTCCAGTACAAAGTAGTTTTCATGATGATTGAAAGTATTTGATGAACTCAGAGGTGAATGGATATGAATTAGATGAGTCTTCAAGCAGTGAAGAATAAAAAGATGAAGAAAGTGTAGGTTGAAGAAGCTTTGGAAAGGAATCCTAAGACCCTAGGGTTTGTGCAGAAGCATCACACTGAAGACCAGATCATTGGTGATAAGAGAAAAGGTGTAATGACAAGAAGAAGAATTACAGATGAATAGGTAAATCTCTATTTACTTTCAAAAGTTGAACCTAAAACTATTACTGAATCATGTAAAGATGAGTTTTGGATCAAAGAAATGGAAGAAGAACTAATGTAGATTGAGAAGAATTAGACCTGGGAACCTACCCCTAGGCTTGTAGATAAAAATGTGTCTGGAACAAAGTGGGTTTTCAAAAAATGGAGAAGTGGTAAATTTAAAGATAGACCTATATGCAAAGGATATTCACAAGTTGAAAGTATAGGTTTTGAGGTGACTTATGCTCCAGTGGCAAGAATTGAGGCTATCAGAATGTTTCTAGGATTTGCAGCACATAAAGCTTTTCAAAGTATATCCAATGGATGTGAAGAATGCTTTCTTGAATGACAAGTTGAACAAGACATTGTTTTGTTTAGACTAATGATGTCTATCTCTCAGGGAGAGCTAGTAGCTATGACTAATGATAGGAGGAGCTTGCAGAAGAAATGTTACAAATAGATGAGTGTTGATCTAAGGAAGTTATTGGCTATATGTGTTGTCATTGATTATCATAATATGCATTGTTTTCATAAGCTATCATGATTGGTTGGATGTCATACCCTGATTTGTGCAATCTAGTATAAAGTTTTGAGAAGACAAGATATGTTAGTCTAGAAGTGTTAGTTTGTGAAAGTCTCAAGGTCCTCTGAAATGTGAGTAAGAGGTGATACAATTTGGTGTGTACTCCTAAGGGGGAGTATTCAAAGTAGTTAAGAACAAGTGCAAGTATGTATAGTGGAAAGAGATGTGTAGCCCTTTGCCATTAATGTCAAAGGAGGAGAGATATCATGTGAAAAACTTATGGGGAGAAAGAGTTTAGATGTGTAAAAAGAAAGGGGGAGTTCTAATGCAGAGTTATGTCTTGATGGAGGAACATGTTTAGTTTTTCACATCATATGTTACCCTCAATGACAAAGGGGGAGATTATTGCAAGTATGTACTAACTGGTGTTGTCATTGATGTCAACAACTTTGTGTTGTCATTGATGTCAACATGTTTGTGTTGTCATTGGTGCCAACTGTATCTTCTGATATTGTTGTTTGCCTATTGATTGAGCTGTCATATTAAGGACACTGTCTGAGTATTTTTCTTCACATTTCCTCTATGTTGAAGATTAGAGTATGAGATTTGGATATGATTTAGAGAAGTGTTTGAAGATGTTAAATATAGAATTTAGTGGTCCAAATCATTGTGCAATAAAAGTTCTATTCACTAGTTTGAAGATTGTGCCTAGTAATGATTGCAGTGTGACAGGGAGAAAGTATTTTGCACCGTATTTCTCAGCAGTTTGGATTTTGGTCTTGTGGTTCTGGACTTAATTTTATAAAGTCCTTAGCTATTTTCATTCCAAAGGATTTGTGATTTGGTGCTCCAAAAAGCAAGTTATTGATTAGAAGAGTTCGACAGTGTTTGTTGTGAAGCAGTCTGTGAAATGTCTTTAGGTGATATTTGTTGTCCTCAAGTGAGATCTGTTGTGGTTGGACTTGTTAGCTCTTAAGTGATTCTATGTTGTTCATGGATGTATCTAGAATGTTTTAAAGGTGTGTTCTTTATCTGCAAGCTATAATGAAGTTCTTGGAAGCGCGTATTTAAGTATGCCTAATGTTTGCACTAGTTCTGATCGACTTGGTTATTTACACTTGTTGCAGAGGTGACTCATGGATTGTGGAAGCATGTTGAAGAATGTAAGGATGTGTTTGGGTCTAAGCTAAGTAGTGAAGTGTTCTTCCTTAATTCATTTTATCCACAAGTTTATTTAGGTCCAATCCCAATTTGAATTATGTATGTATGCCAACCTTGGAGATAGTTCCAATGGTTGTAAATTGTATTGCTAACCTTGATGAATGTTTCAAGATTGATGATTGGTATAAATATAGGTAATGAATCCATGAGTTGTGTGTGAGAGTGTGAAGATGCAAAGATAAAGTGTGTGTGTTGTAAAGGCAATGAATGAGAGATATATTATGCTTCAATGGAACTTAACTCAGGCATATTGTAGATGCTACTATATCAGTTCATGGCAGTGAGCCACCCTTTGGTAGTGAGCCACCCCTTGGCAGTGAGCCTCTTTCTTATTTGATATTGTTACTACATTATATTGTGAGCTAACACTCACCATGGTTTTTTTCCTTTTAGGGTTTTCCACATAAAATTCTAGTGTTCATGTGTGTATGGTGTTGTGTTTAAGTTTTGATTCTACACTTCATGTTTAATCTTCATAACAAATTAAGGAGTTAAAGTAAGTGAATGTGAATGTGATTTTGTTTAAAGACGTTAAAGTTTTTGATACAACTGATTCACCCCCCTCTTAGTTGTCTTGTGCCTTCAACACAATTTGCATCAATTCTTCTTCCATTTCTTTGACCCAATGTTCATCTTTTCATGCTTTAGTAACTATCTTAGGTTCAACCTTTGAAAGTAAACAGAGATTTACCTATTCTTTTGCAACTCTTCTTCTTGTCAAAACTCCTTTGATTTTATCACCACTGATTTGATCCTCTAAGTGATTCATTTGCACATACTTGGGGGTTTTAGGAACTCTTTTTAGAGCTTGTTCTTCATCAATCTGAACTTCCTTGTCTTTTTCTTCAACTTCTTTTGTATTAGTAGACTCATCTAATTCATATCCATTAGGCTCTAAGATTCTTTGAATATCTTCATCTACCTTCACATTTGCACTTTCAATAATCTTTCTCAACCTTTTGTTGTAGCACCGGTAAGCTTTTCTTTTGGTAGAGTACCTAAGGAATATTTCTTCATCACATCTAGCATCAAACTTTCCTAAATCTCCATCTCTTCTAATATAGCATTTGCTTCCAAAAACTTTTAAATACTTGATAATAGGAGTCCTTCCATACCATAGCTCATAAAGTGTCTTCATTCCATTTGCTTTGACCTGCACTCTATTATAAATGTAGACAACAGTGTGAATTGATTCTTTCCAATATACTTCTAGTAGGTTTGCTTCCTTAATCATTGTTCTAGCAGCTTCCTGAACTGTTCTATTCTTCCTTTCAACTCTCCATTTTGCTAAGGAGTTTGGGGGGCAGAATTTTGTCTCTTTATCCCATGTTCTTCACAAAAAGCATTGAATTCATTTGAAGTAAACTCACCACCTCTATTAGACCTCAAACACTCAACCATTTATTTAAATACTTTGAACTTGTCTAGGGCTATTGATTTTTCTCTAGGAAAAGCAACCCAAATCATTTTTGTATAATCATCAATAAGTAGCATGAAATACTTGTCACCTTGTAGACTTCTTGTTCTTGTAGAAGCATAGAATTCTATATGCACCAACTCCAACAGACTGGTAGAGGTTTGTTTTTTGCTCTTGAAACTAGTCTTTGTTTGCTTCCCAAATTGACATTGTTTGCAAATAGCATTAGCAGGCTTCACAATCTTAGGTAGGTCTCTTACATCTTGAACTGAGATTATTCTCACTTGATTATCAAAGTTAATATGACATATTCTCCTATGCCATAACCAACTTTCATTTTACTGAGCCAAAAAACAACAATTATCAATACCTTTCAATTGATAAATATTACCATGAATCTTCTTACTAGTAGCAATTATTGTTTTAGAGCTTTTCCTTATCTCACATCCATTATCCTTAAACATTAGATTGTATCCTTTGTCACACATTTGTCCAACACTTAGAAGATTATGCTTTAAGCCTTTGACATAAAGAATATCATCTGTATTATGCTTTCCATCAAAAGTAATTGACCCTTTTCCACAAATCTTACCAGTTGCATCATCACCAAATCTAACTAGTCCTCCTTTATACTTTTCCAATTTAACAAACTTACTCTTATCTACTGTCATGTGATTTGAACATCCACTGTCAATAATCCATTCATCCTTTTCCTTTCTGGTATGAAATGCAAACATCACTTTATCTTCTTCTAGACTTTCTTCACACAGCTTGCAAGGTTAGTAGAAATAGCTTCTTCTTTTAGGGTAATAAGAAAACATTCACTAGTATTACCATCCTCAAAATTAGATTCATCATTAGTTACACCATCATTTTCTTCAACATAGAAAATTTTCCTTACCAACTTACCTTTAGCTTCTTTGTTTTTGATCTTCAAAGCTCTATTAGGACATCTTGAAGCATAATGACCAATCTTACCACAACTGAAACATTTGAAAGATAACTTATCCCTGCACTTGTCAGTATCCAATTTTATTCTTCTCCCAAAGTTAGCTTTCATATCATTAGAAATCTTCTGATTCATTTCCACAGTCTTCTTAGATTTGTCAATCCTAAGTGTACTTACAACTAAGTTCCAAACTTCATTCCCAACAGAGATTGGGTAGCTTACTATTCTCATTTTCAAAAATCAAATAGAGAAACATCCTTCCTACACATCATCCAAGATCTACCTCAAGCTGTTAAGCTTTCTTCAAAGGAACCTTGCTCTGATACCAATTATTGAATGCACAAGACAACTAAGAGGGGGGTGAATTAGTTGTATTAAAACTTTAAACCCTCATGAACATACTAACATCCACATCAGTTCACTTAAACACTTATTCTATTATGAAGATTAAACATGAAAAAAAGATAACAGAAAATTAATCACATCAACACCATGCACAAGAGAACACTAGATTCTTATGTGGAAAACCCTAAAATGGAAAACCATGGCAAGGATTAGCTAACAATATAAAGTAGTATCAATACCAAATTACAAAGAGGCTCACTGCCCAAGGACTCTGTGTCCAAAGAAATGCTCACTGTAATAGGCTCACTGCCAAAAGAGATCACTGCCAAAAAGTGCTCATTACCAATAGGGGCTCACTACCATGAACTGATATGATAGCATCTAACACATGTCTAAGTTCAATTCAAATGAAGCACAACAAACATCACCTTTGTAGCCTCTCTGAATATTGTAGATGACTTCTACTCACTACATTAGGTCTTCTACCACATGAAAGTCCTTTCCTTTGATTCAAATTCACAACACAAACATCACCATCCTTGTACACCCACAGAAACACATGAATCCTTTACACTTATTTATATATATCATCAACCTTGAGACATTTACCAAGGTTGGAAACACAATCTACAACATTTGAAACAATCTCCAAGGTCAAAAAACATACAAAATTCAAATTAGGTCTAAACCTAAACATTCCCGCAAAGCAAAGGAATGAAAGTGAAACACTTCATAGCATTTAGTGGAGCATGCAAAAGGCATGGTTTGAAGGAGTTACATGCAGGCAAATGGTGCAAAAATGAGTGGACACTAAATGATGAAGGAAATGTGTGATGGAAATAAAGAGGGGGCTCACACATAATGTGGGAGGAATTTTAATTGATATCAATATGGTGGTTTATGACAATGTTAGAACATATATAGAGTTGTGGAGGAATTAATGCTGGTTGCAAGGTAGGTAAATTTAAATTTGTCTAGCAAGAGGAGTTTGGATGGAAAGAATGAAGAGAGTAGTGTTGTGTGGTTACACAACACACCCCATTTTGACTTGACAAAATAGGGACCCAACTTTTTGCTTGGCTTGGTTTCTATTTTTTCCTACTTTTGGCGGTCTGGTAAAAGTAAGTCATGCAGGTGATCCTGCATAAGGAAGTTGGTGTAAGTCATCATGATGAGATAAGTTTTTTAAAGTTAGTTTTTCATATCAATAACCTTTTGGTTCGATAGAGTACAAAATTTCATGCAGGTTTGCCTTTTGAATCACCCTGATATTCATTAGGGAACAAAAGTTATTGCAAGTCAAAGTTCTAGTCAAACCTGATATTCCAAGGAGGGGTCATATTTCTCAATATCAGTCATCTTATGAAAGATCACCCCGATCCAATTTTATCACCCGATAATCATTTATCTGGAAATTCGAACGTCAATTTTAAGTGTTAGAGGTATTTACCTATTGGTCAGCTTCATATATTTTGCGGGGGTCATATTTTCAACATGACCTGATATTCCGAATATCACCCGATATTTCAAATATCACCCTATCTTCAAATATCACCCTATCACAAAATATCACCCTACAACCAATATGCCGATGACGTCATCCAATCCTGATAAACAAAGAAAATCACCCTGATAATGATGTCATATTCCTTTTACCTTGCAGAAGTATATTTCTAACGATCAGCCTTTTACAATAGCATGACGGTGACATCATCCTGATCTTTCGGAAGGGGTCACTTTACTTTTGAGGGATCATGTTCCAAATATCACCTGATCTTAAAACATGACCTGATGTTTTGAATATCACCCGATATTTTCAACATTACCTGATATTACACTGAGGGGGTTATATTTCAAATATCACTCGATATTCCAAATATCACCCGATCTTCTGGAGATCACCCCCCTCATCTTGCCACACAACATTAAATGCCATAAATGCAGTAGGTGGATTCCTACTGATTGTGAACATGATCTAAACACCATGCAATGCTCGTAGATTTATGATAGAAGATCAATGGTTATGATCAAATTTGCCTTGTGTTGCCCTAATCTTTCCCTAATTATGAGGATAAAAGTGAATTTCTAGCGTCATTTTGCATTTACCTTGCGATAAAACAAGAATTTACAGTGCAGACATTCAAACCCTCATATGAGCTACCTGCGGATGCATACAACCTACAGCAGAACGAAACACATGATCATCACTGGTATCTAAACCCTTTTCAGTAATCATCAGTTTAGCATAGGAGAAAAGCGTAATCAGGTAAGTAATTAAAAAAAGCCCTCCTGCTGTCGTTTTCAGCATGTCCAGGTAGGATGTTTTTCAAGTAGGTTGAACTGTAAGTATGTATATCATGGTGAAATAGAGCTTAATGAGTATAATATGCATGATGCTATGAACATATGATGTCGTGTATGCATGCATGTGGGTATTATTGTAAGACTAGGCATGTTTTGTTGTAGGAAGCCATGGCAGACATCAGGAAGAACAAGTCTGATGTGGAATTTATCAAACCCATGTTTACCCAACCGGAGGGAGTACAATTCAAATTTGGTGCCATCGGTGATACTCATCAGGGAAGTACAGATATGGCAACATGGTCATCCAAGATGAGTGAAGATAAAGATAATACCTTGCTGGATAGCATATTTGTGTCAGGAATGTGGCATGCAGTTGGATTTCCTTATGTTGTGGAAACTCCAGAGTTGGTAATTAAGTGCGCCAGGAATTACAACCCTCAGACAAGGAGAGTGGAAAAACATGGCAGGGTATACTCAGATCTGTCTATCAAAGGGATTGCAGCTACATTTGTTCTACCACTGGGAAAGAAGGTCGTTAGCATGGATCTGAAGAAGTTGGAAGCTGAATATATAAACAACAAAAAGGCTGCAAGAAAGAGGATGTATCAATGGAGAGATAAGAACAACCCTTACACTGCCTCTACTAAATTGCCAGTGCATTTGTATAAGTTTGCATGGTGCCTAGTTTATATAGTTTGCCACATTCTCATACATAAGAGTAGAAGGTTTTGAGGGCCAGCCCTTAATGTTACCCAGGTACCCTACTGATGGGGTGGTCCTAATGGAGTTTCTAAGACAGACATCAACAATACTTGATGCATACAAGGCAAATAACAAGATTCCTCCAGTTTTGTTTCTAGTAACTATAGGGTGGTACATGTGCCCAGATTCTGAAAACATAAAAAAGGCCATAGCGGGTCTAAACATGATGAACTTGCAGCCATTTCCATTGGCCAGATCATATGACCCCTATGGAAGGATGCAGAAGATTACAGGTCAACCCATCCACAAGAAGCACTTGGAGGATTTCTGGACAGATTGTGAGGATGAAGCCAAGGTCAGAAGAAGGAAATATCAAAGGCTCACCCTCAACCAGATCAAGACATTTGATTGCATTCTAGTGCCTGCACAATTGAATAAGGATGATGGTAAGACCATGTCCAATGAGTATGAGGACAATGAAGAGACTTTGTGTCTCAAATTGTTGTTTGGAACTTCATTTATTTTGAGTTGTTTTACTGAACATACAATTTGTGTGTATATCACAAATGTACGTTGTGAAAAATTTGTGTGTATATCTCTAATGTATGCTACAATCATTTTATGTATATCTCACAATTGTGTGTTGAGAACAAGTTGTATGTACCTTGTTGTTGCATATTGTGATTGTATGTTGTGAACATACATTGCGAATGTACATTGTATCAGACTGACTAACACTATCGGTGTACCTTGGGTTGTCTCTACCGATGGTTGGTATTTCACCGATGCTTGTGATTATCGGGATGACTTATTGTATCGGCGGAAGTTGAAAGTTTCACATTGATCTCTAGGGTCTCACCGAAGGGTGTATGTTATCAGCCTAAGTTTGGAGATCAGTGAAGGATGTAGAAGTGGCTCTGACAGTTATGTGTTACTTCGATAGGTGTTGGCAATGGAGTTTAGCATTGGTGAAAGATTGTTCATCGGGACAATGTAAACAGGTTGAACTGATGGGCAAAGGTCAGACTGATGATGATTAGAGGACTTGGGCATCACAGAGACAATGGACTGTCGGTGCAAGAAGTGAAGTGCTCACCGATGGAGCGAGTTAGCCTGATAAGGCATAGCTTGGTATCGTCGGCAACAAAATTGCTGATGATGGTATTACGGAGTGTGTAGGCATATACACTAGAATGTCTTTTGCGACTTGATGCATGTGGGACTAAAGGTCTTGCTGGAAGTTGAATAGTTATGATAGTTTTGAAGGCAATGACGCTGGGGAAGTTGGATCGTTCAGTTAGGGCAAAGTTAAATAACTGTTGTTTGTTCTTGAAGACTAGATATATATAATCTGATCTACTGGCTTCATCGGTTGTTGTTGATGAAACAATTTAATTATACAGTTTATTCTGTAGATATATAGATTGAATAAATGGTTGTGTATAATTGTAAAGAATTGATACCTGAGCAAAAGTGTTGGGATCTTTATTATAACTATTCAATTTACTGTAATAAAGATATTCTCTCTTGTGGTGGTGGGTTTTTTACCTGAAAGGGTTTTCCCACGTAAACTGTTGTCATTCTATGTTGTCTTAATTATTTATTTTTGTTTTTCTGGTGTATTCATCTATGTTTTTAGAAAGAAAGTTACCTGTCTGCATAATCCCCTTTAAATTAACATTAGGGAAGCTGTATTATACACCTTTTCTTTCCTTTCAAGTGGTATCAGAGCCTGGCCAGTTGTGTTATCCTTGTTGGCAGGTTGGGTTTTTTGTGTTAATTCTAGGAGTGGGAGTTCTATAGAGGTCTATTTTGTTAAATAGGATGGTAAGTACATTAGGAAAAATAGACATTGAAAAGTTCAATGGCACAAACTTTGAGTTGTGGAAACTTAAGGTTGAAGATATGCTGGTCGATAGAGATCTTTGGGTTGCTATGTCTGGGGTTAAACCTGCAAGCATGAAGCAAGAAGATTGGGACCTAGCTAACAAGAAAGCTAGAGGACTGATAAGATTAAGTCTAGCAGATTCTATTCTATTGAACGTCCATGAGGAGAAGTCAGCCAAATATTTGTGGAAGAAGTTGGGAGATATTTACTAGGGCAAGTCCTTAGTAAATAAACTTTTCCTTAGAAAGAAGTTGTACTCTTTGAAGATGGATGAAGGAGCATCTATAGCAGAACATCTGAACTCTTTTAATCTGATTGTTACACAGTTGATGTCTATAGGTGTAAAAATAGAAGAGGAAGACCGTTGTATGCTTCTTTTGTGTTCCTTACCTGACTCATGGGATCATCTTGTGGTGGCTATTGGAAGTACAATAACCACATTTACAACTGAAGTGGTTGTTAACTCGTTGTTATCTAAAGAGATGCGGAGGAAATCTTCTGAGATAGCCAAAGAGGCCCTGTCTGTTCAAGGTAGACAAGAGGAAAAAGGCAAGAAGAAGGACAAGAAGTCTAAGTCTAAATTAGAGGGGAGATCAAAATCTCCTGGCGCTAAGTCTAAGGTGAATTGCTAGAATTGTGGGCAAAAAGGTCACATCAGAAGAGACTGTAAAGAGGAGAAGAAGAAGAAGAAGAAGAACTCTTCTAACAATGATTCTTCTCAGAGTGATGTTGATGCCTTCATTGCTACCTTGGCAACGCCTGCATCTGAAGATGTATGGCTGGTGGATTCAGAAGCATCTTTTCATATGACATCTCACAGAGATTGGTTCACAAAGTATGAACCGTATGCTGGTGGGAAGGTGTTCTTGGCAAGTTATTCAACATTGGAAATTGTTGGCCGAGGAAGAGTCAAAATCTAGTTCCCAGATGGCAGAATAAAGGGAATGAATGGAATGCTTTACATATTAGGTCTGGCTCAAAATTTACTTTCTGTTAGTAAGCTTAATGATGTTGGAGTACAAGTTACTTTTGTGAACGGTGGCTATAAAATGACTAGAGGTTCTATTGTACTGGAAAAGGGTGAACGCATTGGAACTTTGTATAGGTTAGATGTTAAACCACTGTGTTGTAATAGTGTCACTATAAAATCTGAAAAAGCTACTATTGTAACACATGAAGCAAACTCTACGGAAGTTAAACTTCCTGTAGACAAAACAATGCTTTGGCGTCATAGACTTGGTCACATAGGTGAAAAAGGTTTAAAAACCTTGAAAAACAAAACCCTGGTAGATGGGCTGATTGATTGTAATCTGGAGTTTGATTTCTACGAACATTGTATATATGGAAAATAGAACCGTGTTTCTTTTTACTCTAGTTCTCATAAATCTTCTGGTGTTATGGACTATGTACATTCTAATGTTTTTGGTCCATTTAATGTACCTTCTTTATCTAAATCAAGATATTATGTATCGTTTATTGATGATTATTCAAGGAGGGCATTTGTATATTTTTTGAAGAATAAATCAAAAGTGTTTAGTTGGTTTAAAGAATTTAAAACTCTTGTGGAAAATTAGACTGGTAGAAAAATAAAATGCTTGAGAATAGATAACGGTGGTGAATATTGCAATGCGGATTTTGATAAGTATTGTGTAGACCATGGAGTTAAAAGGCATAAAACTATACCTTATACTCCACAACAAAATGGAGTTGCTGAAAGGTTAAATCGATCATTGATGGAGAAAGCAAGAAGTATGTTAAGTTATGCTAGTATTGAACAAAGGTTCTGGGCTGAGGCAGTTGCTACAGCTTGTTACTTGCTAAATTGTTCTCCTACTTCAGCATTGGTTGATAAGACACCTATGGAAGTGTGGTATAGAAAGAAGCCCTCTCTTAGACATCTTCATGTCTTTGGCTCTGAGGCGTATGCTCATATTCCTGAGGTAAAAAGATCTAAGTTAGATTACAAAGAAGTCAAATGTATCTTTATTGGCTATGGAGTCGGTGTTAAAGGGTACAAACTTTGGAATCCTAAAACTGAAAAAGTAATTTATAGCAGAAATGTAATTTTTAGAGAGCTGAAACCTTTGGTTATTGATCCTCAGCCAAAGAAGACAGAAAAGAAGAAAGAAAAGAGTGTTGTTAATATTCCTTTGACCCCTGTAAAAGAGGAACAACAAGCACCAAGTGTAGATGGTTCAGATGTGAGTTCAAGTAGCTCTAAAGATTTAGATCTAGAGCAAGAACCTGAACCTACACCTCAACCATTGAGGCGGTCTACACGTGAAAGGAGACAACCAGATAGGTATGGATTTTCAATACTTGATTCAAGTTGTGCATATGCTTTGCTTACTAATACTAGTGAACCTAGGACTGAAAGAAGCTATTAGTTTATCTAATTCATATTCTTGGTTGGAAGCCATGGATAATGAAATGTCATCATTAGAGAAAAATGGAACCTGGAATCTGGTGCCCTTGCCTGAAGGTAGAAAACCTGTGGGTTGAAAGTGGGTATTTAAAAAGAAATATGGTCTAGATGGTAGTATTGACAAGTACAAGGCAAGACTAGTTGCTAAGGGGTATTCTCAAAAGGAAGGTATAGATTATGGAGAAATTTTTTCTCCTGTAGCTAAGCTTACATCCATTAGATTTCTTTTGTCACTTGCAGCAGCATATGATTTTGAAATTGAGCAGATGGATGTGACAACAACATTTCTTCATGGGGACCTTAAAGAAGAAATTTATATGTCCCAGCCAGAGCATTTTATGGTAAAAGGTAAAGAACATCTGGTATGTAAACTTAAAAAGTCTCTTTATGGTTTGAAGCAATCTCCCAGAATGTGTTATCAAAAATTTGATACGTATGTTTTATCCTTGGGGTATGTGAGATCTAAATCTGATCATTGTGTCTATTATAAAACTGAAGGTGATCAGATTCTTATAATTGCACTGTATGTGGATGACATGTTATTCATTGGCAATGGTAAGGGGATGATCTTAGAATTAAAATCTTAATTGTCCTTGAAATTTGAAATGAAGAATCTGGAGGCAGCGAAGTACATTCTGGGAATGGAAATCAAAAGGGACAGATCTAAGAGAAAGATTTGGCTCAGCCAGAGCAAGTATATTACCAATGTTCTTGATAAGTTTCATATGTCTGATTCTAAACAGTTAGTTGTTCCAGTTTTGCAGGGAACGAAATTATATGTTGAAGATTGTCCAGAATCTTTGAATGAAATTGACGATATGAAAAAAGTGCCTTATGTAAGTGCTGTTGGCAGTTTGATGTACGCAATGGTCTGTACCAGGCCAGACATTGCCCAAGCGGTGGGAGTTTTGAGTCAGTTTATGGTGAATCCAGGCAGATCACATTGGCATGTTGTGAAGAGAGTTATGAGATATTTGAAGGGAACTTCTGATTATGCTATTTGCTATCATGGAAACTCAGTTGGATCTCAGAAATCTATCAGCATTCAGAGATATGTAGATTTTGATTGGGCAGGGGACATTGACAGTAGAAGATCCACCAGTGGATATGTATTCATGTTAAATGGTGGTGCTATCAGTTGGATGAGCAAGTGGCTATAGTCGCCTTGTCCACAACAGAGGCAGAGTACATGGCAGCTACTTGTGCATGCCAAGAAGTCGTTTGGTTGAAGAGGTTGTGGTCTGATGTTGGTTTTAATGTAGGGTAGATACAAATTAACTGTGACAGTTAAAGTGCTATATGTTTGGTGAAGAATCCTACATTTCATGCTAGGACAAAACATATTGATGTCCAATATCACTTTGTTTGTGATATGGTGGAAGACAGGAAGGTGAAAATGGAAAAGGTTGACACTTTGGAAAATGTCGCTGATGCCTTAACTAAAATAGTGAGCACGGCCAAGTTCAAATGGTGTTCAGATGCAATGGGTCTTCGGGCCCATAGTTCTCAGAAGTCGTATGCGGATTAAGAGGTAACAACAATCTCTTCGACAAGTGGGAGATTGAAGAGACTTTGTGTCTCAAGTTGCTGTTTGGGACTTCATTTATTTTGAGTTATTTTACTAAACATACAATTTGTGTGTATATTGCAAATGTATGTTGTGAAAAATTTGTGTGTATATTGCAAATGTATGTTGCAAACAATTTATGTATTTCTCACAATTGTGTGTTGAGAACAAGTTGTATGTATCTTGCTGTTGCATATTGCGATTGTATGTTGTGAACATACATTGTGAATGTACATTATATCAGACTGACTAACACTATCAGCGTACCTTAGGTTGTCTCTACCAATGGTTGGTATTTCATCGATGCTAGTGATTATCAGGATGACTTATTGTATCAGCAGAAGTTGAAAGTTTCACATTGATCTCTAGGGTCTCACCGAAGGGTGTATGTTATCAGCCTAAGTTTGGAGATCGGTGAAGGATGCAGAAGTGGCTCTGATAGTTATGTGTTACTCTGACAGGTGTTGGTGATGGATTTTAGCATTGGTAAAAGATTGTTCATCGGGACAATGTAAGCTGGTTGAACCGATGGTGAAGATCAGACTGATGACAATTAGAGGACTTGGGCATCGTGGAGATAATGGACTATTGATGCGAGAAGTGAAGTGCTCACCGATGGAGCGAGTTATCCCGATAAGGCATAGCTTGGTATCGTCGGCAACAAAATTGCCGACGATGGTATTACTGAGCGTGTAGGCATATACACCAGAATGTCTTTTGCGACTTGATGCATGTGGGACTAAAGGTCTTGCTGGAAGTTGAATAGTTACGATGGTTTTGAAGGCAACGATGCTGGGGAAGTTGGATCGTTCAGTTAGGGCAAAGTTAAATAACTATTGTTTGTTCTTGAAGACTGGATATATGTAATCTGATCTACTGGCTTTGTTGGTTGTTGTTGATGAAACAATTTAATTATATAGTTTATTTTGTAGATATACAGATTGAATAAACAATTGTGTATAATTGTAAAAAATTGATACCTGAGCAAAAGAGTTGGGATCTTTATTGTAACTATTTAGTTTACTGTAATAAAGATATTCTCTCTTGTGGTGGTGGGTTTTTTACCTAAAAGGGTTTTCCCACGTAAACTGGTGTCATTCTATGTTGTCTTAATTATTTATTTTTGTTTTTCTTGTGTATTCATCTGTGTTTTTAGAAAGAAAGTTACCTGTCTACATAATCCCCTTTAAATTAACATTAGGGAAGCTATATTCTGCACCTTTGCTTTCCTTTCAGACAATAAGGTGTATAATGACACCATTTCAACCCCTGACCTGACACAATTCGAAGATATTTCATTAGTTCAGTTTACAGGTGGGGTGTTGCAGTTGACCCAAGCATGGGTGACTGAACAAATTAATGCACTAAAGAAGAAGGGTGTGGCAGTCACAATAGATAATAAAAGGAAAAGGAAAGAGATTTCAGATGAAGAATATGATGACTTTCTTGTGGAGAAAAGGAAATCTAATGGAGAGAGGTTGCCACCTCAGAAACAAAGCGAAGGACCTCCCAGAGGAAAGAAGAAAAGTGATGATAATCCTAAGGGGGTAATAATTGAAAGAATTGATGTATCAGCTGAAGGTGCATCCCCATCAGGATAGGCATTAGCCTCATTTGTACCACCTCTAGAGGATAAGCAAAAGACCAAAAAGATCTTGAGGGTGGATGTAGATACCATGGAAACACAAGATGTAGGCCAATCCTCAAGGCAACATGAAGAAGAAGATGTCCTTGTTGAGGAGGAGCCAGTGACTAAGGAGCTTTCAGATGATGACCCTATGATATTCACAAGGAAGAGGAAGGCGCCCTTAATGGCCTCCACCCCTAAGAAACCAAGAACACATATGAGGGGTGAGATAAGGCATGACCCTGTAATGTTAAGGGGAGATGGTAGTGAAGTATTTAGAAAAGAATTGCAACATGACGTGCCACTTCCTACTATAATTCAATTTAAAACTGAGAAAGTTGAAGAGAAACTAAAAGAAGCCTCAAGAGCAACTCAAGGCGGTCCTGTCTCACTAGAAGAGACTGTAGACTTATCAGATGATGAGGTGGTAGAGAATGTAGCCTCTCAGAACATGGAGACCCTTGCTTCAAGTGCTCACATAACTCAACAAGGAACACCATCCTCACAGAGGGTGATATTAGAAGACTTGAAGCAAGTAGAACAAGAAAAAGGAGACACCCTAGAGGGGGCAGCCCAGCAAATTGGGCTGGATAAGTTAGTAGATCAAGCAACTGGCACTGAGGTGGTAGACCTAACACACAGGGAGGATGATAGTCTTGAACATCAAGCAGGGGCACCTGATAAAGTATAAAATATTGAAGAAATAAAGCTGGTGGAGACAACAGACAACACTCCAAAGATGGGCCAACAACAACAGGAATTATTTGATGAGCCCAAAATAGTAGAAGTCCAACAAAAGGGAGGGGGAGATAAAGATGATGCCCCCCAGACTCAAGAAACCTCAGGTGAGAAGGATACATCAGGTCATGATGATATGAAGACTCAGGAGGTAGATACAGCAGGTGCAGATCATAATGTGATCCAGGATCAAGTAGATGCACCCAAGTCAGATACAGTGGTACCCGCAGATGCAAATGTGCCTCAGGATGAGGATATTACCAAGGTGGATAAAACAAAAGAAGATGAAGTATAGGATTAGCTATAGGATCATCATGTGGATGCACCGTAAGATCCTCCACCGCAAGAAGAGACTCCTCTAGATGAGGAAGTAAAACAAGATCACCCTCATGAAGATCATCATGAGGAAGAAATAAGGAAGTCAACCTCTCCATCAAGAATAGAGACCAATACAGGAGATCAAGGTGGACATGATGATGATGGTGGCAATCAAGGATCTAGAGATCATATACCTCAATGGCTAGAACAAGAAATAGGTATGGAAACTAGTTTTAAGATTCAAGAGTTTGATGTTTCGACATTATTTTTAGAAACCATCATGAAGCCAAAGAGGAAGGCTAGATTAACCTCGGCCATCAGAAAAGATCCTGCTACGGGTAGAAGGACCGCCCAGGTAGCACTTCCTACAGTTGAAAAGGAAAAAGGCAAGATCACTCTGGAAGAATTCCAGATTACCATAGTGGACTTAGGATTTGCCAATGAGGACTAGGAAGGTCAGGAGGGGAAGGACATAATAGATTCTTTGACCCAAAGGGTGAAGAAAGAAAAGGAGAAGAATAAGCAGCATAAGGAGCACATTGCCCAGTTGCATGCATACATAAAAGGGTTAATTAACCCTGATCATACAATATCAGATCAGGCAGTCCCATTGATTGTGATTTCTCAGGAGGAGGTCAATAAATTAGACCTCATGAAGCATGAGTCAGTAATAATGACAAGGTGGATGTCATCTGCACTTACAAAAGCTGAAGAAGTAGTGAAAGCCTCTTTGCAGAGGTGGAATTCTTTAGGCATCTTAAGGAGAAAAGTTGATAAACTACAGACTGAGGCCGGGAGAAGGTCATTCCAGTTAGAGAAAGCCTTGAATGCTTTGAGCGAAATAAAGAGAATTAATCCTCAAGTCCTAATAAATCATCAGGTGCTGGATAATAACACTACCATGTTGGTAGATATTTGGAATAAAGACATTAGGTTTGAAAATGATGTATTGAAGAGATGCAGCAATAAATTAAAGGATATTAGTATGAAGTTGCATGATATGATGTCATTTGAAGCAGAAATCCTGGAGGCTTTAGAGGGAAAAGTAGAAGGAAAGATTGAGAATCAAGATGTAGATTTTGCTATAAAAGCTATGCATAATAACTTCCAGCCAATGGCTCATGACCCTCTTAACCACCTGATAGAAGAAGCAATGAATAAGATCATGAGGATCAAGGTCAGGGTGGAGAACTACAATAAAACATTGAGTAGTAGGAAAAATAAATTGTAAACCCTCAGGGATAAATTCCAAGCACATAAGCATGCCATCAGTAAAGCCAAAACTTAGGATGGTGGAGAAGTTGAGAGAATAGTAAAAGCATATGAAAATATCTGGACAACCATGTAGGTCCATATATAGGGTGACATTCATCAGGATGATGAAGACACAGAAAGTGATGATCATGATGATCATGAAGAGGAAGAAGAACTTGATGAGTAGATGAAGATGCACTATAAAGGGAATATTTGCATCAGGTACTTAGTAGAAAATAAGCTACCTAGATGGTTGCCAGCTGGCAACCTATGCCACGAGATACTGTTGACCAAGTCAGAAGGAAATGTGCACCGTTGATCTTAATAGATAAATCTTGATCGTAGATCATGTGTAACTGCTCCCTCACCTTATTCTATAAAAGGTGCAGGGATGCCTTATTTTGAACATTCAAAGCTTAATTGAAATTTGTTTGCTGAAATATCAGGGCCTATTTAAAAGTTATTGTATATGTACATGTTTTTGCATACTTAATGAAAGAGAAGACCATTTTGATTACAAATCATCATAAATTCTGAGTAATTAATGTCTGAATTCTTGATATATGCTTTGATTTTCTGCGTCCCTTGGAGTGCTCATCAGTCTGCATATATTTTCTTCATTCATCATCCTTCAAAATTTGCATCATCTGTATCTAGCTGTGGAACATCCTGGTGAAAATATGGTTTGATTTCTTCTCCTAATGACAGTATCAAGTGTGTATGTGGCTCAATAACTGAAGATTCATCATAATTTGAAGTATTTGTTTACATTTTCTTTTAATTTCATAGTTCACCATCACATTTGCAAATAATAGATAATCAAAAGCAAAATCCATGAAATATGCAGACATCTCATAGATACTTGAAGATTTATAGCATATTTCAAGTTAAAGCATGTACAATTGACAAATATCATGCAAAGATTTGAGTATAGACACACTCTACAGAGAAATATCCTATGTAAATAACCTTTTGTGTAGCATCTTTACAAAGACAAAATCTTGCTGATGAACTAACATAAGGCCCCTGAATGGAAAACAACTCACATCAACCACTGAGAAACATCAGTTGATTAAGAACTAATCCACGGAGACTTGGGATCATGAATTCTTTGAATTCATCGTATCTTTCAAGATGAGTAAAGGTTGATGTGTAACTTTTATTCTATGTTTTTTTATGACTAACATCCTGATCAACAAGTAGGAAGTTTGAAATATATATATATACTAAGTATAGTTGTTATAAAGTTAGTCAATTTTGAGAATTAGATAGCTAAGTGTAGAGAGAGAGTTCTAGATATGCAGATTGGACTAAGTGTATAATAGCCCAAGAACTCATCATAAGTTTGTGTGTAAGAGCTAAGGTTCCATTGTAATCCTAGGACTAAGCCCCATTGTAAATATATAACCTTTGCCTTCGTATTAATGAAATAAGACTTTTATTTTCATAGTGTGTATATGTTTTCCTACTATTGTGAGTGTGTGAATTGTTTTGGAAATGAGTTTGGGTATCACCTAACTAGGAACCCTAGGCTCATCTACATTGAACATTGCATCATCATCCTAGGAGAATACTACATCCTTGCTTGTTGTCCTTGATCTTGGTTCATCACCATTGAATTGATGATTGAGGAGAACATGACCTTTATAACTCAATATATTTCCCAAAGGTATTTATAAACAATAGCCATTCTTTATTAGATTTAGATCACAAACATAGAAGTGAACAAGTTTCAATTAGTAGAATTCTATCAAATTAGATTTATGAATCATAGGATCAATTTTGCACAAATTTAGGTCAACATTTACCAAGATCATATTTGCACCTGTGGAAGTGAACTTGAATAGTAAACAATCAAATTTCTAAATCAACAATTGTCTTATGAAACATTTAAAAATTATGACATCGAAGTGAATAGAATTTTGATAATTTTGCATAGTGATATCTTCATCAAATTTGAACTTATCATATTTATATTCATTTAATTTCTATAATTTAGTATTTAATTATTATTAATTATTTTAGTGCCAACTCTTAAATCTATTTTGATAATTTATTGAATAACTTTATTTGATTAATTAAACTAGTGTGATATATTCCCTTACAAATATTAAAGTGCATTCACATAGGAGAATTAAACCTTTTTAAAAAACATTCAAAAATTTAGTGCTAATTCAATTGTAAGTGTGTTTTACCACACTTTTAGTTAGATACATAGATAATGCCTAACTATCTTAGATCAAGTTGAATATAAACAACAAATACATATATGTTGACTTCAAGTACATTAAAGTTTTGAATGTTGATAAGATTGTAAAGGAAAATAAAATTTCCTTATGGGTACTCTAGGTTAATCCAATAACATGGATACACATAAGCATAACTAACCTAGACTAATTAATGAATATATCTAGGACTAATAATATGATAACTTACAATAGGTATTAAAATGCAGGAAGGCAAATAGAAATGAAGGTACTTAGTTTTTTTAATCAAAGGGATGTATGCCATTTGGAAAGGCATTGAAATCTGCAATGCCTTGAGATCTAGAATAGTTAATGACAATCTAGTATTCATCTTGGAATCAAAATACTATGTTTATTCTCTATAGGGATGAGTTTTGGGATCAAGGACAAGTCAACAACCATAGATTTGTTTTGCACCTATGAACTTGTACTATGAAATTGATACTCTTATTTTTTACTTCACCTAATGTGCCTTTGAGTCTTCTATCTTTTTTGATATTAGTGATTGTTAGTATTTATAAATATCTTTGTAGGGATGTTGTTATGTCAACCCATGGAAAATGTGTATGAATGATTGAAAATAACACTCTTCAGTTGTGCCAATGCTTGTGCAGATTTGGATTCCTTTAAGTAATCTCTTCGGAATGAGAGAGGATTCATGACTATTAAATAATGTAAAATAAATGCATTGAATATATTTAAATACATGGACATATGGACATATCAAATAGACTTGTGTTTAGTTAGCCCTAGACGAGAAGAGTAAAGGTGGGAGTTAGGTAAATTTGAATTTTCAAATTTGAATTTGGGAAGGATGAGTACTTGAACATGAGGATGTCCTTACAACTACGAACTAGTCCTTGAACATTATAGGGGTTGGATCAAAGTGGATAAAGTGTGTATGGAAAAATGTGCATAGGTGTCATAAATAAGTGGATAAAATGAATGTATGATGATGTGTAAACATATGAATGGGATGATTGGTAAGTGTATAGGAATATGTGTAATGGACAAGTAGGTAGTGTGGGGCAAGGAAACTGAACCAACTTTACTCAAAATTATGTCATTTGTCAACATATTTATGTATCAAGATACTTTCCTCAAAAGAAATACAAAACTAAATGAAAAATAACATAGATATACAATTTCACCTTTAATATATATATATAGGATCTTAGTTCCAATGGAGCATAGACAATAGATAATGACATAATGCATAGTTAAATTTGGGCATGATGGATGATGATTGCTATAAAATCTAGAAGGATGAAGGATGTAGTTTGGATCTATACTTAGAACTGTTCTCCAAACTAAGACATATATGCAATTGGGTTTTCTTTGACATATTTAGAAGCACAGTGCAATGCATCTATGTTACCTATTATCATGATGTATGTTGGTTGTTTTAAATTCCCAACCATATCTCAAGGAAAAACACACAGATCTATAGGATAGCCATTCTCTAATAACTGACTTGCCTTGAGGGATTGGCCAATGAACAGGAAACAGGGGTTTTCAGACCCTCTTTCCTCTGCACTTTAGGCTCTATTAAACCAAGGAGGGCACTCCTATTCTTTGGATATTCCTTCCCTATCGGGGAAGACAGTGTTCTATTTAAATGGATGGGGGTTCATGAACTATTTGCTTAATAACATTGCTCTAATGATAGATATGTTCCTTTAAGACTACTCAAAGAATGTCTAATAAAGTAAAGAGATGGGCTAATTCCTTAAGTTTTTATTCTATTTCTTTGCAGAGGAACATGCAAAATAATCTTAACTTCTAACACCTATTGCTGAAAAAGAAAATATGCTATTTTCTTTAAAATAATGATGAGGATGATTAAAAGGATGTAGGCCTAGTATAGTATTCATGAACAGACCAGTGCCTATCCAAGGGCCATAGAGTCAAGAAACTTACAGAAACATCCAAAGAACTATGATATAATAAAACTTAGTTTATTGTAAAGATGCAATAATGCATTACAGTAAAACACTTTACTAGTCTTGAAATGTACCATACTTAGTTATCCCTGCAGACCCATAATACATTCTATATCCTCTAGCAACCAATTATTTCACTACTTGAGCAAATGCCACAAGAAAAATATACAACATAGGAAAAGACTGTGATGATGAATAAACCTGATCCTTAACCAAATATATTCATAAATTGTATACATGAAGTAGGAGACAGTATATTCCAAAGACTCAACAATGTTCTATAAAGTAAACCATTCAACAAATTATAACATAGTCTTTGCAGATCTATAAAGACATCTTAAAACTTAGAAATGAAAACTTGGAAACAGACGACTGATTTATTGCAGAAAACAAACTATTTACAATTCCTCCTTAACCAAATTGATCCCATATTTTAGACTAAGTATGGAGCTATGACCTTGAACCAATATTTTTTCACAATCCTTGAATTCCATTTTATAAAGATAAGGGAGATGATAAGCTTCAGGATTAAGTTAAAAGAAGTTACAACTTCTCAATAACCAAAAGATGTAGTTACGAGAAGAGGCCGGTGTAACCGCTTCACAACTATATGTTTAGCTTCCATGGCACATGCTAAGGTACCAATAAGATTGTGTGTTCTCTCAAATTTGTTGGGGAAAACAAGTAGTAATGCTGATGGGAGACTATTTGATAGATGTTGTTAGAGCTCACATACCCATCATATGCCACCTATTTGTTCAATTGGAGCATTCGCCGCTCAACTCACCCACCTTAATTGGGAACAACTGCAAGTGACAATATTAGAAGAAAACCCCATTAATTGGAGTTCTTCACTTTACACCTGTTGTCATTTGCAAGGATGTGATTCCTCTTTCATAATTGAGTGGTCACCAACCAACTCAATTAGATAGAAACTAGATGAAATCACATTAGGCTAGATATGGTGCTCGCCATTCATCTAGCAAAGGGGGTAGCAACAGCAACAAAATGGGAGCATCTTGTCTTCATATGTTACATCTGGAGAGGAATCATCCCTACTACTAGAACCGATGCTTTGTTAGGAAAAGTAGAAGAGGGATGGAGGTAAAGAGAGAAATGATTTCCCTCTTCACCTAATATTAATCTACCTAATCACAGACATAAGGAATGACTAGAATCAGGAGATCAGAATCCAAAGTCTCAATCCAAATGAAACAACAGGAAGAAGAAATGCTCATAAAGATTCATGGAATGTTGCCATTGCTCCCATATTTTCCCTACACCACCTATTCTAAAGGAAGAAAATTCAAAGTCTCCTAATTCTATAAGGACAAGTTGATAACCATGAGAACAAGGAAGAAAACCCAATAGAATAGGGGAGAAAATAGAACACATAGGAATAGGGGAGTGCCATATTGTCAGTATGCTTCAAACAGTATACAGGGTAACATCAGCACTTGTCTATTTATAGAAATTTTAGGATGCAGCATACATCTGTACATCTTTGGTCTATCTAATTTCTAGTCACTTCAAGGCATTTCAGTCATGAATGGAAATCTTCTTAAGATTACCACAAATGAATAGAAAGACTGGATTTCATAATTTTGGATAACTGGAAACATTACTTCTAACACTGAATCATGCTAGGTCAGATGTATTCGTTTCCTTAATTTAGCACTGTCATTATGTCAAATTTCATCACACAGTAGATGAAATGTCAATCCAAGTAGAAGCGTGGATTTCCAAAAGTTGAGCCGGCATAAGCCAAATCTTTCTCTAAATAAATTCTTGTGTAGTGGTGGTGATGGAGACTCTGTACATGCTTGAGTAGTTAATTCTTGCAATGAAACACTATCAGATCAACGCCAACATATCTCCCTATCACATTTTTAAATTCTAACCATTGATCCTGATCTTAGATGGCTCAGTTTGAATGGAACTAATTTGGTCCTTTATGAGGTAGGAGAGTAATGCTTGTTTTTTCCAATGATGACTTGCCACCTGTATAGCTCTCCCAACCACAATCCTAAGAAAATATCTCCACTGCAGCATAGTTAAGACCACATTCCGCAATTCCACAGGCGAGGGATATGACCAGAGATGTGGTCCTAGTGGAATAGTGGACAACCAATGGATCAATTGCACACCATTTAGGATAACTCTCCAAGTGGCCATGTCTGTTGGGAAATGGCATGTGATACTCTTTCTTTATTTAATGCACTAGTCACAGCCTCACATGTCAAGATTTCTGCCATTCCACAAATACCAGCCAAGGCTGTGAATAATGCTTGGTGGAAAGGCAAAAACATTTAAAATTACCTTTTACTCAAGATAGGACCCACCACCATTCCCTTAGCAATATTTGAAAATAGTTTTTTATAGGCTGGCGCCTTATTCCACAATTCCGTGATCATTTAGAGGGTCCTCTTGGTGAAGTGAGGCAGAACAGTGGAAATACAAAGAAACCCTTATGCTTCTTGTTCTAGGCCCACCATATTTCCGTCTTTGAAAGTTATCAACCAGCTGTCACTCCTTCCACAATTCTGTAAGCACTAATTTTGTCAATATTTCACTATTGGCGGAATGGCAGAAATAAAACCACATGCTGCCACCTGTTAGAAAAGAGTTAGTAGGACCAGACCTTGGTGTCTAAAAAATAAAGATTTTCAAGGCACAGGCTAGAAACGGTAATTACTTGGCGAGGGGCCAGTTAGACAATGTTTCAAGGGGGACATTGGGAGTGACTTAAAATATAGGCAATAGGAGATAAGCAGTCACTGAAAGAATATAATGATTTTGACCCTTACATTACATTTTGGCATGAGGGCTTAGGGTTTAGTGTTTCCTTGAGTATGCAAAGAACCCTAAGTATTGAAATCCATCAACCTAATGACATGACCTTAAGAAGAAACATTAGAACCTGTGAAAAATTTAATATGGTTCCAACAGTGGCTCTAATTGGGGACTCCATTTAGCCTGAACAGAGCGAGATCACAGAAGAACTCTGGAGGAGTAGACCAAACACATAATAGCCCCAAGCCATTATGTAGAGAAGAAGCAAAACCTACCTCTGTCAAACATTTTGTTCTCTAGTGGCTTCATCAAGTTGCTTCTGAGAATTATAGTAAGATTCGATCCTCTTTTGTTATAAACATTTGGATAACCTTGAGGATAGATATTGCCTTCAAACTTTTTCCCTCTACTCTGAACCATAGATTTTTGAAATATACTATCAAAAAGAAATTCAGTATTTGGTTCAATTATATCCAACCACTTGAGACAACTATTTTCCTCTAATCTTGGCCTTTTGCATATATTTGGAAAATAAAAGCAATCATAATCTATTTCATAGTTGGTGATGAGGGAATCCTCAATTTTTACTGGGTCAGTATCAAACTTAAAATAATCATACTCAGTTTCTCTCTCAAGATCTGACACTCTATCTTTACTTTCCTTCTCTTGATTTTTCCATACATTTTGTTGGCGAATATGAGTTTCGGAAGCACTATTTGGATAAAGACTGGGGTCTTAATTTATTAATGAAGCTTTTGCTCCCCCATATATTCTTGTGTGTTGGATTTGCTGGTTGTTTAAATTTCCAACCTGATTCTTACAGTAAACCTATTAAATCATCCACTTATTAATGATCGATCTGCCTTGAGGGATTGGCCAATGAATAGGAGATTTAAGGGGAGGAGGCCTTTTCTCAGTCCCCTTTTTTCTTCCTCTACACTTTAGGCTCTATGAAACCAAGGAGGGTGTTCCTATTATGAACAGATATTGGATTTGATTTGAAGGCTATCTTTGCTTGACTAACACCTTCTTCCTTTGAGGGGGAAAATAGTGTTTCTACTTCAAATGGATGTGGTTTCCTATGGGATGCTTAGCCTACCAACATTGTTCTTATCATAGATATGTTCCTAGTAATTGCTTGAAAAAATGTATGATAAGGTAAAGAGATGGGCTGAATTCTTTAAGCTATAATCTTATTCTTTGCAGAGGAACATGTAGAAATTAACTTAACCAATATAAATATCTAAAACATATAGCTAGAAAGGAAAATGTTTGGATTGAAAATATTTTGAGGATAACTAGAGGGGCATAATTTCAGTATATTATCCATGAAACAGACTAGTCCCTACCCAAGGGCCAAGGAGTCAAAAATGTTAAAATGATAAAAATTAAACAGATAGTGATGTAAGAAACTTTAGTTTATTGTAAAGGTACAATAATGCCATATATTGAAAATACTTTTACTAGCTTTGAAATCAACCATACTTAATTATCCCTATATACCTGAATCACATCTGATATTTTTTAATAGCAATTTTTACATTACTCCTTGAGTAAAGGCCATAAGAGAAATATGCCAGCATAGGAAAGACTGTGTCGATGAATAAAGATGAATCTTCAACCAAATATATATTCATAATGTGAAACTATATACATGAAGTAGGAGACAGGGTATTCCAAAACTCAACAAAATTTGCAAAATAAACTATTTAGTAACTTGCATCATAGGTTTCAAATATTTTATCAAGAAACTAGAAGAGACTCAAATTGGAAACCTAAAAATAGACAACTAATTCTACAGCAGAAAACAAATTTATTTACAACTCCTCCCTGGATAGATTGATCCCTATTTCAGACTAAGTTTGGAAATATGACCTCAAACCAATTCCTTCTCATAAGCCCTGAATTCCCTTTTATAGATATAAGGGAGCCACAAGCGTTAGGTTTATGACAAAAGAAGTTACAACATTTTTCTAACCAACAGATGCAGCTGAAGAGGCTACTACAACCACTCCGCAACTATGTGTTCTATTTTCATGGCACACACTAAAGTGCGCGCCTTCCACAAATGTGTCCTCTCAATTTTAGAGGGAAACAAATAGTGATGTTTGATGGGGACTCATTTGATTTGATGTTGTGGAGGCCCTTATCCCCTTCCTATGCCTCTTATTTATTAGATAAGGGTATCCATTGTCTAGTTTATCTTCCTCAATTGAGAATGACTACAAGCGTCAATATCAAAAGAAAACCCCATTAACTGGAGTTCTTCACTTTATGCCCATTGTTGCTTGCAGGGATGTGATTCCTCTTTCATAATTGAGTGGTTACCAACTAGCTCAATCAGATAGAGACTAGATGAAATCACATCAGACCGGGTATGGACATACCATCCACCTAGTGAGAGCAGTAGCAACAATGATAAAATAGGAGCATTCAATCCTTATATGCTACATCTAGAGAGGAAACATCCCTACAACTAGAGATAATGCTTTTTTAGGAAAAGTAGAAGAGGGATGAAGGTAGAAGGAAAAATGAGTTTCCTCCACACCTGATACTAATCTTCCTAATCACAGTCATAAGGATTGGCGGGAGTATGGAGATTAAAATCAAGGATCCCAGTCTGGATGAAGAACAAGGAAGAAGAAATGCCCGTAGAAATTTGTGTAGTGTTGTTGTTGCCCCCTAATCTTCCCTGCACCACTAATTCCTGAGGAGATAATTCTAAGACTTTCTAATTCTGCAGGGACAGACTAAGAGCCATGAGAACAAGGAAGAAAATCCTAAAGAACAGGGGAGCAGACAGTACACATAAGAGCAGGGGAAAGCCATACTATCAGAATATCTTTAGATAGTATGAATTACAACATCAACACTTACCTTTTTATAGAAATTCTAGGATGTAAGTATATATCCGCCCATCTATGGTGTATTAATTTTCAGTCACTTCGGTACATTTCTGCCATAAATGGAAATCTATCAAAGATTGCCATAATCAAACAGAAAGATAAGACTTCATAATTTCATGTAACTTGAAAACATCACTTATTGTATTGAATTTTACCAGATCAGGTGTCTTGGTTTTCCCACTTGAGCACTGTCATCACATCAAATTTCATCACATAGCAGATGAAATGTCATTCTTGGTAGAGGCACAAATTTCCAAGGGTCAATCTTGCATAAGTCAAATCATTCTATTACTAAATTCTTCAGAAGCGGTGGTGATGAAGACCTTGCACACACCTGAGCAGTTAATGCTTTGATATGCAACTTAGCCAAGTTCAGTTCCAATGAATCATTCTAACATGATTTTGAATTTAGGTCATTGATCTTGATCCCATCTGGCGTACTTTGATGGTACTAATTTGACCGTTTTCTAGGTTAGACCTTACTACTTGCTTGACTCAATAGTAACATGCCACCCAGACATCCTTTTCCAACCATGATCCTGAGAAAAAATTCCATTCGCAGTGTAGTTAAGATGTCACCCGCCATTGCATGTATGAAGGATGTGGTCAGAGATATGATCTTGGCGGAATGGCGGATAACCATCAGATCATTGTAGCTTGAGCAGAGCATCTCTTGAAATAGTCACATTTGATGCCACGTCTGAGATATGCATTTAATATAAGAGTCCCATCACTTTAAGAAAGCCATGCATCTTAATTCCATGATTTTGCAGTCGCTCAAAAAAACTTTTGATGGAGTATAGTAGAACATCAGAATTGAGACAAAACTGATATATAGTGCCTAGGACCCACCTTCTTGCCATTCAGGATTGTCTGCAGCCAACTGTCACCCTTTCCACATTTTTGCCGAGGCTAGTTTCCTTTGCAATTCATTGTGGGTGGAATGGCAGAAATGAATCCACATGCGCCACCTACACAAAACTAGTTAGTAGGACTAGTCTCTGACATGTATACAATATTTTTCCATCTAGATGAAGGGTGACCAATCGAGCAAATTTTTTCTTTAATAATAGGTTTCTCTTCAGTGCGGGGCATAGACACCATTTGTTTGGTGAGGGGCCAGTAAACAACGTTGATAGATGACATGAAAAGGGAACTTAAAAGGATGGTGACCGGAACAGGTAGTCACTGAATAATTATATCGAGTGCAGCTATTGATTCATTCTATAAGGGTTTAGGGTTTTTGGCAGAGTTGGATTACTCAGAACATTTTTTAGCAGAAGAACCCTAATTATGGAAATCTTGTAACCAGGTGACATAAAGCAGGGAACAAAACAACCAGAAACATGGAAAAATTTTCATGGTTCCATCAGTGGCTCTAGTTGGGGACACTTGTTCTATTATGAATAGAGAGAGATCATAGAAGAACTCTAGAGGAGTAAACCAAACACATAATGACCTTAGGCCATATGTAGAAAAAATATCCAACTTACCTCTTTCAAACATTTTGTTTTCCAATGACTTTGTTAAACTGCTTCAGAAATCCTCATTGAAACCCAATCTATTCCTTACATAGATATTTAGATAACCTTTTGGACAATTATTTTCATCTTCTCCTTGGCTTTTTCCAACATTTTGAATCACAGATAACTGATGCATACTTTCATCAGAAGGAAATTCAACATTTAGTTCAATTATTCCTAACCATGTAAAAATATTATTATCTCGAGATTTTTCCCTTCGCAGATATCTAAAAAATAAAAGAAATCATAATCCATATTATAATGGGTAGTAGGGGAGCTTTTACATTCTCCCAAATTAATGTCAAACTTGAAACAATCATACTCTGTTTCCCTTTTGAAATTTGATATTCTATTCTTACTTTCTTCTTTCTGAATTGGCTCTTCATTTTGATGTTGAATGCAGGATTGGAAAACACTATTAGGCTGGAGATTTAGGCCCTAATTTTTTAACACAGTGTTTGTTTCCCCATACATCTTTGGATATAGAACTAATATTGCCTCATTAGTTTCCTTAGGAATCTTTTCAAAGAGTGGATCTTCTATGCATTCATAAAGCTCTATACCATCTCTTATTGACAAATCTATAGGCTCATCATATAATGGATTGTCTCTGATATGCATTTCATTTACACAATCTTCATTATCACTACCCATATAGCAAGTATCATCATCTGTTTCAGGACTCCCATCATTTTGATATGAGCATTCTGATAATTGCTCATTGTTTTCTGTATGATTGACAAGGATTAATCCCTGAGACTTAGACTTAAAGAAGGCTAGTTCCTTAGGAGATTCTAATGTAAAATATATTTCCTCATAGGTCAGGGAAATATCTTCAATTTGTTTATAAGTCACAAGGACTTCCTTAACTGATATATCCTTATGTATCATGGTATCCATTATTTCATAAGCCACTTTGCAAGGCTCTAGGGATTTCCTTTTATTATGATACTGAGGGGAGAAATGAGTAGTAGGAGTATAGGAACTTAGGACTTCTCTTTTCTGATCCCTTCATTATACTAAGTTTTGTAATTTAATTTTTTTTCCATGGGTTTATAAGAATAGCCCATTTTATTTTTACTCTCATAGATGGGAGGATAAATGGATTCATTATTTCTTTTATACCCATTTTTCAAATACTCACAACCCTTTATCTCTGTGTTCTTCAAATTATTTTCTATGTTTATGGCTAAGGAATATGCTTGCCTCATAGTAGTAGGGTTCTTGTCTCTCAGTCTATAACTATCCTTTCTATTGAAGGCACCCAAATATATGATCAAACACATAGCCTCATTGGGTCTGATATTTTCAGGAATTTCCCTCACTATTCTAGTAAATCTTAAATTGAAAGCTGGGACTGATTCCTTATTTTCCTTTTCAATCTGCATGAGTTCCTTAATCAATATACCCACATCTATTCTCTCCCCAAATTTCTCCATGAAAGCAAACTTTAAATCTTGCCAAGAAAAGATAGACTGACTGGGTAGATATGCAAACCAATCTCTAACTTCTCCTTTAAAAGTTTGAATAAATATTTTTATGGCTACATCCTCATGATCTATTTCATAATCTCCCATTAAGTCACAAAAATCTTGTAAATGGCTACTAGCTATTTTGGATCTGTAATTGTTGAACTGAGTTATCTGATTTCTAACTTCCTTGGGTATAAGGTTTGGAAACCCCCAAATACTATTGAAGTTAATTGCCCCATATCTTTCCATGACAAACCCACTTTGACAAAAGAAATGTGATTGTTTCTTATACATTTCTAAACTTCTAGGAATATTTTCTGATGCTTGGTACAATACCTAAAAAGAGTTTTTTGCTTCTAGTGCAAATTTTGTCTTGATTTTTATGCAAAATCAATAATACTAGATTGCATCACCAGATCCTTTCTCATAGAGTCGCCACCTCTTCTTTATAGAGGAATATATTGTTTCCCTTTTCAGGATCAACTTTTTGAATCATGTTTCACAGTAGAGTTACATAGAATATTCTGTCATATAAAACTTTATGTAGTAGTCATGCATCTATCACAACTGTGAATAGAAAATTTATGGTAGAGTCACCATCCTTTTCTCTGAAAGGAATATGATCCTGTAGACACCCAAATTTGTCCCAACTTTGTCCATGTCCTACAACACCTTATTAAAACATTATCCTAAACATCATAAGCCATGTTTGTCCTAAATCCCACTCTTAATCCCATTTATCCATTAGCCAATTAATTAAATAAATTTTATTTATTTAATTAAAATCCCATTCAATCCCATCCTCATCCTACTTAGCCAATTAATTAAATAAATTTTATTTATTTAATTAATTTCACATGCATAATCCCATTTATCTTATCCCCATCCCAATTAATTAAATAAATTTTATTTATTTAATTAATTTCCACATCATATCTTATCTCATCCTATTCAACTTCTCAATTAATTAAATAAATTTTATTTATTTAATTAATATCCAACTCATATCCCAACTAATTCAAATATTTTATTTGAATTAAACACTCATCTTTCATCACATTCCAACACTTGTCTAGTCAATCATGTGTTACAACTTTTATCTTTCACATGCACAACTAATGGGACCTAATTTTAGTATTTATCTACACAAGCACACCTAAGCCTCATCCTCCTTTGCCACATGTCATATGACTACAATTTCTTGATGTGCAAGGAAACCTAACTTAATCCTATCCATCCATTTCACCTAAAGCCCTAATTGATCCTAGCCATCCATTGGAACCAAGCCTTTCCTATAAATCAACCCCCTCACAAGCCATTAGCATGCATTGAGCCTTAAACACCCTTATTCTGTCAAATTTTCTAAAAGGGCATTGATCCTCAAGTATCCACATGCTGTTGAAATATCATTAGAGCCTTTGCATCCATCATCTATCTCCTTATCAATGTTATGCTGCGGAATCGAGCAATCAACACAACAAAGCGATCAATCAATCAAGCTCATTTTGCATCTTCGAGATCTGTTGCAGAGGGTTTTTTGTTTTGCACAGGTCCTGGAAAAAAGAGATCTTAGATTCGTTGGAAAGAGGACTTCGAGAGCTTTCCGAAAAGTGGTTACATTAAAGATTTGGCTCAGTATTCAAAGAGTTATGACGATTTGAAGTTGACCCTGCGATTCTAATTTTTCAGAAATTTTTTACGCGCAACTTTTTGCTGATTTTTTTAATTTATGACCAGATCTGTTGCAGAGGGTTTTTTGTTTTACACAGGTCCGGTAAAAAGGAGATCTTAGATTCTTTGGAAAGAGGACTTCGAGAGCTTTCCGAAAAGTGGTTACATTAAAGATTTGGCTCAGTATTCAAAGATGACTTGTAAGTGAATCAAAGGAGCTGGAGCAACATTTGAATCAATCATAATAGCAACTTGGAAAGCAATTTTTATGAGGTGCACTCATTCTAATCTCTCATCTCTAATCATTATTTGATCACACATTTGGATTTTAGGCATAAAACAAATAACTTGTTTGTCATCACACTTGGATTTGGGCTTTAAAATGAACAATTGTTTGCAAATTCACATCAAAAAATTGGGCTAAAACAAGCCATTGTCTTCCATCACATTTGGATTTGGGTCTAAAAAGAACAAGTGCTTGAACTGTTTGTTACACATTTCAAGTTTCTAAGGGGAAATTAACAACTGCGAGTGTGAATCAAGTGACAGCTCACTTGGTTTGCTTTTGTCATACCCTTCTTAGGAGGCCTGCTTGGAGACACACCACTCCAAGGGACGACCTCAATCAAGGCTGAATCGAAAGACACCCTCATTGGGAGTTGGAATCTTGTCACTCTTGGCTAAGCCCCAAAGAACTTTATACCTTTGGGAAGTGAAGGTGAAGGGTGGGTTACCCCTTTCTCCTGGCTGTGTGGCAGGATTTCACTTTCAATTCCATAGTCAACCTTGTGCAATAGATAGCCTAAGACCTAATTGGCTATACCCACTTGACTACACATTAGGCTTGTTGATGTGTTTTCCATGTGTGCTTGCATAATCATCACATTTCATTTTCAAAGTCAACAACTTGCTTATGTGTCTTGCGTGAGTGATTCATGTGTGTATATGCATAATCATTTGTTTGAATATTGCCATATCAAGCTCTAAACACCAAACACATAAACAAATCAATCTAAACACATCATCCAAACATTCCACATCATCATCCAAATCCCTAAGCAAGCACTTGCTAAAAGGACTTAAGACAAACACTTGGTGACAACATGTCTACGCTAGAAGACCCAACAATCAAATTCCAAAGATTCCTCCAAAATATTTATCAAAGATTACAACCCCTAAACCAAGACGCCATTGAAATATTGCAATTCTTCATCCAAAAAGCTCAACCCCATGCAAGCCAATCACCTCAACTACAACACTCCATAGCCCAAGTCCAACACCTTTTAGCCACTAGTCAAGCTCGACAAGTACAACAATCCTTAGCCACTTCCTATCAACCTAATCCACCTTATAGCCACATGTCATATCCATCCACTTCCTATCAACTTAATCCACCTATCCACCAAGTTAATGCCACATCAACCTATCAACCTCCACCTCAAGCTTATCCAATCCCTCATACCACCGTTCCAATGCACTACCAAGCCCATCCACAAGGCAATCAAGTGATATCACAAGAACAACATGCAAGTCCAAATAGCCCTTTGTACATAAATCAATCAGGTCCAAGTACACCTTTTCAACAAGACCACCAAGCACCATTGATAGACCTAAGTCCACCTTTGCAACAAGAAGCACATCCAAGTCCAAGTAATCCCTTGTACATAAATCAAACAAGCCCAAGTTATCCTATGCAAGACTTAATTACCTTTGACAAGGGAGATACCAATCTAGCAAATGCATCTTATGAGTGGCCTTCATCATCTAATCACCCGCCAACACATGAGCCAACTAATCCTATCCCAACACCACCATGTGATCCCAATCATAGTCCATTGATCTCTTTACCTTCCAAACCACCAAGCCCCTCATTACCTTCCTCACCATATCATTCTAATCATTCACCAAAGGATGCGGCTGAGAGAGTTTTACAAAGGATGCTTGAAGCAAAACTCATTGAACTTCCTAAAGTCAAACCATGTGAAGAAAGTCCATATGATGAACATGATTATTGTGCATACCATAGGACCAAAGGCCATAATACAAATCAATGTCCAATATTTGTCTCAATTGTTTACAAGGTGTACCCACCTATAATGGGAAATCGTGCCACATCATCACCCCCATCTAGTCCAAATCCTAATCCATCCAATCCAATTAGGTCTCAACCTAATCCTAGTCCTAATCCTAATCCAACACCAACTACCATTATCATACATCCATTATATTTTCCATCCACCCATACACTTGCAAAGGATGTGATCCATTGGCTACTAGCTAGGAATAAACTACCTCCATGTCAAACACTAATTCATGAGCCTACCAATGAACTTCCAAAGGTCATGTCCAATCCTATAATCTCATCATGTGGTTCACATATCCTTGAGCCTCTTCAAGAGGCTTCCATTAACATACCTAGCCCTTTAAGCCCATCATGTGACCTACAAGCCAACAAGTCTATTCAAGAGTCTCTAACCACAAGCCTAAGTCAAGAGCCATCATGCCTTCATGTTGATAACTATCAAGAGCCTATCAAGTCCACTCAAGAACCTTCCACTTCCATCCAAAGTCAAGAGGTATGTCAAGAGCATAATCTTAAACATGTGGAAACATTAAGCCCTAGTCCAACTCAAGATCAAAACACTTCCATGCAACCCATCCATAACATTTACCTTCTTTATGATCAAGATGATACCTATGAAGAAGCTATCCATGAGCACCTTGATCCTATCCATAATTCTATATCTATCCATGACCAAGATATCCACATTGCTCCTAGTCATCTACCATCTAGCCCTATCCATAATGAGCAAACATCAACTTGTCATGATGAGACACTTGTCCCCCAAGTAAGCATAAAAGATCATACCAATAACTTGGATCAACATGAACATAAGCAAGATCCTAATGATCCTCTTTTCACATTGACCATTGATTCCACTTCAAGTCCACCATCATGTCCTATTGGTTTTACCACCTTTGTCCATGAATGTTCTTCCTTAGGACAACAACGACCTTTATCCACTTCACCTTCTTCATCCAATAATGAGCTCAAGTCTAATGTTCATAGCACACCTAGTCCCATTGTCCATCGCATACTCCAAAATATGAACTACCAAGGCAAAGGTCTAGGCCTTTATGAACAAGGTATTTTGGAGCCAAACCATGTCAAAATCCCTCCATGCTCATATGGCCTTGGATACACACCCCAAGGTAAACAAGCCAAAGATGTTGGTAATCCCTTCATGCATCCTAAATTTACCACTTTCCATCGCACCCCCCATCTACCCAAAACATATGTAGCCATTCCAACTCCATCATCCTATAAGTGTCAAAAGCATGTGACCATACACCTTCCACCATCCACTTTACCTCCACTTTTACCAACTCCAAATATCCCTCCATCCACCTTGCCACCATTGCCTCCAACACCTAACATACCTATCATTCATAAGCATCCTTACATCCCTAATCATGGCCAACAAAAGCACACATCACCTAAGCATAAAGCTTCCAATCATTCCATCCACTCCACCCACCTCACGGGATTCAAAAGCAAAAATTTTGATGCCTCTACCTATAAAGCTAAAAGTCCTACCAAAAATCTAAAGGACTATCATGCCTTAGGGCACAAACATGAAAAATCAATGCAAAGAACCAAAGCAAAGCAATCCAAAAAGCTATCCAAGACCATACCTCCAAAAGTAAAGCCCAAAAGTAAAATGGTTTGGGTTCCTAAGCAAACAGCTAGCAAAGCGAATGAGGCATCCTCATCCACATCTAAGCAACCATTCAAACCCTTACCTCCAAAAGCAAAGCCCAAACGCAAAATGGTTTGGGTTCCTAAGAAAATAGCTAGCAAGTCAAATGAGGCATCCTCCTCCACATCTCAAGAATCCCAATCACCTACCTCCATCCAAAAGCCTATTTCCATCCAAAACTTCCATTCCCTTCAAAAATCCCACAAGCAAAACAAAAGCACTAAAAATACTAAATTTATGTGGGTTCCTAAATCACTTCATCAACCATCTCCTAAGCAAACATCTCCATTGCTTCCTACACCACCATCTCATCAAAAGCTTCAATGTTTATCATGGTGTGTGCAACCGTTGGTCATGATTCCCTTCCACTCTGCAACACCTCCACACAACTACATCGCCCCATCTTCCATCCATTATCCTACATATCTCCCCCATGCTATCCCTATGGTCCATGCTTTGGCATAAACTTTTCATCCATCTTCATTCCATAAGCCTATATAAATCCACACCATAAGCCACTAGCCTACCCTACCATAATTCCACATCATCATCCACTATCTACCTAATCCATCTCCCATCCATGCAATCCCTTATCAACATCAATGAGCACACTTGACATGGTCCATGCGAAGACATCATCTATCTCTAATGGGACTACCAACATCCATTGAACTAGCCACTTGAGTCCCTCCTATCCATTACGATGGTGAAAACCTGGCAAACAGGCGCCATGTGTAATTGTCAACACATCTAAAAGCAAAAAAGAAAAAAAAAAGAAGAAAAAATCAAAATAGTAAAAAGAAGGCCCTTCGTCCAATGGTGAAAACCTGGTAAACAGGCGCCTTGGATAAGTACCATGATGAAAACCTGGCAAACAGGCGTCATGTGTAGGTTGATCTTCTATGTCACTTACACTTGGGGGCACATTGTCTCATCCAACCTATCCATTTCCAAACTATCTATTCCATTATATCAGTTTCCATCCTATCCTATCCTACCATCATTAGCCATTACATCCATGCCTATCTTATTGAGCCCATTTATCCATCCTCCACCTTTTGATTTTGATGACGACATAGGGGCAAAATCTTGAAACATGCTTTGGATATATCTTGGTATACCTCATACCTTCCTCATCAATCCATATTATCATTATCCACCTATCATACACCTTGTCATGTAAAACCTATCATGTCATCCCATGGTCATGAACTTAATCAATGGGGCAAGTTCTTCCTATGCAACATAGCCTTTGGAGATCACATCCTAGCTCCCTTATGATCCATCCACTATGGCGTATCCTTACCATGAGCTTTCCATCTTATAGCTTATCCCCATCTGTCTAGCATGAGCTTTCCACTATAGCCTACCTATCCATTTATCATGAGGCATTTATCCATCCCTTATATGGCCTATCCCTTTATCTATCCATCTATCATGATCTTGCCATCACATTTACTATGAGCCCATTCTTTTATCCATCCCTTGCACCTAGACTTGGCTTTCTCCCTTGTCATTGGTATCTAGCACAACAGCTACCTAAATTGTAAATCCATTGACATCCCAAAACATTTCAAAAACTACAAAAAAAAATCAAATATGTCAAAAAATCTAAAAAAATCAAATATTCAACAAAAAATCCAAGCAATAAGATCAATTCAATCATCATCCAAAACAATCCACTCCATCAACATCAATCAAAATCAAAATTATCATTATCAATTCTTCTTATCAATAACATTCATTCATCAATCACTTCTTCCAGTCATATCAATCAAATCAATCTAAGCAATGATCTTAAATCCATGTCACACTAATCCATATCAAGCAAGCTAATGAATCAAGGAACATTATCCAATCAAATCAACAGGTTTTGATCCTAATCTTGTCATGAGCCCAATCAATCATCATCAATCATCATCAATGGGATATATCGTTCCCACATCCTTGTGTTGATCTAGGGATATAGCTTTCCCCACAATGACAACACTATCCTCATCAATGAAACAATCAACCATTGGTTTATGACTTGACAAGGGCAACACCTTGTTTGTTTTACATCCTTTGAGCACATTGAGAACACTTGCTTATGCTTAGATTGAATCGACACTCTAATCATCACAGCATCACTATCATCATTCAAAACAATCCAATCATCGAAACAATCGACCCAGCAATAGCAAACATCAAAACCAAAGCACATCAATCCAACCATTAAAACAAATCCAATCACTTTAGCACATCAAAAGAAGCTCAATCCACCACAAATCATCCATCCTTCATCAAATCAATCTAATCAACATTTCATCATCTTCCAACCATTCCAAACAAAGATCCAAATGCAAGCCCATCCTTAATCCATACCAATCATGTTAATTAATCAAGCCAAGTTATCCAAACGCAATCCATGGTCTTGATCCTAGCCTTGTTGTAAGCCAAATCAATCAATCAACTAGCCAACCAACTCAACAAACAACCTTGTGTTGATCTAGGGATATAGCTTTCCCTGCAATGACAACACTCTCAACTATCAACAATCAGCAATTAATCATTGGTTTACAGCTTGACAGGGGCAATATCTTGTTTGTTTTTGAATCATTTGTGCTTGTTTGCTTGCTTGTGTGTGTTATCTTTTTATCTTGCATTTGTATCACATCTATATCATTCCAGCTAATATTCATATCTTGTGTATGTTGGAATAGCTTTTTGCACTATCCTTTGCATCTAAGGTCATATCATACCTTTTGTGTAGTAGGACTTCAATGCTCTAAGTTTTCTTCCTCATATGTTAGACAAGGTTGTATTACGCTGGGGCATAAGACACATCGTCACCCTGGTCCTTATACCTTGGTGCATAACGTCTAGTGCTATATCAAACATCATGGTTGCTCACCTTCATTGCAGCATAACGCATCATCATTTCTTCTATCTATCCCCTTATCTTTCTTTTTGCAGCCAAGCCATTTCTTTTCGATAGCCTACCCGTGTTTGTCCAACCCGCCTAACCTCTCGAGGGGGCATCATCATCCCATTTCATCCTATCTTTCCACCATCATCATCCTCATCATATCTTTCCATCATCACTATCATTTTCCTCTATCCATACCTTGGCTTCTTTGAAATGATGTTACTCGACACAAATCTTATCATCTCGAACATCATCTCAAAGAGGGGCAAAATGTAGACACCCAAATTTGTCCCAACTTTGTCCATGTCCTACAACACCTTATTAAAACATTATCCTAAACATCATAAGCCATGTTTGTCCTAAATCCCACTCTTAATCCCATTTATCCATTAGCCAATTAATTAAATAAATTTTATTTATTTAATTAAAATCCCATTCAATCCCATCCTCATCCTACTTAGCCAATTAATTAAATAAATTTTATTTATTTAATTAATTTCACATGCATAATCCCATTTATCTTATCCCCATCCCAATTAATTAAATAAATTTTATTTATTTAATTAATTTCCACATCATATCTTATCTCATCCTATTCAACTTCTCAATTAATTAAATAAATTTTATTTATTTAATTAATATCCAACTCATATCCCAACTAATTCAAATATTTTATTTGAATTAAACACTCATCTTTCATCACATTCCAACACTTGTCTAGTCAATCATGTGTTACAACTTTTATCTTTCACATGCACAACTAATGGGACCTAATTTTAGTATTTATCTACACAAGCACACCTAAGCCTCATCCTCCTTTGCCACATGTCATATGACTACAATTTCTTGATGTGCAAGGAAACCTAACTTAATCCTATCCATCCATTTCACCTAAAGCCCTAATTGATCCTAGCCATCCATTGGAACCAAGCCTTTCCTATAAATCAACCCCCTCACAAGCCATTAGCATGCATTGAGCCTTAAACACCCTTATTCTGTCAAATTTTCTAAAAGGGCATTGATCCTCAAGTATCCACATGCTGTTGAAATATCATTAGAGCCTTTGCATCCATCATCTATCTCCTTATCAATGTTATGCTGCGGAATCGAGCAATCAACACAACAAAGCGATCAATCAATCAAGCTCATTTTGCATCTTCGAGGTATTGAATTATTTGGGTCTAGGTTATGCATTTCAATTGTTTGGTCATTTCCATTTATAAATCCAAATTTTTTGATATACAGATCCAACATACTTCTATCCCTTTAACACATCTATCAAAGACCTCTTAGTTTGATAATATAACTCTATAAAATTAGAAAACATGAGGAAACTTTGAATGGACAGAAACCCCCTTTTTAAATCTCATAAAATATTGGCACTTTTTGAAAGGGATTTATACTCTTTGGATAAGACATAACCTTTTCTTCCTAAAAGGGTCCCTAGTAGAGTCACCGATCTGTTGGTTGTTTTAAATTCCCAACCTGATTCTCGCAACAAACCTATAAAATCAGCCACTTATTAATGATTGATCTGCCTTGAGGGATTGGCCAACGAATAGGAGATTTAAGGGGAGGAGGCCTTTTCTCAGTCCCCTATGTTCTTCCTCTGCACTTCAGGCTCTGTGAAACCAAGGAGGTTGTTCCTATTATGAACAAATATTGGATTTGATTTGAAGGCTATCTCTGCTTGACTAATGCCTTCTTCCTTTGAGGGGGAAAACAATGTTTCTACTTCAAATGGATGGGGTTTCCTATGGGATGCTTAGCCTGCCAACACTGTTCTTATCACAGATATATTCCTAGTAATTGCTTGATAGAATGTATGATAAGATAAAGAGATGGGTTGAATGCTTTAAGCTCTAATCTTATTCTTTCTAGAGGAACATGTAGAAATTAACTTAACCAATATAAATATCTAAAACCTATAGCTGGAAAGGAAAATGTTTGGATTGAAAATATTTTGAGGATAACTAGAGGGGTGTAATTTGAGTATAGTATCCATGAAATAGACCAGTGCCTACCCAAGGGCCAAGAAGTCAAAAAGGTTAAAATGATAAAAATTAAATAGACAGTGATGTAAGAAACTTCAATTTATTGTAAAGGTACAACAATGCCATATATTGAAAATACTTTTACTAGCTTTGAAATCAACCATACTTAATTATCCCTATATACCTGAATCACATCTGATATTTTCTAATAGCAATTTTTACATTACTCCTTGAGTAAAGGCCATAAGAGAAATATGCCAGCACAGGAAAGATTGTGTCAATGAATAAAGATGATTCTTCAACCAAATATATATTCATAATGTGAAACTGTATACATGAAGTAGGAGACAGGGTATTCCGAAACTCAACACAATTTGCAAAATAAACTATTTAGTAACTTGCATCATAAAATATTTTATCAAGAAACCAGAAGAGACTCAAATTGGAAACCTGAAAATAGATAACTAGTTCTATAGCAGAAAAAACTTATTTACAACTCCTCCCTGACTAGATTGATCCCTATTTCAAACTAAGTCTAGAAATATGACCTTGAACCAATGCCTTCTCATAAGCCCTAAATTCCCTTTTATAGATGTAAGGGAGCAACAAGCTTCAAGCTTATGACAAAAGAAGTTACAACATTTTTCTATCCAACAGATGCAGCTGAAGAGGCATGTGCAACCACTCCGCAACTGTGTTCTATTTTCATGGCACACGCTAAAGTGCGCGCCTTCCACAAATGTGTCCTCTCAATTTTAGAGGGAAATAGGTAGTGATGTTTGATGGAGATTCATTTGATTTGATGTTGTGGAGACCCTTATCCTCATCTTATGCCTCTTATTTATCAGATAAGAGCATTCACTGCCTATTTTATCTTCCTCAATTGAAAATGACTACAACCATCAATATCAGAAGAAAACCCCATTAACTGGAGTTCTTCACTTTATGCCCATTGTCGCTTGCAAGGATGTGATTCATCTTTCATAATTGAGTGGTTACCAACCAGCTCAATCAGATAGAGACCAGACGAAATCACATTAGACCGGGTATGGACATACTTGTTGGAATTAGTCTGGACAACTGAGAGGGGGGGTGAATCAATTGTCCCACAAATTTAACCTTTTTTGCTTTTAATCTTCTTTATCAACTTACAATCAGATTAATGATGTAAACATTAAAGCATGAATCAACAGCACATGAGCATAAATAAATTGAACACACATGACACCAAGATTTTTACATGGAAACCCAGTTAAGGGAAAACCATGGTGGGGGTTAACCCACAAGCTTTGTACCCTATTAAAAGTACTTGAAAGAAATGAAAAGGCACTTGCCTTAGGGCTCACTACCTAGAGCTCACTGCTCAAAGAGGCTCACTGCCTACAAGATTTTATGTTTAATACAAAACTAATGAACTAAGAAATAGCATCTTCTTCATGCCTGGTTCAGTCCCATTGAAAGCTTACTTAAACTTCTGCTCTGCCCCCAAATACTTCTTTATTATCTCTTCATCCTTTGCTTCCCTTGTTCTTTTGCTCCTCCTCTTCTTTGCTCTTCTTTTGAACCTTTCTTAGGATTTGAACATTTTTTGCACATCGATCATTTTCCACAATTCAACTACATGCCTTTATATGCTTTATCATCCTTGGAATACACATCAAGGTTGGCATTGCAAACATTTGACTTAATGTGAATCACTATGCTGTTGGCCAAACATAACTAGGACTCAATTCTTCTTCAATCAACACGTAATGCTTCATAAAATTTCTCTTAGATTATCCACAACATGCTTGAATCATCTGGTCAGCCAAGACTGGGAAGAACAACAACATCAAGGAAGAAACCTTCAACAATGAGCACAAACATCAATGTGGACCTTTAACACTATAGTCATACGATCTAGAGATCTCCACAAGCACATTGAATTCAACAAGAACATCTGCACTCCTCCAAATCATCAAAATCACTTGTATCTTCATCCAGAACCTCAAGAACACTATCTTCCATGTCTGTCACACTAGAAAGATTGCTTGCAGACCTCCAAACCACGAACCACTTGAGTTAATGATACACACTAACCTCCCAAACATGCTTATAGATTCGTAAATCATAATATTTCAATGCGAAGTGATCCAGACCAATTTATTGTCACTGTCTCTTCTGATCATAGCAAAACCCAGTTCTACTCAGATGGCCATAGCTTCTTCAAATCTTCATGCAGACCTCTAAAATCTTAACTGGAGCTACTTTAGACAACCCTCTATACTACCAATGGTCCTAGTGCAGGAGCACATTCTCTGTAGTGCAGGGTCATCTTTTCTTTTGTTTTCTCATAAGGCTCTTAAGCCATTTCATTTTGTAATAAGGGTCAATTTGGTCCCATGGATGTACATGTGCAAGGCAAACAAGTGATTTGCTTGTATGCAAGGTAACCCAACGGCTAACTAGTTTGAAAATCAGTTTGCATGGTTGGTGGGAAGTAACTGCTGTCTCTACATCGTCTTTAGAGGCAGGTTGTATGTCACATGAGCAGAGAAGTGTGTGTATTACAACAAATATTTTGGATAAATGAATAAAGAGAGTTCTGGGTATGATCTATGTTGATTTTTCTTGGGTGTTCTTGGTGGTTTGATATCTTTATCCTGATCTTGTATATCGAAGCCCTAACTAGATGCTATCTGTCAATCCATAGTGTCCCTGTAGTGTGTAGACGGTGTAAAACCAACAGTTCCACAGAGGTTGGTTTGTAACCTAGGAATTAGGGTTTTGATTCATACATGGAGATCCTTTCCTCTATCCACTAAAGCCCTGTACAGTATCAGTGTGATGGAGGAAAGACGTTTCAGGTCTGTTGTTTCCACATTCTTGCCTAGGAAGCCAGAGAACTTAGTCAGGTTTGACTAGACATCTTCATGTGGCTAGTCGGGAAATTGGTGTAAAGTGAATGGTGTCATTTGGGGATCAGATTGATACAAGTGGGCGAAGGCTTGATATATGAATTGGCCAAATTCCATTGTTCAGTCAAAGGGAATTCTGGTTCGGCATCGCGGAGTAGTTTTGGCATCCATTGGCGTAACGCAGAGCATCGGGGTGACTTTTTGAAGACCACCCGATAGACTATGTCTAACCGATGAATCCGGCATCGATGTGAAGTACGTTCCGTCTTGCCGAAGACTAGTATAGTGTCAGAGACACATACCATTGTTTGTTCACATCGGTGAGAGTAACGATATCGGGCTAAGGAAAATACACTCAGTTGATGGTAGAAGGTTTCGCCGATCGGTGGGACATCCTCAAAGTATCACCGATAATGAGCATCAGTGTGAGGAACCTTGTCGGGGGAAGCTGAAGAAGTCACTGCGACCGTTAGATTCCCGCTGATAGAAGCTCATCGGAAGGAGTTTAGGAAGTCTCAGCGACAAAAGACTCGTCGGAATGAGATGAACCATCAGGACCACAAACCGGAGTCTTACCGAAGCAGAGGGTCTGGCTGATGCGCTTGACAATATCGGTGAGAACTTGACCATTGGGAGAAAAGAATGAGGAACGGCCGATAACTCATGTCTTTTCGATAGTGGAGATAAGCTTGACTTCAGTGAAACATTCGAAGACCTCTTGCCGATAGGGAAGATTTTGACAAAATTCATTCGCTTCTGCTGGCACTCTGCATCAAATTGGTATCAGAGCCAATATTCTGAAACACAACCATGTATGTCAGACGAAGAATTGGAGATAGACACAGAGGCTAGTATAATGCCTCCCAAGATGATGAGTAAAGCAGCCATCCAGAAGATGGTGGAAGAAATGCTCGAAGAGAGACTGAAGGAAGAAAGATCCAAAGAGAAGAATGGAAGCACTTCTGAGTCAGAGGAGGATGAAGAAGGAGAAACAGGGGAGAATCCTCAAGGAGAAAATATGTCTGCTGATCAGAAGGCATTCCTGAATGCACTCAAGGGTCATGGAGATAGTGGTGATCCGAAAATGGATGTTCCCACGTTCAATGGGAAACTAGATGGAGATACTCTTGTGGACTGGATTGAAACCATAAGTAATTACTTTAACTTCAAGGAGTATAGTGACAGTAAGAAAGTAAAATTTGCAAAAACCAGATTGAGAGGTTCTGCATTGGTTTGGTGGAACTACACCCAATGTGAAAGGGAGAAGGTTGGAAAGAGTCCAATCACCAAATGGAGTAGAATGGTGGCCATGCTGAGGTCCAAATTTTTACCATGTGATTATGATCTGCAGACCATCAGAAAGTTTAATCATCTTAGGTAGAAAGATATGGACGTGGCTACATACACTAAAGAATTCCATAGATTGAGCATGAGAGCCAATCACAGAGAAGAAGAGAAAGAGATGGTGGCCAAATACCTGGATGGTCTGAGGTACAATATACAGGATGAGTTCAGTATGGTGGTTCCCAAGACTGTGGATGAATGTTTTCAGTTAGCCTCTAGGGCAGAGGATAAACTGAAAAGGAGAGGTGATCAAAATAATAGAGGAAGAGGTGGCAGGAACAATAGAGGAAGAGGTAATTTTTGCAGAGGACAGCCAAACAAAGGTGAAAGTTCAAGTCAACAAGAATCACGTTCTGATACAGAACAGAAAGGTGGTGGTTTCAGAGGTTGGAGAAGACCTAATGGCAGAGGAAGAGGTGGTGGTGCAGGCAGAGGACGTGGAGTCTTCACTGGAAGATGCTACAACTAAAATCAAGTAGGCCATACTGCAAGTAAGTGCCCTGAGAAGGCATCTAGCTCTCATGATGGTGGGAGAAGGAACCAACTATTGCAGGAGGATGATTGTCAGAGTGTAAACTCACCAATTGGTAGTGCTGCACCAGTACTTGAAGGAGAGAACATGATGATTAAGAGAACCCTCATGAAGATGCCATTGAAGTAGGAGCCTCCACAAAGGAAGAATCTCTTCAGAACCCAAGGAATAGCATATGGTAAGCTCTGTAAAATCATTGTTGATTCAGGTTCTACTGAAAATGTAGTGTCTACTAAAATGGTAGAAAAGTGTAAACTGAAAAGATTACCCCATCTTAATCCTCACAAAATATCTTGGTTGAATAAGAATCAGAACTATTTGGTGGAAGAACAAACTTGGGTAGAGTTTGAACTAGGTGATTATAGGGATAAGGTGCTATGTGAAATTATTCCTATGGATGCTTGTCACCTTCTTCTTGGATGACCTTGGCAGTATGATGTGAAGGCACAGCATGATGGTGAAAAGAATACATATATGATCACCAAGAATGGTAAGAAATTTCAGATGGATCCTTTACCAGAGCAGGTTGGAGAGAAGAACAATGACAACAGTGTCATGTTAGTGAGTGGCAAAGAGTTCCTACAACTCATGAAGGAGGAGGATACCCAAGGGTATGCACTGATGATGAAGCCTGTATCCAATCAGCAAAGCAAGCAGCAGAAGGAGATCCCATTGGAAGTGCAACAATTACTGGATAAGTACCAAGATCTTGTGGTAGAGGATACTCCTAACTCCTTACCACCTATGAGGGACATAAGTCATCAGATTGACTTGATTCCTAGAGCCACATTACCCAATAAAGCTGCCTACAAGTTGACACCACAGCAGAATGAAGAAGTAGGTAGACAGATTCAAGAACTCTTGGAGAAAGGTTTGATTAGGAAAAGTCTCAGTCCATGTGCAGTCCCTAGTGTACTTGCTCCTAAGAAGGATGGCAAATGGAGATTATGCATAGATTCAAGGGCTATCAATAAGATCACCATAAGGTATAGATTTCCTATGCCAAGAATTGAGGATCTGTTGGACTATCTTGGTGGTTCATGTTACTATTCCAAGATTGATTTGAAATATGGTTATCACCAGATCAGAATAAGGTAGGGAGATGAATGGAAAACTGCCTTCAAAACAAATGAAGGTCTCTATGAGTGGCTTGTCATGCCATTTGGACTCAAAAATGCTCCAAGCACATTCATGCGGTTGATGAATGAGGTACTTGTAGAATTTATTGGAAAATTTGTTATTGTTTATCTTGATGACATATTGATTTTCAGCAGGATCAAAGGAGAGCATGTGAAGCATCTTGGACAGGTGTTGAAGAAATTGCATGAGAGTAAATTGATGATCAACTTGGATAAATGTGATTTTATGAAAACTGAGCTAGTGTATCTTGGCTTTGTGATTTCCAATGGCTGTTTGAAAATGGATCCTACAAAGGTTGAGGCGATTCTCAATTGGCCTACTCCTAAGACAGTGGGAGATGTAAGAAGTTTCCATGGTTTGGCAACTTTTTAGAGGAAGTTCATTAAAGGGTTCAGTCACATAAGTGCTCCTATTCTCAATACCATCAAGGGTGGAGTGAAGTGTAAATTTCAATGGACAAAACAAGCAGATGATAGTTTTGAACTGTTGAAAAAGAAAGTGGCTGAGTTACCTACATTGGTACTCCCTGATTTTGACAAAGTTTTTGTTGTGGAATGTGATGCAAGCCAATAGGCTATAGGTGCTGTTCTCAGTCAAGAAGGACATCCAGTAGCATTCTTTTCACAGAAGCTGAATGAGGCCAAACAGAGGTATTCTACCTATGACCTAGAGCTATATGCAATGGTGCAAGCTCTGAAAAAATGGAGACATTCTTTACTGCCAAAAGAGTTCATTGTTTTTACCAACAACCATGCTCTTAGCTTCCTAAATAGTCAAGAAAAGATGAATCATAGGCACGTCAAGTGGATGGAACAATTGCAGGCCTATACCTTCACTATTAAGCATAAGAAAGGTGTTGCCAACAAAGTGGCAGATGCTTTAAGTAGAAGGATACTGGTCATACAGGAAGTACAAATGAAACAAATGGGTCTAGAATGTCTAAAGGAGTTGTATAAGAATCATGCAGACTTCAAGGCTACCTATGAAGTGTGTGCAAGTTTGGCTAACACTTTTCATGGTGAGTATTTTGATTTTGTGTTGCAAGTAGGGCTCCTATTTAAAGGCAGTTTATTGTGTGTTCCTAAATGTTCAATGAGGGACAATATCATCAAGGAGAAGCACAATGGAACCTTAGGAGGACATTTTGGGTTGGACAAGACTTTGGAACAAGTCACCAGGTTCTACTATTGGCCAAAGGTACAGACTGATGTGAGGAGATATGTTGCAAGCTGTACCATATGTCAAAAGGCCAAAGGTATGTCTTCTAATGCTGGTTTGTACCAACCACTTCCCATTCCCAACAGACCTTGGGAAAGCATTAGTATGGACTTTGTACTTGGTCTTCCTAAGACCGCAAGGGGTGTAGACAGTGTTTTTGTCATTGTGGATAGATTCAGTAAGATGGCTCATTTTGTGCCATGCAAATGCACAAATGATGCATCTCATATTGCTGGTCTCTTTTTCAGAGAGGTGGTCAGAATTCATGGTTTACCCCTTTCAATTGTTACTGATAGAGACTCCAAATTTGTTGGTCATTTTTGGAGGACCTTATGGAGAAAATTGGGCACTCAATTGTCTTTTTCATCAGCCTACCATCCCCAGACTGATGGTCAAACTGAGGTTGTTAATAGGTCCTTGGGAAACCTTTTGAGATGCCTTACCAAACAGCATGGATTGGCATGGGATTTAGTGATCAGTCAAGCTAAATATGCTTATAATGATTCAAGAAATCGAAGTACTGGGAAAAGCCCCTTTGAAATAGTTTATGGTTTCCACCCAAGAGGACCACTTGAACTCAAAGACCTTCAAGGATGGGATAAAAGGAGTGCTCTAGGAGAAGACTTTGCTGCTACCATGAAAACAGTACATGATTAGGTTAAGCTTCAGTTGGAGAAAATCATCTCCAAGTACAAGGATAGGGTAGATTTGAAGCGAAGGGAGGTACAGTTCAAGGTAGGAGATTTGGTGATGGCCTACCTCAGAAAGGAAAGGTTGCCTAAGGGGCAACCAACCAAATTGTTGATGAAGAAGATAGGACCGTCTAAGGTAGTGCATAAATTTGGTCCAAATGCATATGAGATAGAATTACCATCTGGCCTTGGTATCTCTCCCATTTTCAATGTTGCAGACCTGTTTCCTTTCAGACCTCCATTGCATGCTGAAGATGGATCAGATGCTGTGATTGAAGATGAAGACTAGATCAGAGATTTACCTCCAAGTAAGCCTTTGTAGTTGGAATGCATTTTGGATTCCAAAATTGTCAAGAAGACCAGAAAGGGTGTGTACAAAGACTACTTGGTCAAGTGGCAAGATCTTCCTGATTTAGAGGCAACCTAGATGAGTGAAGCAGATATTCTAAAGCATGGGAAGACACTGCAGCAGTTAGCAACTCAAGGGACTTGAGTTTTTCCTGCAGGGGGAGTATGGTGCAGGAGCACATTCTCTATAGTGCAGGGTCATCTTTTCTTTTGTTTTCTCATAAGGCTCTTAAGCCATTTCATTTTGTAATAAGGGTCAATTTGGTCCCATGGATGTACATGTGCAAGGCAAACAAGTGATTTTCTTGTATGCAAGGTAACCCAACAGCTAACTAGTTTGAAAATTAGTTTGCACGGTTGGCGGGAAGTAACTACTATCTCTACATCTTCTTTAGAGGCAGGTTGTATGTCACAAGAGTAGAGAAGTGTGTGTATTACAACAAATATTTTGGATAAATGAATAAAGAGAGTTCTGGGTATGATTTGTGTTGATTTTTCTTGGGTGTTCTTGGTGGTTTGATATCTTTATCCTGATCTTGTATATCAAAGCCCTAACTAGATGCTATCTGTCAATCCATAGTGTCCCTATAGTGTGCAGATTAGGGTTTTGATTCATACATGGAGATCCTTTCCTCTGTCCACTGAAGCCCTGTGTAGTATCAGTGTGATGGAGGAAAGACGTTTCAGGTCTGTTGTTTCCACATTCTTGCGCAGGAAGCCAGAGAACTCAGTCAGGTTCGACTAGACATCTTCATGTGGCTAGTCAGGAAATTGGTGTAAAGTGAATGGTGTCATTTGGGGATCAGATTGATACAAGTGGTCGAAGGTTTGATATATGAATTGGCCAAATTCCATTATTCAGTCGAAGGGAATTCTGGTTCGGTGTCGTGGAGTAGTTTTGGCATCCATCGGCATAACGCAGAGCATTGGGGTGACTTTTTGAAGACCACCTGATAGACTATGTCTAACCGATGAATCCGACATCGGTGTGAAATACGTTCTGTCTTGCCGAAGACTGGTATAGTGTCGGAGACACATACCATTGTTTGTTCGCATCGGTGAGAGTAACGATATCGGGCTAAGGAAAATACACTCAGCCAACGGTAGAAGGTTTCACCGATCGGTGGGACATCCTCAAAGTATCACCGATAATGAGCATCGGTGTGAGGAACCTTGTCAGGGGAAGCCGAAGAAGTCACTGCGACCATTAGATTCCCGCCGATTGAAGCTCATCGGAAGGAGTTCAGGAAGTCTCAGTGACAAAAGACTTGTCGGAATGAGATGAACCATCGGGACCGCGAACCAGAGTCTTACCGAAGCAGAGGGTCTGGCCGATGCGCTCGACAGTATTGGTGAGAACTTGACCATCGGAAGAAAAGAATGAGGAACGACCAATAACTCATGTCTTTCTGATAGTGGAGATAAGCTTGACTTCGGTGAAACATTCGAAGACCTCTTGCCGATAGGGAAGATTTTGACAAAATTCATTCGCTTCTGCTGGCACTCTGTATCAGGTCCACATTCATTGATCTTCATTAATTTTCTCAATATCCTCAACATTCTAGTCTTCTAAACTGACAACAAAATAGGATACAGTTGACACCAATGGCAAAAAGAATATGTTGACATCAATGACAACACTGATTAGGCACATATTTGGAACAATCTCCCCCTTTGTCATTGATGGCAACATATGATGTGAAAAACTAATTCACCCATCAAGACAAGAACTTCTCACCCTTTCTGTTGTCACTTCTATAGCAACTATCTTCACTGCTCCCCTTTTCATCAACAACTAATTTTTCACATGACTTCTCTCCCCCTTTGACATCAATGGCAAAGGGCACATATTTGTAGTCATTTCTCCTTCTTTTTGTTTTAGACCAATCTCAAAAAATGCATGTTGACTTCTCCCCTTGAGTAGTACCTCCTTAACATCAATCCGGATCACAAAATATGAATGTGAATTCCATTGGACTGATGCACTCTGGTGCATCTTAATTCTGATCAGGAGGGGTAATAACCCCTAACTTCTCTTTGAGATACTCAAAAGTATCCTTAGGAAGAGGCTTGGTGAAGATATCTGCAATATGATCCTTTGAAGAAACAAACTCCAATCTGACTTCATTCTCATTAACCTTCTCTCTCAAAAAGTGAAACTTGATTGATATGTGCTTTGTCTTTGAATGCAACACTAGATTCTTTGAGATGCTTATTGCACTTGAATTATCACAGAAGATTGTGATAGGGTCCTTGAACACAATTATGATATCCTTCAGCATTTGCTTCATCCACAAAACTTGAGTACAATTGTTTGTTGTTGTTATATACTTTTTCTCTCCTGTAGATAGAGATATTGCCTCTTTCTTTTTTCTCAACCAAGAAACCAGTCTTCTTCCCAAGAAAAATGCACCACCACTAGTGCTTTTTCTGTCATCCACATCTCCTACCCAATCAGCATCTGTATATGCATGAAGAGTGAAGTCATTATCCTTTGGATACCATAATCCATAATCAAGTGTCCCTTTGAGATATCTAAAAATTCTCTTGACTGCTACAACATGGGATTCTCTAGGATCAGCTTGAAATATAGCAACAAGTCCAACTGCATTCATGATATTAGGTCTGGTTTGAGTTAGATAAAGTAGTCCTCCAATCATTGATCTATACCTTTTCTAATCTACCTTAGGTGAATCATCATATTTACTTAACTTGCATCTGGTTACCATAGGAGTACTTACTAGTTTTGACTCTTGCATTCCAAACTTTTTCAACAATTCTTTCACATACTTAGACTAAGATATGAAGATACCTTTATCTGACTGAGTGATTTGCAGACCTAGGAAGAAATTTATTTCACCAAACATGGACATCTCAAATTCACTCTACATCTGATTAGCAAATATTTTGCACATGCTCTCATTTCCACCAAAAATGATATCATCAACAAATACCTTAATAATCAGAATATTCTCATGATCAATCTTGAAGTAAAGATTACTGTCAGCAGTGCCTTTGCTATAACCTAGCTTTAGTAGATACTTATCTAGTCTTGCATACTAGGCTCTTGGGGCTTGTTTGAGTCCATACAATTCTTTCCTCAACCTACAGACCATATCTCTCCGATCAAACAACTGAAATCCTTCTGGTTGCTTAATGTAGACGACTTCTTCTAACTCTCTGTTTAAGAATGTTGACTTGACATCCATTTGATAGACCTTGAAATCTTTATAAGCAAAAAATGCAAGAAATAATCTGTCTACCTCTATTCTTGCCACTGGAGCAAAAGTTTCTTCAAAATCAATTTCTTCCACTTGAGAATATCCTTTGCATACCAACCTTGCTTTGTTTCTTACAACTTCACCATCTTCATTTAGTTTATTCTGGAAGACCCATTTAGTTCCAATCACATTTTTGTCCTCAAGTCTAGAAACAAGATCCCAAGTGTGATTCTTTTCAATTTGCATTAATTCTTCTTCCATTGCTTTTACCCAGTTTTCATCATTGCAGGCTTCACTTACTGATTTTGGTTCAATCTTTGAAATCAAATAAATCTCTTCTTGATCTTCAGCAATTCTTCTCCTAGTTCAAGCACCTTTATTTCTATCTCCTATGATCTAATTTTTAGGATGATTCATCCTTACATCCCTGAGAGTTTTGGAATTTGCTTGAACTTCTATTTCTTGAGCTTGTTCCTCAACTTCTACACTATCCTCTTGAGTCACTGGATTTTTTAGATCAATCTGGATCTGAATCTAGGTTTGAATTGTCTTCCTTGACTTTGATTTTCATCTTGATCATCTGAATCATATCCGCAAGACCTGGATGTCCTTCTTTACTCTCATCAACTCTAACATTTGCATTTTCAACAATCTTTTTCAATCATTTATTAAAGCACCTGTATGCCTTACTTTAAGTAGAGTAACCCATAAATATTCCTTCATCACTTCTTGCTTCAAACTTGCCTAGATCCTCATCTCTTTTGATATAACATTTACTACCAAAAACTCTAAAATATCTCACAATAGGAAGATGACCAAACCATAGTTCATAAGGCGTCTTACTAGGATTTCCTTTGATCTGCACCTGATTAAGAGTGTAGACATCAGTACTCATAGCTTCTCTCCAATAAACTTAAGGAACATTTGTTTCCATCATCATGGTCCTTGAAGCTTCTTGAATGGTCGAGTTCTTTCTTTCCATAACTCCATTTTGCTGAGGAGTCCTAGGAGCATATAACTATCTTTTTATTCCATGATTTTCACAAAATGTATCAAACTCATTGGAGGTAAATTCTCCACCTCTGTCAGATCTTAGACATGTTATCTTCACATGAATCTCATTTTCCACCATAACTTTTAACACCTTGAATTTGTCAAGAGCTTCTAATTTTTCTTTTAAGAAAGTTACCCACATCATCCTGGAGTAATCATCAATCAGCAACATGCAATATCTATCTCCTTGCACACTTCTAATTCTAGCAGGACCACATAGATCAGTATGCACAAGTGCCAACCATCCACTTCAAAATTGTTCTTTACTTTTGAATGAAGTTTTGTTTTGTTTACCCAATTGACATTCTCTACACATGCTATTAGGTTTCACAAGTTTTGGAATATCTCTCACAACCTGAGTAGAACTTATCTTGACAATGTTATCAAAATTTATATGACACATTCTCCTATGCCACAACCAACTTTGATCTGTTTGTGTAATCAAACAACTTTTGCTAGAACTACTTAAATGAAAGATGATACCTCTAGTTTGAGTACTAGATGCAATTTTAGTTTTGGAGCTTTCCAAGATTCTGCATTTTCCATCCTTGAATCAGAGATCATAACCATTGTCAACCAACTGTCCAACACTGAGAAGATTATGCTTTAGTCCTTCCACATATAGAACATCATTAGTGTTATTCTTACCATCAAAAGAGATGGATCCTCTGCCATGGATTCTACCAGCTGAGTTGTCTCCAAATTTCATAATTCCACCTTCAAATTTTTCAAAGCTTACAAACTTACTTTTATCACTAGTCATATGATGAGTGTAGTTAGGGTAAAATTACAAATAGGGTAAATGAATAAACAACAATGATCAAACCCTAACAATTGCACAATGAAGCATAAGACAACATGAAAATCAAAATAACAAATATAAATGCAAACTGATCTCTATGCTATGTTTGATTTATCTCCATTGCTCTTCTCCACCTCGCATGAGCATGCAAAATTTTGAAGGATGATTGTTGGAGGAATGTTGGGTCCTCACTTTTGTAGCATAATGATAAGATAAAGATGATAGATGAATGATTGATAGATGGAAGATGATGATAATGGATGATAAATGAAAAGGCTCTAATGTGATTTTAGCAGCATAAGGATACTCCAACTTAATGCATCTTGCAAATAGCTTATGAGGGGGTTGATTTATAGGAAAGGCTTGGTTCAAATGGATGGTTGAGATTAAAAGGCTAAATGGTTGATGTGGACGGCTAGGATTGATTAGTTATTCCCACTCTTCAAGGGAGTTGTAGTCATGTGACAAGTGTACAAAGGAGGATAAGGCTCATATGTGACCGTGTACACAAAAAGTACTACATGTGTGATTGTGTATATAAAAAGTACTACATGTGAAAGATATTAAACTAGTAAAAGCACCAAAGGTGCTATCAAATGGACGATAGGCACAAATATTTATAGGCCTATCACAAGATAGTATATATTTATATAATTTTGATATTCACACTTAATTGTTCTTTCTATGTTTTAGCCATTTTGATATGCATAGTGTAACTGTTCTTTGTAATGTATCATCATGATTTGATTGGTTGATGATTTTAATTCTAAAGAATAATTTTAAAAGGATGGAAGAAAATACTTGTAATTCAACTCTCTTATTAAAATAATACCTTCTGAAGTATGCCTTAGAAACATATGTGTTTGATGAATGTTGTAAATTATTTTGCATGAGCTCTATAATGTAAATAAATATGATACCATTCTTGCATCCTACATGATTTGAGATATCTTGATTCTAACCCTAACCATAATTCTAACCTTAACTTTAACCCTAAACTAACCCTACTTCTAACCCTAATCCTAATTCTAATCCTAACCCTAACAATAATCTTAATGTATGTGTGAATGAATGTTGGCATTCACTCTATGTACATGGACATGTGTGTGCGTGTGAAAAGTTAATTTTGGCACACTTTGTCTAAAAAGATGGGTTTGTGTGTGTGTGTGAAGTTAATTTTGGAATTCACTTGGTTTGAAGTTCTTGTGTGTGTTTGTTTGTGTGTGTGTGTGTGTGTTTGAACTAACTTTGATGTTCATTGTGTGTGCATGGTTGTGAAAGTTAACTTTGGCATCCACTGTGTATATGAATGAATGTTGGCATTCACTCTATGTGCATACATGTGTGTGTGTGTGTGGGTGGGTGTGAAAAGTTAATTTTGACACACTTTGTCTATAGTCAATGTGTGGGTGTGAAAAGTTAATTTTGACACACTTTGTCTAAAGTGGATGTGTGTGTGTGTGTGTGTGTGTGTGTGTGAAAAGTTATTTTTGACATTCACTTTTTTTTGAAGTGCGTGTGTATGTGTGTGTTTGAACCCTAACCCTAAGAAAAATACTTTGATGTTCACTTTATGTGAAGGATATGAATAAAAATATTGTCAAACTTCAATGATGTTGAGTTTGTGTGTTTGAACTAACTTTGGCTTTCATTAAATGTGTGTGGTTTTCAAAGTTAACTTTGGCATTCATTGTTTGTGTGAATGAATGTTGGCATTCACTTTGTTTGAAGTGCATGTGTGTTTGTGTGTGAAAAGTAAATTTTAGCATTCACTTTGTTTGAAGTGCATGTGTCCATCTATGTGAAAAGTAAATTTTAGCATTCAATGTGTGTGTGTGTGTGTCTATGTGTGTAAGGTACATATTAGCATTCAATTTATTTGAAGTGCATCTATGTGTGTGTGTATTTGAACCCTAAGCCTAAAAAAAATACTTTGATGCTCACTTTGTGTGAAGTATATGTACAAAAATACTTTCTAACTTCAATGATGTTCACTTTGTGTGTTTGAACTTTGTCTTTTAGTGTGTGGGCATGGTTTTGAATGTTAACTTTGGCATTCACTGTGTTTTTGAATGAAAATTGGTATTCACTCTATGTGCATGCTCATGTGTGTGTGTGTGTGTGAAAAGTTAATTTTGGAATTCACTTTGTCTAAAGTGGGTGTGTAGGCATGTGTTTGAAACTTAAAAGGTAATAAAAATACTTTGATGTTCACTTTGAATGAATATATGTATAAAATACTTTCAAACTTCAAGAATGTTCACTTTGTATGTTTAAATGAACTTTGACTTTCATTGTGTGTTCATGGCTTTGAAAGTTAACTTTGGCATTCACTGTGTGTGAATGAATTTTGGCATTCATTCTATGTGCATGCACGTGTGTGTATGTGTGTGTGTGTGATGCACAAGATTTGAGTGGAAATGACTTCCCTACATAATATGTTCAAATCTATGTGACAATTGGATTGCTTAAGCATTGAGTACATTTGGCTTCATATTTAGTTTTTATGAAACTCAATAAATCAACATTCCTACAACTAAGGTATGCCATGAAATTAGACAAACAAATATATATGCCATAGAATTATCAATCATAAATAAATTCACTACCATCTGGTATAAAGAGTAATGAAGAACTCCAATTCAATTACCTTAAGGAAATTCATTATAATATTATCCGTACTCTCCTAATCAATTTCTCCACTGGTAGGGATATACACAATTGATAGTATGGTAGGGATATGCTCAATTGATTAACAAAATCAATTGTCTTTGAAAAAATATTAGTAATTTTATAAAATGTGGCTCAAAGAGTGTACAATTATAATTCATTGAAAGATAATTTTGCCTAGCTAGTTGTGGGTATCCAACCCTATTGTGCCAAGCTGAAAAGGGCTTAATGACTGATATCAATTTTCAAGTAACAATGGGAGTGCCTATTTTGCAAATAGTGTAGATTGTTCTTCTATGAACAAGGATGCACTAATATCCAAGTTTTAATTGAGAGAACCAACTTCAAAATTTTGATACAGATTGTGATTGATTTGGTAAGCTGAAGAGGCTATTTTAAATATCATCCACTTTGAGAGTCAAATGTTAATTGTGGCAGTTAAACTAAGATAAATATTTACCACTTTATTGTGAATGAGGTGTATATTGAGTATTTGACCATGGAAGTGGATGATATTTAAGTAGAATGAGCTAAAGACACCCACAAAACCTTGATATATTGAGAGCAATCTTTCTAAGACCATCATTGAATTGAAGTATTTAGATAGAACATTATAAATTATTTTACAAACTTTAAGTATAGATCCATGGAAAGATAGTGAGATGTGGATTTTAGTCTAATGTTATTGTCATGAATACCCTGATAGATGTCTATGCAAAATGTGGAAGAATGTAGAAGGCACATGAATTATGCAGAAGGCACGTGAATTGTTTGGCAAAATGCATACTAAAGACATGGTTTCATGGAATGCGATGATTAAAGGCTATGCACAATTTAGGTTTCCTAAACTGTGGGAGCATACAGAAGGTGCATGAACTGTTTAACAATATGACTGAATGAAATGTTGTTGTAGAGTGTTAATACTCTACATTTTGTTTCAGTCGCAACAAGTCCGCAGGTTCCCTTATTGTTTCTATGCAAGTTTCAAATATTGCTTCGTAGGTTTCTAAGTTTTGTGCAAAAGCCGCCAAGTGTTGAGTCCCAGTTAAAGCCGTGGTATTTATTTCTAACTTTAACTTTTGTGCAGAGTGTGCCACGTAGTAAATTGTTTCATATGTTATAAGTTTTTCTTTGCTGTAGAGGTCACCATGTGTCATAAGTGGAGGCAACCCCTAAAGTTTCTAAGTTTTGTGCAGAGTGCACCGTGTGTCCCTTTTAAGTTATGCAGAGGTTGCCACGTGTTGCTTCTCGCATCATGTTATTGTTCATAAAGAAAGATGGTGGGCCACATTGTTTTTAAGTTTCAAGCCAGCGGAGAACACCACGTGGTGGATGCGGAGGTAAAGTTGTTTTAGTTTATGACTCTTTTTCGGTGAGGAACTTAAAGTTTCTAGGTGATGCGGAACCCGCCAAGTGTTAGCTTCTGCGAGAGTTTCAAATGCTTTATAATGTTTTGAGCAGTGATGCGGGTGCCGTCACGTATTAGATAGCGAGTGTGTGGAAGATACCATCTGTCCCAGCTTTTTCCCTTTGAAGGTAGTGAGCGCTAAAGGCTGTGGGTCCCATCATTAATATGTTTGTTTCTTAAGTGATGCGGGTTGCGACAGTTGTCAATAACGGAGATCACCTGAATATAAAGACAGTTTTATGGGTTTTGCAGAGGAAGACACATATGTTTTTAAATGCTGTGGAGCGCGACAAGTGTCATTTTCCTATTTATTCTTGAGAGACAAAGGAATTTCTCATTTTTTTGTGGATGTTGCCATCTGTCAATATGTTTCACGTTTCAAGTGCACGGGTCTAGCCAAGTGTCTTTGTCTTAATGAAGGAGTTGTGCCACATATTTTTGCCCCAGCCAATGAGCTTGCAGGAAATTAAAGACTATTGTAGATTTGTAGGATCGTAACTGCTGGGGACTTCTAGTTAGCTTCAGTTTCATTGGGCCATTGGGATTTGGTTGTTACGAACAATCTAGGGCTGGATCTTTGGTTATAAATATGTAGCATTTGTAATAGATCCAAGGAGATAGATTGATATACAGACATTTTTACAGAGATACACAGAGATAGAGATTTATGATAATTTTTGTAGTTAGAATCTAAAAGAGAAGTTGGAGACTTTGTTGTGACCAGTTGATATCATTTCACCTTTATTTTGTTATTCTTGATTAGAAAGTTGATGTACTTGTGCATATATCTGTGCCTTTTATGTTGCTGGAAAATTAATGAGAAGAACTCTGTTCTATGCCTTGGTTGATATTATCTATATCATTGCAAAGTGTCTGATTGTGAGCCTTTGATTATATTCATTGCACATGTTTATGTTAATCATGCAGTATCTGCTCTTTAATATAACTGAATCTTGAGAATAGTTTTCACTGTTCTTAATTTGAAGGAAATACTTTTACTCAGGCACATCGCCATAGTTAGATTTGTTTAAATTGTATCTGTAATTCTATTAGCTTCTACCCTTTTCCTCAAAACCCTTTTAAGATAGAGAAGAACCAAATTCTTTAAAATCTGGAGGTTGTTTCAAGTAGCAAGTCCCACATTCTTGAAACTTCCCATGTTGGTGTTGGAACCTGTGCAATTTTATACATCAACAATTGTCTCATGGAATGCAATGATTGCAGGGTATGTAGAGAATGGGATTGTTAATGAAGCCTTCAATTTTTTAAATCAAATGCAATTGGTTGGTATAAAGGCAAACTTCGCAACCTCAAACACTTCTATCAAGGCATCTATAATAGACTGGTAAAACTCTTCCTCATATATAACCTCGTAGTTTTTTAAACTAAAGAAAGATTCTTTTAGGTGATATATATATCCAAATAAAGACACCATGAATAGAATAGATGATGCTATACAGGTTTGACTCCTTATCATTCAAACATAAAAATTTGAATATGAAAAAAAGGGAAGCTTCTATTAATAGAAAACTTGATTTACTACACAAATAAGTTTTTCTAAGGATTGATAAAGCCTTTCATCATTTCTTTCTTTTCACCATTTCAGATGCAAAACTTGATTTCCTTATCCATACTACCTTCTCTTTATGGCATGACCGAGTTAAACTTTATACACCTCCATGGTATCGCCCTCATTATGGTGATGTTGTGATGCTCACAACATGCCCCATTTTACTTCTTAGCAAAATGAGGACCCCTGCTGTGGCTATGACTTTTTACTTGTGTGTGGGTCTGCTTGGTGGTAAAAGGGAAAAGGAGGTGAAAATTACAAACTTTGTTGAAAATAAAGAAAAATAGCATTAAGTACTAGAGATGAGTATAGGTGAATTCCTTGTCAAAAATGAGTAAGGGTTGTTTTTTGAACCATCCTAAAATTCCCAATATTTTGCAAGATATGTGTGTTTTGGTAAAATGCACTATGGGAGGGTTTGTATGTTGCACATACAAAGTTGTTTGCATGTCAAGTCATTGTATGAGTTGCAAAAAAGAGTTATCAGGTTTATTCCATCATTATACTTGTATGCATTTTGCTAACAATTTATTCCATACATACAAGTCAGACCCGACAGAGTTCAGAGTTAAAATGAATAATTGGTTAAGTCTGCCGGTTGTATATTAGGTTTGTATGTTTATGATATACAAGGCGATATACAACATGATATATATGTCGCGGAACCAAAAAGAATATGAAATGTGGTTTTATCGAGGTAAGTTTAGTGCTTTATATGTTGTATGCTTTGGATACATCCATGATGATATACATACAACATGGAACTCAGGGAAAATTAAAATCTGATATAAATGATGCATCACACCTTAATGTAGATTGAAAGATGTATTTCATTTATATACTATTATGGAGCCGAAAGAATTATGAAATATGATTTTTAAAACATGAGAACTCCAAAACGGAGATACAATTGAATTTGTATATATCTAGGCTTGTATCTAAAGGTTTGATACAAGTACTATTGTATCACAGAGATACAAGGAGAAAGTAAAATGGGTCCCACCACCTGCATATCGGTCTTGTCTAATAACAATGTATATCTTCGATATACAAGCCGACATACAAGAAAAGATGCAAATAGGAGATACAAGCTGGATACGAAAAGAAAGTTCAATACAAAAAAGTCTTTATATGTTTGGAGTGCTTCTATGTTTAGGATATACGTATTCAAGATACAAAGGAATAAAAGGCATTGCAGAGGATAAAAGGTGAAAGGAGACTTGTATGTGTCATTTGTATATGTGCATATACAAGATAACATACAAAGAGCAATATACAAGGCAGGTAATACAAGTACAGATATAAAAGAAAAAAGGGAAATAGCCTTATTTTGTTTCTTGCATATATGTGTTTGTATGTTAAAAGATACAAGGAAACATACAAGTGAAACATACAAAAGAACATACAAGGAAAATGGTATGTATGCAGAAATGAAACAACAGATAAAAAGTTCAAAACTTAAACACTGAAATAAAAAGCTCAAGGCAAATATTTTTGATGAATGGTTCAAAGATTTTATACAAGAAGGTGAGTAGACAGTAAAACAAGCAGTAAAAAGTTGGGAAGTGGTTGCAAGAGAAAAGAACAAATGTAATATACTTGTGCACAATTGCCAATTTAGAAAAGAAGAATGCAAATCTGAACTGGAACAATTGATAGAAATTGAGGAGAGAGAAGAGAAGTTAATCAATGAAGGAGTAACTACCCCTTCACTGGCAAAGCAAATGCCACAGGTAAGATTGGGACTCAAATTGGAGGAAGATAATCTCAGAAAATGTATAACAGTTGCCTAGGATTTAGAAGAAAAAGCAGATGAAATGATTAGAATGCACAAGAAAATAATAGAAAGACTCCTAGAGCATGAATGCATGGACATACCAGCATACGAATTGGAAAGGGCCTTAACAAAGTTTAATGCCATTTTTACACCATGCATAGGAAATCTTGAAGCATACTTGATCAAACAGATGATGGATTCATTAATGGAAGACAGTGGCAAAATGAAGAAGTACAAGAAAAGAAGTAAGGGTTCAGAAAATGGAGAAAAGAAACTAAAGGAAGGAGTTACACTGCAAGAGTATATATGGACAAAGAGTCTAGGAGGAGATCACACTTTTGTAGAAGGTGTGATCAATAATTTGAAAACATACTTAAAGGAATGAAAAGGTAAAGGAAGCAACAATTTTGGAAAAGTCAAGTAAAGAATATCAGCGAGCAGAAGTCAAAGAAAAGGGAAATCTTATTTTCTGAAAAGATTCCAATAGTATCTTTTGAGAAGGAAAAGATGCCATTTAGATATTTTGATAGACAGTTAGAGATGAATGTACACCATTGATCAATAATAGAAGGATCTCAACCATAGATGAAGTTTGTAGCCGTAGCAATGGGAAGTTTCAAAATCTATATAAGGAACTTTGCTACTTGTACATTAAACACATGGATTTATGAAATAGAGCTAGCAGTTGTAATTTGTTTGAGCATTTTGAATAGAAGAATATTTTTTAGTTTAGAGTAGAAGGAGGTCGCCTGTGTCTGCACTAAGGATTGTGTGGAATGTCTAGCTTTCTTATTGTATCTATAAGACGTTTGTAAGTTCTTTGCTGATTTGATTAATGAAACAATTCGATTATTCATACATTGTAAACCATACATGACTGTGTACTTCAAATATAAGTAAATTTGGGATTCTGCATCTATCTTCTGAGTGTTTCCTAATTTTTATTTGTGTTTGAATGTATTACCTCTTTGAAAGCTTGCAGTCTTAATTGTGTGTTCATGAAAATACTTAGGGCTCGACATTTAATGATTTAGTCTGTTGATTTGATCAAGTGACATGTTCCTTACAATGTATATAATAGAACATTTAGATCCTATAGTAGAATGATGTTTAATTTGAAATTCTCTAACTTTTCCCAAAATATTTGAAATAATTAGCTTCAACGCAGAGATTTAAAGGAAATTGTCTGACATTTGAAAGAAACATGAGCAATTGAGTTAGCATTTTACAATTTTCATAATATTTGAAAAGAAAAGCTTGTTTTACTATAAATCATACAAATCTTTATAATACAGTAGTAAATTTATGCAAAGGAATGTATAATTTGATGATCTTTGTAACAATTTGCATAATTTGAGTCCAGTGAGTCATAAATCACCTTAAATCAAGTAAGGCCCCTTGCATATTACAGTTTCACATTAACCTATTGAATTGTCCACAAGGTCAAGTCCTGACCATACAGAAACTTGGGATTAAGAAGTCTTAATTGATTTCTTCATATCTTTCAAGACAGTTAGGTTCATTTTGTGAATTTTAACTTTTATTATGAATGTGTAAAAACCATCATCAACAGGTGATATGAAAAAATAGAAGAGTTATAAGTTTTAACAACTACTCCAATGGTATTCCAATGATAAGTATCTCACAAAATGAGAGCACCCATTTCTATTTGGCAGAATAACTCAATATAGTATAAAATCATGGGATGCTATCACTACAGATTTCCTATCGAATTCCCAATACTAAAAATTTAAAACCTCTACGTAAAGATTCCTATCCTTAGAATACCAAGCTACATCCCCCTCCCCATTGAAAAACATGAACAGGGCATAATGTATGAAAGAGGGTGCATGTGCTTTTTACTTCTATGACCCCTATGTGTCTATAATTTGTGCCTACTTCTTTCCGCACCTTTTAAAGTACTGACTGCCATCTTTTGTCAAAAATTGAAGATATGAAAGAGCATTCCATATGCCAATATTCATGATCGAGCTCCTCCTTTTCTACATGATGTGAGATGGGCTCTTTAAAGACTTCACCTTACACTTTGATCACTCTAAGAAACTTGCTATTTTTAAACTCCACAACAACCATGCACCAACTTAAGTAATATTTTTATCTAGTTTTAACCTCCACTACGAGTGAGGTATTTGTTGGGATAAATGCCCGCAACTCCACAGCAGCTATCCATCAAATTATTTGCTCCCATGAATATCTACTGCCATGCCATGCAATGCATAACTACTTCCCGTAAAAATGCAATAAAGTGTTTTTTATGGATTGTGTAAACCTTACCTACCAAATGCAAACTTATAAAGTATTAATTTGTAAATATTTTTTAATTTTGGTTTTCAATAAAGCAACTTCATCATCTTAAAGAGGAATTTTTATCTACATTAATGATTGACAAATTCAGTGATGGACAAAATAAGATTTAAGAATTGAGTCTTATAATAAAAGTCTTATGCATTTATCAAAGAAATGTGAAGGTTAATAAAAAAATATCCAAAAACAATCCATTAATGAAGATAAATAAATTTTAAGATTTAAGATAAGATTGTGTAAACAAAACTAAATAAGATTAAAGATAAATATTGCCTTTTTGCGGACAGCGGTTATGCATGGTATGGCATGGTAGCGGCTTTTCATGGGTGCAAAGATAGCCACTGCCATTCTTTTCTCACCAGAAAAACAAATAAAAAAGGCACAAAAACTAATAGGAAGTTTTCAGAACTTCCTTCAAAACAAAAATTGTCAACGGCTACGTGAGCCTGACCCCTCTTAGGGTCCAAAAATGATTTCTTTCCAAACTAATCAGATTTTAAACAAAAACAAGGGACATTAAGCAACTTAACACCAAAATAGAGACATTCATCAGTCTTAGGGCACCTCTCTTCATCTTTTTACATAGTTGAAAGAATTGGAAAAATTTTCCCTCATAAATGAGAATAACTCTTGAAACAAATCAGAAAATCATTCAGAAATTTAGAAAATCATTCGCTGATAATGAGAACAATCCCAATAAACATATGATTGCTTCACTGCATAAAAATACATGGCCTAATAATAAATAACCAAAATCAATTTTCAAGATCTGAGCCATAGCCAAATAAATAACCATGAACCTGGCTGCATAAATGTAACCCATAAATTTTGAAATCGCTAGGGAAATTCAACAGATAGAGTCCATATAATTTCCATTTCTTTTGATTGGTTACAAATGTTATTTCTACTAAATTTTAAAAAAAATTTGGACGATGAGACTACCAAATTTTTGGTAGTTACAAGATGTGTGCACATATAGAATGGCCTATCAGCCAAATAAAAAATGTAGTACCACACATGATTCAATTGAGAGGTGGACAAGTGTCGAAATGTGATGAAAGGTGAGGACTTAATTCAAATATTTGATTTGAATTAGTTGGGATATTGTTGGGAAATTAATTAAATAAATAAAATTTATTTAATTAATTAGAAAGTGGGATTATGAATGTGAAATTAATTAAATAAATAAAATTTATTTAATTAATTGGCTAAGTGGGACAACGATGGGATTAGGAAAAAATGCTACATGATGTCTCTAATGATTTTTTACTAGGTGATGCAAGACATTGACAAATTTGGGGACAATTTTGGGTGTCTACATTTTGCCCCTCTTTGAGATGATGTTTGAGATGATAAGATTTATGTTGAGTAACATCATTTTAAAGAAGCTAAGGTATGGATAGAGGAAAAGGATGATGATGAGATGATAGGATGATGATGAAAAGATAAGATGATGATGGAATGATAAGAAAGATAGGATGAGGATGCCCCCTCAAGAGGATAGGTGGGTTGGACAAACACAGGTAGACTCTCGAAATGAAATGGATTAGAAAGGAATGGTTAGAAGAAATGAATGATGTTTGATATAGTACTAGATGTTATGCACCAAGGTATAAGGACCAGGGTGACGATGTGTCTTGTGCCCCAGTATAATACAACCTTGTCTAATGTATGAGGAAGTAAACTTAGAGCATTGAAGTCCTAATGCACAAAAGGTATGATATGACTTTAGATGAAAAGGATAATGCAAAATGCTATTCCAACATACACAAGATATGAATATTAGCTAGAATGATATCGATGTGATACAAATGCAAGATAAAAATGATAAAACACACAAGCAAGCAAGCATGCACAAATGATACAAAAACAAACAAGGTATTGCCCCTGTCAAGCTGTAAACCAATGATTAATTGTTTGATTGTTTTGTTGTTGATGATGATGATAGTGTTTTCATTGCGGGGAACACTATATCCCTAGATAAACACAAGGATGTGGAAATGATATATCCCATTGATGATGATGATGATTGATTGATTTGATTTGGTTAACAACAAGGCTAGGATCAAGACCATTGATTGCGATTGGATAATTTGACTTGATTGATTAGCTTGATTGGTATGGATTAAGGATTGACTTACATTTAGATCATTGCTTGGATTGATTTGATAATGATGATTGAAATGAGGAGATTGATTTGAATGATGATTTGATTGGTGAAGGATTATTTGAATGTGATTGATGAATTTAATGGATTGATTTTATTTGAGTTTGATGTTATTGATAGATGATAGTTGATTTGATTAGATTTGGTTTTTGATGGAATGGATTTGATGGTTGGTTTTATTGCTTGGATTTTTTGATGGATATTTGATTTTTTTGTGTTTTTGGAATATTTGATTTTTTTGTATTGTTTGAATTTTTTTTTTAGATTTTTGGGATATTTGATTTTTTTGGATTTTTGGGATATTTGATTTTTTTGGATTTTTGGGAATATTTAATTTGTTTGTATTTTTGGAATGTTTTGGAATGTCAATGGATTTACAATTTGGGTAGACTTTCTGCTTGATACCAATGACAATGGAGCAAAACTAAGTCTAGGTGCAAGGATGATAGGTAGGATGGATAGATAGAAGGATGGGTGATAATAAATGGGATGGAAAGATCATGATAGATGGGTGAATAAAAGGATAGGCCATGGAACAGAAATCTCATGATAAATGGATAGATACAAGGATAGGCTATGGTGGATGGATGTATGCCTCATAATGGAGCTAGGATGTGATCTCCAAAGACTATGTCACATAGGAACAACATGCCCCGATTCTAGGTATAATACTTAGGATTTTACATGACAAAGCTTATGACGATAGGATAATGATGGATATGTTTTGGATGACAAGGCTTATGCTAGGATGACATGATGGATTGGTTTAGAAAGGGTGAGGCATATCACGAGATATCCAAAGCATATTTCAACATTTTGCCCCTACGTCTTCATCAAGATCAAAAGGAGGAAGGGAGAATGAATGGACTCAATAGGATAGGGATATGGGTGTAATGGATAAGGTGTTAGCTGCCGTTGCACCAAAAGATCGACCTGTTAATGCCCGATACAACCACTTGACTTAACAAGCATGGGAAACGGTTAAGCCCTTGTCACAAACCACCACAACACAGTGCTGAACAAGGAGACCAAGGGTCACACCTTGCAACAATCCCCCCCTCAGTGCAAGCATGGGGTTTGAACTCGTGACCTCAGCTCTGATACTAATTGTTAACTACCGTTGCACCAAAAGATCGACCTGTTAATGCCTGATACAACCACTTGACTTAACAAGCATGGGAGGTGGTTAAGCCCTTGTCGCAAACCACTGCAACGCAACACTGAACAAGGAGACCAAGGGTCACACCTTGAAACATAAGGATGGTAGGATAGGATATTGCAAGATAGGACATGATAAGATGGAAAATGATAGGTTGGAAATGATAAGATGGATGAGATAATGTGCCCCCAATTGTAAGTGACATAGAAGATCAACCTACACATGATGCTTGTTTGCCAAGTTTTCATCATGGTACTTATCCAAAGTGCCTGTTTACCAGGTTTTCACTATTGGACGAAGGATTTCTCTTTACTATTTTGATTTTTTTTTCTTTTTTTTGAATAGGATAGCATGACAATTACACATGGCACCTGTTTGCCAGGTTTTCACCATGGTAATGGATAGGAGGGACTCAAGTGTCTAATGCTATGAATGTTGATAGTGTCCCAATAGAGAGGGATGTCATCGCATGGACCATGTCATTATGCTCATAGATGTTGGTAAGGGATTGCATGAAAGGGAGATGAAGTAGGTGGATAGTGGATTATGAAAGGTTCATGCAAGAATGGGAGAAAGTGGATTATGATATGGATTATGAAGGAATGATAGTGGATCATGATGTGAATTATATAGGACTTATGGAAAAAGGATGGATAAAAGGCTTATGCAAAAGCATGGACCATAGGAAGGTGACGGGGAGATATGTAGGATAATAAATGAAGGATGGGGAGATGGAGGCATGTGGGAATTTGGAATGGAAGGGAACCATGACCAACAGTTGCACACACTGTGATAAACATTTAAGATTTTAATGGGAAGATGGTGTAGGAAGCAATGGTGATGTTTGCTTAGGAGATAAGTGATTTAGTGATTTAGGTACCCACATAGACTTAGTATTTTTCTAATTTTTGCTTTGCTTGTGGGATTTAGGAAGTTAGAACTTTTGTATGGAATGGCATTTTGGATGGAAGGGGATGGTTGGGATTTTTGAGAGGTGGATAAGGATGCCTCATTTGATTTGATTTCTCTTTGCTTAGGGACCCAAACCATTTTTATTTTGGACTTTGCTTTTGAAGGTATGGGCTTGGATAGTTTTTTAGATGTACTTGGCTTTGATTCTTTGCATTTGTGCCCTAAGGCATGAGTATCTTTAGGATTTTTGGTAGGATTTTTGGCTTTATAGGTAGAGCCATCCAATTTTTTACTTTTGAATCCCATGGGATGGGTGGAATGGGTGGAAGCTTTATGTTTAGACAATATGTGCATTTGTTGGTCATGATTAGGAATGTGATGGAATTTATGGATAAATGAATAAGGGATTGGAAGATAGGGATATTAGGTGTTGGGAGTAATGGTGGTAAAGTGGATGGAGGGATATTAGGAGTTGGAAGGAGTGGAGGTAAAGTAGATGGAGGGATATTAGGAGTTGGAAGGAGTGGAGGTAAAGTGGATGGTGGAAGGTGTATGGTGACATGCTTTTAGGGTTTGTAGGATAATGGAGGTGGAATGGCAACATATGTTTGGGGTATATGTTGTGGTTTGTGATAGAAAGTGGACTTAGGAGGAATGGAGGAATTTCCAACATCTTTAAAGTGTTTACCTTGGGGTGTATATCCAAGGCCATATGAGGATGGAGGAATCTTGACATGGTTTGGCTCCAAGATACCTTGTTCATAAAGGCCTAGGCCTTTTCCTTGGTAGTTCATGTTTCGGAGTATATGATGGGCTATAGGATTAGGTGTGGTTTGGATACTAGACTTCAGTTTATTATTGGATGGAGAAGATGAAGTGCATAATGGTTTTTGCTCCCCTAGGGAAGAACATTCATGTATAAGGGTGGTAAGACCAAGTGGATATGTGGTGGACTTGAAGTGGAATCGATGGTGGATGTGGAAGGAGGATCATTAGGATCTTGATTAGCATTGTGTTCACTAAGATCCAAGTTATTTGTTTGATCGTTTATGCTTATGTGTTCTTGGGAGGCACATGTCTCATTATGACAAGTGGATGTTTGCTTATTATGGATAGGGCTAGATGGTGGATGACTAGGAGCAATGTGGATATCTTGCTCATGGATGGTGTGATTAGTGAAATCAAAATGAGATAGAAAACACAAAACAAGTGCATGAAAACAAATGTTATACCTCACTATGACTCACAAATCCAAGATAGGGTTGTAGAAGCATTGCACCCAAGAGCTCCTAGATATTCCCTAGATAAATGAATTCAAATATGAAATTCTCTATCTAAATGCAACTCACAAGCTAGCTCAATAGGTATTTTGACATGGTAACATTACTTAGAAATTGGATGATCAAATGGCTTGGAAGATGTTGTATTTATAGACATTTTGGAGAGATTTTGATCCAAATGTTGAGATTGATTTGGGAGATCAATGGTGGAGGATGAAGATGATGTGGAGGGCCTAGATTTCATCTTGGAGGATGGAGGGCTAGGAATAAAGATGAATTTTATATTCTTTTTGGGAAAGGGGTGGATTAAATGAGGTTGGGTGAGATGGATTATTTGTGAATTAAAAATTCACATGGGGAAGGGTAAAATGAATTAAAAATTTATTTGGGGAAGAGTGGATATAAATGAGACATGGCATGGGTAAGAGGTGTAAGAGGTATTAAATGTGATGTTGGACACATTTTTATAAAAAAATGATTTATATGGGATATATTTCAATTTTTTATTTGGAGGATGTGGGGAAGGGTGTTAAGCTAGGTTTGACCACTTTAATTAGGGTGATTAGCCTAATTAATTTAGGTCTAAGGGATAGGTAGGCTAGGGTAGCTAATTAAATAATTTCTATTTAATCAACTAGGCTAGGGATAGGTTAATTAATAGGTTGAATTAATTAGTTAAACATGATTTACCTAATTAATTAGATTAAGTGAGAAGGGGAAAATTAACCAAATAAATATTGCATATTTATTTAATCAATTGGCTAAGGTTTGAACTATTAAATTAATAAAATTAATCCAATTGTTGGGGATAGAATGATGAAAAATTTGGTGATGAAGGGATAATTAATTAAATAAAAATTTAATTAATTGATTAGAAGGGAAATTGGTATATTTAGGGATGTCGGGAGTCGGTTTAACGATGAAGACATTTTTAGGTGTCTACATTTGCCCCTCTTTGACATGGCTTTAGGACCTAGCAGGGAAGTGGCATCAAGTCAAAGAAAAAAATATGCCCCACCTGTCAGGAAGGAATAAGACGGGTGAGGGATGCCCCCTCAAGAGGTTGCTGAAAAAATAAAAAAAATTTAGGTGAGCTCTCGAAAGGACGTGATGAGAGTGAAGGTTGGATAGAGGATGGTAAAAGAAGATGATGGGAAGAAAAATGGAGGAAAAAGGTTGTGATCTGCACCCTGGAGGGGGAAAAGAGTGGGTAGAAGGATGACATGGCTTACTATATTTAGACAAGTGGGCCCTAAATGTGCTACATTTGCACACATTGAATTCTTGAGAAGGAGCAAAGGAGAGATGGCAGAGCGCAACCCCAGATTCTTGCGACTCACCCACATTTCTAAGCATTTCCGATCGTATGGCTAGGCACTGGAGGCTAGACCCCAAGTAGGGCCTAACCCTATCTTTGTGATTTTTTTATTTTTGTTGCATTTTTGGGTTCGAGAATTGGGGATTGGTGTGGTGGCACTAGCGCAAGATCGTGCAGTGCTAAAAGGAAGTGGATTAGCGCAATCCTCTAGATTAGTGCAATCCTCTGGATTGGTGCTATCCGCTAGGGTTGAATAGAGGTAGATTGTCTCCATGTGTTTAACGTTTTGGTGCTATATTCTGTAGTAGCGCAATGTGTGCAAGGTTTAGGGTTTTGGCATTTTGGCGCCATATAGGGAGAAGGGTAGTGCTATCATCTAGATAAGTGCTATGCTAGATAGTGGCACCATATTTAGGATTAGCACCATGTGGAGGAGTAGCGCCATATGTGATATATGCGCTATTAGGAGAACTGGCACCATTCCTTAGATTGGCACCAAGTGGAAGGGTGGCAACATTTGTGTAAATGGTGTGAAGAGGTTGGGTAGTGGTGCTATAATCTGAATTAACGCCCTAGGGAAATATAGTAGTGCCATACTTAGAAATGGTGCAAAATATGGTCTGTTTTGGTACCAAAATGTTTTTGTCTTTCAACATTAGAAGAATGGAGGGATTTGGAAGAAGATAGGTAATTTTTTACCAGAAAATTGTGGATGTAGGATACGAGGTCATTTATAGTGTCCTCGTGGGAACGATGCGTGCCATCTGTGATGGCACTATTTGACCAGTTTGATGATGCCATCCGGGCCCGACTGGTGAGGTTAGGGCTCTTGACAGCTGCATTGATGCCAGTGTTGCGAGTTCATAGAGCTCTAATTACCATGGTTGTAGAGCGGTATCGGCCAAAGACTTGTACATTTTTGCTTCCTACTGGTGAGATTACTATCACTCTTGAGGATGTTTATCACATCCTCAAACTACCTATTCATGGTCGTCGAGTGACATACGACACGAGGAGGGGATGGAGGGCCTTGATTAGATTGTTTGGCCGCGATCACATGGTTTTATCGACAGATAGGAGGGAGATGAGCTATGAGGGGACACTGGTGGCAGGTGTAGATCCCTTTGCTTTATTCTTGTGTGCATTGATTGGTGGCATAGTGATGCCTGATAGGAGAGGTAGAAGATTTTTGGTTGGATGGGGAGAGATGATTGAGGGGATGGTCAGACATGAGACCGTGTATGCCTAGGGACCGGCGATGTTGGCGCAGCTCTATCATGAGATGCATACAGTTGTCTATCATTATGATTCATCTTTATCAGCCGGGGTTACTTTGTTGCATGTGTGGATCTGGGAGCATATTGTGGTCACTTGGCTGAGATGTGGGTACTATCACCATCCGTTTGAGGCCTTTGTGTTCCTGTATCAAGATGCTGAGTACACATATACTAGGCAGGTTTGGTATTGGAGATGGGTGTTGGATGACATCATTCAGGTGACCTAGCGACCCTATATTAGAGTGGATCCGTGGCCAGATGATGATGTGCACATGCCTTTCACTTTCCAGCAGTGCTACTTGATAGGTCGAGGAGACCATATGATTGACATGTATCTACCGTCGTGAGTTATGCAATAGTTTGGGTTATGGTAGGATGCTCCACAGCAGATGGCGATTTTGGCAAAGACCCGTCGAGATGTCCGTTATTGGCCTGTAGCCATACAGCCCCAGGTTGCCCTAGAGGATTTTGTGGCTTTACAGCTGTTGATGTGGGATTGGGAGAGTGTGGTGAGGGATGTAGGTAGTACTCCTATATACGAGACATGGTGATGGATGTGGCAACTGACTCGGTTCATCGATCCTGCAGATGAGGTAGTCCCCGCGGAGGAGGCAACGGCATCAAGGGATGAGGAGTCTGAAGAGGATGGGGATGATGATTCTAATGGAGATGATTTCCTAGAGGAGGGTGAGGAGATTATTGCAGACTACCTTGTGGAGGTTGGAGGGGATGGGGAGGAGAGAGAGATTGGGAGGGATGGGGAACCAATGGATGTGCTAGCAGCAGCAATAGCTGGATAGGTTGGGCTCAGGAGAGAGGGGCAGGTGGGTGGTAGTTCATAGGTGCCCCAGCAGCATGTGCGATAGCAGGTACCTGTACAGTAGGTACCTGTTGAGAAAGTCCAGATCGGAGTGGTACGGAGACAAGGAGGACCTCAACAGCATGGGGGACTACCGAGGGTAGGTAGGGGGGTTCTACCCCCACTGTAGATATCGCAGCAGCAAGCAGAAGCAGGCACCTTAGGGGCAGGTGGAGAGTTAGGGCCTCAAGGGTCCTCATCTCGTCAGTGGCCTTAGAGTGGAGAGGAGGAGGAGGTTGAGACTCTGCAGACACAAGTAGCTAGCTTGCATGAGGCTTTAGAGAGCCGCGAGGTAGAGTTAGTGTAGTTGCGAGGGATAGTTGCATTATTAGATGGTATAGATGGATAGGTGGCTGCATTACAGGCATAGTTAGTCTAGGCTCAGGGTGATATAGTGGTTTTTACAAGAGAGCGGGATGTGGCACTTGCGAGGGCCTGACAGGCAGATGCTATGGTGGGTAGTTTGTAGGCTTCAGGTGCTAGTATGGCCCTAGTTTTGACATTGATGCAAACACAGTTGTCCCAGGCGTAGGGGAAGTTGACTCAGGTATAGGGACAGTTGTTGGAGTCTAGAGGATGGATGGATTATTATCAGACTCTCTATCATGCGGTAGTGCCTACAGAGCAACGTGCACCAAGCTATAGTTAGGTTAGTGGATCTAGGGCATCTAGGTCACACAGATCTAGATCTATTCAGTCTGTTCAGCAAGTGATGGGTCCCCCATCACATGTGCCACAATAGGTTACACAAGGACAAGTTCAGCCGTAGCTACAGCCACTACCACAGGTAGGACCATAGCCACCACCAAGGCTAGGATCCCCCACTGCGTCAGAGAGGGGGTTGTTTATGTGACAGTTGTATCATTTTGGCCCTTGGAGGCATTGTATCATGACATGTTATTATATATATATTTTTTATGCATATACCTGAACGATGTATATTTTTACAATGATCATTTATGATATGATGCTGTTTGATGGCCTATATGTTTGTTTATGATGTTTTTATATGATTATGATGGTGCTTATGTTGATGGATACATTATGTTTTGGATTATATACTATGGATGTGTTGTGTTTATACAATGTATTATGTTGATGTTATGGATGTACCTATTGATATAATATGATGGATGTAATGATGGTTTACTTATTTTGATATATGCATGTGTGTGTTTTATGGACGATGATGTAAAATGAAAATAAATGTTTAGATTAATAAACATTTATTATGGATGTAAAATGTAATGGAAATGTATGTTTATCTTAATAAACACATGTTATGTATGGAAATATGGATATGCAACTAGATGGTTATGAAATGCAGCTAAATGATTATTGATTATGATTATGCAATGTAACTAAATGTAACTAAATGATTATGCAATGATATATGGAATGCAATGTAATGATTATGGAATGGAATGTAATGATTATGAAATTTCACTAAATGTTTTTAAAATGCACCTAAATGATTATGATATGCAACTAAAGGATCATAAAATGAACCTAAATGATTATGGAAATTAAATGATGATGAAATGCAACTAAAGGATTCTAAAATGAACCTAGGTGATTATGCAAATTAAATGATGATGATATGCAACTAAAGGATTCTAAAATGAACCTAAATGATTATGCAAATTAAATGATGATGATATGAGATTCAACTAAAGGATTCTAAAATGAACCTAAATGATTATGCAAATTAAATGATGATGATATGAGATGCAACTAAAGGATTCTAAAATGAACCTAGGTGACTATGCAAATTAAATCATGATGATATGCAACTAAAGGATTCTAAAATGAACCTAAATGATTATGCAAATTAAATGATGATGATATGCAACTAAAGGATTCTAAAATGAACCTAGGTGATTATGCAAATTAAATGATGATGATATGCAAACTAAATGATATGTAAGATGCAAACTAGGTGATATGTGAGATGATTAAGTCTTGATACACATGATGTTCTTTGTTGGACCTTGGGTGGTGGGGCTGTGTGATAGGGGAATAGGTGGGGAGAGGATAAGGGTGGATGGATGGGGTATGGATAGGATTGGTTGCGGCTAGATTGGGAGGGGGGACGTGGGATGGTTAATGAGGGAGTTGCTAGGTCATGAAACACCATGTCATTGAGGGGGATTTATTTTGGCTCAGGATGTGTTGAGTGAGAATAAGTTGGAGGAGTGGGATTAGTGAGGGGATTTGGGAGAGGGGGGGTAGGCTAGGTGATTACGAAATCTAGGCCCAGATGGTATAGTTGAACAAATGATTAGCAAGATGATTTGAGCTAGTAACAGTAGTTGCATAACATTAATTGAGAGAATTTCTTAGTTTATTATAGCAATGTAGGATATAGTTCACCAAGGTATGAGATGGCCTAGGTGATGATATATATCCCATGATTGCATGGACTAGACACACAAACAATAGGTTGATTTCATGCATGCCCAAGGTAGTATAACCTTGCCTGGCCAAGGAAGGGGACTCATAGTGATAAGTGCTAATAGTACATATAAGGTATTGATGCCTATATATGCAAATGAGGCACATCATGCTAGAACCAACCCAGGCCTCAAGATATGAATACGAGTCTTGGACTAATGAAACCAACTCATAAGCACGACACATAGAAACAATGACCATGTCTACTCTAGGTGCTATCTGCCACTTACCATGATATAATGAGATCAAGGTAGCTTGGGAAATGACCTAGAGTGAGACAAAAAGATAAAAATCAATAATCAAAAAGACCAACAAAAAGATACAAACAGCCTTTGTGTGCTCTTGCCAATATACATGTTGATAGAATGACAAATTCTTGTCCATTGTAGGAATGATATATCCTAGGACGTGAATTGGTTGGATAATTTTTGAAAGGTGGGCAAAAGGATAGTCAGGCCATGTGTGGGATTATAGTTGGTATGTTGATTGGTGATTTTTGCATGAGTTATGATGTTTCAAGCGTATACCTAGCATGTATATCATTTATTGGGTTCAACAAGCTCAGTGGATGGGGATCATCCAAACGCATTGGATGGGTGCATCTTATGTACCTGAGTACTGGAAACTTCCTTCATATTCTAGACTGCCTACATACCCTGTGTCCACAGGATCAAGGTACTTTCAAGATGTGGGTGAGATGAATATGTAGTTCTGGCAAGGCTTGATGATGTGGGAATGGTTTGGGATGGGTGTGATGGTGAGGATTGATGGATAGTGATAGTCATGATTTGTAGAGAGTATTGTCATGGATTTGATGTATGGGGGTGATTTGCAGCGAATTGTTAGAAATGAGTTTTTGGATTTTCATGATTTTTCTATTATTTTTGGGTTTTTGATTTTCTATTGTTTTTTGATTTTTTGATTTTTTGATTTTCTATTGTTTTTTGTTTTTTTGGATTTTGAGCTATACAAAAGGAAGCTTACAAGGATCCTCGTTCCACAAATTAGCCTTGGGTGGGATATTGTAGGGTGGGCGATAGGATTTGATGTTTCATAATTCCAAGCCATGGGATGTGTTTGATATGGAGTGTTGTGACAGAAAAAGGACTTATTAGATGGTAGAATCGGCCACTGCACATGGTGCCTGAAACAGGTTTTCACCATGGTACCAATCCAAGGCATCACCGAAGTGATTTTCACCATTGGAAGTCTTTATTGCACTCAGGTTTTTCTTGATTTTTTTGGATTTTTTATTTTTATTTTTATTTTTATTTTTTGATTTTCTGCTTGAGATACTCGATGGGTTATGCATATAATTTCTTCAGGTGTAGAATGTTCATAGGCTCATCCAGAGGCTGCCCCTCAAGTGTTGCGAGCTGGTATGCTCCTGATCCATAGCTGGCTATGATGATGTAGGGCCCTAGCCAATTGAGCTCAAATTTTCCTTTCTTAGGGCGCTCCTGCAAGTTTTTCTGGTTTTCCATAAGGACAAGGTCACCTACTTCAAATTTTTGGTTTCTGATTTTCTTGTGATAGCTTCTTCTAAGGCAATTTTGATAGGCCTGTAGGTGGTTCAACGCATTCAAATGTTTCTCATCCAGTAATTCTAGCTAATGCAACCTTACAACTCGGTATTCCTCATTATTGATTATATTTTGCAGAGATACTCTTAGGGATGGGAGCTCAACTTTAATAGGTAAAATGGCTTCAGATCCAAATACAAGGGAATATGGGGTGGCTCCTATGGGGGTATGAATGCTTGTACGATAGACCCATAGGGTGGGGTTGAGCTGGAGGTTTCAGTCACGACCAGCTTCATTAACTGTCTTCTTTAGAATGCGAGTTTTATTTGAAGATTCTGCTTGATCATTTCCTTGAGGGTAATATGGAGTGGAGAAGTGGTGTTAGATTTGGAATTTTTCCCACAAAGTGCGGACTTCCTGGTTTTTGAATGGTTTTCCATTGTCGGTGATGATGGAATGAGGGATACCATAACGACAGATGATATAATGGAGGATAAACTTGGATATCTAGGTTCAGTGGTGAAGGTGAGTAGTATTGCTTCCACCCACTTAGTGAAGTATTCAGTAGCTATGATGATGAACTTATGGCAATTAGATGATGGTGGATGTATTTTTCCTACGAGGTCGAGTCCCCATTGTGAAAAAGGCCACAGCGTCGTGATTGGTTGCAATTCCTATGTTGGTGCGTCAATGAGATCTCCATGTTGTTGACATGGCAAGCATTTTTTTACAAATTGGTAGGCGTCTCGTTCCATGGTTGGCCAATAGTATCCAGTCCTCAAGATCTTTTTAGCAAGAGTGGGCCACTTGAATGTGCCCCACAGATGCCCTCATGTACCTCTTGTAAGGCCACTTTAGCTTCCCTAGAGTCTAAACATTGTAAAAGCGTGCCATCAAGACTCCTTTTGTATAGGGTATTTCCTACAAGGGTGAATCAAGAGGCTCAGCAGATGAAAGTTTTTCATTGTGAGGTAGATAGGTTAGGAGGGATGATGTTATCATGGAGGATATAGATAGGTTTCTTGATACCATGAGGATAGGGGACCAATGACTTCGTACACTAGCTCCGATTGGGGAACATCATATGCTGGAATAGGGAGCTCCTCTATCAGGAATTTGCACTTCTTGCTATCCTTCTTCATGTCAACCAGGGAACCGATGGTGGCCATGGCATCTACAGCTTTGTTGTTTAGCCTTGGGATTTGTTCGAAGTGGATGTCATCAAAATAGTCTTGTACTCATTGTTTACTTGCCGGATGACCAGTTGAGAGTCTCCATACACAATCAGCTTCTCAATTCTCCTTTTGATTGCCATTCAGACACTTGTGATAAGGATCTTGAATGACTTGGGGATGGTGTCACCTTAAGGGGTAACAAACAAGATGCTTGCCCCCGAGCCTTGGTATGTGTATGACCCATCGAAGTACATTTTCCATGTTTCTATTGCTGGTGCTATTGTCAAGATGGCTTCATTAGGGAACACTACCAATGTAGGCTATTCTACGGGAATGGGTCCTTCAGCCAGCTGATCAATGATAACCTGTCCTTTGATAGCTTTTCTCTCAATATATTCAATGTCAAATTCTGTGAGGATCATGACCCATTTTGCCATTCTCCCAGTAAGAGCAGCTCTATTTAGCAGATATTTTAGTGGATTGATCTTGGCAATGAGCTTAGTTTTGTGATTGATCATGTAGTATCTTAGTTTTTGTGAAGTAAAGACTAGGGCTAGACATGTTAGTTCAATTGGTGTATAGTTTAGCTCATAGGATATCAGGGTGTGGCTGATGTAATATATGGTTCTTTCCTTCCCTTGCTCATCGTGTTGTGCTAATAAAGCTCTATTTTTGTTGTTGAGATGTATAATAAGAGAGGTTCTCCTTACCTTGGCAGAGTTAGAATAGGAGTATTAGCTAGGTATTCTTTTAGTTGGTCGAAGGTAGCCTGACATTGATTGTTCCAGACAAAAGCTATATCCTTTCTGAGTAGATTTTGGAATGGTTGACATTTATCGGCAAGTTGAGCAATAAACTGATGAATGGACTAGAGTTTCCCTTGCAGACTTCTTAGCTATTTGAGTGTTTTCAAAGGAGGCATTTTAGTGATGGCCTTGACTTTTGTGGGGTCTACCTCAATTCCCCTTCTGGAGACTATGTATCCCAAAAGTTTTCCAGAGGTGACCCTAAAGACACATTTTTTTGGATTCAGGCAAACACTATATTACTCCAGTCGGTCGAAGATCTTTGCTAATACATCTAGGTGTTCCTCTCGTGTCTTTGATTTTCCTAGTAAGTCATCCACATAGTCTTCCATGATGTGGTGGAAAATCTCGTGGAAGATGACAGTCATGGTTCGTTGATAGGTGGCTCCAGCATTCTTTAGGCCAAAAGGCATTACCACCCAATAGTACGTCCCCCATGGACATATAAAGGCTATCTTATGTTGGTCCTCTTTTGCGATCCTGATTTGATTATACCCTAAAAACCCATCCATTAGGGATAGCATCTCGTGTCCTGCCATAAGATCCACTATCATGTCAATGTTTGGTAAAGGGAAGTCATCCTTCGGGCAGGCTTTGTTAAGATCTTGGAAGTCGGTGCAACAATGGATTCGCCCATCAAGTTTGGCTACCGGTACTAGGTTGGAAACCCATTCAGGATAATCAATTGGTTGGATGAACCCAACGTCTAGTAGTTTCTTCAATTCTACTTTGAGTAGGAGGGCCACTTGGGGGTTCATTTTTTTGAGCTTCTATTTTACTAGTTTTGCATCAGGCCGTACTGCAAGGTGATGGATGACCAAAGCAGGGTCGAGCCCTGGCATGTCTGCATAAGTCCATGCAAAATTGTGATTTTTGCATTTAAAGAAGGCTAAGAAGTTTTCCTGCTTGATTGTGTTGAGAGATTCTACCCTGAAGGTGATTTTCGGCTCTTCTTCCATCCCAAGATTCATCTCTTGAGCTGGCTCTACTAGGACGGGTGATCTGTTGGGGTATACCTTCTCTATCTCAGGAAGGCCCATGCTTCCATCTCCTAGCACCTCATGGAGGTTTTCACCAGGAGATATGTCCTTTATTTTTACTTTTTTGGGATTTGACACTACCGCAGAACGGTTTTCACCATCAGATCCATGTTTATTTTTTATATTTTTGTGACTGGAAGCAGGGGTTGTCTCCCTAAAATAGGCAGCCATATCAAGTTCCATAATGTATCCTACCCTATGATCTCCTAGAGTAACTCCCATCATTTCAGCGATGGCTTCATCGTTTGGTGCTACATCAAAGATAGGAGGTCCCTGTTGGTCCCAGTCTATGAGGTCTGGGTATACAAGGGGTAAGTCATTAGATGAAGAGGCTAGGGTGGTGACTATGTATATGGTACATATGGATGAGTCAAAGAATTCAATGAAGTCACTAAATGAGTCTTGATGGCCCATTTCATTGACATTATCGACTTCAGGGGAGACCGTAGTGACCTCGGCTAGGATACATTCACCAGTAGTGAGGATATGTTGTTGTTGGCCATATCCTAACCCTTGGGTATAAGGATTTCTTATCACTTGGACTGGTTCCACGATCCCTTGTTCATGAAGGTTGATACCACCTTGTCCTTTATAGCCCATGTTTTTGACAATCTTCGATCCTTTATCATAGATCTTTGTTGGTATTGTGGGAGCTTCTTGCTTAGTTTCTTCATCTTTATATAGCTAGGATGATATGTCTTTGAGCACATCTTGATCCAGGAGATGTTTCTTCTCAAAGGTAGGTGATGGTTTACATTTGATGACAACTGTATTGGCTTCTTCTTTCTTTGGGATACCAAACATTTTAGGGTTGGGTAATACACAAAAGGTGCCATGTAGGTCGTACTCCCCACATCCCATGTCACTAAGCTTGATCTTGACCTCGGGTGGTGGAGGTTTGTGGGATGAAGTGGTGGCAATGTTGGCAGGGTTGATGTATGAGGTGGATGTTGTCAGATTGGTTTTTGTGATGGCTTTGTTATATGGGCAGAAGGTGTGGTCATGGCCTTCCAAGAAATTATTGTATTGGAAGGGGCGGGGATCGGCATAGTTAGTTACTTCTGTACCATTGTGAGGGAACTTTAGACATTGATGGAATGTTGTAAGGGAGATCAAGATCAAGGACCTGACATTTTGTTTCCATTATCCTTTGTCCCACTTGAACAGGGAGCTTGATAGTACCCTCAGATAGTCATTCAGTGCAATCATTCCCTTTGATTGTTATGCATTCACTAGTGTCGACAACCACATTCAAGTATCCCAAGTGTTTTAGTAATTTAAGACTGCATAGGTTTAGGCCGGAGCCACCATCTATTAAGACTCTCTTGACGATATGCTTGTGGATGTAGACTTTGATGTGTAAGGTGTCATTATGTGAGTTTTCAGATGCGGGAAGATCCTTTTCTTAGAAGGTGAGATGATGAGGCACGATGATATGGCCCACCATGGCTTGGAATTGATTCACATTCAGGTTGGCGGGAACTTGGGTTTCCAAGAGTGCTTTGTCAAGGACTTCTTTATGTAGAGGTGACATGCGGAGAAGCTCAAGTATGGAGATTTGTGTAGGGGTCTTTCCTAGATGTTCTAGGAGGTTGTACTGATTGGTAGGTGATGGGCACATAGTTGGATGATTGGGTAGGGAGTCTGACATGGATGCAGGCATTTGATTAGTCATAGGGGCTGTATGGATGGATACGCGACCACGACAGGTTGTGACGGTGCAATCAGGTGCTTGGGCCTGAATGGTGATTGTGTTGATATGGTTAGACGATGGTTATATCCACCCCACAATAGAGTCATAGGACGCGGGAGGTGGGGTGATGTTGTAGGCTTGATTGGATGATGAGGCTTTATTATGATTGGGTAGTGGATCCTTGTAAGCTCCTAGATTAGCATTAGGAGATGGTTGGGTGCTTTGTTCAAGGTTGACTTTGTTCTAATCGATGAGTTCTTGCACACAATGCTTTAATTTCATGCAATCAGCGGTCTTATGGCCTATAATGTGGTGGTAGTCACAATAATCATTTTTGTTGTACCACGCAGCTTTGAGCTCACTCTCTTGGTGGGGTTTAATAAGTGGGAGAGTTATCAAACCTTTCTTTAGACATCTGTTGAAAATATCCTTGATTGGTTCCCCTAAAGGTGTGAATTGTCTTCGAGGTTTGTTTTGTTTAGTTTGCCCCTTGGGATATTTACATTGGTGGCATACGTATTTGAGGGCATTTGATCATGTACATGTTGGATGGCCTTCACATTAGTGACACCATTGTTCAATGTGTTTTTGTTCTTTCCCCAATAGCCTGACTTTTCGTTCGATTGTGTGTTGTTGTTGTTGTTTGCATTGGGGACGTTGATATTGAGTTTGTTGTTGTTGTAGGACTTGTTGTCATATAATTTGATCGAGCCCTTGGTGATAAGGGCTAATGAGACGATAAAGTGTCTCATCTTTAGTCAAATAAAAGCATATATTTTCTCTTCATTAAATCAATTTTTGAAGTTGACTTGAGTATGGGTTTGAAGATTTTTAGCTAAATATCAAATAAACTTGTCTAAATGCAACAATCAATGTCATGCATGAGTTTATCTTGATATTACATGTTCACCTTGAGATTAATAATTATTTTATCAATAAAATGAAGAGAAAGTCTATTTTATGTTAAGTTGTAGAGTTTCAGAGTTGTAGAGCTCCAAAGATGCACAGAGCTCCGGAGATGGACAGAGCTCCGGAGATGGACAGAGCTCCAGAGATGCACAGAGCTCCAGAGATGCACAGAGTGCTAGAGATGGATAGAGCTCTAGAGATGCACAGAGCTCTGGAGATGCATAGAGCTTCAAAGATGCACAGAGCTCCGGAGATGGACAGAGCTCCAGAGATGCACAGAGCTCTGGAGATGAACAGAGCTCCAGAGATGCACAGAGCACCGGAGATGGATAGAGCTCTAGAGATGCATAGAGCACCAGAGATGGACAGAGCTCCAAAGATGTATAGAGTGCCAGAGATGCACAGAGTGCTGGAGATGCATAGAGCGCCGAAGATGCAAAATTCAAAAAGGCAGTTTCAGTAAAACTATAATATCTCACTCATTTCTTAATGAAAATTAGAATTTCAAAATGATCCAGAAAGCTTAAAGAGAGAGGAACAAATATATGAAGGAATTTTGGAGAGACTCATTAAAATGAATAAATATTTAATGATATAAGTTAACTGTTACAGAGTGCAAAGATGCAGAATAGAAAAGTCAAGAAAACTAGTTTCAGTAAAACTGTGATATCTCTCTCATTTCTTAATGAAATTTAGAAATTCAAAATGATCTGGAAAGATGGAAGTTAGATGAACAAAACTCAAAAATAATTTGAGATCTTGTAAAACAAATGAGTAGTTTATGATAGAAGTTGACTATTCTGCAAGCTCTGGAGATGTTCCAGAAATAATTTATGAAGTTGCTACGGATTCTTCCAATCTACCAACACACACTCTGAGATTTTCTAAAGGATAGATTGACTATAATTACTCCTAAATTAATGGATCTAATTATGATTAATTATTCCATGCAAATAATACACTCTTAGTTTCATTGCATGTCTTTCTAAAAGACTGCATGTTTTGCCTTGTAATCAACAATTGTATAACCAGTTAACTAAATGAATAAGTTTAGTTAACTAGATAAATAAGTTTAGTTAGCTGCATGAATAAGTTCTCTACTCTAGAGAGACTCTTAATTAAAATTTAATAACCATAGTTATATAGAGAGAACTATGGCGTAGGATGGAGGGAGGAAAAAAAGTTGTAAAAGAATTGTTTTGAAGAAAAAAAAGAACTCTATTTTTTTCAGCAGTATGTACTTTGGATCTTGAAGGTTTTGAATAAAAGAAGTTGTTCTACAAATTTGTTGATTGCTGGAATTGATTATTTCCTTTTTCATGGGTCTTTAGGTGATCATGACCTGATATTTCTTTATTATCTGAGGTTTCTTGAGTCTTAAGGGCATCATCAGTTGATGTATCTTTATCTTCCCTGCCCTTTTGTTGGAATTCCACTATTTTTGGCTCATCAGATATATCTTGTTGTTGTTGGCCCATATCTGAATCGTGGCTTTCCACTTCTACCTACTTGGCTACCTTGATATTTTCGTGTTTCTCAGGTGCACCTGCTTTATCTTCAGGACTTGCATCCTCCCTGTGTGTTAGGTCTATCACCGCAGGGTTGGTCACCTAATCAACTAACTTATCAAGCCTGATTTGTTGGGCTACCCTCTCTGGGATGTTCTCTTTTTCCTGTTCCGCTTTCTTCAACTCTTCTAATATCACCCTCTGTGAGGATGGGGTTCCATGAGGAGTCATGCAAGTATTTGAAGTGAGGGTCTCCATTTGATGAGAGGCTACATTTTCTACCACTTCATCATCTGATAAGTCCACAGTCTCCCCTAGTGAGATAGGACCTCCTTGACTTGTTCTAGTGGTTTCTTTTACCTGCTCTTCAGCCTTCTCAGTTTTAAACTGGATGATGGTAGGAAGTGGTACATCATGTTGCAACTCTTTTATGAACACTTCACTACCTGCTCCCCTTAATATTACAGGGTCATGTCTTATTTTTCCCCTCATTGATGTTCTTTGCCTTTTAGGTGGTGATGCCACCAAGGGTGCTTTCCTCTTTCTTGTGAGCCTCATAGAGTTATCTTCTTTTGTAGGTTCCTTATTCAATGGCTCTTCCTCAATAAGGATATCTTCTTCTATATTTTGCTATGAGGTTTGGTCTTTCTCTGGCACTCCTGCAATATCCACAGCTGGCCTCAAGATCTTTTTAGTCTTTTGTTTATCCTCTGGAGGTGGAGCAGACGAGGCTAATGCTTGTCCTAATGCAGATGCATCCTTAGCTAGTATATCATTTCTTTCAACAATTACCCCCTTAGTTGTATATTCAGTTTTCTTCTTTTTACTGGGAGGTCATTTTCCTTGTTTCTTGGGTGGTAGCCTTTCTCCCTTAGATTTTCTCTTTTCAATGAGAAAGTCATCATATTCTTCATCAAGAATCTCCTACCTTTTCCTCTTATTATCTACTGTGATGGCCATCCCCTTCTTCTTCAGTATACTTATTTGTTTATCTACCCATGCTTGGGTCAACTATAGCACCCCACCTGTAAACCTATCTAATGAAATGTCTTCAAGCTGCATTAGGTCAGGGACTGAAATGGTGTCATTGTACACCTTCTTCTCTTCATATTCATTTGACAATAACCTGCCATCATCCTTTTTCAATTGTGCAAGCACTGGAATGCAATCAAATGTTTTGATCTAATTGAGTGTGAGTCTTTGATATTTTCTTCTTCTGACCTCAGCCTCATCCTCACAGTCTGTCCAGAAATCCTCCAAGTGCTTCTGATGGATGGGCTTCCCTATGATCTTTTGCATTCTTCCATAGGGCTCATAAGATCTAACCAGTGGGAATGGCTATAGGTTCATCATGTTCAAACCACCTATGTCCTTTATATTTTCTGAATCAGGGCATATGTACCACCCTATAGTCACTGGAAACAAAACTAGAGGAATCTTGTTACTTGCCTTATATGCATCCAGTATTGTTGATATTTGTCTTAGAAACTCCATTAGGATTACCCCATCAGTAGGGTACCTGGGTAACATGAAGGGCTATCCTTCAAAACCTTCTACTCTAATGTAGGAGAATATGGCAAACTGGATGAACTAGGCACCATGTCTATATATTACTTCTTGAGCTTCCATGCTTAATCTTTTGGTTCTGTCCTCCTCCATTGTTCTGACCAGATGCATAGAAAATGCATCATTCACTAATTTGTAGTCATGGAGATAGTGTGCTTTCTGTAACTGAGGATAATGGTCCCATATGTGGGCATCGTTTAGACTACCACCAATCTTTCCAACTGTAATAAGTGCATCAAATATACCCTTGTAGGCACATGAATATACAATATATGAAGTCATATAAAATGTACACTCCAGGCCTCCTAGGTTCATAATCTGTGTATCTAGGGCATCACTAATCATCTTAGCCCATAATGGCTTGTTATCTATATAGATGCACATCATGATAATCCCATACATCCAATCCTTGAAGCTTCCAGCATTAGGCTGGCCTATCATCCTGTTGAGCAGGGCAATCATATATTGATACTCCATCAAAATCAAACTTGTACATTTGCACTGGTAATTCGGTAGAGGTAGTGTAAGGACTATTCTTTGATCTCCACTAATAAATCCTCTTTCTCACATTCTTCTTATTATTCTCATATTCAACTTCTAACTTTTTCAGATCCATACTGAGTACTTTCTTTCCAAGTGGTAGATTGAAAGTAGTTGCAATTCCTTTGATGGACAAATCTGCATAAGCCCTGCCATGTTTTTCTACTCGCCTCATCTTAGGGTTATAATTTCTGGCACACTCAACTACTAATTATGGAGTTTCCATAGAGTAAGGAAATCCAGCTGCATACCACATTCCTGATACAAAATGCTATCCAGTAGGGAACTTTCTTTGTCTTCGCCCATCTTGGCTGAGCATGTTGCCAAATCTGTGTTTCCTTGGTGTGTATCTCCGATGACACCAAATTTTAACTGTAATCCCTCAGGTTGGGCAAACATGGGTTTAAGGAATTCTGCATCAAACTTATTCTTCCTAATGTCTACCATAGGTTCCTGCAATGAATGTGACTGGTCTTACAACAATATCCATATACATGCATATACAGCATTATAGGTTCATGGCATCATGCATAATATACTTATTCATCTTCTTTTCATCATGATATACCTAATCTATAGAGCCAAACCATATGAAAATATACTACCTGGACATTATAGAAAATGACAACAGGAGGGTTTCTAATTACTTACCTGATTACATTTTTCTCTTAGATCAAGCAGATGATTACCGAAAAGAGGTTTAGATACTGGTGATAATCACATCCTTCATTCTATTGTAAGTTGTTTGCATCTGCAGGTAGGTCGTACAAGGATTTGAATGTTCTGCACTCTGTAAAATCTTATTTCTTCACAAGGTAAATGTAAAATGACCCTGTAAATTCACTTTTAATCTCATTCTTAGGGTAAATTAGGGCAAATCCATGCTAAATTGATTAAAACCATTGATCTTCTACCATGGATCTACGGATGCTGCTAGGTGTTTGCATCGCGTTCATAATTGACTAGAATCCACCTTCTGCATTTATGTGCATTTAATGTCATGGGGCAAGATGAGGGGGGTGATCTTCAGAAGATCGGGTGATATTTTGAATATCGGGTGATATTCAAAATATGACCCCCTATGTGTAATATGACCCTCTGCTTTTGAGAGGGAAAACTGATGTCGAAGAGATCGGGTGATGTTTAAGATATCGGGTGATATTCACGTATCGGGTGATATTTGGAATATCGGGTCATGTTTTAAAGATCGGGTGATGTTTGAGATATGACCCCTTAAGAGTAAAGTGACCCCCCTTTCGAAAGATCAGGATGACATCACCATCATATTGTGTAAAAGGGTGATCATTGGAAATATACCTCTACAAGGTAAAAGGATAATAACGTCACCATCGGGTGATTTTCTTTGTTTTTCGGGATTGGATGATGTCATCAACATATTGGTTCTAGGGTGATATTTTGTGATAGGGTGATATTTGAAAGATAGGGTGATATTCGGAACATCGGGTGATATTCAGAACATTGGGTGATATTCAGAATATGTGATGCATTGAAAAAGTACAACAATAAATTAAGAGATATCAATGTGAAGCTACATGACATGATGTCTTATGAGGCAGAAGTCCTAGAGGCATTAGAGGGGAAATTAGAATTTAAAATTGAGAACCAAGACATGTACTTTGGCATGAAAGCTCTGCACAATAATTTCTAGCTGATGGATGATAACCCTCTTAACCACTTGACAGAAGAAGCAATGTACAAGATCATGAGGATCAAGGTCAAGGTGGAGAACTACAATGAAACATTGAGCAATAGGAAAAATAAATTAGAAACCCTCAGGGATAAGTTCCAATCACATAAACATGCCATTAGCAAAGCCAAAACTCAGGATGGTGGAGAAATTGAAAGAGTAGTGGAAGCATATGAAGGTATCAGGACAATCATGCAGGTCCATATACAGGGAGACATTCATCAGGATGATGAAGACATGGAAAGTGATGATCATGAAGATGAAGAAGAACCTGATGAGTAGATGAAGATGCACCACAAAGGAAAAATATGCATCAGATACTTAAGAGGAAAATAAGTCATCTAGATGGTTGCCATTTGGCAACCTATGCCACGAGATATTGCTGACTAAGTCAAAAGAGAATGTGCATCGTAGATCTTAATTGAAAAATCTTGATCGTAGATCATGTGTAACCACTCCCTCACCTTGTTCTATAAAAGGTGTAGGGATGCCTTGTTTTAAACATTCAAAGCTTAATTGAAATTTGTTTGCTGAAATATTAGGGCCTATTTCAAAGTTATTGTAAGCATACATATTTTTGCATACTTAATGAAAGAGAAGACCAGTTTGATTACAAATCATCGTAAATTTTGAGTAATCTGTGTCTGAATTCTTGATATATGCTTTGATTTGTTGCATCCCTTGGAGTGCTCATCAGTCTGCATGTATTGTCTTCATTCAAATATCCTTTGAAGTTTGCATCATCTGTATCTAGCTATGGAACATCCTGGTGAAAATATGGTTTGATTTCTTCTCCTAATGACAGTATCAAGTGTGTATGTGGCTCAATATCTGAAGATTCATCATTATTTGAAGTATTCTTTACATTTCTTTTAATTTCAGAACAATTCACCATCATAATTGCAAATAATAGATAATCAAAAGCAAATTACATGAAATATGTAGACATCTCATAGATACTTGAAGATCTATAGCATATTTGAAGTTAAAGCATGTACAATTGACAAATATCATGCAAAGATTTGAGTATAGACACACTATTTGTGGAAATATCCTATGTAGATAACCTCCTGTGTAGCATCTTTATAGAAATAGAATCCTGCTGATGAGCAAATGTAAGGCCCCTGAATGGAAAACAACAACACACATCAACCACTGAGTAACGTTAGTTGATTAAGAACTAATCCATGAAGACTTGGTATCATGAATTCTTTGAATTCATCGTATCTTTCAAGATGAGTAAAGGTTGATGTGTAACTTTTATTCTATGTTTGTTTATGACTAACATCATGATCAACATAAATTGGCGCTAGAAGGAGGGCAGAACGGGAAAAGACACCATTGCTTCGGTCATCATTCATTTTATGCAAGCTCCTCACTCCTAACACAACATAAATTGGTGCTAGAAGGAGGGCCCGAAGCTAGAAGATCATCATTAGTAAGTCAGATTTGATGATGCAGACAGTGAGGTAACACTGAAATACCTCTCGATTTCGATCAATACATAAGGATTTGCTGTTTTGAGCTTGTACATGCTAATCATTTGTGAAGTTTTCAAGATTAACCATAAATATTGCAATCTTTATAGTAAATCATTGTGAATTTACAAAGATCAATCCTATTTCAGGTAAATTCATCAAAGCTTTGAGGTAATCAGCCTTAGAAACCTGATATCTGGTTGCAAGTGTCACCAGACCTCAATATCACCTCATATTTGCATTGTTTGTGCAAATATTTAGTAAATATCCAGTTAGTCTCACTTTCTAACTATAAATACTACCTTTGCTAGTAAATTCTAACTGATCTTTACAGTCAACCAGCTGATTTTCCTTAAAATTGAGAAATCTTGGCTCACAGGCCAAGTACCAGGTCTAGGTCCAGTGGAATATTTGAAGAATTACCTGTCAGAGGATTTAGACCTAGAACTGTAGACATCCATCATACTCCCGGTTCTAGTGCTTCAGGAGCATCACCAGAGCATCCTCCTGTAACTCCTATTGGTTTACAATCACCTATAGGATCACTGTTACACCTCCGGTTCAACCTCAACTAGTCATAAATCAGGCTCAACCTCCACCAGTTGCAATGTCTTTCTTTGTAGCGGAATCACCATTAACTTTCTTGGCATATCATGCTTTGCCAAAGAATCCAAACAAAATTTGTTCCAAGTATCATCCATATCAGGATGCAGATGACCATATTAGAACTTTCAAAGAAGCCTGCTATAGAGCCAAAATAGAGCATCAGGATGCTATATGCAGATTATTTCCTTTTTCCTTAGGGGAAGAAGCCTATAATTGGTATATTAGCCTTGGTCAGGGTTTAGTCAGATCATGGGCTGTCTTGGAGAAAGCTTTCACTAATAGGTTCAAAATACCAATAGACCTTTCAATGAACTATCACCTATTTGCCACAATTAAACGGTTTGAAGGAGAACCTATTGCCAACTTCAACGCTAGGTTCCAAAAAATGCTATCTAAGTTAGTCGCCCCATATGTTTTAGCAGATGCAGCTGCTAGGAGCATTTATTATTTAGCCCTGGATCCTTTAACTTCCATTTTCATCAGGAGAGCACATCCTAAAATCACAAATTTAACAGGAGCTTTCCAAGAAGCTATCAAAGTCAATCAATAGCTAGTTCCTACTCCTACACCAAACATAGCATTTCCCACACTTCCTGGTTATCCAGGATATCCTATCCAACCGTAGCATAATGGAGCTATGATGCCTCCAGCTTTGATGCCTAAACCATTGCAGGTACCTCCCTTGAGTATTATGCCACCTCCAAATGGAAATAGCCAAATGATGTAGTATCCAGGACAAATACAAACACCTCAGGTTGTAGACCAGAATAACCAGAACAATGGATCTTCCTTTTTCAAACCTTTGATAGAAAATGTAGTGGCTAAAGTTCAGGAAGAGAAAGAAGAGATCAAAGAAATATCAGCCCAGTTAAGGAAACTTACAACTGAGATCACTCACTTAAGGCGTCAAAGTTTCTGCTCTCAGCCTAATCAAAATAGAGGCTATAACAATGATAGATCAAATTATCCTGATAGGGGGTACAACAATAATAACTATAATAATAACAATGGTAATAACAATCCTCAAAGACAGCCTAGAGTGTGGAACACTAGGCCAAATAATGGTTCCTTGCCATCACCCCTAGACAATTTACCTCTTGGTGAACCCAAATAGACTACTAGAGTCAACCTTGTAGAGGCAACCCTCACTAACTGGTGCAGAATTCATAACACCAATGTACATGCAGAGTTAGACTGTCCTCAATTTAGAATTGCTACTAGCATTTTCCAGACTGAAGTGTCTAATACTTCAGGAAATCAACCTCAGGTAGAGGGAGATGAACTTGTTCCTTGCAGGATGATTTTGCATTAGTGCTAGAGAGTTACACTCATCATCCTTGTCAGCAGATAGTGCCTACTCACCAAGATTACACCCTAGCATGTGAGGAATCTGCCATGCCTTTTGAGTCAAATTATGTTTTCCCCTTTGAGGATGAAAATGAGCCTTCAAATGAACATGAGGAGGTACATGCCTACCAACAGCATTATCAAGGTAAGCATAACTATAATCTAAGAAGTAATTCCAACAGACCTACTGGTCCATTGACGTCTTCCTTGCCTCCGAAAAATTTCAATACACCTCCAGATCCTAAGGCAAGTAATAACCCTAGTTTTCCCAAGGTGAATGCTCAGTATTTAACACTCAAGAATAATGTGCAAAAAATTGTGAGTCCACCTCATGAATCTGATAAGTTAGTCACTTATCTCAGTAATGAGATGAAAAAGATTAAAATTAGCTTGTCCGTGTCAGAGTTGCTCAAAACTCCTGCCATCAAGAAGGCATTTATGAAATCACTAGATGATCCTGCTTCCAAAGAGGATAGTCACCCCTTAGGTCAGTCTGGTAGAAAAGATCATGCTACTAGGGATCCTAATGTTAAACACAAGGTGCCAGCTACCATTCAAGCTGCAGAGACATCCCACATGACCTTATATAGAGATAAAAGTGAGTCACCTCCATTCCTCCTGACTATAAGGATGTTCAAAAAAAACCTGCACAACTGTTTAGTAGACTCAGGAGCATCCACTAATGTGATGCCTCTGTCCATATGCAATGCTTTAAGGCTGCATCCCACTAAATCCTTAAAGAAGGTAACTCAATTGGATAAAACAGAAGTGAGTGTGGTAGGAGAGCTAACTCATATTCACATGTAGCTAGCATCTGATCTGTGAATTCAATATTATATCGATATTCAGGTAGTTGACATACCTGATACTTATGGGATGCTACTCAACAGAGACTAGTCTAAAACCCTCAACGGATATATGTCCATAGATTTCAGCCATATGTGGTTCCCTGGAAGGGGATACCAAACCAGATAAGAATCAATGCTGAGCCTAGAATGAAGCACATGATCACCGAATATAACAAAACTAACGAGATCATGTATGTGGATGTGGAACCTAGAGTTTACTCCATCATGCCATGGACTGTCAGGATAGAAGAAATTCTGATGTATGATGTCCATCATCATCATCATGATGACCCTCAAGATGACAAAATAGTTGAAGAATCTGATAGTAACCCTGAGAATGAGAATGAGGTAGATCACTTCAGGGATTTCGAAAGGCACTTATCTAAATAGGTAAAGCGATGTCAGTTGTTAGAAATACCTGTTAATAATATTCTAATGGATGGTTGGTGCAGGTTGCATAATGAGTTACATTTTGAGAAGACCTATGAAGCATGCATAGACATGCTGGAGCTAGAACAAGCATGTAGTGATGCATCATCATTATCATCATCATCATCATAGGTAAGTTCGTCAGACAATGATAATGATAGTGCCGTTGATTGCTATTTATTTCCTACAGGAACAGAAGAAGGTACACAGTGGGATGAAAATCATGTTCAAATGATAGAAGAGATGCTGGTATGCGATTAGAGTAATGTTAAGAAAAAAAAGAAAATCACCAAAGGGAGTGATTTTCTAGTTGAATTAGATTATGAATTATCTGATGAAGACAGAGGCAACAATTTGTCTAAATTTGAAGAGTTTATGAAAGAAGAGATACAAAAGATGGCACAGTAGCAAAGGCTTCTGCAGGATGCCTTAATTGAAAGCTGGTGCAAGTTACATGAAGCACCTCACTCAGAGACTGATTTCTCTCTATGTTTATATCTCTTGAAGAGACAAACATCGCCTAGTCCAGAGAATTTAACTCCTGATGACAAAAAGAAAGAGGAGGCCTTAGCTTCACAGAAGACAGAAAAGGTGAAGTCTGAGAAAGCTGAGATACCAAAACTAAAGTGGATATCAAGTGGTGCAACTACCAGAGCTGCAAAGAAGAAGGAAGGCTTAGGTAAGCCTTTGGCTGAAGATAAGCCATGGATCCTTAGATTTGATGGATCCAAGTCCAAACAAGGAGCTGGAGTAGGGATAGATCTTGTTGATCCATCAAGAAAATCCTACTTGGCAGCATACAGACTGTAGTTCTCATGTACCAACAATGTAACAGAGTATGAAGCTCTGATTCATGGGATACTATTTGCCCTTAAGAAGAAAGTAAAAATTTTGCATGTCTATGGAGACTCAGAATTAGTAGTGAGACAGGTGAGATGAATTTACTCTTGCAATTATAAAAAGCTATCTAATTACAGACACAGGGTGTGGGACCTGATAGAATCTTTTGATGCATTCAATATCACCCACATACCCAGAGAATAGAACCATAGGGCAGATGCTTTAGCCCAGGCTACTGGTACATTGGAGCCGCTATCTATTTCTGGTCTAAAAAGATTTTTAGTAGAGTTGGTATTAGTATCTTCTGTGCCTGACAATGTTACCAACCTCCAAGTGTTTGATGATGATTAGCATATCCTAGATTTCATCTCCAACAGAGATATATTTGATGCTCAGATCATAGATGAGAACAATGTAGAAGATCATGTATGGGAAGAGGAAGAAATCTTAGAGTTGCCCAGCAATAAGATTCCTAAGGGAGTGATTGAGCTAGAGAGAGCATTTGATCTGGACAACATGCTGAAACAAAAGGATCTTCCAAAAGCTGATGGAGGACAATATTCTCAGGTTAACATTGGATAGAATGATGAAAAGAAAAATGTCCTGATAGGAAAAGTTTGCATAGAAGAAGAATTAAACGGAATCACCCAGGCTCTCAAAGATTACATCCATGTCATTGCCTGGACTTATGATGAGCTAAAAATGTATGACACATTAGTCATCACCCACACTATACCCCTCAAGCCAGATGCCAAGCCTTTTAGATAGAAGCAAAGACATGTCAATGCTTTGCTAGAACCCATTATTTTTGAGGAGGTTAAGAAATTGTTAAATGCCAAGATCATATTTCCTATGAGACACTCCACCTGGGTAGCAAATCTGGTCCTAGTGAGGAAGAAAAATGGAGACATCAGACTATGTGTGGACTTTAGGAACTTGAACAGAGCATCTGAGAAGGACAATTATCCTTTACCTTCCCTAGATGAGGTCCTACAAATTGTGACTAGTGCCAAAATGATGTCATTTCTAGATGGTTTCTCATGCTACAACCAGGTAATGATGGATAAAATTGACAGATTAAAAACTGCCTTCACCACAAAGTGGGGGATATTCTCTTACAGGCACATGTTGTTTGGGTTAATCAATGCTAGAGCAACATTCCAGCGAGCAATGGACATAGCCTTCAGAGGCTTAATAGGAAAATGCATAGTCATATACATGGATGACTTAACAGTGTTCTCTAAAGATAGAGGAAACCATGTAGAAGATCTCAGAAATGTGCTTAAAAAATGTGAACAATATGGGATATCCCTGAACCCCAAGAAATGCATATTTGGGGTAACAACAAGAAAATTACTAGGCCACCTGATAACTGAAAATGGGATTATCATTGATCCTGACAGGGTGGAATCCATCATGAAATATAGCTTCCTGGAAGCAAAAGGGACCTTAAGTCTTACTTTGGTAAGATTAATTTTTTTAGGAAGTTTATCACTCGCTTTACAGAAATAGTCAGACCTTTAAATGTCATGCTTAAGAAGGATGCTAATATTGAGTGGACACTAGAGGCTAGACTAGCTTTTGAAGACATTAAAAAAGCTATATCTGATGCTCCAGTTCTGATAAGTCCAGACTACACCAGGGACTTCTATATTTATTCATTTGCTTCAGAGCATACCTCTATAGCAGTGCTGACATAGAGAAATGAAGAAAAGGAAGAGAAGCCCATAGCCTTCATGAGATGCCCTTTCAAAGATGCTGAACTGAGATACATGGATGTTGAAAGGCAGGCACTTGCTTTGGTCAGAGCAGTAAAGAAGTTCAGGCACTATATACTGAGAAGTAAAGTTATTGTTGTGGTGCCTGATGCAACAGTGAAAATGTTGTTAATGCAGAGCGAGCCAGGTGAAAAAAGGGCTAAGTGGATCACAGTCCTACAAGAATATGACATGGAAATTACACCCATGAAGCTAGTGAGAGGATAGGATTTAAGCCAAATGATATCAGAGATTGACCCAAATATCATGAGTCAGCAGTATGTTATTAATGCAAAGGACAATGGAGAGTGGTACTCAAACATCAGGCACATCCTGATTACTGAAAAATGTCTTCCAAGACTGCAAGCCTCACAAAGGAGAGCCCTAAAAATAAAGTCACAGAAGTATATGATGAAAGGGGGAATCCTTTGCAAGAAAAAATATGAAGGAATATATCTAAGATACCTAGAGAGGCCAGAAGCAGATAGAGTGTTATCAGAGCTACATGACAAGTTTGGAACAGCACATGGGTCACCCTTGGCCACAACTCACGCTATCCTCAGGGTAGGATACTACTGGCCCACAATTTTCAAGGATACTGTTGAACATATTAAATGCTATCATGTATGTTAGGTTGCTACTAACAGAGAGAGATATGTTGCTCAACCTTTGCAGCTAGTGATGGAGATGCGCGCATTTGCACAATGGGGCATGGACTTCATAGGACCAATTAATCTTCCATCATCATCAGACCACATGTATGTCTTAATAATTACTGACTATTGTACCAGGTGGACTGAAGCTGTCAGCACCAAGACCTGCAATGCTGAAGATGTCATCAGATTTTTGGAAAGTAACATTGTCACCAGGTATGGGGTTCCCTATACTCTGGTAAGTGATAACAGCTTTACTTTTGCTTCAACCAAATTGTCAAGCTGGGCTTTTGACTATGGGATCAGACTAAAGTTTTCCTCCAACTATTATCCCCAAGGGAACGGATTAGCAGATTCCACCAACAAAAATTTGTTGAATATCATAAAAAAGTTAATAGAAAAGAACCCTAGGGAGTGGAACACCCTTCTGAAATATGCCTTATGGGTAGATAGAACCAGAAACAAGGCTACATTAGGAAACTCACCTTATCACTTAGTATATGGGCTGGATCCCATCCTCCCTGTTAACCTGAAAATTCCTACACTGCAGTTTGCCCAAGAGTACCTAGGCATAGACAATAAGCAAGAAGTCATGTTGCTTCAATTGATGCACTTGGAAGAGAAAAGAAGTCAAGCAATTGATCAGTTTGCCAAACATCAGGCTATTGTCAAATGCTGGTTTGACAAAAGAGCCAGGGTTAAAGCCTTCAAGATCTCAGATTTAGTCCTGATGTGGGACAAAGAACATGAGAGGAAAGGAGACCATGGTAAGTTTAACAAACTTTGGATAGGTCCCTTCCAAATTCTTGAGATATTAGGAAACAACACTTGCAGGCTTAAAAACTTGACAGGTGAGGATGCTCCATTACCAGTTAATGGATAGTTCCTTAAACATTATTTCCAAGCCTAAGTTCACTTCATGACAGTCATGTGTATCATAGTGTATATTTGTATAGTTGTTTGTACAGTTTTGTTTTGGTTTTTATTTTGTTTTCTTGTTGAGTTTTTGTTTTGGTTAGTCAAGATGATGCAGCTCATCACCATAGAAAATAACTAAAATTGTTAGGATTCAAGTGATGAGAGAAAATTTATGTATAGGTTATGATTCATTCTGAGAAGTACTTGTGATCAGATCTATGATATATTTTCATCAGGGTGCCTTTTCTTGACCAAAGTTATTCTTTCACAATGACTCACCTAACAGCCTTGAGTTTGTTGAACACACAAGTATAGGTGTTAAGTGAAAAATCTAAAGGGACTCCCTTGCTACCAATACAATCTCCAACCTAAATCAGCAAGTGACCATACCTTGCATACTGAGCTTACATGATGATATCAGATATATAAAGTATAAAATATTTAAAAATCCAAAAATATAATATAATTAGGTCATCTAAGTAACTCTACCGGGGCTATAGTCGCCTGCTGGCAGTGGGGCTCTACTTAGGGAGATTGTATAGATAACCTTGTTGGGGCTATGGACGCCTATTGGTAGCAAGGCTCTATCTAGGTTGGCTATGAGGGATGATCCCAAACTATGTAGCTTAGCATCAGTTACTCATGTTTTCAACTTGCTTTCAAGATGATGATAATTAATCATTTGCACACACCTAATCCTTTGTTAGCATTGTTACCATGATGAAACTTTGTCATACAGAAAGATTATGATGCTTATATTTAGAAAGAGTTAGAATACTATATATGAATGTGATCACCCCACTTGAATGATTGGAATTTTGTTGTTTTCTTTGGTGGCAAGTTGTTGTGTGGTTACACAACATGCCCCATTTTGACTTGACAAAACAGGGACCTAACTTTTTGCTTGGCTTGGCTTGTGTTTTTTCCTGCTTTTCGGTGGTCTGGTAAAAGAAAGTTATGTTGGTGATCCTGCATAAGGGGAGCTGTGTAAGTCATCATGATGAGGTCAATTAGTCAAAGCTAATATTTCATGTTAATAACCTCACAATTGGAAAGAGTACAAAATTTCATGTAGGTTTGCCTTTTGGATCACCCTGATATTCCTTAGGGAACAAAAGTTATTGCAAGTCAAAGTCCTGGTCAAACCTGATATTTTGAGGGGGGGGTCATATTTCTTAATATCAGTCATCTTATAAAAGATCACCCTGATCCAATTTTATCAGCCGATAATCATTTTGGTCTAAAGTTCTGGACATCAATTTTACGTGATAGTGGTATTTACCCATCAAACAACGTCATATATTTTGCGGGGGTCATATTCTGAATATCACCTGATGTTCTGAATATCACCTGATGTTTCAAATATCACCTGATGTTCTGAATATCACTCGATGTTCCGAATATCACCCTATCTTTCAAATATCACCCTATCGCAAAATATCACCCTAGAACCAATATGCCGATGACATCATCCAATCCTGAAAAATAAAGAAAATCACCCGACGGTGATGTTATTATCCTTTGACCTCATAGAGGTATATTTCCAATGATCACCCTTTTACACAATATGACAGTGATGTCATCCTGATCTTTCAAAAGGGGGGTCACTTTACTCTTGAGGGGTCATATCTCAAACATCACCCGATCTTTAAAACATGACCTAATATTCCAAATATCACCTGATATGTGAATATCACCCAATATCTTAAACATCACTCAATCTCTTCGACATTAGTTTTCCTACTCAAAAGTGGAGGGTCATATTACACATAGGGGGTCATATTTTGAATATCACTCGATATTCCAAATATCACCCAATCTTTTGAAGATCACCCCCCTCATCTTGCCCCATGACATTAAATGCACATAAATGCAGTAGGTGGATTCCAGCCAATCGCGAACACAATGCAAACACCTGGCAGCATCTGTAGATCCATGGCAGAAGATCAATGGTTTTAATCAATTTAGCATGGATTTGCCCTAATTTACCCTAAGAATGAGATTAAAAGTGAATTTATAGGGTCATTTTACATTTACCTTGTGAAGAAATGAGATTTTATAGAGTGCAAAACATTCAAACCCTCATATAACCTACCTTCAGATGCAAACAACTTACAGCAGAACGAAACACGTGATTATCACCGGTATCTGAACCTCTTTTCAGTAATCATTTGCTTGATCTAGGAGAAAAACGTAATCAGGTAAGTAATTAGAAACCCTCTTGTTGTCATTTTCTATAATGTCCAGGTAGTATATTTTCATATGGTTTGGCTCTGTAGATTAGGCATATCATGATGAAATGAAGATGAATAAGTATATTATGCATGATGTCATGAACGTATAATATTATATATGCATGCATATGGATATTGTTGTAAGACCATTCGTGTTCATTGCAGGAACCTATGGCAGACGTTAGGAAGAATAAGTCCGATGAAGAATTCCTTAAACCCATGTTTGCCCAACCCAAGGGAGTACAGTTCAAATTTGGTGTCATTGGAGATACACACCAAGGAAACACAGATTTGGCGGCATGGTCAGCCAAGATGGGCGAAGACAAAGAAAGTTCCCTACTAGATAGCGTTTTTGTATCAGGAATGTGGTATGCAGCTAGATTTCCTTACTCTATGGAAACTCCAGAATTAGTAGTTGAGTGTGCTAGAAATTATAACCCTAGGATGAGGTGAGTAGAAAAACATGGCAGGGCTTATGCAGATTTGTCCATCAAAGGAATTGCAACTACTTTCAATCTACCACTTGGAAAGAAAGTACTCAGTATGGATCTGAAAAAGTCAGAAGTTGAATATAAGAATAGTAAGAAGAATGCGAGAAAGAGGATTTATCAGTGGAAATCAAAGAATTGTCCTTACACTACCTCTGCCAAATTACCAGTGCACATGTACAAGTTTGATTTTGATGATAAGTATCAATATATGATTGCCCTACTCAACAAGATGACAGGCCAGCCTAATGCTGGAAGCTTCAAGGATTGGATGTATGGGATTATCATGATGTGCATCTATATAGATAACAAGCCATTATGGGCTAAGATGATCAGTGATGCCCTAGATACATAGATGATGAACCTAGGAGGCCTAGAGTGTGCATTTTATATGACTTCATATATTGTATATTCATGTGCCTACAAGGGTACATTTGATGCACTTATTACAGTTGGAAAGATTGGTGGTAGTCTAAACGATGCCCACATATGGGACCATTATCCTTAGTTACAGAAAGCACACTATCTCCATGACTACAAATTAGTGAATGATGCATTTTCTATGCATATGGTTAGAACAATGGAGGAGGACATAACTAAAAGATTGAGCATGGATGCTCAGGAAGTAATATACAGACATGGTGCCTGGTTCATCTAGTTTGCCACATTCTCCTACATCAGAGTAGAAGGTTTTGAAGGATAGCCCTTCATGTTACCTAGGTACCCTACTGATGGGGTAATCTTGATGGAGTTTCTAAGACAAATATCAACAATATTGGATGCATATAAGGCAAGTAACAAGATTCCTCCAATTTTGTTTCCAGTGACTATAGGGTGGTACATATGCCTTGATTTAGAAAATATAAAGAGGGCCATAGGTGGTTTGAACATGATGAACCTACAGCCATTCCCATTAGCTAGATCTTATGACCCCTATAAAAGAATGCAAAAGATAATAGGGAAGCCCATCCATCAGAAGCACTTGGAGGATTTCTGGACAAACTGTGAGGATGAGGCTAAGGTCAGAAGAAGAAAATATCAAAGACTTACATTCAATCAAATCATAACATTTGATTGCATTCCAGTGCCTGCACAATTGAAAAAGGATGATGGCAAGTTATTGTCAAATGAATATGAAGAGAAGAAGGTGTACAATGACACCATTTCAGCCCCTGACCTAACACAGCTTGAAGACATTTCATTGGATATGTTTATAGGTGGGGTGTTGTAGTTGACCCAAGCATGGGTAGATAAACAAATAAGTATACTGAAGAAGAAGGGGATGGCCATCACAGTAGATAATAAGAGGAAAAGGCAGGAGATTCCTAATGAGGAATATGACGACTTTCTCATTGAAAAGAGAAAATCTAAGGAAGAAAGGCTGCCACCCTAGAAATAAGGAAAATGACCTCCTAGTAAAAAGAAGAAAACTAAAGATACACCTAAGGGGGTAATTGTTGAAAGAATTGATATACCAGCTAAGGATACATCACCATCAGGACAGGCATCAGCATCAGGATAGGCATCAGCCTCGTCTGCTCCACCTCCAGAGGATAAACAAAAGAATAAAAAGATCTTGAGGCCGGCTGTGGATATTGCAGGAGTGCTAGAGAAAGGCCAAACCTCACAGCAAATTATAGAAGAGGATATCCTTATTGAGGAATAGCCATTGAATAAGGAACCTGCAGAGAAGATAACTCTATGAGGCTCATAAGAAAGAGGAAAGCACCCTTGGTGGCATCACCACCTAAAAGGCAGAGAACCTCAATGAGGGGCGAAATAAGACATGACCCTATAATATTAAGGGGAGCAGGTAGTGAAGTGTTTAGAAAAGAGTTGCAACATGATGTACCACTTCCTACCATCATTCAGTTTAAAACTGAGAAGGTTGAAGAGTAGGTAAAAGAAACCACTGGAACAAGTCAAGGAAGTCCTGTCTCACTGGAGAACACTATGGACTTATCAGATGATGAAGTGGTAGAAAATGTAGCCTCTCAGCAAATGGAGACCCTCGCTTCAAATACTCGCATGACTCCTCATGGAACTCCATCCTCACAGAGGGTGATATTAGAAGAGTTGAAGAAAGCATAACAGGAAAAAGAGAACAGTCCAGAGAGGGTAGCCCAACAAATCAGGCTTGATAAGTTAGTTCATCAGGTGACCAGCCCTGCAGTGATAGACCTAACACACAGGGAGGATGCAAGTCCTAAAGATAAAGCAGGTGCACCTGAGAAAATAGAAAATATCAAGGTAGCCAAGCAGGTAGAAGTTGAAAGCCACACTTTAGATATGGGCCAACAACAACAAGATATATCTGATGAGCCCAAAATAGTGGAAGTCCAGCAAAAGGGGCGGGGAAGATAAAGATACATCAATTGATGATGCCCTTAAGACTCAAGAAACCTCAGATAATAAAGAAATATAGAGTCATGATGACCTAAAGACCTAGGAGGTAGATACATAAGGTGCGGATCATAATGTGATCCAAGATTAGGTAGATGCACCTAAGACAAATACAATGATATCCACAAATACAAATGTGCCTCAAGATGAGGAAATTACTAAGGTGGATGAAACAAAAGAGGATGAAGTACAAGATCAAATACAGGATCCTCCACCGCAAGAAGAGATTCCTCAGGAGGTGGTAGTAGAACAAGATCACCCTCATGAAGATCATCATGAGGAAGAAATGAAGAAGTCACCCTCTCCATCAAGAATAGAGATAGATACAGGAGATCAGGGTGGACATGATGATGATGGACACCAAGGATCTGGAGACCAAATACCTCAATGCATCGAGAAAGAGATAAGTATAGAATCTGGTTTTGAGATTTAGGAATTTGATGTCTCGACATTATTTTTAGAAACCATCATGAAGCCAAAGAGGAAAGAAATATTAACATCTACAATTAGAAGAGATCTTGCTACGGGTAGAAGGACTACCTAGGTGGCCCTTCCTATTGTTGAAAAGGAAAAAGGCATGATCACCCTGGAAGAATTCCTAATTAGCACAGTTGATTTGGGGTTTGCCAATGAATACCAAGAGGGTTAGGAAGAAAAAGATTTAATTGATTTTTTAACCCAATGGGTGAAAAGAGAAAAGGAGAAGAATAAGTAGCATAAGGAGCACATTGCCCAGCTGCATTCATATATAAAAGGGTTAATTAACCCTGATCATACAACATCAGATTAGGTAGTCCCATTGACTGCAATTTCACAAGATGAAGTTAATAAATTGGACCTCATGAAGCATGAGTTAGTGATAATGAGAAAATGGATGTCATCGGCACTATCAGGAGCTGAAGAAGTAGTGGGCACCTCTTTACAGAGGTGGAATTCTTTGGGTATCTCCAGGAAGAAAGTCAATAAATTACAGAATGATGCTGGAAGAAGATCATTCTAGTTGGAGAAGGCCTTGAGTGCTTTAAGTGAAATAAAGAGGATTAATCCTCAGATCTTGATAACTCATTAGGTGTTGAATAATAACACTATCATGCTGGTAGATATTTGGTATAAGGACATCAGATTTGAATGTGATGTATTGAAAAAGTACCGCAATAAATTGAGAGATATCAGTGTGAAGCTGCATGACATGATGTCTTATGAGGCATAAGTCCTGGAGGCATTAGAGGGGAAAGTATAAGGTAAAATTGAGAACCAAGACATGGACTTTGCCATGAAAGCTCTACACAATAATTTCCAGTCGATGGCTGGTGACCCTGTTAACCACCTGACAGAAGAAGTAATGAACAAGATCATGAGGATCAAGGTCAAGGTGGAGAACTACAATGAAACATTGAGCAGGAGGAAAAATAAATTAGAAACCCTTAGGGATAAGTTCCAATCACATAAGCATGCCATCAGCAAAGCCAAAACTCAGGATGGTGGAGAAATTGAAAGAGTAGTGGAAGCATATGAAGGTATTAGGACAATCATGCAGATCCATATACAGGGAGACATTCATCAGGATGATGAAGACACAGAAAGAGATGATCATGATGATCATGAAGATGAAGAAGAAGAACCTGATGAGTAGATGAAGATGCACCACAAAGGAAAAATATGCATCACGTACTTAAGAGGAAAATAAGTCATCTAGATGGTTGCCAGCTGGCAACTTGTGCCACGAGATATTGTTGACTAAGTCAAAAGAGAATGTGCACCGTAGATCTTAATTGAAAAATCTTGATCGTAGATCATGTGTAACCGCTCCCTCACCTTGTTCTATAAAAGGTGCAGGGATGCCTTGTTTTAAACATTCGAAGCTTAATTGAAATTTGTTTGCTGAAATATCAAGGCCTATTTCAAAGTTATTGTAAGCATACATATTTTTGCATACTTAATGAAAGAGAAGACTAGTCTGATTACAAATCATCATAAATTTTGAGTAATCTGTGTTTGAATTCTTGATATATGCTTTGATTTGCCACGTCCCTTGGAGTGCTCATCAGTCTGCATGTATTGTCTTCATTCAAATATCCTTTGAAGTTTGCATCATTTGTATCTAGCTGTGGAACATCCTGGTGAAAATATGGTTTGATTTCTTCTCCTAATGACAGTATCAAGTGTGTATGTGGCTTAATAGCTGAAGATTCATCATAATTTGAAGTATTCTTTTACATTTCTTTTAATTTCAGAATAATTCACCATCACAATTGCAAATAATAGATAATCAAAAGAAAATTACATGAAATATGTAGACATCTCGTAGATACTTGAAGATCTATAGCATATTTGAAGTTAAAGCATGTACAATTGACAAAAATCATGCAAAGATTTGAGTATAGACACACTATTTGTGGAAATATCTTGTGTAGATAACCTCCTGTGTAGCATCTTTACAGAAACAAAATCCTGCTGATGAGCAAACGTAAGGCCCCTGAATCGAAAATAGCAACACACATCAACCACTGAGTAACGTCAGTTGATTAAGAACTAATCCATGGAGACTTGGGATCATGAATTCTTTGAATTCATCGTATCTTTCAAGATGAGTAAAGGTTGATGTGTAACTTTTATTCTATGTTTGTTTATGACTAACATCATGATCAACAGTATGGCAGAGTATTATTTGGATGCCTTTAATGTCCAAGGAGGGCTACCTGATCAGATATTTGAAGAATAGCAAGGAGTTACATCTAAGCATGCATGTACCAGAATATGAGGAAGGGTTTCAAGATCTCTCCAATCAGCCCATGAACAACAAGGAGTTGCCTCTAATCATGCATGCACCATAATGTAAGGAAGGGTTGCAAGATCTCTCCAATCAGCCCATGCATGTGCTAGAGTCAGAAATTATGGAGGAGGTTGTTATTTCAAAGGAAGGTGAAGCATCAAAGTTTAAATTTTTATTCATCTTCTTCTCATGGTTTTCCTTTTCTTTTAGAAAGTTAAATGAATGGATCCATATTTTGAGAAAAGGAAGTTATTTTCCCCAACCAGTCAATGGTATTATGTAACCTAACTCTACATCACTAAGTAGAGTAGGTTAGGGTAGGTTTATTTTCTGCAAATAAGTGCTTTGCACATGCTTTTTCTATACAATTTTCTGCTTCCAAGAACTCTTGCAAATATTTTGGATTGTAGAAGTTGAAGACCTCTTTGCATGCATCATGCAAAACATGGGCTAAAAAGATGGATAACCAACTGGTGCATGATAGTCACATGGAAGACTAAGATGGACAGTAAGGTATCATCTATGGAGATTAGCAGAACAATAGCTCCAGAGATTAGCAGAGTATTAGCTCCGGAGATGAACAACAAGTATCAGCTCTAGAGATCAGCAGAGTATTAGCTCCAAGATTAGCAGCACACCAACTCCAGGGATCAACAGGGTATAAGCTCCAGAGATTATCAGAATGGCAAATCCAAAGATCATTAGAACTGTTCTAGAAAACACCAGAATAGCAACTATAAGGTATCTCTAGAGCAACTACAATAAAATCAAAGAGGTTACCTCAAAAAGATGATTATGAAGTACAGGAGGACCTGCAACCTCTCAAGTGTGGGGGAGATGATGAGACCATAAAGTGTATCATCTTTAGTCAAATAAAAGCATATATTTTCTCTTCATTAAATCAGTTTTTGAAGTGGACTTGAGTATGGGTTTGAAGATTTTTAGGTAAATATCAAATAAACTTGTCTAAATGCAACAATTAATGCCATGCATGAGTTTATCTTGATATTACATGTTCACCTCGAGATCAGCAATTATTTTATCAATAAAGTGCAAAGAAAGTCTATTTTATGTTAAGTTGCAGAGTTTCAGAGTTGCAAAGCTCCAGAGATGCACAGAGCTCTGGAGGTGCATAGAGCTTTGGAGATGTACAGAGCTCCAGAGATGGACAGAGCTCTGGAGATACATAGAGCTCCAGAGATGCACAGAGTGTCAGAGATGGACAGAGCTCTGGAGATGGACAGAGCTCCGGAGATGCACAGAGCACTAGAGATGGACAGAGCTCTAGAGATGCATAGAGCGCTAGAGATTGAAAAAGTGCCAGAGATGTACCGAGTGCCAAAGATGCACAGACCTCTGGAGATGTACAGAGCTCCAGAGATGCACAAAGCGCCTGAGATGCAGAAGTCAAAAAGGTAGTTTCAGTAAAATTGCAATAGCTCACTCATTTATGAATGAAAATTAGAATTTTAAAATGATCCAGAAAGCTTAAAGAGAGAGGAACAAATCTATGAAGGCATTTTGAAGAGATTCATTAAAATGAATAAATGGTTAATGATATAAGTTGACTGTTATAGAGCACGAAGATGCAAAACAGAAAAGTCAAGAAAACTAGTTTAAGTAAAACTGTGATATCTCTCTCATTTTTTAATGAAATTTAGAAATTCAAAATGATCTAGAAAGATGCAAGTTAGGTAAACAAAACCCAAAAATAAATTGAGGATATCTAGTAAAAAACTAAGTAGTTTATGACATAAGTTGACTATTATGCAAGCTCTGGAGATGTTCCAGAAATAATTTATGAAGTTGTTGCGGATTCTTCCAATCTACCAACACACACTCTGAGATTTTCTGAAGGATAGATTGACTATAATTATTCCTAAATTAATGGATCTAATTATGATTAATTATTCCATGCAAAGAATACACACTTAGTGTCATTATATGTCTTTCTAAAAGACTGCATGTTTTGCCTTGTAATCAGCAATTGTATAATCAGTTAACTAAATGAATAAGTTTAGTTAACTAGATAAATAAGTTTAGTTAGCTGCATGAATAAGTTCTCTACTCTAGAGAGACTCTCAATTAGAATTTAATAACCATAGTTATATATAGAGAACTATGGCATAGAATGGAGGGAGGAAAAAAAAGTTGTAAAAGAATTGTTTTGAAGAAAAAGAACTCTGTTTTTTTTCAGCAGCATGTACTTTGGATCTTGAAGGTTTTGAATAAAAGAAGTTGTTCTACAAATTTGTTGATTGCTAGAATTGACTAGTCTCTCTAGAGGAAGGAGCAAGGGCCCATTCTAACCGAAGGGTAGAGACTACATTTCTTAGTTTATGTAGTTGCTTTGTTGTTGTGCAATTCCTTTATTCAGAATTTCTTTAGTTGTTCTAGTTTTTTTATTCTAGAATTAGATTGGCTATTCAAGTTATTGCTTTCCTTAAATTAGGTTGTCATTTTCAGCAGATTTTAAACCTAGTTTGTTTCATGCAATTATTGTCAATTCCCTTTTGTAGAAAGGACTTCCATGCAAGTTATTCCTTCTCCCTTTTGTATATAGCTATGGACACCGCCTTGGATTGATATTTATTAAAATTAAATGATGATGACTACAATGACCCTTGTCAAGGGCCCTTTCTATGGTAGTACCTTTGTTAATGACTTCTTCAAAGGTAGATGCATAAAAGATTTGTAGGTGGAACCCTATTTCTTGATTTAGGTTAGTCACAAACATGGTGCCTAATTGTTTCTCAGGAACTGGCCAAGGGAGTTTGCTTGCCAAGCCTCTCCACCTCTACAAGAAGGAAGCGAAGGATTCTTCACCTTTTTGTTTTGTGTTGCAAAGGTCTGTCATAGAGATTTCATGTTTGAAATTATAGGAGAAATGATTGACAAATTTTTCTGCGAGCTCAGGGAAAGACCTAATGCCCGGGGGAAGATGTGTGAACCATTCAACGGCTTGACCACTGAGGCTTCTTGGAAATAGTCTCATTAGATATGTATTGTTGTTCGAGACTTCTAAGCAAGTGAGGTAGAACTCCCTAAGATGATCTCTAGGGTCTCCCTTTCCCCTATATTTGTCAAATTTGGGCATTTCAAAAATTTTGGGGAAAGGGCGCATGTACAATGTTCGATCAAATAGATAGGGACAAATATCCTCAAAAGAATAATGCTTGCATTTGCCCCCAGTTTGTATATCATCTACTTTTTGAATCAAGGTTTGTACAATGCTTGTGAGATCCAGGGTTGGTTGTGGTTGTGGTGCGTAGGTTTGTTGATTGATGAGATGTTGGAGATTGGGTGGGATTTGATGTTGGAGGTTTTGGGAGATCATGTTTTGGTACTATGGGGTGGTGTTTTGGTTGAGTTGTGCGAGATGTTGTTGGTAAGCATGGATTTGTTGGAGAATGTGGGGAGGTATTTGAGGATTGGGATTATGTTGTGTTGATGATGCTAGGGGGTTTTGAAGATACATGAGATTAGACAGATTGACATTGGATGGGTTGACGTTAGATGGGGTGACACGAGATGCTTTGACATTAGATGGGTTGGTCGTGTTGTAAGGTGGTTGTGAAAAAAATTGTCTCATGTAGGCTATGGTTTGAAGATTGAGTGGAGGCACACTTGTGGAAGCACTTGCGTGCATGGGATTTCCTTCGATGCCCAAGGTGATTTGAGGAATGGAAGGGTTTACGTTAGTTATGGTAGTGGATGTGATGATGGGTTGGGATGTGGTGGGATTGGAGACACTTGTGGGAATTGTAGATGTGGTAACATTAGAGCTTGTGGGGATGGTAGATATGACGAGAGTTGAGGTTTGAGAGATGGTAGGTTGGGTGTTTGATGTAGATGGTTGGGAGGATGTGGTAGGATTGTTGTTAGAGGTGGATGGTTGGGACGATGTCATGTTGAGGGGTGGTTGGGCACCAATTTTGAGGAGGTAGTCAAGATATTTATTTGGATCCGACCTTAGGACTTTGTCAAGCATGTCCATGTTATCAGTGTCTTGTCTAAAGCTCAAGACATCTAGATCATCTTGGGACATGATGGGGACATTTTGGGGTGGTGGTGGTGGTGGTTGCAAAAAATGGAAGGGATTTTCATTGGGATCATATGTTGGGATTTGAAAGATCGAAGGTGGGTTGTGTGTTTGGTTGATTGGTAGGTTGTTGTCATTGGTATTAGGCATTCCTATGCCCATATGTTGTCCAAAGTCTGCCATTGATTGATTCTTCTTGTGTTGTGATCTAATTATGGGCATGCAATTGTATGGATTTGATTTTGAGGTGGATGAAAGGGGGATGGAGACCTTAGAGAATCTTGGATTGATTTGTTGGACCCAAAGAAGGTGTGGTAGTGGAATGGAATAAAGGATGAAAGGGTGATTGTAGTGTGATAAAGGATAGATTTTTCACTTCTAAGATGATCCTTCAAAAAAGTGTCAATCTAGGGATGATAAGGGGGGTGATATTGGTGTTTACAAAAATTTGGACCAAAATGGTAGATAATAGATGAAGTTTGTTTGAGGATGTTTTGACGGAAGGGATTTTGATGTTGATTTGGAGGGTGAATTTTTTTAGATGAACTAGATGTTTGATATGAGAGATTAGGATGATGTTTTTGAAAAGGATTTGAAGGTCAACAAATGAGCTTAAGTAAGATCTAGTTTTGTGTCTCACAAATGGATGTTTCTCTTTGTTTGGGGTAGACTAATGACCTTACACAAAGAAGGATGATTATTTTACTTGAAAGGTTAACCAATGACTCTCCAAGCAAAATATGATGTAAAAGATGAAATCTAGATCTAGGTTTAGCTCAAGGGGATGACGAGTTTTGGGTTTTTTTTGTTGATGGTTCTTTGATGGGTGTTTGGATTTATAAGATTTTGGATATGTTTTTTATGAAAGAAGTGAAAGGATTTTGGAATGATTTTTTGTAATGAGGATGTTTTGTTTGGTCTAAAAGTATGCAAAGATTAATGAGGATGAATGGCTATGAAGTTGAGTGGATTATGGTATGGCAAGGGGCTCGATAATGATAATGATTGATTCTCTAAGGTCAAAATGAAGGTGTGATTGGAATTTTTTAGAAGAATATGGGTGGGGTATTGATAGATTTTTGGAAGGTGATTATAGATTATGGCGAAGCAGGTCCTAAAGATCACAATGAAATTTTCTCTAGTTTCAGGCAAGTCAATATGCAAATAGCACCAATCCACAGGTGAAATGGCACCAAAAGTAGATAGAGATGGTGCTGAAATAGGTCAATGTTGGTCGAGGCTCTGAAAAAGATGGATTTTGATGGCAAATTTGGATTTGTTTTGATATGAAGTTAGATCAAATGATTTTTATTATCTCTTGGCAAGTTTCTTGAAAGCACTTTAAGCACAATAACACACAATAACCAAGATTTTGTTTGTGAAAAGGATGTGAGATTTTCTTTAAACAAGCACTTTGCACAACCTAAGGTGAAGATAGGACAGTATTTGTTGAATCCCCTAGCTGCACCTATTCAAAGCGGGTAGCTCTAGGATCTTAGTAGCACCGACTCCCCCTTACAGTGCACTCACTTCTCACGCATACCAAGATCCAGGTTTCCACAAAGGCTTGTCCCTCACCAAACCTTAGGATCATCCCTGCTACCTCAGCTAAGAACCACATGAATCAGGGTTGCTTCAAAGGTTACCCTTCTGCGTCAACAAATAGAAGGTTTTTGGCTTGCTAAAACAAAGGTTCGTAATAAGTGCATTTGTTCAGGTGGCCATACATGCGGCAACGCTACTCTCTGTTATAGAGTCTCCTAGCCTCCAAGGGTTATGCCTTGGAGGGTTTTGGGGGAGGTTGGCTGTCGATATGACACAACAACACCTATTGCTTACGACTTTCATCACAAACACATTATTTTATATAGCAGCTCAAAAGAGCTTAGCTTTAGCTTATTGCCGCTTGGGTCATTCCCACCTTTTGAAGCGAGGTGGTAGGCCCTCTAAAAGATTAACAAAAGCAACACAACCACAAAAATACTTTTGATCCCCAAGTTCATACAAGGATGCGAGGGGAGAGCATACGTATATTTTGTGCTTGTGTCATGCTAAACAAGGTTCATTTTTAGTTCTTTGGATTATGTTGGGGGTGATTTATGCAAGTGTTGTGAGAAGTTTTTGATTCCCAAGACCACCAATGGTGCGAGGGAAGAGCATACACTTTTCACCACACAAACATTATCACAAAACACTTCACACAACTGATTTGTTTTCTTGTTTAGATGAGTGAAAAATGTGGATTGTTGTTCTTTTTAATCCAATGAGTTATGATGCACTTTGTGGTTCTTTTTAAGCCCAAAATTGAAATGTTTGTAGATTGTTGGCAAGCACATGTTAATTTTAGAGCACCAAGTTCAAAATGTTGTTTAAGCTAAGGCACACAAAGATTTTGTTTGTTGTTGATCAATTTTAGTACACCAAATTGAAATGTTGTTTCTAAGATAACATACAAGGGTTCCTTTTAAGCACCAATTGAAGTGTTTGCTTAATCTAGAGATGAAAAACCCTGTAAGAACTTGTTAGTGGCTCTAGAATGATGGTGATGACTTGTAAATAGCTTATCAGTTCCTGCATAGAACCCAAGGTTAGCCTGTAAAAATAGCATTGAAACAAAGACCAAATGGCGCTAGTGTCAACCGTAAATGGCGCTACTGACAGAAACTGACCTAAAAACCTGACGCCCTAAAATTTAGTGCTGATATACGTACAGATAGCGCTGATATACAACATAGCGCTAACATAAGATACATAATGTATCAAAATATAAGATAACACTAAAACAAGATATAGAATGCACTAGAATACAAGATAGGACTACAATATGTTAGAGAAGGCATTAAAACTAACTATGGCACTAATATTTATATAACAAGGTGCCACTACATGTGCGGTTGAATGGTCTGGTCGACAGTGTAATATAGCGCCACTCTAGGTATCGATAGCGCTGATACGAGGTTGAACTTGTCAGGCCTGCAAAGCAAAGGTCTTCCTAACCAAAATAGAGGGTTAAACTGTAAAGAAAGGGGTCTTTTTAGTCTTGTTAGCCTACTGAATGGAAACCAAGACAAGACAAAAGTCAAAATGTATGTTTGGTCCTTAAGAAAATTTCAGCATGACCTCCCCCTCTTCGTACAAGATGTCTACAAAAACAAAGAGTGAATAACCTCAAAAAATGGTAGGAAGACCAAAAAGCAGCAGATATGTGTGAGTACAATCTAAGACAAAAGTGCCATGTTAAATAGTGCTAAAACAACAGATAGTGCTAAAATGTGCCACAGATGGCGCCACTGCGCAGGTAGATAGCGCCACTCCTGTAAAACACATCTCAAACAACAAAACTCACAAAAAATGATTAGATATAGACCTTGCGGGTCCCACCAGGCATGCCAAATGTGATTAGTGAAATCAAAATGAGATAGAAAACACAAAACAAGTGCATGAAAACAAATGTTATACCTCACTATGACTCATAAATCCAAGATAGGGTTGTAGAAGCATTGCACCCAAGAGCTTCTAGATATACCCTAGATAAATGAATTCAAATGTGAAATGCTCTATCTAAATGCAACTCACAAGCTAGCTCAATAGGTATTTTGACATGGTAACATTACTTAGAAATTGGATGATCAAATGGCTTGGAAGATGTTGTATTTATAGATATTTTGGAGAGATTTTGATCCAAGGGTTGAGATTGATTTAGGAGATCAATGGTGGAGGATAAAGATGATGTGGAGGGCCTAGATTTTATCTTGGAGGATGGAGGGCTAGGAATAAAGATAAATTTTATATTCTTTTTAGGAAAGGGGTGGATTAAATGAGGTTGGGTGAGATGGATTATTTGTGAATTAAAAATTCACATGGGGAAGGGTAAAATGAATTAAAAATTCATTTAGGGAAGAGTGGATATAAATGAGGCATGGCATGGGTAAGGGGTGTAAGAGGTATTAAATGTGATGTTGGACACATTTTTATAAAAAAATTGATTTATATGAGATATATTTCAATTTTTTATTTGGAGGATGTGGGGAAGGGTGTTAAGCTAGGTTTGACCACTTTAATTAGGGTGATTAGCCTAATTAATTTAGGTCTAGGGGATAGGTAGGCTAGGGTAGCTAATTAAATAATTGCTATTTAATCAACTAGGCTAGGGATAGGTTAATTAATAGTCTAAATTAATTAGTTAAACATGATTTACCTAATTAATTGGATTTACTAAGGTAGAAATTAACCAAATAAATATTGCATATTTATTTAATCAATTGGCTAAGGTTTGAACTATTGAATTAATAAAATTAATCTAATTGTTGGGGATAGAATGATGAAAAATTTGGTGATGAAGGGATAATTAATTAAATAAAAATTTAATTAATTGATTAGAAGGGAAATTAGTAGGTTTAGGGATGTCGGGAGTTAGTTTGACGATGAAGACATTTTTAGGTGTCTACAGATGGATATAGGATTATGGATGGGATCAAGGTGCTCATAGATAGCTTATTTATAGGTATCATCTTGATCATAAAGAAGGTAACTATTATGGATAGGTTGAATTTGGATGGCTTGCTCATAAATGGTTGTAGGGAGATGGATAAGATCAAGTGGCTCATGGATAGGTGCATCATCATGGATATCATCTTGATCATGGAAAAGATATATGTTATGGATAGCTTGCATAAAAGTGATTTGATCTTGAGTTGGACTAGGGCTTAATGTTTCCACATGCTTAGGATTAAACCTTTGACATACCTCTTGGGTTGCTTGAATGGAATTGGATGACTCTTGGATAGGCTTGACATATTCTTGGGGGTTATTGACATGAAGGTACAATATCTCTTGACTTGGGTTCATGATAGGCTTGATTGTTTGTGGGTCACATGATGGGCTTGAAAGGCTAGGCATGTTAATGGAGGACTCTTGGATAGGCTCAAGGATAGGTGTTTGACATGGGGGTGTTCTATTCCTTGCTAGTAGCCAATGGATCACATCCTTTGCAAGGGTATGGGTGAATGGGCAATATAATGGATGAACAATAAGGGTAGATGGTGTTGTAGACTTAGGATCATGATTAGGTTGAGGGCTAATTGGATTGGATGGATTAGGATTAGGATTAGAGGGGGTGATACATGGGATTTGGATGATGTGGCATGATTTCTTATTGTATGTTGATTCACCTTGTAAACAATTTGGAAAAATATGGGGCATTTATTTGTATCATGGCCTTTGGTCCTATGGTATGCACAATAATCACGCTCATCATATGGACTTTCTTCACATGGTTTGACTTCGGGAAGTTGAATAAGTTTTGCTTCAAGCATCCTTTGTAAAACTATCTCAGTCGTATCCTTTGGTGAAGCATTAGAATGAGATGGTGATGAAGGTAATGGAGGGCTTGATGGGTTAGAAGATGGAGGGATTAATGGACTAGGAATGGGATCACATGGTGTTGTTGGGATAGAACTAGTTGGCTCATGTGTTGGCATGTGATTGGATGGTGGAGGTCATTCTAGATTGGTATCTCCCTTGTCAAAGGTAATTAAATCTTGCATAGGATAACTTGGACTCATTTGGTTTATGTACAAGGGGCCACTTGGACTTGCATGTGCTTCTTGTTGCAAAGGTGGATCTAGATCTATCAATGATACTTGGTTGTTTTGTGGATGGGTTTGGTGATGTGTTGGAATGTTAGAATGAGGAATTGGATAATTTTTGGGTGGAGGTTGATATGTTGATGTGGCATTGCCATGATGTGTAGATAGATGAGGTTGGTATGAAGTTAAGGTGGATGACACATAGGATTGAGGAAGAATTTCTTGAGGTTGAGATGGTGTTTGGATTTGTTGTTGTGATATGATTTGTTGTTGTTGGAATTGTTGAATGGGATGTTGTGATGGTTGGATTTGATGAATTGGTTGATGTTGTTGTGGTTGGAATTGTTGATGTGATGATTGAAATTGTTGAATTGGTTGATGGTGTTGTGGTGGAGGGATTGCATAGGGTAATGGTTGGTGTGAAGTTGAGGGTGATGACATGTAAGGTTGAGGTGGCATTGGTTGTTGATAGTGAATGGATAGAGGATGATGTGCTTGTTGGGTTTGTGATTGACAAGTGGCCATGAGGTGTTGTACTTGTGCTATGAGTTGTCACAGTTGAGGCGATTAGGTTGCTTGAGGTTGAATTTCTTGGATGATGGTTTGTAGTCTTTGAATGATTCCTTGGTTTAGGGGTTGTGGTTCTTGGTAAAGTTTTTGGAGGAAGTTTTGGAATTTGGGTACTATGTCTTCTGATGTTGGCATGTTGTCACACAAGTGTTTAATCCTTAAGACCTTTTTGACAAGTGCTTAGTTATGATGTGGATGACTCAGACAAAGTTGATTTGATAATTAGGATGAAGGCGACTAGGATGAAATTAATTTGGATATGATTAGGATGATGACTTGTTTATGTGTTTGGTGTTTATAGCTTGATTTAGCAATGTTCAAACAAATGATTATGCTTATACACACATGAATCACTCAAAATGTTTGTCCAAGATAGCCTTATATTGTGGTTTGAGTTCAAATGAGTCATCTATTAACTGATTGTGATAGATATCTATCAGCTTGGATTCCCCAAAATCTTCAATATTTGCAATGAATATATGCCCTAACATCTTCAACATGCAAAACCCCATACAGAATGCTGAAAAATGCCCCTAAGAGATCCACTTCTAGAGATTTGTAGGGGTGTTTCTTAAATTTGGGGCGAGGCTTGTTAGTTTAGGTTTTTATTTCCTAGTTGGGTTATTTATTTTTCCCTATATTCCTAGGTTTTTCCTTCACTTCTATTAATCTCGCTTAGGTTAATAAAGCATGTCTTATTAGGTGTGTGGTTGCGAGGTGTCACCTTCCTACATGTGAGCATCCATTAGCTATCTTGGGAAGATACTTTGCTATCTTTAGTCTGATAGATGGTTGCTCCTCATTGGTCGATGTTGCCACCTCCTCTTTCTTCCTAGTCTATATAAGCATGCTACCTGGCTTGTATTTGATATCTTTTTCTTTTGCATCCTCTTAATGCTATTTTGCTTCTAGCATTTGCATTATTCTCTTGGAGACTGGCTCTATGTTGCTATTTTGCTTTCATATCATTTACATTCATAGTTTAGATATATATTCGTTTGCACTAGTTTTATGGGTTATTAATCTTTTCAGATTCTAACATGGTATCAGAGCTATTCTATGTGCAAGAGTAGATTTTAGTTTCCATAGTTGAGAGATTCGGGGGGGGCTAATAAATCTTATTACAGTTTTTTAAAAAACCTAGTATGCTCTTCTCTTGCATCTTCGGATGATGTTGAGAATCAGAAAAGTTTGACAGAAACTTTTTTAATCTCTGGGGTTTGCACATGTGTTTTATGAAATATGGGTGATTGCAGCATTTCTAGTTATACTGGCAGCATTTCTGACTATTCCAATGCATCCAGGAGGCTTGAGAAAGTTAGATTTGACTTTCGTTTCATTGAAATCAGAGATTGTCATACACAGTTGTGGAACCAAGGTTTTGAGCTCAAATCTGACAATTAGCTTGCATATTTGGTCTTTTGAATCAACATTGTAGGTTCTAGCATCTGATTCAGCCTTTACATGTTATTTTTTGGTTGCTGGGGTCATTTTTTTATAACTAAAGGTGTTCTGTTTACACTGGAGCAACATCTTCTGTACATCTGCAAAAAAATGGTTTCTGGGTTTTGTTTGAAACATAGAAAAACCATCTGGGTATCATTCTATTTTTGCATGCAGTTTGTATATTTTGCAGAAACATGCTTAGAAAGCTACAACAGGACCCCTCTCTGTTGGTAGTTGAAAATTTGAAGGTAGTTTTCAAATGCACCATTCTTGCTCATATGGACTCCTTTTCCCATGAAATGTTTTTTGATTTTGGCTTTTTTTTTGTGCTCTATGCACTAGTGTAGACGTTTTTTGATTTTGATGTTAATAGTTTTTAGAAATTGTAGATTCTCAGTCGTGACATTGCACAGTTCTTATTTTGGGAACTTCAGAGGATCATAACTTTTACATACGACCTCGTATCAAGGTGATTCATTTTTTGAAAGTGCATGATTTTTTGAGTAGATCGTAGTGGTGCTGTTTATTTCTCTGAGTATTGTGCCGAAGTTGTATTTTCAGCATATGCTCTTCATGAGGGTTTTGTAATGCATTGAAATCAAGACCACTTAGTATTTCTTGCTAGTTGCAGTTGTAAACGCACTAATATAAAGTGCCAAATCATATTTTATTTGGGGGGGTCCTTTGATTGAGTGAAAAGGGGGGGTTGTCTTGGTTGGGTTCTCTTCTTTTCGGCACTTCTTCTTTGCATTTCTTCATCATGGATCAAACAAATCTGCCCATCCTAACTCCATACAATTACTTTGAGTGGAAATCACTCATGACAATTCACTTAAGGAAAGCTGGATTAAATAGGATAAATATGGGATTTGAAATTGAACCTACTAAAGATGAAGATAAGACTAAGTGGTTTAACAAATGTGATGAGGCATATGGAACATTGTGTTTGTCTATTTCTCCTAATTTTCTCTTTCACATTGAGTCTTTGAATACACCAAATGAAATCTGGACAAAGCTAGAAACACTATTTGGCACATAAGATTCAATGAGGGGTCATATGTTGGAAAATGAACTAATTAGTTTAAGTCCAGGCAATTTCAACACAATCCAGGATTTCTTCACTAAATTGAAATCACTAAGGCTGCAGTTAAAACAATGTGGAATTGAAAAGAAAGATGAACAACTGATTCTTAGTATTCTCTCTAAGCTAAGTTCAGAATATTCTATATTTCTTTCTACCTTCTATGCTACTAAGGGTGCACTTGGTACTCAATTCACCATGCCATCTTTAGATGATTTTGTTGTCAATCTCACTTAGGAATAGGACAAGCTAATCTAGATGGGCATTCTTAAGTCCTCTAAGTTACATGCTTTGGCTGCCAACCAAGGCACAAAAGAACAAAAAAGACAAAGTAGTAACAACAATAGTAAGGATAAGAAATAGAAGAATAGCAAGGAGAAGAAGGATCAAATATCGATTGCCTCAAAAGCAACTAATGAGACCTAATCTTCCAAGGGTGACAAGCCTAAGAAAGAGAGGGTCCAATGTGCCTATTGTAAAAGACCCTGTCATGATGAACATAAATGTCTGAAGAAACAAATTGATCACTTGACACACATTCTTGAGAAGAATAATATCAGTGTACCTAAGTCTGTCAAACAGAGTTCTAATGAGGGGTCTAATAAGGCAAAAGAAAATAGCAAGGGGAAAGAAAAGGGCAAGGCCCTTGTTGCAGTTGCTTCTTCACCATCCACTTGGGTTCTTGATTTGGGTGCTTCACACCACATGGCTTCATCTAAGGAAGAACTTGCATCTTTGGAGCCATGTACTATGCCTTCTATTTTGATGGGTGATGACACTCCTGTTGAGGTGTCTGGGAGAGGGTCTGTTGATGTGGGGGATGGCACATTCCATGATGTTCTTTGTATGCCCTCATTATCAACTAATCTCCTATCGGTATACCAGATCACTCACATAGGTTTAGGCAAGTGGGTTGAGTTCACACCTAATTTAGTGGAGATTCGCGAGTTGCATAGTGGTTCTATAGTTGCAGTTGGGAGAGTAGATCATTGGTCACAGCTCTATCTATTTTCTCACTTTGTTCTTGATCCTGCTTTGACTATTTTGCTCACTCATTCTAATAATGTTAGTAGATTATGGCATGAGCGGTTTGGCCATCTTAACTTCCGCTACTTGCAGTAGCTCAACCCGTAGAGCATGGTCACAGGGTTGCCTTCAGTTTAGTTTTTAGGTGGTGTTTGCCAAGGATGCATTCTTGGTAAGCATCCTAAGGAAAAGTTTGGCAAAGGTAAGGCATGGAGAGCTTCACAGATACTAGAGTTAGTTCACAGTGATTTGGCTGGTCCATTTTAGCATCCTTCTTTCAGCAGGGCTAGATATGTCCTCACATTCATTAATGACTTTTCTCGATATACTTGGGTATACTTTCTCAAACAAAAGTTTGAGGTATTTGATCACTTTTAGGACTTCAAGACTTTTGTAGAAAAGCAATCTGGGAAAGCCATCAAAGTTTTGCACACTGACAATGGTGGTGAGTAGGTCAACCATCAGTTTGATAGGTTTTGCACTTCAGAGGGGATTGATTTGCAGCATTCAGTTCCATACAATCCTCAGCAGAATGGTGTAGCAGAATGGAAGAATAGGTCCTTGAAGGAAATGGTGAACTGCATGATTCACTCTAGATTTCTTGCACCACAGTATTGGGCAGAGGCCATTAATTGTGCTTGTTATATCCAGAACCGTGTTCCTCACCGAGCCTTGAAGGGAGTCACTCCTTTTGAAGCTTGGAGTGGTCAGAAACCATCAATTAAGCACTTTCAAGTTTTTGGTTCTCCTGCATGGGCCCACATTCCTACAAAGAAACGCAAGGCCTTGGATCTGCAGAGTAGACCTTGCATATTTGTAGGTTATCCTAATGGTGTGAAGGGTTATCAGTTGCTCCACCCTACTACACATGAGTTGTTCATTGAGAGGAGCGTTCAATTTGAGGAGGGTTCTTTGAGCTCACTTTCTATCGCTTCTCCAACTCCTTCTACTTTGACATTAGAGTCACTTGGGATACATGACAGATCTTCTGATGAGTCAGATTCATCTAAGCAGTCTTCTACCTCCACTTCTGATGTAGAGAGTGATTCAGAGGACTCACCTCCTTCCTCTCCTAGTCATCATTCAGAGGTTGATGATTTTCCTCCAGATTCTCCATCTTCCAGTCCACTTTGGGCTAGACAGACCTTGCAGTCTGTAGATGATTGGGTTGGGGATCCATCAGACACCAGGCAGACTCATTCACAGTTCCAGGATGCTCCACATGTCTTCATTGCTACTACCTCAGATCCACAGTCTTTTCATGAGGCTTCTGGTATTCCTGAGTGGGATACAGCTATGCAAGAGGAGTATAGTTCCTTGATGAGGAACCACACTTGGGATCTTGTCCCTCTTCCTAAGGGAAGAAAACTTGTTCGATGTAAGTGGATCTATCAGACAAAATTTGTAGCAGATGGGTTAGTTGACAAGCATAAGGCTCGCTTGGTCACCAAAGGATTCTCCTAGGTTCCTGGGATGGACTACTCTAAGACTTTTGCGCTAGTTGTCTGAATGAATTCCATCTGACTTGTTCTTGCCATTACTATAGCTAATCATTGGGAAGTACACCAGATGGATGTGAAGAGTGCTTTTCTTCATGGTGACCTTTAGGAGGAGATCTACATGGAGTAGCCACAAGGGTTTCTTTAGGATTCTTCACTTGTGTGCCATCTTCGGAAGTCTCTCTATGGCCTCAAATAGGCTCCTCGGGCCTGGTATGCCAAGATGGACTCATTCCTTCTATCAGTTGGGTTCACTCAGTGCCATTCTGATCCCAATGTCTACATTCTGTAGTAGGATGATTCACTCCTATTTCTAGTTCTATATGTTGATGACTTGCTGATCACAGGGAGTTCTTCATCCACCATTGGGGCTGTCAAAACTGCCCTTCATGACAAGTTTTTGATGACTAACTTGGGCTTGTTGCATTACTTTCTCAGGATTGAGATCTTTCAGTCTTCTTCCGGGATCACCATCACATAGTCCAAGTATGCTCTAGATTTGCTCTCGAGGTTTCATATGGCTGACTGTAAGCCTGCTCTGACTCCCTTTCTTTCTGGAGTCAAACTTGAGGCTCAGTGTTATTCTCCACTTGTTGATGGCACTTTGTACCGATAGCTTGTTGGGAGTCTCATTTATCTGACTCATATGAGACCTAACATTTCATATGCTGTAGGCATGGTCTCTCGATTCATGCAGGAGCCTCATGAGCTGCACTAGAAAGCAGCCAAGTGGATCCTTCACTACATTCAGGGTTCTCACAATTTTGGGATTCACTATGTAGTGGGCATTGAGCTTGACTTGGTGGGATACACAGATTTAGATTGGGTAGGCGATTCTTAGGATCGCAAGTCTACTTCAGGTTACAGCTTCTCACTTGGTTCAAGTCCTGTTTGTTAGTCGAGCAAGAAGCAGTCTGCTATTGCTCTATCCTCTACTGAGGCTGAGTATCGGGGGGCTATGAATGCTGCCACTGAGGCCATTTGGATTCAGAATCTTCTCATTGAGTTTGGTATCCAGATCAAATGGCCAGCAGTCATATTTTGTGACAACAAGAGTACCATTCAGATCTCATAGAATCTGGTCCATCATCAGCGGACCAAACACATAGAGGTCCACATGCACTACATCTAGGAGCTCATCCATGGCCACGTCATTGACCTTTGCTACTGTCTGACTTCTGAGTAGGTTGCTGATATCTTCACCAAACCCTTCACTGAGAGCAAGTTCCTTCATTTGCGAGCTTTACTGGGGGTGCAGGATGCTTCATCTTTTGGGGGGCTTCTTCCTCTCACTTGGAGTCTTGACTCTCTCTACTTTTGGGGGGTCTCTTCTCTCTCTCTCTCTTGGGGGAACTTTATGTACATGGGTACCTCATCAGGCTTGATTTGTCAGGACCCATTTCTACATCCACCTAAGCTTCGCTTATGGGGGGCTGTTAGTGTAGGTTTTTATTTCCTAGTTGGGTTATTTATTTTTCCCTATATTCCTAGGTTTTTCCTTCACTTCTATTAATCTCACTTAGGTTAATAAAGCATGTCTTATTAGGTGAGTGGTTGCGAGGTGTCACCTTCCTACATGTGAGCATCCATTAGCTATCTTGGGAAGATACTTTGCTATCTTTAGTCCGATAGATGGTTGCTCCTCATTGGTCGGTGTTACCACCTCCTTTCTCTTCCTAGTCTATATAAGCATGCTACCTGGCTTGTATTTGGTATCTTTTTCTTTTGCATCCTCTTAATGCTATTTTTCTTCTAGCATTTGCATTACTCTCTTGGAGACTGGCTCTATGTTGCTATTTTGATTTCGTATCATTTGCATTCATAGTTTAGATATCTATTCATTTGTACTAGTTTTCTGGGTTATTAATCTTTTCAGATTCTAACAAGGCCTATCAGAAATATTTAAAACATTCAGAGTAGCCATCTTAAAGATTCAGAGAGAGAGTTTGATCAAGAGCAAAGAAAACCTTTTACGCTTCTAGGTTTCACAGAATGAGCTAGATCAGATTGCTGGAAGAATTGTCTTCTGTGGTTGATCTTTGAGAGGCTTGAAATAATTTGTTTGTAGAGCTCTTTTTCTCTTCTTCTCGAGTGCAAATGTACAAGTGACGAGCAAATAAACCCTTTTATCTCTAAGAAAACCCTAATTCCATATTGCATTAAATGTGCAACTTAAGTTATTCTGGTTGCCTTGTTCTCCTTCTTCTGAGAAGGATCTTTTCCAGATCACTGAGATACATTTAGAGTTATTCTCAGTGATTGATGACAATCTATCTTCCTTTATCCAAACATTTGATCTATCTGTAGATCAAGATACCTCAAATTTGAATCATACCAGATCTAACTATGAAAAACCTATTCTTACCGGATGACTGTTAAACCAGATTAATCTTAGATGATTAACCTCTTCAAATTCATTGTGGATCTTCCATATATTCCCAAAGGGTTATTTAGATGTTTCTCTGAGAGCCCTTTTAGTCCACAACCTTTCATGTGCCCCTTTCAGGCACCTATTGACGGGCTGGGGGAAAATATTTTTGTTTTGTTACTCCCCCTCAGCTAGAGCTCATCTATTTAGTTTCCAGAAGGAATATCAACACCAGATTCTGGTGCGGATCCATCCCCATCATTTTCTATACTTCTCTTTACCCATATCTTGTTCATCTCTCTTTGAATTTCATCCACATTCACTTTTCCTTTTGCTTTGTCTTGGTTTTGATTATGATGCACCAGACCCTTTTTATCCTGATTCTTACTTCTGCAAAATTTGGCAATATGACCGAATCTATTGCAATTGTAACAAACAATATTTCTTTGCATATTTGACTGATATCCTCTTGATCTACACTGATTAGCCATATGTCCCATTCTATTGCATGCAAAACATCTACCATTGAATGCATTGTTCATTTGCATATTTCTACACTTATGAGATTTGTGACCATACCTTTTACAATTGAAACACTGTCTGGAGAAGGATTAATTAGTCTAGTTCATTCTTCTTCTGCATTGATTTGATTTATGACCAAAGTTATTGCAGTTGTGGCAGTATCCATTGAAAGATGGATATCTTTGAGCATTTGGTTGCCTTACCGGAGGTCTTCTAGGTTTGTTCCTTAGATTTTCTGATCTAGAGTTCTTCTGACTAGATCCAGAGCTTTCACCTTTCTCATACCCCTAGTCTTGTTTGTCATCTACCCTCTTTTGGCTTTGAAGAAGAACTTCAAGTTGAGCAGAGCTTATCTTAAATTTCTCTTTGTATTCATTTGTTGTTTGAAGATCCCTTTTAAGAGAGTTAATTTGATTCTCAAGTTGTTCTTCATTATCTCTAGCTTCTTCAAGATCAGATTCTAGATGCTTGATTATTCTATCCATTTTGTGGCAGTCTTCTGACTTCTCCTTGAGAGATTGTCTTAGATCATCTTCAGTTTTTCTTTTCTCTTCAATTTCTTGGGTGAATTTCATAACTCTTGATTCCATTTCATGTCTTACCATAATGACCTCTTTTGATAACTTTTCACATAACTTGGTTTTCTCCTTTAGATCTTCATTTGTATCATTGGCTTCACCTTGACGTGCTAATTGTTGAAGTAGTTCTTTTCTCTTTTTCATAGAGGTACTTAGTTTCTCTTTTAGTTCATTTATGAAATCATCAGCCTGTTTGAGTCTTTCCTTCAAGTTGTTGACTTCGGAGTGAGATTGCTCAAGATCATCTAGGGTAGACTGAAGTTGTTCCCTCATACCATACATATCCATTGAGATTCCCAAATCTTCCTCAAGCTGTTAGGATCTTGTTTGGAGGAGCTTAGCTCTGATACCAATTGTTGATAACTGAGAGGGGGGGTGAATCGGTTATCTTAAGTACTTCAACTTTCTGATCTTTCTTAACAATTAATGCAACATCAAATCATATAAGCAAATATAACCATGAAATAGAAATAACATCAATACACATGACACAATGATTTTGATGTGGAAAACCCTGTTAAGGGAAAAACCATGGGGTGATTAACCCAAGATGTATTCTCTGTTAAAAGAATAAGATAGTACAAGATAGCACTTCCCAATTAGGGCTCACTGCCCGAGCACACTACTCACAAGAGGCTCACTACCTACAATAGTTTATATAAAGAAACTAGAGACTTGAACTGATGAGAAGCATCCGCATATGCTTAGGTTCAATTCTAGTTAAGCTCAATACACTGATCTACTGCACTTCATTCTTCCTCTACCTTAGTGCTGCTATTCTATCACATACCGAACCTCTATCTTTATTTCCACATTGTTCTCTACTCTTCTTCGCACTTCATACACACACCACACTACTGTTTACATCCAAATCCATCTTGTATATATATCCACACCAATGATTTCAACACCTTTCTAGTCGGCATCCAGAATAGTCCATATTATCCAAAACTCTGTTCTGTCAGCTGAATCCTTACTTATCAAGTGATGTGTATCAAGGAGATGCTTATAGACGTCATCAATCATGTTGGCCAATCATGAATGATACCTCAAGAAACTTGATCACCATCAATATCTCATATGGAAAAAGGTCTAATTCTTTGTCGGTCAGTTCTTCCTCAGTCTACTTTGTCAAACAGGAGCCCAACACTTAGGAGTTCATATCTCTTTACTCTTTCATCACTGGAGGCTCAATCTCTAGAATCTATTAGTCATGATACTCCTCTTAACTTTCCCAAGTCCGTACTTTGCTGAGATACTCCCTCTAGGAGATCTGGACCTGATTGTCAGACCTAGCTGCATGCTCTGTTCTTGCTTATCAGACCACAACACTCTTCAATCTGACTTCTGGTATAGGTACACTATGTCCTACGAATGGGTGGGAAGATCTTTGTTTCCATCAATGACAACACTCATGAAGCTAAACTATGTCTCTTGCCAACAATCTCCCCCTTTGGCATTAATGGCAACACTTAGTGAAAAATGACTAAGTGTCACACTACACTCCCCCTTGGTTGATGCTCCATTCTAATGTACATTTTACCAGAGCTCCCCCTTAGTTGGATTCCACATTTTTCACTGCTCCTCACTTCCCCTTTGACATCAATGGCAAAGGGTAGGGTTCCCACACCAAAATTTTCAAGAAAAACAATCTATACATATCCGCATAAGTATATATACAGGTTATACTTACATATACTTGAGTATGTCTGCAAAAGTATTCTTCAACTATACAACTTTTGTCACCCAACTCTGCTTCATCCTGTCTAAAATTGAGATGTGACCACTCAACAGGAATGCAAAAGCTTCTACCCTTTTTAGATCTTTCGGATCATTGGTCCGGGCTGTTGTTTGAGCATCAGTTAGGGCTTCATGCATAGCCTCTAACTTAGGGATAATGATCCCTCTAAGTTCATTCAACCTGTTTATTCTATTTTTCTTTTCCTTCTCAAGCTTATTTATTTCATCTATGACTGCAATAGTCTGACACTCTTGATTTACTATGGAGGAGGAGAGAGGATCAAAACTTTGAGATAAACTTAACAGTTTATCCTTTTGCTCTTTTACTTTCTTCTCAATATCCTTGGTCACTTTAGGCCAGGATAAACAAAATTTATAGATATCTCTACCATCTTTAAGAGCATTTTCCAATCTCTTTATTCCAATATCCAAACTCTCCTATCATTTGTTATTAGACCCTGCACTTTGGAGAATCTTTTTCCCAAAAACTCCTTCCGGACCTTTTCTTCTGCTGACTTCTCTAAGGAATCAAAATGCATATGAACAGAATTTACAAGAGACTTTAGATTACCAGATATGGAGGCTAAAGAATCTTTTTGGAAGGATGGCATGATCTTCTCCAATACACCAGATGCAGCTTCTATGAGCTCACAGTCTTCTATGTGAGATTTCAGGAGTTTTTCTTTTGCCTTTGCTTGAGTAAACGATGCTAGCTTCATGGTGTGAACTAGGGAGAGGGAGTCAAAATTGAATGGTCCTTGAAGCAGTTCCAGTTCATCAAATTCTATCATCTCTTTGGTCAAGAAATCTTTAACTGCTTCTGCTGTGTCTCTTGCTGGGGACAAAGTTTTCTCCCCTTCTATAGCCTTAGCACTATCATCTGTGGTCTTTTCTATTCGACCTTCTTTGCTTCCCTTTACTTGTTCTTCTTGACTTATGCTCTCTTCTTTTCTGTCTTCTTCTTCATGAACTTCCTCTTTCGGAGCAGAGGAATCTAAGTTTTTAGCTTTCTCTTCACTTGTCTCCTTTGCCTCTTCTACCATTGTCTCAGTAGATTCTTCTTTGTCATCCATGGCAGAGGGATCATTACCAAAGTCCTCTATAATAGGAATATTGAATCTTTTGTATGCATTCTAGAGGATGTCTTCTATTTCTTGTGCCACCTTGTCAGTTTCTCCAATCATTAGCTGATTCATCCTAGCTTTTCTTTGGAACTCATCCTTGCAATCTTTGAAGATCATATTCTTTTGCTTAGGAGTGATGGAAGAATAGAGTTGAATGGCTATCTATTCATGGATCTCCATATCCTTTGCTTTAGCATTATTCTTTCTGATTTCAAGTTCCTTCTCAAGGCTTTTAGGAATTAGAGATATGATTTCGATGAAATCTTTGTTGTAGATATTCAAATACCTAACTATGGCATCTTTCAGGATCTTCCGGTCAGCTTCACTACATTCATCATAGAATTTTGTTAATGTTTTCAGGTTTGCATCCACAGTAATTGCCTTGATGACATCGTCAAGAGTAGGCTTCTCAATAGTTTTATCTGTCTTTTCTTCTTCCTTGTCTAGACCAGTAGAGGACTCTTCAGATACTTTCTTCTTCTTCTTCATCTTCTTGATCTCTTCATCAGATTCTATCTCTTCATCATCTTTGAGGCTTGTGTATGATCTTGTAGCCTTTGTCTTAGTTCTCTTTTCTCCTTTACCGGATGATTTTGCTTCCGATTTTGATGCCTTTGAGCTCTTAGCAGTGGTAGGTGCAGAGCTCTTAGAGGATCTGGTTCGGGAGGGGGCTTCTACTAGAGTACTCTCCTTTTCTGCTTCTTCCTTTTCTTTCTTTGCCCTTTCCATCTTCTCTCTGTTTGCATCAAGTGCCTCTTTTGATATGCCATACCTTTTGGCAACATTCTCTACTTCTTTTCACTTTTCTCTTCATCTCCGGTTGTCTAAGCTCCACATGGATCTTCACACTTAGCTCTTCAAAGGTTCCAAACCTTTATGCCTTAGGATCCTTGGGTTGACTAAGCATGTGTTGAACATGTAACTCTACAATTTTCTCATCTACTTCATACCCCATTGGCATGATCCAGACTATCCTTAGCTCTACTGCCTCCATTAGGCATTGATCAGTTTCTACCATAAAGCATACTATATCCTTATACTTTTCAACTAGAGATTGGGGAATTCTCTCTCTTGCTTGCATCATACTCTGAAAGTTCTTGAAATAGCCCCAGAGTGTTGTATTTTGTGCCTTGGCATCACCAAGCCCATGTATATAATCTCTAATTTGAATGGCTACAGGTCTATCATTCTGCCATACCCAACCACTGGATTCAGGAAGCTCATTAATGAAGTAGAAGAATAAACATAATATCAGCCCACCATACTTGAATGAGTTCTTCTTGTCCTTTTTGATCTTTTGTAGGTTCTCCAATAGTTAGCTTAGAAGAAGTTCACAAAGATCATAGTCAACATTTTCTTTCAGCATCTGATAAGCTGTATAAATTGTAGTTCCGAGTACTGAATTTTCCCTACTGGAGTGATATATCTTGTAACCAATTATCATGGATGCAAATTTGATATCCGGATCAATGATATCTTCAATTGTCATTGCTCTCTTATCAAATTTTGATCCAGTTACCTCACTCACTATTTGATTCTTGACAGATTTGAGAGTAGGTATCCCACCAGATGAGTGCAATCCGGTAACTACCCTAATGGCATCCTTGGTTATTTTGAATGGCCTTGTCAACCATATAAAGTTATCATGTATTCTACTTAGAACATACCAAACCCATTCATCTTCTGTAAAATAGGGGAAATGAATGCATTATGTAAAATGTTTGTCCCGGATAGCCTTATATTGTGGTTTGAGTTCAAATGAGTCATCTATTAATTGATTGTGATAGATATCTATCAGTTTGGATTCCCCAAAATCTTCAATGTTCACATGAATATATGCTCTAACATCTTCAACATGCAAAACCCTATGCAAAATGCTGGAAAATGCCCCTAAGTGATCCACTTCTAGAGATTTATAAGGATGTTTCTTAAATTTGGGGTGAGGCCTATTAGAAATCTTTACAACATTCAGAGTAGCCATCTTAAAGATTCAGAGAGAGAGTTTGATCAAGAGTGAAGAATACCTTTTTACGCTTCTAGGTTTCACAGAATGAGCTAGATCGGATTCCTGGAAGAATTATCTTCTGTGGTTGATCTTTGAGAGGCTTGAGATAATTTGTTTGTAGAGCCCTTTTTCTCTTCTTCTTGAGTGCAAATATACAAGTGACGAGAAAATAAACCCTTTTATCTCTGAACAAACCCTAATTCCATATTGCATTAAATGCACAACTTAAGTTATTCTGATTGCCTTGTTCTCCTTGTTCTGAGAAGGATCTTTTCCAGATCACTAAGATACATTTAGAGTTATTCTCGGTGATTGATGACAATCTATCTTCCCTTCTCCAAACATTTGATCTATTCATAGATCAAGATACCTCAAATTTGAATCATACCGGATCTAACTGTGAAAAACCTATTCTTACCAGATGACTGTTAAACTAGATTAATCTTAGACGATTAACCTCTTCAAATTCATTGCAGATCTTCCATATTTTCTCAACGGGTTATTTAGATGTTTCTCTGAGAGGCCTTTTAGTCTGCAACCTTTCATGTGCCACTTTCAGGCCACTATTGACTGGTTGGGGGAAAATATTTTTCTTTTGTTACTCCCCCTAAGTTAGAGCTCATCTATTTAGTTTCTGGAAGGAATATTAGCACCAGATTCTGGTATGGATCCATCCCCATCATTTTCTATACTTCTCTTTACCCATATCTTGTTCATCTCTCTTTGAATTTCATCCACATTCACTTTTCCTTTTACTTTGTCTTGGTTTTGATTATGATGCACTGGACCCTTTTTGTCCTGATTCTTACTTCTGCAGAATTTGGCAATATGACTGGATCTATTGCAATTGTAACAAACAACATTTCTTTGCATATTTGACTGATATCCTCTTGATCTACACTGATTAGCCATATGTCCCATTCTATTGCATGCAAAACATCTACCATTGAATAAATTTTTCATTTGCATATTTCTACACTCATGAGATTTGTGACCATACCTTTTACAATTGAAACATTGTCCGGAGAAGGATGAATTAGTCTAGTTCATTCTTCTTCTATACTGATTTGATTTATGACCAAAGTTATTGCAGTTGTGATAGTATCCATTGAAAGATGGATATCTTTGAGCATTTGGTTGCCTTACCGAAGGTCTTCTAGGTTTGTTCCTTGGATTTCCTGATCCAGAGTTCTTCTAACCGGATCTAGAGCTTTCACCTTTCTCAAACCCCAAGCCTTGTTTGTCATCTACCCTCTTCTGGCTTTGAAGAACTTCAAGTTGAGCAGAGCTTATCTTGAATTTCTCTTTGTATTCATTTGCTATTTGAAGATCCCTTTTAAGAGTGTCAATCTAATTCTCAAGTTGTTCTTCATTATCTCTAGCTTCTTCAAGATCAGATTCTAGATGCCTGATTATTCTATCCATTTTGTGGTAGTCTTCTGACTTCTCCTTGAGAGATTGTCTTAGATCATCTTCAGTTTTTCTTTTCTCTTCAATTTCTTGGGTGAATTTCATAACTCCTTATTCCATTTCATGTCTTACCATAATGACCTCTTTTGATAACTTTTCACATAACTTGGTTTTCTCCTTCAGATTTCATTTGTATCATTGGCTTCACCTTGACTTGCTAATTGCTGAAGTAGTTCTTTTCTCTTTTTCATAGAGGTACTTAGTTTCTCTTTTAGTTCATTTGTGAAATCATCAGCCTGTTTGAGTCTTTCCTTCAAGTTGTTGACTTCAGAGTGAGATTGCTCAAGATCATCTAGGGCAGACTAAAGGTATTCCCTCATACCATACATATCCATTAAGATTCCTAGATCTTCCTCAAGCTGTTAGGCTCTTGTTTGGAGGAACTTAGCTCTAATACCAATTGTTGATAACTGAGAGGGGGGTAAATTAGTTATCTTAAGTACTTCAACTTTCTGATCTTTCTTAACAATTAATGCAGCATCAAATCATATAAGCAAATATAACCATGAAATAGAAATAACATCAATACACATGACACAATGATTTTGACGTGGAAAACCCTGTTAAGGGAAAAACCACAGGGTGATTAACCCAAGATGTATTCTCTGTTAAAAGAATAAGATAGTACAAGATGGTACTTACCAATTAGGGCTCACTGCCCAAGCACACTACTCACAAGAGGCTCACTGCCTACAATAGTTTGTATAAAGAAACTAGAGACTTGAATTGATGAGAAGAATCCACATATGCTTAGGTTTAGTTCTGGTTAAGCTCAATACACTGATCTACTACACTTCATTCTTCCTCTGCCTTAGTGCTACTATTCTGTCACATACCAGACCTCTATCTTTATTTCCACACTATTCTCTACTCTTGTTTGCACTTCATACACACACCACACTACTCTTCGCATCCAAATTCATCTTATATATATATCCACACCAATGATTTCAACACCTTTCTAGTCAGCATTCGGAATAGTCCATATTATCCAAAACTCTGGTTTGTCAGCTGAATCCTTACTTATCAAGTGATGCATATCAAGGAGATTCTTATAGACGTCATCAATCATGTCAGACAATCATGAATGATACCTTAAGAAACTTGATCACCATCACTATCTCATCCAAAAAAAGGTCTGATGCTCTGCCGGTCAGTTCTTCCTCGGTCTACTCTATCAAACAAAAACCCAACACTTAGGAGTTCATATCTCTTTACTCTTTCATCACTAGAGGCTCAATCTCTAGAATCTATTAGTCATGGTACTCCTCTTGACTTTCCCAAGTCTGCACTTTGCTGAGATACTCCCTCTTGGAGATCCGGACTTGATTGTCGAACCTAGTTGCATGCTCTGGTCTTGCTTACTAGACCACAACACTCTTCAATCTGACTTCCAGTATAGGCACACTATGTCCTGCGGATGGGTGGGAAGATCTTTGTTGCCATCAATGACATTACTCATGAAGCTAAACTATGTCTCTTGCCAACAGCAAGACACATAAGCAATTTTAACCTTGAAATTTAAATGTGGTGATTATTAAGCAATCAATTGAAGACACATCAACAAGCCTAATGTCTAGTCAAGTGGGTATGGCCAATTAGGTCTTAGGCTAGATTGTACAAGGTTGACTAAGGAATTGAAAGCAAAATCCTGCCACACAGCTGGGAGAAATGGGTAACCCACCCTTCACCTTCACTTACCAAAGGTATAAAGTTCTTTGGGGCTTAGCCAAGAGTGACAAGATTTACAACTCTCAATGAGGGTGTCTTTCAATTCAGCCTTGGTTGAGGTCGTCCCTTGGAGTGGTGTCTCTCTAAGCAGGCCTCTTAAATAAGGTAAACAAAAGTAAACCAAGTGAGGTATTTTTGATCTCCAAGGTCATCTTGAGGTGCGAGAAGAGAGCATACACATGTCCACTTGATTCACACTCACAGTGGTTAATTGCCCTTAGAAAATAAAATGTGTAGAAAACAATTCAAGCACTTGTTCTTTTTAGATCCCAAGCCAAATGTGTAGGAAGACACTTGTTCATTTTATACCCAATTTCAATGATGTGTGATTGCAAACAAGATTGATTTTAATAGCCCAAAGTCTAAATGTGTGATCAAACAAGTTGTTCTTTTTAAGCCCCAAATTGAAGTGTGTTGACAAGCAATGATTAGAGATGAAAGATTAGAATGAGTGCATCTAGTTATTTTCACTTTCCACTTGTTGTTGTGATTGATCCAAATGTTTCTCTAGCTCCTTTGATTCACCTACAAACCACCAATTCCAGAAAGAAACAAGTAAACTTGCATAGAAGAAAGCTATGTGAAAAAGATGAAATCTGAAATTTTTTGATTAAGATGAACTGATACAGCAAAATGGATTGCATAAACAAAAAATTTAAAAAATTTCATGCACTTTTAAAAAGAAATTCATAGAAAAAGGTGTTAGTTTCAAGACAGACAACTGAGAGGGGTTCGGGTGAATCAGTTGTCCCAAAACTTTCCTTTGATTAACCACTTAAATCCTTCTTGTAATTCAGCGGCATAATAATAAATCAATCATGAAAACACAATGCAATAATTCAAGAGCAGAAACACATTAACACATATGACACCAAGATTTTAACATGGAAAACCCGGTTAAGAGAAAAACCATGGGGTGACTAACCCAAGATTGTATTCTCTATTAAAAGAATAAGAAAAACAAGATGGCACATGCCAATTAGGGCTCATTGCCCGAGCACACTGCTCACAAGAGGCCCACTACCTATAGGAGACACACTGTCTACAGAATGATAAATATTACATACTTGAACTGAAGAATAGCATCTTCACCATGCTTGAGTCAGTTCCATTTAAGTCCAACACTTCTTCTCTACCTTTCACTCTTCTCCTCTCTACCACACTCTCATCATCGCCAAGATACTTTTGAAATGACTTCACAACTCTTATTTATACAAGACATTGACTTTGGGATAATCATCAAAGTCAGCATACTTTACAGAGCAAATACACAAATACAACTTAACTTATTACAAAAGACTTCATGCGAATCATCACACTATCATCCACATAGATTTGGGACTTCAATCTTCTTTGAGAAACACACTATGCTTCACAGAACATCTTCAAGATCATTCGCAAGATGTGTAAATCATCTGGTCGACCAAGTTTAGGAAGACCATCATCATTCGGAAGTAATTCTTCAATTACAAGCTCAATCTTCAATGTGGACCACCAACATGAACTAGACATAATCCAGAGACCCCCAACAAGCTTGCCTAAATCACCAAGAACATTCACACTACTTCTGCTTATAGTAATCATTCTCTTCTTCATTCGAAACCTCAAGAACACAGTCTGTCATCACTGTCATATTGGAATAGATGCTTGCAGACCTCCAGACCATGAACCAATTGATTTTTCAATTCTCATTGACTTCCTAAATAGTCCACCAAATCTACAGAACAAGATATTCCATTTTCAGATCTCACCAGACCTATTTGTGTCACTTTGTCACCTCTGAATATCTGCCAGAACTAGTTTTACTCATATGGCCATAACTTCTTGTAATCTTCATACGAACCTCTCAAATCTTTACTGGATCACCTTTAGACACATATCTACAAACCCTTTGATGCATAACCTCTTATCTTAATCTTAGCTGGGATCTTTACTTCACTATCTTCACTGTTCTTCTTTGTTCCTAATAGGACTAATTTTCTCAATATCCTCAGCATACAACTCATCCAATCCTTGACATCAATGCAATAGGAGTATGTTGACGTCAATGACAACACTAGTTAGGCCCATACTTGCAACAATCTCCCCCTTTGTCATTGATGGCAACATATGATGTGAAAAACTATTTTAACCATCAAGACAAGAACTTCTCCTCACTGACTGACATAACTCCCCCTATCAACAAGAACCATTCACATGTCTTCTCTTCCTTTACTGCTCCCCCTTTGATCAGCAACCACTTTTTGTTTTTCACATGTCTTCTCTCCCCCTTTGACAACAATGGAAAAGGGCACATACTTGAATCACTGAGAATCATATAGACTGCTCCCCCTAAGTAGCAGCTTCCTATCATCAATCTGGACCACAAGATATGACTGTGAGATCCACCGGACTGATGCACATCAGTGCACCTTAATTCAGAACTGGAGGGGTAATAACCCCTAACTTCTCTCTGAGATACTCAAAAGAGTATGTAGGTAGAGGTTTAATAAAAATATCCACAATCTGATCTTTGGAGGGCACAAACCCCAATCTGACTTGATTTTTGTTCACTTGCTCTCTCAAAAAGTGAAACTTGATGGATATATGTTTTGTCTTTGAGTGCAACCCTAGATTTTTTGATATATTTATTGCACTTGAATTATCACAGAAGATTGTGATAGGTTCCTCATACTCCACTCTAATGTCTCTTAGTATTTGCTTCATCCACAATACTTGAGTGCAACTACCTGCTACTGCAATATATTCTTCTTCTACAGTGGACAGAGATATTGCCTCTTGTTTCTTTCTCGGCCAAGAAACTGATCTTTTCCCTAAAAAGAATGCTCCAACACTGGTACTCTTCCGATCATCCACATCTCCTACCCAATCGACATCTGTATATGCATGAAGAGAGAAATAATGATCTCTAGGATACCATAAACCATACTCAATTGTTCCTTTTAGATATCTAAGAATCCTCTTCATTGCCATGACATGAGATTCTCTAGGATCAGCTTGGAATCTAGAAACAAGACCAACAACATTCATAATGTCAGGTCTAGTTTGAGTAAGATACAATAGTCCTCCAATCATTGACCTATATTTCTTCTGATCAGCCTTAGGAGAGTCATCATCTTTACTCAGTTTACATCCAGTTGCCATGGGAGTATTCATTGGTTTTAAGTCCTCCATCCTGAATTTATTCAACAATTCTTTCACATATTTGGTCTGTGAAATGAAGATTCCTTTCTTTGTTTGAATGATTTACAGACCCAAGAATAAATTCATTTCCCCAAACATGGACATCTCAAATTCACTTTTCATTTGAATTGCAAAAGTTTTGCACATACAATCTCTTTCTCTAAAAATAATATCATCAACAAATACTTCAACAAACAAGATATTTTCATGATCAATTTTGAAGTACAAGTTACTATCAACAGTACCTTTGTTGAAACCAATCTTTAAAAGATGCTTATCTAGTCTTTCATACCAAGATCTTGGGGCTTGTTTGAGTCCATACAGTGCTTTCTTCAACTTGCAGACCATATCACCATGATCAGACAATTGAAATCCATCTAGTTGCTCAATGTATACTTCTTCCAAGTCACCATTCAGGAAGGCAGACTTGACATCCATCTGATATACTTTGAAATCCTTGAAGGTAGCAAAGGCAAGAAATAATCTAACTACTTCAATTCTTGCCACCGGAACAAAAGTCTCTTCAAAATCAACTCCTACTTGGGAATAACCCTTGCAAACCAATCTGGCTTTGTTTCTGACTACTTCACCATCTTCATTCATTTTATTCCAAAAGACCCATTTGGTTCCAATCACATTTTTGTTTCTAGGTCTAGGAACACGATCCCAAGTATGTTTTTTCTCAATTTGCATAAGCTCTTCCTTCATTACTTTAGTCTAGCTTTCATCATTGCATGCTTCACTCACTGTTTTTGGTTCAATCTTTGAAATTAGACAATACTTTTCTGAGTCTTGAGCAATCTTTCTTCTTGTTTGAACACCTTTGCTTTTATCACCTATGATCTAATCTTCAGAGTGATTCATTCTTACATACCTAGGAGTTTTGGGAATTTCTTGCACTTCTATTTCTTGAACAGGTTCATTCAAACTTATCTCTTCTTCCTAATTCTCCGGATCAGTCTGGATCTGAATTTCAGAAGGGGTTTGGACTTCTTGGACCAAAACATCATTCTAATCTTCTTCATATTTATAAAACCTTGAGGGTTTTTCAATACCTTCATCAACCTTCACATTTGTACTTTCTATAAAATCTTTCTCAATCTCTTATTATAACACCGGTATGCTTTTCTTTGAGTAGAATAACCCAAGAATATTCCTTCATCACTTCTAGCATCAAATTTTCCAAGGTCTTCATCTCTTTTAATGTAACATTTGCTACCAAAGACTCTGAAATACTTCACAGTGGGAGTGATGCCAAACCAAAGTTCATAAGGGGTCTTACCAGTATTGCTTCTGATTTGTACTTGATTAAGAGTATAGACAGCAATGCTTACAGCTTCTCTCCAGTAGATCTGAGGAATATTTGCTTCCATAATCATGGTTCTAGATGCTTCCTGGATGGTCTGGTTCTTTCTCTCCACTACTCCATTATGTTGTGGAGTCCTTGGAGTAGATATCTATCTTTTTATCCCATGTTTCTCACAGAATTCTATGAACTCTCCGGATGTGAATTTTCCACCTCTATCAGACCTGAGACATTTTATGTTTAATCTAGTTTCATTTTCTACTATAGCTTTGAATATTTTGAATTTCGCAAGAGCCTCATATTTCTCTTTCAAAAAAGTCACCCACATCATCTGGGAGTGGTCATCAATTAATAACATGAAGTATCTATCACATTGCAAACTCCTGATTCTTTCTAGTCCACATAGATCAGTATGTACTAAGTCCAACAATCCAGTAGAAGATTGTTCCTTACTTTTAAATGTGACTCTGCTCTGCTTACCCAACTGACATTCTTTGCACAAACTATTGGTAGGTTTCACCAGTCTTGGAAGATCTCTTACAGCCTGAGTGTTACTTATCTTGATGATATTATCAAAATTCACATGACACATTCTCCTATGCCACAACCAACTCTGATCAATTTGAACAAATAAACAACTTTTGCCAGTACCAACCAAGTGGAAGATGTTACCTTTTGTTTGAGTACTAGATGCAATCTCTGTTCCAGAACTTTCAAAGATCTTACATTTTCCATTTTTGAATTGGAGATCATATCCTTTGTCCACAAACTGTCCAACACTGAGAAGATTGTGCTTCAAACCTTCAACATACAATACATTACTGGTTTTGTTCTTTCCATCAAAAGAAATAGTTCCTTTACCTCTGATTCTGCTAGCAGAATTATCACCAAATTTTATGACTCCTTCATATCTTTCCAAATCTATGAACTTATTTTTGTCACCTATCATATGGTGGGAGCATCCACTGTCAATGACCCATTCATCCTTTTCTTCAACTTGGGCAGCCAGAGCTCTTTCTATCATTTTATGATTGACAAATTCAGAGGGCATTGGATCTTCTTCCTTGATGGCAATAAATACTTAGTCACTTTTGGATTTGTTTCCTGTCTCTGATTCATCATCTATTACTCCTTCATCATCATCATCTTCATGAACATAGTAACATTTCTTTTGGAATCTTGACTTGTTTGGATTTGCCCTTGAAAATCTTTCTGGACATCTTGAGGCAAAATCTTATTGTAGTTAAAACATTTAAAGGGCAATTTTCTTTCATACTTACTAGATCCTCTTGGCAGTCTTTTTGCAATAAGGGCTTCAACTTGAGCAGCTTCTACTTCATCTTCTTCCAGATCTTTTCTTGCTTTTTCATACCATGATAGTTTCTTTGAGGAGTTCTCTCCTAGATCAAACTTTTGTTTTCCTTTTACAGAGGTACTAGCTTTGAATGCAAATTCAGTCTTGGGGGGTGCATCTCCAAACTCGGCCAATTCAAATGCATCTAATTTTCCAACCAATTGATCCCTTGTGATATTTGAAAAAGATCTGAATTCTTCAATAGCAGTAACCTTGTATTTGTAAGGAGGTAGGGATCTGAGAACTTTGGCAACAATGTCATCTTCATCCAAGATTCCACCAACACACCTAATGCCACAAACAAGCTCATTTACTTTTGGCATAAATGTAGTGATATTTTCATCTTCATTCATCTTTAGGTTTTCAAATTTTCCTTTCAGACTCTGTAGTTTGGCACATTTAACATATTTGTCTCCTTCATGTAGAAGTTCTAGTTTTTCCCAAATCTCATATGCAGTTTTTAAATCTATGACATTTGTTAGTTCTGAATCAGATAAGGCACTTAGTAAAGCTTCTTTAGCCTAAAGATTGTCTTCAACATATTTTATCTCATCTATACTTGTTGGACCATCCTTTGGAGGAACATACTTCTTTGAAGCCATGATCCAATATTGCATTCCTATATATTGCAAGTGACATTCCATGTGGCTTTTCCAAAGAGTGTAATTGGTTCCATCAAACCTCAGACTATCCTTCTTGTAGGAAGACATCCTGGATCTCCTCAAGCGGTTAAGCTATTTTAGAGGAACTTAGCTCTGATACCAATTGTTAGTTTCAAGACAGGCAACTGAGAGGGGGGGTGAATTAGTTGTCCTAAAACTTTCCTTTGATTAACCACTTAAATCCTTCTTGTAATTCAGCAGCATAATAATAAATCAATTATGAAAACACAATGCAATAATTCAAGAGCAGAAACACATTAACACATATGACACCAAGATTTTAACGTGGAAAACCCAGTTAAGGGAAAAACCACGGGGTGACTAACCCAAGATTTTATTATCTGTTAAAAGAATAAGAAAAATAAGATGGCGCATGCCAATTAGGGCTCACTGCCTGAGCACGCTGCTCACAAGAGGCCCATTGCCTATAGGAGACACACTGTCTACAGAATGATAAATATTACATACTTGAACTGAAGAATAGCATCTTCACCATGCTTGAGTCAGTTCTATTTAAGTCCAACACTTTTGTTCTACCTTTCTCTCTTCTCCTATCTACCACACTCTCATCATCACCAAGATACTTTTGAAATGACTTCACAACTCTTATTTATACAAGACATTAACTTTGGGATATCATCAAAGTCGGCATACTTTACAGAGCAAATACACAAATACAACTTGACTTATTACAAAAGACTTCATGTGAATCATCACACTATCGGCCACACAGATCTGGGACTTCAATCTTCTTTGAGAAACACGCCATGCTTCGCAGAACATCTTCAAGATCATCCGCAAGATGTGTAAATCATCCAGTCGGCCAAGTTTAGGAAGAACATCAGCATCCAGAAGTAATTCTTCAATTACGAGCTCAATCTTCAATGCAGACCACCAACTCAAAATGGACATAATCCAGAGACCCCCACAAGCTTGCCTGAATCACCAAGAACATCCACACTACTTCTGCTTATAGAAATCATTCTCTTGTTCATCTGGAACCTCAAGAACATAGTCTATCATCACTATCATATTGGAATAGATACTTGCGGACCTCCAGACCATGAACCAATTGATTTCTCAATTCTCATTGATTTCCTAAACACTCCACCAAATCCATAGAACAAGAATATGCATTTCCAGATCTCACCGGACCTATTTGTGTTACTCTGTCACCTCTGAACATCTGCCAGAACTAGTTTTACTCATATGGCCATAACTTCTTGTAATCTTCATGCGGACCTCTCAAATCTTTACTGGATCACCTTTAGACACATATCTACAAACCCTTTGATGCGCAACCTTTGATCTTCATCTTACTTGGGATCTTTACTTCACTATCTTCACTGTTCTTCTTTGTTCCTGATAGGACTAATTTTCTCAATATCCTCAGCATACAACTCATCCAATCCTTGACATCAATGCAACAGGAGTATGTTGACATCAATGATAACATCAGTTAGGCGTATACTTGCAACAAAAGGATCAAAAATGTAAAAGTTATGCTTGTTTGAAGTTTGTAATGAAAGAGTGTTAAGATTGAAAAATAGACCCTGTAAAAAATTAGTAAATAATTTCATCCAATAGTAAAATAGATATGGCCATGAGATCTCTTATGATTTTCTAATCAATATCAAAAAAAATTTTGCTCAAATTGGACTCCATATGCAAGAGTTATCTCATAAACTAGGGTTTGAAAAAGAAAAAAAAAATGGCAAAAAATCCATTTGTACCATAGATCTGAAAAAATAATGATATAGAAAAATGGATTTGAATATTTCTAACCACCTGCAAAAAATAGAATGTGATTTGGTTCTAGATTGGAAGATATGATTTTTTTTCTAAAAGTCGTACATCAAAAATTTCTAAAAAATTAAAATTGCAGGGTCAACTTCAAATCGTCATAACTCCTTCAATATTGAGCCAAATATTTAATGTAACCACTTTTCAGAAAGCTCTCAAAGTCCTCTTTCCAATGAATCTAAAATCTCCTTTTTCCAGGGCCTGTGTAAAATAGAAAACCCTCTACAACAGATCTAGTCCTAAATAAAGAAAATCAGCAATATAAAATATCTTCAACCTACAAATCAAAGTGCATAAATCTACAAGTCAAGGGTTGGTCCCACCGCGCATGCCAAATGTAGTTAGGGTAAAATTGCAAATAGGGTAAATGAATAAACAATAATAATCAAACACTAACAATTGCACAATGAAGCACAAGACAACATAAAAATTAAAATAACAAATGTAAATCAAACCGATCTCCATGCTATGCTTGATTTATCTCCATTGCTCTTCTCCACCTTGCATGAGCATGCAAGATTTTGAAGGATGATTGTTGGAGGAATGTTGGGTGCTCATTTCTGCAGCATAACAATAAGATAACGATGATAGATGAATGATTGATAGATGGAAGATGATGATAATGGATGATAGATGCAAAGGTTCTAATGTGATTTCAGCAGCATAAGGATACTCCAACTCAATACATCTTGCAAATAGCTTATGAAGGGGTTGATTTATAGGAAAGGCTTGGTTCAAATGGATGGTTGAGATTAAAAGGCTAAATGGTTGATGTGGATGGCTAGGATTGATTAGTTATTCCCACTCTTCAAGGGAGTTGTAGTCATATGACAAGTGTACAAAGGAAGATAAGGCTCATATGTGACCGTGTACATAAAAAGTACTACATGTGTGATTGTGTATATAAAAAGTATTGCATGTGAAAGATAGTAAATAAAAAATGTAGTACCACACATGATTCAATTGAGAGGTGGACAAGTGTCGAAATGTGATGAAAGGTGAGGACTTAATTCAAATATTTTATTTGAATTAGTTGAGATATTGTTGGGAAATTAATTAAATAAATAAAATTTATCTAATTAATTGGAAAGATGATTAGGATAGGATTGGGATATGAATGGAAAATTAATTAATTAAATAAAATTTATTTAATTAATTGGAAAGTGGGATTATGAATATGAAATTAATTAATTAAATAAAATTTATTTAATTAATTGGCTAAGTGGGATAAGGATGGGATTAAGATGGGATTAGGACAAAATGCTACATGATGTCTCTAATGATGTTTTGACTAGGTGATGCAAGATATGAACAAATTTGGGGACAATTTTGGGTGTCTACAATGAGAACATCCACTATCAATCACTCATTCATCCTTTTCAACAACCTGAGCAGCCAAGACACTTTCCACATTTGCACATCTAGCAGATTCAGTAGACACTGGATCTTCTTCTTTGATAGCAATGAACACCCAATCACCTTCAGTGGAACCTCCATGATCAGATTCATCATCTGTGACTCCTTCGTCTCTAGCTTCTTGGACATAGTAGCATTTCCTCTAACCTTTATATATGTTAGGGTTTGGCTTTGAAACCCTCTCTAGATATCTTGAGGCAAAATGACCAATCTTATTACAAGCAAAATATTTGAATGACAACTTTCCTTCATACTTACTAGATCCTCTTGGCATTCTTTTGGCAATAAGAGCTTCAAGATCTACAGTCTCAATTTCATCATCTTCAAGATCCTTTCTTGCCTTCACAAATCTATTTGATCTTCCTAAAGAACTGATGCAGGAGCATTCAGTGGTGTAAGGGCAATCTTGCATCACCCAAAAAGAAGTTAATTCAAAATCATCATAGTTGTTTTCATTTTTTTCCATAATTAGTGTTTCTAGTTCCGTAATATCTAGAATAATGATGTAGGACTTTCAGTTTTTCTAAAACTACTAAAAATAGCAACCTGCCTGTTTTGGAAAGTGTACTTACCATTTTAGGAAAGTTTTTATTTGGGCACAAATTGAAGCAAAAACTTACAAAAAGTTACATAACAAAAATATAAGACCTTTGGCGAAAGAATCAGGCAAAGATCATTTATGAGTTGAAAGATATTAAAGTTTTTGTTTTCTAAAAAGCCCCTAAAAATTTCTAAAATGAGATATGAGGCACTAAAAGATCCCATAACATCCCAAAAAGTTGATGAAAATTCATTTATGGATTTCTGGCGTGATAGTTCACATCGCGAGCTTTCTGATGCTTAAAACGGTTCATCAATCGAACACCTGGATCAAAAGTTATGCTTCCCGGAAGTTGACCTACTTTTGGAGGGAGTTGCAAATTTCAAAATTTAGCTGGAGCCCACCAAAAAGTGCTATATATGACTATTTAGGGAACCTTGGGTAGTAGTAGAGTTAAGGGGGCAAGTGTGGAGTTAATAATAGGTGGGAAAACAAAAATCCTAACTGATTTGGGGTTACAGAAGGCAAAAGATTCCAGAGCCTGGTGAGGTGTATCTGTAGTGTGTTGCAGCCTGTGGAGGATTGATTCCTCAGATTGTAATTGAGCTTCTATAATGTAATGAGTTGCCCAGATCAATAAATAAATATTCTATTTTTTGTATTATATTTCTGTTGTGTGTTTTATGATTTACCCCCTTCATCAAGAACTTTTACCTGGATCATATCTTTGTTTTCAATACACACTGGCTTTAAATGTAGATTCAGACTTGGTAAGAGAATCACCAAACTCACTCATTTCAAATGCTGAAAGCTTACCAACTAACTGATCCATTGTAATAGTTGTCATAGTCCTAATTTCTTCAATGGTAGTAACTTTATGCTTGTATGTTGCAGGTAAGGATCTAAGTACTTTGGCAACAATTTCTGATTCATCCAATACTCCACTAGCATTCCTAATACCGATCACAAGTTCATTCACTTTCTACATGTAGGAAGTAATGTTTTCATCTTCACTCATCATCAACCTTTCGTATTTACCCTTCAGGCTCTGTAGCTTGGCACATTTGACATATTTGTCACCTTTATACAGATTTTCTAAATTTTTCCAGATTTCATGGTTAATTTTTAATTCCAGGACATTTGCCAATTCTGTATCAATCAGGGTACTTAATAATGCTTCTTTAGCTCGAATATTGCATTCATCTTCCCTGAATTCATTTAGAGTAGTAGGGCCATTCTTTGGAATCTTATACTCATTCTTTGTTATCAACCAAAAGGCATCACCTATACATTCCAAATGACACTGCATGCGCACCTTCCAAAGGGAGTAATTTGTTCCATCAAATCTTGGGTTTTCCTTCTTATAAGTTGACATCATGGATCTCCTCAAGTGATCAAGCTTCTTTCATAGGATCTGGCTCTGATACCAATTGTTGGAATTAGTCAGGACAACTGAGAGGGGGGGATGAATCAGTTGTCCCACAAATTTAACCTTTTTTGCTTTTAATCTTCTTTATCAACTTACAATCAGATTAATGATGTAAACATTAAAGAATGAATCAACAACACATGAGCATAAATAAATTGAACACACATGACACCAGGATTTTTACGTGGAAACCCGGTTAAGGGAAAACCATGGTGGGGGTTAACCACAAGATTCGTACCATATTAAAAGTACTTGAAAGAAATGAAAAGGCACTTGCCTTAGGGCTCATTGCACAGAGCTCACTGCTCAAGAGGCTCACTACCTACAAGATTTTATGTTTAATATAGAAATAATGAACTAAGAAATAGCATCTTCTTCATGTCTAGTTCAGTCCCATTGAAATCTTACTTAAACTTCTACTCTACCTCCAAATACTTCTTTATTATCTTTCATCCTTTGCTGCCCTTGTTCTTTTGCTCCTCCTCTTCTCTGCTCTGGTTTTGAACCTTTCTTAGGATTTGAACATTTTTGCACATAGATCATTTTCCACAATTCAACTACATGCCTTTATATGCTTCATCATCCTTGGAATACACATCAAGGTCAGCATTGCAAACATCTGACTTAAAGCGAATCACTATGTTATTGGCCAAATATAACTGGGACTCAATTCTTCTTCAATCAACACGCCATGCTTCATAAAATTGCTCTTAGATTATCCATAACATAGTTGAATCATTTGGTCGGCCAAGACTGGGAAGAATAGCAACATTAAGGAAGAAACCTTCAACAACGAGGTCAAACATCAATGTAGACCTTCAACACCACAGTCATACAATCCAAAGATCTCCATAAGCACATTGAATTCAACAAGAACATCCGCACTCCTCCAAATCACCAGAATCACTTGCATCTTCATTTGGAACCTCAAGAACACTGTTTGCCATGTCTGTAACATTAGAAATATTGCTTACAGACCTCCAAACCATGAACCACTTGAGTTGATGATACACATTAACTTCCCAAACATGCCTATAGATCCGTAGATCATAATATTTCAATGCGGAGTGATCCGGACCAATTTACTATCACTCTATCTCTTCTAATCATAGCAAAACCCAGTTCTACTCAGATGGCCATAGCTTCTTCAAATATTCATGCGGACCTCTCAAATCTTATGATGCGGGAGCATCCAGTGGTGTAAAGGCAATCTTGCATCACCTCCAAAAAAGATTTGTTTCAAAATTGTTGATGTTCTTTCCATTTCTTTTCAAAATTTGTGCTTCTGGTTCAATAATCGCTTGAATAATGATGTAGAAATTTTAGTTTTTCTAAACTGCTAAAAATAGTAACTTGATATTTTTAGAAAGTTTGCATTTGGGCACAGATTGAAGTGAAAATTTACAGGAAGTTACATAACAAAAATATAAGTGTAGACACCCTAAAATGACCAAGTTGTCACATCACTGGCATTTCAACACTTCTATCACATCACCTATATTTCACACATTAATTAAATAATCTAATTATTTAATTAATTTCACCAAATTCTTCTAAATCACATACTTTCGACATTAATTAAATAAATTATCTTTATTTAATTAATTAAATTAAATTCCTCTGTTACTCTTCCCTAATTAAATAATTTTAATTATTTAATTTAATTTGATCTTTATCCTCTTTCCAAATATCAAATCTACATTAATTAAATAAATCCCATTATTTAATTAATTCATCACAATTCCCTCTTATCTACAATTAAATAATTTACATTATTTAATTAAATCAATTGTTCTTCTAAATTTAAATAAATCAAATCAAATTTATTTAAATTATCTCAATCCTCTAAAAATAAATAAAATCAAATATTTTATTTATAATCAAAATCATTCTTCCAAAATCATGCAGAACAATTATATAAATTTATTTATTTAATTTGCTTTCAAATCTTCTAAATTAAATAATTCTAATTATTTAATTATTTCTTCCAAAATATCTTCTCTAAATTTAAATAAATCAATTATTTATTTAAATTGCTTTTTCTTCTAAATTTGAGTTATCTCTAATATAACTCAGGCTTTCTATATTTAATAAAGCAAAATATCTTCTAATTCTCATGCAAATCCCTTCTTTTTGTTTTAAATCACTTAACTGATTGCTTTATTCTTTTAATTGATTTATCTCTTCAGTTAACTTATTCTTCTATTCTTGATAACTCCTCTCATGCAAAAAAAAGCAAGACACATGTCTTCTTCTCATTCGTTGCACGTTCCTCAACTATTCTCCTCCGTTGATTCTTCTGAATTATCTGGACCGTTGATCGATCTCTGTTGAAATCTATATAAACCCCCCTCATCTCCTTCATTACCTCTCTCTTCGATTGTATTCTCAGGCATACTTAACAGAGCTTCGAGCATACAAAACACGTCGATTGAGCAACTTTACGATCTCTTAACATTGATCTTTGAGCACATTGAGCACACTACTTGCTTGTTGAAACTATGGTTTTGCAACTTGATTGAGCAATCCACACTTCTCCAAAAGGGAACTATACAGGTTTTGGTAAGAGCTTTCAATTGTCTTTGATTTTATGATAATGGCTTCTACTTAGATTGGTTTGCTTTATGTGATTGGTTTTTTAATTTTGTTTAGTTTTATTAAATCAATTTTTCCTCATACACATTTTGGCACGCCCGGTGGGACCCACTAATCCCTTTGTTTCTTTGAGAAATTGTTTTTTTTGAAGTCACAATACGGCACAGCACAAACGACACTGCACAGCGCTTCTGGCAGTATCTTTGAGTGCTCTTGGAGGCATAGTTAAGCACCCTTAGGGGCACTGCGGTGCTTCTGGCAGCACAGAGCGGCGCTTTTGGCATAACAGAACGGCACGTCCAACAGTACCGTGCGGCACTTTTGGCTAAATTAGGGTTCTGACTTTGTTCAGTGTCTTACAGGATTTTCGCGTTATCTATCTTATTAATTTGTCTGACAAGCTGTTGTATTTGTCTGATAAACCTGCTTTTTGTCTATCCTAAGCTGACTTATTTAGGAATGTCTTCAATTTTTGGGTTAATCTTTTGTGTTGTTACAGCTTCTGAGTTTTCTAGACTTTAGAACACAGATCTCTCAGCTACCACTTCTCAGAACAGTCAATCAATCATGGAATTTTATTTTAGAGCTGGTTATTTTGAAAAAGTTAACCTTTTTATGGTCTAAGATAGCGCAGCGCTTTTGGCTATATTGTATCATGCTTTTGGTAACACAGCTCCACGCTTCGGGTTATTTTTCAGCGCTCCTGGTATTATTATATTGCACTTCTGGTCTTCATCACAGTGCCTTCGAAAACACAGTGCAGCGCTTCTGGTTATTATTTAGCACTTCTGGTAATATTCTGCAATGCTTCTGGTCTATGATACAGTGCTCTTGGAAAACAGTAAGTCGCGTGGGGTAAGATAGTACAATGCTTTTAGTCAAAGTTGATTTGTTTTTTGCTAACTTGTGAATTTTTGGTGGAACTAACTCACTTGTCGCAGCTTCTTATTACTCACACAGAGCAAATAAGTGTTTTTAACATGTTCATGCAGGACGAGCATTGAAGACCTCTTGATTTATCTCACTAAGTCTTAGAAACACATTGCATGCTTAAAAGGATAATTGAACAAATCTTTTTTGCAAATCTAAGTCTTAAGAACATACTGCTTTTCTTAAGGGACAATGGACATGTATGCACAAACACCTCAATTTTCTAAGGGACAATGGACATGAATGCCAAACACTTCAATTTCATAAGGGACAATTTACAACTACAAATGTGTGTGTGCCTAGTTTAGTTGCACCCTATTTATCTTATAATGAGACAATTGAACCTTTGTTTGATGTGCTTGCTCTTACTTTTCTGTACTTCCTTTAGAAGGGCCTGCTTTTGGATTGCACTTCATCCAAAAGGGACGACCCTAAGCGGAGTTTTCCTTTGAACTGCTATATAAAAGGGATAAGGCGAAAGCCAAGTCCTAATCGACGTCAGCCTTACCTTGTGGTGCCAAACTGAAAAGAGGTGTACTAGCTCTTTGTGGAAATAATTTTCACATTGAGCGAAGTGTTTGAAACTCTTAGTAGGATTGGTTAAAGCTTTTAGTAGCTTGTTGCATTGCTCGTAAGGCGTTGGTCCCTCAAAGTCACTAAGAACCATTTTAGATAGAGACTACCCAACCTACCTCTGAACATTGTGGTAATCATCAATGCAAGGGAAATTGATTTAAACCCTTAAGATACTCACCATTGGCTCCCTTAAGAAGAGATAGTATTCCTTTGGACATAAAGCTCTTCTGACCTACTTGAGCTTTCCAAGGGGAGGGTGAGATATCCCTACCTATCGTCTCTCGCAAAGATACTAAATATCCGACACCTTTATGGAATGATATTTCTATCGACGGAGTATTAAGCTGTGAGTTGATCTACTACAATGAAACCTTGTCTCTAGGGATAAAAAGTGCTTGTTATTGATTGCAATTATCTTATACCTATGGAAACATTGGGCTTGTTTGGAGCCTTGAACATACACTATCTGTTGTGTCAGTCCTTGTGCTTTTTGACCACTTGTTTGCTGTGTTTTCTCTTGCCAAACAAATCGAATCAGAAACAGAAAATGATCCATCAAAATTTTGCCTTTGAAAAACATCAGACACTACTTCAGCGCCCCTGGTATTACAGCAGCTCGCCTTTGGTAGCACAGTAGATCACTTTTGGCATAACAGTAATTCACCTCTGGTAAAACTCTACTTCAGTGCCCTTGGTATAATAGTAGCTCACTTTTGGTCACTGTAGCTCACCTTTGGCATAGCAGTAACTCACTTCTGGTAGCTCAGTCCGTCGCCTTTGGCATCACAGTAGCATGTTTTTGGTTGCACAGTCATGCGCCTCTGGTCAAATAGTACAACACTTTTGGTCCAATACATTGTGCATCAGAGTTTGTCCGTTTCTCAAAGCATCTCACAAAAGCCCAGCATTACCTTTCTTGTCCTAGTGTATTCCATGGTAACCACTAGGCTATAGCAAACTATGAAGTCCAAGCAAGTTGTCCCTAAGAAGCACAAGTCGTCTCTTCGCACACCACAATCAGGTCGTCTCAACATTACCCCCAAGGTGACTCCTAGTACACCCGCGGCAAGACCAATCAGCTTTCCGAACATGCCGCACATTGACGAACCAAGTAATCCTCAAGAGGGTAGGATCCCTTTGGTAAGAACACCTCAGTATACCACCGGCTTGCCTCTGGATTTTGTGCTACAAGGATATACAATTGAGCAAAACCCACCTCAAGAGGGTAGGGTCCCTTTGATAGGTACACCGCAATACACCACTGACTTGCCTCAGGATTTTGTCCCACAACGTTATACTGTAGATTTAGTCCCATCTCAAGAAGAGCGACACTTTGAAATAGGTCAATCCTCTCAAGTAGATGGGCAAGATCTTGATGAAATCATACAAGAGCCTAGAGTCATGGTTGCCTTTGACAAAATCCTTAGTGAGAACCAAGATCATTTCTTTCGCTTGCTTGCAGAGCAAGGTGCGAAGTTACCTCAAGATTTTGATTTATCTACTTTCAAGGAGAACAACAACACCCAAGATACCATACAAGAAGTGCAAACCATGTCAACGGTGACTACGCCCTTACCTACACAAGGCTCGCAGTATAGGAATCCCCTTTTTCAAAACCCAACAGGGGAGAAGCCCATATCACCACTTTTGACTCCTATGGAGATCTATCAAAACCAACAAGAAACTCTCCAACGTCAAGCAGAGTTAGCTAAGCAAGCCACCTTAGCTCAAGCAAATGTGCAACCACCTCCTAAAGTGTCCACACCGGTCGCAAGTGGAATCTTGATTACCCCATCGCGTGAAGGTTTCCCACCAAATTACAATCCGGGGAACAATTATGTAGCCATGCAACAAGGGTCTCAACAAATGCCACCTCCTATATCATCACACCTTCATGTCTCTCAACCAAACAGAGTCATGCAACCCCAACCACAACATTCTTCTACTCTCGTCCTTAAGCAACCCCAACCACAACATTCTTCTACTCCCATCCTCAATCAACCCCAACCGTCGCAAATCATGTCTACCTATGTCCCTCCACAACGTTCGTCCTCATTCAACTTCTTTCACACATTGCCTAGCCACTCTCAACATTTCCAACATCAAGTTTCCCAAAGCTATGTGCCACCATCGCAACCTAATCAAACGCACTTTAGCTTTCCTCCCCCTAATACTTTTCTTCAACCATCATAAAGCCAACATTCTTACCTAGCACCACCTCCACCTCTGCCAAATCACAACCTCCAATTCCAACCCAATCTAAACCAAATGTACAACCCGTATGATCCCAATCAATCTTATGACCCTTATAACACCAGTGTGCATGGCTCACATTATAATCTTCCGTATGGGCAACACCAACCACTTTTTGGACAACAGAAGATGTTACCAACCCCTCCCACGACTATGGAGCTAAAGATTGTGGAGGTGCAACAACAGCTATCTAATCTTACGTTTGGCCACACCAAAAAGACCTTCTCTTTAGAGGAAGTGTGTCCTTATCCTTTTGATCGGTCATTACCAATGATCCCTTTTCCTCAAAATTTCACTATTCCCAAGTTCGATAAGTACAAAGGAAAAGGTGACCCAAAAGACCATCTTAGGGAATTCTATCTAGCTTGCTTCGAGGTCTCACATAACGACACATATCTTATGCGTCTCTTTCCTCGCAGTCTTGGAGGTCAAGCAATAGAATGGTTCTCACACTTACCCACGGGTATCAAGTCTTTCAATGAGCTAGCAGAGAAGTTTGCCACCCACTTTTCTTATAATGCAGAGCATGAGATTTCCATGATTGATCTATGCAACAATAAACAGAAAAATGGTGAAACTTTCATTTCTTTCCTTTAACGATGGAGACAAATGGCTAGCAAATTCCCTTTCAAGATTCTGGAGAAACAGCTTGTTAGCATATTTGTGCAGAACCTCAACCAAGAGTTAGGTTTCCATTTGCAAATTCTTAGTGCTACAACCTTCGATGAAATCACATACAAGGGAATCAATATTGAGAAGGCCCTCATTGCTAAGGGTGTGGTCAAAATCTTTAAGGAAACGAATGATAGCACTTCTCATCAACAATCGAACGATAAACCCAAATATTGGAACAAGAACAAAAACGTGGTCAATGATGGGGTGGTCGATACTAAGCATGTCCAAACGTTGCAAATGCCGCTACAGCTCTCCAAACCAAGTCAAGCTCCACCTCAACAACATCAGCAACAAAGGAAGCCTTATCCAAACCAACAGCAATGACAACAAGAGTGGCGTCAACAAGATTACCCTCTGCGACGTCAATTCACTCCCTTGGGAGTGCCCATCGAAGTGGTCTTACAACAAGCTTTGTAGAAAGGGCTCATCACCTTACCTGACGCTCCTCCTTATGGAGAACCTATCTACAAAACTGCACATTATAGAGACAATGAATATTGTGAGTTCCATAGGAGCAAAGGTCATAGAACTGCATCTTGCATGAAGCTTAAGCACCTCATCCAAAACCTCATCGACGGTAATCAAATCACTTTTGAGGATGAACAAGCGGCTCAATGCACGAATAAGGATCTAGATATGTACAAGGAACCATTCCCTCATCATGGTCCACCTCCTCCTCAGGATAGAGGTAAAGGTATCAATCACGCTTCCACATCCTTCGATTCCATTGTAGGTCATTTTGAAGAGAGTCGAGTGTCCACCCTCACGATCAAAGGCAAATCTATGGATTGTGCTATTACTACTCATCATCGTCATGTCACCATTCGTGCTCCTACACCTAGGCTTCCGGTTCAATCTGATTATAATCTTGTCAAACATCTAGGGAAAACTCCGGCACAGATCTCTATCTTGGACCTTCTACGGTCATCACCTGCACATAGAGTGGTGCTAGAAAAAGCCCTCCAAGAGTCTTCCATTCCAAACAACATAGCAGTTGCGGATTTCCAAGCTATAGTAGGTAACATTGCTTCACCCTACAATGTGGTCTTCTCTGAGAAAGATCTCCCATCCCATGATCCTTGTCATAATGATGCCCTGCATATAGAAGTTCTCATCCATAAGTGCAAAATCAAACGCATACTCATAGATGGTGGTGCTGGTCTCAACCTCTATTCTTTAAAGTTACTAAAGCAATTGGGATACTCTGAGGATCATGACAAATCTGATCATAGTATTACAATCAAGGGGTATGGTGATGCTGAACGCCGCTCAGAAGGTGTTATCCACTTGCCTATACAACTCGGCCATGTCATGCTTGAAACTAGGTGTCAAGTCCTTGATATTGAGCTGCCTTACAACATTATCCTAGGCCACCCATGGATCCACGCAATGAAAGCTGTTCCCTCCACGTACCATCAGTCCCTAAAGTTCCCATACAATGGTACGGAGATTACTATCCCAGGAGATCCTAATCCTTTTGAATTTTGTCGTGTCTTGCAAGGCAGTTATAAGAATTGCAACCAAGTGCCTAAAAATGAAAAAGCCTTTGAATCCCCACTATATGTTGACCCTGAAACTCTGACGCAAGCCTCTACAAGTGAATCTACACCCCTCCCCAAAATCATAGCTCGCATCTGAGATATAGGCTTTGGCACTTATGATATCTTAGAATCTTGTTGTGTAGGGCGGATGCCTCTATCTCCAAAATCTTACAGCCAACCACCCATTGCCAAAGTAACAAAAAAAGTAGCTATTCCTCCCCCAGGATTCCTAACCCAATTCCAACATGGACGGTTACTGGAAGAGGAAACTATTGAGGACATTTCTTCTCGGCTCTATAAGGAGAAAGAACCAGTCACCATACTAGTCAAGCAATATGGCAATGGCTTAAGAATAGTAAAAAATATGGTCTATAAAGGCAAAGGTGGCCTTGGGAAATAGAATCAAGGAACTATGGAACCCATTGTTGTAACAAAGAAGCTAGACAAGAAGGGATTAGGATTTGGTAAGAAGGTACCACACGCCTTGGACATTGAGTATATCCTCGACGAGGTCGCTGACACTTTTCCCGCCGATTCAACGTCTATAGAGGATATCATCGATGACTCTTCCCTCCACATGACCAATCTATTCACAGAATCCTCCATTTTTACACTATCCTCCGTATCCTTAACTTCCACCACCAGCACCCTTAATGTCACACTTGTCTACCCTGAACTTATCGATTGGGACCAACAAGGGACCCCCGTTATAGATGTATTTCAGAATGACGAAGCTCTAGCTGAGTTCATGGGACTTCGGGGAGGTATCCCTCTTGGTGATCATAAAGCAGGTTTTGTAATGGAACTAGAGCCAACAGCTTATTTTGGTGAGAATGCCAAATCCTCCTGTCGCAAAAGTGCAAATAAAGACAGATCTCTAGGTGAAAACCACACTGTGGCACCTCCTAATCACAAAATAGTAAAAACAAAGGACGTATCCAAAGGTGAAAACCCAACTATGGCACCTGAGGATGGGGGATTTGACCTTCCCCTACCATCTAAGTATCAAGAAAAATCATCTCTCCTAGTGGAAGATTCTACAGAGATAAATCTGGGCACAGAACAAAATCCAAAGACCACATTCCTAGTAGCATCATTATCAGAAACAGAGCACAGGAATCTTAACACATTCTTCTTATAGAGAACCATCAACTTTACGTGGACCTATGCTGATATGCCAGGGTTAGACCCTAAGCTAGTAGTTCATTATCTCACAGTAGATCCCAAGGTGAAACCAGTCAAGCAAAAGTTGAGAAAGATGCACCCACAGATAGCTCTCTTGGTGAAGGTGGAAATACAAAAGCTGTTAGACGCAAAGTTCATACGACCAATCGACTATTCAGATTGGGTCTCAAACATTGTACCTGTGTCTAAACCCAATGGACGCATCCGCATGTGTAATAATTTCAGAGATCTCAACAAGGCATGTCCCAAAGATGACTTTCCACTACCAAACATTGACATTATAGTGGACTTGACAGCAGGTCACGAGATGCATTCTCTCATGGACGGATTCTCTGGCTACAATCAGATAAGGATAGCTGAAGAAGATCAACATAAAACAACCTTTACTTGTCCTTGGGGCAATTATTGTTGGTGTGTCATGCCGTTTGGTCTGAAGAATGCAGGAGCAACCTATCAGAGAGCAATGACAGTGATCTTCCACGATCTATTTCATCACATCATGGAAGACTATGTTGATGATATATTGGCTAAATCTTCTAGGGCGGATCACATATAGGTCCTGGGACAGATCTTCGACAGGCTTGAAAAATACCAAGGAAGACTCAATCCAAAGAAGTGTGTATTCGGTGTAACATTAGGGAAGCTGTTGGGATACATTGTATCTCGTAGAGGCATTGAAGTCGATCCAGTGAAAGTAAAGGCTATAGTGGAGATGCCTCCACCCAAGAATCTTAAAGCACTAAGGAGCCTGTAGGGAAGGTTGCAATCCATCAGGCATTTCATCTCACAGCTAGCAGATAAATGTCAACCCTTTCAACACTTGCTCCGAAAGGATGTCTCATTTCGATGGGACAACAAGTGTTAGGCAGCATTTGATCAACTTAAAGAGTATCTAGCTACACCTTCGGTATTGGTTCCACCAGTTGCGAACAAACCTTTGATATTGTACATCTCCAGTACAAACTCGGCCTTGGGGGCCTTGCTAGCACAAAATGATGATACAGGAAAGGAGCATGCAATTTATTACATTAGTAGAACCTTGGTGGGATATGAGCTCAATTATTCACCAATGGAAAGGGCTTGTTTAGCAGTAGTGTTTGCCTCCCAACAGTTGCAGCATTACATGCTGAACCAACATACAAATCTGATAGCAAAGATTGATCCCTTGAAATATCTACTAGCAAAAGCAACTCTCACAGGTAGACTAGCGAAGTGGGTCATGATCCTTAGTAAGTTTGACATTGAGTATACGGATTGTAAAGCAATCAAAGGACAAGCCCTCACGGATCAACTAGCAGAAGCACCTATGAAAGATACACAGCCTATGGTAGTAGACTTTCCTGATGAGCATCTCTTCACTCTTGCTACCTCCATAATGTGGAAGTTATACTTTGATGGTTCTTACACACAGCATGGATCAGGAGCTGGCATCTTATTTGTTACACCTCAGAATGACTACATTCCAAAGTCCTATCGGCTTGCATTCCCTTGCACCAACAACACAGCCGAGTATGAAGCACTCCTTATAGGTCTCAATACAACAGTTCAATGGGACATCACAGAATTACAAGTTTATGGAGACTCACAGCTAGTCATTCGCCAAGTCACAGATGAATACCAAACAAAGGATGAAAAGTTGGTCCCCTACAAGCAACTAGTGGATGCCTACAAAACACACTTTTCTAGCATCACATTTGAGCAAATTTTAAGAGAGCATAACAAAGCTGCAGATTCTATGGCTTCTGTAGGGTCACTGATTGACATGCCTGCAAATACACAGAAGTGTGAATTCTTGATCGAGCAATTGTTGATACCAGCCGTCGATGTTCCTATTACTGAAATCATCTGCGAACTTGTTGGTCCCAATTCCCCATGGTACGAAGATATGTATGAATACCTCAAGAACAATACCTTTCCCCCTGACCTATCATCCACCCAATGCAAAACTTTTATTCGTCGATCCGCTCATTACATCATTCTGGGTGATACATTATATCACCAGAGTCTCGATGGTATCCTCTTACAATGTCTTAACGTGGAAGAAGCCAAAGCTACCTTACGCGACATACACGAAGGTGTCTGTGGTGCACATTCTACCGGTCCTAATCTTGCTAAGAAGATATTTAGAACAGGTTATTACTGGCCTACAATAGAGCAAGATGCTGCACAGTTTGCTAAGAAATGTTTACAATGCCAGCAGCATGGAGATTTGATTCATGCACCAGCTCATGAATTACAACCTGTGACAACTCCATGGCCTTTTTCTTAATGGGGTCTCAACCTCATAGGACAAATCCACCCTTCCTCCTCCAATGGCCACAAGTTTATCATTACCGCCACTGAGTATTTCACGAAGTGGGTGGAAGCCATTCCTATGACCTATATCACCGGTAAGCAAATAGCCAAGTTTATTCTAAACTACCTCATATGCCGGTATGGTATTCCCCAAGCCATTGTCACTGATAATGGGAGACCATTCAAGAACCAAGATGTCCATACTTTGTGCACACAATACAATATCCGACATCATTTTTCAACTCCCTACTATCCGCAGAGTAACGGCCAAGCTGAGGCTTCCAATAAAACCATTCTCAAAATCCTCAAGAAAATAGTCAATGAAGCTAGTCGTGATTGGCGTTTGTAACTCAATCCCGCCCTATGGGCCTACTACACTAGTATCAGAACACCAACTAGTGCCACACCCTATGCCTTGGTCTTTGGCTCTAAAGCCATCCTACCTATAGAGGTCAAGATCCCATCCCTCAGAGTATCCATGCAGGACTTGATCTGTGGAGAGGAGTATCGCACTTCGAGATTAGCTGAGCTTGAACTACTGGATGAGAGGTGCCTTGCCACACTTAATCATCTCCATGTCTACCAAAACCGCCTCCGGCGTAATTACAACAAAAAGATCAAAGAAAGACGGTTTCAAGTTGGTGATCTTGTACTTAAAGAGAATCAGAGAAATCAGGCAGATTGAGAAAAGAAGGGCAAGTTTGAGCCTAACTGGTTAGGCCCCTTTATTATCACAGCAGTATATGGATCAGGAGCTTATACTTTAGCTACACCTGACGGCATTCCTCTGGATGAGCCACTTAACAGTGTTTATCTCAAGAAGTTCTATGCCTGATCCTCAGAGTATTCCAAAAAAAAAAAACAAAAAAATCCAAAAAATTTGTCCTCTGGTGAAAACCTGGTAAATAGGTGCCTTGGATAAGTACCATAGTGAAAACTGGGCAAACATGCGCTATGTGTAGATTCAGCATCCATCGTCTATCGAGTCCTATCCGCCCCATGTCTAGTTCACAGCACACTTTCACTCCATCCATAATAAAACCATTGACTTTGTTTGCATTTCCATCTCCCTATCTAGTATAGCTTAGAAATTTGTCAATGTCCCTCGTCGTCATCCCACGTCTTGATTTGTGTCTACAGTTAACACTGTCTAGTCCTAGGTCAAGTCTTTCTGTGTCTTCTTTGGCAGTCACCCCTATAGTTTCCTCTACCAGAATGGGGGCAACTCTTTCCTTAACTTAGGTCTAGGATTGGTTCCTTGTTCGTGGTTCGCAGCGCATACTTCAATCTTTGCTCATTTTCGTAGGTAACACCCTTTAACGGACACATCGCTCCTACGATAAGGATGTTATCTTCTCAACACTCTTCCTACATCATCACACCAACCAGAACTACATATTATCATCTTCTCAATCTTAAGGTACCTTGATCCCATGGATATGGGTATGTAGGCAGTCTGGAATACGAAGGAGGTTTCCAATACTCAGGTACATAAGATCTCCCCCTTTCATCTTGACCCATTTCATCACTCTATCCAGAACTACATATTTATCACTTTCATCTTTCATCGTCGTGTGCCTTGATCCCGTGGATACAGGGTATGTAGGCAGTCTGGAATATGAAGGATGTATCCAGTACCTAGGCACACACGATCCATCATTCTTCACCCACCCCAATCCATTAGCATTCCACCTTTCTGGTCTTCCATTTTTCAAAGCCCATTCGCCATAACTTGACTAACTCAAGCAGCAAGCTAGCGCATCCTTTCAAAGCAAAAGTCCTTAACAAACCTGAAGCAAAGAAGCTTCCTTCCAGAGTCATCTACTGTCCTACATACCGATTGCCAACATCAGCTAAGTCCCGCTTAAACAAGCCCTAGATCAACAAGCTTGTCTTCTGCGAAGTGTTCCATTGTCGAGACCAACACACGCGTCTCCTGCGACATGTGACATTTCCTGTAGTAAGACATTGTCTTTTTAGGTAGATAGCACCCTTTAACAGACACAGAGTTCCTACGATAAGGCTGTTATCTTTCCTATCCAGTCTATCCTGAGCAACCTCTTTGGCAAGAGAATATGTTGGCTGTGTGTTTACTTTGTAAGTCAGTCAATTTGATTTTTGGTTTATCTTTTGTTCCTTTTCAAATACCTATTCAAGGCTACCTTGATTTATCTATAATCTTGGTATGTTGCGATGCAGTACGGATTGGGGGCATAGTCATTGCTATCTGTGTGCCGTGTTTGAGGAATGATCTTTAGTATCTTTCTTAACATTCTATTTATCTTGTGTGTGTTACGACCTAGCATCTTACATATTAATATTCTTCTTGCATTTGCATGTATTGAAGTTTATTTTATGTTTAAGACTATGGCTCATTCACATATACCAACAAGGTTATATTATGTCTAAGGGATCTAAGTTCAAACCACTTGCTTGCAGAGTCAATGTCCACGCACTCAGATATTACTGCACCTTGGTCTTTTATACCTTGGTGGCAAACTATCCACGTGCTATATCAAAAATAAGGATTGCTCTTTATATACAATTGTGAAACCATTGCAACAAGCTCATCCATTTACACCATCCATTTTTCCATGGCCTTATATAGTTTTCCAGCAAAGATTGATCAACCGTCTTTCTCTCATGTTTTTTTCTATCTCCACTTTCTTCTATTCAAACTCGTCTATCTCCAACAAATCTTCTAGTCGAGCGTCAACACAGTTCTTCTGTTGCTTCCCTATCTTTCCTCTCGAGGGGGCACCCTACGCTAGCATGCGCTGGGGCAACTACCTACACTGGGGCATAAAAAAATTGTATCACATCTTCAACAATCGTTTTCTTTGACGCAATGCTACACGCTGCATTGCATCAAAAAGGGGCAAAATGTAGACACCCTAAAATGACCAAGTTGTCACATCACTGGCATTTCAGCACTTCTGTCGCATCACCTATATTTCACACATTAATTAAATAATCTAATTATTTAATTAATTTCACCAAATTCTTCTAAATCACATACTTTCGACATTAATTAAATAAATTCTCTTTATTTAATTAATTAAATTAAATTCCTCTGTTACTCTTCCCCAATTAAATAATTTGAATTATTTAATTTAATTTGATCTTTATCCTCTTTCCAAATATCAAATCTACATTAATTAAATAAATCCCATTATTTAATTAATTCATCACAATTCCCTCTTATCTACAATTAAATAATTTACATTATTTAATTAAATCAATTGTTCTTCTAAATTTAAATAAATCAAATCAAATTTATTTAAATTATCTCAATCCTCTAAAAATAAATAAAATCAAATATTTTATTTATAATCAAAATCATTCTTCCAAAATCATGCAGAACAATTAAATAAATTTATTTATTTAATTTGCTTTCAAATCTTCTAAATTAAATAATTCTAATTATTTAATTATTTCTTCCAAAATATCTTCTCTAAATTTAAATAAATCAATTATTTATTTAAATTGTTTTTTCTTCTAAATTTGAGTTATCTCTAATATAACTCAGGCTTTCTATATTTAATAAAGCAAAATATCTTCTAATTCTCATGCAAATCCCTTCTTCTTGTTTTAAATCACTTAACTGATTGCTTTATTCTTTTAATTGATTTATCTCTTCAGTTAACTTATTCTTCTATTCTTGATAACTCCTCTCATGCAAAAGAAAGCAAGACACATGTCTTCTTTTCATTCGTTGCATGTTCCTCAACTATTCTCCTCCGTTGATTCTTCTGAATTATCTGGACCGTTGATCGATCTCTGTTGAAATCTATATAAACCCCCCTCATCTCCTTCATTACCTCTCTCTTCGATCGTATTCTCAGGCATACTTAACAGAGCTTCGAGCATACAAAATGTGTCGATTGAGCAACTTTACGATCTCTTAACATTGATCTTTGAGTACATTGAGCACACTACTTGCGTGTTGCAACTATGGTTTCGCAACTTGATTGAGCAATCTACACTTCTCCAAAAGGGAACAATACAGGTTTTGGTAAGAGCTTTCATTTGTCTTTGATTTTATGATAATGGCTTTTACTTAGATTGGTTTGCTTTATGTGATTGGTTTTTTGATTTTGTTTAGTTTTATTAAATCAATTTTTCCTCATACACAATAAGACCTTTGGTGAAGGAATCACGCAAAGATCATTTGCGAGCTGAAAGATATTAAAGTTTTTGTTTCCCAAAAAATGCCTGAAAATTATTCAAACTTAGGTTTGAGGCACTACACAGCCCCGTACAGGCCCGAAAATGGCCAAAACTAGTAGAGCAAGTTGTTAGCATATAGAGCACTCCATGAGCTTTCTGATGCATAAAATGGTTCGTCAATCAGACACCCGAATCAAAAGTTATGGCTCCTGGAAGTTGACCTATTTTTGGAGGGAGATGCAAATTTTGAAATTAGGTTGTTGGCCACCAAAAAGGCTATTAAGTAGAGTTAAGGGGGAAAGTGTGGAGTCAAGAATAGGTGGGAAAACAGAAACCCTAGCTAATTTGGGGTTGCATAAGGCTGAAGATTCCAGAGTCTAGTGAGGGTAGCTGTAATGTGTTATAACCTATAGGGAATTGATTCCTTTGATTGTAATTGATCTTCTATAATGTAATGAGTTGTCCAAATCAATAAAGAAATATTCTATTTTCTATGTGCCATTTTCTGTTGTTGTGTGTTTTATGATTTACCCCCTTCATCAAGTGGTATAAGAGAAAGGGTTCCTGAGTGTGTAGACAGATCACCGACTGTGAGGCATTTTGCACCAAGACCTGAGGTTGTGGGTTTGTTGTAGAGATCAAGATGCCTCCATGAAGAAATCATATTGGGAGGAATGCTTTGATGGAAGAGGGTTTTAGAGCCCTACAAAGGCAAATCGATTCATTGCAAGAGGAGATGCGAAGAGGGTTTGATCCAAGAACAAGAGAAGAAAGCGAGGATGAAGTTGAAGAAGAGCTATCCGAGGAAGAATAAGAAGCTACAGGAGATCCTACAAAAGTTAGGTTGTTGAGGGCCATTTCGAAGATTAGAAAGAGGTCCAGGATTAAAGTTTCTACCTATTCTGGAGATTTGAATCTGAAACAGCTTATTGATTGGATCAATGACATGGAGGAGTATTTCAAGTATGAAGATGTGGAGGATCTAGATCGGGTCAAGTTTGCAAAAACAAAGTTGAAAGGCCATGCTAGTATTTGGTGGAAGGAGGTCCAATTAGAGAGGAATAGAAGAGGAAAAGGAAAGATCACCAGATGGGATCAGATGGTGGAGAAACTAAAGAAGCAGTTCATTCCTGTGGACTATGAGATGGAGTTGCTAAAGAAGCTGCAAGGACTGAAGCAAGGTAACAAGTCTGTTAAGGAGTATACAAAAGAGTTTTATAAAATTACTATTAGGATAGGTCATGCAGAGCCCAACAAGAAGGTAGTCCATTACATTAATGGGTTGAGGCTAAGTATTTAGGAGGAGCTAAGCCTGGTTAGAATGACCACCATAGAAGATGCATACCAGTTTTCCCTAAAGGTGGAAGAGAAGCTAAATAAAAGATTTGACATCAAGCAAAGGGGAAGAGGTCAAGGCAGAAGGACTGGTGGAAGACCCTATGGGGACTGAAATGAAGATTCAAAGAAAAGTGAAGAAGACTGCACCAGTTGAAATCAAAGAGGAGATAAATTCTACTACCCTTGTGACCAGAACAATGGTGAGCAAAGAGGAAGAGGAAGAGACCAACCTGGGGAAGGACCTGGAAGAGGAGGTTTCAAAGGAACTTGTTTCCAATGTGGAGAAGAAGGGCATTGAGCATACAAGTGTCTGCAACATCAAGGAAGAACAAATAGAAGACCTGAAGGTAATGCACGAGTTGCACATGTAGATGAAGATGTTGAAAGGGGAGAAACCCTAGTTGTCAGAAGAACTTTGTTGAATGAGGAGAAAGAACCCAATCAAAGGAAGAGTTTATTCTGCACAAGGTGCAAATGTGAAGGTAAGTTTTGTGATATTATTATTGACAGTGGGAGCACTGATAATCTTGTTTAAGAGGAGATGGTTGACAAGTTGAAGTTGACAAGAAGAAAGCATCTGCATCCATATCAGATTGCATGGTTACAGAAGGATCATAGAGCTTTGGTCAATGAGCAATGTTTAGTGAAGTTCAAGATTGGTGACTACCATGATGAGGTGCTATGTGACATCATACCGATGCATGCATGTCATATGTTATTGGAGAGGCCATGGCATTATGATAGGAGCGCTATCCATGATGGCCATGCAAACACATACTCCCTAACAAAGGATGGAGTTCGTCATTGAGAGGAACTTCCTATAACAATATAATGAAAAATGCATGAAATAACAGAAATAGCATAACACAAAAGGAATTTATTGATCGCAGGCCACTTCAAGGGGGCAACCTCCTTTGAGCAAGCTTAATATAGTGAACTCATGGATGCCTTCATTGACCTCAACATGTACTTATATACTAAGTCTAATCTAAACAACTGTTTCTTCTCATGAATGTGGGATAATACAATATACTCATGGGATGACTTACAAAGCATATGCGTCCATATGTAATATACTAACAAAGTAAAGAGAAGGGTTAAACACGGGTTCCTAACATCCCCTCCCTCTTAGAAAAGATTTGTCCTCAAAGCGTAAGATGTGGAAATTGTTACTGAATCTGAAGGAGTGGTTCCCCTATAGCAATCTCTGGGTACATGCCATGCCACTGAATTAATACCTCTGTGATGGATTGGGAGCAAAGAAAATGAGTACTCGTATCAAGGATTAACTCTAGCTCCAAAAGGATGGATCCTTCATTGTCTAGTTGTGGTAAAATAGTTTGTGCTCTATCATTAACGCCAAGAATTTTCTTTAGACAAGAGACATGAAATATTGGATGAACACGGGAAGAAGGAGCCAGCTTACATGATCCCCAATCTGATCCTAGGCACGGAGAACCATGTTGACTGCCTGAACTTGTGAACTACTGGGGGAGCATGGAAGGAGCACTGGCGGTGCCTGACCATAGACTGCTTCATATGGAGTCATGTTAGATGCAATGTGGTAGGAGGTATTATACCACCATTCAGTGAGAGGAAGCCACTTTGCCCACTGATGTTGTTGTTCTGAGGTATCACATGTAGCCACAATCTAATGAATTGCCCTATTCATTCCTGTCCAAAAGAAGTGACACCATGCCCGCTCATAAGTTTTGAGGAACCCAGAGTGCCCTACCGATGGAGAAACATAGATTTCATAGAAGATAGCCTACGGGACAGATTCCAGCCAGTTTGGAATAGACATAGAAATAGCTGAATGAGAAGCTTGGTCATCACATGTGCGAGAAAGAGAATCCACCACAATATTGTCCTTACCATTCGTGTAAGTAGTCTCATAGTCATAACCCATGAGTTTACTAATCCATTTCTATTGTGCTAGGGAGGAGACCCAGTGTTCCAGGAAATATTTCAGGCTCTGGTGAGTAGTCCTGATGCAAAAATAATTCCCTAGTAGGTATGGCCGCCACTTCTGTACTGCATGCAAAATAGCCATCATTTGTTTTAGAGCTGAAGGAGTAGTGGAGACCATGGATGGTTGCATCTAAATGGAGTGAAGCTGAATGATGACACCATGTGAATTCTTCTTAAGAAGCTTCAGGCGATGTGAACTTATGATGTTGAGAGACCCCAATTGTAAGCCCTTCAATGTGTGTGTGCCCATTATCTGAAAACTGCATCTAAAGTTTGGCAAAATCCCATAAGATGGGTCCAAGTGTGCATAACCATTGGGCGTCCAAAACCACATCACATCCGCCTAAGGGCAAGGAAAACATGTTGGAGCGCAAGTTATAATCTCCAATAGAGATACACACATTGCAACACTTCCCTTTGCAAGGTAATGTTCCCCCATTGGCAATCATGACTTCAAAGTTCGAGTAAGGATGAACAAAACAATAAGCCTATTTGGTGATTCAAGGGTCCATGAAGTTATCAGTACTACCAGAATCAATGAGTATTGTAAGAGGGAGCTTCTTGAAGTAACCCTTGACCTGCATGGCTTATGGGGTGGTGACTCCTGCTACAGCATGGAGAGAGATCTCTAGGTGGTCTTCTTGAGAAGTAGGGTCAACGTGTGACTATTGAGTTTCAACCTAATCAGCTACTATATCCTGAGCATCTGCATAAACTTCAATTTCAGGCAGAGAATCCACATCCAAGAGATAGAGCTTTTGCTCAACACATCTATGTCCCTGAGTGAATTTGTCATCACAATTATAACAAAGCCTTTTTTCTCTACGTGCCCGCATCTCTGCTTCAGTCAAATGCTTGATAGGAGTTGTTCTAGGAGCTAGCATTATTTGAGGGCTTTGGGGATCCATATTTCTGAATGGAACAAAATTGGATTTGGAGAATTATTGAGCTGTGATTTTGTCCTCCACCAACTTAGCCAACCCTAAGGCTTCCATCATTATGCTTGGACAAAACATTTTAACCTCAGAGCGAATTGCATCCTTCAAACCACTAACAAAACAACTCCTGACGAATTCATCAGACAATCCCTCTGTGTGATTGGCCAGTTTTTCAAACTTTGTTTGATATTCTCTCATAGTGCCTATTTGGCGTAGTTTTGTGAGTGCTCCTGTGAAGTCATCAAAAGCACTAGGGCCAAATCGTTGCAAAATGAGTTTGCAAAAATCTGTCCATGTTGGCTCTTCATGAGCTTTGATGTACCAACAAAACCATTGGAGGGATTCATGTTCCAAATGAAAGGAGGCAAGTGGGACTTTGTTGACATCAAAAGTAGTATGTAGATTGAAATATTGTTCTGCCTGGTATATCCATCCAGTCGGATCATCACCATTGAAGCGAGGAAAATCAAGCTTCGGTCCACGAAAATTATCAGAAGAAGAAAACCCTATATTTGCAGAAGACTCTGGTTGCCGTCTATTGCTCATGGCTGAATACTGAAGATTGAGACCAAGAATTTTTTCATCCAGATCTTGGAGTTTGGTCTTGATGGATGCAAGTTCCTCCTCCATGTTTTTTGCTCCTGTGCAGGTGACAACCATAACCAAGATTTTTTTTTTTGGAATGGGTAGAAAAACATAAACAAAAACTTTTTTAGTAAAGGAAAATTTGGATTTGGAAAAAACTTTGATGGGTAATTGGGGTTTGACAAGGTTTTGAACACTTTCTAAGGGACAGGGAAGCAGAAAATGGGGATTTCAAAAGTGGGGTGAAAGAATGGGAAAATTTGTCCAAGAGGGACAAAGGAGCAAAAATAGGAAATGAACACTATGGTAAAATTTGAAGGTGATTGGGTGAGAATCGAAGAAGTTATGGAAAACCCAAAAAATAAACAGATGTGGGATTTCTGGCTTCGATAAGTGGAATTTGAGATAGGGTCCTCAAGGAAGGAAATATGTAGAATGGAATGTCAGGGGTTCCAGTGAATTTTTAGAGGAAATACAGCTAAAGCAAGGAAGATATGGTGAAAAAATAGAAATGATCTGCAATGGGATCTGCAAAAAGCTCTGGATAGATTCAATCTGTGATGTGTCTGCTAGCAATAGATATGGACGCCAGGTATGTTTGGCTTCCTAAAGGGTCAGGGGACTCACTCGGCTACCAATGTTGTCTAACGACTTGCGTATTGGGGTAGTACCCTTACTCCACGACTCAAGTAAAACTGATAACCGCTTTGCCACAAATGACAGCTCTTGGTTTACCTCACATATGGGAACTAGTCAATCGGGTAGGGATCGTTGCCCTTTTTGTTGGCAGGTCCTCTCAATGGGCCAGCTACTTCAGGGTTCTTGTGGTACTCCTCACAATGAGTTTTAGGTCTATGCCCAAGCACTTCCCATAGTTAAGTGGATAGGGATTATTCCCTAATCCAAACCTGCAATTGAAATGAACAATACAGATGCAAAGAAAAAAGAACTACTACAATAATCACAACACCTGGAGGCCATTGCGAAAAAAAAAATGCAGAAATTCCACCCAGTGAGCTCAAGAAAGCACTCTAATACCAGATGAGAGGAACCTCCTACAACAATATAATGAAAAATGCACGAAAAAATAGAAATAGTAGAACACAGAAGGAATTTATTGATCTTAGGCCACTTCGAGGGGGCAACCTCCTTTGAGCAAGCTCAATACAATGAACTTGTGGATGCCTTCATTGGCCTCAACATGTACTTATATACTAAGTCTAATCTAAACAACTATTACTTCCCATGAATGTGGGATAATACAATATACTCATAGGATGACTTACAAAGCATATGTATCCATATATAATATACTAACAAAGTTAAGAGAAAGGTTAAACATGGGTTCCTAACAGTCATAAGTTGAAGCCCTTGAAGGAGGTGGAAGAAAAGGTATGTAGTACTGCCAGAATTTGCTTGGTAGATGGTAGAAAATTTTTGGAGGGTATGAAGCATGAGCATCATTGCTTTGCATTGATTCCTAAGATTAGTCAAGAGAAATGTGAAGATGTACTAGCAGAAGTCTTAGATATGTTCGAAAAATTTTAGGATATTATCTCTGATAATGTACTAGAAGGTTTACCACCAGTGAGGAAGATAAGTCACCAAATAGATTTGATACCAGGAGCTAGTTTGCCGAATAAGGCAGCCCACAAAATGACTTCTACATAGAGTGAAGAGCTAAATAGACAAGTTCAAGAGCTGTTAAGGAAGGGGATGATAAAAGAGAGCCTAAGTCCATGTGCGGTACCTCTAGTACTAGCACCAAAGAAATATGGAAAGTGGAGAATGTGTATAGACTCTCGACCCATAAACAAGATCATGATCAAGTACAAGTTTCCATTGCCAAGAATGGATGACATAATGGATTGCTTGAGTGGAGCCAAGTACTTCACAAAGATTGACCTGAAGAGTGGGTATCACCAGATCCGAATTAAAGAAGGAGATGAATGGAAGACAACCTTCAAGACAAAGCAGGGTTTGTATGAGTGGTTAGTCATGCCATTTGGGCTAATCAATGCACCGAGCACATTCATGCGGCTCATGAACAAGGTATTGAAAGAATTTTTAGAATGTTTTGTTATTGTTTATTTGGATGATATTTTGATTTTCAGTATGACTTGGGATGAGTATCTGATGCATATTAGAAGAGTTTTAGAGAAGCTAAGAGAAGAGAAGTTGTTGATTAATTTGAAGAAATACAGTTTTGCAAAGAAAGAGTTGGTATACTTGGGATTTGTTGTCTTAGAGGGAGGTCTTAAGATGGACCCAAAGAAGGTGAGGGCTATCATTGAATGGCCTACATCGAGGAGTGCTTCTGAGGTAAGATCTTTTCATGGTTTGGCAAGTTTTTACAGAAAGTTTATCAAGAATTTTAGTAGCATTTGTGCACCCCTAGCTGAGACAATGAGAGGGGATAGAAAAGAGTTTAGATGGACTAAAGGAGAAGACAAGAGATTTGATACATTGAAGCAGAAAGTCATAGAACAATCTATTTTGGCACTTCCAGATTTCAATAAGGTATTTCAGGTAGATTGTGATGCTAGTGGTAGTGGTATAGGAGCTATTTTAGTGAGAAGCTTAATGACACCAAGAAAAAGTATTATGTTTATGATCAGGAGTTTTATATAATAGTTCAGGCTTTGAAGAAATAGAGACATTATTTGTTGCCAAAGGAGTTTGTTTTATATACTGATCATTAGGGTTTGTAGTATCTTAATAGTCAAGGAAAGTTGAACCAAAGGCACTTAAAATGGGTTGAGTTTTTGTAGAGCTATACTTTTGTTTTGAAGCACAGGAGTGGGAAGTCTAATAGAGTTGCACATGCCTTGAGCAGAAGGCAAAATTTGTTGACAGAAATGAAGATAGAGGTTGTTGGGTTCAATGAGCTCAAAAGTTTGTATCTTGAAGATCTAGATTTTGTAGAGGCCTGGAAAGCTTGTTCGGAACCTGTTACTTTGGACTGGACAAAATGGTTGGATTTCATAATCCAAGATGGCATGTTGTTTAGAGGAAGCTAGTTATGTATCCCAAGGAGTTCCATGAGAGAGAACCTAATTAAGGAGAAGCATAGCGGAGGATTGGCTGGACACTTTGGTCAAGATAAGACCATTGCTATTGTTGGTGAAAATTATTATTAGCCACAGTTGTAGCAAGATGTGAGGAAATTTGTGCAGAGTTGCAGAGTATGTCAGATGGCAAAAGGAGCAAGTCAGAATACAGGTCTATATCAGCCATTACCTATACCAAAGAAGCCATGGGATGATATCAGTATGGATTTTGTTCTTGGTTTACCAAGAATAGAGAGGACATGATTCCATTTTTGTGGTGGTGGACAGATTCTCAAAGATGGCACATTTTATTCCTTGCAAGAAGACTAATGATGCTGTTCATATTACAGAGTTATTTTTCAAGGAGGTGGTGAGATTACATGGTCTACCAAAGAGCATAGTTTCAGATCGAGATACCAATTTTGTTGGTTATATCTGGAGGACATTGTGGAAGAAGTTGAAAATAGATTTGAAGTTCAGTTCTGCACACCATCCACAGATTGATGGACAAACATAAGTGGTGAATAGGAGTTTGGGTAACCTGCTACGATTCTTAGTAGGAGATAAGCCCAAGGGATGGGATTTGATTTTACCACAGGCAGAATTTGCTTACAACAATTCTATCAATAGGAGTACTGGTAAATCACCATTCTAGATTGTATATGGGAATAGTCCAAGAAATGCTTCAGAGTTAAGGAATCTGGAAAAAGGAGAAAAGACAAGTGTCGAGGCTGAAGACTTTGTAGAACATCTGAAGAATTTACATGAAGAGCTAAGAAAGCACATTAATAAGATGAATATTTAGTACAAGGCTAAGGCAGATCAGAAGAGGAGGTATAAGGAGTTCCAGATAGGAGATGCAGTCATGGTTCACTTGAGAAAAGAAAGGTTCCCAATTGGAACATACAATAAGTTGAAAATGAAGAAATTTGGACCGTACAGAATCTTGAAGAAGCATGATTCAGGAAATGCATATGAGGTAGAGTTGCCAAGTGGGATTAATATTTCCCCTATGTTCAACATTGTTGATTTAACAACATATCATGAGGGTGGCACAGAGGATGGAACAACAAAAGAACAGTGGAGTATTCCAGTATCTACTTCAATGGAGGAGATAGAAGAGATCTTGGATAGCCATGAGGGAAGAAGTACTCAGAACAGGCAATATAAAGAATATTCGGTGAAATGGAAAGGAAGACCTGTTGAAGATTCTTCTTGGTTGTCTAAGGCAGAGGTTGGCCATTTGGGTTTTCCTCACACAAACATCTGAGATGTGACAAGGTCACTTCTCAAATTACCCTAAGTGTCTGATGCAGGAGCATCCAGTGGTGTAAGGGAAATCTTGCATCACCCAAAAAAAAGATGTGTTTCAAAATTGTTGATGTTCTTTTCATTTCTTGGCAAAATGTGTGGTTCTGGTTCCATAATTGCTTGAATAATGATGTAGAACTTTTAGTTTTCCAAACTGCTAAAAATAGTAAACTGCTATTTTTAGAAAGTTTGCATTTGGGCATTGATTAAAGTGAAAATTTATAGGAAGTTACATAACAGAAATATAAGACCTTCGGCAAAGGAATCATACAAAGATCATTTGCGAGCTAAAAGATATTAAAGTTTTCATCTCCTGAAAAATGCTTGAAAATTATTCAAACTTAGGTTTGAGGCACTACACAGCCTTGTACAGGTCTGAAAATGGCCGGAACCAGTAGAGTGGGTTCTTAGCACGTAGAGAACTCCACGAGATTTCTGACGCACAAAATGGTTTGTCAATCAAACACCTGGATCAAAAGTTATGGCTCCCGGAAGTTGACCTATTTTTGGAGGGAGATGCAAATTTTGAAATTAGGTTGTTGGCCACCAAAAAGGCTATTAATAACCATTTTTGGGAACCCTGGGCAGTAGTAGAGTTAATAGGGAAAGTGTGGAGTCAAGAATAGGTGTGAAAACAGAAACCCTAGCTGATTTGGGGTTACATAAGGCTAAATATTCCAGAGTCTAATGAGGGTAGCTATAATGTGTTGCAGCCTATGGGGAATTGATTCCTCTGATTATAATTGAGCTTCTATAATGTAATGAGTTGTCCAAATCAATAAAGAAATATTCTATTTTCTGTGTGCAATTATCTATTGTTGTGTGTTTTATGATTTACCCCCTTCATCATCTTAATTGGAGCTACTTCAGATAACCCTCTATACTACCATATGGTCCGCATTCATTGATCTTCATTAATTTTCTTAATATCCTCAACATTCCAGTCTTCTAAATGTTAGGGTTAGCTAGCAGAAGATATCAATTAAATGTAAATAAAGATTAAATAGAGAAATGGAAATACATAGAATTAATAATAGCGAGAGACAAGTTTTAACGTGGTTCACCCAAACATGGGCTACATCCACCAAACAGAGAGTCCAATATTATTATCCAGTAAATCAAACCGATTACAATCAGCAATCCTTGCAACTCAATACCACTGCAAAATGTTACAATACAATATCTCAAAACCCTAACCCTTAGCCACTTTTATCAAGCTTTTTGTCAGTTACAAAAAGAGGGTTTTCTTATGTTGGTCAATGAAAAATAACTCCCGGTGCCTTTATAAAATAATAAAAAACCGTGTGAGGTTTTGGGGGCACTGCCCCCGAGCCCCTACCCTGTATTGCGACAGGGAATGCGCCAGGGGTGCTGCCCCTAGACCCCGTCTTGGGGGCATTGCCCCCAAACTCCCGCAAGGGGCGCTGCCCCTTGACCCTGTAGGAATTTGGGGGGAACCCACGCCGATAAAAGTGGGGAAAATGTAACCTTCGAGTTTGATTAGGCTCCATATAACAACACTAAACAGACAACAAAATAGGATACAGTTGACACCAATGGCAACATGAATATGTTGACATCAATGACAACACCAATTAGGTACATATTTGAAACAATCCCATCCACCCGGTGAGAGTAGTAACAACAACGAAAAAATAGGAGCATTCAATCCTAATATGCTACATCCAGAGAGGAAACATCCCTACAACTATAGATAATGCCTTGTTAGGAAAAGTAGAAGAGGGATGAACGTTGAAGGAAAAATGAGTTTCCTCCACACCTGATACTAATATGCCTAATCACAGTCTTAAGGAATGGCTAGAGTATGGAGATTAAAATCAAGGATCCCAGTCTGAATGAAGAACAAGGAAGAAGAAATGCCCGTAGAAATTTGCGCAGTGTTGTTGTTGCCCCCTAATCTTCCTTGCACCACCAATTCCTTAGGAGATAATTCCAAGTCATTCTAATTCTATAGGGACAGATTGAGAGCCATGAGAACAAGGAAGAAAATCCTAAAGAACAAGGAAGCAGACATAACACATAAGAGTAGGAGAAAGGCATACTATCAGAATATCTTTAGATAGTATGAATTTCAACATTAGAACTTACCTTTTAATAGAAAATCTCGGATGTAAGTATACATCTGCCCATCTGTCGTTTATTAATTTTTAGTCACTTCGGTACATTTCTGCCATAAATGAAAATCTATCAAAGATTGCCATAATCAAACAGAAAGATAAGACATCATAATTCCACGTAACTTGAAAACATCACTTCTTGTATTGAGCTTTGCTAGATCAGGTGTCTTGGTTTTCCCACTTGGGCACTGTCATCACATCAAATTTCATCACACAACGGATGAAATGTCTTTCCTAGAAGAGGAATAGATTTCCAAGGGTCAAGCTTGCATAAGCCAAATCATTCTGTTACTAAATTCTTCAGAAGCAGTGGTGATGAAGACCTTGCACATGCCTGAGCAGTTAATGCTTTTATATGCAACTTAGCCAAGTTCAGCACCAATGAAACATTCTAACATGATTTTGAATTTAGGTTGTTGATCTTGATCCCATTTGGTGCACTTTGACAGTGCTGATTTGTCCCTTTTCCAGGTCAGACCTTACTACTTGCTTGACTCAATAGTAACATGCCACCTAGACATTCTTTTCCAACCATGATCCCGAGAAAAAATTCCCTTCGCAGTGCAGTTAAGATGGCACCCATCATTCCGCGTATGAAGGATGTGGTCAGAGATATGATCTTAGCGGAATGGTGGATAACTGTTGGATCACTATACCTTGAGCAGAGCATCTCTTGAAATGGTCACATTTGATGCCATGTTTGAGATATGCATTTAATATAAGAGTCCCATCACTTTAAGAAAGCCACGCATCTTAATTATGTGATTCCACAGATGCTCATAAAACCTTTTGATGGAGTATAGAGGAATGTCAGAATTGAGACAAAACTGATATATAGTGCCTGGGACCCACCTTCTTGCCATCCAGGATTGTCTGCAGCTAGCTATCACCCTTTCTGCATTTCTGCTGAGGCCAGTTTCCTTTGTAATTCATCAAGGGCAAAATGGAAAAAATGAATCCGCATGTGCCACCTGCACAAAACTAGTTAGTAGGACTGGTCTCTAACATGTATACAATCTTTTGCCATCTAGATGAAGGGTGACCAACTAGGCAAATTTTTTCTTTAATAATAGGTTTCTCTTTGGTACGGGGCATAGATGGTATTTGTTTGGCGAGGGGCCAGTAAACAACATTGAGAGATGACATGAAAAGGGAACTTAAAAGGATGGTGAGGGGAACAGGTAGTCATCAAAGAATTATATCGAGTGTAGCTATTGACTTCATTCTATAAAGGTTTAGGGTTTTTGGTAGAGTTGGGTTACTCAAAACATTTTTTAACAGAAGAACCCTAATTATGGAAATCTTGTAACTAGGTGACATAAAGCAGGGAACAAAACAACCAGAAACATGGAAAAAATTTCATGGTTCCATCAGGATTGATATGAACTCACTAGCCTTTTCTGGATTGTATTCAAAGAGTGGATTATCTATGCATTCATAGAACTCCATATCCTTTTTCACTGATAAGTTCATAGGTTCATCATAGAGTGGGTTATCTCTTTTATGCATTATGTTTGCATACTCTATTGAAAGTAAGGAACACTGAGAGGGGGGGTGAATCAGTGTTCTGCAAAACTTATTACTTTGTTCCTTTATTAATTTACCACATACATCCAAAAGAAAGAAGCATGAACACAAGAACAGAAACAACAAGATAACAACACATGAACCTGAGGATTTTTACATGAAAACCCGGTTAAGGGAAAAACCACGGTGGGGGTTAACCCATAAGAAATTTATACTCTGTTAAAAGTATTACAAATGGGGAAGGTACATGCCTTTGGGCACACTGCCCAGAGGTCACTGCTCAAATAGGCTCATTGCCTACAAATTAATTACAAAAGTTCACTTGAATGTTTGAACTAAGGAATAGCATCTAACAATGCAAGATTACAGTTCTAGTTGAGCTCAATACACTGACTTTGAACACTTCATCTCTCTCTACCCTACTTCACTACCTTGCCATGATTCAGAGCTTAGATCTCTTCACTCCACACTTGATTCTACTATACTTCACACTTATTCCTTCATATTCACAACTACACCCCTCGAAATGCTCAAACTTATCAATTATATATATCCGCTACATGAAATTGCTTCAACTGTAGTCGGCCTTAAGGAAAACTTAGAGACTTTTTATTCAGCAAAAATACCAATGCAGACCAGAACTTATGCATCCAGGTCATCTCACATGTCAACTAATACCACTAGATCTCATAAATTACTTGACCAATCACTTCTTTTCAACTACACAAGGATCAAACACCTAGTCGGCCTGTTCTTCACCAGATTGAACTGTCTAACCTAAACCCGATATTAGATGCTTGTAACTTACACTCCCTTCATCACCAGAGGCTAAAATCTTGGATTTAGGTAGCCTTAAAATCCCTTAACATTCCCTCAGATCCGTAACACAATATGATTTTTTGTGGAGAAATGCAGACTAAAATGTTGAACCCTGTCATATGCCCTATTCCTGTCTATCTGGACTTAGACAAATTTGCAATCTGACTTTTGGTATGATCCACTGATGAAATGCAAATGTGTAAGATAGATTTAGTTTCCATCAGTGACAACACCTGACATGCCTAGTAGTGTCTCTTGCCAACAATCTCCCCCTTTGGCATTGATGGCAACACTTAGTGAAAAATGAATAAGTGTTAGAATAGCTCCCCCTTACTATATACACTTGTGATTTCCAATGCTCCTCCTTAGATTAATTCTTCATTTTTCACTACTTTTCCTCTCCCCCTTTGTCATCAATGGCAAAGGCTAGGATCCGCATGTTGGTTTAGGTCCAAACAACTGAGAGGGGGGGTGAATCAGTTGTCACACATTTTCAATCTTTTCTACCTTTAATCTTCCTTTGCCACTTATAATCAATTTAATGATATAAACATTTTAGCATCAATCAATAACATATGAACAAAACATAAATAACACATTTGACACCAATATTTTGACGTGGAAACCTGGTTAATGGAAAAACCATGGTGGGGGTTAACCCACAAAAATTAATACCCTGTTAAAAGTATTTTTACAAATGGGAATGCACATGCATTCAGGCTTACTACCCAGAGCTCACTACTCAAATGGAGCCTCACTACCTAAGGAAATATCACAAGAGAATGATAGATATTTGAACTGATTAATAACATCTACCCATGCAAAAATTTTAGTTCTAGTTAAGTACAAAAATTGATCTTACACATTTCATCTTTGCTCTACTCTTCTTACTATTCTACCTTCATTCACACTTTGGATTTCTTCTCTTCTCACATTCACCTTATTCACATACACCACACACACCAAAATCGTCCACAACAATCAGCTATATATATACTCATCTTGATTTGCAATCACTTGCCAGTCAGCTACAACAACACTTAGAATTTTTATGAATGCTCTGCTCTGTCGGCTAGATCTATGCATAACTTAAGGTGCAGACCAAAACTTGCTCTTGAAAAACATCACTCATGTTGGCCACTATCACTAATCATCACCATTTGTCCAACAAACAACTTCCATACCTCCAGAATTAAGACCTTTTGCAAGGTCAGCCTGTTCTTCTTTGATCTGTTCTGACAAACTGGAACCTGGTACTTAGAGGCTAATAACTTTTGAATCCTTCATCACTGGAGGACAAAACTCTAGATTTAGACTATCTTGACAATGCATATGACTCCCCTAGATCTATAGCTAATCGTGACTTTCCACCAGAGAGATCCAAACCAAAATACTAGACACTGTTACTGAACTGTTCATAACTACCCAGACTTAGACAAATTCTAAATCTGACTTCCAGTATGAACAAATTGTGTTATGCGGATGATTGGGATGATCTTAGTTGCCATCAATGACAACACCTATAAATGCAAAGTAGTGTCTCTTGCCAACAATCTCCCCCTTTAGCATTGATGGCAACACTTAGTGAAAAATGACTAAGTGTCTAGTGCAACTCCCCCTTTGTCTATACACTCATATACTTCACTTATTCCAGTGCTCCCCATTTGCTGAGTACCTCATTTTTGTTGAGTACTAGTGACTCAAATTACAGTTTCATTGGTTCCTTAGTTATCCTTTGTTATCGGCTTGACTCCTAGTATCAGTGGGAGTAAGAAGTCTTTGGCTGATCTGCTAGGTTACACCGATGGAGGGGTAGCTATCAGCATGAGGTTTACTATCGGCAGGAGTTCGGTGTCTTATGCCGATCTCCAAGGTCTTACCGATGTGTGATGTCCATCGGCATGAGGGTGGTCATTGGCGGAGCCTGTGGTTGTGTCTCCAATCGCCTGGTGTTACCCCAATGGAGTGGTAAAGGTTGGTGAAGTCCATCAGCATGAGAATCACTATCGATGTAAGATGTGAGGTGTCTCTCTATTGGAATGGTCATTGGTATGAAGATCTCTGTCAGCCCAGATTTGAAATGTTACTCCGATAGCTTGTGGTCGCTCTGATGGAAGATCATCGGAGTGAGTATTGATATCGGCGTAGCTGGAAGATGTATCTCTGATACTTCATGTTATACCGATGAAGGGTTGGCTTTGGAGAATCACTATCGGCCAAGTCTTGAGTCGTCTCTCCGATGGACCTCGTTACTCTGATAAACTGGTGAAGGTTGGCGAAGTTGACATTGGTATGATGTTTGCTATGTCTTGGTGATGGTGCTATGGTACACTGATCGACGTAACTATCACTATCAGAGAAGGCTGTGAAAGTCACTCCGAGGTATGTGTTACTCTGATGGAGTCGGGCATCAGTGAGAGGACTTCTATCGGCATAGTTTACAGGTTGCAGGCCGATGCACAGTGGTCTCACCGATGAAGGGTTAAGGATTACTATCGCTGAGACAAGGAACTCTTAGAGTTCATGGTTGAATGTTGGCCGATAGTTTGAGTTGTGCCGATGGGGATAGACTGGAGGCGTCGGCGGCAAAAGTGCCGACAGTTATCTTACATGTGTTCGGGCATTTAAACCCGGATGTCCAATTGGAACTTGTGCATGTGGGACTAAAGTTTCCAATGAGAATGTGAACGGTTAGATAGTTATGTGAATGGTTTGGACAGTTGGATGTCAGCAATGCTGGGCAGTTGGAATGAATGGTCAGCTGCATGTGGGGTCGATTGGATTGCTAAAGCAATGAGGAAATCAATAGACTATGATGTGTGAGTTCATTTTTTTATGAATGGTGTGCAGGGGGTTTTACCTCTTCTGTGAAGTCTTATATAGTTGCTGCACACAGCATGTTAACTGTATGTAAAAGGATTGAGAAGAGATGAGACAATCAGAGTCTAGAGACTGAAGTTCTATATTGTATGTGATTTGAGGCATGATAACGATATGAAGGACTAGTCTAAGTGCAGAAGAAAACTGAGGAGGGTTGTGCTGTCAATTATTCTTCAGATGAAGCAAGATGTAAATCTTCATGAAAGGCTTATTGCCAGTTTTGTATTGTAACTATTTTTTTGTTGCTGAATAATACACTGGTGATCTAGGCTTTTGGAGTGTGGGGTTTTTTACCCGTAAGGGTTTTCCCCATGTAAATCTGTGTTCTTGTTCTGTCTTTCATGTTTAATGTCTCTACTGTTGAAACTGGATATTGTTCGCCATCTTTCCTCTAATGGTCAATGTAGGAAATGTTCTATGTCTGTTTCCACTTTAAAGGCATAGTTGTGTGTGTTTTTGAAGCATTTGGAAAGAATTTAAATCTATCGAAGACACCACTATTCTTAGAAATACGTTCTGAGATGCCCTCATTTCCTTACAAGTGGTATCAGAGCCATCTTCTGGGATTTGCATTGTTGCTCACATAGGTACATTTGTGTGCTGGATGTGTTGCATGTAAGAGTTCCTGGTGTATAAGGTCTGAGTTTTTCCTTCTGTGATGATTTCTTAGTGTGACAGGCTTGAGGAAATCTGAAGGAAATGTCTGTTTGTTTGATCCTTGTTTGAGTGAAAGTCTGGCAGTTGATCTTGTGTTTCTATTTCAGCAGTGCTTGAAGGATGGTGAAACTGAAGAGACTGGAGCTGGTCATGATGTGGCCTGAGGCTCTTAATTGACAACTTTAATCCTGTTGCTGCAGTAACTTTCATATTGGGTATCTGTGTGAGAGGCTCTCTGATGATATGAAGGAGTTTGTGTTACTGCTCAGCCATGGAGTATTATGCTTATGCTGGGTGTTCTGTTCCTGGTATTGGAAGGCATAATTTTTCTATTACCCTGATTGCATGTAGGCTATGGAGTTGATCATCAGATGGTTTGAAAGCTTTTGTAATAGCCTGACTCTCTCAGATGCATGTGCATGTTGGTGGTTGAGGGATTGGTCTACAAGTGGGCCTTAAGCTCTTGAACTGCTATTTCCTTAATTGGATATTTTGCACTTGCATGACTCAGATTCATGTTTTTTGGATTTGAGGGGTTTTATAGTTTTTCCTTAAAATCTATGGTTATGCATATTCATGATGATCCATTATTCTGGTTTAACTGTTATGGAGTTTTATTGCAGACTTTTGGGTTTTCAAGATGTGAAGTGGGTATGGATGTGCATGGGTGTTTTTCAAACTTAGTGGTTTTGCAGGTTTTACACAGTCAAAAGAAAAACTTGTGGTTTTGTGAAGCTGCAGTTAAGCTAATTCTAGACCCTGGCTTTTGGGATGTTGCTGGATGATATAGTTGCAGTTTTGTATGGAAGCTCTATGCATGGTGTGAGGAGGTGAAATGCTTTCTCTGCATGGTAGTGCTGGTATGTGATATGACACTTAGCATTTCTATGTTAATGCTTCTAGTTTCTTGAGTATGGTGCTCTGGTTGTGGACATGTTGGGCGAATCAGTGAAAAGTAAGTTTTCTGATGCTTGAGTCTTGTTGTCTACATTGTTATCTATTCCTTGAGATCTCAATTTTGCAGTTTCCAGTGTGATAGTGAGTTTGCATGGTACATTGGTTGGATCTACGAGTTATGTAGTTTTGTGGGCTGATCACCTATTAAGCTACAGTGAGATGACTCGGATGTGGACTGTCTTTATCCACAAGATTGTTTCAGTGTTTATGCAGATTTGTTAGCTGGCCTTGTCTGTGGTCACTTGTGCATTGGTGTGACTATTTTGGGATGAGAGGATGGATGTTGTAGAGTATTTGAATAGTTGGTTATGGAGACTTGTAGTAAGTGTATCATGATGTCATGTATAGCTTGAATACACAGGTTTGTGTAAGCTATTAATAGTGATAGTTTAATTCCTTGTTTTGGAGATCTTGGTGTCACTTGGTTTTAGTCACATGGACATGTTAATGTGTGGACCTGGAAGATTTTTAGATTAGGAGATGTTTGGTCAGGATGCTTGGAAAGCTCTATTGTTACAGTTCAGTGGGAGCTTTAGCATTGACTGTGTGTTTCATCACTTAGTGGTGAATGATCTTCTTTAGGGTTGCAGATGTTACTAGGAGGAGCTCTTTGATCCTGTTGCTACAAAAGGGCTCTTTCACATTTGCAGGGGCACTATTTGAGGATGAGTAACATCTTGAAGTCATGGAGGATTCATGAAATTCTTGGCTAAGGTGTTGGTGGTGCTTGACAGGTGATGTTGGTTTAGAATTTTGGTTTGTTTCATATCATGATTTCTGCTTTTGAATTTTGGTATGATACATTGATCTAGAGACCATGGTTATGTTCACCTGGAGCATGGAATCTCCTAATGGAATGGTAAGATCATGATGTCATGATAAGTTCCTGATTCAGATGATTGGAGTTTTGACAGTGGTTTGGTTACTTCTCTATGTTTGGGTACATTTATCATTTGCTTGATTACTTCATAGTGTTGTAGTGATGCAGTTGGAGTTCAACATGAGGTGATTGTTCAAAGGTACTCATGGATACATGGAGAATAAGGTGAGACTGTATATGCTGTGCTTTTTGAGTTTGCAGCAGGAAGTCCGAGGAGTCTTTACCTTGGTTGAACATGAGTTCAACAGAGACCTATGAGGAGATTAGAGGAGTCATAGTGACTTGTATATCCTGAAGGAGCATTCTTATTCCTGCTCATGGTCTACTCAGCAGTTTATTTCTTGAGAGGTATTGCCCATTGTTTCTCTCAGGTGTTTTATGTTTTCTTTCAAAGATATGGATCTTGAACTGCTCATTGATGGTTCTGGTGGATTCATTGTGAGAGATGAATAGCATGATTATCTCCTTATGCATTTGAGTTTAAGATATCATTCATTGATGAGGACTGTTAGGAGATGGTTAATGGGCTGATTTCCTGAAATGGGAAATGAATTAGTTTGATCTTCTTTGGTCTGAGAGGCTTACATCCATGTTAAATTATTTGATCTCTTGAGATTGAATGTTTGTTTGGGTGTTGTTATGCTGGTTCACTTTGGGGTGTTTTGAAGGAGATCATACTTGACACAATTGGCATTCAGAGGTGTATGTAGAAGGATTGTCTACAGGTATATGATGTACAGTGTTTCTCTTGGTCTTAGTTTTTTTCTCTGATGGTGTGTTTCACATTACATTGTTTTGAGATTTGGTTGGAGCTGATGATCACCAGTTTGTGGTCATGTGTCTTCACTTATGCTTTTGGGTGATGACAAGGAAGTTCTATTATCTCTTTCTTTTGTTGGATATGGAGAACTTGGGGAGCTCTGGACTGGTTGTGAGGTGTTGTTCTTGTAGGTTATTGATTTGCATATCATGGTGGATGTTTCCTTGGTACTACATGATATTTACACTTTCTATGTAATGCTATTGGTGGATTTTGTATGCCATGATCTTTTTCAGATCTGCATTATCCATACTGTAGGAGTTCTTGATGTGTTTGGTCTTTTTTGACTGGTTGACACATGGTTGCAGTTGAAGGGTGTATATGTAGGTGGCATGAGTCTGCTGATGTTCATACCTTTAAGGTATGAGTGATTGGATGTTTTAGCACTGGCTGTGTGTGCTATTTTTAGTCATGTGGGTTTTTATGTTCAGTTGGATGGGTACAGTCAGTTTACTGATTGTTGTTCTAGCTGATGGTTTATCTTGTTTCTGGAAGATGTTTCTAGCTGTGTTCTGATAGCTTTGAAGTTGATGTTATGGAGCTTCTATAAAAAGCTTATGAGCACAGTGGAGTGGTGGCAGTATCAGCTTTGGTTTTGTGATATGGAGCATTGATGGTTTCCTGTAATTCTTTCATCAAGTGGGAGAATGTTGAGTACTAGTGACTCAAATTATAGTTTCATTGGTTCCTTAGTTATCCTTTGTTATCGGCCTGACTCCTAGTATCAGCGGGAGTAAGAAGTCTTTGGCTGATCTACTAGGTTACACCGATGGAGGGCTAGCTATTGGCATGAGGTTTACTATCGACAGGAGTTCGATGTCTTATGCTGATCTCCAAGGTCTTACCGATGTGTGATGTCCATCGGCATGAGGGTGGTCATCTGCGGAGCCTGTGGTTGTGTCTCCGATCGCTTGGTGTTACCCTGATGGAGTGGTAAAGGTTGGTGAAGTCCATCGGCATGAGAATCACTATCGATGTAAGATGTGAGGTGTCTCTCTGATGGAATGGTCATCGGTATGAAGATCTCTGTCGACCCAGCTTTGAAATGTTACTCTGACAGCTTGTGGTCGCTCCGATGGAAGATCATCAGAGTGAGTATTGATATCGGCGTAGCTGGAAGATGTATCTCTAATACTTCATGTTATACCAATGAAGGGTTGGCTTCGACGTGAGAATCACTGTCAACCAAGTCTTGAGTCGTCTCTCTGATGGACCTCGTTACTCTGATAAATTGGTGAAGGTTGGTGAAGTTGACATCGGTATGATGTTTGCTATGTCTTGGCGATGGTGTTGTGGTACACTGATCAATGTAACTATCACTATTGGAGAAGGCTGTGAAAGTCACTCTGAGGTATGTGTTACTCCGATGGAGTCAGGCGTCGGTGAGAGGACTTCTATCGGCGTAGTTTATAGGTTGCAGGCCAATGCACAGTGGTCTCGCTGATGAAGGGTTAAGGCTTACTATCGCTGAGACAAGGAACTATCAGAGTTCATGGTTTAATGTTGGCCGATAGTTTGAGTTGTGCCGATGGGGATAGACTGAAGGCATCAGCGGCAAAAGTGCTGACAGTTATCTTACATGTGTTCAGGCATTTAAACCCAGATGTCCAACTGGAACTTGTGCATGTCGGACTAAAGTTTTCAATGAGAATGTGAACGGTTAGATAGTTATGCGAATGGTTTGGATAGTTGGATGTCAGCAATGCTGGGCAGTTGGAATGAACGGTCAGCTACATGTGGGGTCGATTGGATTGCTAAAGCAATGAGTAAATCGATAGACTATGATGTGTGAGTTCATTTTTTTCGATGAATGGTGTGCAGGGGGTTTTACCTCTTCTGTGAAGTCTTATACAGTTGCTGCACATAGCATGTTAACTGTATGTAAAAGGACTAAGGAGAGATGAGACAATCAAAGTCTAGAGACTGAAGTTCTATATTGTATGTGATTTGAGGCATGATAACAATATGAAGGACTAGTCTAAGTGCAGAAGAAAATTGAGGAGGGTTGTGTTGTCAATTATTCTTCAGATGAAGCAAGATGTAAATCTTCATGAAAGGCTTATTGCCAGTTTTGTATTGTAACTATTTTTCTATTGCTGAATAATACAATGGTGATCTGGGCTTTTGGAGTGTGGGGTTTTTTACCCATAAGGGTTTTCCCCACGTAAATATGTGTTCTTGTTCTATCTTTCATGTTTAATGTCTCTGCTGTTGAAACTGGATATTGTTCGCTAGCTTTCCTCTAAGGGTCAATGTAGGAAATGTTCTATGTCTGTTTCTGCTTTAAAGGCATAGTTGTGCATGTTTTTGAAGCATTTGGAAAGAATTTAAATCTGTCGAAGACACCACTATTCTTAGAAATACGTTCTGAGATGCCCTCATTTCCTTACAATTTTTCAATGGCCTTCACTCCCCCTTTGACATCAATGGAAAAGGGAGGGGTCCACAAGAAAAAACTCTCCAAAAATTCTGTATATACTGATGCATATGTACAAATAATCATTAAGTCTTATTTACATGAACTTGAGAATGTCTGCAAAACTAGTTTTTATTTGCACAAGTTCAGAGGCCCAAGTACTCTTCATTCCATCCAAAATGGAGATGTGCCCACTTAACAAAAATGAATATGCTTTTGCCTTTGACAAATCTGCTAGATCACTAGTCTGAGCTACACTCTGAGATTCAAATAGGGCATTATACATTATCTTTAACTTAGGAGCAATTAATCCCTAGAGCTTACACATTCTCTTCATAATGTTACCCTTTTCTTTAACAAGCCTCTTTATCTCATCTATTAGGTTTATTACTTGACATTATTGACTTATAGGTGAAACTGTTAGAGGATCAAAATTTTGAGAGAGATCTGACAATTTATGTTCTTGCTCCTTTATCTTTTTCTCAATATATTCATTAACTTTAGGCCATGATAGACAGAATTTGTACATATCGCTTCCATCATTTAGAGCATTCTGAATACCTTTTATGCTAATACCAAGTATTCTTCTATCATTTCCTATCAGATTCTTTATTTCACAAAATTTCTTATCCAGGAATTCTTTCTAAACTTTTGCCTCCGCAGACTTCTCAAAGGTCTCAAAATGAGTATTCATAGAACTTACAATATTTTTCAGATGTTCGGAGAGGGAATCAGATGGACTCTTTTGGTAGGTAGGCATTAACTTTTCCAAAATCCCAGAGCAAGCCCTAGTAGTTCATTGTCATCCATGTAGAATTTTAACATCTTTTCTTTGGCCTTTACTTGGGTGAATGATGCTATTTTCATCAGTTGAATTGGAGAGAGAGCATCTAGATTGGCTAGACCTTGGAGTAGTTCAGGTTCATTCAAGCTCACTCAACTCTTTTTCAAGAAGACTTTTCACTGCATCTACAGTGTCTCTTGCAACATTTTCTAAACCATCCTTTTGTTCATCAGATTTCTCAATATCTACTTTATGTGTTTCAACATTTGCACCATCTTCTTCTTCTTTATCTTTCTTTGTGATCTCTACAGAAGGACTCTTTCCTATTTGTTCATCACTTGTTACCTGATCCAGAGGGCTCTATGAAGTAGTAATATTATCCTCTTTCCCTGATGTATCAGGTGGATTAGGAGTATCTCCTGCACCAACTACTTTATCCAACATTTCTCTATCCTCCTGATTTGCTTGCTCTATTTTCAGAATAGAGGCTTCACCTAACTCAGATTGCTGCTCAATAATGTTCTCTTCTTCACCATCTAGAACTTGTTTTATGACTATGGGAAAATTGTGCTTTCTCAATGCTTTCAAAAGAATCTCTTGATTTTCTTCAATGATTTCACTTGTTTCTCCAAGAATGAGTTTGTTCATTCTCCTTTTTATTCTAAAGTCATCTTTGACTTCCTTGAATATCATATCTATTTGATCAGGAGAAATTTAAGGACACAAATTTATTATCTCATGTTCCTTGATCTCCATGTCCTTGCACTTGGCATTTTCTTTTCTCAACTCCAAGATATTTGCTAGACTTTGTGGTAACTCATAAGTTATCTCAATCAGTGCCTTGTTGTAGATGTTGAGATATCTGACCGTTGCTTCCTCCAACACCCTTTTATCCATATCATTGTATTCCTCATAGAATTGAATCATGGGTTTTAGATTACCATCCACATTGATTGATTTTATTACATATTCTAGGGAGAGTGTGGGCTTCTCAACATATTCCTCATAATCTTTTATCTTTTTCTTTTTCCTAGTCCTTTTGCTTTCAGAGGACTTTTCTTTGGTTAATTTTGTAGCTTTTGTTCCAGTGACCTTTAGTTCCTTGATTTCAATGTCAGAGTCTTTATCTTCTTCTTCTTCTCTTATGCTTTCATAGGTCTAGGATGCTTTTGTTTTCTTCCTTTTCTCCCATTTTTCAGATGATTTTACTTTTGGTTTTGTAGTTTTGGAAGGAGCAGAGGCAGTAGCAGAGCTTCTAGTAGTTCTTGAAGTGGAAGAGAGTTCCACCAGATCACCTATTTGTTTCTTATCTTGTTTCTCTTTCTCATCCTTCTATGTTCTTTCTCTAAATTTTCTCACAGCTTCCTTAGTTAGGCCTAGATTTTTAGCTAATTGCTCAACTTATTTTCTTACTTTCCTATTGGTTTCAGGTTCTCTGAGCTCAGTATGCAACTTTAAACTCAGCTCCTCATAAGTTCCAAATCTTTCAACCGTTGTGTCTTTGGGCTTGCTTAGAAGATGTTGAGCATACATATTCAAGATCCTTTCATCTACTTCATACCCCATGGGCATGAACCAAACAGTTCTAGGTTCCACTACTTTCATTAAACACTAATCAGTATCAACCATGAAGCATATTTCATTTTTGTACTTGTCAACACTTGAATTAGGGATTCTTTCCCTTGAGTGCATCATACTTTGAAAATTCTTGAAGTAACCCCATATTGCAATTTTTTGAGCTTTGAAATCACCAATGCTGCAAAGATGATTTCTGATCTAAATGGAAACTGGCTCATCCTTAGTCTAGTGCACACCTTTTACCCTAGGTACTTCATTCATAAAGTAAAAGAATAGACATAGAATCAATGTACCATACTTGAAAGTGTTTTTCTTATCTTTCTTGATTTTGTTTAAATTTTCAATCAATTAATTCTGTAGTAGTTCACACAAGTCATAATTAATATTTTATTTTAGCATCTTGTATGCAGCATATATGGTTGCTCTATAAACAAAATTTTCTCTGCTCGAGTGGTATATCTTGTACCCAATCACCATGGAGGTGAATTTGACATCCAGTTCTATAATATCATTAATGGTCATTGCCCTTCTATCAAACATAGCACCAGTAGCATCAGTCACTATCTGGTTTTTCACAGCTTTCAGCATGGGTAATCTCTGGTTGAGTTTAAGCTAGTTACATTCTAATAGCATCCTTGGTAATCTTGAATGGTTTTAACAACCAAATGAATTCATCATGCATCCGACTCAAGATGTATCGGACCCATTCATCCTCATCAAATGTTGGAAACCCCATAATCTAAATAAAGTGTTTATCCTGTAGTGCCTTACACTCAGGTTTGAGTTTGTGATTTTCATCCTTGAGTTGTTTCTCAAACAAGTCTACATACCTTGAATCTCCAAACTCATCTTTATTTGCATGAATATAAACCCTAATGTCTTCTACATGCAGCACACCATACGAAACACTTGAAAAAGCACCTAACGGGTCAACTTCAATTGATTTGTGAGGATGCTTCTTAAATTTGGGTCAAGGCCTTTTAGTAATGTCAACAACGTGAGGAGTAGACATCTCAATATATTTTAGATTCAAAGCTTTACAGAGAGGTACCTTTTTCTTTCGTGAGGTTAGGGTTGATCAATTGTCGATGAATTCACTCTTTACCTCAGTCTCTAGGTTTGTAGCTCAAATGCTCTTCTTCTTGTTTTCTTTGAATGCAAGGTGATTCAAATGAGTGACCAAGTGACCTTTTATCTTTTGCAAAACCTAATTTGGCATTGTAATAAATGTGTTGCCCTAATTTTCCAGAAATCCTTCCAAAGGTTCTAGACCAATTTAGAATATTCTCTTTTATTGTGCTAGACTTAGGCACCCACTTACTGATCGAGGGAATTTGATGTTCTATGTAGCTCCCCATAAGCCAAAGCTTCTGACTTAATTCCTGGAGGAATTGTCAGCACCAGATTCTGGTGTGGACCCATCACTATTGTTTATTGTATCTTTCTTTATCCAAATATTGTTCATTTCACTCCATATCTCATTCACATCAATTTTCCTTTTGCCTGTCTTATTTCTGTTCATCCAGTTTTCTATTTATTGGACCTCTTCTTCCATTGTTCCTATTTCTGTAGAATCTTGCAATATGACCAGATTTATTGCAGTTAAAGCACACTTGATTTTCTCTTGATCTTTACTAATTAGCCATGTGTCCAAATCCATTGCAAGAAAAAAAAGTAGCCATTGAAAGAATTTCCATTTGAGTTATTCATTATCATACTTCTACATTCATTGGATTTGTGACCATACCTCTTACATTTGAAGCATTGACCGGAGAAGGATGGACCATTTTGATTTGCTCTACTTTTGCACTGAATAGCTCTATGATCAAATTTATTGCAATTGAAACAATTTCCATTAAATGATGGATATCTTTGAGAATTAGGTTGTCTTACCAGAGGTTTTCTAGTTCTGTTCCTTTTATTCCTTGGTTGAAAATTTCTTTGTCTAGATCTAGATCTTTCACCTTTCTCATATCTAAGATTACGCTTGTCATTATCCTTTTTCTATTCTTCAATTAGTGCTTCAAGTTTAGCTGAGCTTATTTTGAATTTCCCCTTATACTCATTTGCAATTTCTAGGTCATGTCTGAGAGTGATAATTTGTCTATCAAGTTCTCTCTCATTTTTTTTTGCTTTCTTGTAGATTAGATTCTAGGAGACCAGCTATTCCATCCAATATACAACCTTCTTCAGTTCTCTCTTTCATATTTTACTTCATCTCTTCTTCAGTTTTCTTCCTATCTTCAATTTCCTTGGTTAGTCTCATTACCCCAGTTTCCATCTCATGTTTTAGGACAACGTCTTTAGCTAACTTTTCACATTCTTTTGTCTTTTCTTTTAGGGCCTTGTCTTCCAGATGAAGAGGTTGCTCCTTTCCTTTTGCATTGGATTTGCTCAACTTTTCTTGTAAGATCTCAATGAAGTCTTCAACTTTTTTGAGATTATCCTGCATTTCTTGGACTTCTACCTTGGACTGCTCAAGATCATCTAGGGTGAGATTAAGTTGCCCTTGAAGATTATATTCATCCATTTTTAATGCCTTCCTAGATCTTCCTTAAGCTGTTAAACTTTTCCAAAGGAACCTTGCTCTGATACCAATTGTTGGTTTAGATTCAAACAACAGAGAGATGGGGTGAATTAGTTGTCACACATTTTCAATCTTTTCTACCTTTAATCTTCCTTTGCCACTTATAATCAATTTAATGATATAAACATTTCAGCATCAATCAATAACATATGAACAAAACATAAATAACGCATTTGACACCAAGATTTTGATGTGGAAACCTGGTTAAGGGAAAAACCACGGTGGGGGTTAACCCACAAAAATTAATACCCTGTTAAAAGTATTTTTACAAATGGGAATGCACATGCATTCAGGCTTACTAGCCAGAGCTCACTACTCAAATGGAGGCTCACTACCTATGGAAATATTACAAGACAATGACAGAGATTTGAACTGATTAATAGCATCTACCCATGCAAAAATTTTAGTTTCAGTTAAGTACAAAAACTGATCTTACACATTTCATCTTTGCTCTGCTCTTCTTACTATTCTACCTTCATTCGTACTTTGGATTTCTACTCTTCTCACATTCACCTTATTCACATACACCATACAAACCAAAATCATCCACAACAATCATGTTACATCCCCTTTTGGACTCAATATTACTATTTACTTTTTCTTAACTAGTACAGTTATGTGGATATGTTTTAACATCATAGGAACTGATGAAATGAATAGTAAAGGTTAATTTTACGAAATTATGGAATTTACTTGATTATAATCAATTTGATTCTATGAATTAAAATGTCTTTCCATATGAAAATGAAATGATTTGATATAAATGTGCTTTGATCAGAATATTGGTGGTTTGACCACAAAATTGTATGTGAGATTGTCAATGACAGGAATAGATGGAACATGTTCGCTAGGAAGAAAGAAGAAGAGAAAGTATCTTTGAGAAAGAGAGAATAGACTCTGGAGTAACCATGGGTGCTTGCCACTGAAAATGCATATCAGGTAGACAAACCTAGATGCTTTGAGTTCAGGCTAAGTCATTTTTAGACGAGAGTCAAGGTTTGCAAGAATAGGTCTTTCTCCTTTCGTAAGTCGTCTTATTGAGTATGGGAAATTGACATCAGTGTCGTAATACTCTGATTTGTGTGGTCAAATATGAACAACTAATATATTGTTTATATGTTTATATGTATATACTTGTGGTCGAGTTGTAAGTCTTATCTTGTTTTTGGTTCGGTGCAAAAGTTGAAATTGTGCGTAAGTTAATCCCAAACCTTGTTTTGGTGTTTGTGCTCAATTCGTCATTATCGTCATAAAGCGCTATGAGCATATGACGTAAACGTCTCCTTGTGAAATTTGATGGATGTTGAATTGTTCTTTATTGGGCTATTATCGAATACTAAAGGGTTTGAATAATGTTTTAAATCTAGAGACCATGGTGTGTAATACCTTTGGTCATATTATAAAGGAATATACTAAATTATATTAGTTATATTTAAATAGTCGTTTGAGGTACTTCTTTATTCTTTTACGATGTTAGTAATTGAGCAATAGTTCAAGGAGTTCACTCAAGTCTTTATTTATGATGTCTTGTATTTCAAAACAACCTATTTTCTTTTGAGCTTTAACCCTTATGAATGGGTTGTCATCTTATCCATCATTTTTTAATTATGCATTTATTTTATACTCATAATCAGTTATGAGTAGTGAAACATCTTTCAAACTAAAAACTACCACCTCACAAGTGATTGAACTCCACTTTTCTGAGTAGTTGCAAATTTAGTGGGAAATCAAGCCTTTTTCTGAGTAGTGACCACGGATTAGAGGGGATGGTTACGCCATGCAGGGAGGTTACCCAGTTGATAGGGCATGTTTTGGAGAGGGGGAGAGTCAGTTGTTGTTTTGGGGAGTCAGTTTTCAGGAGGTGGCTAAGTGAAAATAGAAGTGTGAACGAGTAAGAGAGGAACGAGCTCTTGGACCATCTTGGAAACTATCACTGGAGATTTCCTACAGGTTTTTTTAATTCATTTCTCCTCTACACTGGCTTGGCTAAAACAGGAATGATTATTTAGGATTGGCACCGGTTGCTATTTGAGGAATTTATTATTGTCTCGATAATGTAATGAATGGATTAGTTAGTAACTTTAAAACATGTAGAGTGTCAATTCTTTCAAAACAGTAACGATGCTTTTTGCTTCCGAACCTCACCACAGTTATTAAACTCATAGCTAAAGCACATTTGTGCCGCGATAGCATTGTTGATGGATTGGTTAAAACTGTGTCATTGTTTTGTTTGTTTTCTAAAACATATGAATATGTGGTGAGCTCTTTGGTAGACTGTGCTTAATCGAAGAACTAGCTTTTAGCCATTCCAAAACTGCAGAGATCTAAACCTAGTCAACGTAGGAAATGTCCTCAGTTGGCCTTGTCGTATTTATTAATAACTTGTTTCATAAAGACTTGGAATTGTGTTAACCGTCGACAGGTGAGAAGTATTAGTGTGGAATGTATATCGATGTGTGTAAAACTACTCAGCCTCCCTCTAGTTCTTAATCTTTAGTCGGTTAGTTGATCATTGAGAGCATTCTTCTCTAGCTATGAGTGATAGCTAATTAAAGTCCATTAAATCATTATATTTATATAGCTCTTTTTGCTTTAAATCATTCAAACTCTTTTGTCTTTGAAGGAGGATATAGAGTTAAGGAAGAGATAAAGTTAAGAAGTAAATGGAGTTACTTTTTGGTCTAATCCATCAAACATGTTAGATAAGGAAGTTTTAGGGCCGACACAATGAGTTATAGTTATATAAAATTGCATGTATTTTCCTCACAAATAGAAACAACATGAAAGGATTTTTAAAAACCTAGTATGATAAAAGATTAAGCTATGTCAAGAATGAGATAGTTCATAGAAGACCTTTAAGAATCTTTAAGCTTTAACTCAGGGCCTTTGAGTATTTTGAAATCTATAAATTGGTTTATTGTGAAACCCTTCCAAAACAATATAGATAAGTTTAGTGTCCACTCTTGAGTGGAAAAATTAAGTAGTGGGCTAACTTAGAGAACATTGAAATAACTTTTAGCATTATCCGAATAATCAATAAGTTAGGAAACCATTCTTATACCATGTAGATGGGAATGTTTCCATGAGCTAAGTTGATAAAGAGTAAACCTCATTGCCATGCATAAATACATGATGAATTTCAAACATCTTGAGGTTATCAAGGTCGTTGTATTGAATTTATATATAGGAATCTATAGGATTGTGATCAATTAGAGTCAAGTTGGGGTGGGTGAACATATTACTTGTGTTGGTACAACACTAATTAAATTCAAATCCTTTGGCCAAGGTAATGCATGAGCCTCAAGTGCATTGATAGTTCACTATGATTGGATGGCGTAGCTTGTGGATTGGTCATGCTTGACTAGAGGGTATCTAGGGGATTATATGATAACAAGTTATGTAGGTCACAACACCAGTACTTAGATGGCAAACACCATTGGTTATCCTAAGTCTATCCTCTTGAGTAGGGTAGGGCCACTTCTGGTTAGGAAGGAGTGCGGGAGACCGACGGTCTGTGGTTGGAGGTTAAACTCCTTGAAGATACTTTCTCTTCTTAATTCTTGAGGATTGTCGAGACTTCAATTTGGATGGTCGACAATCAAGATGTAGTGACATTGGTAAGTTCCTATTTTGGATTTGTTCTAAGTATCTTTTAACAACATATTGTTTAAATGTTATGGAAAATTATTTCCTTTTATTTAAGATATATATATATATATATATATATATTCATGATTATTGTAAAGTCGATGGATGTTCTTCTTGGTTATAAGAATTGGAAACAAATTGCTTTTCTATTTTAAACCTTAAAAAATAAAATTATTACATTTGGTTAAAACTTAGTTTTTAGGGTGAAATCAAAACTAGGTGTTACATATGGTATTACAGCCAGGTTCAGCACTAGGGCTGATGAGTCCACTAACCTGATTAGGAATCAACATTATGCAGGTAGCTAATGATTTGATTTACTGTGTTAGGATGGTACGTATCAAGAAAACTGCAAGGAAGTCCTTCGCTGGTAAGGAACGTTATCTACAAGCTAAGTAGAAACGACTTGCGATGATAAAGACTATTGAGAAAATGAATGATGAAAATGGCATTTGGCTAGATGATGAGGAAACTTTTGCCAATGCTCTGTCATGACTCAAATGAATGAAAAAATAACTCCTAGAGACAGCTAGGACGGCAGCTCGAATCATGGTCAATTGCTGTCCTATAAGTGTACCTATTAGTGTACCAATGATCACTAGGGATCCTCGTATACCACCTAGAGCTGAAGTCATTGTACTATCATTTGATAGAGAGTCTGAGGGTTATACACCTCATGAATATGTGTCAGACAATGAATCTGAAGGTTACACTCCACTTGTAAATACTGAGTGAAACATGAGATATGTCTATCTTTAAAGAATGTATATACAGTTTTGCAAAGTATAATAAAGAAAAATTTTGGTTTGAGAATAATTTTGGTTATAAGCAATTTTTATGCTTTGATAATATACAAAATGATAAATCATAGAACTGATTAGTACTTGCTTAAGCAGGTGAGAAAACAAACAATCATGGATCAATCAGAGTTTAATGAGAGAGAAGATCAGGAAGGTCACAACTCTCAGGAAAACTCCACCGATAAATTGGACATAATTCTTAATATGCTTACTAAAACTAAGGAAAGGTTGGGCAAATTGGAAAACAAAGTGAATGAAATCGAGAATACGGAGGGTGAAAATGAGAATTCTAATAATGCAAGTAAAAGTAAACAACGGGATCTTGGCATGTCAAGTGAAAACCAAGATGATAGTGAAACTCAGAGGGAGACAAAAGACAAACTTGCACTGGAACTATCTAAGGATATGAAAAATATTATCCCTCCCAAATTTGAAGGAATAAAAACTGGTGATGTAGCAGAAGCATGGTTAATAGAAATGGAGAAATACTTTGAAATCAGAAATTACTCTGAGATTACAAAGGCAGTGTGGGGAGCTATTAGTTATCTAGAGAAGCATCCACTTGGTGGATGAATAAGAAAATGGAACTAGAATTAAGTCCCTTGAAGGTGACATGGTATGAATTTGTGGAACTTTTCTAAAAGAGGTGGTTACCACAACTATATTTTGATCAAAAGTTAACAGATTTCCAAAACCTCAGGCAAGGTGATCTGTCTGTGGTTGAATATGCAAAAAAATTTACTAGATTGTTGAAGTATGTTCCTCAATATCAAAAGGATGAAAGATTTCAGATAAGAAAATTTATCATGGAACTCAATCCTCAGATTGGCGATGAGGTGGAGGTGCATGGTCCAAACACAATGGACTAGGTGTATGAGAAAGCAATTAACCAGGAACAGAAGATCAAATCCATTTCTGCTTACCGTGAAAAGAAACGTAAGAGATTTGATAAGAACTACAATGATCAGACGTATAAAAGGAAGAATGATAAAGGATATGGAAATAGGAGGTTTGATAAAGGAAATCAGAAAAACAAAGTGAGATTTGGTAATGAACGTAGAAATGAAGACTATAAGAAAAATGACAATTTTAAGAAGAATGATGATGCTTTGAGTAGACCATCTGAGAAGAAAGGACCAATTGGAGGGTAAGTGCAAAAAGATGGGGGGCCAAAAAGTGGCCAAATGGTTTTAAAAAAAAAACAATACATAAGGCGAGTGCGTTATAATGCGCTCGCGTTATGGTTTGGTAATGATAAGCCTAAGGCTCATCAAAACCAAACCATAACACGCTTACGTTATAACGCGAGTGTGTTATGATGTACTATAAATAGAAAAAAAGGGTTTGCATCTCATTTTATTTCTTTTTCTCCACAACTCCCATGGTCTGCAAACCCTAGAAAGCATGCTCGCATTTTGGATTCCCCAATTCAACACAAAAATCTTGTCGATTCATCACCAAAATGCCGCCACGACGTTGAGCACGCTAAAGGAGTGAGTTTATTTGTTTTTTGGTTTGAATTTGTTTCTAAATAGGTAGGTTTGAGTTGATTTTTGATGTATATTTCGTTAATTGTCAGGAAATGTTAATGCACCTCCTCCTCCTCCTCAAAATCCACAAAATCCTGAGGAGGAAATACCTACAGAACAACAACCTCCTCCATCCATTCCTCGACATGCCTCTGGAACACAAGAAAATATAATGGGGCAAATTGAAAACAACAAAAAGGAAATTGAAGATATAATTGCAAGGTTGAAAGATCCTTCCACTTCACCCTTGCATAGGTCCACACTTGCCGAATCTCTTGAGTCTATGTTATCAAATGTAGATTCAATTAGAAAACAAATAACTAGTTGGACAGATAAGAAGAGAGAGTTTAGAGATTACTATGCAGACAAGTTGTCATACCAAGATGTGAAAAAATTACAAATTACAAAATTAGACTTGTGTTCAATTTTCACAAACCCACAAACAAATCAACCTTCACCCATTACATGCAAGAGGTTCCCTATCCATTGGTACAACAACCAAGCGATAAGGGATAATTTTGGGTAGAGGTGGTGGATGGTTTTTGACCATCCTCCATGTAATAATAATGAGGTCCTGTAATACTTTTTGAGGAAACTCTACTGCGAGTTTGTCCTCAATAAAGTGCTAAACTATTTTGATATGCAAGACTTCTAGGGTAGAGGTGGGGGGTCAGCACAAGATAGACCAGGGGTATGTCTTGACCCATAGCAGGTAGTGAGATGAGTAATTAGCAGACCAGCCCATGAGCATGTTTCTATCCCTTCCACTGTGAAGGAGAGTGTTGAGGTTGATATAGTACAGTCCATTAGTTCCTTGACCCAGAGCATCATAGAGCATACTAGTCCTACAGCACAGAGTGGGTTGGGAGATAGTGCGAGGAGTAGGGTCCCACCCCATGCTTGTTAGGTTTGTGGGTCAACTTGTGGTTATGACCCCATGGATAGTTAGGACATAGGTGCACAAGCTACATCTATAGCTGAGCAGATGGTGATGACAGATACCCTCCTGAGTGAGACTTTCAGCCTTGATACTCAGGTAAATATTAGCAAGTTTATTGAATTTAATTTAATAAATTTTATTTTTGAAATGCAAGATTAACTAATTTAAATTGATGATTTTAATGAAATATCAGGGTCATAGCGTCGATGCAGTTTTCAGTGGTTCTCCACCTGCATTTTACACTAGATCATCTACTGTCAGGGTATGTAACTAGTAAACAATTATAAATATTACATGTGAATTGCATCGTTATATGAATGGTATTCTAATATCTAATTTTGGATGTTGAATAGGTTAATATTGTAGATTTCACAGCAACACCTGTTAGTGGTGGTGGACTTCAAAGCTTTACGGAGGTAATAAAATAAATTGTTTAATGAATGAATTGTACTTACTAGATTTTTGTATGTGACTTGTGTGCTTTATTGTGTATTTCCAGATGATGCAGGCTACAGAGACACCTCCCCATGTTCATAGGGCAATGGAGCAAGGTGTGGCCTCTGTGATTCATAGCTCCATGGCATTGACAGGGGTATGAGGTAGATTAGCAAATTTCAATTTACATTCATTGTTATAGTTGTCTATTTTTAAAAAATCAAAAGATTATTGATTTGAAGTTTAATTTCTATCTGGATGGTTTCTATAGGACATGACATCACTAGGGCCTATTCCTACTACTGAGGCAAGTGAGGAGACAAATTATATGTTAGCGGTAAGTGATTATTTTGTTAAATGTTTCATTTTTTATAACATGTAATTTCTATATATTAATGTCTATACTTTTTTATTGTAACAACTAAAGATGCAGGAAGAACTAAATAGGAGGAGTAGCCCTCAGGTTCATAGTAGACCACCCACATGCGCGTCTCCATCCCCTAGAAGATAAAAGGCTACCCGTGATCTATTCTCTTCACCAGCCAGAGGGGAATGACTTTTTATTGTGTTCCTTTGTTGTATGCCTATATGGCATTTGTGGACATATATTTTGTATTGTATATAGTTGACATTGTATGCCTATATGGCATTCTTGTAAGCCTATATGGCTATTTTGTATATATGTTATACTTATATTGACAGATATTGATGTATGCCTATATGGATATTTGCTTAATACAAATCTTTTTTATTGATGGCATCCATACTTGCATTATAAATCCACATTTGAATGGATATTTGTAGATGGCTACTTCAAATATTTAAGTCCAATTATATTGCATAGGATGTTTGTTGATCCAATAAGCAAGCTATTGTTATTCAAGTATCACCTAAACCTCATTTTGGAACTAAAAGATAAAAGTTGTATTTAAAAAAAAATGAATCATCATGTTGAACAGAAAATATTAATATTCTTTATGAGTAGCATAGAATGTCAACTATATGCAATACAAAAAAATGAATCATCATGTTATTCTTTATGTTTGAGATCCTAAAAATGACTAAGTCTAGTAGCCTGATATCTTGAAACACTAGGATGAATATCCAAGTCATTAGGATGAGTGCGCCTTGAGAAAAAGTCATTAAGATGAGCACCTAAAGGAGACTTTCTTAAACATTCAAACATTGAGCAACAAGCATGAAGGGTTAAGGCGTAATTTGCAACTCATAAAGCCTCAAAAGGGTGCCCAACTTAGAGAGAGCATTCATTTAAGACAAGGTGCCCATTGACACCTATTCCACCATAAAAGTGCGCCTAAGGTGGAAGGAGAACAAGCCTCTAGTAAGTGAAGCTCACCTATTGTCTAAACCACTTCATTATGGCACCCTAGCATGAGGAGTAGTATATAAGTCAATAGGAAATGGCGCCTAGAATGCAAATGAAGGACTAAGTGGCATTTTCAATAAGCATCAATTCACCTTGAGCTTTCAATAAATACATCAAGTTGAGCCCCATAAGCCTAGGCACCCTTTGCCTTCAAAAGAATCTTGTATCGATGTCAAGAGTTAGTCGTATCAGTGTATCGACAAACCTTGGTTAGGCTTTGCTGATAGTGGTCTGTCTTGCCAACAAGTGTGGTTCAAAGTTGAAGACATCAATGTATCAGAAGATAATCCCATCAGCGCATCGGAAGAGCAGTTGAGAGATTCGCTGATGAAGGGGGTCACACCGATAGTTGAAATCCATCAGTGCATCAGCCCAATGAGATTAGAGTTCACCAATGTTTGGAGTCTCACCAATGGGTTTGGTCCGAAGGTTGTCATTGGTAAGATTGGTGTGTCGGCAGAAGAGTTTTTGAGTGTGCCAATGGTATTAAGTCCTACCGATAGGCGAGGGACTTAGAGTCTCGTATCAGAGTGACAAAGACATTGGTGTGAAAGGATATAAAGTCACCAATAGAGGTCTGTCTGACTGATAAGAGTCAATGATGGGATGTTTGTCAAAAGTGAGATCAAATGGAGTCATGGTGGCATCGGCCTATCGGACGATGAAATTTTAAGCTCGTTGATGGTATGTTGTCTCGCCAATAGTGAGTTCAAAGGTTCAAAAGTTGATAATTCTATGCTTCCACTATGTGCTCTACATCAGACACTCATCCCTACTATAGTCTAGCATTCTCTAGTTGTGTTCTCCCCTTTGTTTTTGTGAACACCTTTGGAAGTAATGTTGAGTTACTTGTGATGTCCTTATTGACTGGTGTTGTTTTGGATTCATGTGTAGTCCTTGTTCCTTATAGTCTATTGTCTACCTGACTATTTATTGTAACTTATTAAACCACTATAATTTTGAATATTTAGATTTAGAGGGCATTAGACACCAAAACTTCTTGACCTTTAACAACCCAACCTAGAATCAATAGATTTTTGTCCATCCCAACTATTCTAGTCAAGACAAAGTATATTGATTCTCATTCAATCAAAAGTTCATTAACATGATTATCTTATCATAATATGTAGGGAAATGACCACCTAGATGGACAATGATGTGAGCTATCTATAAAGAAACTTGCAAGAAGTATAGGAGGCATGAGAATCCCTCCATGTTGTTTATCAAGTTGAATGATCTATGACACATCATGTATCATTAGAAAATATTCTTGAAGAGAAAGTAAGTGAAAATACTCAAAACAACCCATAACAAGGTGGAGAAGTTTAAAGGATGGAGGTTGCAACACTTTCCAACCTCATAGCCACACTAGTCCAATGGATCAGGATAATACTATCAAGCATCCACATAATAGTAGAAATCTTATCAAAAGTCACAGAGAAATTTATAAGGACCAAAGTGTTATCCCTATGACTTGACACATACTACTTGTTTCATAAAGCAAAGGGACATGATATAAATATTGTTGTTATATGGAGCCTAATCAGACTTAGAGGTTAAATTTACCCAACTTTTATCAACGTGGTTTCTCTCGAAATATTTTCCTACTAGTTTTGGCACCTTGAAGTCTAAGTGCATGAAAATTGAAGTCTAAGTGTTTTTCTTTAGGATCTAGGTGCCAGTTGAAGGTTGTAGTTGCCAAGAAGGCACCTAGCAAGAGGAAGTCTTTTGGAGTCTCCAAAACACATCAAACACTTGACTAACAACAAGATAACTTTTTCCCAAGTTAGGCACTTCAAGAGGGAAGTTAAAACATGAATAAGTGCCAACTTGTCTAGGCGCAAACTCAAGCTTGTTGAGGATACACATGGCACCCAACATTCCTTGGTGATTAAGTGCATGAAAATTGAAGTCTAAGTGTTTTTCTTTAGGATCTAGATGCCAGTTGAAGGTTGTAGTTGCCAAGAAGGCCGCCTAGCAAGAGGAAGTCTTTTGGAGTCTCCAAAACACATCAAACACTTGACTAACAACAAGATAACTTTTTCCCAAGTTAGGTGCTTCAAGAGGGAAGTTAAAACATGAATAAGCACCAACTTGTCTAGGTGCAAACTCATGCTTGTTGAGGATACACATGGTGCCCAACATTCCTTGGCGATTTCACAAACTTCAAACGCTCAGAACTATTCAAGGAATGCCCAATGCCCCTTCTTGATGATAGGTACCAAAGTGAGGGTGGAATTGTGCCTTGATGGCATTAGGCACTATCTAGAGTATGCTACTCCATGGAAATATGCCTTCTTGCTTTGAGTAATTCAAACACTCCAAGGTCTTTAGTGATCAATTCCCCAACTTATGAAATGTCCTCCTTCATTTTAAAACACATTGTAATCCTCTAGAGAGATGACTATACCTAGGCATCAATCTAGGTTAGAAATGCCTCCAAAGTGTGCCTTCTCTTTCAGAATGCAAAACAAGGTCCAAAGGTGCTAATAAACTGAAGCACTTCTTTGGAAAAGTCCCAGAGGTTAAGATGCGCCTTGTCTTAATGAGGTGCAACTCTTGGGTAAGAAATCTTGTAAAGTGCACCTAACTTAGTGAAGAGGTTGATAACTTCTAAACCCTTCCTGGAACTTAGATTGCTTCAACTAAAGATCATCTTGCACTAATACATCACCAAACTTTCAATCACAAGATCAATTCAAACTTAGGTGCTCATTAAGATGGCACCATAGAGTCTTTAGACTAGTTCCTTAGAGTTTCAAAAACATTTTGGCTCCTTGAAAATTCCTCCTACATGCTTTGGAGCCATTTGAAGGTCTTGGAACCATGATGTAGCACCTTATTGCTCTAGGCACCCATTCATGATTGTGCAACTTGAGATTGGTGCCTAGAGTGAATAGGCTTTCATCCTGACTTAATACACTGCCTCCTTCTGACGATTTTTGGGGTAGCATAAAACCTTTCACCACAGGCAAATGTCTTAGAGATATAAAAAACTAAGAGAGGTTATTGTAGAGGCACTCTACATAATCGCATTTCCTCAAATGGAATGTTTCTAAGTGACACAGTTTTTGAGTAACATCTCCTCAAAGATTGCTTCCTTTTTGCACTTTGGACTCTTCAGGGATATCGTCGATACAATGTAGCTCGGACTATTTCGACATGTTTGGGTGAAAAATAGGACCATGCCTAGCATAAATGTACCCATCTAGACGTGTTGGAACAGTCAGTTTGGTTGCATCAGGAGCAGGATGAAAGTTACACCCCTTTGCAACTTTACACTACCTCCTTCTGACAATTTTTGGGGCAGTAAAAAACCTTTCACCACGGGAAAATATCTCAGAGATATAAAAAACTGAGAGAGGTTATTGTAGAGGCACTCTATGTGATCGTATTACCTTAGACGGAATGTTTCTAAGTGACACGGTTTTCAAGTAACATCTCGTCAAAGTTTGCTACCTTTTTACACTTTGGACTCTTTAGGGATATCATGGGTACAATGTAGCTCGGTCTGTTTCGACATGTTTGGGTGAAAAATAAGACCATGCCTAATGTAAATGTACCCATCTAGATGCATTGGAACAATCAGTTTGGTCACATCAGGAGCAGGATGAAGGTTACACCCCTTTGCAACTTTACACTGCCTCCTTCTGATGATTTTTGGGGCAATAGAAAACCTTTCACCATGGGCAAATATCTCAGAGATATAAAAAATTGAGAGATTATTGTAGGGGTACTCTACATGATCGCGTTGCCTTAGACGGAATGTTTCTAAGTGACATGATTTTCTAGTAACATCTCGTCAAAGATTGCTACTTTTTTGCACTTTAGACTCTTTAGGGATATCATGGGTACAATGTAGCTCAGACTGTTTTGACATGTTTGGGTGAGAAATAGGACCATGCCTAGCCTTAAATGTATCCATCTAGATGCGTTGGAATAGTTAGTTTGGTCACATCAGGTGCAAGATGAAAGTTACACCCTTTTGCAACTTTACACTGCCTCCTTCTAACGATTTTTGGGACAGCAGAAAACCTTTCACCACAGGCAAATGCCTCAGAGATATAAAAAACTGAGAGAGGTTATTGTAGAGACACTCTACATGATCACATTGCCTTAGATGAAATGTTTCTAAGTGACATGGTTTTCAAGTAACATCTTGTCAAAGACTTCTGCCTTATTGCACTTTGGACTCTTCAGGGATATCATCGATACAATGTAGCTCGGACTGTTTCGACATGTTTGGGTGAAAAACATGACCATGCCTAGCATAAATGTACCCATCCGGACACGTTGGAATAGTTAGTTTGGTCGCATCATGAGCAGGACACCAAAAATGCAAAAGTTGCTTTATGTAACTTGACAACATTGACACTTTTTTGCAACATGACTCAAAGACTCAAACTGACCCCAAATGACTCAAAGTGACTTAAAATCACCTTGATTTTTGTGCCCAATGTACATTATAGAGGTCGAGGCACTCCTTATCATTCAAACATCTTAGATGAGTGCATAGGAAAGGTAAAAGCTCTAAGTTTCATCATCATGAGCGCCTAATATCAAGAGACTTTAATGGCTCAAACCTTAGCATGGAGTCCTAAGGCACATTTCATGTCTCCTTTCATCCATTTTGGTGCCCTTATGTAGATTTTGCAACTTGATTTGGTGCCCTGTATGTGAAGGAAGATCTAAAGGCATGAAAGTGGATGTCGTTTTGCAAGAGTTTGGATCATCAAAATTAAAAGAAATAAGTCTATTAAGCTTGGGCACCCTTGGTCTTCTTTTCATTCATTATGAGCACCTTGGGAGAATAGTATATAGGTCATCATCATGATTGGGTGCCCTAGCTCCAGAGTGTTGGAGAGATCATCAAATGGTGTCTAGAGGAAGTAGGGTGAGTTATGAGTTTGGTCGCATCAGGAGCAGGACACCAAAAATGCATAACATGATGATGTAAAAATGTGTATATGTGCATACAAATTAATGTGCATACTTACAACTCAATGTAACATGACTTTACAAAATCAATGTGAATACTTACAAATTAATCCAATGAATCATCTGGGTTTGCTCTACTCTTTATTGTGTCAAGTATTGCTTCATGGTCAGACTCACGCACCTTCCACAAGATTTTGTTCAAAGGTCTACCTCGATATTTTATCAAATGAACATTGGATGCCATGACAAGGTTCGAGTAATGAAGAATCTTTTGATGCATGTCAAAGCCCTGAAATAGCCAAATATTAACACTCTTATGTGGGTACCTTCTAAGCCATGTTCTAGTAATAACCACTGAGCCTGTAGGGTATTCGATGTTTTCTCCATCCATAACTGGGGCCTCCAATTTCTTTTTGGCCTCAACACAATGACACAAGTAATAATTTGTTCCCTCTTCATTATCTTCATCTACAATAACTGCATATACGTGCCCTACATTGATATGTGTAGCAAATTAGATGAAATTAGTCAACATTACAAAAACACTACAAAGTAAGATGACATTACCTGGTTGAACTAGATGAAATTAGATGCATATACATGCCCTATATTACCTAGTTGAACTAAATCTAATATGTGGTCAAAGTCAACTAATGATTCCATCTGTGTTAGTTCTAGTGCCATCGGGGGTTGATACGTGTCAAGTGGGCTAAGATAACTTAACTGCCATTCGTCAACCCACTCATTTGACTCACACTCATCCCAGACTTGAATTGTATAGGAAGAACAAAAGCATGACATCTTTTGTATATGGATACTCTATGAACCTGCAATTGAGCTTCTGAAAGAGTACATCTCATTTGATCCTATCAGTGTACAACAGTCCTCATATGGTGCAATGATAGTATCATCTATCAACCAAAAAAATCTACGAACTGAAGACTTACCTTCATTACCTGGACCCATGGAAGCATTACACCACTCAACAATCGATTTTGCATCTGTCAACTTTGCATTGTCTTTATACTTTAACTCTTCTCGTGCTATGGCTCTTTTGATACATGCTCTTGCACCATCATGCTCCCCCTTTCCATGTCCGGCCTCACAAAAGTTCCACATATGCTAAATACCTATAAAATTATGCCTCCTACTTAGCCAATAGAAATTCTGTGAGTTCTTGAATTGTGACGCACAATTATCTGACCATATGATATGCTTACTGAACGATATGCCCCTTCTAGACAAATCATTGTAGAACGCCTGAAAGCAACCTTGCATGAACTCCGTAGAATGCGTACGATCATCACTAATATAGAAATTATACTCCCTTATGATCTTCATGTCATCCTCTGTACTATCATTCGCATGAATGAATGTGATGTGCACAAATATAGAAACCTGTGTGGAGTTGTAATATTGTGATTGTACCTCACGCTGTGGCTGTAGACTGTAGTTCTCTGCAAAGTCAATGACTGAAACAATGCTACCAACCAAAAATGTGTCCTTACATAACTTGAATTGCAAGTTCAACCATCGAGCTCTATGGGCATGTCTTGCATACTCATACACTATGCTGTCACGAAATATAGGCATAAACTGATACACTGGAATCTTTTCAATAACCAATTCACACCTCTTTGCTTCTTTACCATCTTTTGTATTGTATGCCATTGTTTTATACTTGCCAAACTCTACTAGTTCATTTCCAACCGCATGTGTTATTTCCATATGTTCACATATTGGCAAATGTTGCAAGCCACCGCAACGATGACATGTGCCATCCAAGCATAATTTCTTGTAGAATATTTGACCTTCCTCTTTCACATAAAATTCTTGATATGAAGTCTCTTGAAGATGTTGGTGGGGCACATATGGCACAACCCTGCAAATCATTGTTAGTATGCATATCTAAACATATAGACCTATAAGCATCAAAATGGTTAGAAAATTCAATATATAATCTATAACAACAAGTAGTGCATGTGTGATTTATCTTAACATAGAAAGGATTTAACATTTCAAAATATCTTTGACAAATTTTAATTTGAGGATACTTCTCTAGAAATTTACCATAAAACTGTGTTTGAGTCTCATCCAAGAAATGCTTTGGATGTGGCTCGCAGTTCTGACTACCAATTCTCCTTCTTACCACATCCCTTTGATTTGGAGTACCCTTGTGTAATTCTTCCAAAAGTCTTCAATTAGTGATCTCAATGCTTCAACAATTGGTTTATCTTTTCGTGGTAGTCTCCCCGAGAATGCCCATAATTCATTGGCATTAGTGTCCTCAATTCTTTGGCGTCTTCCAACGGCTCTTGATAAAGTTTTCCTATTAATTCTCAATTGTTGACTCGTCTTTCTAATGAGACGAGCTTTCCTTGTTTGACTACTTACTATAGTCAATGTAATCACACGCCGTGTTGCATTACTATCTTTTATGCATGAGGTGTTACCCACACTCTCATATGCACTCATTAGATTCTTAACAATAGATTTTTCACTTGAAGCCTCTGATGTTCTCAACCCAAGAATCTTCATGATAGACCTATACTTTATACTTTGCATCATTTCAACAAATAGTTGACATCTTGCAGTCTCATTTAACTTTTCAAAGAAAAATCTCCAAATCTTATTAGCATATCTTCTACAAGTGTGTTTTGGAATCTTACCTTCCATTGGCTACAAAATATTCTCATCAATATCAATCAAATACTTTGGCTTTCTATGCAAAATTCTAGGTGGTGTTAAGTTAGGTAAATTCATCTCAACATTAGGAATTTCATCAATATTTAAATGAGATGGGTTAGATGGCATACCTTTGATCGAAGATGGAATAGATGACATACCTTAAGGTTGAGGTGGGAACGATGGCGTACCTCCTTTATCACATGTGAGTGATGATGTACTCTCAACTTGAGATGTGGTAGATGGTGTCCGTACATGTTGACTTGCAGTAGAGGATGTGTCTCCAACTATGGTATTCAAATCTCTCATACCACAAAGTTTTTGCATTTGTTCTTTTTGTGCCGCCAATACCATATCTCTCTGTGATGGTTGTGGTTCCTCTTCAATTGGTATGTCTTCATTTATCGTGTCCAATTTCCTCTTCTCATGAAGTTCCCTCATAACCACTGCTTTCTTTGCATTCTTAGCTTCGATCTCTTCCTGTGTTGGTTTAATTCTTGATCGTTTCCTCGGCATGACAGAGAATTTGTCTATAGCATGATAAAGAGACCAATATTAGTTCCTAAGAAATGAATGCAAGATAATAGTGGGATTGTATTTTTATTATGTTGTAAGGATTTATTCTTGTATAGTTTGACATCATGGTATGTTAAGGCCTATTTATTACACATAAATATTACAGAGCCCAAGTGTAAAAAATATACATGGCATTGTTGGTGATTGTTTTGATGCAATCATAACAATAAGTTAAAATTCACATAAAATGAACTGAAACTATACTTGAAAGATAAGAAAGAATCACTTAAGATTCAATTAATCCCAAGTCTACAATAGTACTGTTGGTCAAGTTCAGTTGGTCAATGTGAAGCTGTAATTGTTCAAGGGACCTTACGGAGTTTAGAGTTTCTTTGTGGTTAACTGGGCTAAGATTATGCAAAAAAGGTCATAGATATCAATAGGTATTTTGTTCATTTTCATACAAGTGTTACTATGCTACAGATTTTAGATGGTTTTCTTTAATTATTGCAGCTTTCTCCTTTATACATTTATGAAAACTGTCTACCTTTAACTTTGTTATGCATACTTCTTCAAATTTGGGACAACTTCCTTTAGATTTCTATGTTTTTAGCTAAAATATTTCAGATGGGTTGAGAAAAGTTAGAAAGATCTAATCTACACCTCATTTAAATCTACCAAAGGATCTAATTGTTCTGTTATGCACTATGTAAATCTTATAGCAATTTGATCAAATCCATAGTAAAAACCTTAAATGCAAGTTCTCAGCATTTTCACAAACATACATTTAAAATTGCAAGCTCTCAAGGATAATATTTCAAAACACAAAGAAGAGTAGGAGAACACTCAGAAGATAGATGCAGAACTCCAGATTCTATTGTATTAGAAATAAACAGTCATACATGATTTACAATGTTGGAATGACTCTTAGTTTCATTGATCAAACTACAAAGAACTTAGAAACTTTACAGATACAGTAAGGAAGCCAGACATTCCACGCACACCTTACTATAGACAACAAGCGACCTCCTTCTTCTACTTCTAAACTATAAGGTTCCTCTATTCTAAATGTTACTTCTACAAATTCCTGCTGCTACCAATTTCTATGTAGCCCTTGTGTAAAATATTACAGTACAGAGAGGCACAATATAAAGACTTTCTGATTGTCCTCACTACAACAAAAACCTAACTAAACCCCTGGTTCAAACCCCTAGTTACAGCAATAAATATAGGTGAACCAGTCCTCCAAAATATCTCTGAGCAGTGTCAAATCTGGGTGAAATATTGCCCCTTCTGAGAAGCTTCAGCAGTCCAGCAATAACTTTTGTTTGTCTGTTGTAGTAATGTTCTCAGCTGCAACCTTGTCCTCCATTTGAATGGCCTTGACTTCTTCACACTTGATCTTTATCTTCTTGCTCCTGAGATCAGATTTTCTTCCTCCATGATGTCACTATGATCAAGTTCCAACTGCTTCCTCAATTGCAAGTCTGCAAAACAAGACAAGCAATAAGTACCATATTTGTAAAATAAATAGCAGGAAACTAAAATATCTGTTTAAAACAAGGTGAGTGCACAAAAATGTGGAAATCAGGTCCAAAAAATCTCAAAATGCACTCAAGACTGCACACATGCTGCTCAAAACCATCAGGTCAACCATCGCTGACCAGAAGAATGCCATCGGGCGCCCAAAAAATTGCTTTTAAACTCTCACCACTTTGCATTTCCAGCCCATCAGCATGACACAGTCCATCGCTGTGTCCAAAAAATTGCTTGGGCGATATTCGTTATTTGGCCGATGGCCTTTTGTTTTGTTATTTCCTCCATGTTCCTTTCCATCAGCGTGAGACCCTTTATCGGTGAGGACATGAATTTCCTGGCCGATGCCTTTCGTTACACCGATAGCCTTGTCGGCTTGCAGTTCTTTCTTATCGTCGAGAGATTCACCATCGGTGAACTCCAAATCTCCTCTGCCAATCACTTTGATTTCACTGATGCCTCTATCGGCATGACCTCTACCGAAATAGCCCTAGCGGCATGATACAGTCCATCGGCGTGACCTATGATATCGGTGAAGCTAATTAAAACTTCACCGATCGCCATTCTCTAACCAATACCCCTATATCCTTCAATCAGCGTAAGTCTCACCGACACCGCTCTTCCTATGTTCCATCAGTGTGAGACGGCCCATCGACGTACTCCAAATGCCTCGCTCCGATTACACTAATTTCACCGATGCCTTTATCGGCGAGATCCCTGCTGATGAACCCCTTCTGTCTATCTCTTATCAGCGAGAGCCTCCCCTATCAGTGCTAGTTTTATTGATTGCCCCCCTTCTGTTATACTGATACCGCCACTATCGGCGAGAGATCGCCCATCGGCGACTCACAAATTTCCCTTGCTGATCACTTTGTTACACCGATGGAAAAAGGCCATCGGTATGCCTTCGTCCATCGGCGAAAGCCTAAAGCACCGCCCCGATAGTTAATGTTATGCCGATACTTCACATCGGCCACAGTCTCACCGAAGCCTTGAACCCAAACCATTGAACCTTTGAACATGGTTCAATACAAAGGTTCAAGCAGATGGTTCAATGCGGCATCTCTATGCAAGGACTTGCATTACAACTTGTTAGAAGAAGAAACCTTTGAACCTTGAACCATTGAACCAAAAAAAAAGTTCAAGCGGATGGTTCAACGCGCAGGTTCAACGTGGCTATACAAAACAGCATTTTGCCTTTGAGACATTTTTGAACATGCCGAACCATTTGAACCTGAACCATTGAACCTAAAAAGAAAGGTTCAACCGGATGGTTCAACGCGCAGGTTCAAACCTGTAAAAACATTGCCAATGAATAAATAATGGCGATCAAAGTGTGCCGATGCACTTTCTGCAAAACAGACAAATGTGAGATATAGAGTGGAACCTAGATAAAATTGCCCATGACCTGGAACCACTAAGTATGAATATTTCAAAATTTTAAACGAATGCCAACAAGGAAAAAGGCAAACAACTGACTATTTATCATGCAAAACCTGATAGTACATTTTACTAAATTGATCATAACTTGCAAAATATGATGAATTTTAAGACGGTTCAAAAAGCAACCCTAGCTCATTTTTCATAAGGAATCCAACCACATCATGCATTGGTACTGAAAATGCAATTTTCTCTATTTTTAACAAGGTTTGCAAATTTGACTCCCCTTTTCCCTTACCACCAAACAGAACAACACAAGCAGAAGCAACAGCAGGGGTCCTCATTTTGCTAAGGAGCAAAATGGGGCGTGTTGTGAACATCACAACAACTAGCAACCAAACAAAACAATTAAATTCAAAGTGTTCAAGTAAACTAGGTGAAATAAATCCATAACTCCCGACTATCCTTCTTGCAAATTACTATTCAGCTTGAGACTTAAGGTATTCAATAAGGGTGCATGAATTTCCATTTTCAGTTTAATTGTGTGCACATGATTAATTATCCTCATCTTGAAGATCAGTTGAACAAACCAGTGACTGACATTAGCCTACGTAGGTGAGGATATTCCCTCATAGCCTACCGGATAGAGCCTTGCTACCAGCGAGCGTTCATAGCCCCAGCAAGGTTATCGTTACAATTCTCCTAAGTAGAACCCCACTGCCAGCGAGCGTCTATAGCCCTGGTAGAGTTACTTAGATGGCTTAATCTAGATTTTCAGTATAATCCACTTTATTTATTTATTTTTTTTTGTTTTATTTTCTAATTTTGAAAGATTTCACAAGATGTAGCAATTTGTAACTTCATGATGCAAGGAGTGGACACTTGCTGAAATTAAGCTGAGAATTGTAATGGTAGCAAGGGTGACCTCTGATTTTTCACCTAATATCTACACTGGTAAGTTCAACAAACCCAAGGATTTTAGGTGTGTCATCATGAGAAACTTGCTTCAAATTTTCAATCACATTTATTGAATACGAAATTTCAGAAGATAAATAACTCTCTACATTCATGACAGTAACAAGTTGTGTAAATTGCAAATGATTAACTTGAATACCCTAAATTTTATACTATTTTTAAATGGTTGCTAGTTTTGCTCCTTAATACTCTAAAGTAAAATAAAGATCCCTACAGAGGAGACAACAAACAAACTGTACAAACAGGCAGAAATAGAAAATAGAAACAAACAGAAGACAAACTGTACAAACAGGCAACCCAAAAAAGAAAACAGCAAAAGGAGAACTGTACATTACTTACAGCACTTTACACTAAAATGGACTGCCCTTTACCTTAGGCCTGGAAGTAGTGTTTCAAATGGTGGTCGTTAACTGGTAATGGCACATCTTCTCCAGTCAAGGTCGTAAGTCTGAATGTGTTATCTCCTACTATTTCTGAGACTTGTAATGGACCCAGCCATAATTTATCAAATTTTCCATGGCTTCCTTTCTTTTCATGTGCTTTGTCCCAGCATAGTACTAAGTCTGATATCCTAAATGTTTTGACTCTCGCCCTTTTATCAAACCACCTCTTAACAACCGCTTGGTGTTTGGTAAACTTCTCGATGGCTTGACCTCTTTTCTCATCTAATTGTAGCATTTGCACTATTCTGGCTTCCCTATGGTTATCAAAGCCTAGATACTCGTTGGCAAACTTCCAGGTTGGTATTCTCAGATTTACTGGAAGTATGGGATCAGTCCCATAAACCAAATGATAAGGTGTGCTACCTAAAGCTGTTTTAAACTTGGTCCCATCTACCCATAATGCATATCTTAACAGGGTATTCCACTCTCTAGGATTCTTTGCAATCAACCTTTTGATTATATCTAATAAAATTTTGTTCGTTGATTCAGCCAGTCCATTACCTTGAGGGTAATAATTTGAAGAAAACCTTAAAATGATCCCGTATTCAAATGCCCATTTAGAAAACTTTAAAGAAGAGAAAGCAGGGCCATTATCACATACCAATGAATAGGGAGTTCCAAACCTGGTGATGATGTTTTCTTCAAGAAACTTGATAACTACCTCAGTTGTGGAAAATTTGCAGCAGGTGGCCTCAGTCCACCTTGTACAATAGTCTGTTATCGTCAGTATGAACTTGTGTCCTGTAGAAGATGGGGGATTGATGACTTCGATAAAATCCAAGCCCCACTGTGCAAACGGTCTGGATTCAATCACAGGTTGTAGCGGATTGGCCTGGTTTCTCCCTTTGTCTGCTGCAGTCTAACAGGTGTGGCAACTTTTGATGTGACTCTTAGTGTCTTTGAACATCATGGGCCAGTAATAGCCCGCCCTCAGTATTTTGTGTGTTGTAGCTAAATGGGAACCATGGCCGGTTCCATACTTGTCATGTAGTTCTGTTAACACTTTATCAGCTTCAGCTCTGTTTATGCATCTCAGATAAATTCCATCATGGTTCTTCCTGAATAGAAGACCTCCTTGCACCATATATTTTTGTGCTTTAATCTTCAAAGCTCTCCTCTGAGAAGCTTTCATCCTGTTTGGGTACTTTCTAGCTATCAAGAAGGTGTTTAAATCATCATGCCAGTCTGATGCGCTCTGGGAATTCAATACATATTTCTATTTTATCAAATCAGGATCCGTATTTGCTATTGTCTGCACCAATGCCTGCCCTCTGACCAGCTTCATGGGAATGATTTCCATGTCAAATTCTTGTAGCGTGGTGATCCATTTGGCTCTTTTTTCTCCATGCTCGTTCTGCATCAGCAACATCTTTACTGCTGCGTCTGGCACTATGGCTTTGATCTGGCTACACAGAATGTAGTGTCTGAATTTTTTCACAGCCTTTACTAATGCAAATGCCTACCTCTCAATGTCTAGATACCTCAGCTGTGCATCCTTCAGTGGGGCGCTCATAAATGCTATAGGCCTCTCTTCATTATTTTCACCTTTCTGTGTCAAGGCAGCCGCGACTGAATGAGAAGATGTAAAGGAGTAGATGTAAAACGGGCTTGTGTAGTCTGGACTTGCCAATACAGGAGTATTAGAAATTACCTCCTTGATATCTTCAAATGCGGCTCTAGCCACTGGCGTCCATTCCATCTGCGCATCCTTCTTCAACATGGCATTTAATGGCTGCACGATCTCTGCAAAACCTGTTATAAACTTTTGAACAAAGTTAATTTTGCCAAAAAATGATTTCAACTCTTTCCTACTGTTTGGTATTTGCAAATTTTTTATGGATTCTATTATATCTGGATCAATTGAAATTCCACCTTCAAAATTGACATGGCCTAATAATTTACCTTCAGTTACGCCAAATATACATTTCTTAGGATTAAGGGAAATCCCATACCTTTCACATCGCTTGAGTATTTTCCTGAGGTCCTCAGCATGAGTGGATGCATCCTTGGAATATATAGTCAAGTCATCCATATACACAACAATGCACTTGCATGATAATCCACGGAATGCAATGTCCATGGCTCTCTGAAAAGTAGCACCTGTATTGATCAGACCAAAAGGCATTCTTCTATATGCATAATTTCCCTATTTACAAGTGAAGGTGGTTTTTAGTCTATCTTCTCTATCAATTAAGACCTGGTTATAACCTGAAAAACCATCTAAAAAGGACATCATCTTTGCGCCATTTACTGCTTGCAGCACTTCGTCTATAGGTGGCAGAGGATAATTATCCTTTTTAGATGCTTTGTTTAAATTTCTAAAGTTTACGCATAACCTGATGTCTCCGTTTTTCTTCCTTACTGGTACTAAGTTAGCTACCTAGATAGAATGCCTGATTGGGAAAATTATTCCAGTAGACAGCAATTTTTTAACTTCCTCAAAGATTAAAGGCTCTAGAATGGCGTTCACAGGCCTTTGTTTTTGCCTAAATGGTTTGACTTCTTTTCTTGAAGGTATTACGTGAGTTATGATGGACTCATCAAATGTTTTCAAGTCTTCATACGTCCATGCTATGACATGTTTATAGTCTTTTAGAACGTCTAAAACCTCCTTTCTAATTTTCTCAGAGCAAGCTTTCCCAATTAGTACATTTTGTGGATTTTGCTCTGTCCCTAAGTTATGTAAATCACACTTACCCCCTTCTATTTTGGGCAAGTCTTTCTGTCTCATTACTCCATCGAAGTCAAAGATATGTTCTACTTCAATTACTCCTTTGGGTAAGAAGTTGCTCTTTAAGTTGATTATATCCTCTTCGTCCCATGTTACTTCAGGCCTTTCTTGCTCATCAATGATTTGAGCCTCAAATGCCTCATTACAGGTTAGAAAATCAATAATTTGTTGATCCTCCCCAAATACCTGAAAGTGTGTAACGTTGTCTGGTATACTGGGCATGTTAACTAGCTCAACAGCAAATCATCTCAATCTTGACAGTGCCAATGGTTCTAATGTACTAGCAGCAACTGCTAGCGCATCTGACTTGTGGTTCAGCTCTCTGGGGATGTGCTCTATGTTAAAAGCATCAAACAAATCTATTAAACCCCATACTCTATATCTGTAACTAATCATTTTTTTGTAATTGCAGGCATATAGTTTCCTCACTTGTCTGACTACTAATTCAAAGTCTGAAAATACTCTGATTGTTTTCACCCCTTTCTTGATGGCCATGATAAGTCCTAAAATTAGGGCCTCATATTCAGCGACATTGTTAGTACAGGAAAATTGTAATCTATATGCTGCCAGATGTGATTTACCTTGAGGATTTATGAGTTCAACACCTGCACTTGCGCCCTGTTTTGATTTGGACCCATCACACTTTAACGTCCACATACCATCTTTGCTTTTCTGACCTTTTATCTTGGCATGTTTGGTCTCTTTTATTGCCTGTGGGGTGTCGTCCTGTTTATTCATGGGTTTTTCTGTTTGGTTAACTTGCATATGTGTATTTCCATCTGTTAAATCAAAAAGACAACTACCCTTGTCTTTTATTTCTTTTCCTAAATCTGGAATTAAGGCATCTACATCATCTTGAACATATTTTTGTGTTGGATCAGGATTCTCATTTTCCTCTTGTAACTCTATCTTCCCTATGCATTTTTTGTATTCATATTCAATGATGTCTTTGCATATTTCACAGCTCTCCTCAGAATGTTGCCTATCATGGACTCTACACCTATTTTTATATAATTTACATTAGACCGGCAAATTGTGTTTAACACATTTTTCCACCTCTTGTCTAATGGCACGACCAAATTTGTCTATTGCATTGTTTTCTTCATCTGAAGAATTTCCATCAGACTCAATGAATAATGTTGTCCTATTGCTGACACATTTTTTTCTAATGTTTAACATCATGATCTCTTCAATCTGCACCCCATTGTTGGTAATTCTATACACACCTGGTTCAACAGCAGCATATAATATTTCATTAGTTCGGTTATACTCTGTTATCATATGTTTCATTCTGGGCTCTGCCTCTATTCTGATCTGGTTTGGGACACCTCTCCAAGGTAGTCACATATGTGAAAAATCAGTGGCCATATATCTGTTTAATGTCTTGGACCAATCCCTACTCAACAACATTCCATAATTTACGGGTATATCCACTACTTGAATGTCAATGATTTGGCTTACCCTAGGGTCTGAGGCTAATTGCATTTGAATGTTCATGAGTTCTCCTATCACGCTAACCTCAGTCTTATCTAATTGTGTGACAACCTTGGCAGATTTGGTGGGAGTTAGCCCGAGAGTTTTACATATTCCTAAGGGCATCACGTTGGCTGAGGCACCAGAGTCTACCATGCAATTGTGTATATTCTTCCCACATAATCTAACAGTTAACAAGAAAGGGGGAGTATCCCTCTTATCCGCATGTATTACTACATTTGTATTGGAAGGGTGCTCAACTTTCTTATTCCTCTCTTTAGGTGGTGAATCTCTATTAGGAACAGTTATATCAGCAGACACCTCGTCTGTCATGGATGTATCCAAAGATTTTATAAAAGCATTTCTGATCCCTGGGGTCTTCAATAATTCATTTAGGGGTATACTGACCTTAATTTTCTTTATTTCCTCTGACAAGTAACTCATTAACCTTGTTTTCTCTATTGTTTCAGTTTTACTTGTTTGATCCTTTTGTATTGTTGTTCCATTATTTGCATCTGATTAGCTTTAAGTATGGTAGGATTGTTGCTAGCATTCTGATCTGGGGGTGTACCGAAGTTATTCGAAGGAATGGAAGTGGTAAAAGATCCTCCTGGCCTAGGGTTGTTCCTCAAATTGTAGGTGTAGTTTTTATTTGTCTGTTGAAAGGCCTGCACCTCTTCTGTTTCATTTAATATCTCATTTTCATATTCAAAGGGAAACTGAAAAGCATTTAACACAAAGGCTGATTCAGGATAAAGATTTTCAAAACAGTATGGTCCATCTTCTAGCAATTCATCCTCTTTCTCTTCTGCAGTTGCAAAGGTAAACATTTGTAAGACTAATGTTGTGTCATATCCTGAGGGTACTACCTCATTACCCTTGGGAATGAGAAACTCAGAGGTAGGAGGCTGCACATCTATATTAAAAATGTTGGCTGCTAAGTGGAACTGGGGACAGTCATGCTCAGCATGGGCATTGGTATTGTGAAATCTGCACCAATTTTTGGGTGCTGTACTGGCCATTTGTATGCTAGCCGTTTGTTTTGCATCATGATTATCTATATTCTCAAAAGGAGAAGCTAGAGTACCGTTGTTGGGCCTAGTGTTCCATGTCTTGGGTGGCCTAAGTTGATTCTGATTTCTGTTATTATTGCCCCAGGTCCTATTATCTATCACTGGCCCTCTGTTTTGCATTGGTTGCCCCTGGTTGGGGCCTTGATGCTGATTATAGTTTTGGTTTTGATTGTACTGCTGATTTTGATTGAAACTATAGTTCTGATTTTGGCCTTGGTTGTGATTTTGATGTTGACTGTAGTTTTGGTTGCCTCTTCCATAGAGGTTCTCGTTTCTTAGTTGTGTCACTTCAGTGGTTAACCTTTTCAAATGTGCAGTGATCTCTTTGTTGCAAGTATGAGGTGAGCCAGTGTTGTCATTGATGTCAACATACTCATACTGCATTGACAAGAAGGATTTGATGAGCTTTGTGCTGAGGATATTAAGAAAATTAGCCTCAGTCAGGAACAGTGAAGAACAGTGATGAGAAGAAGGTAAATGTACTGTATAGGTTGAGAACCGGAGGATGCGGATTAAAGGGTTAGTAGATATGAGTCTTGAGATGTTACAGTTAAGATTTCAGAGGTCCGCATGAAGATCGGAAGGAGTTGTGGCTGCCGGTATAGAACCGGGTCCGGCATGTATCCGGAGGTGACAGAGGATCACAAAAAGGTCCGGTGAGGTCCGGAATTATATTATCATAATCTGCGGATTGGAAGGAGTGTTTGAGATGTCCTTGTGATGTATCATCCTGATTTGTGTATGATTTTGAGGTCCGGAAGTACCTCTTGCATTATGACAGTAGCGACAGACTGTGTTCTTGAAGTTCCGGATGAGGAAGACAAGAGATCCCAGTAAGCAGAGGAAGTGCGGATGTATCCGGACATTTAGACAGGCTTGTGAAGGTTGTTGGATCATGTTTAGGTTGTGTTGTTGGTCCGCATTGATGGTAGAGCCCGGAATTGAAGTTATTCTTCCGGATGAAGTTATTGCTCTGTTTAGCCGACCGGATGAGTTGTTCATCCTGCGAATGTTCTTGTGATGGCCGACCGGATGTGTTATTCATCTTGCGGATACTCCTATGGTTGTTTGCCGACTTAGATGCTTGTTCCTAAGTCGATGTCTTGTATAAATAATGATTTGTGAATTCATTTCAGTGTGTGTGGTGTGAAGATGAGCATGATATAGCGAAGAAAGGTGCGAAAGGCAGAGCAGAGATTGTTGGGCTTAATTGGAACTGATCCGGACATGGTAGAGATGTCATTCTCCAGTTCAAGACTGTGATTTTCATCACTTTGTAGACAGTGTGTCTCCTTGTAGGCAGTGGGCCTCTTTGTGAGCAGTGTGCTTGGGGCAGTGAGCCCTTATTGGCATGTGCCATTCATTTTTCTTTATTCTTCTAACAGAGAATAATTCTTGGGTTAATCACCCCGTGGTTTTTCCCTTAACCGGGTTTTCCACGTCAAAATCTTGGTGTTCAATGTGTTGATGCTTATCTACTCTTATGTTTATGTATTATGCTTCCATGAATGATTATTTGATATGCTGCTAACTAACAACAGAGAATTAAGTGTTTGAAATAGAAGAAGTTCTATACAACTGATTCACCCCCCCCCCTCTCAGTTGTATGCCCTAGATCCAACAATTGGTATCAGAGCTAAGTTCCTCTGACAAGAGCTTAACCGCTTGAGGAGATCCAGGATGTCGTCATACAAGAAGGATAGTCCGAAGTTCGATGGAACCAACTTCACCCTCTGGAAAGGTCGCATGAAGTGTCACTTGGAATGCATGGGAAAAGCATACCTGGGTATGATTTCAAAACCATATGTACCTCCACAAGGTGGTCCGACAACTCTGAATGAAATCACAGAAGCTGAAAACAATCTGCGGACCAAGGAAGCTCTTCTAAGCGCATTGAATGACTCAGATCTCTCGAATGTCATTGACCTACCAACTGCATATGAGATCCTAACTAAACTGGAACTTCTGTATGAAGGAGATGAGTTTGTCAAAAGTGCAAGGTTGCAAAGTCTGAAAGGGAAATTTGAAAGATTGAAAATGAGAGATGATGAAAACATCACTACCTTTATGCCAAGAGTAAATGAGCTAGTATGTGGAATCAGAAATGCTGGTGGAACTTTAGATGAAAATGAGATTGTCTGCAAAATCCTAAGATCCCTTCCTGCTGCCTACAAAATCAAAGTTGCTGCCATTGATGAATTCAGAGCCCACACAACTGTCACAAGAGAACAACTGGCTGGCAAACTAGCTGCATTTGAAATGACCGAGTTTGGAGATGATCCACCCAAGACTGAATCTGCTTTCAAAGCCAGTGCCTATGTGAAAGGCAAACAGAGATTTGATCCGGGTGAAAACTCATCAAGGAAAATGTCATGGTATGATCAAGCAAGAAGAGACATGGAAGAAGAAGAAGTAGAAACAGCTCAACTTGAAGCCCTCATTGCAAAAAGACTGCCAAGAGGATCCGGTAAGTATGAAGGAAAACTACCCTTTAAGTGTTTCAACTGCAATAAGATTGGTCATTTTGCCTCAAGATGTCCGGAAAGATCTGCAAGATCTAATACTCACAGACAAAGGTTTCAAAAGAATTGCTATTATGTTCATGAAGAAGATGACAATGAAGGAGTAACAGATGATGAATCAGAACCAGGAAACAAATCCGGAAATGAGTGGGTGTTTATAGCCATCAAGGAAGAAGATTCCATGCTCTCTGAATCTGTCAATCACAAAGTTGTTGAAAAAGCCTTAGCTGCTCAAGTGGAAGAAAAGGATGATTGGGTTATTGACAGTGGATGTTCTCACCATATGACTGGTGACAAGAATAAGTTCTTAGACTTGGAAAGATATGAAGGAGGAATGGTAAAGTTTGGTGACAATTCTGCTGGCAGAATCAGAGGTAGGGGAACTATTTCCTTTGATGGTAAGAGCAAAACAGGTAATGTACTGTATGTTGAAGGATTGAAGCACAATCTTCTCAGTGTTGGTCAGTTAGTGGACAAAGGCTATGATCTCCGGTTCAAGAATGGAAAATGCAGAATCTTTACAAGCTCCGGAACTGAAATTGCATCCGGTACTCAGACAAGAGGTAACATCTTTCATCTGGTTGGTTCAAATAAAAGTTGTTTGTTTGTTCAAATTGATCAGAGTTGGTTATGGCATAGAAGAATGTGTCATGTAAATTTTGATAACATCATCAAAATAAGCAATACTCAGGCTGTGAGAGATCTTCCAAAGTTGATAAAACCTACAAATAGTGTGTGTAAAGAATGTCAGTTAGGCAAACAAAGCAGAGTCTCTTTTAAAAGCAAAGATCAGTCTTCTACCAGATTGTTGGAATTAGTACATACTGATCTATGTGGTCCGACAAGAATCAAGAGTCTGCAAGGTGATAGATATTTCATGTTGTTAACTGATGATCATTCCCGGATGATGTGGGTTACCTTTCTAAAAGAAAAATCAGAAGCCTTTGAGAAGTTCAAAATCTTCAAAGCTATAGTGGAGAATCAAACCGGATTGAAACTAAAATGTCTAAGGTCTGATAGAGGTGGTGAATTTACATCTGGTGAATTCATTGACTTTTGTGAGAAACAGGGTATAAGGAGACAGTTGTCTGCTCCTAAGACCCCACAGCAGAATGGAGTAGTTGAGAGAAAGAACCGGACCATCCAGGAAGCTGCTAGGACAATGATGTTGGAAGCAAATGTTCCTCAAATGTTTTGGAAAGAAGCTATCAGCACTGCAGTCTACACACTCAATCGAGTTCAAATCAGAAACAACACCGGTAAGACCCCCTATAAACTCTGGTTTGGCATCACTCCTACTGTGAAATATTTCAGAGTATTTGGTAGCAAGTGCTATATTAAAAGAGATGAAGATCTAGGAAAGTTTGATGCTAGAAGTGATGAAGGAATTTTCTTGGGATACTCCACTCAAAGCAAAGCATACCGGTGTTACAATAAGAGATTGAGGAAGATGATAGAAAGCACCAATGTAAAGGTTGATGAAGGAATTGAGAAGCCTTCAAGATTTTATGAGTTTGATGAAGATGATCAAGACAGTGTTCAAGGACCTCAATCCTCTCCGGTGAGACAGAGTCAGCCTGATCCGGTAAATCAGGAAGAAGAGATAGGTTTGAATGAGCCTGATCAAGAAACAGCAGTGCTGGATACTCCCAAAATTCCAAGGTATGTAAGACTGAATCACTCTGAAGATCAGATCATAGGTGACAGAAGCAAAGGTGTACAAACTAGAAGGAATATTGCTCAAGATCAGAATGAATGTTGTCTGATTTCAAAGATTGAACCTAAAACAATAAATGAAGCCTGCAATGATGAAAACTGGACCAAAGCAATGGAAGATGAACTGATGCAAATTGAGAAAAATCATACTTGGGATCTTGTTCCCAGACCTAGAGACAGGAATGTAATTGGAACCAAGTGGGTCTTCCGGAACAAACTAAATGAAGCTGGTGAAGTAATCAGAAACAAAGCTAGATTGGTCTGCAAAGGCTACTCTCAAATAGAAGGAATTGACTTTGAAGAGACTTTTGCTCCAGTAGCAAGAATTGAAGCAGTCAGATTACTTCTTGCATTTGCTGCCTTCAAAGACTTCAAGGTATATCAGATGGATGTCAAGTCTGCCTTCCTAAATGGTGATCTGGAAGAAGAAGTCTACATTGAACAACCGGATGGATTTCAATTGTCTGATAATAATGATATGGTCTGCAAGTTGAAGAAAGCTTTGTATGGATTGAAGCAAGCCCCAAGAGCATGGTATGAAAGGTTGGATAAGCATCTTGTGCAGATTGGATTCAACAAAGGTACTGCTGACAGCAACTTATATTTCAAAATTGATCATGAAAACATTCTGATTGTTGAAGTGTTTGTGGATGATATCATTTTTGGAGGAAGAGATAGTATGTGTAAAACTTTTGCAAATCAGATGAAAAGTGAGTTTGAAATGTCTATGCTTGGTGAAATGAATTTCTTCTTGGGTCTGCAAATTACTCAAACAAAAGAAGGGATCTTCATTTCTCAGACCAAATATGCGAAAGAATTGTTAAAGAAATTTGGTATGGAAGACTCAAAGCCTATGAACACTCCTATGGCAACCGGATGTAAGTTAAGCAAAGATGATGATTCTCCAAAGGCAGATCAGACAAAGTATAGATCAATGATTGGTGGATTGTTGTATCTCACTCAAACTAGACCTGATATAATGCAGGCTGTTGGCCTTGTGGCAAGATTCCAGGCTGATCCTAGAGAATCTCATGTTATGGCAATCAAAAGAATTTTTAGATACTTGAAAGGGACAGTTGAGTATGGTCTATGGTATCCTAGAGATCCGGATTTCTCTCTTCATGCTTACACAGATACAGATTGGGCAGGAGATGTGGATGACCGGAAGAGCACTAGTGGTGGAGCATTCTTTTTGGGGAAGAGATTGGTTTCTTGGCTAAGCAAGAAACAAGATGCAATATCACTGTCTACAACTGAAGCAGAATACATTGCAGCAGTAGGTAGTTGCACTCAAATCTTATGGATGAAGCAGATGCTAAGAGACATCAAAGTTGAATATGAGGAGCCTATCACAATTTTCTGTGATAATTCAAGTGCAATTAATATTTCCAAGAATCCGGTATTGCATTCTAAGACTAAGCACATATCTATCAAATTTCACTTTTTGAGAGAACAAGTAAACAAGGAAGAAGTCAGATTGGAGTATGTTCCCTCCAAGGATCAGATTGCAGACATCTTTACAAAACCTCTTCCCAAGGACTCTTTTGAATATCTCCGGGAGAAGTTAGGGGTCATGGCCCCTCCGGTGATGAACTAAGATGCACTGATGTGCATCAGTCCGGTGGCTATCACAGTCATATCTTGTGATCCGGACTAATGGGGAGCTGCAACTAAGGGGAAGCAGCTGGTATGATTCTGATGCATGAGAATTGCAAGTATGAGCCCTTTGCCATTGATGTCAAAGGGGGAGAGAAGACATGTGAAAAACAAGTGGTTGATGATCAAAGGGGGAGCAGCAAAGGAAGACATGTGAAGAGTTGTTGTTGATAGGGGGAGCTGTGACAGAAAAGAGAAGTTCTTGTCTTGATGGTTTTTCACATCATATGTTGCCATCAATGACAAAGGGGGAGATTGTTGCAAGTATGAGGTGAGCCAGTGTTGTCATTGATGTCAACATACTCATACTGCATTGACAAGAAGGATTTGATGAGCTTTGTGCTGAGGATATTAAGAAAATTAGCCTCAGTCAGGAACAGTGAAGAACAGTGATGAGAAGAAGGTAAATGTACTGTATAGGTTGAGAACTGGAGGATGCGGATTAAAGGGTTAGTAGATATGAGTCTTGAGATGTTACAGTTAAGATTTCAGAGGTCCGCATGAAGATCGGAAGGAGTTGTGGCTGCCGGTATAGAACCGGGTCCGGCATGTATCCGGAGGTGACAGAGGATCACAAAAAGGTCCGGTGAGGTCCGGAATTATATTATCATAATCTGCGGATTGGAAGGAGTGTTTGAGATGTCCTTGTGATGTATCATCCTGATTTGTGTATGATTTCGAGGTCCGGAAGTACCTCTTGCATTATGACAGTAGCGACAGACTGTGTTCTTGAAGTTCCGGATGAGGAAGACAAGAGATCCCAGTAAGCAGAGGAAGTGCGGATGTATCCAGACATTCAGACAGGCTTGTGAAGGTTCTTGGATCATGTTTAGGTTGTGTTGTTGGTCCGCATTGATGGTAGAGCCCGGAATTGAAGTTATTCTTCCGGATGAAGTTATTGCTCTGTTTAGCCGACCGGATGAGTTGTTCATCCTGCGAATGTTCTTGTGATGGCCGACCGGATGTGTTATTCATCTTGCGGATACTCCTATGGTTGTTTGCCGACTTAGATGCTTGTTCCTAAGTCGATGTCTTGTATAAATAATGATTTGTGAATTCATTTCAGTGTGTGTGGTGTGAAGATGAGCATGATATAGCGAAGAAAGGTGCGAAAGGCAGAGCAGAGATTGTTGGGCTTAATTGGAACTGATCCGGACATGGTAGAGATGTCATTCTCCAGTTCAAGACTGTGATTTTCATCACTTTGTAGACAGTGTGTCTCCTTGTAGGCAGTGGGCCTCTTTGTGAGCAGTGTGCTCGGGGCAGTGAGCCCTTATTGGCATGTGCCATTCATTTTTCTTTATTCTTCTAACAGAGAATAATTCTTGGGTTAATCACCCCGTGGTTTTTCCCTTAACTGGGTTTTCCACGTCAAAATCTTGGTGTTCAATGTGTTGATGCTTATCTGCTCTTATGTTTATGTATTATGCTTCCATGAATGATTATTTGATATGCTGCTAACTAACAACAGAGAATTAAGTGTTTGAAATAGAAGAAGTTCTATACAACTGATTCACCCCCCCCTCTCAGTTGTATGCCCTAGATCCAACACTCTTTGATTTCTTCCCTATCCTCTTATGCTTTTGCCACAGTTGCATCCCTAGGAGGCTGGAAGAAAGGCTGACCATTATTTTGATTGTTATTGGAAGTGCTACCTGTGTAAGGAGCTATAGCTTGGATTGGGGTAGGACTATACACAGGTGTGTAAGAAGGAACTAGGTTTAATAGTGGAGTGTGCTGCATAGGGGCTCCAGTCCATGGTTGTGCTTGATTCTACACCCCAAAATTCCCTCCATTAACCAATGGACTATAAGTTGTATGCCTCATCTCTTGGTTCACTGAGGTTGCCTCTTTATAGGCTTTGGATATTGAATCTATGTCAAGTTTTCTTTTGACAAACATGGCAGTTAGAGGATCTATGGCTGCATAGTACATAGCCAACAAGGGAGCATCATCTATGGTATAAGGGGCTACCAACCTAGAATAGGCCTTTTGAAATCTGTCATTGAAATTATCAATCAACTCTCCCTCACCTCGTTTTATAGCAGCTAATTTATGATACAAAGCGCAAGGGTCAATGGGTCCTCTAAATCTTGACAGAAATGCTTCTTCCATGAGTGACCAGGAAGAGATGTAACCATTGGGTAAGTTTACATACCAGCTAGAGGCTTGTTCATTAAAGGTGTAGGGAAACAATCTACACACAACATCCTCGTGCTCTAACATGGCCCTAAAACATGCTTCCTTAAATATTCTGATATGATCTTCTGGGTCTTGGTGCAACTGGTACTTGGGACATATCTTTTCTAGATTTTTGGGCATCTCATGATAATCATTAAAGAATATGGGAGAATGAACATTGAAATAAGCCATTGCAGGTGTTTGAGCTTGACCTGAGCCTGTAGGAATACCTGGATTGATTGGTGGATTAGGATTTACAGGAGGATTGAGACCTCCAAGAGTGCCTGAATCAAGATTTAAAGATCTGAACAGTGATCTGTCAGGACTCACAATACTACGGATGTTAAAAGGTGACCCAGGAGGTGTTCCAGATGAACTTCCTGCTTGCGATATTTTGGGATTCTAGATTAAAGGTTTTCTACTTTGCCTTGTATCAGGTAGTTGCACAAATATATCTTCTGAACTGGATTTAGACCTAGTCACCCTATTACTGTTATTAGCCAGTTTGAAACAAACTCTAACTCAGGGGGGCCCTCCTTCTAGCACCAGAAAACTGTTGGTGATTGTTTTGATGCAATCATAACAATAAGTTAAAATTCACATAAAATGAACTGAAACTATACTTGAAAGATAAGAAACAATCACTTAGGATTCAATTAATCCCAAGTCTACAATAGTACTGTTGGTCAAGTTTAGTTGGTCAATGTGAAGCTGTAATTGTTCAAGGGGCCTTACGGAGTTTAGAGTTTCTTTGTAGTTAACTGGGCTAAGATTATGCAAAAAAGGTCATAGATATCAACAGGTATTTTGTTCATTTGCATACAAGTGTTACTGTGCTGCAGATTTTAGATGGTTTTCTTGAATTATTGCAGCTTTCTCCTTTATACATTTATGAAAACTGTCTACCTTTAACTTTGTTATGCATACTTCTTCAAATTTGGGACAACTTCCTTTAGATTTCTATGTTTTCAGTTAAAATATTTCAGATGGGTTGAGAAAAGTTAGAAAGATCTAATCTACACCTCATTTAAATCTACCAAAGGATCTGATTGTTCTATTATGCACTATGTAAATCTTACGGCAATTTGATCAAATCCACAGTAAAAACCTTAAATGCAAGTTCTGAGCATTTTCACAAACATACATTTAAAATTGCAAGCTCTCAAGGATAATATTTCAAAACACAAAGAAGAGTAGGAGAACACTCAGAAGATAGATGCAGAACTCCAGATTCTATTGTATTAGAAATAAACAATCATACATGATTTACAATGTTGGAATGACTCTTAGTTTCATTGATCAAACTACAAAGAACTCACAAGCTTTACAGATACAGTAAGGAAGCCAGACATTCCATGCACACCTTACTGCAGACAACAGGCGACCTCCTTCTTCTACTTCTAAACTATAAGGTTCCTCTATTTTAAATGTTACTTCTACAAATTCCTGCTGCTACCAATTTCTATGTAGCCCCTATATAAACTATTACAGTACAGAGAGGCACAATATAAAGACTTTCTGATTGTCCTCACTACAGCAAAAACCTAACTAAACCCCTGGTTCAAACCCCTGGTTACAACAATAAATACAGGTGAACTAGTCCTCCAAAATATCTCTAAGCAGTGTCAAATTTGGGCAAAATATTGCCCCTTCTGAGAAGCTTCAGCAGTCCAGCAATAACTTTTGTTTGTCTGTTGTAGTAATGTTCTCAGCTGCAACCTTGTCCTCCATTTGAATGGCCTTGACTTCTTCACACTTGATCTTTATCTTCTTGCTCCTGAGATCAGATTTTCTTCCTCCATGATGTCACTATGATCAAGTTCCAGTTGCTTCCTCAACTGCAAGCCTGCAAAACAAGACAAGCAATAAGTACCATATTTGTCAAATAAACAGTAGGAAACTAAAATATCCGTTTAAAATAAGGTGACTACGCAAAAATATGGAAATCAGGTCCAAAAAACTCTCAAAACACGCTCAAGACTGCACACACGCTGCTCAAAACCATCAGGTCAACCATCGCTGACCAGAAGAATGCCATCGGGCGCCCAAAAAATTTCTTTTAAACTCTCACCACTTTGCATTTCCCGCCCATCGGCATGACACAGTCCATCACCGTGTTCAAAAAATTGCTTGGGCGATTTCATTATTTGGCCGATGGCCTTTTGTTTTGTTATTTCCTCCATGTTCCTTTCCATCGGCGTGAGACCCTTTATCGGTGAGGACATGAATTCCCCGGCCAATGCCTTCCATTACACTGATAGCCTTATCGGCTTGCAGTTCTTTCTTATCGGCGAGAGATTCACCATTGGCGAACTCCAAATCTCCTCTGCCGATCACTTTGATTTCACCGATGCCTCTATCGACATGACCTCTACCGAAATAGCCCTAGCAGCATGACACAGTCCATCAGCGTGACCTACGATATCGGTGAAGCTAATTAAAACTTCACCAATCGTTATTCTCTAACCGATACCCCTATATCCTTCAATTGGTGTAAGTCTCGTCAAGACCGCTCTTCCTATGTTCCATCGGTGTGAGACGGCCCATCGGCGTACTCCAAATGCCTCGCTCCAATTACACTAATTTCACCAATGCCTTTATCGGTGAGATCCTTGTCGATGACCCCCTTCTGTCTATCTCTTATCAGCGAGAGCCTCCCCTATCGGTGCGAGTTTTACCGATTGCCCCCCTTCTGTTATACTAATACTGCCACTATTGGTGAGAGATCGCCCATTGGCGACTCACAAATTTCCCCTGCCGATCACTTTGTTACACCAATGGCAAAAGGCCATCCATATGCCTTCGTCCATCGGCGAAAGCCTAAAGCACCACCCCGATAGTTAATGTTATGCCAATACTTCACATCGGCCACAATCTCACCGAAGCCTTGAACCTAAACCATTGAACCTTTGAACATGGTTCAATACAAAGGTTCAAGCAGATGGTTCAACGCGGCATCTCTATGCAAGGACTTGCATTACAACTTGTTAGAAGAAAAAACCTTTGAACCTTGAACCATTGAACCAAAAAAAAAGTTCAAGCGGATGGTTCAACGCGTAGGTTCAATGCAGCTATACAAAACAACATTTTGCCTTTGAGACATTTTTGAACATGCCAAACCATTTGAACCCGAACCATTGAACCTAAAAAGAAAGGTTCAACCGGATGGTTCAATGCGCAGGTTCAAACCTGTAAAAACATTGCCAATGAATAAATAATGGTGATCAAAGTGTGCCGATGCACTTTCTGCAAAACAGACAAATGTGAGATACAGAGTAGAACCCAAACAAAATTGCCCATGACCTGGAACCACTAAGTATGAATATTTCAAAATTTTAAACGAATGCCAACAAGGAAAAAGGCAAATAACTGACTGTTTATCATGCAAAACCTGATAGTACATTTTACTAAATTTATCATAACTTGAAAAATATGATGAATTTTAAGACGGTTCAAAAAGCAACCCTAGCTCATTTTCCATAAGGAATCCAACCACATCATGCATTGGTACTGAAAATGCAATTTTCTCTATTTTTAACAAGGTTTACAAATTTGACTCCCCTTTTCCCTTACCACCAAACAGAACAACACAAGCAGAAGTAATAGCAAAGCAATAGCAGGGGTCCTCATTTTACTAAGGAGCGAAATGGGGCGTGTTGTAAACATCACAATAGGCATCATGTGAGATTCTAGGTTGCTTTCTTGATTGGGAATGTGTCTATTTTAAACATGTATGATAAAGCATGATAAAGTAATTCAATCTGAAATAAGGAAAATGTAAAGAATATGCATGTAAAAACTTGACATACCTAAAAAATGAAGATTTGAATGGAGAGAGTACCCAATTATGTAGTGTTTTTTTCTTCTTGCATCAAACTCCTCAACAATTTGAGTTTTTCACCACTTGCTTCCTTTTCAATGTTAAATTGAATAACACTCAAATATAATTACTAACAACAATACTATTAACCAATCTATAATGTTAAATTCCTAAAATTGAATCACAATTAACATTGCAACACTACAAAAATTGAAATTTGAATAGATATATATCAAACTTGGTGTGAAAACTATGTTATTTCCTCCTTCTCAAGTTGGCAAAGTAGAAAAGGTGGTGGAAAGATCATGCAAATGTGGTATAATGTGTCAAATGTGCATGTGAACTTCCCAACAGCATGAAAGCACTTCTTTTTTGTCGGAGCACGTGCAGAATCAGTAAGAAAATAGAGCATGTGGGCCTGGATCATGGGGGTTAACACTTTTTTACCATTTCAATAGCAGGACAAACATTGATCACATCTCTTTCCAAACCTTTCCCTTTAGACTTGAATGACCACAAGGTTTTTGAGGGAGAACTTTTCCTGTTTCCTGCAAGAGCTTGCAAGATGCTCCGCCATATGATAGGCATAACAATGAAGGGGCAAGCCCTCATAATCAAGTTCTTGATAGAAAATGCCCATCGAGGAAGAAAGACAGATCTTCTTTGGAATCAAAAGTTCTAGTTTGTGAAAAATCCTTATCCAAACATAAATAGCAAGGGTTCTGTCAAGTGATTTCCAATCCACTTCCATAAAGTCTCCTGAAGACTTCCTGATTGATTCCAAAACATCCACACCCCAAAACTGGAGAGGCAATGAATATAATCGAACCCATAAATCTAAATTTGATGAAAGAAACCCTCAACACTATACCTTAAACCCTAATCCCTCAACCCTAAACCCTATCCCTAAACCCTAATCCCTCAACCCTCAACCCTAATCTGTCATCCCTCAACTCTAATCCCTCATCCCTAAACCCTAAATGCTATCCCTATTCCTAAACCACTCTGATCAGACTCGATACTATACCTTAAACCCTAATCCCTCTACCCTCGACACTCTTATTTAACCCTATTCCTCAACCTCAACCCTCAAGCCTCAACCCTCAACCCTCAACTCTCAACATTAAACCCTAATTCATCAACCCTAAACCCTAATCCCTCAAACCTAAACCCTATCCCTAAACCATCAACCCTTAACACTATACCCTAAACCCTCCAACCCTATCCTTAATCCTTATACTCTCCACACTCTACTTTAACCCTAATCCTTGGACCCTCAACCCTATCCCTAAACCCTTGACCCTCAAACCTTAACCCTCAACGTCAAACCCTAATCCCTCAACCCTTAGCTCTAATCCCTCGACCCTCAACCCTATCCCTAAACCCTAAACCCTAAACCCTAAACCCTCAACATCAAATCCTAATCCCTCAACCCTTCACTCTAATCCCTCAACCCTAATCTCAATCCCTAAACCCTCAACACTATACCTTAAACCCTAATCCCTCAACCCTAAACCTTATCCCTCAACCCTAATCCCTCAACCCTCAACCCTAATTTGTCATCCCTCAACTCTAATCCCTCATCCCTAAACCCTAAATGCTATCCCTATTCCTTAACCCTCAACAAACTTGATACTATACCTTAAACCCTAATCCCTTATCCTTAAACCCTCCAACCCTATCCCTAATCCTTATACCCTCCACACTCTACTTTAACCCTAATCCCTCGACCCTCAACCCTATCCCTAAACCCTTGACCCTCGAACCTCAACCCTCAACCCTCAATGTCAAACCCTAATCCCTCAACCCTTAACTCTAATCCCTCGACCCTCAAACCTATCCCTAAACCCTAAACCCTAAACCCTCAACCCTCAACATCAAACCCTAATCCCTCAACCCTTCACTCTAATCCCTCAACCCTAAATCCGATCCCTAAACCCTCAACACTATACCTTAAACCCTAATTCCTCAACCCTCAACCCTAAACCTTATCCCTAAACCCTAATCCCTCAACCCTCAACCCTAATTCATCATCCCTCAACTCTAATCCCTCATCCCTAAACCCTAAATGCTATCCCTATTCCTAAACCCTCAATAGACTCGATACTATACCTTAAACCCTAATCCATTATCCCTAAACCATCCAACCCTATCCCTAATCCTTATACCCTCCACACTCTACTTTAACCCTAATCCCTCAACCCTCAACCCTATCCCTAAACCCTTGACCCTCGAATCTCAACCCTTAACTCTAATCCCTCAACCGTCAACCTTATCCCTAAACCCTAAACCCTAAACCCTCAACCCTCAACATCAAATCCTAATCCCTCAACCCTTCAATCTAATCCCTCAACCCTAAACCTGATCCCTAAACCCTCAACACTATACCTTAAACCCTAATCCATCAACCCTCAACCCTAAACCTTATCCCTAAACCCTAATCCCTCAACCCTCAACCCTAATCCATCATCCCTCAACTCTAATCCCTCATCCGTAAACCCTAAATGCTATCCCTATTCCTAAACCCTCAACAGATTCGATACTTTACCTTAAACCCTAATCCCTTATCCCTAAACCCTCCAACCCTATCCCTAATCCTTATACCCTCCACACTCTACTTTAACCCTAATCCTTCAACCCTCAACCCTATCCCTAAACCCTTGACCCTTGAACCTCAACCCTCAACCCTCAATGTCAAACCCTAATCCCTCAACCCTTAACTCTAATCCCTTGACCCTCAACCCTATCCCTAAACCCTAAACCCTAAACCCTCAACCCTCAATGTCAAATCCTAATCCCTCAACCCTTCACTCTAATCCCTCAACCCTAAACCTGATCCCTAAACCCTCAACACTATACCTTAAACCCTAATCCCTCAACCCTCAACCCTAAACCTTATCTCTAAACCCTAATCCCTCAACCCTCAACCCTAATTCATCATCCCTCAACTCTAATCCCTCATCCCTAAACCCTAAATGCTATCCCTATTCCTAAACCCTCAATAGACTCAATACTATACTTTAAACCCTAATCCATTATCCCTAAACCATCCAACCCTATCCCTAATCCTTATACCCTCCACACTCTACTTTAACCCTAATCCCTCAACCCTCAACCCTATCCCTAAACCCTTGACCCTCGAATCTCAACCCTTAACTCTAATCCCTCAACCGTCAACCCTATCCCTAAACCCTAAACCCTAAACCCTCAACCCTCAACATCAAATCCTAATCCCTCAACCCTTCAATCTAATCCCTCAACCCTAAACCTGATCCCTAAACCCTCAACATTATACCTTAAACCCTAATTTGTCAACCCTCAACCCTAAACCTTATCCCTAAACCCTAATCCCTCAACCCTCAACCCTAATCCATCATCCCTCAACTCTAATCCCTCATCTGTAAACCCTAAATGCTATCCCTATTCCTAAACCCTCAACAGACTCGATACTTTACCTTAAACCCTAATCCCTTATCCCTAAACCCTCCAACCCTATCCCTAATCCTTATACCCTCCACACTCTACTTTAACCCTAATCCCTCAACCCTCAACCCTATCCCTAAACCCTTGACCCTCGAACCTCAACCCTCAACCCTCAACGTCAAACCCTAATCCCTCAACCCTTAACTCTAATCCCTTGACCCTCAACCCTATCCCTAAACCCTAAACCCTAAACCCTCAACCCTCAATGTCAAATCCTAATCCCTCAACCCTTCACTCTAATCCCTCAACCCTAAACCTGATCCCTAAACCCTCAACACTATACCTTAAACCCTAATCCCTCAACCCTCAACCCTAAACCTTATCCCTAAACGCTAATCCCTCAACCCTCAACCCTAATACATCATCCCTCAACTCTAATCCATCATCCCTAAACCCTAAATGCTATCCCTAGTCCTAAACCCTCAACAGACTCAATACTATACCTTAAACACTAATCCCTTATCCCTAAACCCTCCAACCCTATCCCTAATCCTTATACCCTCCACACTCTACTTTAACCATAATCCCTCGACCCTCAACCCTATCCCTAAACCCTTGACCCTCGAACCTCAACCCTCAACCCTCAACGTCAAACCCTAATCCCTCAACCCTTAACTCTAATCCCTCAACCCTCAACCCTATCCCTAAACCCTAAACCCTCAACCCTCAACGTCAAATCCTAATCCCTCAACCCTTCACTCTAATCCCTCAACCCTAAACCCGATCCCTAAACCCTCAACACTATACCTTAAACCCTAATCCCTCAACCCTTCACTCTAATCCCTTAACCCTAAACCCGATGCGTAAACCCTCAACACTATACCTTAAACCCTAATCCCTCAACCCTCAACCCTAAACCTTATCCCTAAACCCTAATCCCTCAACCCTTCACTCTAATCCCTCATCCCTAAACCCTAATCCCTCAACTCTAATCCCTCATCCCTAAACCCTAAATGCTATCCCTATTCCTAGACCCTCAACGGGCTCGATACTATACCTTAAACTCTAATCCCTCTACTCTCGCCACTCTTATTTAACCCTAATCCCTTGACCATTAACCCTATCCATCAACCTCAACCCTCAACTCTCAAAATTAAACCCTAATTCATCAACCCTAAACCCTAATCCCTCAAACCTAAACCCTATCCCTAAACCATCAACTATCAACACTATACCTTAAACCCTAATCCCTATCCCTCAACCCTTAACCCTTAAAACTTAAACCCTATCCCTACACCCTCAACACTTGACACTATATCTTAAGCCTTAAACCCTCATCCCTAAAGCCTCAACCCTCAATCCTTAAACCTTCAACCCTAAACCCTATCCTTAATTCCTCTACCCTCAACACTCTAACCCTAACCTTGACATTAAATGCTAATCCGTCAACCCTAAACCCTAATCCATCAACCCTAAACCTTGTCCCTAAACCCTCAACCCTCAACACTATACCTTAAACCCTAATCCCTTAACCCTCAACCCTAAACCTTATCCCTAAACCCTAATCCCTAAACCCTCAACCCTAATCCATCATACCTCAACTCTAATCCCTCATCCCTAAACCCTAAATGCTATCCCTATTCCTAAACCCTCAACAGACTCAATACTATACCTTAAACCCTAATCCCTTATCCCTAAACCCTCCAACCCTATCCCTAATCCTTATACCCTCCACACTCTACTTTAACCCTAATCCCTCGACCCTCAACCCTATCCCTAAACCCTTGACCCTCGAACCTCAACCCTCAACCCTCAACGTCAAACCCTAATCCCTCAACCCTTAACTCTGATCCCTCGACCCTCAACCCTATCCCTAAACCCTAAACCCTAAACCCTCAACCCTCAACGTCAAATCCTAATCCCTCAACCCTTCACTCTAATCCCTCAGCCCTAAACCCTATCCCTAAACCCTCAAAACTATACCTTAAACCCTAATCCCTCAACCCTAACCCTAAACCTTATCCCTAAATGCTAATCCCTCAATCCTAATTTTTCATCCGTCATCCCTTAACTCTAATCTGTCATCCCTAAACCCTAAATGCTATCCCTATTCCTAGACCTTCAACGGGCTCGATACTATACCTTAAACCCTAATCCCTTATCCCTAAACCCTCCAACCCTATCCCTTAACCCTAGTCCCTCGACCCTCAACCCTATCTCGAAACCCTTAACCCTCAAACCTCAATGTACTCAACCCTCAATGTCAAACCCTAATCCCTCAACCCTTAACCCTTAAAACTTGAACCCTAAAACCTATCCCTACACGCTCGACACTCGACACTATATCTTAAACCCTAATCCCTTAACCCTCATCCCTAAAGCCTCAACCCTAAATCATTAAACCTTCAACCCTAAACCCTATCCCTAATCCCTCTACCCTCGACACTCTACCTTAAACCTAATCCCTCAACCCTTAACCCTAAACGCTATCCCTAAAGCCTCAACCCTAAACCCTAATCCCTAATCCCTCTACCCTCAACACTCTACTTTAAACCTAATCCCTCGACCCTTAACCCTAAATGCTATCCCTAAAGCCTCAACCCTAAACCCTAATCCCTTAAGGTCCTAAACTCTAATCCCTTATACCTAAACTCTAAATCCTATCCTTAAATGCTCAACCCTCAACCTTAAACCTTAATCACTCAATCCTTGTCCACCCCTCTTCTCCCCTATCTAGCTCACTCCCATCTCTACCCTCCTCTACCCTCGACACTATACATACATACATATAGGCATACATAGATACATACATACATACATATTGGCATACATAGATACATACATACATACATATAGGCATACATAGATACATACATACATACATACATACATATTGGCATACATAGATACATACATACATACATACATACATGATTAATAGCCTTGAACATAAAAAAAATTAAGGGGAACATAACGCGAGCGCATTATAACGTGCTCGCGTTATGTCTTGCTTTGGGAATCCCAAGCCTTGGGCTTGGGATTTGCTTTGGATTTCCAACCCAAAGGCTTGGAGTGCCTTTTGAATAGTCACAGACATGTTTTTCCTGATTCTTCAATATTTCACATAATTTCGTTCATGCTAACCCTTAGATTTACACGTGTTTCAACGTCAAACAAATCGAACACCTGGGTAATGTTAGGCTTTCTCTTAGCTATTTAACGATATGATTTTTTTCACATTTTAACAATGTTAAACCTTTCATCTTTAATTTCTTTTGTTTGTGTGTCTGTTTTTGGGCAAAAACCACTGTTTGGTCTTTTTTTCATTGTAAATTAACTATTCATTGAAATTTTAAAACAATTACATATTTAGAAACTAGACTCCATTCTACAAATATTAAAAAAAGAAAAAAATGATTTTCAATTAGTTTTCAAAATTTATAGGGGTAGCATGGCCAAAATTTTGTTTTTTAGGATGTGTCCACTTTGAAAATTACTAAAAAATCAAATATTCATCAAAAAATTATCAAAAAAATCAAGCATAAACTACATGCTATTAGCTAATTTCTCACTGAAGTGATTTTAAAAATACCAAAAAAAAGTTTACCTTTTGAGGGAGCCACAAAACATGCTATGTTATGTTTTTTTGATAGAAACAACACCAATTTCTGTGGCTCCCTCTTTTGAACCCCTTAATCCTTGCCATTTTTTTAAAAAAATAGTAGTTTAGAAAGTAGACTTGGAGCACTATGAACATTGTTTTGGTTGCATCTCCAAATTTTGAGCGTAACTATGCTCAATTTCTCATCCAAGGCTAGTATTTCTTGATTTCAGAAAAAAGTGGCCACTTAAGACCCCTTTTTGGCCCCCCATCTTCTTGCACTTACCCTAGAGGATGTTTTTCTTGTGTTGGAGATCATTATGCTAACTGTTGTCTTAATAAAAAGTAGAATGGGCAGCCTAGGAATACGGTACTTCCTTCATAGTAGGAAGCGTTTCAACAAAGGATTCATGCCGCCCTTGACAATCGACAAGCTGAGTATCAGATTACTCCCATTGAGATGATAGGTACATTATTTGGAGTTCCTGTTTCTATTCTCTTTGATACTGGTGCAACAGAAAATTTTGTGTCATCTAGAGTCTTAAGTAAATTTCCTAGAAGAGCTAGTTTTATGTCAAAACCATGGATAGTTGAGTATGCAAATCACTCAAAGGCTTAGGTAGAGCAATGTTTGTTTGAAGCTAAGATTGATATTTCAAACTTCTCCACTGAGGTAAATTTGTATGTAGCACCTTTAGGGTCCTACGATGTCATCTTAGGAATGAATTGGTTGTGGAGACATAGGGCCAAGGTAGATTGTTTTCATAAAACAATTGAGTGTCTGGATGAAAAAGGAAATACAGTAAATTTTCAAGGTATTCAAAGAGAAATAAGGATCAAAACTATTTCTTCAAAACAATTAAAGCAGGCTAGGTGTAAGGGATGTCAACTTTTTGTAGTTAAAATGGACCTAGTAGAGGAAGCCTTAGAGAAGCAAACATTTGAGGAAAAATATCCATATCTTTGCAATTTCAGTGAGGTATTTCCTAAGGAACTACCAGGCTTGCCTCCAAAAAGAACCTTTGATTTTGCCATAGATATTAAACCAGGATCTAAGCCAATATCTAAAGCTCCATATCAAATGACCACTATTGAACTTATGGAATTGAAGGCTCAATTACAGGAGCTATTATCTAAAGATCTAATTAGGCCAAGTGTATCACCATGGGGAGCTCTAGTTATTTTCATCAAGAAGAAGGATGGAACCCTTAGACTGTGTATAGATTATTGCATGCTAAATATGGCAACAATAAAGAATAAGTATCCACTACCATGTATTGATGATTTATTTGACCAAATGCGTGGTGCATCAGTCTTTTCTAAGATAGATTTGAGATCTAGATACCATCAGTTGAGGTTGAAAGATGAAGATATTCACAAGACTACATTTAGAATAAGATATGGTCATTATGAGTTTACTGTGTTGCCATTTGGATTAACTAATGCTCCAGCCACTTTCATGAATCTCATGAATAGTGTTTTCATAGATTGCCTTGATAAATTTGTCCTAGTTTCATAGATGATATTTTGATATATTCAAAAAATGAGGAGCATAGACAGCATCTTCAAATTGTTTTGCAACAATTAAGAGAACACAAATTGTATGTGAAACTCTCAAAATGCACTTTCTTTCAAAAAGAAGTGCAGTATTTGGGACATACAATATCAACTGAAGGGATATCAGTTGACCCAGCTAAAATTAAAGCTATTATGGAATGGCCTGTACCTTCCAATGTTTTAGAGGTACGAAGTTTTATGGGATTGGCTGGATATTATAGAAAATTTGTTTTGAATTTCTCAAGTATTGCTAGTCCAATTACTTCTTTGCAAAGAAAAGGAAAATGGTTTGTTTGGACTGAAGAATGTCAAAAGGCATTCGATTTGTCAAAAGAAAAGTTAACAACAACACCAATCTTGAAAGTCCCTAATCCTGAAGGATAATTTGAGGTTATTACTGATGCCTCGGGAGAAGGGTTAGGAGGTGTGCTTATGCAAGATGGGCGTGTAATAGCCTATGAATCAAGAAAGTTGAAAAACTATGAGTAGAATTATGCTCCTCATGACCTAGAACTGGCAGCAGTGATTCACGCCCTTCAGATGTAGCGACATTATTTGTTGGGAAAGACTTTTATACTAAAATCAGATCATCAAAGTCTTCGTTACATATTTACACAACCTCATCTCAATGCAAGACAAAGGAGATGGTTAGAATTAATATCAGATTTTGACTTTGAGATTTCATACATCAAAGGTAAAGAAAACCAAGTACCTGATGCTTTAAGCAGAAGAAGACACATAGCTTCTATAATCTCTATTCATGCTAATTTTAAAGATTTAGTATTGCAAAGTTTATCTGGAGATGAATATTATGAGTAGTTGAAACAAGCTCTGCAATTAAACCCTAAGGATCCAAGATATGACGGATTCTGTTTTGAGTTAGATGGATTGATGAGACTTAAGGGAAGAATCTACGTTCCTAATTCTGTAGAACTTGGAAACCTTGTTTGGAAGAAAGTTCATTGTGCACCTTATTCTGGACACCTAGGAGTAACAAAAGTTTTAGCTGATGTCAAGCCGCTATATTTCTGGAAAGGAATGAAAGGCGACACTACAAGGTTTGTGGCAAGTTGTTTGGAGTGTTAGAGAGTGAAGGCAGAACACCAACATCCTACTAGATTGTTATACCTGCATGATATTCCAGAATGGAAATGGCAGGTTGTTAATATGGATTTTGTTCAAGGGTTACCAATGTCTAAGAATAGGCATGATGCAATATTGGTTGTTGTAGATAAACTAACCAAGGTAGCACATTTTATACCAAGAAATTTGACAGATGGAGCTCATATTTTGGCTCAAAAATTTGTGCAAGAAATATTCAGATTGCATGGGGTACCTGAAAAAATTATAACCGATAGAGATGCTCAAATAACCTCTCGGTTTTGGCAAATTTTATTTTCAGTATTAGGGATTAAACTCAATGTGAGCACCACTTATCATCCTAAAACTGATGGGCAAATAGAAAGGGTTAATCAGGTCTTAGAAGATCTTTTAAGAATGTATTGCATGGATCACCAATATAGATGGGAGGAATATTTACCTCTTGTTGAATTTGCCTATAACAATTCCTATCATTCTGCCATTAAGATGGCACTGTTTGAAGCATTATATGGAAGGAAATACAGAACTCCTATAAGCTGGGATAAGCTGGAAGATAGGATAAGCATTGGACCTAAAATGCTTGTGGATATGGAAGAAAAAGTGAAAATGATTAGGAAGAGGTTCGTAGAAGCCAACGATAGGCAAAAAAGTTATGCAAATTGCAAACGGATGCCTAGACATTTCTCTGTTGGTGAAAAAGTTCTTTAGCGAGTGAAACCTCATAAAAGATCAATCAAATTTGGTAAATCATCAAAGTTGGCTCCTCGATATGTCAGACCTTTTGAAGTCCTTGAGATTATCAATCTAGTGGCCTACAAAGTTGCTCTACCTCCAGTCTTGTCCAAAATGCATAATGTTTTTCATGTTTCATACCTAAAGAAATATTTTGTAGGTAATGACCACATTCTTAAATGGAATTCTTTATAGATACAAGAACCAGGAGTGGTTGTGATCAAGCCACTCAGGGTGCTCAAAATGCGTAAACTTCATTTACGTAATCGAGAGGTTTTGCAATGCAAAATTCAGTGGGACCAATATGGCGAGGATAGTGCCACTTGGGAAGACTATAATGACATCCACCAAAGATTTTCTTATCTTTTCAAAAACATTAATGTTAAACTATAAAAGTTTGTTTTATGTTAAAATTTTTCTTGGTAAACTCAATCATCGAGGACGATGATTCTATAGGGGAAAGATATGTTACATCCCCTTTTTGGATTCAATATTACTATTTACTTTTTCTTAACTAGTACAGTTATGTGGATATGTTTTAACATCATAGGAATTGATGAAATGAATAGTAAAGGTTAATTTTATGAAATTATGGAATTTACTTGATTATGATCAATTTGATGCTATGAATTAAAATGTCTTTCAATATGAATTTGCTTTGATCAGAATATTGGTGGTTTGACCACAAAATTGTATGTGAGATTGTCAATGACAGGAATAGATAGAACATGTTTGCCAGGAAGAAAGAAGAAGAGAAAGTATCTTTGAGAAAGAGATAATAGACTCTGGAGTAACCATGGGTGCTTGCCACTAAAAACGCATATCAGGTAGCCAAACCTAGATGCTTTGAGTTTGGGCTAAGTCATTTTTAGACGAGAGTCGAGGTTTGCAATAATAGGTCTTTCTCCTTTCGTAAGTCGTCGTATTGAGTATGGGAAATCGACATCAGTGTCGTAATACTCTGATTTGTGTTGTCAAATATGAACGACTAATATATTGTTTATATGTTTATATGTATATACTTATGGTCGAGTTGTAAGTCTTACCTTGTTTTTGGTTTGGCCCAAAAGTTGAAATTGTGCGTAAGTTAATCCCAAACTTTGTTTTGGCGTTTGCGCTCAATTTGCCGTTATCGTCGTAAAGCGTTATGAGCGTATGACATAAACATCTCCTTGCGAAATTTGACGGATGTTGAATTGTTCTTTATTGGGCTATTATCAAATACTAAAGGGTTTAAATAATGTTTTAAATCTAGAGACCATGGTGTGTAATACCTTTGGTCATATTATAAAGGAATATACTAAATTATATTAGTTATATTTAAATAGTCATTTGAGGTACTTCTTTATTCTTTTAAATGTTAGTAATCGAGCAGTAGTTCAAGGAGTTCACTCAAGTCTTTATTTATGATGTCTTGTATTTCGAAACAACCTATTTTCTTTTGAGCTTTGACCCTTATGAATGGGTTGTCGGCTTATCCATCATTTTTTAATTATGCATTTCTTTTATACTCATAATCGGTTATGAGTAGTGAAACATCTTTCAAACTAAAAACTGCCACCTCGCAAATGATTGAACTCCACTTTTCTGAGTAGCTGCAAATTTAGTGGGAAATCAAGCCTTTTTCTGAGTAGTGGCCATGGATTAGAGGGGATGGTTACACCATGCAGGGAGGTTACCTAGTTGATAGGGCATGTTTTGGAGAGTGGGAGAGTCAGTTGTTGTTTTGGGGAATCAGTTTTCAGGAGGTGGCTGAGTGAAAACATAAGTGTGAACGAGTAAGAGAGGAACGAGCTCTTGGACCATCTTAGAAACTGTCACTGGAGATTTCCTGTAGGTTTTTTTAATTCATTTCTCCTCTACACTGGCTTTGCTAAAACAGGAATGATTATGTAGGATTGGTACCGGTTGGTATTTGAAAAATTTAGTATTGTCTCGATAATGTAATGAATGGATTAGTTAGTGACTTTAAAACTTATAGAGTGTCAATTCTTTCAAAATGGTAACGATGCTTTTTGCTTCCGAACCTCACCACAATTATTAAACTCACAGCTAAAGCACATTTGTGCCGTGATAGCATTGTTGATGGATTGGTTAAAACTGTGTCATTGTTTTGTTTGTTTTCTAAAAAATATGAATATGTGGTGAGCTCTTTAATAGACTGTGCTTAGCTAAAGAACTAGCTTTTAGCTGTTCCAAAACCATAGAGATCTAACCCTAGTTGACGTAGGAAATGTCCTTGGTTAGCCTTTTCGTATTTATTAATAACTTGTTTCATAAAGACTTGGAAGTGTGTTAACCGTCGACGGGTGAGAAGTATTAGTGTGGAATGTATATCAACGTGTGTAAAACTACTCAACCTCCCTCTAGTTCTTAATCTTTAGTTGGTTAGTCGATCATTGAGAGCATTCTTCTCTAGCTGCATGTGATAGTGGTGCAGGAGCACCTACCTGACAGCTGGTCATGATAAGGCAGTTAGTAGTTTAGGTCTTGTTTGTGTTTCCAAGAAGGTCTGTTAAGACCAGTTGCATGTAATAATGTCATGCTGATCAGGATAAGATCATGCTAACCAGGCTTTTGCTATTTTTAGCTAGTTAGTTATAACAGCTGTCATGATGTATGTTCGGTGGGATCTCCCAGCCGCCTGGAGAGTTCCCAGCCGCTTGGAGTCAGGTCAGTAGTACTCATAGGGAAATCTTTATAAGCATGGGATCGGTTGATTGTAAATCATCGATCAGACTTTGCGAGAGTGAAACAGAGCGAGAGGAACATCATATTGTAGTTGCATCTTTTGAAATCGAATAAAGTATTCCTGTTTGTGTTCATCCTCTGTTGCATTCCATTGCTTGATCGATTGCTGGTTTGAGAGGTTTTCATGGATATACTGATCCATTCCACCGGTTGACTCATCTGATCGGTGGAATGGTAATGTACAGTAGGCTAGATTGTAGGTTGTTTTCTGTTTGCATGCAGGTGTGCAGGATCGCGGTCAAGAGATGTTGAAGACCCTAGCATCCTCATGTGCTAGGTCAAGTTAAGAAGTTTGAGTTGGAAGATCACCGTGAGACGGGATCGGGTCATCCCTGGTGGATCGGCGAAGAGAGATTTCGCTAAGTGCAGAAGTTCGTGAAGACGGCATCATCAGGATATTTCTGCAAATATCCTACAGTTGGGTTAGACATCATCATCCGGATAAGTGAAGGAGATCGGCATGATGTTGTCGATTGCATGAAGTGTGAGTTCGTCGGGGTGATCATCAGCAGGAGGAGCCGAGGAGTGTATCGGCATCAGGATCATCATATTGGGAGTGCCAAACATCCGCGTATCGCGAGTAGATGCGGGATGAAAGTTTGTGTTTTTTTTGGCTAAGTATTGAGAAGGTCATCAGGATATCGGGTGACGTCATCGTCATCAGGATATGACGTCATCGTCATCAGGATATTGAGATATCCCCTTGTGCGAGTTTATCCTGCTGTCGTAAGGTGTTAAGGTATCGGCGGAAGTCCGTAGCAGGAAGTTGTGTTAACATCATCATCAGGAGGTTTCGAAGACAACCGGATAATTTATATCATGATGCTGTTGCTTATATCATCGGGCAGTGGAGCGTCGAAGGCAAGGTGTTGAAGGTGATCGTCATCAGGATATTTGAACAACCGGATATTTGGATATCCTGCTGACGAAGGTGATATTGAATATCATGATGAAGACGTTAGAGTTCGGAGCCTGATGAACAGTGCAACCGGAGGATGTTTGCGCCCGCTGAACATCATGATGATGATGTTAGGAGGAAAGCGGAGGAGGTGAATAGTAGTCGGCAGGAGGATGATTGCGAGTGTCCGCAATATGATGATGCTGTTGGTTTTCGGAAACATGATGCTGACAGAGTAAAGCCGAAATATGATGATGTTGGTAGTTGGAGGGAATATGATGATGATGGCGAAGATGATGATGATGAGGTTGGTCTGCAGACATTCATGCTATATGCGAATGTTATAGTGTGGATGCCTCTGCATCATAGTGGTATCAGAGCTCAGCAAAAGGTCTGGGCTGTAGTGTGTTGATTCTGTCACCGAAAGGGCAGAGGTAGAGATAGAGTTGATTGTGTTGTGTGTTGTGAGAGGTTGACAAAATGCCTCCTAAAGGTAGTGGTACTGCAAGGGAGTTGCAGGAGATGAAGGAGAAACATGCTAGAGAGATGAGGAAGATGAAGGAGCTTGCTGAAGCACTTCAAGCCAGGCTGACAGCCCTGGAAAAGAACAAAAAGAGGGAAGTGGAAGACAGTGAGTCTGAAGAAGATGCAGATACTGTTGAAGAGTATGAAGAGGTAGCTGAAGATCTGGATGCTGAAGACCAGAGACTGGCAAAACTGTTAAAGGCAGTGCAGAGTGAGAAACCTAAGGTAAAGGTTGATGTTACCAAGTATACTGGAAGCTTGAATGAAGATGAGTTGTTGGATTGGATTGCTGCACTGGATAATCACTTTGAATGTGAAGATGTTGCTGAGGATCAGAAGGTAAAAATTGCAAAGACCAAGTTAGGAGGTCATGCTTTGGTATGGTGGGATTATGTACAATCTGAGAGAAGGAAACAAGGGAAGTCTAAGATCACTTCATGGGATAAGATGGTAGCAAGGATCAAGGGTAAATTCTTGCCAAGGGATTATGAAATCTAGATGTTTAAGAAGCTGCAATTTTTAAAGCAGAAAGACAGGGATGTGAAATCATATACTGAGGAATTTTATCTGTTGAGTATGAGATCTGGTCATCATGAGAATGAGGTAGAAAAGGTGGCTAGGTACTTGGCTGGTTTGAGGTTTAACATACAGGATGAGTTAGTGTTAGCTAACCCTAAGAATGTGGAAGATTGTTATCAAATGGCAATCCGGATTGAAGAAAAACTGAATAGAGGACATGATAAGTCCATGAGAGGAAGAGGAAACAATAGGGGAAGATGAGCAGCCCCTGCACAAAAGCAAACCAATGAGGGTCAAGAAGACACTGGTAAAGGACAGGGACAGTCTGATTTCAGAGGTGGATGGAAAGGTAATAGAGGAAGATTTGGAGGTGGTAGAGGTTCTACTACGTTTTCAGGAAAGTGTTACACCTGTGGAGAGTTTGGTCATCCATCTTTCAAATGTCCAGAAAACAAAGGTTCATCATCCAGAAATGATAGAACAAGTGACAAGAGAGTACAACTTGTGCAAGAAGAGAAAGAAGAAAGTGCACAGAGTTCAAACAGAGAACCTGATAATGTTGGATATCCAGAGAGTGGAGAATCACTGATGTTAAGGAGAATTAGTTTGCAGGCATCAAAGGATCTGATGCAAAGGAGAGCTCTCTTCAAAACCACATGCAAGAGCAAAGGTAAAGTATGTAAAGTTGTCATTGATACTGGTTCAACAGACAACATGGTATCTCAGGAAATGGTGGATAAACTGAAGCTGGAAAGGATTCCACATCCACACCCTTACAAGGCATCTTGGGTGAGTGATAGGCAATCACTTTTTGTCTCTGAGCAGGCATATGTGGATTTCCAGATTGGACCATATCAGGATAGAATTTTGTGTGACATATTGCCTATGGAATGTTGTCACCTGCTGTTGGGTAGACCATGGCAATTTGACAGAAGAGTACTGTATGATGGGTATGCTAATACCTACACCATCAAGAAGGATGGGAAGATTATTAAGTTGATGCCATTGCAGGCAAAAGCTGCAGTACAGAAGGCAGCTCAAATCATTTTAATGGGAAAGAAGGAGTATGTGCAGATGCCTAGAGGAGCAGGCATGAAGGCAGTTCAGGATACTGCAGAGAAAGGAGTTGTTACAGACAACAAGCTGAAGAAAATTTCAGTTGTGACTGACAGAGGTCAGCAGCAGGTTCAGAAACAGGGGTGCAAACAGCCACCAGTTCAGAAGAATGACAAGGATGTTGTCATAGTTGGGACTATTGTTTGTCCTATAAGAGTTGAAAGGAAGATAGACTTGAACACTTCAGAAGTTCAAGAGGTAGTTCAGCCAGAGGTTCTGGTTAGGCAACCTGACAAACACAGGGTATGTGAGAAGCAGGCCTACATCAACAGGCATGATGATTTACTTGCCAGAAAGCAAGTTCCAGTTCAGAAGTCTTGGAGCAGCCAAGAGACAGCAGCAGATAAAGCTGGAGCAGGTCAGCAGATTGACAAAGCAAAGTGTAGAGGTAGAAGACTTCCACATACTCAACTCATGCGACATGAGTTCTTTTCTGTTGGGGAGTATGGTGCAGGAGCACCTACCTGACAGCTGGTCATGATAAGGCAGTTAGTAGTTTAGGTCTTTTTTGTGTTTCCAAGAAGGTCTGTTAAGACCAGTTGCATGTAATAATGTCATGCTGATCAGGATAAGATCATGCTGACCAGGCTTTTGCTATTTTTAGCTAGTTAGTTATAACAGCTGTCATGATGTATGTTCGGTGGGATCTCCCAGCCGCCTGGAGAGTTCCCAGCCGCTTGGAGTCGGGTCAGTAGTACTCATAGGGAAATCTTTATAAGCATGGGATCGGTTGATTGTAAATCATCGATCAGACTTTGCGAGAGTGAAACAGAGCGAGAGGAACATCATATTGTAGTTGCATCTTTTGAAATCGAATAAAGTATTCCTGTTTGTGTTCATCCTCTGTTGCATTCCATTGCTTGATCGATTGCTGGTTTGAGAGGTTTTCATGGATATACTGATCCATTCCACCGGTTGACTCATCTGATCGGTGGAATGGTAATGTACAGTAGGCTAGATTGTAGGTTGTTTTCTGTTTGCATGCAGGTGTGCAGGATCGCGGTCAAGAGATGTTGAAGACCCTAGCATCCTCATGTGCTAGGTCAAGTTGAGAAGTTTGAGTTGGAAGATCACCCTGAGACGGGATCGGGTCATCCCTGGTGGATCGGCGAAGAGAGATTTCGCTAAGTGCAGAAGTTCATGAAGACGGCATCATCAGGATATTTCTGCAAATATCCTGCAGTCGGGTTAGACATCATCATCCGGATAAGTGAAGGAGATCGGCATGATGTTGTCGATTGCATGAAGTGTGAGTTCATCGGGGTGATCATCAGCAGGAGGAGCCGAGGAGTGTATCAGCATCAGGATCATCATATTGGGAGTGCCAAACATCCACGTATCGCGAGTAGATGCGGGATGAAAGTTTGTGTTTTTTTTGGCTAAGTATTGAGAAGGTCATCAGGATATCGGGTGACGTCATCGTCATCAGGATATGACGTCATCGTCATCAGGATATTGAGATATCCCCTTGTGCGAGTTTATCCTGCTGTCGTAAGGTGTTAAGGTATCGGTGGAAGTCCGTAGCAGGAAGTTGTGTTAACATCATCATCAGGAGGTTTCGAAGACAACCGGATAATTTATATCATGATGCTGTTGCTTGTATCATCGGGCAGTGGAGCATCGAAGGCAAGGTGTTGAAGGTGATCGTCATCAGGATATTTGAACAACTGGATATTTGGATATCCTGCTGACGAAGGTGATATTGAATATCATGATGAAGACGTTAGAGTTCGGAGCCTGATGAACAGTGCAACCGGAGGATGTTTGCGCCCGCTAAACATCATGATGATGATGTTAGGAGGAAAGCGGAGGAGGTGAATAGTAGTCGGCAGGAGGATGATTGCGAGTGTCTGCAATATGATGATGCTGTTGGTTTTCGGAAACATGATGCTGACAGAGTAAAGCCGAAATATGATGATGTTGGTAGTTGGAGGGAATATGATGATGATGGCGAAGATGATGATGATGAGGTTGGTCTGCAGACATTCATGCTATATGCGAATGTTATAGTGTGGATGCCTCTGCATCAGATAGCTAATTAAAGTCCATTAAATCATTATATTTATATAGCTCTTTTTGCTTTAAATCATTCAAACTATTTTGTCTTTGAAGGAGGATATAGAGTTAAGGAAGAGATAAAGTTAAGAAGTAAATGGAGTTACTTTTTGGTCTAATCCATCAAACATGTTAGATAAGGAAGTTTTAGGGCCAACACAATGAGTTATAGTTATATAAACTTGCATGCATTTTCCTCGCAAATAGAAACAACATGAAAGGATTTTTAAAAACCTAGTATGATAAAAGATTAAGTTGTGTCAAGAATGAGACAGTTCATAGAAGACCTTTAAGAATCTTTAAACTTTAACTCAGGGCCTTCGAGTATTTTGAAACCTATAATTTGGCTTATTGTGAAACCCTTCCAAAACAATATAGCTAAGTTTAGTGTCCACTCTTGAGTGGAAAAATTAAGTAGTGGGCTAACTTAGAGAACATTGAAATAACTTTTAGCATTATCTGAATAATTGATAAGTTAGGAAACCATTCTTATACCATGTAGACGGGAATGTTTCCATGAGCTAAGTTGATAAAGATTAAACCTCATTGCCATGCATAAATGCATGATGAAATTCAAACATCTTGAGGTTATCAAGGTCGTTGTATTGAATTTATATATAGGAATCTGTAGGATTGTGATCAATTCGAGTCGAGTTGGGGTGGGTGAACATATTACTTGCGTTGGTACAACACTAATTAAATTCAAATCCTTTGGCCAAGGTAATTCATGAGCCTCAAGTGCATTGATAGTTCACTGTGACTAGATGGCGTAGCTTGTGGATTGGTCATGCTTGACTAGAGGGTATCTAGGGGATTGCATGATAACAAGTTACATAGGTCACAACACCAGTACTCAGATGACAAACACCATTGGTTATCCTAAGTCTATCCTCTTGAGTAGGGTAGGGCCACTTCCGGTTAGGAAGGAGTGCGGGAGACCGACGGTCTATGGTTGGAGGTTAAACTCCTTGAAGATACTTTCTCTTCTTAATTCTTGAGGATTTTCGAGACTTAAATTTGGATGGTCGACAATCGAGATGCAGCGACATTGGTAAGTTCCTATTTTGGATTTGTTTTAAGTAACTTTTAACAACATATTGTTTAAATGTTATGGATAATTATTTCCTTTTGTTTAAGATATATATATATATATATTCATGATTATTGTAAAGTCGATGGATGTTCTCCTTGGTTATAAGAATTGGAAACAAATTACTTTTCTATTTTAAACCTTCAAAAAAAAAATATTACATTTGGTCAAAACTTAGTTTTTAGGGTGAAATCAAAACTAGGTGTTACAAATCGGCTATTTATACTCATCTTGATTTGCAATCACTTACCAGTCGGCTACAACAACACTTAGAATTTTTATGAATGCTCTGCTCTGTCAGCTAGATCTATGAATAACTTAAGGTGCGGACCAAAAATTGCTCTTGAAAAACATCACTCATGTTGGCCACTATCACTAATCATCACCATTTGTCCAACAAACAATTTCCATACATCCAGAATCAAGACCTTTTGCAAGGTCAACCTGTTCTTCTACTGTCTGCTCTGACAAACTAGAACTTGGTACTCAGAGGCTAATATCTTTTGAATCCTTCATCACCGGAGGACAAAACTCTAGATTTAGACTATCTTGACAATGCATATGACTCCCCTAGATCCAAAGCTAATCATGACTTTCCATCGGAGAGATCTGGACCAAAATACCAGACCCTATTACTACTCTATTCCTAACTGCCCAAACTTAGACAAATTCTGAATTTGACTTCCAGTATGAACAAATTGTGTTATGTGGATGATTGAGATGATCTTAGTTTCCATCAATGACAACACCTATCAATGCAAAGCAGTGTCTCTTGCCAACACCGCATATCAAAATTCATGCAAAAATCTTATGTACATGGATCAAAACTTTAAGTATATACTTCTGCATATGAACACATAGTCCTTAAGCCTTGTTCATAAAAAAAAAATATATCACCAAAAGTGTTTTTTAACTATGATAATTCATTATCCCATTTCTTCTTTATGCTGCCCAAAATGGATATATGCCCACTGAACAAAAATGCTTGTGATTCTACCTTTTGAAGATCAGTAGGATTACTAGTAGCAGCAGCAACTTGGGACTTTGCCAATAGATTATACATAGTTTCTAATTTGGGGGAAATTAGTCCTCAGAGCTCATCCAATCTGCCCAAAACTTTAACCTTTTCTTTCTCTAGGTCACTCAATTCATTCCGCAAACTCACTACTTGGCATTCTTTGGTAGATATAGACTCAGTTAAAGGACTATATGACTGAGAAATGTTAGACAATTTGAGCTCTAAGTCCTTAATCTTCTTCTCAATATCTTCAACAACTTTAGATCTGTTAAGCAAAACTTATAAATCTTTGCTCCTTCAGATAGGGCATTTTGAATACTCTTTACACTAGTATCAAGTCCTGATCTATCATAACTAATTATTTTCTTTATTTCAGCAAAATTCTCATTAAATTCATTTCTGACTTTAACTTTTGCTGACTTCTCTAAGGTTTCAAAATGAGAACTTATAGAGTTTATCAGATTTTTCAACTGGCTGGAGGGAGATGCTGATGAGTCCTTCTAAAATGTGGGCATGATTTTCTCCAAAATCTCAGATGCAAGACCAAGCAACTCACTATCTTCTATATGAGACTTTAGGATTTCTTCTTTGGCCTTAGCTTGTGCAATAGAGGCCAACTTTATCTTCTGCACTGGTGACAAAGTATCAAAATTGATTGGTCCTTGTATTATATCCTGATCTTCAATTTATTTCTCTTTCCAAAATTTATTTCACTGCTTCTACAGTGTCTCTTTCCCAATATGATGTTACATATTTAAGCTCTTCAAGGCCTCCATCTTCTCCCTTTTTGGAGTCAACCTCATTGTCTTGCTCATCATTTTCATTCTTTTTCTCTGTTTATGCCTTCTCTGCATCATCATTAGAAGCATCCTTGCTTTTATCTATCTCAAAAATATCTTCTACATTCTCTTCTGGAGGATTTGGTGTATCCTCAGTGGCAGTATTATCAAATTCATCAACATCTAAAGTGGAGTAATCAATTCCATCATCAGTTTCTTTTTCTTGATCTTCCTTCATCATTTCTTCATCTTCTTTATTCAATGGTTCTTCTTCCAGAATGGAGACATCATCTACTCTAGTTTGTTGCTCATTTTTCTGCAGCTCTTCATCATTGAGAACTAATGCATCCTTAGTATCAACTGGTTCTTCTCTAACCACATAAAACTTATTCTTGTCCAGTGCTTTCTTCAGAATTTGTTCTATTTCTTTAGCAACTTCATCAATGTCTCCAATCATCAGCTTATTCATCCTTTTCTTGCTTCTGAATTCATTCTTGACTTCTTTGAGAATCTTATCTGATTCTTTTCTGGAGATCATCGGACATAGACTAGACATTACATGTTCCCTTATCTCTAGATCTTTTGCTTTAGTAGCTTCTTTCCTTATTTCTAGATTGTCTCTTAAACTCTTATGGATTTTTACCAAAATTTCCACTAGAGCTCTATTGAATACATTCAAATATTTTATAGTAGCATCTTCCAAAATTCTTTTGTCAGCATCACTGCAATGGTCCTAGAATTTAGTCATTATTTTTAAGTTTCCATATACAGTGATTGTCTTAACGATGTTCTCCACAGAAGGAGTTGGATTCTCAACATCAGCCTCTAACTTATGCCTCTTGGCTTTTTTCTTCCGAAGGGCTTCTCCTTAGACAATTTAACATCTTTAGTGCCTGAGGCCTTCAACTCTTTAACCTCATCATTTGAATCAGTCTTTTCTTCATCCTCCTTCTCCATACTACCATATGACCTCTTGGCCATTTTTTTTGTTCTTTTTCCTTCCTTATCGGTAGGTTTTTCTTTGGATTTCTTTGCAACAAGAGAAGGTGATGCACCAGAGGTTGAACTAGTACTCCTAGTAGACCTTGGCTTGGAAGGAGGTTCTATAGGAACACTTTCCTATTCCATGTCCTACTTCTCCTTCTCATCCTTTTCTATTCCCTAACTTGTCTCACAGCTTCCTTAGTAAGGCCTAGATTCTCAAGCAACTGCTCAACTTCTTTCCTTACTTTCCTTTTGATTTCAAGAGCCTTGAATTCAAGATGCAATTTTTGTGAAATTTCTTCATAAGTTCCAAATCTCTCTTTAGCTGAATCACTAGGTTGACTTAACAAATGTTGTACATACAATTCCAACACACGCCCATCCACTTCATACCACATGGGCATGATCCAGACAACTCTAGGCTCTACTACTTCCATTTTGCATTGATCAATAGTAACCATAAAACAAATGGTGTCCTTGTATTTTTCAACAACACTCCTAGGTATTCTAGCCCTAGCCTACATCATACTCTGGAAGTTTTTGAAGAATCCCCAAAGTGTAGTATTTTGTGCATCATGACTACCCAAATAACTCAAATGATTCCTAATCTAGACTGCTACTGGTTTGTCATTTGACCAAATTATATTTTTGTTTCTTGAAAGCTCACTCAAGAAATAGAAGAAGAGACACATAATTAACGTACCAAATTTGAATGAGTATTTTTTGTCCTTCTTTATCTTTCTTAGGTTCTCCATGAGCTGGTTCAACAATAGTTCACAAAGATCATAGTCTGCACCTTCTTTTACCATCGTATATGCAGTACAGATGGATGTTCCAAAAACTAAATTTTCTTTGCAAGAGTAATACATCCTGTATCCTATCACCATTGATGTGAATCTAACCCCATGATCCTCTGTCATTTATAGTCATGGCTCTCTTGTCAAATTTCAATCTAGTTGCATCGGTGACTTCTTGATTCTTCATAGCCTTCAACTGAGGCAAGGTACCAATTTAATTTAGTCCTGTAACTGCCCTTATTACATCCTTTGTGATTTTGAATGTATGATTCAACCATAGAAAATCATCATGGATACGGCTCAAGACATATCAGACCTACTCGTCCTCTACAAAGGTCGTAAACTCAACATATTGTATGGACTTCTTATCTTCCAAGCTTTGTATTCTAGTTTGAGCTCAAAATCATCACCTTTTAAGTGATTCATGAATAGATCAGAAAACCTTGAGTTACCATGCTCCTCTAGACGTGCGTGAATATAAGCCCTAATGTCTTCTGTGTGAAGAACTCCATATGGAACTCTAGAAAATGCTCCCATCGGATCGAATTCTACTGATTTGTGTAGATGCTTCTTAAACTTTGGCCTAGGTCACTTAGTGATATTTACAGCCAGAGGTGTAGCCATTTCAAAAAGATCACAAGTTCAAGGCTTTACAAAAAAATACCTTTTTTCTCCATGGGATTAGGGTTAGCTGATGAATTCTCCTGTCGCACTTCAAATCTTTGAAATCTCAGCTCAAGCACTCTTCTTCTTATTTTCTTCAAATGCAAAGTGATTCAAATGTTGAATGAATGACTTTTTATGCTTTACAAAACCTAATTCACCATTGTAATAAATGCTCTTCCCTAATACATCTAGTTACTCTGTTTCTGAATATTGTCAATCTTCAGTTACTCCGCAATCAATCGCATTAGCTTCTTTTCTTCCAAAATTTGCTTCAACAGATCTGCAATAGGTTTCTTTATCTTCATTCATCATGCCAGATTTAGGAACCCGCTTACTGGTAGGGGGAATTAGATTTTCAATGCAACTCCCCCTAATTCAGAGCTCCTAATTCAATTCCCGGAGGAATTGTCAGCACTGGATTCTGATGCGGACCCATTGCCAATATTCATTTCACCTTTCTTCACCCATGTTTTGTTCATTTCATTATGGATCTCATTCGCATCAAATTTTCCCTTGCCTTTGTCCAACTTATGCTCTATTTTTCCTTTATCTACCTGCGAGTTCTCCTTTTTTCTTCTACAAAATTTAGTAATGTGTTCAGATTTGTTGCAGTTGAAACACACAATCTTATTTTTCTAACAATTACATGTTGGAGCAGGTTTCGATCTACATTGCATTACAATATGCCCAAACTTATTACAAGTAAAACATCTTCCGTTGAACACTTGTTTGTTCTTAGGAGGATTCCTTGATCCACTTCTACATTCCTCAGACTTATGACCTATCCTTTTTCAATTAAAGCATTGACCGAAGAAAGATGATGCATTTTGATTTACTTGACTTCTGTATTGATTAGCTCTATGACCATACTTATTGCATTTGAAACAATTATCATTTAAAGATGGATACCTTTGAGCATTAGGTTGTCTTACCGGAGGTCTTCTAGGATTCCTTCTTTGATTTCTTGCTTCAAGATTTCTTTGATCGGATCTAGAGATTTCACCATCTCAAATCCCAGACCATGCTTATCATCTACCTTCTTCTGACTATCAAGCAACACCTCAAGTTTAGCTGAGCTTATCTTGAATTTCTCTTTATATTCATTTGCAAATTCTAGGTCATGTTTGAGAATGATAATTTATCTTTCAAGTTCTTCCTCATTGTCCCTGGTTTCTTGTAGATCAGCCTCTAGATGGCCAATTATCCTATCCAATCTGCAGCATTCTTCTTTTCTTTCTTTCAAAGATTGATTAAGTTTTTCCTCAATCTTCTTCCTTTCCTCAATTTCCTTGGTTAGTCTCATCACCTCGGATTCCATCTCATGTTTTAGGACAACAACTTCTTTTGCTAGCTTCTCACATTATTTTGTCTTCTCCTTCAGGGCCTCATCCATGTCATTGTCTTCATTTTGATTTGCTAGCTGATGAAGTAGCTCCCTTCTCTTTTCATTAGATTTACTTAGTTGTCTTTTTAAGGTCTCAATGAAATATTTAGCATCTTTAAGGTTCTCTTGTAGATCTCTAATTTCATCTTTAGACAAATCAAGATCATCTAAGGCTACTTGGAGTTGTTGATTAATTTCATCAGAATGCTTGAATGAACCCATTGAAAACACCTTCCCAGATCTTCCTCAAGTTGTTAAACTTCTTCTAAGGAACCAAGCTCTAATACCAATTGTTGAAATTAAGGAACACTGAGAGGGGGGGTGAATCAGTGTTCTGCAAAACTTATTACTTTTTTCCTTTATTAATTTGCCACATACATCCAAAAGAAAGAAGCATGAACACAAGAATAGAAACAACAAGATCACAACACATGAACACCGAGATTTTTATGTGGAAACACAGTTAAGGGAAAAACCATAGTGGGGGTTAACCCACAAGAAATTTATACTCTGTTAAAAGTATTACAAATGGGGAAGGCAGATGCCTTCGGGCACACTGTCCAAAGATCACTGCTCAAAGAGGGTCACTACCTACAAATTAATTTCAAAAGTTCACTAGAATGTTTGAACTGAGGAATAACATCTAACAATGCAAGATTACAGTTTTGGTTGAGCTCAATAAACTGATTGTGCACACTTCATCTCTCTCTACCCTACTTCACTGCTCTACCATGATCCAGAGCTTAGATCTCCTCACTTCGCACTTATTCCTTCATATTTGCAACTACAACCCTTGAAATGCTTAAACTCATCGATTATATATATCCGCTACATGAAATTGCATCAACTGCAGTCAGCCTTGAGGAAAACTTAGAGACTTTTTAAGAGCACTATTCTGTTGGCTGAATCCATGTACAAATACCAATACGGACTAGAACTTATGCATCCAGGTCACCTCACATGTCAGACAATACCACTGGATCTCATAAATTACTTGATCAATCACTTCTCTTGATCCACACAAGGATCAAACACCTAGTCGGCTTGTTCTTCACCGGGCTGAACTATCTAACCAAAACCCAATACTAAGATGCTTGTAACTTACACTCCCTTCATCACTGGAGGCTAAAATCTTGGATTTAGGTAGCCCTAACATCCCTTAACATTCCCTTAGATCCATAGCACAATATGATTTCCTGTGGAGAAATACAGACCAAAATGCTGAACCCTGTCATATGCCATGTTCCTATCTATCTAGACTTAGACAAATCTACAATCTGACTTCTAGTATGATCCACTGATGAAATGTGGATGTGTAAGATAGATTTAGTTACCATCAATGACAACACCTGACATGCCTAGCAGTGTCTCTTTAAGTCACAAATATCCTTTAAAAGTTTGAACAAACAATTTGATGATTACATTTCATGATCTATTTCAAAATATCCCATTAAGTCACAAAATTCTTGCAAATGGCTGCAAGCTATTTTGGATCTGTCATTATTGAATTATGTTATCTGACTCCTAACTTCATTTGGCACATGGTTTGGAAACCCACAAATATTACTAAAATCAATGGCCGTATACCTTTCCCTAACAAATTCACATTGATAAAAGAAGTGTGACTGTTGAGTATACATCTTTTAAATTTCTAGGGAAATTTCTCTTAAGTCTTTGTAAAATACCTGGAGAGTACCTTTGCTACCGGTGCAAATTTTGTTTTGATTTTATGAAAATTCAAAAACACTAGACTGCATTACCAGATTCCTTTCTCATAGAGCTGTCACCTCTGCTTACAGAGGAATAAAACCTAAAAGTATATTACTTTCTTTTGGATCCAACTTCTGAATCATGTTTCACAGTAGAGTCATATAGAACATTCTGAGATATGAAACTTGATGCCTTTGTTTTGTATCTATCTTAACTTTACAAGAAAACACATATTAGAGTCGCCATCCTTCTTTTGCAAGGAACATGATAATCTGACCTCTGACTCTTCAACATTCAGGGGAATTTATTTAGCTAAGACCTTTAGGAGAGAACATGATTTCACCTTCATTTTCAAATAGAGTCATACATATGTGAGTGGCTCAACTAGACAGAAGCCTCCTGATCTTCTAGATATGAGAGTATTGGTATTTGCAACGGGATACACTTTTAGGATAAGACATTGCCTTTATTTTTTGGTCCTTATTACCAAAAACTTCTAGGGCAATATTTGACAATATTTTTACCTCAAGTCCCCAGTAGAGTCACCAATCTGTTGGTTGTTTCAAATTACCAACCACATCTCATGGAAAAACACACAAATATATAGGATAGCCATTCTCTAATAACTGACTTGCCTTGAGGGGTTGGCCAACGAATAGGAAACAGGGGTTTTTATTCCCTCTTTCCTCTACACTTTAAGCTCTGTTAAACCAAGGAGGGTGGTCCTATTCTTTGGATATTCCTTCCCTATCAGGGAAGACAATGTTCTATTTAAATGGATGGTGGTTCATGAACTATTTGCTTAATAACACTGCTCCAATGACAGATATGTTCCTTTAAGACTGCTCAAAGAATATCTGATAAAGTAAAGGGATGGGTTAATTCCTTAAGCTTTTATTTTGTTTCTTTGCAGAGGAACATGCGAAACAATCTTAACTTCTAATACCTATTGTTGAAAGGGAAAATACGCTGGCTTTCTTTAAAATAATGATGAGGATGATTAAAAGGATGTAGTCCTAGTATAGTATTCGTGAACAGACCAATGCCTATCCAAGGGCCATAGAGTTAAGAAACTTACAGAAACATCCAAAGAATTGTGATATAATAAAACTTAGTTTACTGTAAAGATGCAATAATGCCTTACATTAAAACACTTTACTAGTCTTGAAATGTACCATACATAGTTATCCCTGCACACCCATAATACATTCTATATCCTCTAGCAACCAATTATTTCACTACTTGAGCGAATACCACAAGAAAAATATACAACACAGGAAAAGACTGTGATGATGAATAAACCTGATCCTTAACCAAATATATTCATAAATGCAGAATTGTATACATGAAGTAGGAGATAGTATATTCTGAAGACTCAACAGTGTTATGTAAAGTAAACCATTCGACAAATTATAACATAGTCTTTGTAAATCTATAAAGACATCTTAAAACTCAGAAATGAAAACTTGGAAACGGATGAATGATTTATTGCAGAAAACAAACTATTTACAATTCCCCCTTAACCGGATTGATCCCATATTTCAGACTAAGTCTGGAGCTATGACCTTGAACCAATGCTTTTTCATAAGCCTTGAATTCCCTTTTATAAAGATAAGGGAGCAGACAAGCTTCAAGCTTAAGTTAAAAGAAGTTACAACTTCTCAGTAACCAAAAGATGTAGTTGCGAGAAGAGGCCAGTGTAACAGCTTCACAACTATATGTTCAACTTCCATGGAACATGCTGAGGTACCTGTAAGATTGTGTGTTCTCTCAATTTTGGTGGGGAAAACAAGCAGTGATGTTGATGGGGGACTATTTGATAGATGTTATTAGAGCTCACATACCCATCATATGCCACCTATTTGTTCAATAGGAGCATTCACCGCTCAACTCACCCACCTCAATTGGGAATGACTGCAAGCAACAATATCAGAAGAAAACCCCATTAAATGGAGTTCTTTGCTTTACGCCTGTTGTCGTTTGCAAGGATGTGATTCCTCTTTCATAATTGAGTGGTCACCAACCAACTCAATCAGACAGAAACTAGATGAAATCACATTAGGCTAGATATGGCACTGCCATTCATCTAACAAAGGGGGAAGCAACAGCAACAAAATGGGAGCATCCTATCTTCATATGTTACATCCGGAGAGGAATCATCCCTACTACTAGAACCAATGCTTTGTTAGGAAAACTAGAAGAGGGATGGAGATAAAGAGAGAAATGATTTCCCTCTTCACCTGATACTAATTTGCCTAATCACATACATAAGGAATGACTAGAATCAGGAGATCAGAATCCAAAGTCTCAATCCAAATGAAACAACAGGAAGAAGAAATGCTCATAAAGATTCATGGAATGTTGCCATTACTCCTAGATTTTTCCTGCACCACCTATTCCAAAGGAATAAAATTCCAAGTCACCTAATTCTATAAGGACAAGTTGATAACCATGAGAATAAGGAAGAAAACCCAATAGAATAGGGGAGCAAACAGAACACATAGGAATAGGGGAGCACCATACTGTCAGCACACTTCAAACAGTATATGAGGTAACATCAACACTTGTCTATTTATAGAAATTTTAGGATGCAACATACATCCGCACATCTTTGGTCCAATAATTTCTAGTCACTTCAAGGCATTTCAGTCATAAATGGAAATCCTATGAAGATTACCACAAATGAATAGAAAGACTAGATTTCATAATTTCACACAACTGGGAACTTCACTTCTTACACTAAATCATGCCAGGTTAGCTATCTTGGTTTCCTCAATTTAACACTATCATTATGTCAAATTTCATCACACAATAGATGAAATGTCAATCTGGGTAGAAGCACAGATTTCCAAAGGTCAAGCTTGCATAAGCCAAATCTTTCTATTAATAAATTCCTGTGTAGTGGTGGTGATGGAGACTCTACACATGCTTGAGTAGTTAATGCTTGCAATGAAACACTATCAGATCAGCACCAACATATCTCCTTGTCACATTTTTAAATTATGGCTGTTGATCCTAATCTTAGTTGGCTTAGTTTGAACGACACTAATTTGGTCCTTTATGAGGTAGGAGAGTAATGCTTGCTTTTCCCAATGACGACTTGCCACCTGTATAGCTCTCCCAACCATGATCCTAAGAAAATATCTCCACTGCAGTGTAGTTAAGACCACATTCCACAATTCTACAGGTGAGGGATACAGCCAAAGATGTGGTACTAGTGGAATGGTGAACAACCAATGGATCAACTGCATGCAATTCAGGGTAACTCTCCAAGTGGCCATGTTTGTTGGGCAATGGCATGTCATACTCTTGCTTTATTTAATGCACTAGTCTAGCCTTTCAAAATGTCACGTGTCAATATTTCCACCATTCCGTAAATACTAGTCAGGGCTATGAATAATTCTTGGCGGAAAGGTGGAAACATTTAAAATTGTCTTTTACTCAGGACAGGACCCACCACCATTCCCTTAGCAATATTTGAAAATAGGTTTTTATAGGCTGGTGCCTTATTCCGCAATTTCGTGATCATTTAGAGGGTCCTCTTGGTGAAGTGTGATGGAAATACAAAGAAACCCTTATGCTTCTTGTTTTGGGCCCACCATCCTGCCGTCTTTGAGAGTTATCAACCCGCTGTCACTCCTTCTGTAATTCCTCAGGGGCTGATTTTGTCAATATTTCATTGTTGGCATAATGGCAGAAATAAAACCACACGCTGCCACCTGTCAAAAAAGAGTTAGTAGGACCGGACCTTGGTGTCTAAAAAATAAGGATTTCCAGGGCGCGGGCTAGAAAAGGTAATTAGTTGGTGAGGGGCCGGTCAGACAACGTTTCAAGGGGGACATCGGGAGTGACTTAAAATGTAGGCAATGGGAGATAAGCAATCACTGAAAGAATATAACGATTTTGACCCTTACATTACATTTTGGTATGAGGGCTTAGGGTTTAGTGTTTCCTTGAGTATGCAAAGAACCCTAAGTATGGAAATCCATCAACCTAATGACATGAGCTTGAGAAAAAAACACTAGAACTTGTGAAAAATTTAATATGGTTCCAACAATGTACAAATCATAAAATAATTCAACTTTGGTAGTGTAAAGCAAGAGTTTAAATAGTTATTAAATAGTTCGTATGTTGTGTCTATGTGGCAAAAGGTTTAATATAATGAAGGTATCTAGGACTAATAATATGATAACTTACAATAGCTATTAAAATGTAGGAAGGCAAATAGAAATAAAGGTACTTAGTTCTTTTTTATCAAAGGGATGTATGTCATTTGGAAAGTCATTGAAATCTGCAATGCCTTGAGATCTAGAATAGTTGATGACAATCTAGTATTCACCTTGGAGTTAGAATACTATGTTTATTCACTATAGGGATGAGTTTGGGGATCAAGGATAAGTCAACAATCATAGATTTGTTTTGCACCTATGAATTTGTACTATGAAATTGATACTCTTTTTTTTTACTTCACCTAATGTGTCTTTGACTCTTCTATCTTTTTTGATATTAGTGATTGCTAGTATTTATAAATACCTTTGTAGGGATGTTGTTATGTCAACCCATGGAAAATGTGTATGAATGACTGAAAATAACACTCTTGTTGTTCCAATGCTTGTGCAGATCTAGAATCCTTTGAGTCATCTCTTTAGAATGAGAGAGGATTCATGACTCTTAAATAATGTAAAATAAATGCATTAAATATCTTTAAATACAAGGACATAGCAACATATCACGCAGACTTGTGTTTAGTTAGCCCTAGACAGGAAGGGTAAAGGTGGGAGTTAGCTAAATTTGAATATTAAATTTTGAATTTGGGAAGGATGAGTCCACGACCATGAGGATGTCCTTGCAACTATGAACTAGTCCTTGACCATTATAGGGGTCAGATCAAAGTGGGTAAAGTGTGTATGGAAAAATGTGCATGCATAGGTGTAATAAATAAGTGGATAAGATGAATGTATGATGATGTGTAAACATATGGATGGCGTGATTGGTAAGTGTATACAAATATGTGTAATGGGTAAGCAGGTGGTGTGGGGTAGGGAAACCAAACCAACTTTACTCAAAATCACGTCATTTGTCGACATATTTATGTATCGAGATACTTTCTTCAAAAGAAATACAAAACTAAATGAAAAATAACATAGATATACAATTTAGATATAAATTTAGAGCTGTCTCATATATATATATATATATATGGTAGTGTAAAGCAAGAGTTTAAATAGTTAGTATGTCGTGTTTATGTGGGGAAAGGGTTCATATAAAGAATCATCATGGTGTGCTCATTACTTAGAATAACTTTTAAGTAGGTTTATACATCAAATTAGCATCAAATTAGTGTCTGTTTTGATGGTGACCTATGATGTACCTAAGTAATGTATATTTCTATTTTGCTTTAATGTTTAGTTGTTTCTTTGTCTCTCTGTTTCCTTGTCTCTATGTCTTTCTGTCTGTTTGATTCCCGTTTAATCATGGTATTATATTACGGCCGAGAATCATTGCTGTTGCACTGGGGACATAGGAAAGTTAATGGATATGTTAAGAATAGGATATCTAAGTACCTGAATGCGCAACTCATACTCTACTTGGCCTTTTTTCTATATTATGTTCAGCCTTGTATCTGCATGGGGACTTTGCTGGCCGATCCCAGAAAAAAATTAGGTCAAATTGAACATAAACAATGGACAATGTATTGTTATACACGTACTTGAATTTGCCCTTGACGGTGTACAATTCGAATAAACTTTCGAGTACAATGAAGAATATAATTTAGATCTAGGTAAATTCAGAGGCATCTTTCAAATTTGAGTATTGAATTGCACTGGATTTTGGGTATGTACAACCACTGAATCAGATCTCTTCTGGGCTTTTCAAGAGAGTTGATGTCACCCACCAGGCTGCACTTTTCTTAATCACTTTCTTAGTACTGTGTGCGTCTCTTCGTTTTACTCTGTGCTTGTCTTCTTCTATCTCTCTCTTATCTATTTTCCTCGCTCTTTTTTTGTCCAAGTCCAGATTCTTGTCCCATTGTCTGTTTTTCTTTTCCAAGTCCAGATTCAAGATGGAATGTTTCCATCGTGTGGACACACGATATATAATTGATTGGACAAGAGTAGGCTATGTGTATTGTGCAGTCCAAGCACATGAATGTAAATATTCTAACAAAAATCATTGCCTCACCGTCTGTTCTTAAGGTGATTAAATATTCTAACAAAAACCATAGGAACGTTTTGCAGACCTCAAACGTCATAACTGTTTACATGCCAAATATTTCCAGTTGCAAAATCTCGAAAATCAAATTTCTATAGAGATAAAGCAGGTCCCATGTTTCATCGAATATTCCCTATGCTTACTTTCTCCCCAGGACTGTTCTTCAATTAGGTTTTAAAGCAGAACACATTAGATGAAACCAAAAAAATATGAAGAAAAAAGAAAATATGAGAGGCTTTTAACGGCCTGTCAGCTTTGAAAGACCTTTGTAAGGAAGGAGTGGATTAAGCTACTCCTATTGTGTTAAGCTTCTATCAAGCTAAAAGACACATTTCCATCTCTTTTCTCTTCGTTGGTGGGGAGTTTCCTTTCCATTTTCTAATGTTTTTTCTCTGAATCCATTTCTCATTTCTTATATGAATCTTGGATGGTGGCATAGCCATGATACCATTTGTTGGAGAGAAGAAAACAAACGAGAGAGAATATAGAATAAAATATAAACATAGATTTCTATTTATATATATGCAAAAAAATTTACATTTAAAAATTTATAACAAACTACAAAATTGCTGCTCTGTTTTTCTTCTGTAAAACTGATCAACTTTTTATGAGTATCCAGAGCTTATTGCAACCTATTGTTGTTGTCCCTCTCTATTTGGGGCTTCCTATTACTTTGTTACTTTGGTATACCTTCCACTTGTGTTGTGTTACTATTGCTAAGACTAACCAATTTCCAGCCTTGCAACTGGAGCATATGTCTCATCATAATCTCTTCTAGGCTATTGTTTATATCCCTTAACAACCATATCTATTTTATGCCTTTCAATCTTTCCATCATCAGTATTCTTGGCCTTATATACCCACTTAACTTGTTTACTCTTAGGTAAATTAATTAGCTCCCATGCTTTATATCCTAGTCCATCAACCCATGAATCCATGAAGGATGTGACCCAAGGACTATTAGCAAGGAATCTAAGAACATCATGTACTCAAATTCCTATCCTTGAGCCTAACAAAGAACCTCCTAATAACATGTCTACCACTCCAACACCATCATCCACTCCTATGTCTATCCATTTCATTGAAGAGTCTCCTACCATAAGTCCAAGTCAAACCCCATCATGTAGCCATGTTGTCAAACATCCAAAGATTATTGATCCCATCCAAAAACCCATCACACCCATCTAAGAAACCCAATAGCTATGTTAAGAGCCTAGTCCAAAGCATGTGGAAACACCAACCACCCATCCTAATCAAAATCCAAACATCCCATCTAATCCCATCTCGGATCCCTTACCATCTCATGGTCAAACCCTCTACATCGATCCCATCATTGATCCTCCAACATCTCCGAGTGAACCCCCATCACCACCTCTTACTCCCCAATCCAATGAATATCAATACATCCCCACTTACCCTATCCATATCTAATATCACAATATCCATGCTTATCCTCCCTATGATCAAGATCGTATCCATGAGCAAGTAACCCACATCACTCCTATCCATCATCCCGTGCTAGTCCTATTCATTATCCATCAATATCCCATGATGAGACACTTGGGACCCCCAAGAAAACATAGATAATCAAACGAATAATTGGGATCCTATCAAATCACATCCTAATGAGGATAATGATAATCAAGATCCAAGAATTCTACATCCATTTCCCATTGATCCTCCATCATCCCCTATCGAACTATATGTTTAGGGGTTTAGCCTGGTTGCTTGAGTTTAGGGTTTAGGGGTCAAGGGCATTATTTGAGGTTTACATGAGTTTAGGGTTACTCAAGTAAATAGGGTTTAGGGTTTAGGGGAATTATTTAGGCTTTAGGGGTTTAGGGATGCTTGAGTTTAGGGTTTAGGGGTTTAGGGTTGCTTGAGTTTAGGGGTTAGGTTTTAGGGTTTAGAGAGAGAGAGAGAGTGAGGGGACCAATAGAGATTGGGAGAGATAGGGAAATAGAGCAATAGAGGTTTAGGGTTGCTTCTAGGTTTTATGGTTTAGGGTTGCTCATTTTTAGGGTTTAGGGGTTAGGGGCTAGAGTTTAGGGGTTAGGGGCTAGAGTTTAGGGGCATTATTTAAGGTTTAGAGATTATGGTTTAGGGGTTAAGGCTTAGAGGTTTAGGTTTATGGTTTAGGTAGAGAGGAGAATAGGGAGATATAGAGGAGATTGAGCCTGGGAGAGATATCTCTATCTCCTCTATCCCTCTCTCTAACTATACTTGCCTCTCTATCTCTCTCTCTCCCTGCCTCTCTATCTTGCTCTCTTTTGATCCCCTCTAGGAGCTCTAACTCTACCTTTCTATCTCTCCCTCCCTCACTATCTCACTCCTCTTTATTACTCTCCCAATCCCTCTACCTCAAATCTATCTCCCTATGTCTCTGGAAATTGTATCTCTTGATCTCATTCCCTATATCTATCTCTCTAGACATATCCCTATCTCTTAATCTATCCCTCCCTACGTCTCTCTCCCTCCCTCTTTATCTCTCTCCTCCTCTCTATCTCTCTCCCCCAGTAATTTTTTTAGTGGCTAATATTTGCCAATTGGCTAATAGTTGAGATTGGGGATTCAAAATTTGGCTAATAGTTCAAGCTATAAGGCAACCTAAATCGCCACATTTTTACAAAATTTTATTTTAGTCCTAGTTAAATCACCAGAACATTTATTTTATTAAACTTGTAAACTCAAAAATTTTCCAAGATATTCGATACCTGATTAGATCAGATTCACCTAAATTATACATTATAGTAGAAAAAGAAATTAATTCACCAATAGTATTATATAATTATTGGTTACTTTAGGGCCATATCACCAATTTTTAATCACCACCATTGATTTTATTTATAATCTAATGGCTAGGGTTGTATTCCATGGGTTAAAAGGTACCCATAGAGCTACAATACACATTGAGCCTAAAATTGTATTTGGATTGTTGGTCTCAATTTATAATCTAACAATTGGGGTTAAATTCCATGAGCCAAAATGTACCTGTGAAGCTCTAATTCCCATGGGGCCCAAAATTGCATTTGGGTTCTTTGCATTTGATATCAATGGCCCGATATACAAACAACCCAAATGTAATTTTGGGACCCATGGGTATTGGAGCTCCACAGGCACATTTTAGCTTGTAGGATAAAACCTAAACTATTAGATTATAAATAAAATCAATGATGGTGAAAAATGATTTAGGGTTGATTTAAAATATTGAATATTTGATTTAAAATATTAAGGAATTAAGGAATTATAGACACAAGCACTACAACTTAAACTAGTCAAATTCTACCACCCTCAGGCCCTTACTTTTCCATAGGAATTTAACTTTTTAAAAAAAGGACTCGCCATGGTAATTAATGTATTTGCCTATTTTTCATCAAGATTCACCAAGATTTTCTACAAATTTGTAGTGATGTAAAAAAAATTGCCAATAAAATTAATATTTTTTCAAAAAAGAGGAAAGATTTGCCAATAGAAATTAATATTTTTCCCCAAAAACTGAAAGATTCACCTAGATTTTATATCTTTTTTTAGGAGGGCTTTCTTAAAGTTATCACTGCGAGTCTCCCCATCCCTCTACCTCTTGAAATCTCTCTCCCTATGTCTCTGGACATCTCTCCATCTCTTTCCCTATCTCTATCTATCCGCATAACCCTATCTCTTAATATATTTATCTCTGCCTCTCTCTCTGTATTTCCATATCTATCTCTCCCTAGCTAGATCTATCTCCCTATATCTCCCCTCTCTCTCTATATGTATCTCTAGCTCCCTCTTTATCTATCTTTCTCCCTCTATAGACCCCTTTGTATATCTCAATCCCCCTCTCTCCCTCTCCCCGTCTCTATCTCCACCTATCCCTTTCTATCTCTCTATTTGCCCCTCTTTATATATATTTTCCTTTCTCTAACACTATCTCTATCTCTCCATCTCTTTCTAGATGTCCCTGGGCTCTCTCCCTATCCATGTCCATGTCCCTCTCTATCTCTCCATGTCTCCTGGTCTCTCTATCTCTCTCTATTTATCCAGGTCTCCCCCTCCCCCTTTCTATATCTCCCTCCCTCTCTATATACATCCCTTTCTATCTACCTATTTCTCCCTTTATCTCTTTATTTATCTATCATCCCTCTATCTAAATATATCTACCTCTCTATCTATATATCTCTCTCCCTCACATTCCAAGGGGTTGACAGAGATATAGAGAAAGAGAGGCAGATAGAGTTGTAGAGAGGGATGATAGAGAAATAGAGAGAGAGAGAGAGAGAGAGAGAGACTATCCCATGTAGATACAAGGTTACATTTGTCCCTCCTAGTATAGACAAGTTCTATTTCATGAACCACATGGATATTTGAGTCTAGGGATACTCTTGGACTATCACTTGATTACCTATTTGATGCACTACATGCATAGAACTTACAATATATTTTATGTGAGAGCATGACATCTTAGACCATGATTTTGGCACCAACATTGAGAAGGTTATGATTTTTGCATGCACGAAGCTTTATGTTTTCATGCTTCCCAGAACGCACTCGCATTATAATGTACTCGCATTATAACGCGCTAGCGTTATGGGAAGCATGAAAAATGGGAAAAAAGCATGTGGGATCCATGATTCAGACCCCACATGACTGTTATTCCTGCTTTTCATGCAGTATATCAGACAAGAAAATGCTTTTCATGTTGTTTGACATATTGAGAATCATTTTTAGATCAATCCACCACCTTTTTTGTTTTTTCAATGTAGAAGAACTGATTTTGCATGTTTTTGGAGAAAATTTGATTATTTAAACTAAAAGTTTCATGTTTCATGTGTGATATTGTTTCAAAGCTAATTACCATTGATATATAGATTGAATTTGATGATATATGTTTGTTTTTTCCATAAATTTGACTAATCCTATCCTAGAGTTATATAGAATTCATAATCAAACTTGTGAAAAAGAAGAATTTGAGGATTTTGAAGCCATATTTTAGAGAATTGGTTAACTCCAATATCGAATTCTAAGGTATGTTCAAGTTATGTCCATTTTAATTCACTTATATATGTTCTTATGTTATTTATGTCTTTATGTTCTTTATGTTCTAAGATATATATGTTCTTTAAACAAGTTTTCATACATTGCAACCAAAATCAAACTATGGCTTGCGATAACAAAGACAAACTCAAGCAATTGCTTCTTATCACTTTGATACCTCAAAACATTCTCTAGAAAATATATACATGTTCTCAATTATCATTACATGCACTCCAACACTGCCACATGTGCCCTTGCACTACCATACATGCTCTAGAAACTCACTTAGCTCATGATGCAATAGTGAGTTCTTCACCAAGTGTCTTGCAATGGCTACCATGGCAACTATTGATGTACAAGTCTAGGGCAGAAAGGTTTTAGGATGGAAACTTGATTAAAAATTCATTGTTGTAACAAACACTCCATTCTCCCAAAAGGCTACACCCATTTTCCCAAAAGGCTTCTATTTATTCCATCACTCAAATATTTTCAAGGCCTTTCCATGGTTTCCTCTTACTGATCTAGCCAACCAGGACCTTGAAAATGGTGTAGAAGTAACATATAAGGCTAAGAAATTAGGTAAAAGATCCATGTGTTCATCTATTTTAGTTTTAACATATTTTTCTATCATTAATGACCATTGTATCCATGCATGTGCAGGTATATCAATTATTTCAATCAAAGAGACTCCAAATTCATCATGTGTCCACCTTGTTTTGGCCCTTCATGCCTTCATTTCACCTATTTTCACCTATACAAGAGAAAAACAATATCAAATACTTCATAAAATAATTTTAGTGAACAACTGTTTATCATACTCATATTCATGATCAATGGAGCCAAAATTGATTCCAAGACTCTTAATTTTTGCCCTAGGATGATATAGAAGTATTTATTCCTTAATATGCATAATGATTCATTCAATAGAACCATGCAATGGCTTGAATCTTAGATTATCCTATGCCCCCTATTATGACAATCCTACTTGTCTCTATTGATCATTTAGACATAATTGCTAGGTATCCTTTTGATAACATCTCCATGCATGTTTCATAGTATGAATTTGTTGATAACTGAGAGGGGGGGGGTGAATCAGTTATCCTAATTATTTCCCTTATTGAACTTTCCTTTTAATTGATGCAGCATAAAATCAAACATAAAAACATTAACCATGAAATAAGAAACACATGACACAGTATTTTGACGTGGAAACCCTGTTAAGGGAGAAAACCACGGGGTGATTAACCCAAAATTATTCTCTGTTAGAAGAATAGGAAATTACAAAAATGGCACTTGCCAATTAGGGCTCACTGCCCGAGCACACTGCTCACAAGAGGCCCACTGCCTACAAGAAGACACACTGTCTACAAAGTGATGAGAATCACAGTCTTGAACTGATTGAAAGCATCTGCATATGCTGGAGTTCAGTTCCGGTTAGGCTCAGTACACTGATCTGCTGCACTTCATCTTTCCTCTGTTCTTTATTCTGCTATCTTTCACATACCGGATCCTTTTAGCTACTTCTGCTCTTATCTGGACTTATTCGCATGTAACACCACATCACCACTCCCTTCACAACTAAATCTATCCTCTATATATATCCGCACAAGTAATTTCATCACCTTTCTAGTCGGCATCCGGAACAGTCTAGTTTCTTACAAACTCTTGTTCTGTCGGCTGAATCCTTCCTCACCAAGCAATGCGGATCAAGCATGTACTTGTAGATATCATTAATCATGTCGGCCAAACATGATTCATGCCTTCACAACCTCTGTCATCAACAGTAACCCATCCGGAAAGCAGTCTGATACTCTGCCAGTCAGTTCTTCCTCTGTTTTCACTGTCTCTCAGGAATCCGACACTCAACCATTCATATCTTTTTCCTTGTCCATCACCGGAGGCTAAATCCTTGGAATATACCACTCAAGGTAGTCCTCTTCACTTCCCCAAATCCGCACTGCACCAAGACACTTCCTCTGAGAGATCCGGACCAATCTGTCGGACCTTGCCATATGCTCTGTTCTTCTTCACCGGACCACAACATTCTTTATTCTGACTTCCGGTAGAGACACATTATGACTTGCGGATATGTGGGATGACCTTTGTTGCCATCAATGACAACAACCATGAATCCATATAGTGTCTCTTGCCAACAATCTCCCCCTTTGGCATTGATGGCAACACTTAGTGAAAAATGACTAAGTGTTTTCACTATGCTCCCCCTTTGCTGATGCTCTGTCTTTATATACAATTTCCGGAACTCCCCCTTAGTTGGATTCCTCATTTTTCACTGCTCCTCACTCCCCCTTTGACATCAATGGCAAAGGGTAGGGTCCGCACACCAAAATTTTAAAAAATTTTCTATATATAGCCGCATATTTACATACTCACATGTACTGAAGAATGTCTGCAAAGGATGTCTGTAATTGGATCATTTCTGTAGCCCAACTTTTCTTCATTCTATCCAAAATTGAAATGTGACCATTTAGCAAAAATGCAAATGCTTCTGCCCTCTTGAGATCTGTTGGATCTTTTGTTTGGGCGGTGGTCTGAGCATCACTGATGGCCTCATGCATGGTTTCCAACTTAGGGATTATAATCCTTCTAAGTTCTCCCATCCGGTTGGTGATGTTCTTCCTTTCCTTCTCAAGATTCTTTATTTCATTCAAGACTGCAATAGTCTGACATTCTTGATTTATTATAGAGGAAGAGAGAGGATCAAAACTTTGAGATAAGCTTTGTAGCTTATCCTGTTCCTCTTTTATTTTCTTGTCAAATGCTGCTGTTGCCTTTGACCAGGATATACAAAATTTATAGATGTCACCGCCATCCTTAAGAGCATTCTCTAAGCTCTTTATTCCAATGCTTACAATCTTCCTATCCTTAGAGATTAATTCTAATATTTCTGAAAATCTTTTATCCAAAAATTCCTTCCGGACCTTTTCTTCAGCTGATTTTTCTAAAGAATCAAAATGTGTATCAACACTGCTGACTAAGGTTTTTAGATTACCGGAAGTGGAGGCTGTCGGATCTATCTGGATTGATGGCATGATCTTTACAAGTACTCTGGAAGCAGCCTCTATCAACTCACAGTCTTCCATATGAGACTTCAGGAGCTTTTCATTTGCCTTGGCATTTGCAAATGAAGCTATCTTCATTGTTTGTACCGGAGAGAGAGAGTCAAAATCAAATGGGCCTTTTAGAAGCTCCGGTTCATCAATCTCTAGAGTTTCTTTGCTCAAAAATTGTTGAACAGTTTGTGCAGTGTCTCTTGCCGGAGACAGATGTTTCTTTTCTTCTGCAGTCTTAGAACTGTCAACCTCTTTGTCTTTCACCACTGCTTCCTTCTCCTGTAATTGCTCTTCTTCTTTGGATCCAGAGACTGTAGGGGAAACCGGAGGAGAGATGCTAGTTTGTTCATGGGCCACTTCTTCTGGAGCAGAGGGTCCCAAGTCCTCAGCTGTTTCTGTACCCAAATCCTCTACAACAGGAAGATTGAACCTTTTGAAGGCCTTCCGGAGGATCTCTTCTGTTTCTTGGGCCACTTTGTCAGTCTCACCAAGCATGAGTTGATTCATCCTGGCTTTGCTTCTGAACTCATCTTTGCAGTCCTTGAAGATAATGTTCATTGTCTTGGGATCAATTTGAGGATATAGCTGAATAGCTATCTGCTCCCGGATCTCAAGATCTTTAGCATGAGCATTATTCTTTCTTACTTCCAATTCCTTTTCTAGGCTTTTAGGAATAAGAGATATTATTTCAATGAAAGCCTTATTATATATGTTAAGATATTTTACTGTGGCCTCCTGCAGAGTCTTTTGGTCGGCCTCACTGAAGTCATCATATGATTCAGTCATTGGTTGAAGGTTTCCATCCACCATGACCGACTTGATTATGCTCTCTAGAGACAGAGTGGGCTTTTCAACAGATCCTTCTGCCATTTCATCCTTGTCTTGGCCTGTGGAGGGCTTACCGGATCCTTTCTTCTTCTGTTTCTTTATTTCTTTTACTCCCTCATCTGATTCTGTTTCCTCTTCATCCTTTTGGCTTCCATAAGCCCTTGTGGCTTTTGTCTTGGATCTCTTACCGGATGCCTGGACTTCCGGTTTTGAACTTTTGGTTGTGGGAGGTGCAGGTCTCTTTGATGATCTGGTCCGGGTGGGAGCTTCAACCGGAGCACTTTCTTTACTTTTCTCTTCTTCCTCAGCCTTCCTCCTCTTTTCCTGGCTGGCATCAAGTGCCTCTTTTGAGATGCCTAGGCCTTGAGCAATGTGCTCTACTTCTTTTCTCACCTTTCTTTTGATCTCAGGTTCCCTGAGTTCTACATGTATTTTTACACTCAGCTCCTCAAAGGTTCCAAACCTTTCTGCCTTAGGATCTTTGGGCTAACTTAGCATGCGTTGAACATGCAGCTCCACTATCTGTTCATCCACTTCATACCCCATGGGTATGATCCAGACAGTCCTTGGCTCTACTGCCTCCATTAGGCACTGATCAGTGTCAACCATAAAGCACACTGAGTCTTTGTATTTTTCAACAAGAGATTGGGGAATTCTCTCTCTTGCTTGCATCATGCTCTGAAAGTTTTTGAAGTATCCCCATAGAGCTGAATTTCTCACTTTTGCATCCCCAAGTCCATGCAAGTAGTCTCTTATCTGGACTGCAACAGGTTTGTCATTCTGCCATACCCATCCACTTGTTCCGGGTAGCTCATTCATGAAGTAGAAGAATAGACATACAATAAGAGTACCATACTTGAAGGAATTCTTCTTATCCTTCTTGATTTTCTGTATATTTTCCATTAATTGGCTTAGCAGTAGTTCACAGAGGTCATATTCTGCATTCTTTCTTAGCATTTCAAAGGCAGTGTATACTGCAGTTCCGGATACAGAATTCTCCCTGCTGGAGTGATAGATCTTGTATCCTATTATCATTGATGCATATTTGATATCCGGATCCGAAATATCTTCAATGGTCATTGCCCTCTTGTCAAATTTTGATCCGGTGGCCTCAGTTACAATGTTGTTCTTGACAGATTTGAGGATAGGTACCCCTCCGGAAGAGTATAGACCAGTTACTGCTCTAATTGCCTCTTTTGTGATCTTGCAGGGTCTATCTAGCCATAGAAAGTTGTCATGCATCCTGCTCAGTACATACCGGACCCATTCATCTTCTTCAAAGCAGGGGAAATGAATAAATTGCTCAAATTGTTTCTTCTAAATATCCTTATACTCTGGTTTAAGCTCAAAAGCATTGTCTATCAGCTGCTTGTGATAGAGGTCTCTTAATTTGAATTCCCCAAATTCCTCAATGTTTGCATGTATGTAAACCCTAATGTCTTCGGTGTGTAAAACTCCGTGAGGAACACTAGAGAAGGCTCCTAGTGGGTCTACCTCCAATGATTTGTAGGGATGTTTCTTGAATGAGGGGCGAGGTCTATCAGAGATCTTAACTATGTTTGGAGTAGCCATTCTTCAAAGATTTGCAGTGAGGTAATGAAAAACGGAGAATACCTTATGCGCCTTCGGTTTGCACGGAGTGGTTGGATTGATTTCTTTATGCAATAACTTCGGCAGGAGATCCTTGGTGTGCTTGATGAACCTTGTTGCAGAACTCCACTTTTCGCTTCTTCTCGAGTGCAGAATGAGCAAATGACCTTTGAGAAATCCCTTAAATTGCTCCGCGAACCCTAATATCTGTCTGCAATAAATGCTTCACCTACATCATTCCGGTTTGCCTTGTCTGGATAGCTTGGAGTATCCCGGATTAGTCCTGATCTGTGGATATCATCCGGATCTTTCAATCATGAATAAATCGAGGTAACATATTACAAGATCATCTCAAACACTCTGTCCAATCCGCAGAACAAGATAGTGCATTTCTGGATCTTTCCGGACCTTTTTGTAATCCTTTATCATACCGGAGCATCTCCCTGAACAGGTCTTATTTGATCGATCACAACTTCTTCATAACTCCATGCGGACCTCTGAAAACTTGACTGAAGTATCTCAAGACTCATATCTACAAACCCTTTGATCCGCATCTTGTGCCACATCCGGCACCACTTGTTTGGCTGGGGGAACAAGATTTTCTTTGAGTCTCCCCCTGAGCCTGAGCTCACCTTTTAATTTCTGGAAGAAATATCAGCACCAGAGTCTGGTGTGGATCCAACCTCTACATTCTCTGAACTTTTCTTCACCCAAATCTTGCTCATCTGATTCCTAACCTCATCTGCATTCATCTTTTGTTTACCCTTGTCTTGATTCTGATTATACACCGGACCTCTTTTGTCCTGATTCTTGTTTCTGCAGATTTTAGCATTATGACCGGACCTATTGCAGATTTGGCAAATAACATTTCTTTGCATATTTGACTGATATCCTCTTGATCTGCATTGATTAGCCCTATGACCTATTCTATTGCATGTGAAGTATCTACCTTTGAATGATTTGTTTACTTGCATAATTCTGCATTCATGGGATTTGTGTCCATACCTTTTGCAGTTGAAGCACTGTCCGGAGAAGGATGAATTGATCTGATTCATTCTCATTCTGCACTGATCAGCTTTGTGACCAAAGTGGTTGCAGCTGTGGCAGTATCCATTGAAGGATGGATATCTTTGAGCATTTGGCTGTCTTACCGGAGGTCTTCTAGGCCTGTTCCTTGGATTTCCTGATCCAAGATTCTTCTGACTGGATCCGGAGCTTTCTCCTTTCTCATATCCCAAACCATACTTGTCATCTGTCCTCTTTTGACTTCCAAGAAGAACTTCAAGTTGAGCAGAACTTATCTTGAATTTCTCTTTATATTCATTTGCTGTTTGAAGGTCTCTTTTGAGAGAGGCAATTTGATCCTCAAGTTTTCCTTCATTATCTTTGGCATCTTCAAGATCAGATTCAAGATGTCTGATAATCCTGTCCATCTGGTGGCATTCTTCTGATTTTTCTTTAAGAGATTGTCTTAGATTGTCTTCAGCCTTTCTTTTTTCTTCAATCTCTTGAGTAAACTTTATAGTTCCTGATTCCATTTCATGTCTTAACATAATGACTTCTTTTGATAATTTTTCACATAACTTGGTTTGCTCAGTCAATTCCTCATTTGTATTGCTTTCTTCACTTTGTCTTGCCAACTGTTGAAGCAGCTCCTTTCTCTTTTTCATAGAGAGACTTAATTTGTCTTTTAATTCTCTCATGAATTCATCAGCCTGTTTGAGTCTTTCCTTTAATTCACTGACTTCAGAATTTGACTGTTCAAGATCCTCAAGAGCAGTCTTGAGTTGCTCCCTTAAACCATATGCATCCATTTGAAATCCCAGATCTTCCTCAAGCTGTTAGGCTCTATAAAGAGGAACTTAGCTCTGATACCAATTGTTGATAACTGAGAGGGGGGGGGTGAATCAGTTATCCTAATTATTTCCCTTATTGAACTTTCCTTTTAATTGATGCAGCATAAAATCAAACATAAAAACATTAACCATGAAATAAGAAACACATGACACAGTATTTTGACGTGGAAACCCTGTTAAGGGAGAAAACCACGGGGTGATTAACCCAAAATTATTCTCTGTTAGAAGAATAGGAAATTACAAAAATGGCACTTGCCAATTAGGGCTCACTGCCCGAGCACACTGCTCACAAGAGGCCCACTGCCTACAAGAAGACACACTGTCTACAAAGTGATGAGAATCACAGTCTTGAACTGATTGAAAGCATCTGCATATGCTGGAGTTCAGTTCCGGTTAGGCTCAGTACACTGATCTGCTGCACTTCATCTTTCCTCTGTTCTTTATTCTGCTATCTTTCACATACCGGATCCTTTTAGCTACTTCTGCTCTTATCTGGACTTATTCGCATGTAACACCACATCACCACTCCCTTCACAACTAAATCTATCCTCTATATATATCCGCACAAGTAATTTCATCACCTTTCTAGTCGGCATCCGGAACAGTCTAGTTTCTTACAAACTCTTGTTCTGTCGGCTGAATCCTTCCTCACCAAGCAATGCGGATCAAGCATGTACTTGTAGATATCATTAATCATGTCGGCCAAACATGATTCATGCCTTCACAACCTTTGTCATCAACAGTAACCCATCCGGAAAGCAGTCTGATACTCTGCCAGTCAGTTCTTCCTCTGTTTTCACTGTCTCTCAAGAATCCGGCACTCAACCATTCATATCTTTTTCCTTGTCCATCACCGGAGGCTAAATCCTTGGAATATACCACTCAAGGTAGTCCTCTTGACTTCCCCAAATCCGCACTGCACCAAGACACTTCCTCTGAGAGATCCGGACCAATCTGTCGGACCTTGCCATATGCTCTGTTCTTCTTCACCGGACCACAACATTCTTTATTCTGACTTCCGGTAGAGACACATTATGACTTGCGGATATGTGGGATGACCTTTGTTGCCATCAATGACAACAACCATGAATCCATATAGTGTCTCTTGCCAACAGAATTCTCTTGGAGAAGGTTGGAGGATGTGGAGGCCTCTTTAGTGTCTTGGGCTAGGACATTCCTTATGCACATATTCATGATGATTTGTATGCATGCCACAACAATATTTCAAAATTTCATAATTGTCCTTTGTTGCTACATGATGGTGGTTACCATGATCGACTAGATACCTTTCAATACCCTAAATTACAAAGATTAGTTTAATGATTGTTATGATAGTCCTAGGTATGGCTACCCTAAAGAAGTCAAGGACCATACTCTTTGACCATATTGGATTGTAATAATCCCTGTCACTACATATGTAGTTTCCTTAAGGGTTTTAGGGCCTTTAGTAATGTTGTACCATTCTCATATAGTCCTCACTTAGGAATTTGACAACTTGGGAGACCTTTGTATATGAGTGCCTAATGGCTTGGGTAGTCTTTGATTATTTTGGATTGTGATAGTCCCTTCTTGACTTGTTCATGACTATATAAGACAACAAAATATCTCTTCATCTACCCTTTCCATTACCATCAAAACATTTCCTTCTTCCTAGGAAAGCTTCCTATTGTTATGGCACCATTTGGATGACCTTATCATGACATTATCTTGACTAATAATAGCCCTTGTTATGGTTGTCATGTGAATAATCCTCCATGAAACCCTCATGTAACTTGTTGAAATTGTGAAGACATATTGACCTAACTTGCAACCATAGAAAGAGCCATTATACTTGTCATGAAACCATGTTAATCTAAGAAAATGCATATGAAATAAGGCTCTTAAATCCTTAGGAAGCCAAGAATCTTGAGGGGCATACTTAGTAATAGTCCTATGGAACTTTGGAAGATAATCCTCATGGAAGAAGAGTTAAATTAGTGAATGTCCAGTATATTAGTGACTGTCCATATTATGCTAGGGTCATATTTTAGGTTACTAGACAAGTTTTGAAGGACTATCTTGATGTTGTTAAAGTTACAAAGTGTGGTCATCAGTGTACATGTGGTTATAAGCCTTTGAAATTGTCATTTCTCAATGATGATCAGTCATTTATGACTGTTATAAATAGCACAGTCATGTTTTGAAATTGAAAATCATACTATAGATCTAGGGGATTATTGTCATGGGGGTTTTAGTATCTTCATGGGATTGATTATTGATCCAATGCTTGAGAATTTTCCCAATAAGACCTATTGTACATGTTTCTTTCTATGACAATGGAAGAGGGTTTGCCACTCAGCAAGAACACACATCATTCATTTTACAAAAGGACTATTATACAAAAGAGTTACCCAACCACCTTACAGTCAGAGTCATGTTACTAATTAGTTATAGAAGTCATAGCATAGAAAATGGTCCAAGGTCCTATCATTGAGTTGAAGAAGCTATCCTTGTGTAAACTTTAAAGGTGCTACCATGCAAATGTTGCTTAAGACTGTCATAGATAGGACTATCATAAAAATGGTTATTCATTTGTTTGACCTCATGATTTGCTAGATTATTATCATTTATTGTTTGGGAATTGTTCATACACCTAACTCATGGTCCTCTCATCATAAGAACAATCTTGATAGCTAAATTAGTATGCAGAATACCATGTAGACTGCCCTAGAAGACTATCACAAATAAATCAACAATAGGACTATCATAAGTTTAGAGGCATCCATGGCATCATTTCCATCTTTAAATCTTCATTAATGTTGTCCTATACTGCACATTATGATGAATAATTCCTTTGGTGATGCATTACTAGGATAATGATATGATCTTTTGCCAAAATGTCACCTTGTTGTCCTAGGAAGACTGTCATGCCCAGCTAGTCATGGACAACCATTGAACATAAAGAGTTATGCACATTTTTGGGATGTTATAAGGTATGTGAAGGTGGTTTGAAGATTAAAAACAGTCATCACAACATCTACCATGGTCCAAGAAGGTAAACTCCATGCCCAATTTGAAACTACTCACAAAGGGCTTCATTCAAGTCATGATTTTTGTCTTCACACATCTTCCTCTAGACTTTGGGATAGCGGTTATAAATTTTTCTATGGATTAAGAAAATGAACTACCGATTGACTTTTCAGAAGTTATGAACCTTATGCATGTCTAGGACAGTCTCAGCATCATAAAAATGAGTTTTATCAAACCTACAATAGCCATGAACATGAAGAACAAGTTGCTGATTTGGTTGAGAAATTGGGTATAAATCAAGCTAGTCTTTCACCACAAGGGGAGGTGCATGATATTTGTGCATTTGGATGAGTTAAAAAATATTTTAGAGACCTCCATAATACTTCCCTAGCCCAAGAAATGCTCACACATGAACATAAGCAAAAATTAGGGGAGTTTTCTCATGATCTTGATGTTGTCAATTCAAGGAATTTAAGTGCTTTTTGGGATAGTTTTTTGGTCTATCATATATTTTAATAATTTTTGTCCTATTTATGATGACTTTGATCATGGTCTATCATATCTTAATAAACAAGTATAGTGATGAATTTCATGATATTGGAGCTCCTAAAGTGATGCAAATCACCAAACATGATAACTTATTTTGTATTTTTTCATTGTGACCATTATTCATTATCATTATAAAGGTTCTAATTATCATTGTCTTATTCATCATGCTTGTAGAAATCATCATCATACTGAGGAAATGAGCAAATAATCTAGCACCAGAAGAGTGTGAAGTTGAGAATGAGAGGAAAAGAGAAAGAATGAGGTGAATTCGGGAAAGTAGGAAATTGTCAACCATACAAGAAGAGATTCCACCATTGCCAATTGAAGAGGAACATGACACATCTAATGAAGCTAAGAGAGAGATGGAATTGGCGGTACAAAGGGAATGAATGCAAAACCTCCATGCAATGAGGAAAGTGAATCTCCAAGTTGGAGGTGTGTAATGAAAAATTTGGATAAATGAAAATGATAAAACAATACAATGCATTACCTAATCCAAATCTTCAATACCTCAAATAGATGCATGGAAGATTGATTGTTTGAGTGATTTTATATGTTGATTGTTCAATTTAGCAGCATAATGATAAGATGATTGATGATGGATGGAAGATAGATGATAATAGATGAGAAGATTGATTTTGACAGAATGAGGATACTTGAAGAATAGATCCTCTAATGGCTTGGGAGAGGGTTGATTTATAGGCTTGGTATGATTTGGATGGATGGTTGAGATTAAAAGGCTAATTGAACGATGTGGATGGCTAAGATTGATTCAGTTATCCCACTCCTTAAGGGAATTGTAGTCATGTGATGAGTTCCAAATGGTCTTCCACTTTACAAGGAGACAAATGTGGAAATAGAGACAAATATTGAGATAGAAACAAATGGCTTCCACCTTACATGGAGACAAATGTGGAGATAGAGACAAATATGGAAATTTCCACTTTTGGAAAGGATTTATGTGGAATACATTAATTAAATAAATATTTAATTTATTTAATTAATTTAGATGAGGGAAAAGTGGAAATTAATTACATAAATATAATTTATTTAATTAATTGACTATGGAAGATAAGGCAATTGCAGGAGATGGCGTTCGCGTGCTCTGCAAGCCGAGCTAGGGCGACCGTGCCCTAGCTCGTTCTCTGTGTGTTGCTCGCTTCTGCGTTGTGGGGGGGTTTTTTGAAGCTTTCGGGGTGGTGGTGGTGGGTTTTTTTCTTTTCTGGAGGCCTTCTTGCTGCCGTTTGGGTGGCTTGTGTGTGGAAGGGTTTTGATCCTTCCCTTGGGGTTTTGTCTTTTTCCATTTCTTGCAAATGTGTCCTGGGGGTTTGCATGCCTACTGGGGTTCTTGTTTTTTGCTATGCAGGGTGGGGAAACATCTAGGGCTAGCCCCAAATTGGATTTCCGATCAGCAGTTGGTTCGAAGCCTTCAGTGCATGGAGTGAATGTTTTTGATAATACGATGTTTTCTTTAGAGATGGAGATGAATGATCTAGGATCGGTTAGTGGTTCCCGAATAACAAAGATTAATGGGTGTTTGGAAAGATGCAAAGAGCGACTGAAGTTGATTATCCCAATGGAAATGCTTGCAGATGATATTGAATACTATTTAAGGCACTCTTTTTATTGCAAGTTCATGGGTTTGAGAGTCTCGCTGCAATTTTTGGAATCCTAGGCTCAGCAGACTTGGATGCCAGAGGGGGAGATGGAGATTAGGCTCCTTGCGAACAACTTTTTTATGGTCTCTTTTGATTGCATGGTAGATCGGAATAAGGTCTTCAAGGGCGGCCCCTATTTTTATAACCAGGTGGGTTTATTTATCAAGCCATGGCATGCTGGCTTCAACCCGACTGAGGCACTACCAAGTCAGATCCCAGTTTGGGTTCGGTTGCCGTGGTTTCCAGTTGAGTGTTGGCGGGATGACGTGTTGCATTTGGTGGCTTCAATACTCGGTAAACCTGTTGGGTCTTCACAACAGACGCAGTATAAAAAGGTAATGACTTTTTCTCGTATCTGTGTAGAAATTGATTTAAGTAAGCCACTGCCAGATTCTATTGAAGTGAGTGCTGGATCATATACTTGGGTGCAACAGCTAGATTACGAAACCCTACCTTTTTGGTGTCGTCTTTGTCATGAATATGGTCACTTGCAGCGTAGGTGCCCTAGGGCTAAGCCTGTGGTGCCCCAACCTTCCCAGCCTTCTCGTAATCCACCTAGGGCTGATAATGGTAAGGAGCCTATTCCGGGTGATGGTAATGGAGATGATGGCTATGTCCCTGTCAAGGCTCGCAATAGGAATCGGGGCCAGAAGCGGACCTTGAGGGAGAGGCAGGTTGATGAAACTTTTAATAGGTTTGAGGTGCTGGATGATCTCAGCCATGGGGAAGTGAATCTGAGGTTGCTGAACTTGGATCAAGGAACTTTGGGTACAGGACAGGATGGGCCACCATTGGAGGCCATGCAGGTTGTGCAAGAGATTGGGGTTGGGCAGATGGATACGAATCAACAATTGAGTGTCCAGACTGAACAAGAATCTTCTATTGGAGCTTCGAAGAGTGGTGGAGGTGTTTCCCCATTGCCCCTGAAAGGAGGCAAGACTGTGGGGAAGAGCTCTTTGGCCTCCCCTCTTTTGGGTATTCAGCAAATTGAACTGAAGAAAGGGATTGGTGACATGACTTCCAAGCTGGGAAGGAAGAAGAATATGGAGAAGATTAAATTAACTGGGGAAACTTTGGTGGAGTCAGGGTCAGTCAAGACTCTGGATTCACATTTTTCATGCCCCCAGAAATGATTGTTCTCTCATGGAATGTAAGGGGCTTGAACAGTGGCCCTTGACAAAAAGCTATTCGTGATTTGGTTAGGAATCATTCTCTAGATGTTCTTTTTCTTCAGGAGACTAAATTATCTGTAGATAATATGTTGGCCATGGCTCCTAAGTTGTGGAAATATGGTGAATGCCAATGTATGGGGGCTCTTGGTGCTTCTGGAGGGGTGGCTTGTTTTTGGAACCCTCAGAAGATTTTTCCTCTCTGGTGGATGTCATCTAGATCCTCTATATCCCTAGTCACCTCTTGGTATGAGACTGGTGAGTGTATTCTCCTCTCTAATATGTATGCTCCTGTTGAGTTTCCGGGTAAACAACTTCTATGGTCCCATCTTCGTTTTGTTCGTAGCTTAGCTCCTTACCATCCGTGGGTTATGGCTGGCGATTTTAATGCTATTGTGGAGTTGTCTGAGAAAAGAGGTGGTATTCCTAGGTTGGAGCCTTCTACTCTGTTATTTAGAGATAGCATTTCTGAATTAAATCTTATTGATGTTCTGCCAAGTAATGGTCGCTTCACTTGGAATAATAGGAAAATTGGTGAGAGTTGTGTTGCTGAGAGGCTTGATCGATTCTTGGTTTCCTGTTATTGGGTTGGAGACTTATGGTCCACTCGATCTGAAATTCTTGATTGGAGAGGCTCTGATCATTGGCCTATTAAGCTTAGCATTATCTCTGCTCGGGGGCCTCGTTCTCCCTCATTCAAGTTCTAGATTATGTGGTTATGGGATCCTACTCTTCATGAACTTGTGGCTGAGTGGTGGCAGATTCTTCAGTTTATCAAATATCAGCTTAAAAGGTGGAATCGGCGATGTTTTGGTAATATCTTTCATGCTAAGGTTGCTACCCAGGAGGAGTTGAATAATATTACGTGGTTGATTCATGAGAATGGGGCCTCTGAGGATCTTCTAAGGGAGGAGGCTAAGACTTTGAAAGTGGTTGAGGAATTTGAATTGCGGGAAGAAATCTATTGGAAGCAAAAGGCCCGAGTTGAATGGTTACAGGAAGGTGATAAAAATACCGCCTTCTTCTTCAATTCTGTGAAGGACAGGAGGCATGGTAATTCCATTCCTTTTTTGGTGAATGATAGGGGTGAACGTCTTGCCTCGTTTCAGGAAATCTCTGCTGAGGCATCTCAGTATTTTGCTACTTTATTTAGGGAGGATTCTTGAGGGGGCTCTGTTGAGGAAGCACATGTTCTTTCTTGTATTCCTCAGTTGGTCTCCAAGGAGGCGAATGAGTATCTGATGAAAGATATCTCTTTTGATGAGCTGGAGGGGATTGTGTTTCAGATGAAGAAGGGTAAAGCTCCTGGTCCCGATGGTTTCCCGATTGAATTTTTTCAAGAATTCTGGGATATCATAAAGTTGGATCTTGTGGCGGTTGTCCTTGAGTCCCAGAGGAATAAGCAGATGCTTCGTGCTCTGAATTCCACCTTCGTTGCTCTCATACCCAAGTGTGAAGGGGCTGATAGGTTATCTCAGTTTCGGCCTATCTCTCTTTGCAATGTGGCTTACAAAATCATTTCTAAGTTATTGGCTGAGAGATTGAAGAAGTGGCTTAAAGTGCTGATTTCAGAGGAACAAAGTGGATTTGTGGCGGGTTGACAGATTCTTGATGGGGTTGTCATTGCTACGGAGACCATCCACTCCATGGACAACTCCCACGAGAAGGCTATGTTCATTAAGCTGGATATGGCTAAGGCTTATGACAGGGTTAGATGGTCTTTTTTGCAGAAGATCCTTGTTTCTTTTAGTTCTGGTGAGGAGTGGATCCAATGGGTCATGAGCTATGTCACGTCTGTTTCCTTCTCAGTCTTGATAAATGGAGATCATTCTGAACTTTTTGGTGCCTCAAGGGGCTTGCGCCAAGGGGATCCTCTTTCTCCGTATCTTTTTCTGCTTCTTGTGGAAGGCCTTGGACGTTTGTTGAAAAGAAGGGTGGAGCTTGGCACCATTTAGGGTTGGTGATGGGGTGGAGACTTGCCTCCGCAATCTCATTTACAGTTTGTTGATGATACTGCCTTGATGGGGATGGCTACTGTTAGGGAAGCTACTAACTTGAGGCAAGTGTTGGACATATATCTTGTTGCTTCAGGACAATTGATTAATGAGGAGAAGTCATCCATATTCTTCTTCAATATGCTGACCCCCATTCAGAGAAGAATTGTTAATATCTTGAGGTTTCAGATAGGGGTTCTCCCTTTGATGTATCTGGGTTTCCCAATTTCTATTCGCCATCTTCCCAAGGGTTCTTGGCAGAATATTATTGATAAGCTCCGTGCAAAAGTTAATCATTGGACCCACAGATGGTTGTCTTTTGCGGGGTGGGTTCAGCTTCTCAAGTCGGTGGTGTAGGCTCTTCCTACCTACCGATGTATGCTTCAGGTGGCTCCAATGGGTTTTCTGAGGGAGTTGGATTCTCTTGCGAGGCAGTTCTTATGGGCGGGAAGTTTGTCATCCTCCAAGTGGAGCCTGGTCAGGTGGGATGTTGTGTGTAGCCCAAAGCAATTTGGTGGTCTTGGTCTTCGACGGTCTGTGTTATCTGGAGTGGCTGTGGCTGCTAATCTTTTTTGGAGATGGTGTGTGGAACCGGATCAGCCGTGGGCCAGGATATTATCTCATAAGTATTTCCCGGGGATTCCACGACAGGATCTCCCTCGTTACCCTCTTGAGGGGAAAGGTTCAGTGATTTGGAATACTCTTCAGAAGGGCACAAAGCTTATCAAGGAAGGTTTATTTTGGATTTGTAAATGGGGAACTGAAGCTCTCTTCTGGTCAAATTCTTGGGATGGATTCCCTCCACTTACTTCTCAGTTCCCCAACCTTCTTCCTTTGTGCCAAAGATTTCTCGAGGCTGGCTGGGCTAGGGTGAGTGACTTCAAGTCTATTGCTTCTTTTGGTCAGTTGGAGGTAGCTCATTGGAAGGATCCCGTAGTGTGGCCAGATTTGGGACTTGCGGAAGATAGTGTTGAGCTTCACAAGATTCTTCATAGTAGGAGTTGTAGTTCTCTTCTGGAAGAGGATATTCTTGCTTGGACCCATAATCCTAAGGGGGTTTACTCTGTTGCTTCTGGTTATCAGGTGTTATTGGCTCAGAAGCTGACTGGGGTAGAGGTTCATTGGTGGAACAGGGTGTGGAATAAACTCTCGTGGCCTAAATGCAATTGCTTTGTTTGGACTTTGGCTTGGAATAGGTGTTTGACCTGGGATAACATTCGTAAATGGGGATTTCAAGGACCTTCAATTTGTGTTTTGTGTGGGGGAGCAGAAGAGGATTCTTCGCATTTGTTCTTCCGGTGCCCCTTTGTTGTGCAGCTTTGGCATTGGTGGTGGGAGGTATGGAAGCTTCCTTTTATTCATGCGTGCTCTTTGGTTGAATTCTAGGATAGTATGGGAAGACCTCCCTCTATGGCTTCCTTTTTGCAGGAAGTTTGGTTCATGGGTCCTACCTTTCTGCTTTGGTAGATTTGGCTGGAGCGGAACCGCTGAATTTTTCGTGATCAGAAGTTGGTGGGTCGGCAAGTTTGGCTGCGTATGCTAGGAATGGTGCAAGAGTCAGTTTCAGCTAAATGTGATTTGGTTTTTCCCTTGGAGAGAGGTGATGATGAGTTGGTGGCCAGACTGGGTCTTCAAGAAATTCATTCTTCTTTTGTCAGTTCCAGGAACTGTAGGCAAGGGAAAAAGAGGGTTCAACGGGTTGGAAGGTGGTTACCTCCTCCCAATGGATTTTTAAAGATCAATACTGATGGTTCTTCTAGGGGCAATCCTGGGCCTGCTAGAATTGGTGGAGTTGGTAGGGACTCAGCTGGGTCGGTGATTTTCCTATTCTCTATACATGAGGGGGTGAAGACTGTTAACTTCATGGAGGGTCTGGCAATTCTACATGCTATTGAGAGGGCCCTTGCTTTGGGCTAGAGAAAAGTTATATGTGAAGCTAATTCACAGATTTTGATTAATCTCTTGAATGAGCGAAAGATATCTGATATTAATTGGTAGTTGGCTTCAGTTGTTCAGCGGATTCTTCAGGTTAGTTCTCGGTTGGAGGAGGCATCCTTTGTTCACATCTCGAGGGAGTGGAATCGTGCTGCCGACTGCTTGGCCAAATGGGCCTCTGAGCATGATAGTGGTTGGAAAGTGGAGGATTGGGCTCAGGTTAACCCTGAGTTGCATCTGGATTTAGACCGGTTCTTGGAGGAGGATAGGAGGATACATGAGGATAGTTGATGTTGTTTATGCCCTTGTTTTTTGGGGCTGGGTCCCTTGGTTATTATTGTAATGCTCTTTTCTAATTTCTAATAAAGTTTTTACCCCTTTGTTTTAAAAAAAAATTAATTGACTATGGAAGGATAAATGGGATTATAATGGGAAATAAATTAAATAAACAAAATTTATTTAATTAATTAGCTAATGGATAAGTGGGATTTAGGAGTGAGATTTAGGACAAAATGCTACATGATGTCTAAATAATATTTTTGACTAGGAGTTGCAAGACATGGACAAATTGGGGACAATTTGGGGTGTCTACGTTTTGCCCCTCTTTGAGATGATGTTCGAGATGATGAGATTTGTGTCAAGTAACATCATTTCAAAGAAGTTAAGGTATGGATAGAGGAAAAGGATAAATGATAGGAAATATAGGATGATGATGTGAAAATGGGATGATGATGCCCCCTCAGGAGTATAGGTGGGTTGGACAAACATGAGTAGGCTCTCAAAAGAAAATGAATTGGTCAAGGATGAAAGATAAGGGAATAGATAGAACAAATGAATGATGTGTTATGCTGCAATGAAGTGAGCAACCATGGTGTTTGATATAGCACTAGATGTTATGCACCAAGGTATAAGGACCAGGGTGACGATGTGTCTTGTGTCCCAGCATAATACAACCTTGTCTAATGTATGAGGAAGAAAACTTAGAGCATTAAAGTCCTAATGCACAAAAGGTATGATATGACCTTAGATGCAAAGGATAGTGCGAAATGCTATTCCAACATACACAAGATATGAATATTAGCTGGAAAGGTATGGATTTGATACAAATACAAGATAAATGATAAAACACACAAGCAAGCAAGCAAGCATGCACAAATGATTTTAAAACAAACAAGGTATTGCCTCTGTCAAGCTGTAAACCAATGATCAATTGATTGATGATGATAGTGTTGTCATAGAGGGGAATGATATATCCCTAGATCAACACAAGGATGTGGGAACGATATATCCCATTGATGATGATGATGATGATTGATTGATTGTTTTGGTTTACGACAAGATTAGGATCAAGACCGTTGATTGTAATTGGATAATTTGACAAGATTGATTGACTTGATTGGTATGGATTGATGATGACTTGCATTTGGATTTATTGCTTAGATTGATTTGATGATTGGATGATGAATTGATTTGATTGAGTGATGATGATGACTAATTTGAAGAATTGATTTGAAAGAGTGATGATGATGATTTGATTGAATTGAGTGGTGATTAGATTGATGAATTGGAATTGATATGAAATGAATGTAATTGATTGGATTTTAGGTGTTTATTGATGATGTGGGAGATAGATGAGAGAAGAAATGAGAGATGACTGAAGATGATGATTAGTGAAGATTAGAAGAAGGATGTAAGATGGGAGAGGTCTATCGCCTATGCTTGAATCTAGGCACTTCCTTTGTATCCTAGATTGCCTACATACCCTGTATCCACGGGATCAAGGCTTTTACGATAGAGATGAGATGCAGTTCTAATTGTGTTTGTGGTTGATGATTAGTTTATTGTTGAATTGATCAGATTGATGAGATTGATTGAATGGTGTTAGATGGTGTCATTAATGATGTGTGAGATGTTTGATGAGATGAGAGAGATGTGATTCAAATGCAAGATAAAATGATAACATACACAAGGAAGCAGGCATGTGTGTACAAATGATTCAAAAACAAACAAGGTATTGTCCCTTTCAAGTGGTAAACTAATGATTGATTGATTGATTGACGATGGTAGATAGTGTTGTCATTGCAGGGAATGTTATATCCCTAGATCAACACAAGGATGTGGGAATGGTATATCCCTTTGATGATGATGATGATTGATTGATGATTTGATTGGTTTACGACAAGATTAGGATCAAGACCAAGGATTACAATTGGATAATTTGACATTATTGATTAACTTGATTGATATGGATTAATGATTGACTAGCATTTGGATTATTGCTTTGATTCTTTGGATTGATTTGATTTGATGAATGGATGATTGGATTGATTTGGTTTGATGAATTGATTTGATGGTTAGATTGATGTGCTTTGATTTTGATGATGTTGGATTGCTATAAATGGATTGATTGGATTTCAGTTTGATGATGTGTTGTGATGTTCACAACATGCCCCATTTTACTCCTTAGCAAAATGAGGACCCCTGTTGTGGCTTTGCTTTTTTTGCTTTTGTGTGTTTTGTTTTGCTTGGTGGTAAAGGGAAAAGAGGGTTAAAATTGTAAACTTTGATAGAAATGAAGAAAAAATGCATTTTTAGTACCAAGGCATGATATGGTTGGAATCCTTGTGAAAAATGAGCTAGGGTTGCTTTTTGAACCATCTTAAAATTCACCATATTTTGCAAGTTATGATCATTTTGGTAAAATGTACATTCAGGGTTGTATATTGCTTTGCATATACAAACTCCTTTTATGTGCAAAGTCATTTTATACTTAGTCGCTTTTTTTGCATTCGGGTTGCATATGCATTATTTGTTGGCATGTTCGGTCATTGTATTACAGACATTTCCCTTTATACATCGCTTTCATATACAAAGGCAATTGTATGTCCCTTTTTCCTTGTATGCATTTTAATAAAGGTTTTGATATATACATACAAGATGGACCCGAAATAACTTAAGTAGAAATGAATTGATGTTTAGATTCCGCTTTGTATATTCTCACATTTGTATGTTTGGTAGATAGAAGATACAAACATTTTATACATAACGCGGAATCCAAAAGTTATGAACAAGAGGGAATTCATTGTACATTTTGGGCTTGTATATTTATGCATACATTTGGAACATACAATGTCCATATACAATGTGGACCCGAGGGTTTATCAAATGGACTTAAATCCTTGTATGTTTCAATTTGTATATCTAACATACAACATATGCATACATTCCAATATACAAACCGGAACCCAAAGGAGGTTGGAATTTGATTAATACTTTGTATCGCATCCGACTTGTATATCGGAGGATGCATACAAACGAAATATACAATGGCGGACCCGAGGTGTTTATGGAATATGGTTTAGCGGTTGTATGTTTTCGGGTTTTGTATATCTAACATACAAGGGTTATGTACATGTGACGGACCCGAAGCATTTATGAATTGGATTTAAATCGTTGTATGCTACGGACTTGTATATTGGTGCATACATTTGGAACATGCAACGTAAATATATAGCCGCAGACGCGAAAGGAAGTTAAGGAGGGTTTTATCGTTGTATAATTCCGGGTTGTATATTTTACATACGTTGCAAGATACATTGCTTCGCATACAATCGTCGGAATCGAAAGGGTTATGTAATGGAGTTAGATCATTGTATCTTCACGTTTGTATGTATGTTTCAAAACATACATTTCATTATGCATACAACGCAGAACTCAAGGTAGATCAAAGTGCGATATATATAAGGTTTTACGCCCGAATTGTATATTAGGATATACAACGAAATGTACATGGCAATAAACATACAAGGGCAGAATCTAGAAGGGGGCAAGCACGGAATATTCCTTGTATGTACATGCATATACAAGAGGGACATACATTCAAAAATATATGGATTTAAACAAGGAAACTAAGCAGAAAATTGGAGCGATGGGAATTTAGTAAGGAGTATAACGATCGGCAGGAGATATCTTGTGTTACACTGATGGGAAGGAAAGTAGTGAAAGGCATCGGCCAGAGTTGGTGATTGGTATAGAGTTTCTAGCCCGTGCCGATAGGCAATGTCATGCCGATAGATGGGGAATGATATACAGAGTGGGGCCATCGGTGTAAGGTGAGTGATCGGTATAAAATTTCTAGCCCATGCCGATGAACGTAGGTCACGCTGATGGAAGAAAAGACTTAGCCGAAAATTGAAAGGGCCATATCGGCCAAACAAAAGTGATCAGTATGATAATTTTTGGACCCGCCGATGGGTGGATGTCACGCCGATAGGTGGGGAAAGACATAGCAATGGAATTTAAGAGTATTTTAGGGCCCGAATGCATGTTTTCAGTCAATGATGGTTGACCTGACTATTTTGGATGTTGGATATGCATTTTTCGACATGATTTCGACAGATTCAGGGCCCGATTGATGCGTTCACACAGTCACGACTTGATTTAACAAGTGTTTTAGTTCCTGTTGTTTATTGAATGAAATGATACTTATTTCTTATCTATTTTTGCAGGTTTGTAGTTGAGAGGGAGCTGAAGCTTGATGATGATGACATCATGAAGGAGGAAATCTGATCTCAGGAGCAGACGAAGATAAGGATGAAGTGCGAAGAAGTCAAGGGTCTTCATTGATGAGGACAAAATACAGTTGAAACATCATCACAGCAGACAAACAGAAGTTATTATTGAGCTGCTAGGGTTTCCAGAAGGGCATATTTCACCCAGATTGGACGTGTGCTCAGGGATATTTTGGGAGACTTGTTCACCAATATTTATTGTTGTAACCAGGGGTTTGAACCAGGGTTTAAACTAGGGTTTTTTGGGCTGTATTGAGGACAATCAGAAAATCTATATATTGTGCCTTGATACACTGTAAAACTTTACACAAGGGCTATGCAAGGATTTTTTTAGAGTAGAGGGACCCTTTAGTTTAGAAGTAGAAGAAGGAGGTCACCTATGTCTGCAATAAGGAATGCGTGGAACATCTAGCTTCCTTACTGTATCTGTAAAGCTTGTAAGTTTTCTGTAGTTTGGTCAATGAAGCTAAGAGTCATTCAGACATTGTAAATCTTAAATGGCTGTCTGTTTCTAATACAATTGAATTTGGAATTTTGCATCTATCTTCCGAGTGTTTTCCTACTCTTCTTTGTGTTTGAAACATTTTCTCTTAGAGCTTGCAATCTTAGGTGTATGTTTGTGAAAATGCTCAGAATATACATTTAAGGTTTTGTCTGTGGATTTGATCAAATTGCTGTATTATTTATAAAGTGCATAACAAAACAATTAGATCCTTTGGTAGAATGAATGATGTTTAGTTTAGATCTTTCTAACTTTTCCCAACCCATTTGAAAATACTTAGCTTAAAATGTAGAAATTTGAAGGAAATTTGTCTCATATTTGAAAGAAGCATGCATAACAGAGTTAAAAGTAGACAGTTTTCATAAATATTTAAGAAGAAAGCTGCAATAATTCAAGAAAAAACCATTTAAAGCTTTGTAGTACAGTAGCATTTTTATGCCAAAGGAATGAACAACATGCTAATATTGATGATCTTTTGCATAGTTTGAGTCCAATAGACCAGTAAGAAACCCTAAATCACGTAAGGCCCCTTGAACATTATAGCTTCATATTGACCAACTAAATTTGCCCAACAGGTCAAGACCTGACCATATTAAACTTGGGATTAAGTGAATCTTAACCGATTCCTTCATATCTTTCAAGTCAGTTTTGGTTCATTTTATGTGAATTTTAACTAATTGTTATGATTGCATCAAAACAATCACCAATAGTTTTTCTGACGCTAGAAGGAGGGCCTGATAGGATTTAGGGTTGATTTTTTAAATGCTTTATTCTGAGATATGTTAGATCTCATAAAATTTCAAAAGCCTAAAAGGTTGAAAACAAGGTCCTATTTTCAATGGACTCATATGGGGACAATTTTCAAGTTAGTATTCCTACCTTTCAGGAAACTTTGAATAGACAGCTTTATCCTCAGGGTTTATCTAACTTTGGTTTATCCAGTTATTGCACGATACACCAGTCTGTCAAACACAATGAAATTAATTGTTTAACTTTCCTCACCAAGATAGATTTGTATTTGAAAGGACTAATTCTCCTCTCAAATGTGTTCAGGGCTGAGGTCTGGCAGAAGAATGAAGAAATTATGGAGCAGCAAGAAGATACAGCACTAGAACTTATCAGTTGGTTAGACAAAGCAACAGCTAAATCAGTTCTAGAAGGAAATAATAGCAAAACATCTTTCCTTGAGTCATTTTATGGTAAAGAAAAATGTGGACAGATGGAAGAATTGAAGTGCACTAAAACTGAAGAGATTCCTATTATAGCAACTAATGAAGTCATAGAAAAGAAAGTAAATCCTAATTTCATGGCTGACTTCTTTGAGTTAAATGATCAAATTCAAGATTGTTGCAGATCAGTAGAATTAGACTCCACACTGGATGATAAATATGAGTCATCTGATGAACAATTCTTGAAAATGGAAGGTACAAAGGATTTTGAGGTTGCTGTGCATAATAAGACATCACCCCAGCATTATTTTGAAAATGAAACAGGGGAGTATTCCTGCCAATCAAGAGATGTTGTTCCACCTTTACTCTCAAGTTATCTAGAAATGATTAATTTATGTATATTAGATTATGATGATGAATATACTCACTTAAGGGTTGATGTGCAGGGAACTGATGAGAACATTGAGAGGTTTGTTGAATTTGAGGATAAACTGAACATCCACAATGAAGGAACAAAGCTAGATAAAGATGAAGAAATGATACATCTAGAGTCTTTCACCTTTCAACTTGAAAAAGGACCAGACATGGGGCTAATCAATGAAAGTATAAAGTTGAATGGAGGACCAACTATCAATGAACAAGCATGTCCCATAGAGCTAAAAATACATTAGGTTGTCTCTTTCCTTTCCTCAGTAAATAATGTTGAATGCTATTTTGATTATGGAAATTTAAGAGATAGGACATGCATATGGATTACTCATGAACAGGATGGGCTACCTCAATTGCTGATAATTAGAGATCATCCTGTTAAACATAGTGAGGGTACAATAAAAGAGCATTTTTTAGAATTCAAAGATAAATTTGCTAAGTTAAGAACCATAACTAGTGCCCTGTTACTCCTGCACAATCTAAAGGAATATGCAAGTAGGGGTGTTCTTGGGTCCTTCCCTGGGTTTTGTTTGCCTTGTGGGGGGGTTTGTGTATAGTTTGGTAGGGTAGTTGTTTTGTTTTGTTTTCTTTGTTTGCTTGTCTTGCTTTCTAGGTTAGTTGTTTGTATAGTTTTTTTTTTGTTTCTTTCTGTTTGTTATTTTGTTTCTGTTCTTTTGTTTGTACAGTCTTCTTTTGCTTTGTTTCTATTTTCTGTTTGTACAGTCTGTTGTTTGGTTTGTTGTTGCCTCCTCAACAGGGATCTTTGTTTTACTTTAGAGTATTAAGGAGCAAACTAACAACCATTGAAAATAGTATAAAATTCAGAATATTCAGGTTAACCATTTGCAATTTATGCATAACTTGTTGTGACTGTCATGAATGTAGAGAGTTGTTTAGCTTCTGAAATTTAGTATTCAATAATAGTGATTGAGAGTTTGAAGAGGGTTTCTCACGATGACACACCTAAAATCCTTGGGTTTGTTGAGCCTACCAGTGTAGCTATTAGGTAAAAAATCCGAGGTCACCCTTGCTACCATTACAATTCTCAGCTTAATTTCAGCAAGTGCCCACTCCTTACATCATAAAGTTATAAATTGCTATATCTTGTGAAAGTTCTATCAAGCATTAAAATCAATAAAGTATAAATATAAAATATAAAAAAATAAATAAAGCAGATTATACTAAAAATTCAGATTAAGCCATCTAAGTAACTCTACTGGGGCTATAGACACTCGCTGGTAGTGGGGATCTACTTAGGAGAATTGTAACGATAACCTTGCCGGGGCTATGGATGCTCGCTGTTAGCAAGGCTCTATCCGGTCGGCTATGAGGGAATATCCTCAACTACGTAGGCTAATGTCAATCACTGGTTTGTTCAACTGATCTTCAAGATGAGGATAATTAATCACATGCACATACTTAAACTGAAAATGAAAATTCATGCACCCTTATTGAGTACCTTAGGTCTCAAGTTGAATAATAATTTGCAGGAAAGATAGTTGGAAGTTATGGATTTATTTCACTTAGTTTCCTTAATGCTTTGAATTTAATTGTTTTGTTTGGTTGCTAGTTGTTGTGATGTTCACAACACGCCCCATTTTACTCCTTAGCAAAATGAGGACCCCTGCTGTGGCTTTGCTTTTTTTTCTTTTGTGTGTTTTGTTTTGCTTGGTGGTAAAGGGAAAAGAGGGTTAAAATTGCAAACTTTGATAGAAATGAAGAAAAAAAGCATTTTTAGTACTAGGGCATGATATGGTTGGATTCCTTGTGAAAAATGAGCTAGGGTTGCTTTTTGAACCATCTTAAAATTTGCCATATTTTGCAAGTTATGATCATTTTGGTAAAATGTACATTCAGGTTTTATATTGCTTTGCATATACAAACTCCTTTGTATGTACAAAGTCATTTTATACTTAGTCGCTTTTTTTGCATTCGGGTTGCATATGCATTATTTGTCGGCATGTTCGGTTGTTGTATTACATACATTTCCCTTTATACATCGCTTTCATATACAAAGGCAATTGTATGTCCCTTTTTCCTTGTATGCGTTTTAATAAAGGTTTTGATATATACATACAAGATGGACCCAAAATAACTTAAGTAGAAATGAATTGATGTTTAGATTCCACTTTGTATATTCTCGCATTTGTATGTTTGGTAGATAGAAGATACAAACATTTTATACATAACGCGGAATCCAAAAGTTATGAACAAGAGGGAATTCGTTGTACATTTCGGGCTTGTATATTTATGCATACATTTGGAACATACAACATCCATATACAATGCGGACCCAAGGGTTTATCAAATGGACTTAAATCCTTGTATGTTTCGATTTGTATATCTAACATACAACATATGCATACATTCTGATATACAAACCGAAACCCAAAGGAGGTTTGAATTCGATTAATACTTTGTATCGCATTCGACTTGTATATCGGAGGATGCATACAAACAAAATATACAATGGCGGACCCGAGGTGTTTATGGAATATGGTTTAGTGGTTGTATGTTTTCAGGCTTTGTATATCTAACATACAAGGGTTATGTACATGTGGCAGACCCGAAGCATTTATGAATTGGATTTAAATCGCTGTATGCTTTGGACTTGTATATTGGTGCATACATTTGGAACATGCAACGTAAATATACAGCTGTGGACACGAAAGGAAGTTAAGGAGGGTTTTATTGTTGTATAATTCTGGGTTGTATATTTTGCATACGTTGCAAGATACATTGCTTTGCATACAATCGCTGAAATCGAAAAGGTTATGTAATGGAGTTAGATCGTTGTATCTTCGCGTTTGTATGTATGTTTCAAAACATACATTTCATTATGCATACAACGCGGAACTCAAGGTAAATCAAAGTGCAATATATATAAGGTTTTACGCCCGAATTGTATATTAGGATATACAACGAAATGTACATGGCAATAAACATACAAGGGTGGAATCTAGAAGGGGGCAAGCATGGAATATTCCTTGTATGTACATGCATATACAAGAGGGACATACATTCGAAAATATATGGATTTAAACAAGGAAAATAAGCAGGAAATTGGAGCGATGGGAATTTAGTAAGGAGTATAACGATCGGTGGGAGATATCTTGTGTTATATGAAGTGCAAAGAAGTCAAGGGTCTTCATTGATGAGGACAAAATGCAGTTGAAACATCATCACAGTAGACAAACAGAAGTTATTATTGAGCTACTAGGGTTTCCAGAAGGGCATATTTCACCTAGATTGGATGTGTGCTTAGGGATATTTTGGGAGACTTGTTCACCAACATTTATTGTTGTAACCAGGGGTTTGAACTAGGGTTTAAACTAGGGTTTTTGGGGCTGTATTGAGGACAATCAGAAAGTCTATGTATTGTGCCTTGATACACTGTAAAACTTTACACAGGGGCTACGCAGGGATTTTTTTTAGAGTAGAGGGACCTTTTAGTTTAGAAGTAGAAGAAGGAGGTCTCCTATGTCTGCAATAAGGAATGTGTGGAACATCTAGCTTCCTTACTGTATCTGTAAAGCTTGTAAGTTTTCTGTAGTTTGGTCAATGAAGCTAAGAGTCATTCAAACATTGTAAATCTTAAATGACTGTCTGTTTCTAATACAATTGAATCTGGAATTCTGCATCTATCTTCTGAGTGTTTTCCTACTCTTCTTTGTGTTTGAAACATTTTCTCTTAGAGCTTGCAATCTTAGGTGTATGTTTGTGAAAATGCCCAGAATATACATTTAAGGTTTTGTCTGTGGATTTGATCAAATTGCTGTATTATTTATAAAATGCATAACAAAACAATTAGATCCTTTGGTAGAATGAATGATGTTTAGTTTAGATCTTTCTAACTTTTCCCAACCCATCTGAAAATACTTAGCTTAAAACGTAGAAATTTGAAGGAAATTTGTCTCATATTTGAAAGAAGCATGCATAACAGAGTTAAAAGTAGACAGTTTTCATAAATATTTAAGAGGAGAAAGCTGCAATAATTCAAGAAAAAACCATTTAAAGCTTTGCAGCACAGTAGCATTTTTATGCCAAAGGAATGAACAAAATGCTGATATTGATGATCTTTTGCATAGTTTGAGTCCAGTAAACCAGTAAGAAACCCTAAATCACGTAAGGCCCCTTGAACATTACAGCTTCACATTGACCAACTGAATTTGCCCAACAGGTCAAGACCTGACCATATTAAACTTGGGATTAAGTGAATCTTAACAGATTCCTTCATATCTTTCAAGTCAGTTTTGGTTCATTTTATGTGAATTTTAACTAATTGTTATGATTGCATCAAAACAATCACCAACATGAAGTTCATTGATTGAATTGATTTGATTTTGATGATGTGATTGATTTTGATTGGATTGGATTGATTTGATTTATTGATTTGATGGATTGATTTGATTGATTTGATGGGATTGGTGAAGGGATGATTTGATTGAAGGAATTGAATTGATTGTTTGGATTGATTTGATGAATTGATTTGAATGATTGAGTTTGATGAATTTGATGTGATTTGATTGATTTTATTGCTTGGATTTTTATGGATTTTTTTATTTTTTTTAGATTTTTGGGAATATTTAATTTGTTTGTATTTTTGAGAATATTTAATTTTTTTGGATTTTTGAAATATTTGATTTTTTTTGGATTTTTGAGAATATTTTTTTTTATAGATTTTTGGGAATACTTGATTTTTTTTTGGATTTTTAAGATGTTTTGGGATGGCATTGGATTTACAAATTGGGCAGCCTTTGTGCTTGATACCAGTGACAAGGGGAAACCAAGTCTAGATGCAAGGATGGGGGTAGGATGGATGGACAAAAGGATGGGTGATGGTGGATAGGATGAAAGGCTCATGATAGATAGGTGGATAAGAGGATGAGCTATAGTGGGTGGGATGTATGCATCATAAGGGAGATAAGATGTGATCTCCAAAGACTATGTCACATAGGAATAACATGCCCTTTACTAGGTAGAAGAGTTAGGATTTTTACATGACAAGGTCTTATGACAATAGGATGACATGATGAATTTTACATGACAAGACTTATGATAGGTGGATAATGGTAGGATTGCTTGGAAAAAGGATGAGATATATTAAGAGATATTAAAGCATGTTTCAACATTTTGCCCCTATATCTTCTTAAAGATCAAAAGGAAGAAGGGAGGATGGATGGAGGATTATGATAGGTATGTGGGTTTATTGGCTAAGGATGGTAGGATATGATATGGCAAGATAGGACATGATAAGATGGAAAATAATAGGTTGGCAATGATAAGATGGATGAGACAATGTGCCCCCAAGTGTAAGTGATAGAAGATCAACCTACACATGACACCTGTTTGCCAGGTTTTCATCATGGTACTTATCCAAGGCACCTGTTTACCAGGTTTTCACCGTTGGACGAAGGGGTTTCTCTTTACTTTTTTTATTTTGTTTTGATTTTTTTTTTGTTGATTTTTTTAGATGGGATGACAATTACACATGGCGCTTGTTTACCAGGTTTTCATCATGGTAATGGATAGGAGGGACTCAAGTGTCTAGTACTATGAAAGGTGATAGTCCCACTAGAGATGGATGTCAATTGCATTGACCATGTCAATTGCATTGACCATGTCATTATCCTCATAAATGTTGGTGGGGGATTGCATGAAAGGGTGATGAAGTACGTAGATAGTGGATTATGATATGGATTATGGAAAGTTGGGGGATAGTGGATTATGATATGGATTATGTAGGACTTATGCAAAAGGATGAAAGACTTATGCAAAAGCATGGACCATAGGAAGGTGATGGGGAAGATATGTAGGATAATGGATGAAAACTGGGGAGATGGAGGTATGTGGAAATGTGGGATGGAAGGGAACCATGACCAAAGGTTGTATACACCATGTTAAACATTGAAACTTTTGATGGGAAGGTGGTGTAGGAAGCAATGGTAATGTTTGCTTAGGAGATGGGTGATGTAGTGATTTAGGAACCCGCATAAGCTTAGTATTTTTATGATTTTTGTTTGACTTGTGGGATGGAGGAATTTGAAACTTTTGAATGTAATAGGATTTTTGGATAGAAGTGGATGGTTGGGACTTTTGAGATGTGGAAGAGGATGTCTCATTTGACTTGACTTCTTTTTGCTTAGGAACCCAAACCATTTTGATTTTGGACTTTTCTTGTGAAGGTTTGGACTTAGGTAGACTTTTAGATGCACTTTGCTTTGACTTTTCATGTTTATGGCCTAAGGAATGGGGATTCTTAGGATTTTTGATAGGATTTTTAGCTTTATAGGTAGAGGCATCCAAATTTTTACTTTTGAATTCCATAGGCATGATGGAAGCGTGGTTGATGGAATGAGTGGAAGCTTTATGTTTAGAGAATATGTGCATTGGTTGGTCATGATTAAGATTTTTAGGGAATTTATGGATAAGTGGATAATTAGGTGTTGGTAGAAGTGGAGGTAAAGTTGATGGAGGGATAGTAGGAGTTGGGATAAGTGGAGATAAATTGGATGGTGGAAGATGTATGGTCACATGCTTTTGACATTTATAGGATGAGGGAGGTGGAATGGCAACATATGTTTTGGGTGTATGATAGGTTGTGCGATGGAAAGTGGGGGACTTAGGATGCATGAAGGAAGTACCAACATCTTTAGAATGTTTACCTTGGGGTGTGTATCTAAGGCCAAATGGGCATGAGGAGACTTTGACATGGATTGGCTCCAAAATATGTTGTTCATAAAGGCCTAATCCTTTACCTTGGTAGTTCATCTTCTAGAGTATGCTATGGATAATGGGACTTGGTGTAGTTTGGGAACTAGACTTGAGCTTATTATTATATGAAGAAGGTGAGGTGAAGGACAAAGGTTTGTGTTGTCCTAAGGAAGAACACTCATGGATGAAGGTGGATAAACCAATAGGATATGATGATGGATTTGTAACATGGTCAATGGTGGATGTGGAAGGTGTTAGATTTAGGGCAAACAACTGAGAGGGGGGGTGAATCTGTTGTACAAAACTTTCTTCCAATTTAAACACTTAACTCCACATTATAATTCAGTAGCATAATAGTAAATCAATCATGGAAACACAATGCAACAAATCAAGAGTAGAAACACATTAACACATGAGACACCAAGATTGTGATGTGGAAAACCCAGTTAAGGGAAAAACCACGGGGTGATTAACCCAAGATTATATTCTCTGTTAGAAGACTAGAAAGAACAAATGGCACATGCCAATTAGGGCTCACTGCCCATGCACACTATTCACAAGAGGCTCACTGCCTACAAGAGACACACTATCTACAAAGAAATAAGTATCACCTACTTGAACTAGAAAATAACATCTTCACAATGCTTGAATCAATTCCATTTAAGCCCAATACTTCTGCTCTGCCTTTTGCTCTCCTCCTCACTACCACACACTCATCTTCACAAGGCCACCTTTGAAATGACTTCACAATCCATTATTTATACAATACATCAACTTAGGAATGATCATCTAAGTCAGCAAACATCAACAAGAACATCTGCAGGATGTGTAACTCATCTGGTTGGCCAATCTCAAGAAGAACACCATCATCTAGAAGTTATTCTTCAATTGCAAGCTCTAACTCCAATGTGGACCACCTACACGAACTGGATACAATCCAAAGACCTCCACAAGCTTGCCTGAATCACCAAGAACATCCACACTTCATTTGGAACCTCAAGAACACAATCTGTCATCACTATCATAAAAGAATAGATGCTTACAGACCTTCAAACCATGAACCAATCGAGTTGACACTTCACAAAGACTTCCTCAACACTCCCTGAAATCTGCAAAATAGGACAATGCATTTTCAGATCTCACCGGACCTATCTGTATCACTCTGTCACCACTGAACATCAGCCAGAACTAGTTTTACTTGAGCGGCCACAACTTCTTTAGATCTTCATGTGGACCTCTGAAATCTCTACTGGACCACCTGAAGACACATATCTACAAACCCTTTAAACCGCATCCTCTGATCCTCATCCTATCTTGGACTTTTATCTTACTGTCATTATTGTTCTTCATTATTCCTCATTGAGACTAATTTTCTCAATATCCTGAGCACACAGCTCATCCAATCCTTATCATTAATGCAATAGGAGTATGTTGACATCAATGAAAACATCAGTTAGGCCCATACTTGCAACAATCTCCCCCTTTGTCATTGATGGCAATATATGATGTGAAAAACTATTTTAACCATCAAGACAAGAACTTCTCCTTACTGTCACAACTCCCCCTATCAGTAACAACCATTCACATGTCTTCTCTCCCTTTACTACTCCCTCTTTGATTAGCAACCACTTGTTTTTCACATGTCTTCTCTCCCCCTTTGACATCAATGGCAAAGGGCACATACTTGCAATTCCACCACTTCAGAATCATACCTATTGCTCCCCCTGAGTAGCAGCTCCCCAACATCAATCTGGATCATAAGATGTGACTATGATACCCACTAGACTGATGCACATCAGTGCACCTTAGTTCATCACCGGAGGGGCAATAACCCCTAACTTCTCCCTAAAATACTCAAAAGAGTCCTTAGCTAGAGGTTTAGTAAAGATGTCTGCAATCTGATCCTTGGAAGGCACAAACTCCAATCTGACTTCATTCTTGTTCACTTGCTCTCTCAAAAAGTGAAACTTGATGGATATGTGTTTAGTCTTTGAATGCAACACTAGATTCTTAGATATATTTATTGCACTTGAATTATCACAGAAGATTGTGATAGGTTCCTCATACTCCACTTTGATATCTCTTCACATCTGCTTCATCCACAAAATTTGAGTGCAACTACCTGCTGCTACAATATATTTTGCTTTAGTTGTAGACATAGATATTGCCTCTTGTTTCTTGCTTAGCCAAGAAACCAATCTCTTCCCCAAAAAGAATACTCCACCATTGGTGCTCTTCCGGTCATCCATATCTCCTACCCAATCCGCATCTGTATATGCATGAAGAGAGAAATCATGATCTCTAGGATACCACAAACCATACTCAACTATCCCTTTTAGATATCTAAGAATCCTCTTGATTTCCATAACATGAGATTCTCTAGGATCAACCTAGAATCTAGCAACAAGACCAATAGCCTGCATAATGTCTGGTCTAGTTTGAGTGAGATACAACAGTCCTCCAATCATTGACCTATACTTTGTTTGATCAGCCTTGGGAGAGTCATCATCTTTGCTCAATTTACATCTAGTTGCCATGGGAGTATTCATTGGTTTTGAGTCTTCCATCCCAAATTTCTTCAACAATTCTTTCATATATTTAGTCTGAGAAATGAAGATTCCTTTCTTTGTTTGAGTGATTTGTAGACCCAAGAAAAAATTCATTTCACCAAGCATGGACATCTCAAACTCACTTTGCATTTGATTTGCAAAAGTTTTACACATACTATCTCTTCCTCCAAAGATGATATCATCAACAAACACTTCAACAATCAAGATGTTTTCATGATCAATTTTGAAATATAAATTACTGTCAGCAGTACCTTTGTTGAAACCAATCTTCAAAAGATGTGTATCTAATCTTTCATACCAGGCTCTTGGGGCTTGTTTCAGTCCATACAATGCCTTCTTCAACTTGCATACCATATCACCATGATCAGATAATTGAAATCCATCTGGTTGCTCTATGTATAGTTCTTCTTCCAAGTCACCATTCAAGAAGGCAAACTTGACATCCATCTGATATACCTTGAAATCCTTGAAGGCAGCAAAGGTAAGAAATAATCTAACTGCTTCAATTCCTACCACCGGAGCAAAAGTTTCTTCAAAATCAACTCCTTCTATTTGAGAGTAACCCTTGCAAACCAATCTGGCTTTATTTCTTATTACTTCACCAACTTCATTCAGTTTGTTCTGGAAGACCCATTTTGTTCCAATCACATTCTTGTTTCTAGGTCTGGGAACAAGATCCCAAGTGTGATTTTTCTCAATTTGCATCAGTTCATCCTCCATTGCTTTAGTCCAGTTTTCATCATTGCAAGCTTCATTCGCTGTCTTAGGTTCAATATTTGAAATCAGACAATACTCTTCTGAATCTTGAGCAATTCTCCTTCTTGTTTGTACTCCTTTGCTTTTATCACCTAAGATCTAATTTTTAGAGTGGTTTAGTCTTACATACCTAGGAACTTTGGGAATTTCTTGCACTTCTAATTCTTGATCAAGCTCATTGAAGCTCATCTCTTCTTCCTGATTTACCGGATTAGTTTGAATCTGACTTACAGAGGAGGCTTGGGCTCCTTGACTCAGACCACCATTTTGATCATCTTCATCATATTCATAAAACCTTGAGGGTTTCTCAATTCTCTCATCAACCTTCACATTTGTACTTTCTATCATCTTTCTCAGTCTCTTGTTATAACACCGGTATGCTTTGCTTTGAGTAGAGTAACCCAAGAATATTCCTTCATCACTTCTAGCATCAAACTCTCCTAGATCTTCATCTCTTTTAATGTAACATTTGCTACCAAAAACTCTAAAATACCTCACAGTAGGAGTGATGCCAAACCAAAGTTCATAAGGAGTCTTACCGGTATTGCTTCTGATTTGAACTCGATTGAGAGTATAGACTGCAATGCTGACAGCTTCTCTCCAATAGATCTGAGGAACATTTGCTTCCATCATCATGGTTCTAGATGCTTCTTGGATGGTCCTGTTGGTTTTTTCCTAGACTGGATGCTTATTCCCAGATTTCCCTACAAGGTAGCCATCAGTGATCAATAGGATCTCTGGGCTAGGGGCCAACAGTGTAGGAGATAGACTCTATATTTTATCTCCTCTTCTTCTTTAGGCTCTGCGAGACCTAGGGGGGTATTCCCTACTCAACATCCATGATAATGTGCATACTAAGGCTGGGATGCTGACAAAAAGCAGATGAGTCCTCCTGTAAGTAGACCAAAACTGAAAGATAAGAGCAAAGGGGCTAGCTTTGGGCCTATTTGCAGTTGTAGACAGAGGACTGAGGATCCTAAAACTAATTCTAATGTCCTAATGGTTGTTTTATAGTTTGTCTTTGGTTTTAAGTTTGGATGCAAAGCTGGACATGGTTGTAACACAAACACAAAGCAAGATTGGTGCCTATCCAGGGCCTGGAGTCAGTAGACATACACCTGTGAATGATCAGCATGAACAACTAAAACTGGATTTCAGAGGGATATATATGATACCTGCCTTACAGATATCTCCCAATACAGAGTGTTAAGTTATCTCTACTTATGGCATCCCTATTGCAGTATACCCTTCCCAATGTTCAACCTGAAAACAATTTAATCTACCCCTTGAGCAGAAGTTAAAAGATCAGACATTCAACATAGGAATTCTATGTTTTAGAGTCTCAAATATTACCCAAATATCCAGATTCAGAAGAAGAATACATGCAATACTGGAGACAGAATTAACAAAACACATGCTAAGATAGCATTTCTCATATAAGATTAATCATGAAATCAGTGGGTTCATGCCAAAACATACAACAAGAGATACATAGACTCATAGGTTTAGCTGTGCAGAGCAACCAGATCAGCTTGTTTTGAATTACAAAGCCAAAAAATCTTCAACTTTCAACAACCTAAAAAATGGTAACACAGTCTGCTTATAACAGCCAGAGAGTGTACCACAGCAATTAATTACATGACTGTTACAAAATTCGCCAGATACAGATCCTTCAAAGGAATGGCACTCAAAATTATTGCTGCAGAGACAGAAGGAACCCTCGAGCCCTACGCCGCCATCTGGGAGTCTTCATGCCAAAGATCGGGTACATGACTGTCCAACAACTTGCCCATGCCCCTGCTACAGTCGCCATTAAGGGTCTCAACCACCCGCGGTTACCTGAAAAACTGTCGCTACATTCAAAAAGGAATTCCTGCCAAAACGCCTCTTCGCAGGTTCAAAAATAATGCAAGGGGATTAATCCCACATGCACGGTGTGGAGAGCCTTTCACTACCTTATAAGCCTGATTGCATACACATCAAGTGTCGAGCGCTTTTGCCGCGCTCGACACACATGCCTTTGTCAAAACCCATCGCTGAGACATATGCCATCGGCTCACCCCGCAGATCTCCTGCCGACCTCACTAGTCTCACCGATGCAAACCTTCGCCATCGCCCAGACCAATACCGTCGGAGCAACACGAAATACCTTTGCCGATGAACAAAGTCACACCGACAGCAACAAATAAAACACACCCCCCATCGGCGAGACCCCAACTGTCGGGCCAACACTTCTCCGTCCACCCGATGGCCAAAATCTCACCGACGACCACCTTCGCATCCCTCCATCAGTGAGACCTACGCCGATGAATTCGCCATCGGCCAAGCTTCCCACTGTCGGCACAACTAAACATTCCTTCGCTGACCTTACCATTCACGCCGATGACATCCATCGGCCAAACATATGCCATCGGCCCAACAGGAAACTCCCTCGCTGATAGTACAAAGTCACGGCGATATACAAAGAACACACCATGCTACTAAAATGATCACCAAGACACATGCAAACTCATGCTGATAACACTTGAGGTACCCCCATCGGCACGACCAACATTGTCGGCAGAACCACAATATCCTTTGCCGATAGACCAAGCTCTTGCCGATGAACAGGAACACATAGGGTTTGAAAGAAGAAACCCCCCAACAAACAAGCTCAGCCTCCAAGTCAAAATGAGTGCTAACACTGGCTCCGAATGCGGACGTGCAGGTGAAGAACCTGCAGCGAGAACCAAATCTCCGGGCAGACCAGGCAAAAAACCAAAAAGCATGAACTGTACAAGGCATTTACACTATATACATATTTTTTACACATGTGCACAAAGACAAGCCATCTATGCAAAATAGAACTTAAGGAATTGGCCATGCACAGGCAATTCCAAAACTTCACCATCTAGGGCCTGGAGGAAATAAGAATCCTCCCCATGAGTGCTGCAAATCTGGTATGGGCCCATCCATAAGGGTTCAAATTTACTATATTTACCCTTTTCTTGACCTTTTGCATTCCATATGAGCACCAGATCATTGACTTGAAATTTCCTTTTAGCAGCTCTTCTGTCAAACTGATATTTCACATCTTGTTGTCTCTTGAGATTGATCTGGTGGGCTTTCCTTCTGTTTTCATCCAATGCAACTAGCTGGTTCACTCTTTCTGTCATGGAATCTTTAATCTCCTCATCATTTTCTTGGATGAATTTGTAAACTGGTAGGAGATTGTTTATGGGCAATCTGGCTGATGCACCATATACTAGCTCAAAGGGTGACATTCCAATAGCCTTTTTTACTGTGACTCTGTCAGCCCATATTGCTAACTTTAATTTTGAGTCCCAAGCTCTCTTGTTCTTGTCTAGTATCCTCTTGATAATTTTCATGATGCTTTTATTGCTTGATTCTGCTTGACCATTTCCTTGTGGGTGGTATGGTGATGCATATGATAGATTTATCCCATACCTGTTGCAAAAATCAACAAATTCACCTGATCTGAAGCACATAGCATTATCAGTGACTATCTTGAATGGTACTCCAAACCTGATGACAATATTTTCTAGCATGAAATCTGTCACCACCTTACTTGTAGCTCTCTTAGTTGGAATGGCCTCAATCCATTTGGTAAAGTAATCAGTTGCCACCAAAATCCAACTGTGTCCCCCACTTGATTTGTCTGTAATTTCCCCTATGAAGTCAATTCCCCATTGCTGAAATGGAGCATCCACAGTTACAGTCCTGAGGGGTAAAGCACCATCATATTTCAACTTTCCTGAAAATCTTTGGCAAGGGTCACACTTCCTCACTAACCTTTGTGCATCTGAAAAGAGAGTGGGCCACCAATATCCTACTCTGAGAATTTTATGAGTTGTTGTTTGGGCAGTATAATGTCCACCACACAATCCTTTATGCATATCAATCAAAACATTGTTAGCCATATCCTCATCCACACATCTCAGCAGCACACCATCAGGGTTTTTCCAGTATAGCTCACCTTGAACAATAACATACCTGATTGCATGTAACTTTAAAGTCCTCTTTTGACTGTCACTGAAATGGGAAGGACAATTTAGATTTTGCAAGTAGTAGATAATATCCTTGTACCATTCAGATCCTGATACATTTACACTCTCATTTTGGACTGCATTAACTTGGCATGCTTCCAAGTTTGACTGTGCCATCATCTTGGCTAATCCTTGTCCTCTTACCAACTTGGTAATTTGTATGTCTATGTTAAACTCTTGCAGTTTGTTTATCCATCTGCACCTTCTTCCAGTCACCTCCTGCTGAGTGAATATGTCTTTGACTACTGCATGGGGTACATATGCAATTATATGTGATCCTACCAGGTATGGTCTGAAACTTTTGATGGCTCTGACTAGTGCATATGCCTATTTTTCCATAATATCATACTTCAACTTAGAGGCCTGCAAGGACATACTGAAGAAAGCGATGGGCTGCTCAAAACCATCTTCGTTTTTCTGTAGCAAACATGCAGCAACAGTATGAAAGGAAGCAAATGAAAATACTTGGAATGGCCTAGAAAAATCAGGAGATTTAAGAACAGGGGCCATCTTGATTGCCTCTTTGATACTCTGAAATGATTCTATTGCTTCACTTTCCCAGTGGACAGTTGCATCCTTCTTCATCATCTTGGAAATGTTCCTTGTGGTTTCTGCAAAGTTGGGAACAAATCTCCTAACAAAATTTATCTGTCCAAAGAAGGACTGAACTCCTTTTACAGTTTTTGGCATTTGAATTCTATCAATAGCAGCCACTCTCTCTGGATCTATCCTGACTCCATCCTTGGAAACAATATGTCCCAGGAGCTTTCCTTCAACTACCCCAAAGGCACATTTCTTTGGATTTAAAGAAATGCCATACTCTAGTGCTCTTATGAAAATCTGCTCCAGATGCAAACAATGTTGCTCTTCTTTCTTTGAATAAGCAGTCAGATCATCCTGATATACAGCCAAGACTGAATCAATCAACCCTGCAAAAGCAACATCCATTGCTCTTTGAAATGTAGCACCTGCATTGGTTAGTCCGAAGGGCATTCTAACATACACATAAGTTCCCCATGGGGTGGTGAAGGCAGTCTTATACTGTACTGATTCCTTTACCTTCACCTGATTATAACCTGAAAATCCATCCATCATGGATAAGAGTTCACAACCAATCACTCTCTGCAACATAGCTTCCATATTAGGCAGTGGATAGTTATCCTTTAAAGAGGATACATTCAAGTTCCTGAAGTCAACACAAAGCCTAATATCACCATTCTTTTTTCTGACTGGGACAAGGTTAGACACCCAAGTTGAATATCTGATTGGCAGAATTATTCTAGCTTCCCTGAGCCTTTTGAGTTCTTCCTGCATCTTTGGAGCTAAGGTAGGATTAATAGGTCTTTGCCTTTGTCTAAATGGCTTAGCTCCAGGCTTCAATGGGATCTCATGCTGGAATAAATCTTTCCTATAGGCTTTTAGGTCCTCATATGACCAAGCAAAAACATGTTTGTACCTTTTCAGTAATGCAATCAGCATACTCCTAATGTGTGGCTTGAGCTGTTTACCAATGTATACCTTCTGAGGGGCCTGAGATGTCCCCAAATTTCTCTTCTAAATCTTCCTTATTTGTGGGAGATGTCCTTGTGACCAACTGGTCTCTACTGTCAAAAGCTCTTTCCAAAGCTACTAACCCTCTGGGGATTTTATTAGTCTTCAATTGAATTATCTCTTTTCCCACAAGAGTTTCTTTTCCATCTATAGTCTCTACAAAAGCTTGGAAATCAATTTCTTGATTCTCATATTCATCTATGCAGTGCAAAAATTTTAACAAGTCCCTATCATCATTAAACACTTGCCAACTGCATATATTTTCTGGTACTGCAGGCCTAATTTTAACTTCTACATTTGTAACATCTGACAGAGTGATGTCATCTGGCCTTATTGCAACATTAGCTAAGAAATCAGCCATAACATTCTTTGACCTCTCTACCTAGCCTATTGAAAATGCATCAAATAGTTCAATGGTATCCCAAACAGCATGCTTGTATTGTTTCAACCTTTTATTTTTTGAAGCATACCTATCTCTAATTTGGGATACAATCAACTCAGAATCCCCAAATACTCTTAGCATTTTGATTCCATGTTTGAGAGCAATATTTAGGCCTAAGAGTAAAGCCTCATATTCTGCAATGTTGTTTGTGCAAACAAACCTCAGCAAGAAAGAGAATTTGAGGAGCTTACCAGTTGGAGACAGGAAAACAACTCCAGCTCCAGAGCCTTCTTTTGCACAAGCTCCATCAAAAAACATGGTCCACAAACCTTGCTGATCCAATTCTTTAATGCAGATATTTTTCTTTTTATCTTCTCTATCATCTGAGACAACCTTGAAGTTATCACAGTCAGTGTTTACAAAGCATATCTGTTCCTCTGCTTCTTGGTCTTCCACTGTCTCTGATGATCTTTGTTCTCTGATTAGCTTAACATCCCTGCCATTCATTGGAATCATGGCATATGATAGGTCCAGCTACATACTTCCACCAATTAGTGCTGCCCATCTTCTTGACAGCAACATACCATACTGTGGCTTGATGTCAACCACTGTTATATTCATTTTATATCTTTTCTCAGGAAATGCTGCCAGTTTGAAATCTACATCCTTCATGATTCCAATAACTAGTACCTCTCTGGCATCCATAGCATAACATTTTCCACATGCCTTGTCAATTTTTAATCCAGCTTGTTGCATGATGGCCAAAGGCATGACATTTGTAGATGCTCCAGAGTCAAGCATACAATTTCTGATTATTTTTCCATTTATAACCAGGGAAACATAAAATGGTTCCACTTGTAAAGGACATTTTGTCATAGTCACTCCTAAATAGACTTCAGGAGCCTCATCTTCCTCATTACACATGACATGTTTCTCACCCTGGATCTGAACATTTTGTTTAGCTTGAAAAGGTACCCCTGAAATTAGGGATATTGTCCTATTCTTAATTTCTTCCACTTTCATGAGTTCCATAAGTGGAAAAAAGACTTTTACCTGGGAGAGGACTTGAGCTATATCAAATGGAGCATAATTTTGTATAATAGCTGTAGCTTGCTCCACAATCTTGCTTTTATCCTGAACTGATTTAGCTTTTACTTTCATAGTTCCCTGATCATCATTCTTGTCTTGGGAACCTTTACCTTGTTCTTCAGCCTGAGGGATTCTATTTTCTGGTCCTTGGGATTCATGACTTGTTCTATGTTTGAAATTCTATTTATTATTAACCCACTGCCTTTTTTGTAATTCCATCCCCTTATTACCATGCACTGGCTGTCCTATAGTAACATCTTTCGGCTGATGTGGGCTGCTTACCTGATTTTTACCTCTGAGATTGTAGTTGCTCTTGACTTGAGCAACTGCTGCAGCTGTGAAGGCTCTAATTTCCTCATCAGAAGGTCGTTGTAAGTTACTCAGAAAATTGTGTGAGTTCTGAGCATAGGCATAGTTAACTTCATCATCTTCATCATATGGGAACTGTTGGCAGCCCTGAGTTCCATCATTTGTACTCTCATTAGCATCATAAAGAGTGTATCCATTGCTTATGGACATCATATTTACATCATCATCTTGCACATAATGTGGCTCATTGCATTCATTACAAGATGTAATATTATCACACAAGGACTGAGCAATCATACACTGTGACTGCGAATGTGGCATCTGACAAATTATACACCATGGAGCATCATCAACAATATTTACAGCTTTCTTTAGAGGATCAGGAGTTTCTTTGACATGTTGAGCTCTTTGATTCGTGTTGTTACTTGGGAATATAGGTTTACCATCATGCCAACTGGTATTATAAGGCATATCATGCAATGATGGCCTCTTTTCCTGCCTTTGAGAGACTTGCCTATCAGGACCTATCCCTTTTTCACTTCTAGCTAATCTATAGCTTAGGTCCTTAACAACATTTGCCAATTTGTCTATCTTATCTTCAGGGGCAGATGTATTACCTTGAGTGTTCTGAGGCTTGTTTGGATTCTGCAGAATTTTTATATCATCCCTTCTATTTGTCTTGCCCGATGCTTTCCTGTTGTTTTCAATATTCACTGCAATTCTGAAAGCATCCCTGAGAGTAGCAGGACCTTTATCTCTTAATCCATATGCAGTTTTTGCAACAAAGGCATTGATATACAATATTATGCACATTGGTTCATTTGGCCTCATGTGATGTGGCAATTTGTTTAACACTTTAGTAAATCTTGCATTAAAATCTGCAACCTGCTCATTTGACCCTTTAGTGATACTGGTGAACTCATTTACAAAAAAGCTAGGGTCAGTTTTGTCACCATATTGCTCCTTGAACATCCTTTTAAAATCATCCCATGATGAAATACTCCAGTCAGGCAGATTCTTGTACCATTCCCTTGCCTCATCTACTAAAGATTGCATGAATGACTTCATGAAAACATCCTCATGTTCAACGTCAAAGTTATCCATGACACTTTGAAAGGCTTTTAGATGATCTTCTCCTGACACAGTGTTGTTTCCTAAAAATTTAGGCACTTGCAGTCTCAGATGTTTGTCAATGGGGTTAGGATATCCAGGAATACCATCAAAGACCAGCTGTTTGAATCTATCTAGCTGCATTGACTATCTGTTTAACTGATTAACATTAATATTTCTGGTTTCATTCTGGTTTCTTACATTGTTTAGTGGTATCCTAGCATCATTCACATTTTGTCTCTCATCATTATGCTGATGTTGCACTTCATTTCTCTGTTGATGTCTCTGCACATTTGCATTCTCAAGGGTAGGAATTGAATTATTCTGGGCAGTCCTTAAAGCTTGCACTTTCTTCCTCAAGTCATCTCTGATTGATATTGCCTGCTGATATTCAAACTTGGCCCTTAAGCTCCTAATTTCATCAGCTAGTTCTTCCTCACTGGGCCTAGAGGAGGATGGTTTTACCATATTCTGATCTTCATCTTCATCATCCCTCAGAGACTCTACCTCTTCAAACCTTTCACTAGGGTCTAGAAATGGGCGTTCTTGGAACACCTCTGACCTCATTCTCATGTTACCACACTGTTGCCTCTCATATGCACCCTGAATATCAGCTTCTGCATTTGAAAAGTAGGGCGCATGCTTGTCTGAAGACCTTGGATTATCTTGCATATCATCATTTTTTCTGGGGGAACCCTCATGACTAACTGAGACAGCTCCCTTTCTTCTGTACATCATTCTTCTTGTTACTGGTAACTCTTCAAATAAAGGATTTTGTTGGGATCTTCTCCCCTGCATATAAATTTTACTTTGATCGGTTGGGAGATTACTTCGGAGTCGCCGCCTATTACTAGGAACTGTTTTCTTCTGAAAACCAGGGTTCTTTCACAAAGTCCCCAGTAGAGTCGCTAATTTCTGTTGGTGACTCGGATGGGTCATAGATATATTACTGGAGATGATTAGATAGTACTTTTACTTCTCAGTCCCCAGTAGAGTCGCCAATTTCTGTTGGTTTTTTCCCAGACTGGATGCTTATTCCCAGATTTCCCTACAAGGTAGCCATCAGTGATCAACGGGATCTCTGGGCCAGGGGCCAACAGTGTAGGAGATAGACTCTATATTTTATCTCCTCTTCTTCTTCAGGCTCTGCGAGACCTAGGGGGGTATTCCCTACTCAACATCCATGATAATGTGCATACTAAGGCTGGGATGCTGACAGAAAGCAGATGAGTCCTCCTGTAAGTAGACCAAAACTGAAAGATAAGAGCAAAGGGGCTAGCTTTGGGCCTATTTGCAGTTGTAGACAGAGGACTGGGGATCCTAAAACTAATTCTAATGTCCTAATGGTTGTTTTATAGTTTGTCTTTGGTTTTAAGTTTGGATGCAAAGCTGGACATGGTTGTAACACAAACACAAAGCAAGATTGGTGCCTATCCAGGGCCTGGAGTCAGTAGACATACACCTGTGAATGATCAGCATGAACAGCTAAAACTGGATTTCAGAGGGATATATATGATACCTGCCTTACAGATATCTCCCAATACAGAGTGTTAAGTTATCTCTACTTATGGCATCCCTATTGCAGTATACCCTTCCCAATGTTCAACCTGAAAATAGTTTAATCTACCCCTTGAGCAGAAGTTAAAAGATCAGACATTCAACATAGGAATTCTATGTTCTAGAGTCTCAAATATTACCCAAATATCCAGATTTAGAAGAAGAATACATGCAATACTGGAGACAGAATTAACAAAACACATGCTAAGATAGCATTTCTCATATAAGATTAATCATGAAATCAGTGGGTTCACGCTAAAACATACAACAAGAGATACATAGACTCACAGGTTTAGCTGTGCAGAGCAACCAGATCAGCTTGTTTTGAATTACAGAGCCAAAAAATCTTCAACTTTCAACAACCTAAAAAATGGTAACACAGTCTGCTTATAATAGCCAGAGAGTGTACCACAGCAATTAATTACATGACTGTTACAAAATTTGCCAAATACAGATCCTTCAAAGGAATGGCGCTCAAAATTTATTGCTGCAGAGACAGAAGGAACCCTCGAGCCTTGCGCCGCCATCTGGGAGTCTTCATGCCAAAGATCGGGTACATGACTGTCCAACAACTTGCCCATGCCCCTGCTACAGTAGCCATTAAGGGTCTCAACCACCCGCGGTCGCCTGAAAAACTGTCGCTGCATTCAAAAAGGAATTCCTGCCAAAACGCCTCTTCGCAGGTTCAAAAATAATGCAAGGGGATTAATCCCACATGCATAGTGTGGAGAGCCTTTCACTACCTTATAAGCCTGATTGCATACACATCAAGTGTCGAGCGCTTTTGCCGTGCTCGACACACATGCCTTCGTCAAAACCCATCACCGAGACATATGCCATCGGCTCACCCCGCAGATCTCCTGCCGACCTCACTAGTCTCACCGATGCAAACCTTCACCATCGCCCAGACCAATACCGTCAGAGAAACATGAAATACCTCTGTCGATGAACAAAGTCACACCGACAGCAACAAATAAAACACACCCCCCATCGGCGAGACCCCAACTGTCAGGCCAACACTTCTCCGTCCACCCGATGGCCAAAATCTCACCGACGACCACCTTCACATCCCTCCATCGGTGAGACCTACGCCGATGAATTCGCCATCGGCCAAGCCTCCCACCGTCGGCACAACTGAACATTCCTTCACCGACCTTACCATTCACGCCGATGACATCCATCGGCCAAACATATGCCATCGGCCCAACAGGAAACTCCCTCGCCGATAGCACAAAGTCACGGCGATATACAAAGAACACACCATGCTACTGAAATGATCGCCAAGACACATGGAAACTCATGCCGATAACACTTGAGGTACCCCCATCGGCACGACCAACATTGTCGGTAGAACCACAATATCCTTCGCCGATAGACCAAGCTCTTGCCGATGAACAGGAACACATAGGGTTTGAAAGAAGAAACCCCCCAACAAACAAGCTCAGCCTCCAAGTCAAAATGAGTGCTAACAGGTCCAATTCTTTCTCTCCACTACTCCATTCTGCTATGGAGTCCTAGGAGCAGACAACTGTCTCTTTATTCCATGTTTTTCACAGAACTTTATGAACTCACCAGATGTGAATTCTCCACCTCTGTCAGACCTTAGCCATTTTAATTTTAATCTAGTTTCATTCTCTACCATAGCCTTGAATATTTTGAATTTCTCAAGAGCTTCTGATTTCTCTTTTAGAAAGGTTACCCACATCATCCGGGAATAGTCATCAATTAGTAGCATGAAGTATCTATCACCTTGAATACTCCTGATTCTTGCCGGACCACAAAGATCAGTATGAACTAAGTCCAATAATCTGGTAGAGGACAGTTCCTTACTCTTGAATGTGACTCTTCTCAGCTTACCCAACTGACATTCTTTGCACAAGCTATTAGTAGGTTTCACCAATTTTGGAAGATCTCTTACAACCTGAGTATTGCTTATCTTGATGATATTATCAAAATTCACATGACACATCCTCCTATGCCATAACCAACTCTGATCAACTTGAACAAATAAGCAACTTTTATCAGTACCAACCAAATGAAAGATATTACCTTTTGTTTGAGTACCGGATGCAATCTCTATTTCAGAACTTTCAAAGATCTTGCATTTTCCATTCTTGAATTGGAGATCATAGCCTTTGTCCACCAACCATTCAACACTAAGAAGATTGTGCTTCAAACCTTCAACATACAGTACATTACTAGTTTTGTTCCTTCCATCAAGAGAAATAGTTCCTCTACCTCTGATTCTACCAGCAGAATTATCACCAAACTTTACCACTCCTCCTTCATACCTCTCCAAGTCTATGAACTTATTTTTGTCACCTATCATATGGTGAGAGCAACCACTGTCAATGACCCAATCATCCTTCTTTTCAACTTGGGCAGCCAGAGCTCTTTCCACAGTCTTATAATTGATAGATACAGAGGACATTGGATCTTCTTCCTTGATGGCAATGAACACCCATTCATTTCTGGATTTGTTTCCTATCTCTGATTCATCATCTATTACTCCTTCATTATCATCATCTTCATGTACATAGTAACAGTTCTTTTGGAACCTTGGCTTGTTAGGATTTTTCCTTGAGAATCTTTCCAGACACCTTGAGGCAAAATGACCAATCTTATTGCAGTTAAACCACTCAAAAGGTAATTTTCCTTCATACTTACTAGATCCTCTTGGTAATCTCTTTGCAATAAGGGCTTCAAGTTGAGCAGTTTTAGCTTCTTCTTCTTCCAGGTCTTTTCTTGCTTTTTCATACCATGAAAGTTTCCTTGATGAGTTCTCTCCCAGGTCAAACCTTTGTTTACCTTTAACAAAGGCACTAGCTTTAAATGCAGATTTAGTCTTGGGGGGGTTATCTCCAAATTTGGTATTTCAAATGCAGCCAATTTGCCAGCCAATTGATCTCTTGTGATAGTTGTATGGGCTCTGAATTCTTCAATGGCAGCAACCTTGATTTTGTAAGAAGCAGGAAGGGATCTGAGAATTTTGTCAATAATCTCATTTTCATCCAAGACTCCACCAACATTTCTAATTCCACAAACAAGCTCATTCACTTTTGGCATAAAAGTAGTGATATTTTCATCTTCTCTCATCTTTAGATTTTCAAATTTTCCTTTTAGACTTTGTAACCTTGCACATTTGACATACTTGTCTCCTTCATGCAGAATTTCTAGTTTTTCCCAAATCTCAAAAGCTGTTGGTAGGTCAACAACATTTGAAAGCTCTGAATCGGATAATGTGCTTAGAAGAGCTTCTATGGTCCTCAGATTGTTTTCAGCATCTGTGATTTTAGTTGGGGATTTCAGACCACCCTTTGGAGGAGTATACTTCGTTGAAGCCATGTTCCAGTAATGTGTTCCATACATTTCAAGTGACATGTCATGCAACTTTTCCAAAGATTAAAATTGGTTCCATCAAACTTTGGACTATCCTTCTTGTAAGATGACATCCTGGATCTCCTCAAGTGGTTAAGCTCTTGTAGAGGAACTTAGCTCTGATACCAATTGTTAGATTTAGGGCAAACAACTGAGAGGGGGGGTGAATCAGTTGTACACAACTTTCTTCCAATTTAAACACTTAACTCCACATTGTAATTCAGTAGCATAATAGTAAATCAATCATGGAAACACAATGCAACAAATCAAGAGCAGAAACACATTAACACATGAGACACCAAGATTTTAACGTGGAAAACCTGGTTAAGGGAAAAACCACGGGGTGATTAACCCAAGATTATATTCTCTATTAGAAGAATAGAAAGAACAAATGGCACATGCCAATTAGCTCTCACTACCCGAGCACACTGTTCACAAGAGGCTCACTGCCTACAAGAGACACACTATCTACAAAGAAATAAGTATCACCTACTTGAACTAGAAAATAGCATCTTCACCATGCTTGAATCAGTTCCATTTAAGCCCAATACTTCTACTCTACCTTTCATTCTCCTCCTCACTACCACACACTCATCTTCACAAGGACACCTTTGAAATGACTTTGCAATCCCTTATTTATACAATACATCAACTTAGGAATGATCATCTAAGTCGGCAAACATCAACAAGAACATCCGCAGGATGTGAAACTCATCCGGTCGGCCAATCTCAAGAAGAACACCATCATCTGGAAGTTATTCTTCAATTGCGAGCTCCAACTCCAATGCGGACCACCTACATGAACTAGATACAATCCAAAGACCTCCACAAGCTTGCCTGAATCAGCAAGAACATCCACACTTCATCTGCTTACTGAAATCCTTCTCTCCTTCATCTGGAACCTCAAGAACATAGTCTGTCATCACTGTCATAAAAGAATAGATGCTTGCGGACCTTCAAACCATGAACCAATCGAGTTGACACCCCACAAAGACTTCCTCAACACTCCCTGAAATCTACAGAATAGGATAATGCATTTCTGGATCTCACCAGACCTATCTGTATCACTCTATCACCACTGAACATCTGTCAGAATTAGTTTTACTTGAGTAGCCACAACTTCTTTAGATCTTCATGCGGACCTCTAAAATCTCTACTGGACCACCTTAAGACACATATCTACAAACCCTTTAAACCGTATCCTCTAATCCTCATCCTATCTTGGACTTTTATCTTACTGTCATTACTGTTCTTCACTGTTCCTGATTGAGACTAATTTTCTTAATATCCTCAGCACACAGCTCATCCAATCCTTATCATTAATGCAATAGGAGTATGTTGACATCAATGACAACATCGGTTAGGCCCATACTTACAACAGAAGGATCATTGGGATATTGCTTATCATTGTGTTCATTTAGATCCAAGTTATTTGTTTGGTCTTCTATGCTTACTTGGGGGACAAGTGTCTCATCATGACAAGTGGATGTTTGCTCATTATGGATAGGGCTAGATGGCGGATGACTAGGAGCAATGTGGATATCTTGCTCATGGATGGATATAGGATTATGGATAGGATCAAGGTTCTCATGGATAGCTTCTTCATAGGTATCATCTTGATCATAAAGAAGGTAAATATTATGGATAGGGTGAATTGGGATAGCTTGCTCATGAATGGTTGTTGGGAGATAGATAGGAACAAGTGGCACATGAATAGATTCATCATTATGGCTATCATCTTGATCATGGAAAAAATATATATTATGGAGAGGTTGCATGAAAGTGAGCTGATCTTGACTTGGACTAGGGCTTAATGTTTCCACATGATTAGGATTAAACTCTTGACATACCTCTTGATTTTGGATGGAAGTGGAGGACTCTTGGAGAGGCTTTGGTCAACAACATAAAGGTATGATGACTCTTGACTTTGATATGGACTCACGTTTGGAGACACTTCAATAGGCTTGATAGGTCCTTCATGGTCCTCAACATGAGGGTACAATGGCTCTTAACTTGGGCTAATAGTGTTAGTCTCTTGATTAGGCTTGATGGCTTGTGGATCACATGATGGGATTGTAGGAACAAGTAAAGTGTTTGAAAATTCTTTAATAGGCTCATGAGTGGGTGCTTGGCATAGTTGATTCCTAGCTAGTAGCCATTGGATCACATCCTTTGCAAGTGTATGGGTAGATGGGCAATATAATGGATGAACAATAATAGTGGATGGTGTTGTAGGCTTAGGATTATGACTTGTTGGATGGATAATGGAATTAGATGGATTGGTTTTGTCTAACACAATCTTACCACAATCTTCCAGGTTCTTGACCAATCTTTTAAATTGTACACAAGTGGATATAGCATGGCCCTTACACCTATGGTATGTACAATAATGGTTTTCATTATACCAATTAGGTTTAAAAATAGGCGTAGAATATGATCTTAGCAGTAAGAGCTCAATCAAATTTGCTTGGACCAATCTTTCTAAAAGTATCTCCATTGAATGTTTTAATGAAGGGTTAGTGGAACATGGGGATGAAGGTGATGAAGGTTGATGGACCAATGGACTAGGATTGGGATCACATGAATGTGTTGGGATAGGACTAGTTGACTCATGTGTTGGCATGTGATTGGATGGTGGAGGCCACTCTAGATTGGTATCTTCCTTGTCAAAGGTAATTAAGTCTTGCATAGGATAACTTGGACTCATTTGGTTTATGTACAAGGGGCCATTTGGACTTGCATGTGCTTCTTGTTGCAATGGTGGACTTAGGTCTATCAACAATGCTTGTTGTGAGGACACTTGGTTGCCTAGTAGATGGGTTTGGTGCTGTGTTGGAATGTTGGAATGAGGAATTGGATAATGTTGGTGTGAAGGTTGATATGTTGATGTGGTGTTGATGTGATGTGTGAATGGCATGATAGGTTGGTATGAAGTTGAGGGGGATGACACATATGATTGATGTGTAATTTGTTGAAGTTGGGATGGCATTTGGACTTGTTGTGATATGATTTGTTGTTGTTGGAATTGTTGAATGGGTTGTTGTGATGGTTGGACTTGTTGAATTGGTTGATGTTGGGGTGAAGGTTGATAGCTTGATGTGGAATTGTCATGATGTGTAAATAGATTAGGTTGGTGTGATGGTGAAGGTGGCACATAGGATTGTAGTTGAATTTGTTGGAAGTTATGATGGTGTTGTGGTGGAAGGATTGTATAGGATAATGGTTGTTGTGATATGGATTAGGGTTGACATTGGAAAAGGTGTGATAGGTTGATGAAAGGGTGATGTGACATGTGGATAGATGAGGTTGATATGATGATATAGGTGAAGACATGTAAGGTTGAGGTGGCATTAGTTGATGTTGAATGGATAGAGGATGATGTGCTTGTTGGTTTTGACAAGTGGCCATGAGGTGTTGGGCTTGTGCTATGAGATTTTGCATTTGAGGTGATTGGCTTGCTTGAGGTTGAAGTTGTTGGATGATGCCTTGGAGCCTTCATATAGTTTGTTGATCTAAGGGTTGGTGCCTTTGGTAAAATGCTTGGAGGAGGTTTTGGAATTTGGGCACTATGTCTTCTAATGTTGGCATGTTGTCACACAAGTGTTTAAGTCTTAAGTCCTTTTTGACAAGTGCTTGGTTATGATTCAATGATGATGTGGGATGACTTGGATGATGATTTGATGATTAGGATGTGATTAGGATATGATGTGGAATGACAAGATTGGATGATGGGGATGATGTGTCTTAAGATGTGTGTTAACTAGGATGAATGTTCAGATTGATTTGTTTATGTGTTTGGTGTTTATAGCTTGATTTGACAATGTTCAAACAAATGATTATGCATATACACACATGAATTACTCACATAAGACACATAAGCAATTTTAATTTTAAAATTTGAAATGTTATGATTATTAAGCAAGCACACATGGAAGAGACATCAACAAGCCCTATTACTAGTCAAATGGATATTGCCAATTAGGTCTTTGGCTAGATTACACAAGGTTGACTAAGGAATTAAAAGTGAAATCCTACCACATAGCTGGGAGAAAGGGGTAACCCACCTTCACCTTCACTTCCCAAAGGTATAAAGTTCTTTAGGGCTTAGCCAAGAGTGACAAGATTTCAACTCCCAATGAGGGTGTCTTTCGATTTAGCCTCAATTGAGTTCATTCCTTGGAGTGGTGTGTCTCCAAGCAGGCCTCCTAGATAGGGTTTACAAAAGCAAACTAAGTGAGCTGTCACTTGATTCACACTCGCAGTTGTTAATTGACCCTTTAGAAAATGAGATGTGTGGAAGACAATTCAAGCATTTGTTCTTTTTAGATCCCAAATCAAAATGTGTAGGAAGACAATTGTTTGTTTTAACCTAATTTCAATGATGTGATAGCAAGTAAGTTATTCATTTTAAGCCCAAATCTAAATGTGTTTGCAAACAATGATTAAAAGATGAAAGATTAGAATGAGTGCACCCGATTGTTTTCACTTTCCAATTTGTTATTTTGATTGATCCAAATGTTTTTCCAGCTCCTTTGATTCACCTACAGGCCACAAAATCAAAAAATGACCAAGTAAACTTGCAAAGAAGACTGTTATGTGAAAAATGAAGAATCTGATAAAAACTAATGAAGATGATCTGATATAGCTGAATAGATTGCAAAAATAGAGAATTTAAGAAATTTCATTTACTTTTTTAAAAAAAATCATTGAAAAAGAATAAAAAATGCACAAGTAATGCTTGTTTGAAGTTTGCAATGAAAGAGTGTTAAGATTGAAAAATAAACCCTGTAGAAAATCAGCAAATAATGTCATCCCACAATAAAATAGATATGGCCATGAGATTCTTTATGATTTTCTAATCAATATCAATTTTTTTTTTGCTTAAATTGGACTCCATATGCAAAAGTTATGTCATAAACTAGGGTTTGAAAAAAAAAATTGACAAAAAATCCATTTGTACCATAGATCTAAAAAATAATGATATAGAAAAATGGATTTAAATATTTCTAACCACTTGCAAAAAATAGAATGTGATTTGGTTAGCTAGATTGGAAGATATGATTTTATTTTTTCTAAAAGTCGCGCATCAAAAATTTCTGAAAAAATTAGAATCGCAGGGTCAACTTCAAATCACCATAACTCCTTCAATACTAAGCCAAATCTTTAATGTAACCACTTGTCAGAAATCTCTCGAAGTCGTCTTTCCAACGAATCCAAGATCTATTTTTTCTAGAACCTGTGTAAAATAGAAAACCCTCTGCAACAGATCTGGTCCTAAACAAAGAAAATCAACAATATAAAATATCTTCAACCTACAAATCAAAGTGCATAAACCTGAAAAAACTAATGATTAGATCCAATTGGGCATGTTCATGTCAGGTTCACCAAAATGTCTATGAAAAATTTGGATAAATGAAAATGATAAAACAATACAATGCATTACCTAATCCAAATCTTCAATACCTCAAATAGATGCATGGAAGATTGATTGTTTGAGTGATTTGATATGTTGATTGTTCAATTCAGGAGCATAACGATAAGATGATTGATGATGGATGGAAGATAGATGATAATAGATGAGAAGATTGATTTTGACAAAATGAGGATACTTGAAGAATAAATCCTCTAATGGCTTGGGAGAGGGTTGATTTATAGGCTTGGGATGATTTGGATGGATGGTTGAGATTAAAAGGCTAATTGAACGATGTGGACGACTAGGATTGATTTGGTTATCCCACTCCTTAAGAGAATTGTAGTCATGTGACAAGTGTCAAATGGTCTCCACTTTACAAGGAGACAAATGTGGAGATAGAGACAAATATGGAGATAGAAACAAATGGCTTCCGCCTTACATGGAGATAAATGTGGAGATAGAGACAAATATGGAATTTTCCACTTTTGGAAAGGATTGATTTGGAATACATTAATTAAATAAATATTTAATTTATTTAATTAATTTAGATTAGGGAAAAGTGGAAATTAATTAAATAAATATAATTTATTTAATTAATTGACTATGGAAGGATAAATGGGATTATAATGGGAAATTAATTAAATAAATAGAATTTATTTAATTAATTGGCTAATGGATAAGTGGGATTTAGAGTGAGATTTAGGACAAAATGCTACATGATGTCTAAATAATATTTTTGACTAGTTGTTGCAAGACATGGACAAATTAGGGACAATTTTGGGTGTCTACAGGAGGCACTCCATCATCCATAGGTCAAGTTGAAGGAACACCATCATTATCTTCTTGAATTGGAGACACTATATCTTTCATAGGTGAAGTAGAAGGTACATCGTCATTTTCTTCTTAAGTTGGTGGCACGCCATCATTCACATGTCAAGTTGAAGGTACACCATTTTCATCTTTTTCACCTCTAATTGAAGGTACGTATCTATCCCATGTCAAGTAAATATTGAAGAAATTCCTAATGTTGAGTCAACTTTACCAATTAAAATGCCTCCTAGAATTTTGCATAGGAAGCCTAAGTTTCTAATTGATATTTATGAGAATGTGTTGAAGCCCATGCAGGATAAGATTCCCATGTGCACTTGCCAAAGATATGTTAATAAGATATGGAAATTATTCTTTGAGAATTTAAATGAAACTAGAAGATGTCAACTATTTGTTGAATTGATGAGAAATCTAAAATTTAGGCTCACTATGAAGTTTCGTGGCCTAAAAACATTGAATGTCTCTAGTGAAAAATTAATTGTCAAGAATATAATGAGTGCATATGAGAGTGTGGGTTCCACCGCACACACCAAGGATAGTAATGTCACATGACGTGTCATTACATTGACAATAGTAAGCCAACAAACAAAGAAAGCTCGCTGCATTAGAAAGATAAGTCAAGCATTGAAAATAAGTAGAAAAACTCTAATGGGAGCCATTGGAAGATGTGAAAGAGTTGAGGACCCAAACACCAATGAATTGTGAGCATTCTATGGGAGACTTGTAGACACCTTAAAATGACCATGTCGTCACATGACTTGCATTTCGTCATTTCTTCCTAATCACCTGCATTTCAACGTTAATTAAATAATCTAATTATTTAATTAATTTCACCAAATTCTTCTAAATCACATACTTTCGACATTAATTGAATAAATTCTCTTTATTTAATTAATTAAATCAAATTCCTCTACTATTCTTCCACAATTAAATAATTTTAATTATTTAATTAGATCATTATCCTCTTTCCAAATTTCAAGTCCATATTAATTAAATAAATCCCATTATTTAATTAATTCATCACAAATTCCCTCTTATCCAAACAATTAAATAATTCCCAATTATTTAATTAAATCAAATTCATTCTTCTAAAATTTGAATAAATCAAATCAAATTTATTTAAATTCTCTCAATCTCTAAAAAATAAAATAAATCAAATATTTTATTTATTCTTCCAAATCATGCACAACAATTAAATAAATTTATTTATTTAATTTACTTTCTTATCCTCAAATTCTTCAAATATCTTTCAAATCTTCTAAAAATAAGTTTTCTTCTTCATGCACACAAAATTAAATAATTTATTATTTAATTTCTCTCAAATCATGCAAAAACAAATATTAAGTGGAGTTATCTATTCACTCAACCTTGTTTTTATCAATTTCTCTTAAATTAGAAAAAAACTTTCTAATTTATGAAAAGCATGTCTTATCTTTAGAAAAGAAAGTGTTTAACTCAAATAAAATAGCTTTTGTGTGACACTTGTCTTCTTCTTATTCGTTGCATGTTCCTCAACTATTCTCCTCCATTGATTCTTCTGAATTATCTGGACCATTGATCGATCTTCATTGAAACCTATATAAACCCCCCTCATCCCCTTCATTATCTCTCTCTTCGATCACTTATTCTCAGGCATACTTAACAACGTTTTGAGCATACATCGCATCGATTGACCAATTTCACAATCTTTTGACATTGATCTTTTGAGCACACTACTTGCTTGTTGCAACCATGGTTTTGCAATATTATTGAGCAATCCACATTCATCCAAAGGGAACAATACAAATCTCGGTAAAATCTTTCATATTTCATTGATTTATTTGTAAAGGCTTTTATTTAGATTCATTCTCTTTATGTTATTGGGTTTTTGATTTGTTTATTTTATCATAGTTAATTTTTCTCATACACATTCTGGCACGCCCGGTGGGACCCACTAATCCCTCTTTTTCTTTGAGAAATTGATTTTTTTCTGAAGTTACAGTATGGAACAGCGCAAAAGACACAGAAATGTGCTTTTGGTAGTATCCTTAAGCACTACTGGAGGCACAGTACAGCGCCCTCAGGCAATACTGCGGTGCTTCTGGTAACACAGAGTGGTGCTTTTGGTAATACAAAACTACGCTTTTGGTAGTATCGTTAAGCGCTTTCAGCAAAATAGGTTTTTTGACTTTAGTTGGTGTTTTTGCAGGGTTTTATTCATATTACATATCTTTGATTTGTCTGACAAGATGTTGTATTTGTCTTTCATCTGTGTTTTGATACTTCCTAAGATGACTTATTTAGGGGTATTTTTGATATTTGAGTTAACCTATCTATTCGCGACACCTTTTTGAGTTTGATTGATTGTAGGATATAGATTTAGCAAATAGTACTTCTCAGAACATTAGATCAATCATGAAATCCTATCTGAACCTAGTTATTTTGACAAAATATAACCTTTTTTGGCTCTGAGATAGAACAGCGCTTTTGGTCATAGAGTACATCACTTCTGGTAGCATAGTACCATGCTTTAGGTTCTGATTCAGTGCTTCTGATAGCACAATGAGTCACTTTTGGTTTACATCACCACGCTTTTAGAAACACAGTGCGGCGCTATTGGTATCACAGTAAGTCGCGTTCAGTAAGACAGTAGCGCACTTTTGGTCAAATTGATTTATTTTTGCTAACTTGTGAGTTTTGTCAAACTAATTGACTTGTTACAGCTTCATATCACTCACACAGAGCAAAAAAGTTTTTCTAATATATTCATGCAGGACGAGCATTGAAGAAATCTTGATTTATCTCACTAAGTCTTAGAAACATATTGCCTTCTTAAGGGATAAATGAACAAATCATTTCGGTAATCTAAGTCTTAGGAACATACTGCTTTTCTTAAGGGACAATGGACATGTACGGGAAAACACCTCATTTTTCTAAGGGACAATGGACATAAATGCCAAAACACTTTAATTTCATAAGGGACAATTGACAAACTACAAAACGTGTGTGTGCCTAATTTAGTTGCACCTTATTTTTCTTATAACGGGACAATTGAACCTTTGTTTGACGTGCTTCCTCTTACATTTCAGTAATTCCTTTAGAAGGGCCTGCTTTTGGATTGTGTTTCATCCAAAAGGGATGACCCTAAGCGGAGTTTTCCTTTGAACTGCTATATAAGAGGGATAAGGTGAAAGCCAAGTCCTAATCGACGCCAGCCTTACCTTGTGGTGCCAAACTAAAAAGAGGTGTACTACCTCTTTGTGGAAACAATTTTCACATTGAGCGAAGTGTTTGATACTCTTAGTAGGATTGGTTAAAACTTTTAGTAGGATTGTCACATTTCTCGTAAGGCATTGGTCCCTCAAAGTTACTAAGAACCATTCTAGATAGAGACTACCTAATCTACCTCCGAACGTTGCAGTAATCATCAATGCAAGGGGAATCGATTTAAGCCCTTAAGATACTCACAATTGGCTCCCTTGAGAAGAGATAGTATTCCCTTGGCCATAAAGCTCTTGCGACCTACTTGAGCTTTCCAAGGGGAGGGTGAGATATCCCTACTTATCATCTCTCACAAAGATACAAAATATCTGACACCTTTATAGAATGATATTTTTATCGATGGAGTATTAAGCTGTGAGCTAATCTACTGTAATGAAACCTTGTCTCTAGGGATAAAAAGTGCTTGTTATTGATTGCAATTGTCTTATACCTGTGGAAACATTGGGCTTTTTTTGTAAGCCTCGAACATACACTATCTGTTGTGTCAGTCCTTTTTTGACCACTTGTTTGCTATGTTTTCTCTTGCCAAAAAATAAATCTAATCAGAACTATAACCAAATCTATCAAAATTGCCTTTAGAAACATCAGACACTACTTCAGCGCCTCTGGTATTACAGTAGCTCGCCCTTGGTGGTACAGTAGCTCACTTTTGGTCATAGTAGCTCACCTTTGGTATAGTAGTAACTCACCTCTGGTAGCTCAGTCCATCGCCTTTGGTATCACAGTAGCACGCTTTTGGTTGCATAGTCCTATGCCTCTAGTCAAACAGTATAGCGCCTTTGGTCCAATGAATTGTGCATTAGAGTTTGTCTTTTTTTTTTAAAACACCAAGCAGAATCCTAGCATTACCTTTTGTCCTAGTGTATTCCATGGTAACCACTAGGCTCTAGCAAACTATGAAGTCCAAGCAAGTTGTCCCTAGGAAGCGCAAATCGCCCCCTCACACACCACAATCAGGTCATCTCAACATTACTCCCAAGGTTACTCCTAGGACACCCATGGCAAAATCAACCAGCTCTCCGAACATGCCGCACCTTGACCAACCAAGCAATTCTCAAGAAGGTAGGGTCCCTTTGGTAAGTACACCTCACTATACCACTGGCATGCCTCCAGATTTTGTGCCACAAGGATATACTATTGATCAAGTCACTCCTCAAGAAAGTAGGGTCCCTTTGGTAAGCACACTTCACTATACCACTGGCATGCCTCTGAATTTTGTCCCCCAAGGTTATACTGCAGATCTAGCCCCACCTTAAGAAGAGCAACACTTTGAAATGGGTCAATCCTCTCAAGAAGATGGGCAAGATCTTGATGAATTCATATAAGATCCTAGAGCTGTAGCCACCTTTGACAAAATCCTTAGCGAGAACCAAGACCATTTCTTTTGCTTGCTTGCAGAACAAGGAGCCAAGTTACCTTAGGATTTTGATTTATCCACTCTCAAGGAGACAAACAACACCCTAAGTGCCATACAGGTGGTCCAAACCATGTCAACAGTGACCACGCCTTTACCCGAACAAGGCTCACAAGGGAAAACAATGGTACAATATAAGAATCCCCTTTTTCAAAACCTAACAGGAAAGAGGGCCATATCACCGCTTCTGACTCTTATGGAGATCTACAAAAATCAACAAGAAACTCTCCAACGTCAAGTGGAGCTAGCTAAGCAAGCCACCTTAGCTCGATCGAATATACAACAAACTCCTAAAGTGTCCACACCAATCGCAAGTGGAGTTTTGGTTACCCCATCGCAAATAGGTTTTCCACCCAATTACAATCCAAGGAACAACTATGTAGCCATGCAACATGGGTCTCAACACATACCACCTCCCATATCATCAAACCTTCATGTCTCTCAACCAATTAGAGTCATGTAATCCCCCTCACAAAATTCTTCTACACTCATCCCCAATCAACCATCACAAATCACATCTACCTACGTCCCTCCTCCACTAAGTTCATCCTCGCTAAATTTCTTTCACACATTGCCTAGCCACCCTTAACTTCCCCAACATCAAGTTTCCCAAAGCTATGTGCCACCATCGTAACCTAATCCAATGCACTTTATCTTTCCTCTACCCAATTCTTTTCTTCAACCATCACAAAGCCAACAGTCTTACCTAGCGCCACCTCTGCCTCTTCCAAATCAAAACATCCAATTTCAACCCAATCTCAATCCAACATACAATGCATATGACCCCAACCAATCTTACAACCCTTATAATACCAATGCTCATGGCTTACACTACAATCTTCCATATGGGCAGCAACAACCACTTCTCAGACAACAGGAGATGTTTCCAAACCCTCCCACAACAATGGAGCTAAAAATCATGGAAGTTCAACAATAGATATCTGATCTTACATTTGGCCACACCAAGAAAACCTTCTTTTGGAGGAAGTGTGTCCTTATCCTTTTGATTGGTCATTACCCATGATCCCTTTTCCTCAAAATTTCACTATTCCTAAGTTTGATAAATACAAAGGAAAAGGCGACCCAAAAGACCATCTTAGGGAATTCTATCTGGCTTGCTTCAAGGTTTCACATAACGACACATACCTTATGCATCTCTTTCCTCGCAGTCTTGGAGGTCAAGCAATAGAATGGTTCTCACACTTGCCTATGGGTATCAAGTCTTTTAATGAGCTAGCAGAGAAATTTGCCACCCATTTCTCCTACAACGTAAAGCATGAAATCTCCATGATTGATCTATACAATAACAAACAAAATAATGGAGAAACTTTCATTTCTTTCCTTCAACGATCGAGACAAATGGCTAGAAAATTCCCCTTCAAGATTCCTGAGAAATAGCTTGTTAGCATTTTTGTGCAGAACCTCAACCAAGAGTTAGGTTTCCATTTAAAAATTCTTAGTGCTACAACCTTCAATGAAATCACGTACAAGCGAATAAATATCGAAAAGGCCCTCATTGTGAAGGGTGTAGTCAAAATCTTCAAAGAAACAAAAGACAATGCTCCTCATCAACAATCGAGCGATAAACCCAAATATTGGAACAAAAACAAAAACGTAGTCAATGATGGGGTGGTCGATTCTAAACATGTCCAAACTTTGCAAACGCCGCTATAGATTTCCAAACCAAGTCAACAACAGCAACAACAAAGGCAACCTTATCAAAACCAATAGCAACGACAACAAGAGCGGCCTCAACAAGATTACCCTCCGCGGCATCGATTCACTCCCTTGGGAGAGCCCATCGAATCTATCCTACAAAAGATTTTACACAGAGGCCTCATCACCTTACTCGATGCTCCCTTGTATGGTGAACCTGTTTACAAAACTACACAGTATAGAGAAAATGAATACTGTGAATTCCATAGGAGAAAAGGGCACAAAACCGCATCATGCATGAAACTCAAGAACCTAATCCAAAATCTCATTGAAGGCAATCAAATATCTCTACAAGAAGATCCACCAGCTCAGCATGCAAACAAAGATCTCGATACGAACAAGGAACCATTCCCTCATCATTGTCCACCTCCTCCTCAGGATAGAGGTAAAGGTATCAATTATGCTTCCACTTCCTTTGATTCCATTGTAGGTCATTTTGAAGAGAGTCGAGTGTCTACCCTCACAATCAAAGGCAAATCTATGGATTGTGCTGTTACAACTTGTCATGGTCGTGTCACCATTCATGGTCCTACACCTAGTCTTCCGGCTCAATCTGATTATAATCTTTTCGAACATCTAGGGAAAATGCTAGCACATATCTCTATCTTGGACCTTCTATGGTCATCACTTGCACATAGAATAGTGCTAGAAAAAGCCCTCCAAGAGTCTTCGGTTCCTAACAACATAGCGGTCGCAGATTTCCAAGCTATAGTACGTAACATTGTTTCACCCTACAATGTGGTTTTCTCTGAGAAAGATCTCCCATCCCATGATCCATGTCACAATGATGCCCTTCATATTGAGGTTCTCATCCATAAGTGCAAAATCAAACGTATACTCATAGATGGTGGTGCTGGTCTCAACATCTATTCTTTAAAGTTACTTAAGCAATTGGGATACTCTGAGGATCATGTCAACACTGATCAAAGTATTACAATCAAGGGATATGATGATGTTGAACGCCATTCAGAAGGTATTATCCACTTGCCCATACAACTGGGTCCTGTCATGCATGAAACCAGGTGTCAAGTCCTTGATATTGAGCTACCTTACAATATTATCCTAGGCCACCCATGGATCCATGTAATGAAAGCTGTTCCCTCCACGTACCATCAATCTCTCAAGTTCCCATTCAATGATACGGAGATCACTATCCCAGGAGACCCCAATCCTTTTGAATTCTGTCGTATCTTGCAAGGCAGTTATAAGAATTTCAACCAAGTACCTAACAATGCAAAAGCCCTTGAATCCCCACTATATGTTGATCCTGCAACTCTGACTCAAGCCTCTACAAATGAACCTAATCCTATTCCTAAAATCAAAGCGCACATCCATGATATAGGCTTGGGAACTTATGATATCTCCAAATCGTGTTGTGTAGGGCGGATGCCTTTATCCCCTAAATCTTATGGCCAACTGCCCATTGCCAAAGTAACTAAAAAAGTAGCTATTCCTCCCCCAAAATTCCTAACCCAATTCCAACAGGGACGGTTATTGGAGGAAGAAACTATTGAGGACATTTCTTCTTGGCTCTATAAATAGAAAGAACCGGTCACAATACCAGTCAAGCAATATGGAAATGGCTTAAGGATAGTAAAAAACATGGGCTATAAAGGCAAAGGTGGCCTTGGGAAATAGAATCAAGGAACTATGGAACCCATTGTTGTGACAAAGAAACTAGACAAGAAGGGATTAGGATTTGGTAAGAAGGTACCGCGTGCCTTAGACATCGAGTATATCCTCGACAAGGTGGCCAAAACTTTTCCCACCAATTTGATTTCTACTGAGGATATCATCGATGACTCTTCCCTCCATATGACTAACCTATTTGCAGAATCCTCAATTTTTACGCTATCCTCCGTATCCTTAACCTCCACCACAAACACCTAGAATGTAACACTTGTCTAACCTGAACTTATCGATTGGGACCAACAAGGGTCCCCTATTATAGATGTATTTCAGAATGACGAAGCTTTAGCTGAGTTTATGGGACTTCGGGAAGGTATCCCTCTTGGCAATCATAAAGCAGGTTTTGTAATGGAACTAGAGCCAACATCTTATTTTGGTGAGAATGCCAAATCCTCCAGTCGTAAAAGTAAAAATAAAGAAACATCTCTAGGTGAAAACCACACTATGGCACCTCCTGATCATAAAATAGTAAAAACAAAGGACATATCCAAAGGTGAAAACCCAACTATGGCACCTAAGGATAGAGGATTTGACCTTCCCCTACCATCTAAGTATCAAGAGAAGTCAACTCTCCTAGTGGAAGATTCTACAGAGATAAACCTTGGCACAAAGAAAAATCTAAAGAGCACATTCCTGGTAGCATCATTATCAGAAATAGAGCACCAAAATCTTATCAAATTCTTCTTACAGATTCAACTTTGTGTGGACCTATGTTGATATGCCAGGGTTAGACCCTAAGCTAGTGGTTCACTATCTCACAGTTGATCCAAAAGTTAAACCAGTCAAGTAAAAGCTGAGAAAGATGCACCCACAGATAGCTCTCTTGGTAAAAGTGGAAATACAGAAGTTGTTAGATGCAAAGTTCATCTGACCTATTGATTATTCAGACTAGGTCTCAAACATTATACCTGTGTCTAAAGAAAATGGGCGCATCTGCATGTGTAATGATTTTAGAGATCTTAACAAAGCAAGTCCCAAAGATGAATTTCCACTACCAAACATTGATATTATAGTAGACTTGACTGCGGGTCACAAAATTCTTTCTCTCATGGATGGATTCTTAGGCTACAATTAGATAAGGATAGCAGAAGAAGATCAACATAAAACAACTTTTACTTGTCCTTGGGGTAACTATTGTTGGTGTATCATGTCATTTGGTCTAAAGAATGCAGGAGCAACCTATTAGAGAGCAATGACAGTGATATTCCATGACCTCTTTCATCATATCATGGAGGACTATGTTGATGACATACTAGCTAAATCTTCCAGAGCAGATCACATACAAGTTCTAGGATAGATCTTTGACAGGCTTGTGAAATACCAAGTAAGACTCAATCCAAAGAAGTGTGTCTTTGGTGTAACATCAGGGAAGCTATTGGGATACATTGTATCTCATAGAGGCATCGAAGTAGACCCCGCAAAAGTAAAAGCTATAGTGGAGATGCCTCCACCAAAGAACCTCAAAGCATTAAGGAGCCTTTAGGGAAGGTTGCAATCCATCAGGCATTTCATCTCATAGCTAGCAAATAAATGTCAACCATTTCAACACTTACTTCGAAAGGATGTCTCATTTTGATGGGACGATAAGTGTCAATCAGCATTTGATCAGCTTAAAGAGTATCTAGCTACACCTCCTATATTGGTTCCACCAGTTGTTGATAAACCCTTGATATTATACATCTCAACTACAACTTCAGCCTTAGGGGCCTTGCTAGCACAACATGATGAATCAAGAAAAGAGCATGTAATTTATTATATCAGTAGAACCTTGGTGGGATATGAGCTCAATTATTCACCAATGGAAAGGGCTTGTTTAGTAGTAGTGTTCGCTTCCCAAAAGCTGCGACATTACATGTTGAACCAACACACAAATCTTATAGCCAAAATTGATCCCTTGAAGTATCTACTAGCAAAAGCAACTCTTACAGGTAGACTAGCTAAATGGGTCATGATCCTTAGTGAGTTCAACATTGAGTATATAGATCGTAAAGCAATCAAAGGACAAGCCCTAGTAGATCAACTAGCAGAAGCACCCATGACTGATACACACCCTATGGTAGCAGACTTTCCGGATGAGAATCTATTCACTCTCTCTAACTCAATAATGTGGAAGTTATACTTTGATGGTTCCTACACACAGCATGGATCAAGGGCCGACATCTTATTCGTCACACCTCAAAATGACTATATTCCAAAGTCATATCGACTTGCATTCCCTTGCACCAACAACATTCCCGAGTATGAAGAACTCCTCATAGGTCTCAGTACAGCGGTTCAATGGGACATCACAAAATTACAAGTATATGGAGACTCACAGCTAGTCATTCGCCAAGTCACAGATGAGTACCAAACAAAAGATGAAAAGTTAGTCCCCTACAAGCAACTAGTGGATGCCTACAAACCACATTTTTCTAGCATTACATTTGAGAAAATTCCAAGAGAGCATAACAAAGCTACAGATTCTATGGCTTCTATAGGGTCATTAATTGAGATGCCTACAAATACACAGAAATGCAAATTCTTGATCGAGCAATTGCTGATACCAATCGTCGATGTTCCTGTTACTTAAATCATCTGTGAACTTGTTGGTCCCAATTCCCCATGGTATGAAGATATCTATGAATACCTTAAACACAATACCTTTCCCTTGACCTATCATCCACCCAATGCAAAACCTTTATCTGTTGATCCTCCTGTTACACCATTCTGGGTGATACATTATATCACTGAAGTCTCGATGGTATCCTCTTACGATGTCTTAATGTAGAAGAAGCCAAAGCTACCTTATGAGACATACACAAAGGTGTCTGTGGCGCACATTCTACCGGTCCTAATCTCGCTAAGAAGATACTGAGAATAGGTTATTACTGGCCTACAATAGAGAAAGATGCAACACGATTTTCTAAGAAGTGTCTACAATGCCAGTAGCATGGAGATTTGATTCACGCACCAGCTCATGAACTACAACCTGTGACTACTCCATGGCCTTTTTCTTAATGGGGTCTTGACCTTGTAGGAAAAATCCACCCATCCTCATCCAATGGTGATAAGTTCATCATTACTGCCACTGAGTACTTCACAAAGTGGGTTGAAGCCATTCCCATGACCTATATCATTGGTAAGCAAATACCCATGTTTATCCTTAACTACCTCATATGTTGGTATGGTATTCCCCAAGCCATTATCACTGATAATGGGAGACCATTCAAGAATCAATATGTCCATGCCTTATGCACACAATACAATATCCAACATCGCTTTTCAACTCCCTACTATCCGCAGAGTAACGGCCAAGCTAAGGCTTCCAACAAAACCATTCTCAAAATCTACAAGAAAATGGTCAATGAAGCTGGTCGTGATTGGCACTTGCAACTCAATCTTGCCCTATGGGCCTGGTGCACTAGTATCAGAACACCAACTAGTGCCACACCTTATTCCTTGGTCTATGGCTCTGAAGCCATCCTACCTATAGAGGTCAATATCCCATCCCTCAGAGTATCCATGTAGGACCTAATCGGCGGAGAGGAGTATCTCACTTCCAGATTAGCCGAGCTTGAACTACTAGGTGAGAGGCACCTTGCTGCACTTAATCAACTCCATGTCTATCAAAACTGCCTCTGACGTAATTACAACAAAAAGATCAAGGAAAGACGGTTTCAAGTTGGTGATCTTGTACTTAAAGAGAATCAGAGAAATCAAATAGATCAAGAAAAGAAGGGCAAGTTTGAGCCTGATTCGTTAGGTCCCTTTATTGTGACAATAGCATATGGATCAGGAGCTTATACTTTAGTTACACCTGATGGCATTCCTCTGGATGAGCCACTTAATAGTGTCCATCTCAAGAAGTTCTATGCCTGATCCCCAGAGTATTCCCAAAAAAAAACATTCATCCTATGGTGAAAACCTGGTAAACAGGCGCCTTGGATAAGTACCATAGTGAAAACTTGGCAAACAGGCGCTATGTGTAGAGTCAGCCTCCATCGTCTATCCAGTCCTGTTCATTCCATGTCCATTTCGCAACAAGATTTACCCATCCATCCATAATAAAACCATTGACTTTGTTTGCATTTCCATCTCCCTATCTAGTATAGCTTAGAAATTTGTTAGTGTCCATCATCGTCATCCCACGTCTTGATCTATGTCTATAGTTATCACTGTCTTGTCTTAGGTCAAATCTTTCTATGTATTCTTCGTCAGTCATCCATGCAAATTCCTCTACCGGAATGGGGGCATCTCTTTCCTTAACTTAGGTCTAGGAATGGATCCTTGTTCATGGTTCACAATGCACTCTTCAATCTTTCTCCTTTCCGCAGATAGCACCCTTTAATGGACACATCACTCCTACGATAAGGTTGTTATCTTCTCAACACATTTCCTCCATCATCACAACCACCAGAACTACATATTATCATCTTCTCAATCTTAAAACACCTTAATCCCATGGATATGGGTATGTAGGCAGTCTGGAATACAAAGGAAGTATCCAGTACTTAGCTACATAAGATCTTCCCCCTCACCACCTTGGCCCATCGCATCACTCTATCTAGAACTACATATTATCATTTTCATCTTTCATCGTAATGTGCCTTGATCCCGTGGATACAGGGTATGTAGGCTATCTGGAATATGAAGGATGTATCCAATACTCAGGCACACACGATCCATCATTCTCCACCCATTCCAATCCATTAACACTATCACCTTTCTGGTCTTCTATATTTCAAAATCCATTCACCTCAACTTGACTAACTCAAGCAGCAGGCTAGCACATCCTTTCAAAGCAAAAGTTCCTAGCAAACCTGAAGCAAAGCAGCTTCCTTCCAAAGTCATCTATTGTCCTGCATACAGATTGCCAACATCAGCTAAGTCTCGCTTAACCAAAGCCCTAGATCAACAAGCTTGTCTTCTGCGAAGTGTTCCATTGTCAAGACCAACACATGCATCTCCTGTGACATGTGGCATTTCTTGCAGTGAGACATTGTCTTTTTAGGTAGATAGCCCCCTTTAATGGACACAGAGTTCCTATGATAAAGCTGTTATCTTTCCTATCCAATCTATCCTGAGCAACCTCTTTGGCAAGAGAATATGTTGGCTGTATGTTTACTTTGTAAGTCAGTCAATTTGTGTTATGGTTTATCTTTTGTTCCGCTATCCATTGCCTATTCAAGGCTACCTTGATTTATCTATAATCTTGGTATTGTTGCGATGCAGTACGGATTGGGGGCATAGTCATTGCTTTTGTGTGCCATGTTTGAGGAATGATCTTTAGCATCTTTCTTAGCATCATATTTATCTTGTGTGCGTTACGACCTAGCATCTTACATATTAATAATTCTTCTTGCATTTACATGTATTGAAGTTTATTTTATGTTCAAGACTATGCCTCATTCACATATTCCAACAAGGTCATATTATGTCTAAAGGATCTAAGTTCAAACCACTTGCTTGCAGAGTCAACGTCCATGCACTCGGATATTACTGCACCTTGGTCTGTTATACCTTGGTGGAGAACTATCCACGTGCTATATAAAAAATAAGGATTGCTCTTTATATACAATTGTGAAACCAATGCAACAAGCTCATCATTCACCCATTCGTTCACACAACCCTTATATCATTTTCAAAACTATGATCAATCAACAGTCTCTATCTTCCGTCTCCTCCTTTTCTTCTCTTTGGTGCTATCTGCAAAACCCACATGTTAGATATCACTAGTCATAGCATCTCTATCATCATAATTATATATCATCATACCTCTATAAGCATCATGTATGCAATATACATTATCACATAAATCCATAATCCTACATACATATCATCGCATCCATGACATCAAGAAGTGCGTATACACAAAAGCATGAACAATAGTGAGCAGAATCAATCATCATATATCTCATGTAAAGGTCATCATAAAATACAAAATGTATGTGTCTACAACAATAGGCCATATGTATACATCAATATAGTACATCAAGGCTATCAAGAGCCTGTAAAATATACATCAAGATGCATGCAGGCATCTGTCCAAAATGATACAAACTGATACAATATACAAATATACATGCTCTAATGGGAAGAGTTGCCCTCTTGCTGTGGCCCCTATCTTCCACCTGTGCTCAGTGTAGGTCCCCCTGCTACTCCTCCTCCTCCCCCTGGTGGCACGAATAGTCCTCTCACTGAGGATAGTGACTACCCAATCCTGCGAGAGCCTGATGCTCTAGACCTGCTCCTATCTCTATAGCTCAGCTCTTGCTGTGCTGCTGGCACCGCCCCCGCGTAGAGTACCCTGTAGTATTCTGCCTCTCTGCCTGCTAATACTAACTCTCCCTGTACCCAGATGAGCTCACTATATAGGGTCCTCTAATCTGCACCCAGTGCATGGCGTGTCTCATCTCTCTCGTGTCTCACTCTATGAAGTGTGGCCTCTACTGTCAGCCATAGTTGTACCTCTGCGTCACTCTCCCTCATCATCTAGGCTATCTGCCCATCATCTGTTGTTGGTGTGACTGGCACCTATATCTATACCTGTACCAGTGCCTGTACCTATATCTGTAGTTGTGCCTGTGCATGTGCCAGGGCTGTCTGTGCTGCTACTGCTACCTGTGTCTACACCTGGGCTAAGGCCTCGGCCTATCTCACCTCAACCCTCATGGCATCCCTATCCCTCCTCAATCGTACCATCCAGAGCTCTAGTCGAGTCCTCCGGGCTGTCTCATCCTGTAGCAACCGCTCAGCCCTCTCCAAATCGGTCTCTATGGCTAGCTCCCCCTCCTCCGCCATCTCCACATCTGCCTGCTGGCTGTTGGCCTCTCCAACTGTCTGCTGTTTGGCCGCTCTAGCCTATCGTCTAATCCTGGCCTCTACACCTGGGACTAGTACCTCCCCCACTGCCCCTACCACACCTGGTGTAGTCAATCTCATCGGCCTATGTGTTTGCCAGTACCTGTCATACTCTAGAAGTGTACCTGGATCTGCCAGTCCTGTATCCCAATCCCATCTCACGGGGACAAGTCCCCGTACCTCTGCCAAAGTTGTAGCTACTGGAATCTCTGCATCCCAGTCCCCCATCTCCCGCCGTGTCCTGGAATGTGTCACCTCCCCCACTGGTAGCCCCTATCGTAACCCAAACTATCTAAGGACCCGCTCTGGCAGGTATCTCTCAATCATGTCTGTCCATCTCCCAAATAGATACCGAGCCTATTTGTAGTACACCAACTACTCATGCTTGTCCTCCCACTCCTCACATAGTAACCATGCCCTCCAAACAAATAGGTCCATCTCATCGATCTACCGCCTCTAGTGGCTAACAGATCCCAGCCTCCAATGTGTAATCACTCCCTCATATAGGAATGCATATAGCTCTCCCCTATCCTAATGGCGCTGTGTCATGGGTCAGATCACTAGGATATGCTCCCACACCCACACCTATAGAAGAGTCACCCCTGCTAAGAGACTCCTGCCTCTCTTGTACATGCAGTCGTGTATATCATGGTACAACTGTCCTAGTACACATGGGCCCCATGCATACTGAATGCCATGTGTAAACATCCCAGATAGTACAATACCCCAGCCAATCGATAATCCTCTAGATCTCTTGTCTAGGCAGGGGAAGCTGCCAATCAAGGAAGATACTATCCACCTGATCCTATCGCAGAGTCTCGGGACGTCTGCCCACCGAATCTCTTCGTCGTCTATCTGTAAGTCATCTGTGCAAAATACCTCTACCATGCCTGCTTCTCCCCATGCTGAGTCAAATTCCACTCTCTCTCCATCTATTTGAATCCTTAGGATGCGATACACATCCTCCAATGTCACCGTCACCTCCCTTATCAGAAAGTGAAACGAGCCAGTCTCACTACGGAACCTCTCCACCACTACTATCACTAGGGTGAGATTTGCTCTAATGTGAGTCAAATGTGCAACATGCCACAATCTTGCATGCTCTAGGAACACGTCCTCCTCCCACGTCAGTTGTACTACCTCATGGGCTATAGGGTGGTGCTGCTCTCTCGACATTAATGGTGGCATAATCCTCTACAATCAAGCAACCACTTGTCAGTTCTTTATATCATATCCCCCAACTCCTATCTGCTTCTATTCTATCCCATGAGCCCTCAGACCAACTCTCCCCTTTTCTAAACTAGGGTAGTCAACCCTTCGGTCAACCCTGCCTATCCCATTCCCCTATCTAAACAAAAGGCGCCTTGATTTCCTCAAGGGCGGTACACTGCGTTACAAGACACGCCTTCCTAACCCTACAAAGGCACTTTGTTTTCTGCACCAAACGTGACTTGTTTTTAACAAGGGTGCTTCCTTTCGCCTACAACCGCGTCACGCTATGCTACCAAACGTGACGCGTTTTACCTACTTCCCGGCCAACCACACTAACCTACTCCCCCATCCACGCTACACTGTGCCACCAAGAGTGCTGCGGGGTTTATACCAATTGCACTGCGACGCGGTGCACCAAAACCAAAAGCGCTTTGATTTTACCAAAAGCGTTGAACTACCCTACTAGAAGTGCTACGGCACTCCAAAAGCACCTTAACCGACTACCAATAGCACTAACCTAGCCTACAACACTTTTGGCTGACTAGACCCTAACCCTAAAACTTGACCAAAAATGACAAATTCAAGTGAGGTTTTCAAACACTTACCACTGCCGGAGCTCCTGCTGGGCTCTCGTATGTCCGCACTAACTCCGCCTTATGCCTATGCGCTGGAATCAGCATCTCTCCTTGTTGTCAGCTCCTTCCACTCAACTCTCTCACCCTAAGTTTGGAGGCTCTACTCTCTAAATTTAGAAGCTCCTAGTGTACAAAATGAGGATTGTGGTCCCCATGGGACCTATTTATAGCATCCCTCCCTCTTTCTTCTGTCTTCCCCCACCCTACTGCTTTTCCTTCTCACCCGCTCGTGCACTCCTCTAGTTGCGCATCCACCCAGTCCTTCTGTCACTTCCCTGTCTTTCCGCTTGAGGGGGCATACGCTGGGGCAACTAGCTACACTGGGGCATCAAAAATTGTATCATGTCTTCAACAATCATTTTCTTTGACGCAACGCTATAAACTACATTGCACCAAAGAGGGGCAAAATGTAGACACCCTAAAATGACCATGTCGTCGCACGACTTGCATTTCGTCATTTCTTCCTCATCGCCTACATTTCAATGTTAATTAAATAATCTAATTATTTAATTAATTTCACCAAATTCTTCTAAATCACATACTTTCGACATTAATTGAATAAATTCTCTTTATTTAATTAATTAAATCAAATTCCTCTACTATTCTTCCACAATTAAATAATTTTAATTATTTAATTAGATCATTATCCTCTTTCCAAATTTCAAGTCCATATTAATTAAATAAATCCCATTATTTAATTAATTCATCACAAATTCCCTCTTATCCAAACAATTAAATAATTCCCAATTATTTAATTAAATCACATTCATTCTTCTAAAATTTGAATAAATCAAATCAAATTTATTTAAATTCTCTCAATCTCCAAAAAATAAAATAAATCAAATATTTTATTTATTCTTCCAAATCATGCACAACAATTAAATAAATTTATTTATTTAATTTGCTTACTTATCCTCAAATTCTTCAAATATCTTTCAAATCTTCTAAAAATAAGTTTTCTTCTCCATGCACACAAAATTAAATAATTTATTATTTAATTTCTCTCAAATCATGCAAAAGCAAATCTTAAGTGGAGTTATCTATTCACTCAACCTTGTTTTTATCAATTTCTCTTAAATTAGAAAAAAGCTTTCTAATTTATGAAAAGCATGTCTTATCTTTAGAAAATAAAGTGTTTAACTCAAATAAAATAGCTTTTGTGTGACACTTGTCTTCTTATTCGTTGCATGTTTCTCAACTATTCTCCTTCGTTGATTCTTTTGAATTATCTAGACCATTGATTGATCTTCATTGAAACCTATATAAACCCCCCTCATCCCCTTCATTACCTCTCTCTTCGATCACTTATTCTCAGGCATACTTAACAGTGCTTTGAGCATACATCGCATCGATTGAGCAATTTCACAATCTTTTGACATTGATCTTTTGAGCACACTACTTGCTTGTTGCAACCATGGTTTTGCAATAGTATTAAGCAATCCGCATTCATCCAAAGGGAACAATACAAATTTCGGTAAAAGCTTTCATATTTCATTGATTTATTTGTAATGGCTTTTATTTAGATTCGTTCTCTTTATGTTATTGGGTTTTTGATTTGTTTAGTTTATCATAGTCAATTTTCCTCATACACAAGACTCCCACGGAAAGACAAAGTTGTTGTTGAAGCTTTGAGATCCATCGTTGAAGAATTTTGGAAAAGTAACACAAGGGTATCTCCTAATGCAAGAGATGTTGTGAGAAGGAGAATCAGTAGTTGAAACCGTAAGTGACATCCAAAGAATTTTTTGGATATGACTCAAACATACTTTTTTAGTAAATTTTTAGAGATGTATCCTCAAATTAAAATTTGTCAAAGATAGTTTGAAATGCTAAAACCTTTCTATGTCAAAATAAATCACACATGCACTACTTGTTGTTGTATATTACATATTTAATTTTCTAACCATTTTGATGTTTATTGGTCTATATGCTTAGATTTGTATACTAACAATGTTTTGCAGGATTGTGGCATACGTGCCCCACCAACTACTTCATGAGACTTCATATCAACAATTTTATGTGAAAGAGAGGAAGGTCAAATATTCTATAGGAAATTATGCTTAGATGGCACATGTCAATATTGCGGTGGCTTGCAACGTATGCCAATATGTCAACATATAGAAAACACACATGCAGTTGGAAATGAACTAGTAGAGTTCAGCAAGTATAAAATAGTGGCCTACAATAAAAAAGATGGTATAGAAGCAAAGAGGTGTGATTTGGTTATTCATAAGATTCTAGTGTATCAGTTTATGTCTACATTTTATGATAGTATAGTGTACGAGTATGCAAGGCATACCCATAGAGCTCGATAGTTGGACTTACAATTCAAGTTATGCAAGGGCACGTTTCCACTTGGTACCATCATTTTAGTTGTTGACTTTGCAGAGAACTACACACTACAACCACAGAATGAGGTGCAATCACAATATTAAAACTCTACGTAGGTCACTATATTTGTGCAAATAGCATTAATTCATGTAGAAGATAGTATAGAGGATGACATGAAGATCTTGAGGGAATATCATTTTTATATTAGTGATGATCGCACACATTCTACGGAGTTTATGCAAGGTTGCTTTTAGATGTTCTACCGTGATTTAGCCAGTAGGAACATATCATTTTGTCAGCATATCATATGGTTAGATAATTGTGCATCACAATTCAAGAACGCACAGATGTTCCTTTGGTTGAGCAGGATGTAAAAGGTGAATGGTGTTCAATATATGTGGAATTTTTGTGAGGCTGGGCATGGAAAGGGGGGGCATGATAGTGTAGAAGCATGTATCAAAAGAGCATTGGCACGAGAAGAGTTGAAGTACAAAGATAATGCAAAGTTGATAGATGTGAGATCTATTATCGAATGGTGTAACACTACAATGAGTCTAGGTAATGAAGGTAAGTCTACAATTTGTAGATATTTTTGGTTGGTTGATCATACTAACATTGCAAAATATGAGGACTATTGTACATTGACAGGATCAAGTGAGCTACACTCTTTTAGAAGCTCTAATGCAACTTCATGGACTATTTATACGCATCATATGGCATGCTTTTGTTCTTCATGTACAAATGAAGATTGGTATGATTTTGAGTCAAAGGAATGGGTTGATGATTGGTGTACATGAGGCCTATGCCTGATTAACCATTATTGACTACCGACAACACTACAAATGATAGAGATTGAATCATTAGTTGATTATGACCATGTTTCAAATCTAGTTCAATGAGGTATTATCAGCATTCTAATTTAATAAAATTTAATATGCCATCTTATTTTGTATTTTTTCTTGTATTGTTGACTATATTCATTGAACTAAATGCATGTATCAATGCAAGGCATGTTTATGCAGTTATTGCAACTAAAGACAATGAAGAAAGAATGGATTACTATTTGTGTTGTTTTGTTGAGGTAAAAAATAAATTAGATTCCCCTATTATAGATGGAGAGAACATCAAGTACCCTATAGGATTGGTGGTTGTTATTGGAACATGGCTTAGAAGGTACCCACTGAAGAAGTCTGATGTGTGGGTGTTTGAAAACTTTGAGCCACATAGGAAGATTCTTCATTATCCTAACCTTGTTGTGGCTTCAAACATTCATTTGATCAAATATGGGGGTAGACCATTGAACAAGACCTTGTGGAAGGTTTGTGAGTCTGAACACGAGGCAATACTCGACATAATAAAGAGTAGAGTAGACCCTAATGGTTCATTGGATTGAATTAGTGGAATGATAGAAAAGTATGTTATTTTCCTTTGCTATCCTGATTTCACCTTGTATATTTTAACTACTCATTTTAGCTAAATAGTGCAATTGCATTTGCATGCAACATTTTAGTATGATGGAGGTAGGCATAATCCTAATGAAGCTACCTTTGGAAGCAAAGTAAGGTAGGTTTTCATGATTATTTCATGATGATATGTCCTCTACTTTCTATTTCATAATGAGTTTTAATGATGTTACAAGTTCTAATTCATTTTAATGATGTTACTATTTCATAATGAGCATTAAAGAGTTTTAATGACAAACAATTGATAGCAGTAGTAATGGTAACCTCAATTGATGCCCTACAAGACATTGGATCAAGTGAGAACACCTTTATAGTATTGAATTTCCAACTACTAGAAAGGTATTAAATGACTGAATTTTTAGGATAGGCATCTCTTGGGGCCAAACGGATGGTGCCAACGCATCTGAGTGGGTGGTTAAATTCTATGGGGGATGTATTTTTAGTGGCAAAGCCTGATGGTCGTTCTTGGCTATATCGAACACAGATAATCTCTCAAGAGCCCCAAGAAAAAAATGTGACAAACTTTGCATCGACTATTCCATCAAATTGTGACACCTAGGAACATCTTCTTTGCATGTATAAGTGGATGTCAGGTCCACCTACAAACACCTACCTCAATTTTTGCTAATTCAATTTCATTTGCCTATGGTGGCAAGGAATGCATTCTTACAAAATGCTTCAGTTTCATGTACTGGAAAGGTGCTAGGAGTGACATTTTGCATTCCATAGGTCGTGGGGCTGAACAAACTTTTCCAACATGTTAGGGTGGGTGGGTAAATTCTAGGGGAGGTCTCGTTTCATGTGCCAAGCACCCCAATTGTTTGAGGTAGCAGGCTACCGACAAAGTCCCTTAAGATCCCTAAGATAGAAAAACTACCAAACTTTGACAGAGCGGTTCTCAAAATTTGTGGCAGTTGGGAACATTCTATTTAGACCTATAGGTACATGTGGGGTCTGTCCACAATAAACTCTCTCAGTTTTGGTCAGCTCCAGTTCATTTGACCATGCTGAAATCAAACGAATTCTTGCAAAATACTTCAGTTTCATGCAGTGGAAAGGTGCTAGGAGTGACATTTTGCATTCCATAGGTCGTGGGGCTGAATGGACTTTGCCAACGCATTAGGGTGGGTGGGTAAATGCTAGGGTAGGTCTCATTTCATGTGCCAAGTGCCCCAGTCGTTCAAGGCAATAGGCTATCGGCAAAGTCCCTTAAGATCCTAAAAGTAAAAATTGCCAAACTTTGATGGAGTAGTTATGGGAATTCATGGTAGTTGGGAATGTTTTGTTTGGACCTACAAGTGCATGTGGGGTCCATCCATAATAACCTCTGTTAGTTTTGGTCAACTCCAGTCCATTTAACCGTGCCAAAATTAAATGCATTCTTGCAAAATGCTTTAGTTTCATGCAACACAACCTTGCCAAATGCCTTCTTTTTTGATATGTTTGTCATGAGGCCGAACGGATTGCACCAACGCATTGGGGTGGGTGGGTAAATATTAGGGAAGGCCTCATTTCATGTGCCAAGCATCCCAATCGTTATGGCTTGCAAACTACCGACAAAGTGACTTCATCGGTAGCTTATAGCCTGGAACTATTGGGACCCTTGGCACACAAAACAAGACATCCCCTGGAATTTACCCACCCTCTCCGATGTGTTGGCAAAGTCTATTCAGCCCTATGAGCTATGGAATACAAAATGTCACTCCTAGCACGTTTCGAGTTTGCTAGTAGCTTGCAGCCTGGAACGACTAAGACACTTGGCACACGAAACAAGACCTCCCCTAGCATTTACCCACCCACCCCAATGCGTTAGTGAAGTCTGTTCAGCCCCATGACCTATGGAATGCAAAATGTCACTCCTAGCACCTTTCCACTATATGAAACTGAAGTATTTTACAAGAATGCGTTTGATTTCAGTATGGTCAAATGAAGTGGAGTTGACCAAAACTGAGAGAGGTTGTTGTGGATGGACCCCACATGCACCTGTAGGTCCAAACAAAACATTCCCAACTACCACAAATTTTGAGAACTGCTCTGTCAAAGTTTGGTAGTTTTTTCGTCTTAGGGATCTTAAGGGACTTTGCTGGTAGCCTGCTGCCCCGAATGATTGGGGTGCTTGGTATAAAAAATGAGATGTCCCTGGCATTTACCCGCCCACTCCAACACGTTGGTAAAGTTCGTTTGGTCCCACAACCTATGGAATGCAAAATGTCACTCCTAGCACCTTTCCACTCCATGAAACTAAAGCATTTTGCAATAATGTATTTTATTTTGGCACGATCAAATGAATTGGAGTTGACCGAAACCAAGAGAGGTTATTGTGGATGGACCCCACGTGCACTTGTAGGTCCAAACAAAACATTCCCAACTACCACAAATTATGAGAACTACTCTGTCAAAGTTTGGTAGTTTTTTCACCTTAGGGATCTTAAGGGACTTTGTTGGTAGCCTGCTACCCCGAACGATTGGGGTGCTTGGCACATGAAATGAGACCTCCTCTGGCATTTACCTGTTGCAAGTATGAGGTGAACCAGTGTTGTCATTGATGTCAACATACTCATATTGCATTGACAAGAAGGATTGGATGAGCAGTGTGCTGAGGATATTGAGAAAATTAGCCTCAGTCAGGAACAGTGAAGAACAGTGATAAGAAGAAGGCAAATGTATTGTATAGGATGCGAACCGGAGGATGCGGATTAAAGGGTTTATAGATATAAGTCTTGAGATGCTTCAGTTAAGATTTTAGAGGTCCGCATGAAGATCTGAAGGAGTTGTGGCTGTCGGTATAGAACCGGTTTCGAAAAGTGTTCAGAGGTGACAGAGGATCACAGAAAGGTCCGGTGAGCTCTGGATTTGTATAATCCTAATCTGCGGATTGGAAGGAGTGTTTGGGATGTCCTTGTGATGTGTCATCTCAAGTTATGTATGATTTTGAGGTCTAAAAGTGTCTTTTGCATTGTGACAGTGGCGACAGACTGTGTTCTTGAAGTTCCAGATGAGGAAGAGAAGAGATTCCAGTATGTAGAGAAAGTGCGGATGTACCTGGTCATCTAGGCAGGCTTGTGAAGGTTCTTGGATCATGATGAAGTTGTGTTGTTGGTCCGCATTGATGGTAGAGCCCAGAATTGAAGTTATTCTTCCGGATGAAGTTCTTGTTCCAACTAGCCGACTGGATGAGTTGTTCATCCTGCAAATGTTCTTATGATGGCCGACCGGATGTGTTATTCATCTTGTGGATATTCTTATGGTTGATTGTCGACTTAGATGATTGTTCCTAAGTCGATGTCTTGTATAAATAAAGGTTTGTGAGTTCATTTAGAAGTGTGGATTGTGTGGATGAGAGTGGTGTAGCAAAGAGAAGTGCGAAAGGCAGAGCAGGGATTTTTGGGCTTAAATGGAACTGATCTGGACATAGTAGAGATGTCATTCTCCAGTTCAAGATTGTGATTCTTATCACTCTGTAGATAGTGTGTCTCTTTGTAGGTAGTGGGCCTCTTTGTGAGCAGTGTGCTCAGGTAGTGAGCCCTAATTGGCAAGTGCCATTCTTTTTCTTATTCTTCTAATAGAGAATAATCCTTGGGTTAATCACCCCGTGGTTTTTCCCTTAACCGGGTTTTCCACGTCAAAATCTTGGTGTTCAATGTGTTGATGTTTTATCTGCTCTTATGTTTATGCATTATGCTTTCATGGATGATTAATTGATATACTGTTAACTAACAAAGAAGAATCAAGTATTTAAAAGAGTAGGTTTTTATACAACTGATTCACCCCCCCCTCTCAGTTGTATGCCCTAGATCTAACAATTGGTATCAAAGCCAAGTTCCTCTGAAAGGAGCTTAACCGCTTGAGGAGATCCAGGATGTCATCATACAAGAAGGATAGTCCGAAGTTCGACGGAACCAACTTTACCCTCTGGAAAGGTCGCATGAAATGTCACTTGGAATGTATGGGAAAAGCATACTTGGCCATGGTCTCAAAACCATATGTACCTCCACAAGGTTGTTCGACAACTCTGAATGAAATCACAGATGCTGAAAACAATCTGCGGACCAAGGAAGCTCTGCTAAGCACATTAAACGACTCAGATCTCTCAAATGTTATCGACCTACCAACTGCATATGAGATCCTGACTAAATCAGAACTTCTGTATGAAGGAGATGAGTTTGTCAAGAGTGCAAGGTTGCAAAGTATGAAAGGGAAATTTGAAAGATTGAAGATGAGAGATGATGAAAACATCACTACCTTTATGCCAAGAGTGAATGAGCTGGTATGTGGAATTAGAAATGCTGGTGGAACTCTGGATGAAAATGAGATTGTTTGCAAAATCCTCAGATCCCTTCCTGCTGCCTACAAAATCAAGGTTGCTGCCATTGATGAATTCAGAGCCCACACAACTGTCACAAGAAATCAATTGGTTGGCAAACTAGCTGCATTTGAAATGACTGAGTTTAGAGATGATCCTCCCAAGACTGAATCTGCTTTCAAAGCCAGTGCCTATGTGAAAGGCAAACAGAGACTTGATCCGAGTGAAAACTCTTCAAGGAAGATGTCATGGTATGATCAAGCAAGCAGAGACATGGAAGAAGAAGAAGTGGAAATAGCTCAACTTGAAGCCCTCATTGCAAAGAGACTACCAAGAGGATCTGGTAAGTATGAAGGAAAACTACCCTTTAAATGCTTCAACTGCAATAAGATTGGTCATTTTGCTTCAAGATGTCTAGAAAGATCTGCAAGGACTAATTCTAACAGACAAAGGTTTCAAAAGAACTGCTATTATGTTCATGAAGAAGATGACAATGAAGGAGTAATAGATGATGAATCAGAACTAGGAAGCAAATCCAGAAATGAATGGGTGTTTATTGCCATCAAGGAAGAAGATTCAATACTCTCTGAATCTGTCAATCAGAAGGTTGTGGAAAAAGCTTTGGCTGCTCAAGTGGAAGAAAAGGATGATTGGGTTATTGACAGTGGATGTTCTCACCATATGACTAGTGACAAGGATAAGTTCTTGGATTTGGAAAGGTATGAAGGAGGAATGGTAAAATTTGGTGACAGTTCTGTTGGCAGAATCAGAGGTAGGGGAACTATTTCCTTTGATGGAAAGAGCAAAACCGGTAATGTACTATATGTTGAAGGATTGAAGCACAATCTTCTCAGTGTTGGTTAGTTAGTAGACAAAGGCTATGATCTCTGGTTCAAGAATGGAAAATGCAAAATCTTTACAAGTTCTGGAACTGAAATTGCATCTCGTACTCAGACAAAAGGTAATATCTTTCATCTGGTTGGTTCAAATAAAAGTTGTCTGTTTGTTCAAATTGATCAAAGTTGGTTATGGCATAGAAGAATGTGTCATGTAAATTTTGATAACATCATCAAGATAAGCAATACTCAGGCTGTAAGAGATCTTCCAAAATTGATGAAACCTACAAATAATTTGTGCAAAGAATGTCAGCTAGGTAAACAGAGCAGAATCTCTTTCAAAAGCAAAGATCAGTCCTCTACTGGATTGTTGGAACTAGTACATACTGATCTCTGTGGTCCGACAAGAATCAAGAGTCTACAAGGTGATAGATATTTCATGTTGCTAATTGATGACCATTCCCGGATGATGTGGGTTACCTTCCTAAAGGAAAAATCAGAAGCCCTTGAGAAGTTCAAAATCTTCAAAGCTATGGTAGAGGATCAAACCGGATTGAAATTGAAGTGTCTAAGGTCTGATAGAGGTGGTGAATTTACATCTGGTGAGTTCATTGACTTTTGTGAGAAGTAGGGTATAAGAAGACAGTTGTCTGCTCCTAGGACTCCACAGCAGAATGGAGTAGTTGAGAGAAAGAACTAGACCATCCAGGAAGCTGCCAGGACAATGATGTTGGAAGCAAATGTTCCTCAAATGTTTTGGAAAGAAGCTATCAGCACTGCAGTCTACACTCTCAATCGAGTTCAAATTAGAAACAACACCGGTAAGACCCCTTATGAACTCTGGTTTGGCATCACTCCTACTGTGAAATATTTCAGAGTATTTAGTAGCAAGTGTTATATTAAAAGAGATGAAGATCTAGGAAAGTTTGATGCTAGAAGTGATGAAGGAATTTTCTTGGGTTACTCCACTCAAAGCAAAGCATACCGGTGCTACAATAAGAGATTGAGGAAGATGATAGAAAGCACTAATGTGAAAGTTGATGAAGGAATTAAGAAGCCCTCAAGGTTTTATGAGTTTGATGAGGATGACCAAGATGGTGTTCAAATTCAAGGAGCTCAATCCTCTCCGGTAAGTCAGAATCAGCCTGATCCGATAAATCAGGAAGAAGAAATAGGTCTGAATGAGCCTGATCAAGAAGCAGTAGTACAGAATGCTCCCAAAATTCCAAGGTATGTAATACAGAACCATTCTGAAGATCAGATCATAGGTGATAGAAACAAAGGTGTGCAAACTAGAAGGAATGTTGCTCAAAATCAGGATGAATGTTGTCTGATTTCAAAGATTGAACCCAAAACAATAGATGAAGCTTGCAATGATGAAAACTGGACCAAAGCAATGGAAGATGAATTGATGCAAATTGAGAGAAATCATACTTGGGATCTTGTTCCTAGACCTAGAGATAGGAATGTGATTGGAACCAAATGGGTTTTCAGGAACAAACTGAATGAAGCTGGTGAAGTAATCAGAAACAAAGCTAGATTGGTCTGCAAAGGCTACTCTCAAATAGAAGGAATTGATTTTGAAGAAACCTTTGCTTCGGTGGCAAGAATTGAAGCAGTCAGATTACTCCTAGCATTTGCTGCCTTCAAAGACTTCAAGGTATATCAGATGGATGTCAAGTCTGCCTTCCTAAATGGTGATCTGGAAGAAGAAGTTTACATTGAACAACCGGATGGATTTCAATTGTCTGATAATGATGTTATGGTCTGCAAGTTGAAGAAAGCCTTGTATGGATTAAAGCAAGCCCCAAGAGCATGGTATGGAAGGTTGGATAAGCATCTTGTACAGATTGGATTCAACAAAGGTACTGCTTACAGCAACTTATATTTCAAAATTGATCATGAAAATATTTTGATTGTTGAAGTGTTTGTGGATGATATCATTTTTGGAGGAAGAGATAGTATGTGCAAAACTTTTGCAAATCAGATGAAAAGTGAGTTTGAAATGTCTATGCTTGGTGAAATGAATTTCTTCTTGGGTCTGCAAATTACTCAAACAAAGAAAGGGATCTTTATTTCTCAGACCAAATATGTGAAAGAATTGTTGAGGAAATTTGGTATGGAAGATTCAAAGCCAATGAACACTCCCATGGCAACCGGATGTAAGTTGAGCAAAGATGATGACTCTCCAAAGGTAGATCAGACAAAGTATAGATCAATGATTGGCGGATTGTTGTATCTCACTCAAACCAGACCAGATATAATGCAGGTTGTTGGTCTTGTGGCAAGATTTCAGGCTGATCCTAAAGAATCTCATGTTATGGCAATCAAAAGAATTTTTAGGTACTTGAAAGGAACAACTGAGTATGGTCTATGGTACCCTAGAGATCTGGATTTCTCTCTTCATGCTTACATAGATGCAGATTGGGCAGGAGATGTGGATGACCGGAAGAGCACCAATGGTGGAGCATTCTTTCTGGGGAAGAGATTGGTTTCTTGGCTAAGCAAGAAACAAAATGCAATATCTCTGTCTACAACTGAAGCAGAATATATTGCAGCAGCAGGCAGTTGCACTCAAATCTTATGGATGAAGCAGATGCTAAGAGACATTAAAGTTGAATATGAGGAGCCTATCACAATTTTCTGTGATAATTCAAGGGCAATTAATATTTCTAAGAATCTGGTATTGCACTCTAAGACTAAGCACATATCTATCAAGTTTCACTTTTTGAGAGAACAAGTGAACAAGGAAGAAGTCAGGTTGGAGTATGTTCCTTCCAAGGATTAGATTGCAGATATTTTTACTAAACCTCTTCCCAAGGATTCTTTTGAATATCTCCGGGAGAAGTTAGGGGTCATGGCCCCTCCGGTAATGAACTAAGATGCACTGATGTGCATCAGTCCGGTGGATATCACAGTCATATCTTGAGATCCAGATTGATGATGGGGAGCTGCTACTAAGGGGGAGCAGTTGGTATGACTCTGATGTGTTAAAATTACAAGTATGAGCCCTTTGCCATTGATGTCAAAGGGGGAGAGAAGACATGTGAAAAACAAGTAGCTGATGATCAAAGGGGGAGCAGTAAATGAGGAGAAGACATGTTGCTGATAGGGGGAGCTGTGACAGAAAGGAGAAGTTCTTGTCTTGATGGTTTTTCACATCATATGTTGCCATCAATGACAAAGGGGGAGATTGTTGCAAGTATGAGGTGAACCAGTGTTGTCATTGATGTCAACATACTCATATTGCATTGACAAGAAGGATTGGATGAGCAATGTGCTGAGGATATTGAGAAAATTAGCCTCAATCAGGAACAGTGAAGAATAGTGATAAGAAGAAGGCAAATGTATTGTATAGGATGCGAACCAGAGGATGCGGATTAAAGGGTTTATAGATATGAGTCTTGAGATGCTTCAGTTAAGATTTCAGAGGTCCGCATGAAGATCTGAAGGAGTTGTGGCTGTCGGCATAGAACCGGTTTCGGCAAGTGTTCAGAGGTGATAGAGGATCACAGAAAGGTCCGGTGAGCTCCGGATTTGTATAATCCTAATCTGCGGATTGGAAGGAGTGTTTGGGATGTCCTTGTGATGTGTCATCTCAAGTTATGTATGATTTTGAGGTCTGAAAGTGTCTTTTGCATTGTGACAGTGGCGACAGACTGTGTTCTTGAAGTTCCAGATGAGGAAGAGAAGAGATTCCAGTATGTAGAGAAAGTGCGGATGTACCTGGTCATCTAGGTAGGCTTGTGAAGGTTCTTGGATCATGATGAAGTTGTGTTGTTGGTCCACATTGATGGTAGAGCCCAGAATTGAAGTTATTCTTCCGGATGAAGTTCTTGTTCTGACTAGCCGACCGGATGAGTTGTTCATCCTGCGAATGTTCTTATGATGGCTGACCGGATGTGTTATTCATCTTGCGGATATTCTTATGGTTGATTGCTAACTTAGATGATTGTTCCTAAGTCGATGTCTTGTATAAATAAAGGTTTGTGAGTTCATTTAGAAGTGTGGATTGTGTGGATGAGAGTGGTGTAGCAAAGAGAAGTGCGAAAGGCAGAGCAGGGATTTTTGGGCTTAAATGGAATTGATCTGGACATAGTAGAGATGCCATTCTCCAGTTTAAGATTGTGATTCTTATCACTCTGTAGATAGTGTGACTCCTTGTAGGCAGTGGGCCTCTTTGTGAGCAGTGTGCTCGGGCAGTGAGCCCTAATTGGTAAGTGCCATTCTTTTTCTTATTCTTCTAACAGAGAATAATCCTTGGGTTAATCACCCCGTGGTTTTTCCCTTAATCGGGTTTTCCACGTCAAAATCTTGGTGTTCAATGTGTTGATGTTTTATCTGCTCTTGTGTTTATGCATTATGCTTTCATGGATGATTAATTGATATACTGTTAACTAACAAAGAAGAATCAAGTATTTAAAAGAGCAAGTTTTTATACAACTGATTCACCCCCCCTCTCAGTTGTATGCCCTAGATCTAACATTACCTACTCACCCCGATGCGTTGGTAAAGTCTGTTCAGTCCCACAACCTATGGAATGCAAAATGTCACTCCTAGCACCTTTCCACTGCATGAAATTGAAGCATTTTGCAAGAATGTGTTTGATTTCAACACAGTCAAATGGACTGGAGTTGACCAAAACTAAGAGAGGTTTTTGTGGATGGACCCCACATGCACCTGTAGGTCTAAACAGAATGTTCCCATATACCATGAATTCTAGGAACTACTTCGTCAAAGTTTGGCAATTTTTGCGTCTTAGGGATCTTAAGGGACTTTGTCGGTAGCCTACTACCCCAAATGATTGGGGTGCTTGGCACACAAAACGAGACCTCCCCTAACATTTACCTGCCCACCCCATCATGTTGGCAAAGTTCGTTCGGCCCCACGACCTATGGAATGCAAAATGTCACTCCTAGCCCTAAGGATTCAATCAAGTAGTCCTTAGGTTGATATGATCATTCTAAGCTTGACATATGACTGCTACCATTTGCATATAACTGTACATTTATAAAATGAGTGTTCTAATATCTTTATAACAACCTTCTTTGTTATGTTGGGACAACACTATCCTAATATGTGTTGACAATGCTAAAATGTGAATAATGGTATGATGATTAGTAAATACTCTTAAGATCTTGATGACTATCCTAGCAATCATATGACTAGTTTTTTAATTACTAGATCCCCCTAAATGGAAGCTTTCCTCATCAAACCGATATATGGTTGTCCATATATTGCATGCTAATTCATGATTGCATGCTTGTCCGTAAGTGTATTGTGTCATAGTTGGTCTATTGGTCTTGCTAGGGTTGTCTTTATGTGGGAATGACATGATTGACTTGATGGGGTTGTCTTCCCTTCTTAATTTAGGATTTCTACTCTCTGATTACCAACACAACTGTCTCTTCATTATGAAAGTCCTCTTCTACACTCCCTACTTGTAATCTTCGCATTTGTAACGCTAGAGTATAAGTATCCTCTAGGAAGACAATAATGCCTTTGATACATGATAATCAACCTAGGGTTGTCTTTGATCTTTGTATGACAAACACCTAATTAATTCTAGCTACTTGTAGTACCTCTAAGCATCTCCAATAATATCACCAAGTTCATGACTAGTTTATGCATACATTGCCACCGATGGAGGACACGTTTCAATGCCTAAAACCTTAATCTATGCCTACACATGTGTGAACAACATTCAGAGATGTATGTTATTCATTCTACCTGACTAGAGCCCATATTTCATAAGGTTTTTTGGGCAAAATAAAAAGAGATAATGGAATGATCCATTATTGTATTGACTGTGATTGCCATGATTAGAGGTCAAAATACATTGCATTTACATAATTTCATGCCATTTACATGGTGATTAACCTATTTATGTGATTAACCCTAGTGTCCATGATAGATCAATGATAGCTCAATGATAGATCAATGATAGATCAAATAGATAATGGTGAATAAGGGATAGATCAATGATAGCTCAAATAGATAAGGGTAGGTAGCATGATGTCTCCCAATATGGACATAGGATCAAAGAATGATATAAACAATAAGGATCAATACTAAACTCTCAAAATAAGATAAAAAAGTGTTGGATGATAACATGTATACTCTATAAAGTACATAATAAAAGATGAGATTATAAGACAAGGTATAGTAATATGAGATCATGATATTTAAGATATACTAATGTAATATCATAAGGCATGGTATATAAGATATAAAAATGTAGGATCAATGATGTAAATTCTCTAAAATAGAAAAATATGTCAATATCTGATTATAAATGCTCATAATAGCTAGGTAGAAACAATGATAAGAGATGGGCCATAGAAAAGATGCTTAATATAATGAAAAACCATGAATGTTCTAAGAAGCTAGAACCTTACTCAATGCATGTGAGAGGAGAATCATTATAAAATACAAGAATGCCATTAGTAGGAGGTAAAATTATGTCATCAATGCATGTCCTACAAGGTGCATCACAAGGTCTAGATCATTAGTATATATGTACTCACCACTATCCATATGATCATCATTACGATTACTATGAAAAATAGAATATGAAGAAGAATAAACAATATCAAATCACAATGAACTATTTCATCATCTATAGGTATATCATGCAAAGAAGGTGTGATGGGTGAGTGATATTTTAGTGTATTTTGAGATGTCTTGTGTTGGGTGAGTGATATATGCAAGGGGAGTGTTTATACATGTTATATATGTCCACTTATACCTTGCTTATCAATATTAGGGCCTGCTCAATCCATTTGGTCTTTGTTGTTACGAAACATTCCCTAAAATAGGCCTAATTTGACTGTAACAGTCCAAGTTTTATCTATTCCATACAAAACAAGCCTACCTAAGTTTTACATATGTATAATAAATGCAAAAAGGGTATCCAAATCAAGTCTTGGATCTCAATTATCAGGTGTATTAAGGTAGTTATTACATAAAAGGTTGCTGAGAAGGGCTACAAGCTCTTAGACCACTTACAACGCAAGTACATGTTATACTGATCACAGAGCTCTGCCCATGCATGGATAAGGTTGGTATAGTGAATTTCTATAAGTCTTCCAATCAAGATTTGGTTTTGTTCTAGACCTAGAGTGAAGCTAGTGTGAGCTAGTGGGAGATTGAATTGCTTAATTCATTGCATGAACATATCAAGTTGAGATCATATATTCTATTGCATGATTCTAGAAAAGATATATGTCATATTAAAGGACCATGAAGGTTAGAATTCATGTGAATACTAAAGGCATTATATGTTGTGAGCAAGTGCTCAAGGTAAAGATCCAAATTGATGTGAGTATGGTTGAGCTAGGATGGCATCAAAAGCATAAAGGATATAGCAATTTTGTCAAAAGTTGTCATTGCAACTACCCTGCAAGACATGTATGCAAAGTGTGTAAGCATAGAAATGACACATGGACTGTTTGATACAACACCACAAAGAGATGTCCTCTCATGGGATGCCATGATTGCAAGATATGCAAAAATGGATTTGTTGAAAAGATTTTTAGAAACTTTCAAGTAAATGCAATTGGCACATGTATAGCCAAATTTCTCAACCTTTGCTAGGGTCCTCCCTATCTGTACTCTGAAATAGAATGTTTGGAACAGTGTATGGATAGCCATCAAAGCATAAAGGATATAGGAAATTTGTCACATGTTGTAATTGCAGCTGCCCTTGTAGACATGTATGCAAAGTGTGGAAGCATAGACAAGGCACGTGAACTATTTGGCATGATGCCTCAAAGAAATGTTGCCTCATGGAATGAAATGATTGTAAGATATGAACAAATGGATTTTGGATAAGGCTTTAGAAACTTTCAAGCAAATGCAATTGGCGGGTGTAAATCCAAATTCCAAAACCTTCAAAATGGTATCTTTGGAACACAGTATAGACAATCATCAAAGCATAAAGGATATAGCAGTTTTGTCAAAAGTTGTAGTTGCAACTACCCTGCGAGACATGTATACAAAGTGTGGAAGCATAGATAAGGCACGTGGATTGTTTGATAATATAACACCACAAAGAGATGTCCTCTCATAGGATATGATGATTGTAAGATATGCAAAAAATGGATTTGTTGAAAAGACTTTAGAAACTTTCAAGTAAATACAATTGGCACATGTAAAGCCAAATTTGACAACCTTTGCCAGCATCCTCCCTATCTATACACCAAAATAGAATGTTTGGAACATCGTATGGACAACCATCAAAGCATAAAGGATATAGGAAATTTTTCACATGATGTAATTGCAGCTGCCCTCGTAGACATGTATGCAAAGTGTGGAAGCATAGACAAGGCACGTGAACTGTTTGGCATGATGCCCCAAATAAATGTTGCTTTATTGAATGCAATGATTGCAAGATATGAATAAAATAGATTTTTTGATAAGGATTTAGAAACTTTCGAGCAAATGCGATTGGTAGGTGTAAAACAAAATTCCACAACCTTGGCTAGTATCCTCCTTGCCTCTACCAAAATGGACATCCATCAAAGTATAAAACATATGGGAATTTTGTTAGATGTTGTAGGTGCAACTGCCCTCAAAGACATGTATGCAAAGTGTGGAATCATAGACAAGGCATGTGAACTATTTGGCATGATGCCTCAAAGAAATGTCACCTCATGGAATGTAATGATTGCAAGATATGAAGATTTAATGGATTTTTTGATAAACCTTTAGAAAGTTTCAAGAAAATGCAATTGGTAAGTGTAAAGCCAAATTCCAAAAACCTTAGAAGTGGTATCTTTGGAACACAGTATAGATATCCATCAAAGCATAAAGGATATAGGAATTTTGTCAAATGTTGTAGTTGTAAGTACCCTGCAAGACATGTATGTAAAGTGTGGAAGCATATACAATGAACATGAACTATTTGACATGATGCCTCAATGAAATGTTGTCTCATGGAATGCAATGATTGCAAGATATGCAAGAAATGGATTTTTCATAAGGATTTAAAAAATCTCAAGCAAATGCACAAAAGTAAATTTCAACCAAACGCAAATTTTGGCATTTCTAAAACCAAATTGCACAACCTTATCCAACTTCCTCCTTGCCTATGCTAGAATGGGATCTAGGGAACATGGTGTGGACAACTATCAAAGCATAAATGATATAGGAATTTTGTCACATGTATTGTATTTGTAGCTGCCCTTGTAGATATGTATGGAAAGTGTGGAAGCATAGACAAGGTGTGTGAACTGTTTGAAATGATGCCTCAAAGAAATGCACAATTCCACATAATGTAATGATTGCAAGATATGCACAAAATGGATTATTTGAAAATGATTTATAAACTTTCAAGCAAATGCAGTTGGCATGTGTAAAACCAAATTCCTATAACAATAATTGATCATCATATTAAATATTTAATATAAACTGTCATATACATAATGACATGAACATAGCATCTAGTTTACATACAAAGCCATATAGGAATACATACAAAAATATACATTGGTAACATACAAAAGTATGTAGACAAAGCCATCTAGGAATACGAAAAATGTCCCAAAAACTAGTTTCCTATGTACTTTTATGAATTAATTGGTGGCCCTTGCTTGGCCATGAAGATGGAGAGCCAATTCGTGACTCATCCTCTCTCTGTCATCGAGTAGACCTCTTCAACAGAAGTTCATCCAGATCCACCTATTAATACAATCAAATAATATGCACATTACTATAGAAAATGTACATGAAATATATAACATCACATATGTAATCGATCACTTACCGCCATCTAATGATCACTCTCCATCATCTTGTCTCAAGCTTCTTTGTCCGTAGTTGGATAGGTTGGAGTTGTGACCTCTTGTGAGAAGCATCAAGAAGCAAAATTGACTATTAAACATAAATATTATTTATTTACATCAAATGATATGAGATAAAATAAGAAATACAAAATTATGACATTTTCATATTGGCTCATACATTGCTCAAAGGATTTGAAGACATCATGGCTGCAACAATGCCTATCTGTACTGACTCATGAAGATGAGGAGTCTCTCCATTCATCATCTAAAAATTAATTTCAAGATTATTCAACCAAAATATATACATAACATTATTTTAAAAATGCATAATGATTAGAAATGGTTAAATTTACCTCCATAAAAGTGGTGGATTTGCATTCAGGGGACCAAGGAAATTGTGGAGATGTCGGCGACTATTGAAATCATCAAATTGTCACAAAATAATATTACCATTGACAAATCTACAATAATTACATACCTGCTGACTTGACCTCATCTCATAACCCACCAATGGATGGCTAATGGAGATAGGATGAAGACTCTGACCATGGAATTTTATTGTACAGACAATTACATAGATTATTTTTGACTTATAATATAGATAGTCATATAAAATTAATTACAAATTTCAAATAAAAATATATTAAATCAAGATGAAACTTGTAAAAAATTACCAAAGAGTCAAAACCAAATGTGGTTTGTAATATATCATCGATAAGAACAATCTGATCCAATATGGATGTCTCCATCATTGGATGCTTCTCCTACATCGCAACATCTTGCCGAGGGTCCTACCGTGAGTCCTGCGTCCCATAATCACACATGTTCCTACATGAATTGCACAAATGTGGGGACAAATGATGCCTACTGCTCTCACCCTCATCGGCCTGGGTAAGATCATCGGCATGCTATGATAGAGATTGGGTGAGAGTAGTAATGAATGTAATGTCTCCACCTCAACACTCTCCTTTAAAGTCGAAGGGAGTGACCTATGTTTTGGCCTCAATAGGGGTATAGGCACATGGTTTTGATCTCACTAAGCCACCTCTCTATCTTGGGTAGAGCCACCACCTCTACCTTGGAACTCATGAATGTCAGAATAATTGGGAATCTTCTTGAGGACAAACTCGCAATGGAGTTTCCTCAAGAAATATTGTGGCACCTCATCATTATTGCATGGGTGCTCATCGAAGACATTGTACCATCTATCCCAAAAGTTTTGGGATATTTTTTCATTCCTACACCAATGAATAGGAAACCGTTTGCAAGTTTTTTCTAATCTTTAGCCAGTTTTGGGATTAATAAAGTGTGCACATAATTGAGATTTTGTAATTTTTTCATTCTTCACTTGTTCATATGACAACTTGTTGACATAGTATTGTCGACACCTCTCCCTATAGTCTTAAAATTTGGTGATTTGTTTTGTCATTAAATTGGTGTGGGAAACAATATCCTCTAGTGACTTCGCAAGAGCCCTCCTATGATTAGCACTTACACTTGGATTGTTTATCATTTGAATAAGAGTTTGAAGATGTTTCTTATTTTCTTCTATTATCTGTAGGTAGTTTTCTTGACTATCCCTTACATTGTGAGGAAGTGAAGGTGGGTTTTGAGGGTTTAGAGGGTTTTGGGGGTTATTTTGACCCTCCTCAGCTAGATTTGGGTTTTATCTTGCCTCATTAACTATAAATGCAAATAAAAAACTAATTAAACATTGCAAAAGTTAAAAATTCTTCTCAAACTAACAAAAATTAAACAAACCCTATCTTCTTCAGCTGCTAGGCCCTCCAAATTTGCTCCACGACGTCTTTGGTAGTGAGGTGGCATCGTGAAAGTGTTGATTTTTCCCTTACACTTGCTTGGAGAGACTTTCCTTGAACGCGTTCACGCTTTGAAGATTGTTTTTTCACATACAAACTCGTTTGGCTGTAGGTGAATGGGAGAAAATGAAGTTTTTTTTACTTTTAAAGCAAGTCAAAATGTGAGCGTATTATAACACGAGTGCATTATAATGCACTCGTGTTTTGGCTTGTTTTGGACCAAAAAGTCCCATGGTAGTGACTTTTTGGTCCCCTATCTTTGTGCATACACCCAAAACTCACCTTGATTAATGCTTTGAATACAAAGGTGGGAGTTGATCTAGAAAAAGGAGAAATTCAAATAGAAGGGACTAACATGTGTAATCTTCTAGATGGGGGAGCATGATCCGATCATGGGGAGGAAGAAGTTAGGGTCTTTAGGATGGAAGAGGAAGATTCAAAGGAAACTTCCTTTTCTTTGAAGGAGGAGGTCGGGGAAATGTATGTAAGAACTATCTCCTAGATGAAGACTAAAATGAAAAAGCCTAATCTAGGGGAGAAGGGCAAAAGAGGAAGAAAATCAAAAAAATTCCAGTTCGAGTTGGCAAGTAGTGCCAAAGGACAAAGAAAGCTGAGATCAAGGAAGGGATTCTCCCTTCCTGAGGAGCAATGATGCTCATAACATGGAACATTAGGGGCTTGGATACCCCTAACAAGAGGCATGTACTCAAGTGCCAACTAGATTTGAGCAAACCAAACTTAGCATTGTTGCAAGAAACAAAACTTTTAGAAATTGAATCAAAGGGGCTCTTGAGAAGATGGAAGCAATGGAAGGGTCTCTTTGTCCCTTCTAGAGGGGCATCTGGGGGCTTAGGAATTGTGTGGAACCCCTATAGCGTGGATGTGGAGGTAGTTGAACACTCAGATCACTGGCAAATTTGTAGATGTATATAAATGATAGATTGAGGAAGTTTTATTATAATGAATATTTATTGCCCAACTAAATTAGATTAGAAAAGAATAGTTTGGAATCATATAACTATGACCATTTAGGTTGTGAGGGATGAAAATTAATTTTTGGTGGGGGCTTCAATGCTACAAAGGATGGTAGTGAGAAGAGGGGCGGAAGTTCTCTTCAAACTCAAGTGTGAAAAGACTTACAAGACTTCATTAATGACAACTTTCTGCTATGACTAGAAATGGTACCTATACATGGACAAATAGGCAATAAGGGCTTACAAACATTGCAGAGTGCCTAGACCAATTCCTAATTGGGGGAAATTGGGATTTGGTTTTTGAATCCCTTATTCTACCTATTTTAGCCTCCGAACATTACCTAGTGCAATTCAAGTTTGATAAGGATGCGAGACATCATGACTGCTCCTTTAAGTTTGAAAAGATGCACAGTTGAGGGATCTAGTAATTGGAGATAGACTCAAAGAGTGGTGGTCTCAAGCCCCAAGGGTGTTGGGATCAAGGCTCTTGAAGATGTGGAAAAAGTTGGGTTTTGTAAAACTTAAGCTCAAAGGCTAGAATAAGATCCATTTTAAGGATATTTTTGAGGAGAAAGTGATAGAGGAAAAGGAATTGGAAGATCTAAATGAAAAAAACCATTCCTTGCCTAAGGAGAGTTTTCATAGATAGAATGAGCTAAAACAACATCATGAGGAATTACTGGCATGGGAGGAAATCTACTGGCAGTAGAAATCTAGGGAGATTTGGCTTAAGAAAGAGGATAGGAATACCAAGTTCTTCCACAATTCAACCAAGGTAAAGAGGAGCATTAATAGAATCTCATCTGTTAAGGATGGGGAGGGCACAATGGTGACTAATCTAGAGGTGATATGGAAGGTGAAGTTAGCTACTTTAGAGACCTATTAAACAAAACATATAATACAAATGATTTGATTAGGGGAGAAGTTCTGAGGAGAATTCCTTGCTTGATAGACCAAGAAAGAAATGAAGATTTAAACAAACCCTTCATAGAGGAAGAAGTTAGAGTGGTTACTTTTTGAACAACTAGCCCCTGACAAAGCTCCAGGACTAGATGGTTTCCTATCTTTTTTCTTCCAACATTTTTGGGGTATCATAGGGGAAGACATGGTGGAGTTTGTTGAGGAGGCCAAGAGAAAGAGTACAATTCTGAAAACAATTAACACCACTTTCATTGTGCTAATCCTAAAGAGGAATGTATCTGAAACTATGGATGACTATAGGCTTATCTCCCTTTGTAACATAATGCATAAAATAATCTCAAAAGCAATGGCCAACAGAATAAAAATGCTTCTCTCCCTCCTCATTTCAATGGAGCAAAGTGGCTTTACACTGGGGAGATCTATCTCCAATGCATCATCATTGTTGATGAGGCCATCCATACAGTGAGAAGAAGTAGAATAGAAAGAATGTTAGTGAAGTTAGATATAATGAAGGCTTATGACTATGTTAATAGGGATTTCTTATTGGTGGTCTTGGAAAAGTTTGGCCTCTATAAGGAATGGATTTAGTGGATCAAAAGTTGCATAGAGATGCCCATATTCTCGATCTTAGTGAATGGCAACCCAAAATAATTCTTTGATTATGGTAATGTTAATAGACATGGGATCCCCTTTCACCCCCTCTTTTTCTTATCATGGCAGAAGCACTTGGTAGATACATTAAGGAAGAAGCCAGATTGGGTAGGTGGAAAGGTATTTCAGTTGCCCCAAGAATAGAAGCAGTCACACACCATCAATTTACGGATGATACATTATTGTTTGGAGTAGAAAGTAGAAGGGAGACAAAGGTAATTAAGGACTCAATAGATAGCTTTTGTTTAGCATCAAGACAATGCAAATTGGAACAAATCTGAGGTTTACTTTTTTAACACTAACCTTAGAAAGCAAAGGATTTTATCCAGAAACTTGGGGCTGAGTATAAAGGTCTACTTGGTAAATATCTCGGGACACCACTTTTCTAAGGGGCAATCAGATCTAATCTTTGGAATCAAGTAGTGACTAGCTGTAAAAATAAAATGAATCTTGGAAAGGAAGGTGGTTGTTGTTGGTAGGATGGATCCAAATGCTTAAATCCATTATCTCAGCTATTCCCATCTTCTCTATGTAGTGTTTGAAAATGTCTAAAAAAGTGGAGGAAAAATTGAACAGAAGTAAGAAAAACCTTTTTGGAGTGGAAAGGTGGAATGACGAAAATACCCTCTAGTGGCTTGGGAAAAAAATTGTAGATCTAATCAAATGGGGGGGTTGGTATAAGCAAATGGCCCTCTTTTAATAAAGCTTTAGGGGCTAAACTAGTTTGGCTCATGTATAGCAAGCCTCATTCGATGTGGGCCAGGATCCACCCAACCAAATATCTAGATTCTAATGTCCCAAATAGGATCGTAACAATAGAAAATCCACTAGCAGGTTCAGCAATATGGAATTTCAGCATGGAATGTAGGCAACTCATAACTAATCACCTTTCATAGGAGGTAAGGAATGGTAGCAATTCCCTTTTCTAGGAAGACTCCTGAAATGGGGACATAGCTCTAAAAACATTTGAAGGGTTAGAGGATATCAAAAACACTCTGACTCGACTTTGGGGGGATAAGGTTAGAGATTACATCTATCTACATGAGCAAGAAGGTATCAAAGAATGGAGATGGAAAGATTTCAAGGATTTGGGGATTTCTCAACCCTAATCATAAATACTGAAACATGAATTGGAGAGTAGAAGAATCACAATCTCAGAAGAAGAGGACAAGTTAATATGGTGTGGTTCCAAATTAGGTGACTACAGTGTGGAAATTAGCTACATTGTTGAGGAAGTAGATAGAGCTAAGGAGAACTAGCCCACCCATCTTATTTGGGATAATCATTGCCTTCCTAAGGCAGGAAATTTTGCCTGGGCTACATTGCAAGGTAGAATTTTAATAGGGGAAAGATTGAAGAAATTTGGCCACTTTGGACCTCACAGATGTTGCTTGTGTGAGGAAGAAGAGGAAGATGCAGATCATCTTCTAAGGTAGTGCAGGTTCACAGAGTAGTGTTGGAGGGCATTGATGAATAAATTGAATTGGAAAAGTGCTCTCCCAAGAATCTTGCTAACTACTTTTAATACTTGGTCAGTTCTATATAGGAAGGCAATGTTCTCTTGTATCTGGATCATTAGTCCCTTGATCCTGGCTTGGGAGATTTCAAAGGAGAAAACAAAAGAATCTTTCAAGATAAGGAAATGGAGGTGGATCTTTTGTGGAGAAAGATTGAAAGAGTAATCTTAGAAGTGGCTAACAATGTGCTTAGGAGTCAAAGAGAAAAAGGTAGATCTTTTATGGCCCAGGATAGATTCATGAGGGATAACTGGCAGGGGCTTATCATTCCCCCCGTTCAAGGGGTTTCTTGGGATAATTCAAAGGAGATTAGAGCCCAAGCAAGGTGGTAGGTGCTTGAAGAAGGGTGGGCCAAACTAAATTTTGATGGGGCCTCTAGGGGAAACTTGAGGCATGCTTCAATAGGCTGTGTAATCAAGAATGAGCATGGAAATTCACTTGGAGCAGCTTTGAGGAAGATCAGGTTCTTGACCAACAATGAAGCAAAAATTTAGGCCTTCATCATGGGCCTACAACTATGCCTCTCTTTAGGGGTGAGAAGGATTCATATAGAAGGTGACTCTCAAATCACTATTAGTGCCATCCTTTTGAAATAAATAGACTCCTAGCTAGAGGCTGAATAATTTATTGGCAAGAGGATTGGAACTCTTGGCAAAATTCAGGGATTATAAGGTTAACCATGTCTTCCAAGAGGCAAACAAAGTGGCTGACATGTTGGCTAATTTAATCTTTGACATGGATGTGGATCTCCAAACTACTAATACATTAGAGGAATGTAAAGTCTTTCTCCTAACCTAGAAGTTATACTCAACAAGGAGGCTAGGGTGTGTCGTGAAGGTGTGGGTAAGAGCCCATGTTGAAGACTTTAGATGAGGTGGCATCCCCAACCTTCATGGATGATATCTAGATCATTTTTTGTCAAATGTTGCGTCAATTGAGATTTGAGGAGATTGGCATGCTTTATCTTAATGATCCATAGAAGGGAGGCATTAATTCCCTTTAATGCTTTTGTTTAAACAAAATAAGGGAGAGCTCAGTTGGTACCGTGGAATGTGTGAGCAAGGTTGGCAGAGGTAAGTGGATGTGGAAGCATTTAGTAGATATTTGGGGGAAATCTTGTGGAAGACTACACTATACTTCCTTTCCATGCTTGTCTCCCCTTCACGGATCCCTCGACAGTATGGGCTCGACTATGCCATTGATGGCAGGAAAAAGGTAGATGGCATTCTTAGGGCCCATTACCAACCAGAGGTTGATGAAGGTCTTTAATATGAAGTCCCATATTGGTTTGAATTCCATTAGTGTCATTCTAGGGGAGACTTATATAGGCTTAGAGACAAAATATAGAGTTAATTCTGATTTAACCACCATGTTTATTGGCGTGTTGCTAGAAATTGGGGAATCAAAGGAGTTGGTTCGGGCCTTGACAATGGCTTTGATAAAAGTAGAATGGAGATGCGGTTTGAAGACAATTCTTGAGATTTCCATCCATGGCATTGGTCTTCAAAGGGAGAAAGGTGTGTGGCACGACCTCTTACCAACTTACAATGGACCATGGGTTGCTTTGGTTATCCCGGTGGTTGGTGTGGACAATGAAGCTTAGAGAAAATTAGCAAGGGAAGGAGTGGAGTATCTTAAATTGTTGATAGGCATGGTAGACCAGGGGATGGTGGAAGAAGCTAAGGAAGCCTCTGCACAAGGCTCGAAGAGAGATGATTTGGTAGTTGTTTCGATGGTGGCTAGGTAGGGGAATTCACAATAAGATTTACAAGTGTGTTTTGGATTTTTGTAAAGCTTCCTCTCACAGGACTCTTCAATGTATGTAATTTTTATTGGTTCGTTGTGGTTTTTTGGGAAGTTGTAACAGATACAAGGGATGGATAGTATGTATGAGATCTTTAATGAAATATAAAATATGAACATATTTTCTATGTTTTGGCCCTCATTTATTGAGCAAACCATAGTTATTTTTTGAGATTATTTTATATGGATTATGATGCTCTTATACCATATTCAACCATCGAAAAAAAATATTTAAGCAATATATTGGACCACATTTCGGCTATTTAACAAACCCCAATATGCATGCACATGATAAACTATTGTTTTATAGGTGAATCCCCCAAACCATTCCCCCGTGTCTATTTCTATCATATAAAAATATTAATTCCTCACTACAAAAGAGCTTAAGTCACCAATGAGTTGTAATTTTAACCTCGATTGAAATAACATTGACTATTAAACATTGGCATCATATGCATGTGCTTGTGTAGAGTAGTCAATGAAATTGTTGGATTATAAAAGAGAGATTGCAAGGTCAAAACACTTTTTGGATAGACGACACAACAATGTATTGATTGTTTATGTGAGGTAGATAACCATTACATCAATATAGTCCACCCTTCACCATTTTTATGGAACACCCCAAATATTAAACCTTATATTTTAATTAATTTATTTCCTTGACCCTTTAATATGAAGCCATATAATTCCTTGAATTTTTAGCAAATATTAAATTTATTGTACCCATTAGATAGTTGTGAGGGTAAAATAGTGATCAATCAAATGAATAGTAGATGACCCAAACATCAACAGAATAGAGAAATAAAGAAGATTCAAATGAACAAAGCAATGAACAAACACAGCAAACCTCTTCCGTTTCAAAACTTCTGTTGTTCGCCTATCACGAATCGTCCTTTCGCAGATGAGATGAGCCCTCAGAGAGTGCAATCTTTTAAAGCTGTTTGAGGAAGTCGATGGTGAACGGCTATGGTGTGATGTGCAATGAAGGTGAGCTCCAATGCAACAATGGTGATCTCAAGCTTGTAGATGACAAGTGGGTGCCAAAGGCGTGCTGGTGATATTTCTGCAGAGTAACGATGTCAAAAGCCTGGATGATTAGAATGAAGGGATGAAGCTTCATTTATAGACTTGGAAGAATAGGAATCAACGGTTGAGAGAAGATATGAAGATCAACGGCTGAGGATGGTTGAGGAATGTGCAACCAGTGGAAACGTGCCAAGTGTCCCAGCTCCATCATGAAAGGTGGGATGTGACAAAACTGATTGGAGAGTTAACTCCATTGACTGGTCTGTTAACAGAATTGATTGATCAGTTAGAAGAGTGGATTGTGGAACTGACTGGGTTGATTGAGGATTTGACTCAACTGACAGGTTAGTTAACAGATTTGATTGATTGGTTAACTAACCTCTGATTGGAGAAGAAATAGGCCATGTGGGTGAGGGAAAATAAGATAATTAAATATTAAATATATTTAATTACATGTGCAACCTGATGAGGTGGACAAGGTGAGGTGGAAAAGGTGAGGTGTAAAAGGTGACGTGGAATTTTGAATTTAGAACCTTAGGATAGAGGGAATAGGATTAATTAAATAATTTATGATTATTTAATTGTGAAGGACAAATAGAAGAATTTTAATTAAATAAATAGAATTTATTTAATTGTGAGATAGTGAATTGATTAAATAAATTTGGAATATTTATTTAATTAATAGAAGAATGGAATAAATATTTAGAATATTTATTTAGGATGATTTGTGTCATTTTTAGGCGTATACATTTTGCCCCTCTTTGATGCAATGCAGTTTACAGCGTTGCTTCAAAGAAATTGATAGTCTGAATGATGATACATGCCCCAGTTTGCCCCTAGTACAGGTTAAATGACGACAGGATGCCCCCTCAGGAGATTGGACGGGAAAAACGGTGAAAGTTTTGGAGACGGACGATCTCACGACGAGGAAGGGGTTAGGATAGGTTGGAGGAAAAGGGACGCGGTCAGGGATGCGGGAAGAAAACGGGGGGAAAAACAGACACGGGAAGTAGTCCACAGTCATCACCTAGCCAGAATTAGGGTTTGGAGGCTATAAATAGGAGCTGGGTCCACAAGAATAGTCATTTGCACACTTGGTTGATCTGGATTGGAGAAAGAGAGCTCAGAGCAAACTTAGAGCAGCATGGCGACCAGAGCACCAGACATTCCACGCGAGGAGCACTGATTCGAGTGAGTCCGACGATTCAGGCGGCCAGCAGAGGTAGGACCCCTGGTACGTGCTTCGAAAAATTTCTCCTAGGGTCGAGTTTAGGTGTCATAAATGCATGTAGAAAATAAGTGAAATGAATGCGCCGAAACGCAGAACGGCGCATATGCCTCGCGAAGCTGCGCTTTTGTAATTTCGTGGCGCATATGCCGGTTTCGGCGGCGCATGCGTGAAAGCTGCGCATTTGTGCATTCTAGTTGCGCTTTCGTAATTCGGTGGCGCTTTTGTATTTTTGCTGCGCATGCGTGAAATGTAGCAGCGCATTTGTTAAAGTTGCGCATATGTGACTTCCTGCGACGCACCCGTAATTTCGCGGCGCATACGTGGATTTCCACGGCGCATGCGTTAGAACAGCGCATATGTGCCCTGTAGCGGCGCATATGCAATTTTGCGGCGCATATGTTGATTATTGCGGCGCATATACCATAAATGGCGCATTTACCACCTGTAGTGGCGCATTTGTTTGGGATGGCAAATTACTTAGCCAAATTGATTCGATTAGCGTCCTGTTTGATGCGGGAATCGATGAGCTATCTCTGAGATTGCAGGAATCTAGTCAAGAGATGTAGTGTGCTGTTTTGATCAATTTGAAATGCTAATTTTAGTTGATATAGTTTAGTAGATATGTTGAGTATGGTATACGCGGCTTGAGACTGACGCCTTGCTTTTGCGTGTTTGCAGGAGGAGATACGAGAGACACTGCAGTCGAGGGAGACGTTCCCTATGCCTCTATTGCAGAGATACATGCTGACGGAGGCGGACAGAGTGGCGCTTGGTGCCATGGGCTTAGATTATGTTTGCTTTATGCCCGAGGTGCGGGCGAACTGAGGACTGTTGACAGCTGCCGTGGAGAGATTCCACAGCGAGGACGGGACCTTCCACTTCCCTACTGGAGAGATGACTGTGACGCTGGAGGATGTCTACCGGATACTGCACTTGCCCGTAGTAGGCGAGTTGGTGGAGTACGACGCACAGCGGGACGCGGGACTCGCCGAGTGTCAGCGAGTATTTGATGATCCCGAGCTGGTGGGACAGGTCATCCCTTGGTAGGATATCTATGACTGCTATGACTACTTCCCTGGGATTGTGGCTGGGCTGATTGGGGGCGTTGTATGCCCGGATAGGAGATCGCACGGGTTCCCCATTGGATGGGGCAGGATCATGGAGCGGATGCTGACCGAGGGCACCCAATATGCGTGGGGACCCTGCGTGCTAGCCCCACCTCTACAATGACATGCACCAGGTGGTGTACCACCGCAGCACGAGTCTATAGGCTGGGGTGTTGCTGTTACAGTTCTGGCTGTGGGAGCACATAGTGGTGACCAGGCCAATATGCGTCTTCGCGAGGTAGAGGGGAGAGCCATATAGCTATGGCTATGCAGGAGTGATTTCCCAGCACAGGCTGGGGAAGTTAGAGTACTGGCGGCATACTTTGGATGGGGTAGATGTGGTCGTCTGGCGGCCATATTTGGATTGCGAGCCCTGGGATGACGAGGGAGATGAGCTACCCTTCTGCTTTCAGACCAGGTGGTTGATAGGCCGGACACGGCACATACTGGAGAGGCAGATGGTGGGCCGAGTGCTGCGACAGTTTGGCAGGAGACAGGGCATGCCACAGGGACAGGCTATGTTTGCCCGGACTCATGCAGAGCGGGTCAGACGGGGGCCGATGGCTTCGTACGAGGAGGCCCTGGCAGAGTTCCAGCAGTTGCCTTACATGGCATGGGACATGCGGAGAGAGATAGCAGATGCGGGGGTCACACAGGAGTATGAGGACTGGATTACTGCACATCCATTCCTGAGATATTCAGGACCTGGCATGCTGGTGCCTCGTATTGACGAGGCGGACTCAGAGGAGGAGAGAGAGGCTGGCCCAGGGCGGAGGGCCGCTAGAGGAGGACGAGGACGGGGTGGCCGAGCTGCAGAGAGGCCAAGGCAGCGAAGGAGGATAGATCAGGCTGGGCAGGCAGTGCTAGGACAGGGAGAGGTACAGCAGTAGGTGCAGCAGCAGGCACAGATGCCACCACCCCAGCAGGTACCACAGCAGCAGGTGCCGCAGCAGCAGGTGCCGCAGCAGCAGGTGCCCCAGCAGCAGGGGCTAGGACAGGCAGAGGCAGCACAGGGGCCAGTGCAGGGTGAGGCACATGAGAGGACTATAGCCAGCCTGAGGGGACAGGTGCGAGAGCTGCAGGCACAGCTGAGGAGAGTGGAGAGGATGCGAGATACAGACGCAGCGGTGATCGCTGGTTTGACTCGCGAGCGAGACATGGCAGATGCCTGGGTACACCTTATCCGAGTAGAGAGGGACACAGCAGTGGCTGCCATGGGCACAGACGCAGCGAGTACATTTTTGGTTGGGCAGGTGCAGCAGGCACAGGCACAGGTAGGCCAGTTGCAGACACAGTTGGCACAGGCACAGACAGACCTAGCCAGAGCGCAGCAGCAGGCACAGTACTACCGAGGCTTGTACCATGGTGCCGTATCCTCGAGCCAGAGGGCAGGGAGTTTCAGGAGTCAGTCTGGGGTGGCTCACAGAGCAGGTCCTTCGCAGTCAGGGGCATCCGTGATGGGACCTCAGCAGTCAGGAGCTGGCAGTGGTGGCCCACAGCAGCAAGGGTAGACACAGACCCGATTTTGTACATTTTTGGGACATGTATCACCGTCTATTTAGACGCATACTGTATATGACACCTTTGATTTTGAGAGAGATGGTGATATTGTACATTTGGACCTCTTTGTATATGATAGTATGGATGATGACGCAACTTTGTGTATCTATTGCATGCATTATGAGATGATGACTTTACTTCTATTGTATGATGTGATTCTATTGCATAGTTAGATGGTCTATATGATGCTATATGAGAAATACTTTGATATGCTGCTATATAATGTCTATATGATCTAATGTGACAAATGGATGCAAAATGTAATATGATGTCTATGTGATGGTGCAAATGTATGTATATGAAACATGATTTCTATGTTATGATGTAGCTATATATGTGATGTCTATATGATCTAATGCAAATGTATATGTATGGAACATGATTTCTATGTTACGATGCTGTATAGATATGTGAGATGCTATTGGATGTTTATATGATGTAATGCTTTGAATGTATGCAGTTGTAACATGAGTACTATGTGGTGATGCAACTATATATGTGATGCACTTAGCTATGTTGTTTGATTTTCTGGGCTTTTAAGATTAAGATGTGATGCAGATGTATTGGTGACCTAATGCATTGGATGGTGCATTCTACTAACCTACTCATGTGCATGACTAGTTTCTACAAATGATATGATATGCTCCTATATGCCTTGTTTTTGTGATGTCCAAATGTACTCTATCGACATAAGAATGACATGATGGATAGAGGAATGGTTGCGAAAGAATGACTTAGGGATTTTTCTTGATATCGTTACTCTGCGTAGTTTGAATAATGAGGATTGTATGGGATACGGATGCATGGATGTGTATATGGATATAGGACGGATGTTTTGCTTTTAGATTGCTTTATTTCATCATTGGGCATTTTGTTTTTTGGTACTTTTCTGAAATGTTGTAAGTGAATACAAGCATCGAGGTATAATTGAACCGAGATGACCTGAGTATCACTTACATGGATTGTGATTTAGCAAGTTAATACAAGCATCTAGTCAAAATTGAATCTAGATGACCTGAGTACCTCTTGCGTTTTAGCAAGCAAGGATTGCCCCCGTTCATGTTAGACCTTGGATGTCCTCGATGATCTTTTGCTGATCATGTCCTTAGACAAGGCGTCGCATTACTAAAGTTTAATCCACAAACAACAAACAAAGAAAGTAATCATGCCCCTATCATAGCATCTCTAGCTTTTGGCATCCTTGAGTAGCATAGGAAGGTATGATAGCAAAAATCAAGACTCTGTAACTTAACCCTAGGTTCAAATCTACAAAAGCACATTTGCATTGATATGTGTTTATTTCTTGCCTTAATTTGCATAAAATAATTTAGAAGACCTTAGGTATTTGCTTTGCATTAGATAGGTTAAGATGCTCATTGTCGGGATGTCTGCTTGAAGTGCGGGTGTTTGCTTGCATTTGCTTACCTGATGAGAAGGTTGCACCATCTTTATTGAGAAGACGGACTCTAAGGGACTGACCTAGTGCCTCGGGGGCTCATTGCTAAATGGCCTTGCCTATGTGACGACGCAGAGGCAACGTAGTTCGGGGTAAAACCCTAATGGACCCTGGATGGACTAGAAGAAAGACGACAAGAATGAAGACAAGAAAGGAGACGAATGGGACCTTGGGAGAGATGGAAGCCTCGGGGGCGCATTAGAATAATGGCCTTGCCTACGTGACGGCGCAGAGGCAACGTAGTTCACGGATTCGGACCACAGACACTGACGAGAGACACTACACTAGGCTTACATTGAGGAGACGGTATGGGACAAAACCTTGGTTGACAAGGCCACAAGGTGAGTATCAAGCCATGATAGGTAACTGTCAAGCGTTTATTGTGGGATGGATATGGGTCGAATGAGGAAAATAGAGGGAGAATGGGCTCAAGGTGATTGGATTCCCAAAGATGGAGAATGCGGTTTGTCACAAGTAACGCATGTTTACCAGGTTTTCATCACTTGCTTTTATTTGCACGAGAAGCTAGAAAGTAACATGACGCCTGATTGCCAGGTTTTCCCCATGATACCTATCCAAGGTGCCTGTTTGCCAGGTTTTCACCAAAGGACAATTTTTTTTGTATGCTTGCTACTTCTTTTTTTTTTCAATTTTTTTTGTATTTTCTCTTTGTAACTTTTTCTTGATTTTTTTGATTTTTTGATTTTTTGACTTTGTTGTACCCCCTTGCACTGGGGTTCTCTTAGGTATAGAACCGGCGAAGGTGCATGCTGTTGATTGGATCATCAAACAACTCACCTTCTGATGTGGCCAACTGATATGCCCCCGATCCGTAAGCCGCTACAATTACATAGGGTCCAAGCCAGTTAGGCTCGAACTTGCCTTTCTTTTCTCTGTCCTGCTGATTGCGAGGGTTCTCTCTTAGGACGAGGTCCCCAACCTTGAAGCATCTTGGTCTAACCTTGTGGTTGTAGCTTCTTGACATCATCTGTTGATAGGCTTTGAGATGGTCAAAAGCTTTCTGGCGCCTTTCCTCTAGCAGTTCTAGCTCTTGTAGTCTGGAGACTCTGTACTCTTCGTCTGATATGAGACCTTTCAACAACACCCGAAGGGATGGGAGTTCGACCTCAATGGGAAGGATGGCTTCGGAACCATAGACGAGGGCATAGGGTGTAGCACCTGTGGGAGTGCGTATGCTGGTTCGATAGGCCCACAGAGCGGGATTAAGTTGGATGTGCCAATCGTGACCAGCTTCATTGACAGTCTTCTTTAGGATTCTCAGAATGGTTTTGTTCGATGCCTCAGCTTGGCCGTTACCTTGGGGGTAATATGGAGTGGAGAAGTGGTGTTGGATCTTGAAACGTTCACAAAGTTCCTGGACATCCTAATTTTTGAAGGGTCTCCCGTTATCCGTTATGATGGATGAAGGGATGCCATATCGGCAGATAATGTAATTCAGAATGAAAGAGGAAATTTGCTTTCCTGTGACAGTTGATAAGGGAACGGCTTCGATCCACTTTGTAAAGTACTCAGTGGCGGTTATGATGAATTTATGGCCGTTGGAAGAGGGCGGATGAATCTTTCCCACGAGGTCAAGTCCCCACTGGCAAAAGGGCCAGGGTGTCGTTAGAGGTCTCAACTCCTGAGCAGGTGCATGAATCAGGTTCCCATGTATCTGGCACTATTTGCACTTTTTGATGAACTGATATGAATCCATTTCCATATTGGGCTAGTAATAACCCAAACGCATGAGTTTCTTAGCTAAGGAAGGACCACTGGAGTGTGTTCCGTAGATCCCTTCGTGCACGTCTCGCAAGGCAGTTATAGATTCTTCTTGTTCTAGACAACGGAGTAAAGTACCATCCAGACCACGTCGGTAAAGGGTATTGGTGATAATGGTGTAACGAGAGGCTTGTCGGATGAAAGTTCATTTTTGGTTGGAAGAGAGGTCCAAAGGAAGGATATTGTCCTTGAGGTAAGTGTAGGTCTTACCGTACCAAGGCGAATCAGATCCTACTAGGTGGCAAATGGAATGGGTCTCAAGGAGATCATAAGCCGGTTGTCGAATTGTTTCTACTAAGAACTCATACTGTGACTCATGTTCAGGTATCTCAAGAAGAGAGGCTATGGTCGCCATTGCATCTGCTTCTTTGTTCTCTATCCTGGGTATTTGCTCAAACGAGATGGTCCCAAAATGTTCTTTGAGGTCGTCGACTATTCGCTTGTATGGGATGGGCTTCTCATCTTTGGTCTGATACTCGTCGTTGACCTGGTTTATGACAAGCTGAGAATCACCGTAGACACATAGTGCTTGGATTTTCCACTCAGTGGCCATCTTGAGACCAATTACCAAAGCCTCATACTCCGCTATATTGTTAGTGCATGGAAATAACAACCTGTAGGACTTTGGAATTGTGTCGCCTTGGGCAGTGATGAACAAGATACCTGCCCCCGATCCATGGTTGGTGTAAGACCCGTCGAAGTAGAGTTTCCAAGGAGATGTTGACAGAGTGAATAAAGATTCATCAGGGAACTCAAACTGCATTGGTGAAGTGTCCCGTAATGGTGCCTCAGCTAGTTGGTCAGCGATGATTTGCCCCTTGATGGCTTTTCTGTCCACATACTCTATATCATATTCGCTAAGAAGCATAACCCATTTGGCTAGTCGACCTGTGAGAGCTGCTTTGCTGAGAAGATATTTTAGTGGGTCGATCTTGGCAATGAGTTTGACAGGATGTGCTAACATGTAGTGTCAGAGTTTTTGTGAGGCAAAAACCACCGCAAGGCATGAACGTTCCACCTGCGAGTACTACAACTCGTAGCCCACTAAGGTTCGACTGATGTAGTACACAGCTCTTTCCTTGTTCTCATAGTCTTGCTGCGCTAGGAGAGCCCCAAGAGCAGTAGGTGTAGCAGATATGTAGAGAATCAAAGGTTTTCCTTGGATCGGAGGCATGAGTATAGGAGGATTCATGAGGTACTCCTTGAGCTTGTTGAATGCCTCTTCGCACTGCTCATCCCATTTAAATGGAACGTTCTTATGTAGGAGATGGCTGAAAGGATGGCACTTGTCTGCCAGCTGTGAGATGAACCTGCGGATGGCCTGTAGCTTGCCCTGTAAGGATCTCAACTGTGTTAGAGTTTTGGGCGGAGGCATGTCCATGATTGCTTTGACCTTGGCCGGGTCTACCTCTATGCCGTTTGCTGACACGATGAAGCCTAGCAGCTTGCCCGATGTTACCCCAAACACACATTTCTTCGGGTTCAATTTTACTTGGAATTGGTCCAGCCGTTGGAAGACTTTCTCTAATGTGTCCAGGTGTGAGTCCCTGGTGAGTGATTTTGCCAAGATGTCGTCAACATAATCTTCCATGGTCACATGCATCATGTCGTGAAATATAGTTGTCATGGCCCGTTGATATGTAGCACCTGCGTTTTTCAGCCCAAATGGCATGACATTCCAGCAAAAGGTACCCCATGGACAAGTGAAAGCGGTTTTGTGCTGATCCTCTGGTGCTATTTTGATCTGGTTGTACCCTGAGAATCCATCCATAAGTGACAGCATTGTATGTCCTGCCGTGAGGTCGACTATGATATCGATGTTAGGCAAGGGAAAGTCATCTTTTCGGCATGCTTTGTTTAAATCTCTAAAATCGTTGCATAGTCGAACCCTGCCATCTGGTTTAGACACCGGCATAATATTAGATATCCATTCAGGGTAATCTATGGCTCTGATGAACCCCACGTCTAACAATTTCTTGAGTTCTTCCTTGACCAGTAGGGCTATATGGGGATGCATCTTTCTTAGTTTTTGCTTTACGGGCTTCACCCCTGGATCCAATGGCAAGTGATGTAGAATCAGATTTGGGTCCAAACCTGGCATGTTGGCATATGACCAAGCAAAGCTGCCTCTCTTCTTCTTAAAGAATGGTACAAACTTGGTTTTCTCAGGCGGCGTGAGAGATTTTGCAAAGTGGATAATCTGAGGCTGCTCTTCGGTTCCAATGTTTATTGGCTCTGTTGGCTCTACCACGATCTGTGACCTTTCTTGATACATATCACTTGGGAGGGTGTCAAGCAATCCATCGTCAGGTGCCACAGTTGGGTTTTCACCTTCAGATACATCCTTTCTTTTTACTGTTTTATGATCTGACATTGCCGCATGGCGGTTTTCACTGTCAGATCTCTTTTTGATCTTTACATTTTTGTGACTAGAAGGCTTGGCACCCTCCCCGAAGTAAGCTACAGTATTGAGTTCGATAGCGAAACCGGCTTTATGATCTCCTTTTGGTAAATGATCTCGAAGTCCCATATAGTCAATGTAGGCATCATCGTTCTGGAACACATCTAATTGGGGGGTTCCTTGCAGATCCCGGTCAATAAGCTCCAAGTGCAAGAGGGGAAGGGAGTCAGATGAAAGACCTGATTCGTTGATAGTGTGGATTGAAATACTAGGAGCACAGGTGGGGGTAGTGTTTTGGGTGGTACTTTCTTCCAGGTTGTTTATTGCAATGGAATCAAAACTTTCCTTGAAAGCCATAACTTCAGGGAGGGGCAAATTAGACTCCAGTGGTCTGTCCCGTTGCGTTTGTCTCTCATGATATGGGCTAAGGGTTTGGATGGTGTCAATCTCCTTGTCATCGTAGGAGTGCTCTGTCAGCTCGTCCTATTCATATTGATTGGAATCATCTGAATCTGTGTCACTGTCCACTTGGAGTGTTTGAATTGTCTCCACTAGGCAGGCATTTTCTTTGGCTTTACCTTTACCTTTGTACCCTAGGCCAGTCGTGTTTCTAGCCGAAGAGGAGGAAGAAGGTTGTATAGGTTCGATGATCCCCTCTTTTCTGAGGCTGATAGGGCCTTGTCCTTCATATCCCATCCTATGCAAGATGGTTTCACCTCGCCCATAGAGCTCTGTAGGGAGTCTAGGTGGCTCTTGGGATGTGTTTTCTTCTTCGGCATAAAGCCATTGCAAAAGATCTCGCTCCTCTGATTCATCGGATAAGGTCCCCCATTTTACAAAGGGGTTTGCGGGAGTTGTAGGAGGAGCAGAGGGCTTTGGAAAATGCCTGGGTTGATGCTTGGGCTGGCAAAAGGAGCGAGGAGACAAGGGCATTTTTGCAAGGTTGAGGCTGTGCTCAATCTGGTATTCCCCCACGCCATTTTCTTTTATGGTGATTTTCATTGGTTTGGGCCGGGAGGAGGAAGCTTCGGCAGTATGGTCTTGTGGCGGAGTAGGGGAGATATGGGCTCGATTGTTGGGTATGACACATTCCGGTTTTGCTTGGAAAGAGTTGCAATGCTGGTAGGGGTCGGGGTCACCGTGTATGGTGACCTGCTTGCCATCGTGTGGGAACTTTATGCATTGATGGTAGGTGGAGGGGACAGCTTTCATGGCGTGGATCCATGGTCTCCCTAGTAGAATATTGTAAGCAAGCTCCCGATCAAGGACTTGGCACACCACATCTTTAATTACCGGTCCCACTTGAATGGGTAGGACAACCGTGCCCTTTGTGGTTCGTTCCTCCTCGTCATAGGCTTTGATAGTAATTTTCCGTCTTGGATCTACTGCCTGTTCAGAGAACCCCAATGCAAGGACTAGCTTCAAAGTGCAAATATTCAAACCGGCACCCCCATCAATGAGAACCCTCTTGATGCGGTGCCTGTGTACGAATGTGACAATGTGTAGAGGAGTGTTGTGGGGTTGAGACATGGAAAGGTCATCTTGTTCTGTAAACGAGATGGAAGTGGAGGATGTCAAATTACCCACCATGGTTTGAAACTTTTCTTGGGCTAGGTTAGTGGGGACAGTAGTTTCCACTAAGGCTTTCTCAAGAATCTCCTTATGAGAAGGAGATAGACGCAAGAGCTCCAATATAGAAATGTGAGCTGGAGTCTTTTGCAATTGGTCGATGACATTATATGGGCGGGAGTTAGACGGAGATGGCGACGACCTTGGAGGAGTGGTGTTGATCGTGACTCTACCACTGCGGGTAATTATACTACAACCAGTTCCGTTAGGTCCTGGTTGTTGGTTGGGGGATATGACGTTGACTTGCGGAACATGCTCAGAAATGCAGTTAATGGTGTACTCAAAGGGAATGCTTGCATAGTTAGCATTACTCGACCCACTGTTCTGGTTCGGCCTGTTGCGATTGTTGTCATTATTGTTATGGCCATTGGAGTTGTTGCCATTGTGACCATTGTTGTGGTGACCGCTGTTGTGATTGTTGTTATACGGCCGGTTGTGGTTTAGGAGAGGATCCCGGTAGGCCACATGAGATTCATTGGAGGTATGCTGTTGTGTCCCTCCCTGATTCTGATCTAGTATATCCTGTATGACATTCTTAAGACGGATGCAATTATTGGTTGTGTGCCCCCTTCCTCGATGATACTTGCAATAGTCTGTGTCCTTCCAATAGGGAGGTTTGACTATAGGCTCATAGTCACTTGTTGGCGGTAGAGAAATTTCATTGTTAGCCAACAACTTCCTGAGAGCAGACTCTTGAGATTCTCCTAACGGCGTGAATTTTCTCCTTGGATTTGAATTGAACCAAGGTCTAGATTCCCGAGGGAGTGGCTTGTTGAGTGCACCGTTATTTGCTTCTTCCTTAAGAGTGAATATGGGTTGTTGTTTAGGGGCTGCCGCCTTGGCATCCACTACTCCATCGTTGACCACATTCTTGTTCTTGGTCCAAAACTTTGACTTGTCAGTTGTGTAATTGGAAGGAGGTGTGTCCTTGTAGAGCTTGAGAGTTCCTTTAGCGATCATAGCTTTCTCAATGAATAGCCCCATTTCAATGACTTTGGTGAATGAGGTAGGGCATTGTATCTGAATCTGATAGCTAAGATCGGGATTCAAATTGTGGACAAACATTTCCAATAGTTGTTTCTCAAGCATGTCGTAAGAACACTTACTAGCTAGCTGTCTCCATCGTTGTAAGAAGGTGGCGAAGGATTCCCCACCCTTTTGTTTGGTGTTGCATAGGTCTAGCATAGATACCTCGTGTTCTATGTTGTAAGAGAAGTGCGTTATGAATTTATTGACAAGTTCGTCAAAAGTTTTGATTCCTAGTGGAAGACGCGAGAACCACTCCATAGCTTGACCTCCTAAAGATCTTGGGAATAGTCTCATTAAGTAGGTCTCGTTGTGAGCTACTTCTAAACATGCTGCAGTGAATTCCCGGATATGATCTCTAGGGTCCCCCTTCCCTTTGTATTTGTCAAATTTCGGGATTCCGAACTGAAAGGGGAATGGTTTCATGACCAAACTTCTGTCAAAGGGGTATGGTGCTATATCTTCCAAGGAGTAGTTCTTGGAACTGGTGCCGATCTTAAGGTTGGAGATTTCCAGCTTTAGACTCTCAATTTGTTGTCTCACATCCGCCATAGGAGCATTTTGATCTATGTGTTGTTTTCCTCTCTTATTGGCCTGGGGGACCGTGTCATTTGTGCCTCTCTCATGTGCATTTGGGACTGTGTCTTTTATGTCCCTCTCACGTTCATTGTCTGCATTTTCCATGATGGAGCTAATGTCAAAGTCTGCGGGGAGTTTGATTCCGAGACTAGCAAGATGATGGAAATATTTGGTGGGGTCCTCAAGGAGCACTTTCTCCACTAGGCGTTGGAATTTGCTATCTTGCATGTGTGCCACTAATTCTTCACGAGAAATTTCTTCATCATCATCGCGTGGTGGGGCGATGTGATCGGAAGAGTCGGCGATTTCAGTTAGCTTGTTGTACTGGGATCGAGTAAGAACCATGCAAGGTGGGGTGGGATGAAATGGACTAGGATTAGAAATTTTGGCAAGGTGCCGACTAAGACTGTAATGAATGGGGTATCGAGGACAAGATCTGGACAAAGGGTTCTCTCATTCAATGACTTCAGGTAAGACGGTTGACACAAGACTCTAGCCACTAGCAAGGGTAGTCGATACCAGTCTCACTGTGTAGGGCTTAGTCGTTCAACAAGACGACTAGCAAAAGGTACTGTGACCTACTAGGCTTACGTGACTTCACGAATGAAACGAAGAAGGACCTATGTCGAATCGGTATGGGACAGAATGACGTTAGGGCAAGAGTGACTAGGACAGAAGGTGACTGGGACGACCATCGAAAGAGAGAGAAATGGGTGAAATGGATGAAGATTGACTGCAAGGTTGATTCTGACCTCAGAAAATGAAACTAGGCTGAAATGGGTACTCTGAACAGCTGACGAAAATTTCTCAAAAATAGGGCAGATGCCCACTGTCACACATGCGCAGAAACAGATGCGCAGCAAGAATGGGTAAATGTGCCGTAAGTCGCTGTATATGCGCCGCTCTGATGAAGTATGCATGCACAGCAACAATGTGTAAATGCGCAGTAGAAAAGTATATGCGCAGCAGGTCGGCGTATATGCGCAGCAAGTCACTGTAAAAGCGCAGCAGAACAGTGTACATGCACAGTAGAAAGGTATAAAAGCACCGTAAGTCGGTACAAAAGTGCAGCAAGTCGCTGTATATGCGCAGCAGAGACGGATATATGCGTAGTTCTGGTATTTTTTTGCAAATTTTTGAGATTTTTCTCTGTTTTTGGTATTGTTTGGCTGGAATAGGTCTTCCTGATCTGATATTATGAATTAATTTAGCAAGAAAACACAGCAAGCACAAAGAGTATTTTGTAGTTTTCCATTGTTTTTGTAGTTTTTTGACTCTATTTTGGACAAAAGCAAGCACAAAATCCTAGGCGAGAAATGGATTATAAGGGATTTGGGCCACTAAAACAAGAGGTATTTAATTCAGGCAACCGTTCAAGTGGTTACATGTGCGGCGGCGCTACTCTCCGTTATGGAGTCTCCCAGCCTCACAGGGTTGCGCCTGAGAGGGTTTTGGGGGAGGTTGGCCGTCGGTGTAACATAACAGCACTCGTTGCAGGAGGTTTTCACCTCAAGCACAATTTATTTTAAGTGGCTCGGTAGGGCTTGGCGTTAGCCTGTTACCACTCAGGGTCATTCCCGCTTGGACAAGCGTGCATCCAAGGGCAGGCCCCTCCTAAAGGTTAAACAAGTAGAATGACAAGTCTGGCACTCTGATCACCCAGAAGAGGGGAGAGCATAAGCCTATTGTCATTCGCAGGCACAGAATACACTGATTAATCCACCCTAGTTAAAAAGATAAAAACTAAATGGGCTAAGCTACTCAAACAAAACTTTGAAGTGATTTCAACAATATTGCAGTGGTTCGATTTTAAATCCCAGAAAGCAGTTGTGAGTTCAATTTTAAATCCACGTTGCACGAGATTTGTTAACTTTGAAATTCAGGTCTCACGATATAGCAATGGTTCATTTTAACTTCAGAAAGCAGTTGTGAGTTCAATTTTAAGTCCACGTTGCACGAGATTTGTTAACTTTGAAATTCAGGTCTCACGATATAGCAATGGTTCATTTTAACTTCAGAAAGCAGTTGTGAGTTCAATTTTAAGTCCACGTTGCACGAGATTGTTAATTTTGAAATTCAGGTCTCACGATATAGCAATGGTTCATTTTAACTGCAAGATCAGTGATGAGTTCAATTTTAAATCCTAGATAGCAATAACTTGGAAGTTTGTTTGCAATGCAAGCATGAAATAAACCAGTTACTTCCTCCCTAATTAAGACTAGATGAAGATTTGTAATGAACAACCATTTTACTCTTTCTTCGAAAATGAAATGTGAGCTAGTTAGATGCAACTACATGTAACTAAACCCGAGCCTATCCTGTAAAACCGCTCCAGCAAACACCTACAAAAGGGTTAACGTTAGCAAAATACTCTAGAAAAGTACTAAAACCTGAGCCCGTTACAAATGCGCAGCTTCAGTGATCAGATGCGCAGAAGTGATCAACAGAAGCGCAGCATTAACGAATGCGCCGTAAAAATGAACAGATGCGCCGTTAAAATGAACATATGCGCAATTTTAACGTATGCGCAGCAACAGTGGTCTGAAGCGCCGTAACAGTCAACAGATGCGCCGTTTTAACGTATGCGCAGCAATATTATATGAAAGCGCAGTAACAGTTAACAAATGCGCAGTTTTAATAAAAGCACCGTAACAGTCTTCAAAAGCACCGTAAAAATGAACAGATGCGCCGAAAGAACCTGTGCGTGACTCTGCGGGATTTGTACGGAACCTGCCTTCAAAAAAGCTCAAAAATGGTGAAATAAAGGGGCAACGGCCCCACGGTGGGCGCCAAAAATGTGAGGGTAAAATAGTGATCAATCAAATGAATAGTAGATGACCCAAACATCAACAGAATAGAGAAATAAAGAAGATTCAAATGAACAAAGCAATGAACAAACACAGCAAACCTCTTCCGTTTCGAAACTTCTGTTGTTCGCCTATCACGAATCGTCCTTTCGCAGATGAGATGAGCCCTCAGAGAGTGCAATCTTTTAAAGCTGTTTGAGGAAGTCGATGGTGAACGGCTATGGTGTGATGTGCAATGAAGGTGAGCTCCAATGCAACAATGGTGATCTCAAGCTTGTAGATGACAAGTGGGTGCCAAAGACGCGCTGGTGATATTTCTGCAGAGTAACGATGTCAAAAGCCTGGATGATTAGAATGAAGGGATGAAGCTTCATTTATAGACTTGGAAGAATAGGAATCAACGGTTGAGAGAAGATATGAAGATCAACGGCTGAGGATGGTTGAGGAATGTGCAACCAGTGGAAACGTGCCAAGTGTCCCAGCTCCATCATGAAAGGTGGGATGTGACAAAACTGATTGGAGAGTTAACTCCATTGACTGGTCTGTTAACAGAATTGATTGATCAGTTAGAAGAGTGGATTGTGGAACTGACTGGGTTGATTGAGGATTTGACTCAACTGACAGGTTAGTTAACAGATTTGATTGATTGGTTAACTGACCTCTGATTGGAGAAGAAATAGGCCATGTGGGTGAGGGAAAATAAGATAATTAAATATTAAATATATTTAATTACATGTGCAACCTGATGAGGTGGACAAGGTGAGGTGGAAAAGGTGAGGTGTAAAAGGTGACGTGGAATTTTGAATTTTGAATTTAGAACCTTAGGATAGAGGGAATAGGATTAATTAAATAATTTATGATTATTTAATTGTGAAGGACAAATAGAAGAATTTTAATTAAATAAATAGAATTTATTTAATTGTGAGATAGTGAATTGATTAAATAAATTTGGAATATTTATTTAATTAATAGAAGAATGGAATAAATATTTAGAATATTTATTTAGGATGATTTGTGTCATTTTTAGGCGTATACAATAGTAAATCGCCCATATGTCAACCACCAAGGGCGAAAGATAAAATTATACTCCATATCACAAGGGCAACAAATCAAATTTGATAATCGGCTAAAACCCACGCACATGTTTTAGTTCTGGTTTATTATTATAAAGAAAAATGGGTTTGGATTTTAAAAGGTGATACTCATCCATTCTTTGCATTTAAATCGACAAACAAGAGGGTCAAAATCATGGAAGAGGGTCGAACGCACACATTAGTTAAAGAAGTTGAATATGCAGGAGATCGAAAATGCAAGAAAACAGTCGGCACACAACGTACCCACTGTTTACAGTGGAGCATTTGGGATAGACCCACGATAGAATCAACAATAGATAGATATAAACTGGCAAGCACTGCGGTTCACAATTGAGACATTCAATTAGTGATAGCGTTTATTGTGGAGAGTATTAAACGGAAGAGCTTAACCAGCCGGTACGTTGTAAATGTGCTGGCTGGTCAAAATCTTGTCAACCGAACTGTTTTCGACCATTTGAATGATATGAAATGTTGTTGAATAGGTCGACAATGTTGCAGTAAACAGGTCAAAAGAGGAAGTCGAGAAAAATTGAGGTCGAAAATTTCGTAAACAGTCGCACGACAATGTGCTGGCTGTTTACGGTGGGAACTTAACCAGCCAGTACGTTGTAAACGTGCCGGCTGGTCGAAATCTTGTCGACCGAACTGTTTTCGACCATTTGAATGATATGAAACGTTGTTGAATAGATCGACAAAGTTACAGTGAACAGGTTGAAAGAGGAAGTCGAAAAAATTTGAGGTCGAAAATTCCATAAACAGTGGCACGACAACTGCCGGCTGTTTACGGTGGGCGGTATTAAACTATATCAATTCCAATCGTCTCTTCTCGTCCTTAACGAGCAACTCCATCTTCTCTCCGTTAAATTTCATTCACCGACGAAATCTGAACTAAAATATGCTGAATTCTTGTGTGATCGAAAAAAAGATACGTGGAAACACCATTGGTTTGAGTCGGCAAAACTGTAGCCCACCTTAGTCACCTGGTCTGCTGTTGGAATAGGCGTGGATTTCTATACAATACGTTAAGAGTCGATTTCAAGAACATCAACATCGATATCAAGGAAAATGTATGAGTGATGGGATGGGCTTGAATCTTTCCCAATCGTAATGATTACGCAGACAGTCTGGAAATAGATGCAACGACTTTACTAAGACCCAGTTTGCATAGTTTATCATAATAAATCTGCAACGAGGTTTGCGTGAAGTTGACTGTTAACGCAAAATTCAAGGCTTTAACATATAAAAACCAGTTCATCTGGTCTTTTGGCACTGATGTAATATTTCGGCTTCGTATTGGCCGACTTTGGTTCTACGCACACAATTTGGTTAGGTTTTGGGAAATTCAATCAATTGACTATAGACTTTGTCATTAGAAAATTAAATCAACACAAAAAAGTAACCGACCTTGAAGATCTTGGTGTGGAAGATGTGTAATTTAGACGTCAAATTCTTAATGAGCTTCAAATTAATAAACAATTCATCCAACTACTGATTATTATTATTAATTGTTTGACCATTAAAACTATTTAATTCTTCAAAAATCTTTAACATCCACCAGCAAATTTAGTGATCCACAATTCAAGTCGATTCTTGAGCATAAATCTACGGAATCTTACAAAATCAAAGCGGCCGCAGAAAATATGTATATAAAAACATTGAGACAGAGGAAATATCAAGGTTAGCCGCAACGCGGGTCTCTACTTCACCTAAAAATAACAGAAATGCTTGCGACTACCAAGAAAAACAATAGATTTCATATACAGCAGTGGGTTCGGTAGATTCCCTACCGACCATTCAAAATAAGCAAAGGAGTTATTTGTCCTTTTTGGCTCCATAGTGGTCAACTAATAGTATCATTTGTTATAGTATTGCATAAATCAATAGCTTTAAAATAGTATTTCAGTTTAACAACTGGCACAGCCATGCATTAGATTATTTCAATCTCACGATTGCCTTTTATAATATCATTTGTTATTATGATATTTAATGAGCCTCCCAGAACTACGTCACCTCAGCAGTGATAAGGGCTTATTTAGGACGGTCATGAAATCTAAGCTCCCGATCTTCTTGTAAAGGAAATATCCAGGGGATAGCCAATCATAGATTATATAACACAATCAAGCTCTATATAAATTATTGAATTAAGAGTGATAATAAATAATTTGATATAAAAATAAATTATATTGATAAAAAGAGATAAGGGTTTATTTTTAAATTGATACAATGTGAATTTTGACTGTTGTGATGTTCTATAGAGAGACAGACTTAAATGTAGAGATGGATTTATATCAAATATTTAAGACAATCGAGGCCTAAGAATATAAGGATCTAGGACTATTCCAAAGTCTAGGAGGAAGTTCACTGGACAACTTTTTAGATGAGGACCTAAATGAAGTTATATGCATGTGCGTAATCTTTGTGAGAAGGGTAGTGCAAAAAGAGGGAGAGTTATAGAACTGAAACAATAAATGTGTTTTATTTATATATTCATCCTATATATGAGATACTCTTGAGAAATATGTATGACTATTATCTTCTAACCTAATTCTTGTTATGTATCTACTAGTAAGCTAATGTTATAGATATGTAAAAATATATATTAGAAGTCATAGACACCAGAGTCAATAAATGAAAGTTGAACTATTTCCATGTGTGACTCATCATCTCCCAACGATTGTTGGGCTATGTTCAACTATTTGTTGGGTAAATATGTGTTATAGCGGTAGAGGGCTTGGCATGGAGTGAGACTCAAGGGTGTCACATGGGTTACCATGGCAACTACATTGTCCAATGTTAGAGTGTAATGCTCATAACAATTTGGTGATGAGTAATGTGAATTAGCCGTTTTAGTTTTCTCTAGAGGTGTGTCAGGCCCTACTGAAGTAGCTATAGTAGATATCATAAAAAGTTTGGTAGAAGTATGGTTACCACCTAGTCCAATCTTGTGTAGAGTGCTCTACGTCACTACTAGAGCGTGTGCAACATTTGTGGAAGATGGATGGATGATGCTAGAATTACATGAGCATCTAGAAGGTGCTTTGGTGTATTGCAAGCTATGGAAATGTTACTACAATCCATCATAATGGTCTAACATTATCATAGGAACTATTTTTGTAGATCCCCTTGGATCAATTGCCCCTCCTTGTAAAGCAATAGTCTCCATTGCATTAAGTCTAGGAAGCAAACACACAATCTTAACTTCTAACTATTGCTTGGTGAACCATTTAGCTTGTTGTGTAAGCTAACCTACTCTAATGACTATGCATAGATGCATAGAATAGTTATATGTAAACATGGCTTCTAGATTTTGATTTATCTTTGCCAAATTATAGTTCATCTGTCAATTGGCAATTAAGTGCAAAATGATAAGTATGCATAATTGTATGGCACAGTCTTCTTTGAAGTTGGTGTGACATATGTCAAGCATGGAATTTCTTAAGGAATCTAATATCTATTATTGCCCGCTAATAAAACTATGCTATGAGGATTGAAATTGTACATATAGTTGTGACTATTACATATGGATGTCCAAGGAGTACATCACAAAAATTAATTGATGCTACATCACAAATTATTGGTGTATTATTTTATTTTCTTGTATTTTGTTAGTGTAGGTTTTTATTTTCCTAGTTGGGTTATTTATTTTCCTATATTGCTAGGTTTTTCCTACACATGTTATTAAGATTGATTAGGGTTAATTAAGTGAGTATCATTGTGAGTGGGTGCACGGTGTCAGCATCCTCCATGGGAGTTACACTTGCCTATTTTAGGCTATTGTGGTGGACTCTTCCCATTGGTCATATTTTCGACCTCTCCCCTCTCTCATAGTCTATTTATACTCACCTCCTAGCTTGTATTTTTCATCTTGAATGCATTGTCTTGTTACTCTACCATTCTTTTGTATGAAGATTTTATCTCTTAATGCAATTCTATCACATCAACATTTGCATCTCTTGGAATCATTGGTTTGCTTCTATTTTACATTTTAGTTTAAGTAACTTTGAATCTCTCTTAAAAAGTTTATGGGTTATCAATCTTATTCAAGATTTCTAACATAGTATCAGAGCATTATTTTGAGAGTTTTTAAGTTCATAGATTCCTGATTGAGAGAGTGAGTTCTTATGAATCCTGTATGCTCTTCTCTTTCCTTTTTGATTAGAAAGGATTTATCAAGACCCATTAACCTTATCATTTTGCATGCGTGTTTTGTGAGATCTGGGTGATTGCAGTGTTTTCAAGTTTATACTCGCAACATTTTTAGCTATTCCAACACATCCAGAAGGCTTGATAAAGTCAAGATTGACTTTCATTTCATCTGATTTGGAGATCGTTTGACACAGTTGTGGAATGAGGGTTTCAAATGCAGATCTGAAGGTCAGCTTCTATTTAGAGCATTTTCAGGCCAAATAGACCTTTCCATTGCATCCAAGTGGCCTTGCAAATGAATTTTCATATATTATAAGTTCATTTTCCATGTTAGGAGTCAGAAAGGAAAAAAAAATTGTCGGAAGGCCATTTTGGCCCCCCAACATGTAGATTCGTGCATGTTTTTATGTTAATTTCTGCAAACAAATTCTTATATATATATATATATATATATACATGAAGTGCTTCAAGTGCTTTATACTCAAGGGCTTTGGCCCCTGTGCATCTCCAAGGGCCTCGACCCTTATTTGGGCCTCGATCGCCCTTTAAAATAGGCCACATGAGCCTTGTTTAAGGTCGTGCTCCCTCCAACAAGGGGATCAGGTGTGGCTTACACCACTGACCCATCCCTTGGAGTTTGACTCCTTTGGGAAATATACCTATATATTCATATCTGCCATTCGACTACTACATCAGCTCAGTGCTTTGTTTTTTTTATTGTAGTGCCATTTAGTCTAGGAACACCACCATTTTTGGCATAGAATCTAGTAGGTATAAACCTTCTTTACAATTGGCAGAGACTGGATATTTTTAGCAGAGCATTTCTATATTTGGCAACGCTATTAAACTAGTTGGAGTTCGCTAAATTTGGTAGAAAGTTTCTCTTGTAAACTTAGACCCCTCTGCGTTTGCGATCTCCATTTTGAAGGCAGTCTTTCAAGACCCCGTTCTGGGTTATTCTGGATCTGATTCCTGAGAATTTTTTTTATTTGGGCTAGTCTTTTGCGCTCTACATGTTGGTGCTGACAGTTTGTGATTTTGGTGCACGGTTTTCTAAAAATTGTAGATTCTCACAGGTGACACTGCATAGTTCTCGTTTTTGGAACTTTGGAGACTCATAAAATTTGCATACGACCTCTGATTGAGGTACTTCCTTTTTTAAAAGTGGATGATTTATCAAGTAGATCACATTTGTGTTGTTAGTTTCACTTGTTTTTATTCTAGTATTGTACTTTCAATATACACCTATTTATTGAGGATTTTATAAAGCATTGAGATCAAGACCACTAAGTATTCCTTACTAGTGGCAATTGTAAATGCACTAAATATAAAGTGCCAAATCATCTTTGCTTGGGGGGTTCCTTTATTGAGTGAAAAGGGGGGGTTGTCCTGTGTCTGTTCTCTTTTTTTCAGCACTTCATTTCTGCATTTCTTCATCATGGATCAAACAACAGTGCTCATATTAACTCCTTACAACTACTTTGGGTGGAAATCATGCATGACAATCTACTTAAGGAAAGTTGGATTGCATAGGATAATAATGAGATTAGAAATTGAACCTACTAAAGATGAAGATAAGCCTAAGTGGTTTAACAAATGTGATGAGGCATATATTACATTGCAGTTGTCTGTTTCTCCTAATTTGGTCTTTCACATTAATTCTTTGAATTCACCAAATGAAATCTAGACAAAGCTAGAAACACTATTTGGCACACAAGATTCAATCAAGGGTCATATGTTGAAAAATGAACTCATTAGTTTAAGTCCAGGCAACTTCAATACAATTCAAGAATTTTTTTACAAAATTGAAATCACTAAGGCTACAGTTAAAACAATGTGGAATTGAAAAGAAAGATGAACAATGGATTCTTAGTATAATCTTTAAGCTAAGTTTAGAATATTTTGTATTTGTTTCTACCTTCTATGCTACTAAGGGTGCACTTGGTAATAAATTCACCATGCCATCTTTGGATGACTTTGTTATCTCTCTCACATGGGAGTAGGATAAGCTAATTCAGATGGGCACTCTAAAATTCTCTAAGTCACATGTTCTAGTTGCCAACCAAGGCACAAAAGAATAGAAGGGACAAAGTAGTAACAATAAGGATAAGGAACAAAAGAATAGCAAGGAGAAGAAGGATAAGAAATAAGCTTCCCCAAAAGCAGCTAATGAGACCCAATCTTCTAATAGCGACAAGCCTAATAAAGAAAAGGTCAAATGTGCCTATTGTAAAAGACCAATCATGATGAACATAAATGTTTGAAGAAACAAATTGATCACCTGGCACACATTCTTGAGAAGAATAATATTAGTGTTCTTGAATCTATAAAATAGAATTCTAATGAGGGGTCTAACAAGGCAAAGGATAACAATAAGGGGAAAGGAAAGGGAAAGGCCCTTGTAGCAGTTTCTTCACAACCATCCACTTGGGTTCTTGATTTAGGTGCTTCGTACCACATGGCTTCATCTAAGGTAGAACTTGCCTCATTAGAGCTGTGTACTATGCCTCCTATTTTGATGGGTGACAGCACTCCTATTGAGGTGTGTGGGAGAGGGTCTGTTGATGTAGGGGATGGCACATTCCATGATATTATTTGTATGCCCTCATTATCTACTAGTCTCCTATCAGTATATCAGATCACTCACATAGGTTCAGGTAAGTGGGTTGAGTTCACTCCTGATTCAATGGAGATTCATGAATTACACAATGGTTCTTTAGTTGCAATTGGGAGAGAAGACCATTAGTCATAGTTATATTTGTTTTATCACTTTGTTCCTAATCCTCCTTCATCTAGTTTGCTCACTCATTCAAATGATGTGAGTAGATTATGGCATGAGTGGTTTTACCATGTTAACTTCTGCTACTTGCAACAGTTGAACGAGCAGAGCATGGTCACAAGGTTGCCTTTAGTTCAATTTTCAAGTGGTGTTTTCCAAGGTTGCATTCTTGGTAAGCATCCTAAGGAAAAAATTGACAAAGGTAAGGCATGGAGAGCTTCATAGATACTGGAGTTAGTTCATAGTGATTTGGCTGGTCCATTTCCTTATCCATCCTTCAACAAGGCTAGATTTGTTATAACTTTCATTGATGACTTTTCTCAATATAGTTGGGTCCAATTTCTCCAAAAGAAGTCTAAGGTATTTGATCTCTTTCAGGACTTCAAAACATTTTTAGAGAAGCAATCCGATAAATCCATCAAAGTTTTGCACATTGACAATGGTGGTGAGTATGTCAACCATCATTTTGAGTGGTTTTGCACTTCATAGGGGATTGATCTACAACATTTAGTTTCATACACTCCTTAGTAGAATGGTGTAGCAGAATGAAATAATAGGTCCTTGAAGAAAATGGTGAACTACATGATTCACTCCAGATCTATTACACCATAGTATTGGGCAAAGGCCATTAACTTTGCTTGTTATATCCAGAACCGTGTTCCTCACCTATCCTTGAAGGGAATCACTCCTTTTGAAGGTTGGAGCAGTCAGAATCCATCAGTTAAGCACATTCGTACAGAGAGACATAAGGCCTTGGATCCATAGAGCAGGCCTTGCATATTTCTAGGCTATCCTGATGGTGTGAATGGTTATCCGTTGCTCCACCCTATTACACATTGTTGCATATGTTGTCATTGATGTAAAAGGATTGGATTTCAAAGGAGTGGATGTCAATGGAGTGGTGATCATAGGAGGTGTGATGTGAAAGATATGGTGATGAAAGACATGAGCATGTTGTTGGATCAATATCATCTATACACAGTTGTACCTTATCTTTTGAAGTTCATGGATAGGTGAAAGTTGTCAAAATGTTTTGATTAATGTCATACATTGATGCTTGTAGTAATTTGATATTGTCTCTTGGTGAAAAGAATTGCATTGGATATGAAGGAAATTGTCTAAGTTATTAAAAAGGTCAAAGGCATAGGGAATTGTACTACAAAAGCATAGGAGATTGTATCACATTCTACCACAGATGAAGATTTAGCCTCACAGATTGGAGGATAGGTAAATATGGCTATGAGGTATGCATGATCCAAGTTTTAGAGCATACAAGTTACCATAGAGTTTTTTAGAGTTAGCAGAGTGAGAACAAGTCATGTTCATGTGAAAAGGTTATCAAAGATATAACAGAAAGCCACCGCATTTCACCGCATTTGCATGTATGACTTGGTGGTTTGGAGAGTATGTAAAGAAAAGGTACAAGAATGACATATTCATTTTTCAAATGATATAAAGTACCATAAGTGTGTTTTCCATTGTTCTAAGTTAAGACTGTGTGACTAGACAGTGTAAAGGATATGGACATCATTGTTTGATTGATTACACCAGCAAACAAGAGCATGAACTAGTAAGAGGAATGCATGAGAAGGTTTTACAAGTCATATATTGTTTGTGGCTTGATCTGCATGATGATATCTCACTTCTCTGATACTGCATAGGGTCCGGAGCTAAAGCATGAAAGGTTAAGTGGTTACAGAGCTGACATGGTATACTTGAGTGATTGCACCGTGTGTATGGAAGTGTGCACTATCAATAAAAGTTGGGAGAAGGTAAATTGGGTCCAGTAGATCTCTTGGTATGAACCACATTATGGGATTTCACTCCTAAATTACCACATTACCACAGATGATTTGAGAGCCGACAAGCAAGGTCAGTTACACGTTTCATTTAGGCCTACAAAGATGATGTTTAGAAGGCTTGCGAAGGATATATATGAAGGATAGAAGATTGTTTTAAAGTGAGAGAGTATGTGAGAAAAAGGTGAATGATCTGGAAATTAAGAAGTACCTTTGTAAGAAATAATGCAAAACCTATAATAGAGTTAGGATTGTGGAGGTGTTTGAGTCAGCAATAAGGTCAAGAGGATATCAGGAATGATAGTGCAGAGGTGTTTGAACAAGTTAAGGATGTCAGAGTGTTAGTAGAGATATTGTTGTGAAGGTAAATGAATCATCAGTCTAAATTTGTAGAATAGAGGTTCATGCCTCATCTTGTAAGTGTTGTTTCACTTTAGGGAGTTGGTACTTCCTTTGGGTTGGTGCCTATAAAACTTTATTTTAGGGAGTCGGTGTTGTTAAGTAGAAAAGAGAGAGTAGCTCAATAGATCAAACTAGGTCAAACCCTCTTCTACAAAACATTCGAGGCACAAATGGATCTTGAATTGTACCTTAGAAGGAGAGCCAAACTACAAGGGTTTTGCCCTTTGTTGTATACAAAAGGAATTAACCAAATCCAATCAATCAAGCTAGAACAAAGACATGAAACCCTAGTTAACAAAGATCTGAGTAAAACAAACTGTCGATACCTAAAACCTAGTAACCAAATGGATAGAAGAGATTAATAGACAATTCAAAAACTTTTCCTAAAGGTTAGAATGCCTAGGACAAGGGCACTTGGGTGCCCTAGTCCCAAGTTAGGGTTTGTAGAAACTATAAACTTTGTTGGGTCTGTAATAGCAACCTTAATCTTTTTCTTGGAGATCACCTTCCAAAACCTGTCCATCTAACCTGCACACATGAAAAGAAGGAAAAGATTGGGTGCTATTTAGGAGCTTCCCTTAGTCAAGCCCTATGAATGGTTCTTTCACCTCCATAATAGAAAAGATGATAGATAAAGAGTGCATTCCCTTAGAAGATAGAGGCAAATCTGAAGTAGAATGGTATGCTAACACAAAGTATAAAGGAAGGAAGTCACCATGAGCATGGAAAACCTTGTATGCTTGTAGACAACATCACAACTTGACTCAAGAAGTTGGTGTAGCCTCTAATATTTTCACAAGCTCTGTAATATGTTAATGCCACATCAATAATCCACAAGAGAGAGTTGTAGAGAACAAGAGAGAGAAAGAGAGTGCAAAAGTACCAAGATTTCACTAGAGAGAGTTAGCATGTTCAAATGAATAGAATAACTTACTTTTATATGCATTCCCATTGATTTTTAGATAATTAAACCTCATGAGGCCAACCTTAGGAGTCATTCAAGAGGCCTAAGATGACAAGGCTACAATTTAGGGTAGGGCTAAATGAGGGCCCAGGGTGCTTGGGATCCCTCGTCCTTTACCCACATAATCCTTGAAAGAGGGCACTTACAGTATGCTTAGCCTCGTCTTAAAGTTAATTTATGGGTTTCGTACATCAGGATCAAGTATTACACACTTAATGCTCAAAAAGGGGTTAACATAGGTCCTAATAAACAAGTGTAAATATTTGAAGCCCATCTAGGAGCTAAACTAAGTGTGAAATGGTGGTGTACACATTTTACGACTCAACATTTAGCCCCCACTTTAGTGTGGGTATGAACTTACGTTCAAACTCATACTAAAGGATGGAGAAGACACAATTCAAACACAACATAGAAACCAAAGAATGACACTAAAATTGAAGGGTGATAAAAGACCCCAAGTTTAGGATTCTAGGAGCCTACGATGATTGGCATAAACATAAGACACATGACATACACAAAGCATTTAGAAGGTATGAGATAAGAGACACAAGGCATACACAAAGCATACACTTGAGAAGTCACAATGCATACACACAATACACAAGGCATACATGAAGCATACACATATAAGGCACAAACTATACATAGAACACACAAGGAAAACATAGAGAATAAGAATATATAATAACATAATGTGAAAGACCTTGAGTCAACATTACAAAAGAGACCTTGGTCTAAAAGGTGTCTCAATCACCATGCATCATTCCCCAAGATGCAATAAAGAAGAATGCTAAGGGGTTAGTTATAAATAAGAAGAAGCATAGGAGAAGTACAAACACATCATACACATAATCCATTTCAAAGGAAAGTGTTTCCACTCAAGGGAATACACCAAGCTACCTCCCGCAAGAGGATTTACATGAAGCCTTGTAGAATAAGAAGGCAAAGTGACCTTACTACCAAACTCTAGTTGGTGGTGCAACCCTTCTCCCAAACATGCAAAGAGCTTCAACTTAGGAAAACAAGATGGACTCAAGATCTTGTTTCCAAGCCTCAACCTAGGAGAACAAGATGACTCAAGATCTTGTTTCCAAGATTTTCATAATCCTTTCCAAGAGGGTGTAGTAACCAAGATAATCAACAAGTGTTTAGATAGAATGAAGAGAGTAAGGCTCATAGCACGATACATGCCCCCACCTTAAAGTGATTGCTAACTCCATCAGGGAGCAATTGCCTTTAAGGTAAAGTGAGAAAGAAACATAATACAAACACGAGAGCTTTCTAAAAGCACATGCTGAAGTGATACGTGTTTTCAAAAGATACATCATGACAAGAGGGCTTCCCCCATGACGAGCAAACCAAGGTGATGCTTATAGGCATGATACACAATGGCTTGTGTAGTCATGGTATGATGCCAAGCATTGCTACAAGGTGTCACATAGATAGAAGAAAGACCACATACACATAAATTGAAGCTCAATATGAAAGGATGCTAAATCATCCAAGGAAAAAGTAACAAAATTACACATTACAACATATAGAAGAATGATGATACATATAGAGGAATGACACAACGTGTTCTTACTCCTTGTACCTTTGTGATAACAAGGGTACCAAGGGAGAATGTAAATCATTTACAATACAAGGATAACAATACATACAAACATAGCACAAATGAGAAGAAGGGACCATTCTTGCGAGTCAGCCTATAACAAGTTGTCCTCCCCCAACTTGGCTATAAAAATGGATGGAGGACAAGGTGCTCAAGGGACTACATCAATCGTGGTGGGAAGTGCTAGAGCCAAACCTTGTTCAAAGTTGTTGAATTTTGTCACCCAAGACTTGACATTCATTAGTGGAATGTCCAAGTGTTCAATGATACGCACAATAAAGTGTTGATTTATTATTTTGCTTAATCTTTTCAATGCATTTTAAAGGAGTGATTAAGCGGTCTTTGAGTAGACTCGACAACATACACTCTTGTTGAGATAACATAGAAGATATAGGGGGAGTAGGAAGCAATCCTTTTTTTTGTAAACATAGTGGTGAGAACATAGGAGAAGGCCAGAAACCCAAAACTACTTTAGACAAGTGAGGGTTTGGTTCCATAGGCTCTTTAATTCCTTGTTCTTTACATCCCAACCCATTTCCATTGTATCCTTGTTTTGAAATAATTTTGAATCCACGCCCATAACTCTTCTCTAAGACTAAAGGACAAAGAGAGGTCATATGACTAGCTTTGTTTTTAGAAGTATGATTATATTTTGAAGAAGACTAGTTATTCTTATCATGGTGAGGAGGGTCCATATTTGTTTCAATCATCCCATGGGGATTGAAATCTAACTAGAGGTCATTTCACTACCAATACATGCATTAGAATTAAATGATTCATTAGGTTGAGATGATACTTTATCACAAATGGCCACCATTCTTGTAGGGGAAAGTGGATCTTCATCTATTTTAAAGGTTCCATCATCATTAAATTTAATTTTAATCTATGTAGGAGTATGAGATTGTGGTGATGAAATTGTATTCACCTTTGAGGTCTTAAGGTGTGAGGGTGGGATTTTATATTCACCCACCAAGAAGGGTGTAAAATCCATTGAACCCCAATCATCACTGAAAAATGCATTTGAAGGACCAACACTATCTTGACCAAGACTGTTGTTAGCAGTGGAGGGTAGTGTTAAAGAAGGGATCAAACTACTCAAAGGAGTTTGATGTCTCGCTTCTATTTTCAAGCAACTATCCAGAGTCAGATCAGCTTCGATTGTATGTACATTGTTTTCAAATATGAATTTTAGTGAATGATGAAGGGTAGACAGAACTGCCCCCATGGCATGAATCCACAGTCTACCAAGAAGAATATTGTATGAAAGAGAATTAGGCATGACATGAATAAGGTTAGGCACTATCTTAGGTCCAACCTTAATATCTAAGGTTATGGTACCCAATGATTGTCTACCAACATTATCAAAGCCATGAAGGACAAGGTCATCTGGATTAATTAAAGATTTATCAACATTGATTTTATCCAACGAATTTATTCCACAAACATTAAGACATGATCCACTATCAATCATAGTGTGTCTTATCCTCTTTCTATTAAAGATCACAAATATCATAAGAGGCTCATTTTGGTTTTGAACTTCTATGGGAGGTAGCTCATGTTGTTGAAATGATATATCAGATGCTGCCACCTGCATACACTCTAATATAGATGCTACATCATTTAGTCTACCAGAAGGTGGAATGACTACCTTCTGAAGAGCCTCCTGGAGCATTTCGTGGTATGTAGGTGATATTTATATTAAGTCCCATAGAGAGATCTTAGTTGGAGCAACATGGAGCTTCTCGAAAAGATCATATTCTTTACCAATATTAATAGGAGGATGAGGTGCTTGAGGTAGGTGTTGGTGCTTGCACATGGAATCTGAGTTTCAAGCAAAAGTTGTGTTAAGTCAAAATTTCAGTCTACCTGATATTCTTGCGGGGGGTCATATTTTCAAATATCAGTCATCTTATGAATATCATCCTTGTCACGAAATATCACCCTATGCCAATATGACGGTGACGTCATCTAAGTCTGATAGGATGCACCATGTGGTCTTCGACATGACAGTTATTATTAATAACTATGCTAGAGGATCTTCCTCCAATACATCGAGTTATGCCGATGAGGGTGGTCATTAGGATGATATTGCATATCAGGTGAGCAAGTAGGATGTTCGCTGATGTAGGGCATCTGGCCGATAGGGTATCGTACAGGAGGATCATCAGTATGACAAGAAATATCAGTGCGGGTGAGGAGTGTTACTCCGACAGCATGAGCTACCCTGATGGGGTCTAAACTGGCATCGTTGGGAGCAAAATCACTGATTATTATCTTTCGGTGTGGTCTTGCTTATAAAGTATTGGGGAGGTCATTGCCGGGTGAATGTGGGATAATCAGTTCTCACATAATTTGAAAAGTTAGTGATAAGCAAGAAATGCCCGCGTGGCATGATCTCATTGGCCAGCAGCTCGCCTATTCAATTTGAGGCCCCAGATCTTGGTAGGAAAATTTTTCAAAGGCCTTGCGACCGTTGCATTCCAAGGAACTGCGGGTTGGTATGCCATTGATGACAGATGTTACAGAGGTATGGGTGAAGGCATGGATGGATCAACTACCTGATTGAAGTTGAAAATCCCCAAATGGTGGCACAAGGCTCGAGTCTAACCACTCCTTGTTTTCTCTTCAGCTTTCTGCATTCAATGTTTTGAGCACCATTTATCATGATGCACTGTATCTAGTGAATTTTGAATTGCCATGTGATTAATGTTGAGCACACCTTCCTGTTGTATATAGCAGATTGTGTTACTCATTTGCTATTGTTGAAAACTAGACAAATTTGGGTGTTGTGATAAGATACAACTTCATTGGTGGCTTTGTTATGGGTGTCTTGTGAGTTTATGAATCTCATATTGTATGTTTTATGCATAAATTTACTGGTTTCATGTTGATTTAAATGAGTAATGCTTCATTTGCATGTGTTCTATTATCTGTCTCCAAATTGAGTGTGTTCTTCTTCTGAATCCAAACAGCTAAGGGGTGTTTAAGATTCTAGAATATGGGTCTACTATATTGAATGCTTGACTTTTTACTTCTGCTCAAGGAGTAGATTAAGTGTTTTAGGTCAAGTGTTGGGAAGAATACATTGTAAGTGAGGATGTTTGTAAGTAGAGATAACTGAACACTAAATTTTGGGAAGTATCTGTAAGGTAGATATTAAAAATCCCCTTGATATCCAGTCTTTGGTGTATGTTTATGCTAACCATTCACATGTGTATGTCTATTGACTCTGAGCCCTGGGATAGGCACCGATCCAGTCTTGTATCGAGGTTACAACCAAGGTCCTAGTTTTGCATCCAAATACCAAAAATCAAACTCAAAATTCAAAATACAAACCTTTAGGACATTTAGAGATAGTTTTTAGGACCAAAATCCTTTGTCTCACAACTGAACATAGGCCCAAAGCTAGCCCCTTTGCACTTATTTCACAGTTTTGGTCTGCATAAGAGAGGATTTATCTGCTTTGTATCAACATCCAAGCAACTTCATAGGCATATTTTATGGGTGTTGAATAGTGAATACCCCCTTTGGTTCTGCAAAGCCTAAAGAAGAAGAGGAGATATCTATAGAGTCTATCTCCTGTATTGTTGGCCCTTGGCCTAGATATCCTATTGATCAATGATGGCTACTTTATAGGGATAGCTGGGAAGAAGCATCTAGTCTGGGAAAAAACCAACAGATTTGGTGACTCTACTGGGGAATCTTTGTGTATGAACCTTGCTTTAAGAGAAAATAATTCCTAGTTGTAGATGGTGACTCCGAACAATCTCCCAACTAGTAAAGTAAAAAAATTGTATGCAAGGGAGAAGATCCCTGCGTAATCCTCTATTTGAAGAGTTACCCAGAAAAATGATGTATAGGAAAAAAGCGGTTGTCTCAGCCAGTCATGAAAGTTCTCCAAGAAATAATAATAATATCCAAGGTAATCTTAGATTTTCAGAACATCAGTCACCCTATTTTTCAAATACAAAGGTTGAAATCCAAGGTGTATTTGAGAGACAATAGGGCAACAGATTGAGAATGAGGTCAGAGATATTTCAAGAATGCCCTTTCTTAGACCCCTCAGATAGATTTGAAGAAGTTGAGTCCCCAAGGGATGATAATGATGATGACCAATATGGAAAGGGACCATCCTCTTCTATGCCTAGAGATGAAGAATTAGCTAAGAAATCAAAAGCCTAAAGGCTGAATTAGAATATCTGCAGGCTGTGAAGATTAGAGACAACATGAGAGATAAAGTACAAGCTCTGAGAACTACTCAACATGATGTAGTTCCAACCCTTGATAATGTAGATGTGCTAAGAAACCAGCAGAGAAATGAAGTCCAGTATCAGCAAAATGATCAAAGACAGAATACAAACAATGCTAGAGTACCATTAAATAATATGAGAAATCAAAATGCTAATAGAAATGTTAATATTAATCAATTTGGTAGACAACTTATGCAACTGGACAGATTCAGACAGCTTGTTTTTTATGGCATTCCTGGTTACCCTAATCCCATTGACAAACATGTGAGGCCATAGGTGCCAAAAAAATTAGGAAATAATTTTGTATCAGGTGAAGACCACTTAAAAGCTTTTTAGAATATCATGGACAACTTTGAGGTTGAGCATGAAGATGTGTTTATGAAGTTGTTTATGTAGTCATTGGTTGATGAAGCTAGGGAATGGTATAAAGGTCTGCCTGACCGGAGTATCTCATCATGGGATGATTTCAAGAATAGTATGGTGACAAGACTGACCCAAGCTTTTTTGTAAATGAATTCACTAGTATCACTAAGGGGTCAAATGAGCAGGTTGCATATTTCAATGCTAGATTCACTAAAGTGTTGAACAAATTGCCACATCACATGAGACCTAATGAACCAATGTGCATGGTGTTGTACATAAATGTTTTTGATGCCAAAACAACCTATGGATTAAGAGAAGGGCCCTACAAGTCTCAGGGATGCTTTTAGGATTGCAACAAGTATTGAAAATAATAGGAAAGTATCTGGTAAGACAAATAGAAGGGATGATGTGAAGATTTTGAAAAATCCAAATAAGCCTCAAAGTACTCAAGGTAATACATCTACTTCTGAGGATAAATTAGATAAATTGACAACTGTTGTTAAGGACTTAAGTTATAGACTTGCTAAAAATGAAAAAGGGATAGGTCCTGACAGGTAGGTTTACCAGAGACAAGAAAAGAGATCATCATTGCATGATATGCCATATAACACTAATTGGCATAATAATAAACCCATTCTCCCAAACAACAACAGAAATCAAAGGGCTCAAAATGTTAGGGAAACTCCTGGTCCTTTGAAGAAGGCTATCAATATTATTGATGACACCCCATGGTGTATAATATGTCAAATGCCTCACTCACAGTCACAATGTATGATTGCTCAGTCTTTATATAATAATGTTGTTGCCTGTGATGAGTGCAATGAGCCACACTGTATAGAGGATGATAATGTCAATATGTTGTCCACAAACAGGGAATATCCTTCTCATGATGTTGATGCAAATACAAATAATGAGATTCAGTTTTGCCAGCAGGTTTCCCGTGGTGAAGATGATGAAGATAGCTATGCCTATGCTTAGGACTCACATATTTTTCTAAATAACCTGAGAAGGCCTTCTAATGAAGAAATTAGAGCTCTCACAGCCGCAATAGTAGCTCAAATCAAGAGCAATTATAACCTTAGAGGTAAATCTCAGGTGAGTGATCCACGTCAACTAGAAGGCACCTTTGTGGATCAACCAACACATAGTCATAAAGAAGCTGAACCACAAAAGAAATAATGGAGCAATAATAAGAAGAAGTTTAAACAAAAAATAGGTCATGATCCTCAAAGACTGAAAAATAGAATACCCCAAAATGAAGATCAGAGCAAGAATCCTTAGGTCAAGGATGACAGTCAAGGGGCCACAAAAATTAAAGCTGGATCATCCCAGGAGAAAAGTAAAACCATGGATCAGGCTACAACTATTATACAAAACTGTGCTCCTTTTGACATAGCTCAAGTCTTGTCCCAGATAAAGGTCTCTATTCCATTGATGGAGTTGATGAAGGTTGAAGAATTCAGAAATAAAGCATTGTCCCTGATTTTAGGAGTGCCTTGTCAAGCTAGGCAGAATGCTGACGCTCAGGGAAAGAAACGAGCCTTGTGTATTGAAGAGGATGAGGTTCCTAAAGTTTATCTGGGGGTGACCATGACAAAATGTCCTTCACAGGTTGATCCATTTTATGTTTCCCTTGATATTAATGGAAAAACAATTAGGAATTGTATGCTTGATTATGGAGCATCAACAAATATTATGCCTCTGGCTATCATGCAACAAGTTGGATTGAAAATAGACAAGGCATGTGGAAAATGCTATGCAATGGATGCTAGGGAGGTGCCAGTCATTGGAATCATGAAGGATGTGGATTTCAGGTTAGCAGCATATCCAAAAAAAACATATAGAATGAACGTAAGAGTGGTTGATATAAAGCCACAATATGGTATGCTATTATCAAGAAGATGGGCAGCATTGATTGGTGGAAGTATGCAACTAGATCTATCATATGCCATGATCCCAATGAATGGCAAAGATGTCAAACTGGTTAGAGAACAAAGGTCACAAGAGACAGTTGAAGATCAGGATTCAGAGGAGCACATCTATTTTGTGGACACTGACTGTGAAAATTTTAGAGTTTTCTCAAATGATCAAGGAGGTAAAGGGAGAGATATTTGCATTCAAGAGCTGGACCAACAGGTTCTATGGACTATGTATTTCGATGGATCTTGCTCAAAGGAAGGCTCTGGTGCTGGAGTTATATTTTTGTCTCCAGCTTGTAAGCTTCTAAAGTTTTCTTTCCTATTAAAATTTGCCTGCACAAATAATATTGCAGAATATGAGGCTCTGTTGCTAGGATTGAATGTTTCTCTAAAACATGAAATTAAGATGATAAATGTATTTGGAGATTCAGAGCTAATTGTTTCCCAGGTTAGAGATAAGTATGCTTCAAAAAATAAGAGGTTAAAACAATATAAGCATGTTGTGTGGGACATAATGGAATTGTTTGATGCATTTTCAATAAACTGGATAGAAAGATCAAAAAATGTCATGGCAGATTTTTTAGCTAATGTGGCCATAAGGCTAGATGATATTACTTTGTCTGATGTTACAAATGTTGATGTCAAAATTAGACCTATAGTACCAGAAAATATATGCAGTTGGCAAGTATTTGATGATGATAAAGACCTATTGAGGCTCCTTCACTGCATAGATGAATATGAGAACCAAGAGATCAATTTTTAGAATTTTGTAGAGGTTGTAGATGGAAAAGAGACTCTTTTGGGGAAAGAAATGATTCAACTCAAGACAAATAAAATCCCCAGAGGGTTGGTTTCTTCAGAAAGAGCATTTGATAATAGAGACCAGTTTGTTACAAAGACATCTCCCACAAACAAGGATGACTTGGTGGAGATAAACTTGGGGACATCTCATGCCCCCAAAAAGGTATAGATTGGCAAACAGCTCAAACCACACATCAGGAACATGCTGATTGCATTGTTGAAGAAATATAAGCATGTCTTTGCCTAGTCATATGAGGACCTAAAAGCTTATAGAGAAGACCTATTCCAGCATGATATCCCTTTGAAACCTAGAGCTAAGCCATTCAGACAAAAACAATGACCTATTAAGTCAACTTTGGCTCTAAATATGCAAGAAGAACTCATGAAGCTTAGGGAGCTTGGAATAATTGTGCCTATTAGACATTCAACTTGGGTGTCTAATCTTGTCCCAGTTAGAAAAAAGAATGGTGATATAAGACTTTGTGTTGACTTTAGAAATTTGAATGTATCCTCTTTAAAGGACAATTATCCTTTGCCTAACATGGAGGCTATGCTACATAAAATAACTGGTTGTGAGCTTCTATCCATGATGGATGGGTTTTCAGGATACAATCAGGTGAAGGTGAAAGAATTTGAACAATACAAGACTGCCTTTACAACTCCATGGGGAACCTATGTATATATGAGAATGCCATTTGGACTAACAAATGCAGGTGCCACTTTTCAGAGGGCTATGGATGTTGCTTTTGCAGGATTGATTGATTCAATCTTGGTTGTATATCAGGATGATCTAACTACCTATTCAAAAAAGGAAGAGCAACATTGCATGCACTTAGAACATATTTTTATTAGAGCACTGGAATATGGTATTTCACTCAACCCAAAGAAATGTGCTTTTGGGGTAGTGGAAGGAAAGCTTTTAGGGCACATTGTTTCCAAGGATGGAGTTAGGATTGATCCTGAAAGGGTTGCTGCAATTGACAGTATTCAAGTTCCCAAAACAGTGAAAGGTATTCAGTCCTTCTTTGGATAGATTAATTTTGTTAGAATATTCATCCCCAACTTTGCAGAAATCACAAAGGACGTCTCTAAAATGTTGAAGAAGGGTGCAACTGTCAAATGGAAAGATGAAGCAATTAAATCATTTCAAAACATCAAAGAGGCTATAAAGATGACTCCTATGTTAAAATCTCCTGATTTTTCTAAGCCACTTCAGTTGTTTTCATTTTCTTCTTTTCATATTGTTGCTGCATGTTTATTATAGAAAAATGAAGAGGGTTTTGAACAACCTATTGCTTTCTTTAGCATGTCATTGCAGGCAACTGAATTAAAATATGATGTCATGGAAAAGCAAACAAATGCATTGGTTAGTGCAGTAAAATGCTTCAAGCCATATCTAGTAGGATCTCAGATAATTGCATATGTGCCCCATGCAGCAGTCAAGGATATTTTTACTCAGCAGGAGGTAACAGGAAGAAGATGCAGGTGGATAAACAAATTACAAGAATTCAACATAGAGATACATATCACAAAATTGGTAAGGGGACAAGGTTTGGCTAAAATGATGACACAGTCAAATTTGGAAGCATGCTAAGTGAATGTAGTTCAAAATGAAAGTGCTAATATGTCAGAATCTGAATGGTACAAGGATATTGTATATTATTTGTAGAATTTGAATTGTCCTTCCCATCTCAGTGATAGTCAGAAAGGGAGCTTGAAGCTACATGCAATTAGGTACATCATTATTCAAGGAGAGTTGTATTGGAAGAACCCTGATGGTGTCTTACTCAGATGTGTGGATGAAGATCAGGCTAATGGCATTCTATGTGGCATGCACAAACGGATGTGTGGTGGACATTACACTGCCAAAACCACAGCTCACAAAATTCTTAGAGTAGGCTATTGGTGGCCAACTCTTTTTTCAGATGCACAAAAGATGGTAAGAAATTGTGATCCTTGTCAAAAGTTCTCAGGAAAACTAAAGTATGAAGGTGCATTACCCCTTAGAACTGTAACTATGGAGGCTCCATTCCAGTAGTGGGGAATTGATTTTATAGGAGAAATTTAGAAAAATCAAGTGGAGGACATAGTTGGATTTTGGTTGCTACTGACTATTTCACCAAATGGATTGAAGCCATTCCAACTAAGAAAGCTACAAGCAGGGTGGTGATGGACTTTATTCTGGAAAACATTATTATCAGATTTGGAGTGCCATTCAAAGTGGTCACAAACAATGCCATGTGCTTTAGATCTAGTGAATTTGTTGATTTTTGCAACAAATATGGGATTAATCTATCATATGCATCACCCTATCATCCACAGGGAAACAATCAAGTAGAGTCAAGTAACAAAAGCCTCATAAAAATCATCAAAAGGATGGTAGACAAGAACAAAAGAGCCTGGGATTCAAAGCTGAAGATGGCACTATGGGCTAACCAGATAATAGTGAAGAAGTCAATTAGAAGGTCACCTTTTGAGCTAGTAAATGGCACAGCAGCCAATTTGCCTGTAAATAATCTCTTGCCAATTTATAGATTCATACAATAAAATGATGAAGAGATTGAGGATTTAATGACTGAAAGGATAATTCAGCTGGTTGCATTGGATGAAATCAGAAGAGAGGCACACAGGACAAACATCAGGAAACAACAGAGAGTGAAATATCTATTTGATAAAAGGACTAGAGAAAGGAAATTTCAGATAAGTGATTTAGTTCTTATTTGGAATACAAGGAGCCAAGATAAGGGCAACCATGGTAAGTTTGAGCCCTTATGGATGGGCCCATACCAAATCAGCAACACTCATGGAGGAAATTCCTACTTTCTCCAGGCCCTAAATGGTGAAATGCTGGAATTGCCTATGCATGGTCAATTCCTTAAGCTTTATTTTTCATAAGTGATTATCTTCTGTGCATGGTTGTAAATTATGTGTAAATTGTCTATAAATGCTCTGTATAGTCAATGTTTTTCCTTTTTGTGTTTTACCTGGTTTGCCCAGAGGTGGTCTGGTTCTCGCTGCAGCCTTATGCCTGCACGTCCCCAGTCAGAGATGATGTTGGTGCTTTCACATGGAGTCTGAGTTTCAAGCGAAAGTTGTGTTAAATCAAAGTTTTAGTCTACCTAATATTCCTGCGGGGGGTCATATTTTCAAATATCAGTCATCTTACGAATATCATCCTTGTCGCAGAATATCACCCTATGCCAATATGACAATGACATCATCTAAGTCCGATAGGATACACCATGTGGTCTTCGGCACGACAGTTATTATTAGTAGCTATGCTGGAGGATCTTCCTCCGATACATCAGGTTATGCTGATGAGGGTGGTCATCAGGGTGATATTGTATATCGGTTGAGCAAGCAAGATGTTCACTGATGTAGGGGGTCTAGCCGATGGGGTATCATACAGGAGGATCATCAGTATGACAAGCAATATCAGTGCGGGTGAGGAGTGTTACTCCGATAGCATGAGCTACCCTGATGGGGTCTAAACTGGCATCGTCGAGAGCAAAATCTCCGACTATTGTCTTTTGGTGTGGTCTTTCTTATAAAGTATTAGGGAGGTCATTGTAGGGTGAATGTGGGATAATCAGTTCTCACATGATTTGAAAAGTTAGTGATCAGCAGGAAATGCCTGCGTGGCATGATCTCATTAGCCAATGGCTCGCCTGTTCAATTTGAGGCACTAGATCTTGGTGGGAAATTTTTTCAAAGGCCTTGCGACCGTTGCATTCTAAGGAACCGTGGGTTGGTATGCCATTGATAACAGATGTTGCAGAGGTATGGGGGAAGGCATGGATAGATCAACTACCTGATTGAAGTTGAAAATCCCCAAATGGTGGCACAAGGCTCGAGTCCAACCATTCCCTGCTTTCTCTTCTGCCTGTTGCATTCAATGTTTTGAGCGCCATTTCTCATGATGCACTGTATCTGGTGAATTTTGAATTGCCATGTGATTAATGTTGAGTACACCTTCCTGCTATATATAGCAGACTGTGTTACTCATTTGCTGTTGTTGAAAATTGGACAAATTTGGGTGATGTGATAAGATACAACTTCATTGGTGGCTCTGTTATGGGTGTCTTGTGAGTTTATGAATCTCATATTGTATGTTTTATGCATAATTTTACTGGTTTCATGTTGATTTAAATGAGTAATGCTTCATTTGCATGTGTTCTGTTATCTGTCTCCAAATTGAGTGTGTTATTCGTCTGAATCCAAACCACTAAGGGGTGTTTAAGATTCTAGAATATGGGTCTGCTATATTGAATGCTTGACTTTTTACTTCTGCTCAAGGAGTAGATTAAGTGTTTTAGGTCAAGTGTTGGGAAGAATACATTGCAAGTGAGGATGTTTGTAAGTAGAGATAACTGAATACTAAATTTTGGGAAGTATCTATAAGGCAGATATTAAAAATCCCCTTGATATCCAGTCTTTGGTGTATGTTTATGCTGACCATTCACATGTGTATGTCTATTGACTCTAAGCCCTGGGATAGGCACCGATCCAGTCTTGTATTGAGGTTACAACCAAGGTCCTAGTTTTGCATCCAAATACCAAAAATCAAACTCAAAATTCAAAATACAAACCTTTAGGACATTTAGAGGTAGTTTTTAGGACCAAAATCCTCTGTCTCACAATTGAACATAGGCCCAAAGCTAGCCCCTTTGCACTTATTTCATAGTTTTGGTCTGCATAAGAGAGGATTTATCTGCTTTGTATCAACATCCAAGCAACTTCATAGGCATATTTTATGGGTGTTGAATAGGGAATACCCCCCTTGGTTTTGCAGAGCCTAAAGAAGAAGAGGAGATATCTATAGAGTCTATCTCCTATACTGTTGGCCCATGGCCCAGATATTCTATTGATCAATGATGGCTACTTTTAGGGATAGTTGGTAAGAAGCATCCAGTCTGGGAAAAAACCAACAGTAGGATAGGTTGAGTAGGTAGAAGAGAGATGGGCACACTCAGTGCTTGATTACTTTTCTTGTTATTATGGGTGTTGTATGTGTGACAAATCATGTGATGATGTGACACATCTTGAACACCTTGATTTCTTTGAGTAATTTGTCTTGCATAATTGAGAATATAGCCTAGGGGTTGAGGTGGTGTTGGATCACCTTGAATTGTAATCACTGGTTTAAAGCAAGGAGGTGTATTAGATGCCTCATGCACAATGATTTTAGGAACATTAGTACACTTATCCACTATCCCTATAGCGGGAAGAATAAGTCTATTAATGGTGATTGAATTAACATTGTTTTCTTTTTTATTAATCTCAACATCCATCCCTGATGGATTTAATGTGAGAGACCTCTACTTATCCACTAATGCTTCATCTTTTGAAGAGGGAGCATTGGAATGAAGGGGAAGTAAATTTTTATTAAGAAAATTGTTGATGATTATATCTTTGGTGATGTCCATGGGGTTTGAACATGCAACCAAAGGACTTACATCCAAGGTCTTTTGCATCCTCAGTGATATTCAAGGTACTTGAACATTCAACCAAAGGAGGAAGCTCAAGGGTCTTCACTTCCTTAGTGATATCCAATGTTCTTGAACATTCAACAAAAGGAGGACGATTAATAGAATGAGCCATAGAATTATCATTTGCGAAGGTAGAAGTAGTATTCTCAACATCATCTAATGCCACATCTCTAGAAGAGAGACTAAGGCATGTGTCAATGATTTCATTCTCTTTCACCAAATTGTCCTCACAAGTGGAAAAAATTTTGGGAGAGTGTTCCAAATCATAAAGTGAATTAGACAAGGCTAAGTCACCAACACATGTCTTAGATATAATGTCCATAATATCATCATGAAACATAGTAGAAGTAAAAGAAGATCTATCATCACGAGGTATATCATACATTTGTGCTTTGTCATCTAAAATGTGTAGATTAGAAAATTTTTTAGATTCCATGATGTGTGCATGCAAAGATTCCAACCAAAAAGAAGCCACAATGAAATGGAAATGTGATATAGAACAGCAATGCACAATTTATTAACCAAGTACAACCAATATGAAAATGATATCGCAATTAAAGGCCTACAAGTGTAAGAGAAGTGGGGTCTTCCAAAAAATGTGATATCTTTGGTAACCACAACAACCAAGTCTTGAAAATGTAGGATGTGTAGTATGTGAAAAATAAGTGCCTAATTAATGTATCCACTTGAATGCAACAATGATTTACAACACTTTGCTTTGATAAAGATGCACTAAATGCCAAAACTAGCTAGGGTTTGCTATCAAAACCCTAGATTTTAAATGCTCACTTCTAAACCAAAATTTTTCAATGCAAGCCTTATTTTTTAACATAAATGAGATTTACAAAATGATATAGCAATGCAAGATCAAATTTGATATGTTTACAACAACAACAAAATCTGAAACAAGATTTTAATTACAAACCCTAGGTTTTGAATTTGACTAGGTTTTCAAAAATGCAAGCTTTTTGACAAAACCTTAGCAAATGAGAGCTTCAAATGCAAGATGAAACACCATGAGATGATTATCTAATTTAATATCAATGAGATCTAATACAAAAATCAGATATTTAAATCCTTCTATGATGATCTATAACATATGCAATGAAACAATGCACAAATATGCCTTTCTCTAAGCCTAAAATGCTTAATTTTTTCACTTTTCTCAATGCAAAAATGCAAAGATGCCTTACAAAAGAAAGAATGATAATGTACAACAAATTAAAACCCTTTAATCAATTCAATAATGAAACAAGATCTGCAACAACATGCCAATCTATAAACCCTAGGTTGAAGATTAGTTAAAATGCAAGGTTTTTTCTCAAACCCTAACAATGAGATAATGCAAAATTAAGCTATATAATTATGCAAGATAATGAATGAATGTAATCTAATCAGATCCTAGGTAGAAAATAGCTCAGATATGATTCAAGAAGGATGCCAACGTGGAAAAAACACAGGTTCACCAAAATGTTAAGTAGAAAAGAGAGATTAGCTCAATAGATCAAACTAGGTCAAACCCTCTTCTACAAAACATTTGGGGCACAAACTGAGCTTGAATTCTACCTTAAAAGGAGAGCCAAACTATAGGGGTTCTACCCTTTTGTTGTATAGAGAAGGAATTAACCAAATCCAATCAATCAAGCTAGAACAAAGACATGAAAACTAGTTAACAAATTTCTGAGTAAAACAAACTGTCGGTACCTAAAACACAGTAACCAAATGGATAGCACAGATCAGAAGACAATTCAAAAACTTTTCCCAAAAGGTCAAAATGCCTAGGACAAGGGTTCTTAGACACCCTAGTCCCAAATTAGGGTTTCTAGAAATTGCAAACTTTGTCAGGGTTGAAACAACCTTAATCTTCTTCCTAGAGATCACCTTCTGAAACCTATCCATCTGACCTACACAAATGAAAAGAGGGAAAAGGTTGGGTTCTATTTAGGATCTTTCTTTAGTCAAGCCCTGTGAATGGTGCTTCCACCTCCACAATAGAAAAGATGATAGATAAAGAGTGCATTCCCTAGGATGGCAGAGGAAAATCTGAAGTAGAATGGAGTGCTAACACAAAGCATGAAGGAAGGAAGTCACCATGAGCATGGAAAACCTTGTATGATTATAGACAATGCCACAACTTGACTCAATAAGCTGGTGTAGCCTCCAAGATCTTCACAAGACCTGCAATATGTTAATGCTGTAATAATAATCCACAAGAGAGAGCTATAGAGAACAAGAGAGAGAAAGAGAGAGAGAGTGGAAAAGTGCCAAGATTTCGCTAGAGAGAGTTAGCATATTCAAATGAATAGAATCGCTTACTTTTATATGCATTCCCATTGATTTCTGAATAATTAAACCTCATGAGGCTGACCTTAGGAGTCATTTAAGAGGTCTGAGATGACAAGGCCACAATTTAGGGTAGGACTAAAGGAGGGCCCAAGGCACTTGGGTGTCATCATCCTCTAGCAACATAATCCCTGAAAGAGGGCACTTACAGTATGCTTAGCCCTGCCTTATAGTTAATTTTTAGGTTTTGTGCATTAGGATCAAGTATTACATGCTTAATGCTCAAAAAGGGGTTAAAATAGGTCCTAATAAACAAGTGTAAATATTTGAGGCCCATCTAAGAGCTAAACTAAGTGTAAAATGGTGGTGTACACATTTTATGACTCAACAGGTGCTTCCTTTGGGTTGGTGCCTGTCTACTTGAGATATAAATTTTATTGAAAAATATTTTGAAATTAAAACCCTAAAATCTATATCAAATGCAACAGAAACTGATTACAAATATAACAATAAAAACCATATAAATATTACCAAATGTTTTTAAATGTGGTCAATCAATTCTTTTCTAGCATAATTGTTGATAAATAGGATAGGTTGATTTTATAATGTTTCAGTGAAAGCGGTTCACGAGTAGTTGAACGGGTTTTTATTTATTTTTAATTTTTTATGAATGGGTTTAGATTTAGGTTTAGGTTAAATAAAAATTAAGTTTATTAACTTTAATTTATTATTTATAGGAGGGAAGTAAAAGGTGGAGATTTAATTAATTTAATTAATTAATTAGATCTCATGTAAAGGGTAAGGATTAGGATTAAGGGTAAATTAAGGAATAACTATGGGTAAACAGGGTGGTCAATTTTAGATGTCTACATTTTGCCCCTCTTTGAGACGATGTTGCAGGGCAGTGTCATTTGGATTGGATGGGGTTCAAATGGGGCTCATAAAAATGAAGGATTGGTAGATGATGCCCCCTTTAAGAGGATATGCAGGGATGAAGGAGATGGATAGGCTCTTGAAAAGGAAAGTAAAGGAAAGAGATAGAGTTATGTTGATTTAGTTTGAGCAACCTGATGTTTGATATAGCATCAGACATTATGCACCAAGGTATAAAGACCAGGGTGACAATGTGTCAAATGTGTAAAGGACTAAAAGTCACTAGCAAACATATGCCTAAGCCACCGTGATATGAAAGACCATGATGAAAAAGTGGCAAGTATCTTGTAGAGACAAATACAGATAGAAAACTACAATGATATAACACACACAAATAAGACAAGCAAAGCATGCACAAATGATTCAAAAACAAACAAGGTGATTGCCCCTGTCAAGCTAAAAATTGATGATCGATTGGATTGATTGATGATGGATAATGTATTTCTATAGTGCCCATAAAATTTGCAATAGGGAGTTGGTGCTTCTTTTGAGTTGGTGCTCATAAAACAAGGAATTGGTGCCTCCTTTTGGTTGGTGTCCATAAAACTCATTGTAATGTTTCATTTTATTTGTGAGGCTAGATTTGGACAATAGATCCAAGCAAATGGATCACTATGATTTTCCCATCTTTTGTTTCCACATAAGTCTTGTCTTATTTCTATGTGTTCTTATGCTTCTCATGATTTAATTGTTTACTTGTGTTTGGAAGCATATTAAGTTTAAAGGTTTTTGGGTATATTGATTCACCCCCCCTCTTAGTATAAGTATGTGTTCAACACACATGAGTTGTTTATTGGGAGGAGTGTTTAGTTTGAGGAGGGCTCTTTGAGCTCAACTCCTATCACTTCTCTACCTCTTTCTACTTTGGCATTGGAGTCATTTGGGCTACATGTGATAGATCTTGTAATGACTTAGATTCACATGATCAAATTCTTGATGATGAGGAGTCTTCTACCTTCACTTTTGATGCTGAGAGAGATTTAGAGGATACACCTCCTTCCTCTCCTATTCATCATTCAGAGGGTGATGATTCTCCTCTAGTTTCTTTGACTTATAGTCCACTTTGTGCTAGATAGAGCTTGCAGTTTACAAGCAATTGGGTTGGGGATCCATCAGACACTAGGTGGACTTGTTCACAATTATAGGATGCTCCACATATCTTCATTTCAAGTTTCTCTAAACCATAGTCCTTTCGAGAGGATTTTGGTATTCTTGAGTGGGATACAACTATGCAGGAGGAGTATAGTTCCTTGATGAGGATCCACACTTGGGATCTTGTCCCTCTTCCTAAGGGAAGAAAACTTGTTCAATGTAAGTGGATCTATCAGACAAAGTTTGTAGTAGATGAGTCAGTTGATAAGCATAAGGCTCGCCTGGTCACCAAAGGATTCTCCTAGGTTCCTAGGATAGACTACTTCGAGACTTTTGTACCAGTTGCCAAAATGAAATCCATCTAACTTGTTCTTGCCATTACTACAACCAATCGTTGGGAAGTACACTAGATGGATGTGAAGAGTAGTTTTCTTCATGATGACCTTTAGGAGGAGATCTACATGGAGCAGCTATAGGGATTTGTTTAGGATTCTTCACTTGTGTACCACCTTTAGAAGTCTCTTTATGGCTCCAGATAGGCTCCTTAGTCCTGGTATGCCAAGATGGACTCCTTCCTTCTCATAGTTGGGTTCACTTGGGGCCATTCTGATCCCAATGTCTACATTTTATAGTAGGATGATTCAATCCTATTTCTGGTCCTGTATGTTGATGACTTGTTGACCACAGGGAGTTCTTCATCTACCATTGGGGTTGTCAAAATTGCCATTCATGACAAATTTTTGATGACTAACTTGGGCTTGTGGCATTACTTTCTAAGGATTGAGATCTTCTAGTCTACTTTTAGGATCACACTCACACAATCCAAGTATGCTCTAGATTTTCTCTTGAGGTTTCATATGGCTAATTGTAAGCTTGCTCCAACTCCATTATTTTTTGGAGTCAAACTTGAGGCTCAGTGTCCTTCACCATTTGTTGATGACACTATGTACCAACAACTTGTTGGGTTTCTCATTTATCTAGCTCATACAAGATCCATCATTTCATATGTTGTAGGCATTGTCTCTTGGTTCATGCAAGAGCCCCATGAGTTGCACTAGAAAGTAGCCAAGTGGATCCTTCACTACATTTAGGGTACTCATAGTTTGGGATTCACTACATACTGGGCATTGATTTTGACTTGGTGGGATACACAAATTTAGATTGGGTAGGCAATTCTTAGAATTGCAAGTCTACTTAAGGTTATAGCTTCTCACTTGGTTCAGGTCCCATTTATTCATTGAGCAAGAAGCAGTCTGCTATTTCTCTATCTCTTACTAAGGCTGGGTATTGGGGGGATGTGAATGCTGACACTAAGGCCATTTGGCTTTAGAATCTTCTCACTGAGTTTGGTATCCCAATCAGATGGCCATCAGTCATAATTTGTGACAACTAGAGTGTCATTCAAATCTCATGGAATTTGGTCCATCATCAATGAACTAAACACATTGAGTTCCACATGCATTACATCCGGGAGCTCATCCATGGCCATGTCATCGACCTTCGCTACTCTCTAACTTCTAAGCAAGTTATCAATATCTTCACCAAACCCTTCACTGAAAGTAAGTATCTTCACCTGCAAGCTTTGTTGGGGGTGTGGGAGGCTTCATCTTCTGGGGGAATTCTAAGTCCTCTCACTCAGAGTCCTGACTTTCTCTACTCTAGGGGGTCTGTTCTCTCTCTATTTGGGGGGGATTTTCTCTCTTTTCTGGGAGGGATTCTTCTCTTTGTAGGGTTTTTTATGTACATGGGTACCTCATCAAGCTTCATTTGCTAGGACCCATCTTTTCACTCACCTAAGCTACACTTAAGGGGGGTATTAGTGTAGGTTTTTATTTTTGTAGTTGGGTTATTGACTTTCTTATATTCCTAGTTTTTTCCTAAAAGGAAGCTAGGTGTGTGGAAATCGCTTCCTACACTAATCTAATGAGGAGAGAAGAGTGCAAATTCTTTTCAACCTTTACAATTACAGAGTTATTAATACAATAACAGAGATATTACAGCAATACACAACACATGAATGTAAGACAGAAGAAGAAAGAGACAAGATATAATGTGGGGAAAACCCTTATGGGTTAAAAACCCTTCAGTCCAAAACACAGCTCAAATGTATTATCTAAACAATGAGGTTTACAATATAGTTACAAAGCCCATGCTCTTGCAGGAGTCTTTGACACTTGTATCTAGAGATAATCTGGTAGCACAACAGTACCTATCAATCACATAATACATCTCCTCTCAAAAGCACCTGTTTATATAGAAGATACAAGGCAAAAATGAACCTATCTTGAGATGGGCATCCAACATGACCTCATGGCCCAAAATCCACACCTAGGGACACTTGTCCAACACTGTAAGGTGTTCATGACACTTGTCATATCACCCCATCCCAAAGAAGTCACCTATTGCCAAGTTAGGTTATGACAGATACTCTTACGACTCTTACAACTATCATAACTGTCATATCTTACAGCTGTAAGAGAATCTATCATACACAGGATAAATATAGTATATTCTCTTACAACATGTCATAACCCTCCTTGGGGCATAGAAAGATTCTTTCCAAGATGCCTTGTGACACATGTCTTCACCTATCATAGAACATTCCATTTTCGACTCTTACGTGTCATAGATTCTGTCATAGGAATCTGTCATAACTGTTTCAGTCAAGATTCACTTACACACTAGTCAAGATGCTGACACATGGAAAAAAACCTCTACCACACAATGAGGATGCCTATCTCCACATGGAGTGGGTTGACCATCCTAGTCATCTTACAAGTGGAATGACAACTCACCATGCCACTTCACACTAAATAACAAAATAGGATGTGCAAAAAAATAAAAACATAGGCTAAATAAATAAATACATTACAAATAATAAATGCAAGGAATTACCAAGGTTGAGACACCTTAAATCCCAACATTCTCCCACTTGTCAAACACCTTGTAAGAGCCAATGGAAATAATAGGATTTAACTGCTATAGGCCGAGAGGCCCATAGACTTCGAACACCATCTACACTTCTCTATGCCCATTGGTTTCATCAATGCATCCACAACATTCTTCAAAGTGTCTACCTTCTCCAAATTTACCTTCTCATCCTCTACCATGTCTCACACGAAGTGAAACTATACATCAATATGCTTTGTTCTGGCATGGAAAGTTGGATTCTTTACTAGGCAAATCACACTCTGACTGTCACAACAAATCATAATATGTCCTGCATCAACACCAATATTTGAGCACAATCTCTTAAGCCAAATGGCTTCCTTGCAAGCATGAGTTTCTGCCATAAACTCAGCTTCTATTGTGAACAAAGCAACCATAGATTACTGCTTACTCATCCAACTAATTGCACCACCGAACATAGTAAACACATAGGCACTGGTGGATCTCTTGCTGTCAATGTCACTCGCCCAATTAGAATCCATGAAGCCACAAATAAAAATTGAATGTGGAGGTCCTATAGGATTACCATGATAGCATATGGAATACTCAGAAGTACCCCTCAAATATATGAACACTCTCTTAACTGCATCCCAATGTACCCATATAGGATTAACCATAAATCAACTAAGGAATCCCACTACTTGGGCAATGTCTAGTCTTGTGCAGACCATAGCATACATCAAACTGACAACACTAGCATAAGGTACTCTGGTCATGTCCTCCACCTCACTAGGAGATTTTGGACAATCATTAACAGATAATTTTGTCCCCAAAGAAACAGGAACACACAATGGTCTATAATTTGCCATACTAAACCTATCCAACATGGTCTTCACATACTTACTTTGGCTTAACCAAAGTTTTATGTTAGCTCTATCTCTTCTGATTTCCATTCCCAGAATGTACCTGATTGTCCCTAGATTTTTCATCTCAAACTGTCTTGACAACTGAGACTATAAATTAGAAATCATATTCTTACCATTCCTAATTAATAGCATATCATCAACATACAATGCAATAATGAGAATATGATCATTGTCAAATTTATAATACACATAATGATCTAATTTTGATCTCAGAAATCCAACTGACAACACAAAGGCACCAAACTTCAAGTACAACATCCTAGGAGACTGCTTCAAACCATACAAAGACTTTTTCAACTTGCAAACCAAATTTTCTTTACCTTTCTCTATGTAATGCTCTGGCTATCACATGTAAATCTCTTCCTCCAAATCACCATGAAGGAATGATGTCTTCACTGTTGATAACTGAGAGGGGGGGTGAATCAGTTATCCTAATAATTTCAGCTTTTTGAACTTTCTTAATAATTAATGCAGCATCAATTCAAATAAGCAAACATAACCATAAAATGGAAATACACATGACACAATATTTTTGATGTGGAAACCCTGTTAAGGGAGAAAACCACGGGATGATTAACCCAAGATTGTATTCTCTGTTAGAAGAATAGAAATACAAAAATGGCACTTACCAATTAGGGCTCACTGCCCAAGCACACTGCTCACAAGAGGCTCACTACCTACAAGAGACTCACTGTCTACAAGATGTAAGAAGAATAACAAGATCCTTGAACTGATGAGAAGCATCTGTTGCAAGTATGAGGTGAGCCAGTGTTGTCATTGATGTCAACATACTCATACTGCATTGACAAGAAGGATTTGATGAGCTTTGTGCTGAGGATATTAAGAAAATTAGCCTCAGTCAGGAACAGTGAAGAACAGTGATGAGAAGAAGGTAAATGTACTGTATAGGTTGAGAACCGGAGGATGCGGATTAAAGGGTTAGTAGATATGAGTCTTGAGATGTTACAGTTAAGATTTCAGAGGTCCGCATGAAGATCGGAAGGAGTTGTGGCTGCCGGTATAGAACCGGGTCCGGCAAGTATCCGGAGGTGACAGAGGATCACAAAAAGGTCCGGTGAGGTCCGGAATTGTATTATCATAATCTGCGGATTGGAAGGAGTGTTTGAGATGTCCTTGTGATGTGTCATCCTGATTTGTGTGTGATTTGGAGGTCCGGAAGTACCTCTTGCATTATGACAGTGGCGACAGACTGTGTTCTTGAAGTTCCAGATGAGGAAGACAAGAGATCCCAGTAAGCAGAGGAAGTGCGGATGTATCCGGACATTCAGACAGGCTTGTGAAGGTTCTTGGATCATGTTTAGGTTGTGTTGTTGGTCCGCATTGATGGTAGAGCCCGGAATTGAAGTTATTCTTCCGGATGAAGTTATTGCTCTGTTTAGCCAACCGGATGAGTTGTTCATCCTGCGAATGTTCTTGTGATGGCCGACCGGATGTGTTATTCATCTTGCGGATACTCCTATGGTTGTTTGCCGACTTAGATGCTTGTTCCTAAGTCGATGTCTTGTATAAATAATGATTTGTGAATTCATTTCAGAGTGTGGTGTGAGGATGAGCATGATATAGCGAAGAAACGTGCGAAAGGCAGAGCAGAGATTGTTGGGCTTAATTGGAACTGATCCGGACATGGTAGAGATGTCATTCTCCAGTTCAAGACTGTGATTTTCATCACCTTGTAGACAGTGTGTCTCCTTGTAGGCAGTGGGCCTCTTTGTGAGCAGTGTGCTCGGGCAGTGAGCCCTTATTGGCATGTGCCATTTATTTTTCTTTATTCTTCTAACAGAGAATAATTCTTGGGTTAATCACCCCGTGGTTTTTCCCTTAACTGGGTTTTCCACGTCAAAACCTTGGTGTTCAATGTGTTGATGCTTATCTGCTCTTGTGTTTATGTATTATGCTTCCATAGATGATTATTTGATATGCTGCTAACTAACAACAGTGAGTTAAGTGTTTGAATGAGAAGAAGTTTTATACAACTGATTCACCCCCCCCCTCTCAGTTGTATGCCCTAGATCCAACAATTGGTATCAGAGCCAAGTTCCTCTGACAAGAGGTTAACCGCTTGAGGAGATCCAGGATGTCGTCATACAAGAAGGATAGTCCGAAGTTCGATGGAACCAACTTCACTCTCTGGAAAGGTCGCATGAAGTGTCACTTGGAATGCATGGGAAAAGCATACCTGGGTATGATTTCAAAACCATATGTACCTCCACAAGGTGGTCCGACTACTCTGAATGAAATCACAGAAGCTGAAAACAATCTGCGGACCAAGGAAGCTCTTCTAAGCGCATTGAATGACTCAGATCTCTCGAATGTCATTGACCTACCCACTGCATATGAGATCCTAACTAAACTGGAACTTCTGTATGAAGGAGATGAGTTTGTCAAAAGTGCAAGATTGCAAAGTCTGAAAGGGAAATTTGAAAGATTGAAAATGAGAGATGATGAAAACATCACTACCTTTATGCCAAGAGTAAATGAGCTGGTATGTGGAATCAGAAATGCTGGTGGAACTTTAGATGAAAATGAGATTGTCTGCAAAATCCTAAGATCCCTTCCTGCTGCCTACAAAATCAAAGTTGCTGCCATTGATGAATTCAGAGCCCACACAACTGTCACAAGAGAACAACTGGCTGGCAAACTAGCTGCATTTGAAATGACCGAGTTTGGAGATGATCCTCCCAAGACTGAATCTGCTTTCAAAGCCAGTGCCTATGTGAAAGGCAAACAGAGATTTGATCCGGGTGAAAACTCATCAAGGAAAATGTCATGGTATGATCAAGCAAGAAGAGACATGGAAGAAGAAGAAGCAGAAACAGCTCAACTTGAAGCCCTCATTGCAAAAAGACTGCCAAGAGGATCCGGTAAGTATGAAGGAAAACTACCCTTTAAGTGTTTCAACTGCAATAAGATTGGTCATTTTGCCTCAAGATGTCCGGAGAGATCTGCAAGATCTAATACTCACAGACAAAGGTTTCAAAAGAATTGCTATTATGTTCATGAAGAAGATGACAATGAAGGAGTAACAGATGATGAATTAGAACCAGGAGGCAAATCCGGAAATGAGTGGGTGTTTATAGCCATCAAGGAAGAAGATTCCTTGCTCTCCGAATCTGTCAATCACAAAGTTGTTGAAAAAGCCTTGGCTGCTCAAGTGGAAGAAAAGGATGATTGGGTTATTGACAGTGGATGTTCTCACCATATGACTGGTGACAAGAATAAGTTCTTAGACTTGGAAAGATATGAAGGAGGAATGGTAAAGTTTGGTGACAATTCTGCTGGCAGAATCAGAGGTAGGGGAACTATTTCCTTTGATGGTAAGAGCAAAACAGGAAATGTACTGTATGTTGAAGGATTGAAGCACAATCTTCTCAGTGTTGGTCAGTTAGTGGACAAAGGCTATGATCTCCGGTTCAAGAATGGAAAATGCAGAATCTTTACAAGCTCCAGAACTGAAATTGCATCCGGTACTCAGACAAGAGGTAACATCTTTCATCTGGTTGGTTCAAATAAAAGTTGTTTATTTGTTCAAATTGATCAGAGTTGGTTATGGCATAGAAGAATGTGTCATGTAAATTTTGATAACATTATCAAAATAAGCAATACTCAGGCTGTGAGAGATCTTCCAAAATTGATAAAACCTACAAATAGTGTGTGTAAAGAATGTCAGTTAGGCAAACAAAGCAGAGTCTCTTTTAAAAGCAAAGATCAGTCTTCTACCAGATTATTGGAATTAGTACATACTGATCTATGTGGTCCGACAAGAATCAAGAGTCTGCAAGGTGATAGATATTTCATGTTATTAATTGATGATCATTCCCGGATGATGTGGGTCACCTTTCTAAAAGAAAAATCAGAAGCTTTTGAGAAGTTCAAAATCTTCAAAGCTATGGTGGAGAATCAAACCGGATTGAAACTAAAGTGTCTAAGGTCTGATAGAGGTGGAGAATTTACATCTGGTGAATTCATTGACTTTTGTGAGAAACAGGGTATAAGGAGACAGTTGTCTGCTCCTAAGACTCCACAGCAGAATGGAGTAGTTGAGAGAAAGAACCGGACCATCCAGGAAGCTGCTAGGACAATGATGTTGGAAGCAAATGTTCCTCAAATGTTTTGGAAAGAAGCTATCAGCACTGCAGTCTACACTCTCAATCGAGTTCAAATCAGAAACAACACCGGTAAGACCCCCTATGAACTCTGGTTTGGCATCACTCCTACTGTGAAATATTTCAGAGTATTTGGTAGCAAGTGTTATATTAAAAGAGATGAAGATCTAGGAAAGTTTGATGCTAGAAGTGATGAAGGAATTTTCTTGGGCTACTCCACTCAAAGCAAAGCATACCGGTGTTACAATAAGAGATTGAGGAAGATGATAGAAAGCACCAATGTGAAGGTTGATGAAGGAATTGAGAAGCCTTCAAGATTTTATGAGTTTGATGAAGATGACCAAGACAGTGTTCAAGGACCTCAATCCTCTCCGGTGAGACAGAGTCAGCCTGATCCGGTAAATCAGGAAGAAGAGTTAGATTTGAATGAGGCTGATCAAGAAACAGCAGTGCTGGATACTCCCAAAATTCCTAGGTATGTAAGACTGAATCACTCTGAAGATCAGATCATAGGTGACAGAAGCAAAGGTGTACAAACTAGAAGGAATATTGCTCAAGATCAGAATGAATGTTGTCTGATTTCAAAGATTGAACCTAAAACAATAAATGAAGCCTGCAATGATGAAAACTGGACCAAAGCAATGGAAGATGAACTGATGCAAATTGAGAAAAATCATACTTGGGATCTTGTTCCCAGACCTAGAGACAGGAATGTAATTGGAACCAAGTGGGTCTTCCGGAACAAACTAAATGAAGCTAGTGAAGTAATCAGAAACAAAGCTAGATTGGTCTGCAAAGGCTACTCTCAAATAGAAGGAATTGACTTTGAAGAGACTTTTGCTCCGGTAGCAAGAATTGAAGCAGTCAGATTACTTCTTGCATTTGCTGCCTTCAAAGACTTCAAGGTATATCAGATGGATGTCAAGTCTGCCTTCCTAAATGGTGATCTGGAAGAAGAAGTCTACATTGAACAACCGGATGGATTTCAATTGTCTGATAATAATGATATGGTTTGCAAGTTGAAGAAAGCCTTGTATGGATTGAAGCAAGCCCCAAGAGCATGGTATGAAAGGTTGGATAAGCATCTTGTGCAGATTGGATTCAACAAAGGTACTGCTGACAGCAACTTATATTTCAAAATTGATCATGAGAACATTCTGATTGTTGAAGTGTTTGTGGATGATATCATTTTTGGAGGAAGAGATAGTATGTGTAAAACTTTTGCAAATCAGATGAAAAGTGAGTTTGAAATGTCTATGCTTGGTGAAATGAATTTCTTCTTGGGTCTGCAAATTACTCAAACAAAAGAAGGGATCTTCATTTCTCAGACCAAATATGCGAAAGAATTGTTAAAGAAATTTGGTATGGAAGACTCAAAGCCTATGAACACTCCTATGGCAACCGGATGTAAGTTAAGCAAAGATGATGATTCTCCAAAGGCAGATCAGACAAAGTATAGATCAATGATTGGTGGATTGTTGTATCTCACTCAAACTAGACCAGATATAATGCAAGCTGTTGGTCTTGTGGCAAGATTCCAGGCTGATCCTAGAGAATCTCATGTTATGGCAATCAAAAGAATTTTTAGATACTTGAAAGGGACAGTTGAGTATGGTCTATGGTATCCTAGAGGTCCAGATTTCTCTCTTCATGCTTACACAGATGCAGATTGGGCAGGAGATGTGGATGACCGGAAGAGCACTAGTGGTGGAGCATTCTTTTTGGGGAAGAGATTGGTTTCTTGGCTAAGCAAGAAACAAGATGCAATATCTCTGTCTACACATGAAGCAGAATACATTGCAACAGCAGGTAGTTGCACTCAAATCTTATGGATGAAGCAGATGCTAAGAGACATCAAAGTTGAATATGAGGAGCCTATCACAATTTTCTGTGATAATTCAAGTGCAATTAATATTTCCAAGAATCCGGTATTGCATTCTAAGACTAAGCACATATCTATCAAATTTCACTTTTTGAGAGAACAAGTAAACAAGGAAGAAGTCAGATTGGAGTATGTTCCCTCCAAGGATCAGATTGCAGATATCTTTACAAAACCTCTTCCCAAGGACTCTTTTGAATATCTCCGGGAGAAGTTAGGGGTCATGGCCCCTCCGGTGATGAACTAAGATGCACTGATGTGCATCAGTCCGGTGGCTATCACAGTCATATCTTGTGATCCGGACTAATGGGGAGCTGCAACTAAGGGGGAGCAGCTGGTATGATTCTGATGCATGAGAATTGCAAGTATGAGCCCTTTGCCATTGATGTCAAAGGGGGAGAGAAGACATGTGAAAAACAAGTGGTTGATGATCAAAGGGGGAGCAGCAAAGGAAGACATGTGAAGAGTTGTTGTTGATAGGGGGAGCTGTGACAGAAAAGAGAAGTTCTTGTCTTGATGGTTTTTCACATCATATGTTGCCATCAATGACAAAGGGGGAGATTGTTGCAAGTATGAGGTGAGCCAGTGTTGTCATTGATGTCAACATACTCATACTGCATTGACAAGAAGGATTTGATGAGCTTTGTGCTGAGGATATTAAGAAAATTAGCCTCAGTCAGGAACAGTGAAGAACAGTGATGAGAAGAAGGTAAATGTACTGTATAGGTTGAGAACCGGAGGATGCGGATTAAAGGGTTAGTAGATATGAGTCTTGAGATGTTACAGTTAAGATTTCAGAGGTCCGCATGAAGATCGGAAGGAGTTGTGGCTGCCGGTATAGAACCGAGTCCGACAAGTATCCGGAGGTGACAGAGGATCACAAAAAGGTCCGGTGAGGTCCGGAATTGTATTATCATAATCTGCGGATTGGAAGGAGTGTTTGAGATGTCCTTGTGATGTGTCATCCTAATTTGTGTGTGATTTGGAGGTCCAGAAGTACCTCTTGCATTATGACAGTGGCGACAGACTGTGTTCTTGAAGTTCTGGATGAGGAAGACAAGAGATCCCAGTAAGCAGAGGAAGTGCGGATGTATCCGGACATTCAGACAGGCTTGTGAAGGTTCTTGGATCATGTTTAGGTTGTGTTGTTGGTCCGCATTGATGGTAGAGCCCGGAATTGAAGTTATTCTTCCGGATGAAGTTATTGCTCTGTTTAGCCGACCGGATGAGTTGTTCATCCTGCGAATGTTCTTGTGATGGCCGACCGGATGTGTTATTCATCTTGCGGATACTCCTATGGTTGTTTGCTGACTTAGATGCTTGTTCCTAAGTCGATGTCTTGTATAAATAATGATTTGTGAATTCATTTCAGAGTGTGGTGTGAGGATGAGCATGATATAGCGAAGAAACGTGCGAAAGGCAGAGCAGAGATTGTTGGGCTTAATTGGAACTGATCCGGACATGGTAGAGATGTCATTCTCCAGTTCAAGACTGTGATTTTCATCACCTTGTAGACAGTGTGTCTCCTTGTAGGCAGTGGGCCTCTTTGTGAGCAGTGTGCTCGGGCAGTGAGCCCTTATTGGCATGTGCCATTTATTTTTCCTTATTCTTCTAACAGAGAATAATTCTTGGGTTAATCACCCCGTGGTTTTTCCCTTAACCGGGTTTTCCACGTCAAAACCTTGGTGTTCAATGTGTTGATGCTTATCTGCTCTTGTGTTTATGTATTATGCTTCCATAGATGATTATTTGATATGCTGCTAACTAACAACAGTGAGTTAAGTGTTTGAATGAGAAGAAGTTTTATACAACTGATTCACCCCCCCCCTCTCAGTTGTATGCCCTAGATCCAATAGCATCCACATATGCTGAGGTTCAGTTTCAGCTTAGGATTAATACACTGATCTGCTGCACTTCATCCTTCCTCTTCCTATGTGCTGCTGTCCTTTTACATATCGAACCTTCCTTACTGCTTTTACTTTGCTCTTTTGCTTTTCTTCACACTTCACCACTTACACACAACACATCTCACAACTAAATGCATCTTGTATATATATCTGCACAAGTGATTTCATCACCTTTCTAGTCAGCATCTGGAATAGTCAATATTTTCCACAAACTCTGATCTGTCGGCTGAATCCTTGCTTACTAAGTAATGTGGATCAAGGATATACTTGTAGAAGTCATCAATCATGTCGGCCAATCATAATTATGCCTTAAGAATCTTTACCATCATCAGTAATGTTGACATTTCTTCTGAATCAGCATTAGGGTTTGCCACTTCTAATGCACAGGCAGATTCAGGCCAACTGAATACAGGAGGTTACGTGAGCTCCTCCCCTTCACTTCTGGTTCTGCCGCACCAAGGGGGGTATCCCTATAACTTAAGATGTAACCTTGACTGGCTCAAAGATAGAAAGATCTGACTTGACAACAGCAGGCAGAATGCTCTCATGTATGGACCAAGATCTGTATGATAGATCACAAGGCTGGCAACATTCTTGGACATGATGTCTGGTTGGGTATGAGAGCATGCAGGGGGTTCCTAATCCTACTCCTACAACTAACAGGTGGAAGTATGAAATGGTTTGATATGAATTTGGATGCAAAGCTGGACATGGTGTATAACACAAAAACACAGCATGATTGGTGCCTATCCAGGGCTTGGAGTCGGTAGACATACACCTGTGAATGATCAGCATGAATAGCTAAAACTGGATTTCAGGGGGATACACATGATATCTGCCCTACAGATATCTCCCAATATAGAGTGTTGAGCTATCTCTACTTATGGCATCCCTACTGCAGTATACCCTTCCCAATGTTCAACCTGAAAACAGTTTAATCTGCCCCTTGAGCAGAGGTTAAAAGATCAGACATTCAACATAGGAATTCTATGCTCTAGAATCTAAACATAAGCAAACATCCAGATCTAGAAGAAGGATACATGCAATACTGGAGACAGAATTAACACAACACATGCTAAGATAGCATTACTCATACAAGATCAACCATGAAATCAGTGGATTCATGCCAAGTCCTACAACAGGAGATACATAAACTCACAAGAACAAGCTGTACAGAGCAACCAGATCAGCTGGTTTTGGATTACAGAGCCAAAAATCATCAACTTTCAACAACCTCAAAAGAATAACACCATCTGCATTATATAGCAGGAGGGTGTCTTCAGCATCAACTACCAGGTTGACCAAAATTCCCGCCAGATATACAGTACCATAGAAATGGCGCTCAAACTTGAATGCAGCAGGTAGGGGAGGAGACAGGAAGATTTTTCGAGCCTTGCGCCGCCGCCTAGGGATTCAGATCTTCAATCAGGTACAACATTCGTCCACGCCATCGCCCATACCTCTGCAACAATCGCCATTGATGGCGCACCAACCCGCGGCCTCGGGAAGAGCATCAGACAGACAGTCGCAACCGCTTCCCGCCGAGATACATCATCATGATGTTTCGAATATGCAGGATAACATTATCCCACATGCACCCCGCAGCAACCTCCTTTACACTTTATATACTAGGTCATGAGCACATATCATGTCGGTGCTTTTGCTCCTGACGACACTAGTATAGACTTCATCATCATCATCCTCCAGCAGCATGATATCCTGTTGTTCGAAAAATCACCCTGACGTCATCATGATATTTGAAATATAACCTTCATGATAATCGGCACAACCTGATCCTTCGGAGGAACATCCTCCTGCTGAGCTTATAACAAAAGTCTGGCCGATGGACATCCTGATGACATCATCATCATATACTGCTGACGTCATCATCATATCTGCCTACTGCGCACCTCCTCATATCCGGATGACGTCATCATCATGTTTGCAAAGATCAGGAGGTCTCTTCAAGATGATCAGTTGTTAGAAATATGACCCCCGCGGACCTTGATGACGTCATCATCATATTAACATCATCATGATATTCGGAAGACAACCGGATATTTGGAAATATCCTCCTGATGTTCAAATATCAGGTTGCACTGTAGCTCCTCTATAAGATCAGGGCGATAACTGAATATGATGATGCTGCTTGAAAAGATCACCCCCAGTAGATAATGCGCGAAGCAAGCAGGCGGATATCTCCTTGATATTAGCATCATCATGATGTTCGAACAAACATATATATATCCGGGTGATATGAAAATATCACCCCCTCCTTCGGAATATCATGATGCAGATAGGCAGAAAGAAAAATATCACCCTGATATACGGATGACGTCAGCATCATCAGGATGAGAAACAAAGAACAAGAAGTGATACAACATCATCAGGATGATATTGACTAAGATCATCCTGACGTTCCAAAATATGATGACCCTAGTGGATATCGGGTCGCACTTAAAACTCTTCAACATCATCATCAGGATGATCATAACCAAGATCACCCGATGATAGAAATATCACCCCGGCGAAATATCATGAAGGCAGAAAATATGATGACCTCCGCGCGCAGCAGGATGAAAACTGGAAATATGATGATGATGACGACCCTTAGGATAAAACAAGTTAGGTCAAGCAACTCAAAGAATAAGCAACATCATCATCATGCCTGCGCAAGGTGATAAATGGAAGATCACCGGAGACTTTGAAGAATCACCCTCGCAAGCAGATAAGGGCGCACTGTAGCTCGTCAGCATCATCAGGATAAAACCCGAACATCACCCGACAGCGAAATATGATGATGACGATGAGAAACCGGTCGAAGGAGAACATGATGATGCCGACCTTCATGGAAACAAACATGATGATGATGACCTCCTCCTCAAGAAAATATGATGATGCAGCTGAAAAATACTGAGGAGGTCCGTTACTTAGAGCATTTTTTGGATACTTAGGGAGAGTGCCTGAATGAAAATTTTTCAAAAAACTACCAGTCAATTCAGGCGTCAACAGTGGCTCTGTCTGGGGACGTGCAGGTGAAAACCTGCAGCGAGAACCCCAGATCTCTGGGATGCAGACCAGTCCCTTATCCATTGGGCACAGAGTCAAATACTGCACTGACCTGCATCACCAAACACACTTGATGGCCTAAGGCCACCAAGAAAAGAAAAACATGTATCTCCCCTTGTCAAATATCTTGTTTTCATCTGCATGCACTGGGTCAAGCTTGGAGATACTACAAAGATCCACCCACAAACAAATCTTGTCATCTGCATATTCAATCCTCTGATTTGGCTTGTCATTACCACCCTTGTGCAGATAACCCTCAGCATCATGTGGCATGTGGGTGCAGAATGTATCAAACAATGCATGTTCATATGGCATATAGCACTTATCACCTATATCATCATCATGCATTGCAACATAATCTCCTAGCTGGACTGCAAATAGGAAACACTCAGAGTCCATCACAAAACTAGGAAGATCAGGGCTCATTGTATTATATGCTGGCTCATCAAAAGAAAAGCTTTCAAAATCACAATTGTGTACATCATGTACACAACCATCTGGTACACCAGGCTGGAAAAGATCAGGCTCTGGCATCTCTTTCAAATCAGGCACATTTTTACAATCACTTACCTGATGTATGTTGTTTCCTCTTTCATCATGATGAGAAATAGAATCCAAGCCAAAAATAGTGTCTAGATCCCCACCATACTCAGACAGATCCTCATCACCATATGTGTCATAAATGGGTGACCCAGGTGCATCAGTTTCATCAGAGTATGCCATTTGTTCATGGGCAGCAGAGCACATCTCTTCATCATCAATGGATTCATTCTGTGGAGGAGTATCAGCCTGTGTATCATAAGCAAAACAGCCATCAAATGAAAAACAGTCATGCTCTGAACTAGCACTTATTTCAATTTCTGACTGCTCTTCATGATCTCCATGTGTTTGAAAGGTAGGCAATGGGTCACACATAGGACTGCTTCTCTGTTTGCTTATATCTTCTCTGTCTTGAGTACAATACTCACAATTTTCTCCACAGGTCCATTCTAAAAATTGCTCATTGCTGTCCACAACCTCATTGTTGTCTTCATGGTCAGATGCCTCATGATTGCAATGGGAATCCTCATTAGTCCTTTCACTGGCATCCTCAACATTCATCTTTTCATCTTCACATGATGCCTTCATGACTTGGTCATTTGCAGCTTCATAACCATTTTTCACACCAAGGCCTGGGGAGAGGGGTTTCAGCAGGTGCATATTTCTCATTTCTTCTACATTCTCAATGAACCTGTATGCCATCTGCATACTTGTCACCTTGAAATCCCTCAGTAATGCACTAGAGCCCTCCTCAAAAGCTTCAAAGAATATGCCAACACAGGCTGAAATATCAGGTCTGAGACTTTCAGGGACATGTGAAAGGGCTACTGCAAACCTATGACTGAAATCAACACATGGCTCTTCATCTTGTTTTCTGATTCTCATTAATTCTGCAACAAGATCAGCCGGTTCTTTTGCAAATTCTTCTTTGAAACAGTCAGCAAGTTCATCCCAACAGGCAAAGGATCTCTTTGGAAAGCTCAAATACCAGTCTTTTGCTTTTGCATCAAAGGACTTAACAAGAAACCTCATCCACATATCCTCATCTCTGAATGAATATTTTCCCATAAAACTTTGAAAATTTTGGATATGTGCATTCCCATCACATACATTGTGACCACTAAATCTAGGCATCTGACAGTATATCCTAGCAGGCATAGTTTCTACTTTATAATCCACCCATGACAAATCCAGTTGGTCATACAAAGGATCAAAAGGGCTGACAGGAGGTTTAGCTTTCTGACAGGCAGACACAACAGGGTTACTGCTTCTTAACTGGGCCTGCTCAGCCTCTAAGAGTATCAACCTATTTCTTATCTCTTCAATCCCTTTATCCAACATTTTACCACTGAGTGTGGGATAACTCATACTTGGATTCATATAAATCCTACTCTTAGACATCCTTTGTCTGTCTAAGACCTAAGGCTTCCCCTGGCATCTAACCTATGCAATAAAATAGCAAATAAAGGGGAAAGAACAAGGTACCTTTTCTCATACAGATGCAGAAATATGTACATCTTTTTTGTCACATCACATACATCCATCTTTCATGTGCATTTAGATCTTTTTTGCAGAGTCGCCACCTCTCCAGAGAGGACAAAATTTACAGCAGCTGAAAGCTACTTTTCCAGGTTCATTCCACCAGCAGAGCATCATTTTGTTAGTGACTCGGATGGGTCACAAGTATATCATTTTTTAGTCCATCCCCAGCAGAGTCGCCATTTTGTTGACATTTCTTCTGAATCAGCATTAGGGTTTGCCACTTCTAATGCACAGGCAGATTCAGGCCAACTGAATACAGGAGGTTACGTGAGCTCCTCCCCTTCACTTCTGGTTCTGTCGCACCAAGGGGGGTATCCCTATAACTTAAGATGTAACCTTGACTGGCTCAAAGATAGAAAGATCTGACTTGACAACAGCAGGCAGAATGCTCTCATGTATGGACCAAGATCTGTATGATAGATCACAAGGCTGGCAACATTCTTGGACATGATGTCTGGTTGGGTATGAGAGCATGCAGGGGGTTCCTAATCCTACTCCTACAACTAACAGGTGGAAGTATGAAATGGTTTGATATGAATTTGGATGCAAAGCTGGACATGGTGTATAACACAAAAACACAGCATGATTGGTGCCTATCCAGGGCTTGGAGTCGGTAGACATACACCTGTGAATGATCAGCATGAATAGCTAAAACTGGATTTCAGGGGGATACACATGATATCTGCCCTACAGATATCTCCCAATATAGAGTGTTGAGCTATCTCTACTTATGGCATCCCTACTGCAGTATACCCTTCCCAATGTTCAACCTGAAAACAGTTTAATCTGCCCCTTGAGCAGAGGTTAAAAGATCAGACATTCAACATAGGAATTCTATGCTCTAGAATCTAAACATAAGCAAACATCCAGATCCAGAAGAAGGATACATGCAATACTGGAGACAGAATTAACACAACACATGCTAAGATAGCATTACTCATACAAGATCAACCATGAAATCAGTGGATTCATGCCAAGTCCTACAACAGGAGATACATAAACTCACAAGAACAAGCTGTACAGAGCAACCAGATCAGCTGGTTTTGGATTACAGAGCCAAAAATCATCAACTTTCAACAACCTCAAAAGAATAACACCATCTGCATTATATAGCAGGAGGGTGTCTTCAGCATCAACTACCAGGTTGACCAAAATTCCCGCCAGATATACAGTACCATAGAAATGGCGCTCAAACTTGAATGCAGCAGGTAGGGGAGGAGACAGGAAGATTTTTCGAGCCTTGCGCCGCTGCCTAGGGATTCAGATCTTCAATCAGGTACAACATTCGTCCACGCCATCGCCCATACCTCTGCAACAATCACCATTGATGGCGCACCAACCCGCGGCCTCGGGAAGAGCATCAGACAGACAGTCGCAACCGCTTCCCGCCGAGATACATCATCATGATGTTTCGAATATGCAGGATAACATTATCCCACATGCACCCCGCAGCAACCTCCTTTACACTTTATATACTAGGTCATGAGCACATATCATGTCGGTGCTTTTGCTCCTGACGACACTAGTATAGACTTCATCATCATCATCCTCCAGCAGCATGATATCCTGTTGTTCGAAAAATCACCCTGACGTCATCATGATATTTGAAATATAACCTTCATGATAATCGGCACAACCTGATCCTTCGGAGGAACATCCTCCTGCTGAGCTTATAACAAAAGTCTGGCCGATGGACATCCTGATGACGTCATCATCATATCTGCCTACTGCGCACCTCCTCATATCCGGATGACGTCATCATCATGTTTGCAAAGATCAGGAGGTCTCTTCAAGATGATCAGTTGTTAGAAATATGACCCCCGCGGACCTTGATGACGTCATCATCATATTAACATCATCATGATATTCGGAAGACAACCGGATATTTGGAAATATCCTCCTGATGTTCAAATATCAGGTTGCACTGTAGCTCCTCTATAAGATCAGGGCGATAACTGAATATGATGATGCTGCTTGAAAAGATCACCCCCAGTAGATAATGCGCGAAGCAAGCAGGCGGATATCTCCTTGATATTAGCATCATCATGATGTTCGAACAAACATATATATATCCGGGTGATATGAAAATATCACCCCCTCCTTCGGAATATCATGATGCAGATAGGCAGAAAGAAAAATATCACCCTGATATACGGATGACGTCAGCATCATCAGGATGAGAAACAAAGAACAAGAAGTGATACAACATCATCAGGATGATATTGACTAAGATCATCCTGACGTTCCAAAATATGATGACCCTAGTGGATATCGGGTCGCACTTAAAACTCTTCAACATCATCATCAGGATGATCATAACCAAGATCACCCGATGATAGAAATATCACCCCGGCGAAATATCATGAAGGCAGAAAATATGATGACCTCCGCACGCAGCAGGATGAAAACTGGAAATATGATGATGATGACGACCCTTAGGATAAAACAAGTTAGGTCGAGCAACTCAAAGAATAAGCAACATCATCATCATGCCTGCGCAAGGTGATAAATGGAAGATCACCGGAGACTTTGAAGAATCACCCTCGCAAGCAGATAAGGGCGCACTGTAGCTCGTCAGCATCATCAGGATAAAACCCGAACATCACCCGACAGCGAAATATGATGATGACGATGAGAAACCGGTCGAAGGAGAACATGATGATGCCAACCTTCATGGAAACAAACATGATGATGATGACCTCCTCCTCAAGAAAATATGATGATGCAGCTGAAAAATACTGAGGAGGTCCGTTACTTAGAGCATTTTTTGGATTCTTAGGGAGAGTGCCTGAATGAAAATTTTTCAAAAAACTACCAGTCAATTCAGGCGTCAACAAGTAACACATCCAGAATAATGTCTGATGTTCTGCCAGTCGGTTCTTCCTCTGTCCACACTGCCAATCAAGAACCCGACACTCAAGTATTCATATCTTTTTCTTTAGCTATCACCGAAGGCTAAATCCTTGGAATATATCAGTCAAGGTAGTCCTCTTGACTTCCCCAAATCCATACTTCACCAAGATACTTCCTCTGAGAGATCCGGACCTGACTATCGGACCTCGCCACATGCTCTGTTCTTGCTTACCGGATCACAACATAGTAGAGACTCATCATGTCCTGCGGATGTGTGAGATGAACTTTGTTGCCATCAATGACAACAATCATGAAGCTCCAATGTGTCTCTTGCCAACAATATCCCCCTTTGGCATTGATGGCAACACTTAGTGAAAAATGACTAAGTGTCACACTATACTCCCCCTTAGCTGATGCTCTGTCTCTATGTATATTTTCTGGAGCACCCCCTTAGCTGGATTCCTCATTTTTCACTACTCTTCACTCCCTCTTTGGCATCAATGGCAAAGGGTAGGATCCGCATACCAAATTTTTTAAAATTTCAACTATTCTTGGCCACATAAGTATATACATATGGCATACTTACATATACTGAAGAATGTCTGCAAAAGTTGTCTTCAATTGGACAAATTATGTTGCCCAACTTTGCTTCATTCTATCTAAAATTGATATATGACCGCTTAACAGGAATGCAAATGCATCTACCCTTTTTAGATTTATCGGATCACTGGTCCAGGCTATGATCTAGGCTTATTTTATGGCCTCATGCATGGCCTCTAACTTAGGGATAATTATCCCTCTGAATGCACCCAACCTGCTTATTCTATTTTTCTTTTCCTTCTCCAGCTTCTTGATTTCATTCAAGACTGCAATAGTCTGACATTCTTGATTTATTATGTAAGATGAGAGAGGATCAAAATTCTTTGATAGATTTGTCAGTTTGTCCTCTTGTTCTTTTACTTTCTTCTCAATATCTATTGTTACTGTGGTCCAGGATATACAAAATTTGTATACATCTCCTCCATCCTTAAGAGCATTTTCCAAGCTCTTTATCCCAATATTCATATTTCTCCTATCATTAGCTATTAACCCTTGTACCTCTGATAATCTTTTTGCCAAGAATTCCTTTCGGACCTTATCTTCTGCTGACTTCTCTAGGGAATCAAAATGTGTGCTAACACTATTGACTAGAGATTTGAGATTACCGAATGAGGAGGCTGAGGGATCCTTCTGAAAAGATGGCATGATCTTTTCTAAAACACTGGATGCAGCTTCTATTAGCTCACAGTCTTCCATGTGAGACTTCAGGAGTTTTTCTTTTTCCTTTACATTGGCAAATGAAGCTATCTTCATTGTTTGAACTAGGGAGAGAGAGTCAAAGTTAAATGGACCTTGAAGTAACTCCGGTTCATCAATCTCCAATATTTCTTTTGTCAAGAAGTCCTTGATAGTTTCTGCAGTGTCTCTTACCAGAGACAGAGATTTATTCTCTTCTACATTCTTAGAGCTGTCTTTTGGAGCTTTCTCTCCTTCTACAATCTTGGTACTATCATCCTCTTTTTCCTTCACTCCTTTTTCTTTATCCTCTATTCTTTCTTCTCCTTTGGATCTGGAGTCAGCAGGGGAAACCGGAGGAGTGATGTTTGTTTGTTCATAGGCCACCTCTTTTGGAGTAGAGGATTCTAAGTCCTTACCTTTCTCTTCACCTGTCTCCTTTTCCTCTTCTACTACTGTCTCAGTAGTTTCTTCCTTGTCCCCCATGGCAGGGGGCTCATCACTTATGTCCTCTACAATTGGAATGTTGAATCTTTTGTATGCATCCTAGAGGATCTCTTCTGTCTTTTGGCTATTTTGTCAGTTTCACTGAGCATAAGCTGATTCATTCTAGCTTTTCTCTGGAACTCATCCTTGCAATCCTTGAAGATCATATTCATTTGCCTTGGAGTGATTGAAGGAAAGAGCTATATGGCTATCTATTTCTAGATCTCAAGATCCTTTGCCCTAGCATTATTCTTTCTTATCTCTAATTCCTTCTCTAGGCTTTTGGGAATGAGAGATATGATTTCAATGAAAGCCTTATTATATACATTCAAATACTTAACTGTGGCTTCCTCCAGAATCTTTTATCTGCATCATTGTATGCATCATAGAATCCTGTTATTGGTTATAGGTTCCCATACATAGTGACTACTTTAACTACATCATCTAAGGACAGAGTGGGCCTTTCAACAAATTCTTCTGCGATCTCTTCCTTGTCTTCACCGGTAGAGGGTTCACCAGAAGATTTCCTTTCCTTCTTCAGTTTCTTTACCTCCTCATTTGATTCAGTTTCTTTATCATCCTTCTGGTTAACATAGGACCTTGTTGCCTTTTTCTTTGTTCTCCTTTCTCCTTTTCTGGATGTCTGGACTTCCGGTTTTGATGCCTTTGAGCTTTTATCAGATGTAGATGCAGCCCTTTTAGAGGATTTAGTTCGGGAGGGAGATTTTACCAGATCACTTTCCTTTTCTACTTCTTTCTTCTCTTTCTCTGCCCTTTCCATGTTTTCTCTATTTGCATCAAGTGCCTCCTTGGATATTCCAAATCTCTTAGCAACTTCCCTTTTCACTTTCCTTTTTGTCTCCAGTTGTCTAAGTTCCACATGAATTTTTACACTTAATTCTTCAAAGGTTCCAAACCTTTCTGCCTTGGGATCCTTGGGTTGACTAAGCATATGTTGAATATGTAGCTCAACAATTTTCTCATCCACTTCATACCCCATTGGCATGATCCACACTGTTCTTGGCTCCACTGCCTCCATTAGGCACTGATTAGTTTCTACCATAAAGCATATTGTATCTTTATATTTTTCAACTAAAGATTTTGGGATTCTCTCTCTTGCTTGCATCATGCTCTGAAAATTCTTGAAATAGCCCAGAGAGCTGTATTCTGTGCCTTGGCATCACCAAGCCCATGTATATAATCTTTGATTTAAATAGCTACTGGTCTATCATTCTACCATACCCAGCCACTGGATCTGGGAAGCTCATTCATGTAATAAAAGAATAGGCAGAGTATCAAGCCACCATACTTGAAGGAGTTCTTCTTGTCCTTCTTTATCTTTTGCAGATTTTCCAAAAGTTGGCTTAGAAGCAGTTCACACAAATCATAGTCAACATTTTCTTTTAGCATTTGATAGGCTATATAAACTGCAGTTCCCAGTACTGAATTTTCCCTACTGGAGTGATAAATCTTGTAACCAATTATCATGGATGCAAATTTGACATCTGGATCAGTGATATCTTCAATTGTCATAGCTCTCTTGTCAAATTTTGATCCGGTTGCATCACTTACTATTTGATTCTTGACAGATTTGAGAATAGGTATCCCACCGGATGAGTGCAGACCAGTTACTACCCTAATTGCATCTTTGGTGATCTTAAATGGTCTATTCAACCATACGAAATTGTCATGCACTCTGCTCAACACATACCGGACCCATTCATCCTCTTCAAAACAGGGGAAATGAATGCACTGTGCAAAATGCTTATCTCGGATGGCTTTATACTGAGGTTTGATCTCAAAAGAATCATCTATTAACTGCTTGTGATAGATATCCATTAACTTTGATTCCCCAAATTCTTCAATGCTTGCATGAATGTAAGCCCTAACATCTACATGCAAAACCCCATGCGGAATGCTTGAAAAAGTGCCTAGGGGATCTACTTCCAAGGATTTGTCTGGATGTTTCTTGAATTTGGGGTGAGGCCTATCAAAGATCTTCACAATATTTGGAGTACCCATCATTCAAGGATTTACAGAGAGATATTTGATAATGGAGAATGCCTTTTGCGCTTGTAGGGTTCGCGGAATGAACTTGAATGATTTGCTGATTGAATCAACTCCAACGGTTGGTCTTTGAGAAGTTTGAAGTAATGTGTTGCAGAGCTCCTCTTTTCATTTCTTCTTGAATGCGGAATGAACAAATGCTTAATGAGAAAACCCTTATATTGCTCCACAAACCCTAATGTCAAGTTGCTATAAATGCTCGACCTAAGTCATTCCAGTTTGTCTTATTTAGATGACTTGAAGAACCGGATCAATCTTGATCTTAAACATCTTGTGGATCTTCCAAATCTTAACCATAGTTTATTTGGATGTTTCTCTTATGAACCCTTTAATCCACAACTCTTCTTGTGCCAATTCCGGCACCAATTGACTGGATGGGGGAACAAGGTTTTCTTTATGTCTCCCCAAGCCAGAGCACACTTTTTAATTTCTAGAAGGAATATCAGCACCAGAGTCTGGTGCGGATCCATCCCCTACATTCTCTGTACTTTTCTTCACCCAAATCTTGTTCATCTCACTTTGAACTTCATCTGCATTCACTTTTTGTTTTCCCTTATCTTGATTCTGATTATGATGTACCGGACTTCTTTTGTCCTAATTCTTCCTTCTACAAAATTTTGCAATATAACCAGATCTATTGCAAATTTGGCAAACAACATTTCTTTGCATATTTGATTGATATCCTCTTGATCTGCATTGATTAGCCATATGACCTATTCTATTGCATGCAAAGCATCTACCATTGAATGATTTGTTCATTTGCATATTTCTGCATTCATGAGATTTGTGACCATACCTTTTGTAGTTGAAACACTATCCGGAGAAGGATGTATTAGTCTGATTCATTCTCTTTCTGCACTGATTAACTTTATGACAAAAGTTATTGCAGTTGTGGTAGTATCCATTGAAGGATGGATATCTTTAAGCATTAGGCTGCCTTACCGGAGGTCTTCTAGGTCTGTTCCTTGGATTTTCTGATCCAAAATTCTTTTGACTAGATCCGGAGCTTTCTCCTTTCTCATATCCCAAAAGACACTTGTCATCTACCCTCTTTTGACTTTCAAGAAGAACTTCAAGTTGAGAAGAACTTATCTTGAATTTTTCTTTATATTCATTTGTTGTTTGAAGATCCCTTTTAAGAGAGACAATTTGATCATCAAGTTTTTCTTCATTATCTTTAGCATCTTCAAGATTAGATTCAAGGTGTCTGATTATTCTATCCATCTTGTGGAAGTCTTCTGATTTCTCCTTGAGAGATTGTCTTAGATCATCTTTAGTTTTTCTTTTCTCTTCAATTTCTTGGGAAAACTTCATAACTCCTGAGTCCATCTCATGTCTTATCATAATGATCTCTTTTGATAACTTTTCACACAACTTGGTTTTCTCCTTTAGATCTCCATTTGTATCATTGGCTTCACCTTGACTTGCTAGTTGCTGAAGGTGCTCTTTTCTCTTTTTCATAGAGAGACTTAGTTTCCTTTTTAGTTGATTTATGAAATCATCAGCCTGTTTGAGTCTTTCCTTCAATTCATTGACTTCAGAATTTGACTTCTCAAGATCATCAAGGGCAGTCTTGAGTTGCTCCCTTATACCATATACATCCATTTGAATTCCTAGATCTTCCTCAAGCTGTTAGGCTCTGTTAGGAGGAACTTGGCTCTGATACGAATTGTTGATAATTGAGAGGGGGGGTGAATCAGTTATCCTAATAATTTCATCTTTCTAAACTTTCTTAATAATTAATGCAGCATCAATTCAAATAAGCAAACATAACCATAAAATGGAAATACACATGACACAATATTTTTGATGTGGAAACCCTGTTAAGGGAGAAAACCACGGGGTGATTAACCCAAGATTGTATTCTCTGTTAGAAGAATAGAAATACAGAAATGGCACTTGCCAATTAGGGCTCACTGCCCAAGCACACTGCTCACAAGAGGCTCACTACCTACAGGAGACTCACTATCTACAAGATGTAAGAAGAATAACAAGATCCTTGAACTGATGAGAAGCATCCACATATGCTAAGGTTCAGTTCCAGCTTAGGCTCAATACATCAACATCCATCTGCTCCAACTCTAAGTCATAAGCTGCTACAAGAGATAACAAGAACTGAATAGATGTCATCTTTGTAACAGGAGAGAAATTTTCACCATAATCAATTCCCTCCACTTGTGAGTACCCCTTCACAACCAGTCTGGCCTTGCACTTTTCACCACTACCATTTGCACCGAATTTCTTCTTGAACACCCATTTGCATCCAACAAGTTTCCTTCCTTTAGGAAAAGGCACCAAGTGTCATGTTTTATTCTTTTCCATAGAAGCCATCTCATCTTCCATGGCCTCCTTCTAGGAACCTGCATCTTTCATGCCCATAGCCTCTGTCATAGTTCTAGTCTCATCAATGTTAGTAAGGCAAAAGCACAACTAGAATCAAGCAATGAATAACCAAACCTATCAGGTTGCTTCCTTGTTCATGTAGACCTCCTCAATGGCTGAGGTTGAGGTTCTACTTCTTCTTCTAAACTTTCAGAGATGCTAGAGCTCTCCTTATCATAAGGTCTCACAGGGTCTGTCAGTTTAGTCTTCTCAGGGGTAGAAGGAAACTGAACCACATCCTCTTTCTTTTTTGTTTCTTCTAGCTGTAGAACAATGGAAGAAGGTGTTAGCTCTCTAAAGATAACACTTCTTCTATACAACATTTTTTCAGCTACATGATCCCAAATCTTGTATCTTTTCACACTGACACCATAGCCAATAAAAATACACTTAACAACCTTGTTCTCCAATTTAGACCATTTCTCCCTAGGCACATGTGCATATGCCTCACAACCAAAAACACAAAGATGTCTAACTAAAGGCTTCTCACTAGACCACACCTCCATAGGTATCTTACCAACAAGAGATGATGTAGGAGATTTGTTTACCAAGTAGCAAATAGTGGCTATAACTTCAGCCTAAAATTTTATTCGAGGCTTGCTCCACTAAGCATACTCCTAGCCTTCTCCATCAGTGTCCTATTCATCCTCTCTACAACTCCATTTTGCTACAGGTTGTATGGAGTTGTCTCATGTCTTTCAATCCCTTTCTCTTTATAGAACTTATCAAACTTTTCTAAACAAAACTCACCACTGTTGTCAGTTCTCAAACACTTAATCCTTTTACTAGTCTGATTCTCAAGAAAAGCTTTAAACTCTTTGAACCAACTAAAGACTTTTAGTCTTGCTTCTGAGAAAATAAATCCATGTTCTTCTACTATAATCATCTATAAAAGATACAAAATATACAGATTTGGAAATCAAAGGAACACTAAGAGGACCAAACACATTAGAATGAATAAGGTCCAATACTCTAGAAGACTTGTGAGAACTAGAGTAAAACTAGACATGGTTTTGTTTTCCATAAATATAATGTTTGCAAAAGTCAAACTCAAGATTACAATCATTTAACCCCTCAATGAGGTTTTTATTTTTTAGGATTTGAAGACCCTTCTCACTAATGTGGCCAAATCTCTTATGCCATAACATTGTCTTTTCAACAGGAAGTTTAACTTCCAAAGCATGAGCACTACCATCAGGATTTGTTACAACAAATTTTTTCACTGATTGTTTAGATGGTAGGGATGAAGTGACTGTAGCTCTTTTCTTCAAGTCAAAAGAACTATTGCATTGTGAAGTGCATGCCTCTAACTGAAATAGAGTACCTCTCCAAGTACCCTTTGCAAGCACCACAGATCCTCTAGTCATCTTGCATCCATCCTTCGAAAAGACAACCTGCACACCTGCATCATTCAACTTACTTATAGAAAGTAGGTTTCGTGCCAAGTCTGGGATGTGCATAACCCTAGAGATCCCCTTCACTTGTCCATTAGGGAATTAGATTGAGACTCTTCCATGACCAACAATCTTCAGATGAGAATCATCACCCAGGTACACTCTTCCACCATCAAACTCTTCATACTTCATGAACTATGTTTGATGCGAGGTCATGTGGAATGATGCACCAGAATCAATCAACCACACATCATCAGATACATGGGTGGCCAGGGCTATGATGAAGGCATCACCATCATCTTGTGACTTGTCAGAATCTAAATCTGGGACATTCTTCTTCTTCTTTTTCTCTTCCTCTTTGCATTTCTTTCAGAAATACCCAGTTTTGCCACAGTTCCAATAGAGAGCCTTGGACTTTCTAGGAGATTTAGATCTCCCATGGGATTTGTATCTACCCTTCTCATCTTTCTTGTCCTTCTTTTTCCCTTTCTCCTTGGGTCTTCCACAAACTGCAAGAGCCTCTTTGGCTACCTCAGAAGACTTTCTCCGCATCTGTTTAGATAATAGTGAAGATACCACTTCATCCATTTTGAAAGTGGATGTGGTGCTCCCAATAGCCACAACAAGATGATCCCATGATTCTGGCAAAGAACAAAGCAAGGTCATACAATGATCCTCCTCCTCCATCTTCACACCAATGGATCTCAATTGTGCAACTAACATGTTGGAAGCATTCAGGTGATTTGCAACCGATCCTCCATCCTCCATCCTCAAAGAATACAACTTCTTTCTTAGAAAAAGCCTGTTCACTAGGCATTTGGCCTAATAAACATCACCCAGCTTCTTCTAAAGGTCTTTCGTGGTCTTCTCCTCATGAACATTCAATAGGATAGAATCAGTTAGACTGAGTCGTATGAGACCCTTAGCCTTTCAATCTTTGAGATCCCAATCAGCTTGTGTCATTTTGGTTGGTTTTACACTAGAAATTGTTTCCCATACGTCTCGATCAACAAGCATGTCTTCCATCTTAAGTTTCCATAACTCAAAATTTGTGCCATTGAATTGCTCCACCTCTAATCTCATGAATGTGCTTGCTGTTTGCTTCCTGCAACAAGATTACAAAATACTCTACACAAAGCTCCCACTTAACCTAAGATTAGCTCAAAAAACCCCTACCCAACAACTAGGACCAAAGGTGATCAAGCTTTGATACCAATTGAAAGGAAGCTAGGTGTGTGGAAATTGCTTCCTACACTAATCTAATGAGAGGAGTGCAAATTCTTTTCAACCTTTACAATTACAGAGTTATTAATACAATAATAGAGAAATTGCAGCAATACACAACACAAGAATATAAGACAAAAGAAGAGAGAGACAAGATATAATGTGGGGAAAACCCTTATGGGTGAAAAACCCCACACTCTAAAACACAGCTCAAATGTATTATCTAAACAATGAGATTTACAATATAGTTACAGAGCCAATGCTCTTACAAGAGTCTTCGACACTCATATCTGGAGATAATATGGCAACATAACAGTACCTGTCAATCACATAATACATCTCCTCTCAAAAGCACCTGTTTATATAGAAGATACAAGGTAAAAATGAGCCTATCTTGAGATGGGCGTCCAACATGGCCTCATGGCCCAAAATGCATGCCTAGGGACACTTGTCCAACACTGCAGGGTGTTCATGACACTTGTCATATCAACCCATCCCAAAGAAGTCACCTATTCCCAAGTTGGACTTTGACAAATACTTTTACGACTCTTATGACTGTCATAGAATCTGTCATAACTGTCATATCTTACAGGTGTAAGAGAATCTATCATACACAGGCTAAAAATAGCATATTCTCTTACAACATGTCATAACCCTCCTTGGGGTGCCCAAAGATGCCTTCTTCCAAGATGCCTTGTGAAACATGTCTTCACCTATCATAGAACATTCCATTTTCAACTCTTACGTGTCATAGATTCTGTCATAATTGTTTCGGTCAAGATTCACTTACAAACTACTCAAGATGCTGACACATGGAAGAAAACCTCTACCACACAAAGAGGATGCCTATCTCCACATGGAGTGAGTTGACCATCCTAGTAATCTTACAAGTGGAGTGACAACTCACCATGCCACTTCACACTAAATGAGAAAATAGGATGTGCAACAAAATTACAACATAGGCTAAATAAATAAATACATTACAAATAATAAATGCAAGGAATTACCAAGGTTGAGACACCTTAATTCCCAACTTTTCCTACACATGTTATTAAGCTTGCTTAGGGTTAATTATGTGAGTGTTAGTGTGAATGGGTTCAAAATGTTGGCATCCTCCATGGGAGTTACACTTGCCTATTTTAGACTATTATGGTGGACTCTTCCCATTGGTTGTATTTACCACCTCTCCCCTCTCTCATAGTCTATTTATACTCACCTCCTAGCTTGTATTTTTAATCTTGAATGCATTGTCTTGTTACTCTGCCATTATTTTGTATGAAGCCTTGAGCTCTTAATGCAATTCAGTCACATTGACATTTGCATCTCTTGGAATCGCTAGTTTGCTTCTATTTTGCATTTCAATTTATGTAACTTTGAATATCTCTTATAAAGTTTCTAGGTTATCAATCTTGTTCAAGATTTCTAACACATTTTACTTAATTATTTTATTGCATATTATGCACTTAGGATAGGATAAGCTTGCTTAGGTAGGTATCTTCCTCTATAGGAGAAAGAACTCATTGTGGCTTTCCTCTATATGTATCTTCATTCTTCTATATGTCATAATTTGCAATATTTTTTCTTTTGGATGATTTAGCATCGTTTCATGTTGATTCAATTTATGTGTACTATACTTTCATGTGATCCTTCCTCTGTCATCTTCATAGTTATGATATTTTATTTATGTGATGCAGGAGCATCCCAGGTTGTAGAGAAATCTTGCATCAACCAAAAACATTTACATTTTCTTTTATTTCTTTCATTTTGCAATTCATTCCAGTTCAGTCAGTCAGAAGTTATTTCAGTAGTTTGGTCTATATTTTTTTGCATTTGTATTTTAGAGCTTGCAGAGTAGGAATTAGTATCTAGGCATCATCATGTGCATCATATCTAGAATTTAGATCATTTGGATTAGTTTATGGAAATATATCACTATTAGAAGATCAACTGTGTTCTCAAAATAGAGCATTCAGACAGTCAACTGATGGAGAAGGTTTACGGAGCACTTCTATGATTTGTGGAGCTAAATGAAGCATCATCCAAGGTACTTTGGGACATAGTCAACCTTCCTTGCGATTTGCATCGAGTTTCCATCATTTGCAGAGGAGTACTAGTTGTTTAAGGCCAACCTATTCATTCCTACATGTTACACCTTCATTTTAGATTGTAACTTCTTTCTAGGCTGACGCGGTAGAATTCTTGAGCTTGAAGATGATATATAAACATGTCTTAGATGCATAGGAAAGTATTTCATGATTAGAAGTTGATAGATAGTCTAAATTCTTTTGGAAGAGGTGCTTCAATGCCATATCTTTCTATTCTCTAATCAAGCCTGTGAGCCCTAATTTGTAAGCCCGCATGTTGCTAGCATATCAGCATTTTGAATCTATGATATGTTGAGCATTTGAATCCTTCTTTGCATTCTTATTTGGAGTTTCTTCCATTGTGTTTACTCTTTTTGCATGGTCTGGATGGTTCACTCTGTGGACCCTCTGACCATGACTGCACCACTATGTGACACATTGTTGCAATGCTCGACGTCATACCATGACTACACAAGCCATTGCGTATCATGCCTGTAAGAATTGCCTTGGTTTTCTCATTTTGGGGGCAACCCCTTTGTGGTGATGTAGCTTGTGAGAACACATATCATTTGGGCATGGACTTTTAGAAAAATATCATGCCTATTTTATAGGTCTTCCTTATTCTACCTTAAAGGCAATTGCTCCCTGATGGAGTTAGCAATCACTTTAAGGTGGGGGCATATATCATGTTATGAGCCTTACTCTCATCTTTTTATCAAAGCACTTGTTTATTATATTTGTTTCTTGTGGAAAACTTGGAAGCAAGATCTTGAGTCTATCTTGGTCTCCTAGGTTGAAGCCCCTTGCATGTTTGGGAGAAGGGTTGGAACCACCAACTTGAGTTTGGCTAGAGTAACTTTGGGTATGGTTGTAACTCCTTATTCCATAGAGCTTCATGTAAGTCCTCTTGTGGGAGGTAGTTTGTGTATTCCCTTGAGTGGAAACACTTTTCTTGATGTGGTTATGTGTATGATGTGTTTGTACCCAATTGTTCTTCTCATTTCTAACTAACCCCTTCTTAGCATTCTCCTTATTGCTTCTTGAGGAATGATGCACGGTGATTGCGATAACCCTTTAGATTGAGGTCTCTTTTGTCATGCTAACTTAGGGTCATCCATTATGTGCTTCTTATGATTATTGTATGATGCATGTATTCTCCTCATATATTCTTGTCCTCTATGCATTCTTCATGGCTCATGTGTTCCTTGCATTTTTCCTCTATGTATTCTCCTTAAGTTCTTTGTGTGTATTCCATGTGTTTTTCATGGGTATGCTATGTATACTTTATACCTTATGTGTATGCTTCATGTCAAGCATGTATACTTTGTGTATTACATGTATACATTGTGATTTCTCAAGTGTATGCCTTGTGTATGTCTTTTCTTGTCTCATGTTTTCTAAGTGATTAATGTATGCCTCATGTCTTACGTGTATACAACTCCTCTTGCTAATCATCATAGACTCCTAGAATCCTAAACTTGGGGGCTTGATCATCCCTCAATTTTGGTGACATTCTATGGCTTCTATGTTTGTTGTGATTGAAATTTGTCTTCTCCTTACTTTAGTGTGAGTTCAAACGTAATCTCATACCCACGCTAAAGTGGGGGCTAAATGTTATGGAGAAAAATGTGTAACCTTGCTAATCAAGACCTATTTTGACACCTATTGGAGAAATAAATAATCAATTCTCAATCCTGATGAATAAACCTGACAAAAGAAACTTAGGACTAGTCTAAGCCCACCTCAATTGGCACTCTTCAGAGTTTGTGGGACTAAAGGACCAGGGCACCTAGCACCCTAGTCCTAGATGTTAGCTTGGGCCCTATTTTTGGTGGTGCTGACTTAGAACAACTCCTTGGCTTATACGTGTCAGCCCCATTTGGTTTTATTCATTGTTGGTGAGCAGGAATGCATATATAAGCATGTTAGTTTATTCATTTGAACATCTAAGCAATCTAGGCACACTTGTACTCTCTCTCTCTCTCATGCTCTCTATTCTTCTCTAAAGCTCTCTATAATGGATTGATTCTATTGTATTAACTTCTTACAGTTTTTGTGAAGATCTCTCTACTTCTTTGGGGCTACACCAGCTTCTTGAGTCAAGTTGTGATGCCACATCAAGAAAGCTAGGATTTCCATGCTCATGATGAGTTCTTTCCTATTAGGAATTGCATGCAGAAGATATCAATTAAATGAAAATAAAGATTAAATAGAGGAATGAAAAATACACAGAAATAATAATAGGGAGAGACAATTTTAACGTGGTTCACCCAAACTTGGGCTACATCCACCAATAGAGAGTCCAATATTATTATCCAGCAATCAAACTAATTACAACTAGCAATCCTTACAACTCAATACCGGTACAAATGCTACAATACAATATCTCTGGAAACCCTAACCCTTAGTTGTTTTATCAAGACTTATGTCAGTTACAAAATAGGGTTTTTAATGTTAGCCAATAGAAAAAATAACTCCTAACACCTTTATAAAATAATAAAAATCATTTGAGGTTTTGGAGGCACTGCCCCTCGACCCCATCCTATATTGTGACAAGGAGCATGCCAAGGGCGCTACCCCTGGACCCCACAAGGGGCACTACCCCAAAACCCCTATTAAATAATTTAGGGGGAAACCATGTCGATAAAAGTGGGGAAAATTTAACCTCCAAGTCTGATTAGGCTTCATATAACAACATTCCATTCTACTTTAGATTTGCCTCTGCCTCCTAGGGGATGCACTCTTTGATCTCTCATTATTGCTATTGTGGAGGTGGAAACACCATTCATAGAGCTTGACTTAGGCAAGCTCCTAAATAGCACCAACCCTTTTCCCCTTCTTATCTGTGTGTAGGTTGCATCCAGAGGAATTTGAAGGTAGCAAGTGACAAGAGATAGGAAGACAAGCAAGCGAAGGCACCCAGATCTAGAGATCTTGCAAAACCCTACTTTAGGTCTAGGGAACCTAGTGCCCTGGTACCTCTCTACTCCCAAACTTAGATCTTAGTTCTCCTCTATTCTCTGATTTCTATTGTGGTATTAGATTTCTTGTATTTATTTTCATTCATCTGTTATTCACTGATCTTGCTTAATTAGGGTTTCATGTTTTTCCCTAGTTTGGTTGGTTGAATTTGGTTGACACTCATTTATACAGTAAAGGGACAAAACCCCTATAGTTTGGTTCTCCTCACAAGATAGAAGCTAAAATCAGTTTGTGTTCCAATGTTCATAGAGGAGGGTTTGATCTAGTTTAACCTTTTAGCTTGTCTCCCATTTCCATCTAATAGATAGAGAAGGAAAGGGAGAGGGAGAGAGACAAATAGATAGAGAGTGACAAAGAGAGAGGAGATATGAGATAGAGATAGAGAGGGAGAGATATAGATATATAGAGAAGGGAGGAAGATAGAGAGACAAAGAGAAAGAGAGAACAGGAAGGGAGAGAGAGAGAGAGAGAGAGAGAGAGAGAGAGAGAGAGAGAGAGAGTATTACACATATGGTTCCTAGGGTTGTTATTGATGTCAACACTATCTTGGATGTGTGATGGTGTTCATGGCTGGATGTCATGTCCTATCCAACAGAGAAGATACAGTTCAAGGTTGGATGTCATGTTGAATATAATGGGATTATTGAAGTTCATGGTTGGATGTCATTCCTTGATCAATGCAAAATTTAATATAAAGTTATATTAATATGGGAATTAGAAGCACTAAGATGATCTGATGTGCTGCTAATGATGAGAAGATGTTATTGGTGGCTTGATCCAAGTTTTATGATGATTGGATTATGAGAAGAGTGTTTTGCAGTTTGAAGATAGTGTTGAAGACAACTACTATATGGAAATAGAATGCTCTGCATTCCTCTACATTTGAAGGTATGGCTATACAGTTCTGGAACTATGTTAAGGGTGCAATAAAGGTCATAATCCCAAAGCTTTAGATCATTTTCCTTCCACTATGAAAGTTATGCATGATAGAGTACAATCATGTGTTCTGGTAGAGTGAGCTGGTGTTGAAGGCCTGTTGGAATGCTCCACACTCCTCTGGATGTGAATGTTTGGCTTTCCAATTTTGTGGACATGTTTATGAATGTGCATTACATACTTCTTTGTAGTTTCAAGGTTCTTGGTATTCCGCAAGCTCAGTTTCTCAATGACTGTATGTTGCAGTGTGTTCTGGATGACAAGTTGTTCTCAGAGTTCATGATTAAAGATGCGTGGCACAAAATATTTGATGTGTAGAGGTAAAGGAGTATTTTTGGATGTTCTATGAGTATTGTAGACTCATACTGAAAAGTTTCATGAAGATCTTTCTTGTTTCAAATACTACACAAGGTTTTCAAGTTGCTTTGGCTATTATTGTTTCAAGTTTCATATGTCTATGCTTAAGGCTGTCCTATTTTCAAATGAGCGGAGTGTGTGGATGTAGTTCCTTGATGTTTGATGCTACAAAGGATGTTTTGGACCTAATTAAACAAGTTTTGTTGTTCACATGGCATGGGTCTTCTATTGGTGTAGCGTGTAGTCTTGTTTATGACTTGTCCTCTAAACGTTTCATGTTGTTGTTGTCTGGTCGACTTGTATATTTATTTTTCATGTTGTCACTGGCCGATAAGAAATGTAATCAATGTAATATCTTGTATAAATTTTAAATCCAATTGAGTTAGGTGAGGTGTGATTGTAAAGTGATTGAAAAGGTTTGCAAGCAAGAAAAATAGCAAAATGACTACATTATGATGTGCAATTGAAGGAGAAAGAGCAGAAATTGTAGATGTTGTCATGATTCATCTTAAAGACTTATATGTGACAGTGATCAAGTGTAGAGTGTACCTAACTAATTTGATCATTAGAAGGAAGTGTGAAAAGGTAGAATTGCAATTATCAAAGGTGTGAATATCAATGTCAGTTTTTAGACATTAGAAGGACTATCACACTATAATATGTTCTAAATGTGTTCTCAATTTAGGGAGCAATAGCTTCCTTGGGTTGTAACTCTAAAACAAAGTCAGTAGGGAGTAGTAGCTTCCTTGGGTTGTAGCCCTATAACAAAGTCAGTAGGGAGTAGTAGCTTCCTTGGGTTGTAGCCCTAAAACAAAGTCAGTAGGGAGTAGTAGCTTCCTTGGGTTATAGCCATAAAACAAAGTTGTTATTTGAGCTTCATATATTGTGAGTTAATCCTCACCATGGTTTTTCCTTTCTTGGGTTTTCCACGTATATCTAGTGTTATGTGCTGATATGCATTGTGTTAATCTTTCATGCTTATGTTAGTACTATAATGCTTAAGTTTTAATCTGCTCTGAATAAGTTGAAGTTGTTTAGATACTAATTCACCCCTCCTCTTAGTATCCTTGTGTGTTCAAGAATTGGTATCAGAGCCAATTTCCTATGAAGGAAGCTTAACCACTTGAAGAAGGTCTGAGATGGCACATAATGGATCTAGCAAGATACCTAGGTTCAATGGAACAAATTATGCTTTTTGGAAGCTAGGGATGGAAGGCTATATAAATTCTCTAGGATGTGGTGTTTGGAAATCTATCAAGACTAGTTACAAAGTTCCTGCTACTATTCCTACAGATCCAGATGAAGTTAAGGAATATGATAACAATGTCAAGGAAAATTTTTCTATCATGAGTGGGTTAGTTGATTCATAACTTTCAAAGGTAATGAGTTTCAATTTTGCTAAAGATGTTTGGGTTAAACTTGAAACCATTTATGAAGGAGATAAGAAAGTAAAGCAAGCAAAGATGTAATTCTTCAAAAGCAAATTTGAAACCCTAAAAATGATAAAGGATGAAGACATTGCTAGATATATGCACTCTAGGTGAATGAAGTGGTCAATGGCATCACAGGTCTTGGTGGAGAATTGAAAGAAGATGAGATTGTGAAGAAGGTTATGATATCTCTTCCCAAATCTTACAGTCATAAGGTATCATACATTGTAGACAAACTATTTGGTTACCTTACTTCCTTTGAAATGAGAGAGTTTGGTAGTGATGCTCCAAAGAAAGAAGCTACTTTCAAAGTTAGTGTGAAGACAAAGGAAGAAGTCGTTGATGAAGATGAGAGCTCTGATGAAGTTCAAGCAAATTTTGTGAGAAGACTAAAGAAAGGCACTAGGAAATACAAAGGTAAGTTACCCTTCAAATATTTCAATTGTGGAAAGGTTGGTCACTTTGCTTCTAAATATCATTTTAAGGAGTCAAGAGGTAGTAACAAGAGAGACAAGTTCAAAAGAAGTCAGTATTCCATAGAGAGCAGTTACTCTAGAAGATGAGGATCATTGGTGCAAGAGCACCAAGATGTCTAGATTTTACTTGACCAAGATGTCTAGATTTTACTTGATTTTCAAGTTGTTTTGTTTGTTTCAATGAGGTCCTTGAGACCATATTAAAGGTTGTATAAGGCTTGAAAGCCAAATTTGTAATGGACTATGTCCAAATAGCTAGAATCTACTATTGTTATGTTGTGAGTCCTAGGGAGGACAGTCATGTAGTAATAGGTAGTTGCATTAGTCATATAGGATAGTCATTTAAGTCATTTTAATCTTCATGTTGTAGGCCTTTAAAGGCATGTCAAAGGTAGGAAGGATGTTAACACCTTGTCATAGGTTCTCCACATGTTATAAAGCTTCTAAACATAAAACAGTCGGTGAGAAAAGATAGTTACAAAAACAATATTTTGAACAATAGTTAGAAATCAAGAAAGGCACGATAGTTTGGGCAGTTTCTTGGACCCTAACCACTCCATGAAAATGTTGAGGCTTGTTTTAAGCCAAGGGAGGATTTATTGTAAAGATATATTCAATGGAGATGAAATAAGAAATAAGAAACTTCTGTTTTCCTGTCTTTTATGTATTTTCTGTATTCCAATGCATTTTAAGCCCGTACTACTGTACTGTACGACATTGTTGAGAAGTGTTAAATGCTTGGATGTGAAGGTGGGTCTATTGACTATCTTTTGAAGTGTGTTTGAGCCTTGGGAATGAAAGAATATAGACTATGATTGCCGTTTGCCAAATTGTCCTTTAAACCCACTGTCACAGTTAGAAATTTGCTATTTTCGGCACTAGTCCATACTGGTACTATATGGAGGTGACTGGTATCCATGTTGACCAACTAGAGGAGTGAAGTGCCTTTGTTTTGAATCTACTTTGAGGTTTTGACAATAAGGCAGGAGGAAGAAATCATTAGTTTCCCATTGACTGTCCAAAACCTTGATTTAGGGCTCCTCCTAAGTAGTTTGATGGATTTTCCATCATTCCACTGATCTTTTCTATTAGTGATCAGTGGAATGGCTTGTATATTAGATAATGCAATGTCTTGTAGAGGTTGTGAGGGCAGGAGGATGGTTGGGACTGTGTTGGTCAGGTAGATGACCCTACAAAACCATGTGTTAGAAGTTAGAAGAGGACAACAGTCATACCAAGAAGGTAGTAAGTTTTGTTTATCATGTTGTTAATTTGTCAATGAAGATAGTAGATGTTAGGTGTGTTAAAGGATTTGGTTGGTTGTATGGCATTGAGTTGTGTCAATGGAGATCACCCCAAGGAGGGTACCATGACTATCTCCTAAGAAATCAGAAGTGTGTGACCGTCTTTAATAGACAGTGTTGAAGACTGTTGTCCTGCATAGTGGTTGGATGGAGTCTTGATTGGAGTTGGGCATCTTGGAAGGTGTACCCTGAAGTCCTCCCCCTCTTTGATGTCAAGAACAAGTTGTTATGGTGTTGAAACCTTCCTTGTATGAAGGTTGATCTTGGAGATAGTGAACTTTGTGAGTTATTGCTTTGAAGTTTTTGGAAGTATGCTGCTACTGTCCTAGATGCTCTACATCAATCATGATGATTCAAATGATGAAACACTTTTCACGGCCTTGAGTTTTAGTGACAAAAATGATGATATTGGAAAATGTGAGAAGACTGATGCCTTGCAAACAAATCAAAACAATGATAGATCAATGGTTGTATAGACTACTTTTCATGCAAGAGAAGAAGCTAAGGATTGGGTAATTGACAATGGTTGCTCAAATCATATGACTAGTGACAAGGAGAAGTTTATCATCCTTGAGAAGTGGGATGGTTGTGCTATCAAGTTTGTTGGTGATGATTCAGCACAAATCTATGGAAAAAGTGCTATAATTATTGATGAGAAGAATAGGAATAAGGATGTTCTCTATGTCAAAGGGTTAAAACACAATCTTCTCAGTGTCAGGCAAATGTGCAAGAAAGGGTATAATCTCACCTTTCATTCCAAGGGTTGTGAAATCAGGAAGGTAGGGTCTAGAAAACTAGTTGCATAAGGTATCAAGACATATGGTGATATCTATCATCTAAAGGAGGTGAATGGAAGAACATGTTTGTTGGCTCAATCTAATGAGTTTTGGTTGTGGAACAAAAGAATGGGACACAACAATTTTGATAATATGGTAAAGATCAACTCTACTCATGTAGTGAGAGACATGCCCAAGATAATCAAGCATGCAAACATAGTATGCAAGGAATGCCAAATGGGAAAGCAGATAGAGACAAGTTTCAAAAGCAAGGAGTATTCTTCTTCAAATCCATTGGAGTTGATTCACACTTGATCCATGTGACCCTATAAGAGTAAAGAGTCAACAAGGTGAGAGATATTTTATGTTTCTTATTGATGATTATTCTAGAATGACTTGGGTTACTTTCTTAAGAGAAAAATCAGATGCCCTTGATAAATTTAATGTGTTCAAAGCTATGGTTGAAAATGAAGTGGATGCTAAGATCAAGTGCTTAAGATCTGATAGAGGAGGTGAGTTCACTTCAAATGAATTTGAAAAGTTTTGTGAAGATCACAGTATTAGGAGACATCTATCTACTCCTAGGACCCCTCAGCAAAATAGGATAGTAGAAAGGAAGAATAGAACTACGCAAGAGATGGCTAGGGAAATGTTGAAAGATGTAGATTTTCTTGATATGTACTAGAAGGAAGAAGGTCACACTGTTGTATATCTAATTAACAAAGTGCAACTGAGGGTCAACAACACTAAGACCCTTTCTGAGCTATGATATGAAAGACCTCCCACTGTCAGATACTTCAAGATCTTTGGCAAGAAATACTATATCAGAAGAGATGAAGAAGATCTAGGAAAGTTTGATTCAAGAAGTGATGAAAGAATCTTTCTTGGTTACTCAACCAGAAGAAAGGATTATAGATGCTACAACAAGAGACTGGGAAAGATGATTGAAAGAATAAATGTCAAGGTAGATGAAAATCTATATCAGATCTCACAAGAATTATAGGACTCTGAATTTGATATATTTCCATACATTAAAGATAAAGAAGAAGGATTGAAAGAAGAAAAGGAACATGAACCAGAGAAAATGCCTAAGACTCCAACAAAGTATGTTTAGAAGAACCACTCAGCATATCATATCATTGGAGACAAGAATAAGGGTGTGTTGACCAGGAGAAGTTTTACAAAGGCATGTGAACAAGTAAACTTGTGTTTACTATCAAAGGTAGAACCCAAATCCTTTTCTAATGCTAGCAAAGATGATGGATGGATAAAGTAAATGGAAGAAGAAATGGATCAGATAGAGAAAAATTAGACATGGGAATTGGTTCCCAGACCAATCAACAAGAATGTCATAGGAACATAGTGGGTGTTCCATAACAAGCTAAATGAAGAAGGTGAAGTTGTAAGGAACAAAGCAAGATTTGTATGCAAAGGATACACACAAGTTGAAGGCATTAGCTTTGAGGAGACTTTTGCTCCGATAGCCAGGATGGAGGCAATTAGAATGATCCTTGCTCTTGTTGCTCATAAGAACTTCAAAGTATATCAGATGGATGTTAATTCAGCATTTCTGAATGGTGATCTAGAGGAAGAAGTCTACATTGAGCAACTAGATGGTTTCCATTTATTAGAAGATCTAGACATGGTGTGTAGACTCAAGAAAAATTTGAATGGTCTCAATTAAGCACCTAGATCTTGGTATGCTAGGTTGGACAAGTACTTACTTCAACAGGGATTCAAAAAGGGTACTACAGATAGCAATCTTTACATCAAGGAAGAAGGAGACGTCATATTGATATTCACAGTATATGTTGATGACATCATCTTTGGTGGAGATGATGATATGTGTAAGAGGTTTGCAAAGGATATGCAAAAAGAGTTTGAGATGTCTATGATTTGTGAGATGTCCTTTTTCTTTGGACTTCAAATTACTCAGCTAGATGATGGTATCTTTAGTTCTCAAGCTAAGTATGTCAAAGAGTTGTTGAAGAAGTTTGGTATGGAGGATTCAAAACCAGTGAGTACTACCATGGTCACTGGATGCGACTTGAGAAAGGATGTTGAGTCTTTGGAGGTGGATCAGACTATCTATAGATCTATGATTGGAGGATTGTTGTACTTGACTGCTTCTAGACCTGATATTATGTATGCAGTATGTGTGGTTGCTAGATATCAATCCAATCCCAAGAAAACACATGAGAAGGTAGTAAAAGGATATTTAGATACTTGAAAGGAACCCTAGATTATGGATTATAGTATCCAAGAGGTAATGACTTTGATTTGAGTGCCTACATTGATATTGTTTGGGCTAGTTGTGTTGATGACATAAGAAGTAAAAGTGGTGGTGCTTTCTTTTTAGGAATCAAATTTATTTCACAAGATTTAGTGTCCTCATCAACTACAGAGATAGAGTACATTGCAGTAGCATCCAGTTGTACACAAGTGTTGTGGATGAAGAAAACCCTAAAGGATATCAGGGTATTGTATGATAAGCCTATTCCTATTTTGTGTGACAATACAAGTGCTATCAATATTTCCAAGAATCTAGTGATGCATTCTAGAACCAAGCATATAGCAATCAGGTATTGCTTTTTGAAAGAGAAGGTTGCAGATAAGGAAGTGAAGTTGGAGTATGTTCCAACAAAAGATCAGATTGCAAATATTTTCACAAAGGCTCTTACAAAGGACACTTTTGAGGATCTCCAGCAGAGGTTAGGGATAATTGCCCCTCCTTCTTCTTGCTAGATACACAGTGGTGCATCTATCCAGGGGGAGTTCATGTTATATCTTGTTCCTGGATTGATGGTGGCTACCTCTCAGGGGGAGCATGTAGTGGTTGTTGATGATAGGGGGAGTTTGTTTGCTGCAAGAAGAAGTCATGCTCTAAGAAAGAATGTGTAGGTATGTGGTCGCTGATGAGCAAGTAGTGGTTTCCCTTTGTCCTTGATGTCAAAGGAGGAGAAATGTGTAGGTATGTGCTGCCATCAGTGGGGTGCTATCACAATAATGGGTTACACTTTCTGGGACATCTTGGTTTTTGCTGAAATCACATATTTTTAGAAAATATAATGATTTAACCCTTGAAAGGTTCAATTTAAAGGTTTTTAATTGAAGAGGGTTTGATCAACCCCCCTTAGATTCAAACCCCCTTGGATAGAACCCCGCTAGTTTTAAACCATACCTATAATGGAGTCTCCTCTACACCTATCAAAATGCTGATAAAAAACCACTTCTGATTTATCTTTTGGGGGATCAAATGAATTCCTTTAAAATTTATGTTTTGTAAGTATGTAGTCCTTATTATAAGCTTCCCAAAAAGTATAATTTTAAATATATTTAATTTGATTATTATATTTATTTTTTATTTCTTGTGAATGTAGGTTTTTCAATGAACATCAAGGTCTTTGTTTCACACATATGAAAAAATAGGAAAATAGAGGAAAAATTTCTAAAAAGTACATGTCCTCTAGGTATTGATGTCCTTATTCCAACAAAAAAAATTGAATTCTGATACATACAAAAAAATTTATGTTGGACAGAATACGCCTATGTCTAAATTATAATTAGTTTGACTTCAAAACTTAATTAAAAAAAATAATCAACAAAACATTATAAAACCAAATGCATCCTCTAGATATCAGTGTTACCAATCTAAATTCAAAAGAATCATAATTTTATCCTTTGTATAAAAAAATTATGTGCGACAGAATACACATCACTTTAAAAAATGTTGTTTACTATTAAAAACTAGTTATCAAAGGAGACACAAAAAAATTTAATATTTAACTCTAATTTAAAATATATATATATATATATCTACAGACAAAATCTCACAAATCACTAATTTGCATCATCTTCAAATTCCTAATGGTTTAGCGGCTATAGGTGTTAGAAAGTGAAGATTTAGTTCAAAATGTTGATTTCAATGTCAAGTTTGGCCAAAAAGCGTAACCCATTATTGTGGGATGACCTAATGCCTAAGGCGGAGCTTGTTACACATATGGTTCCTAGGGTTGTCATTGACGTCAACACTATCTTGGATGTGTGGTGGTTCTCATGGTTGGATGTCATGTCCTATCTAGGAGAGAAGATACAGTTCATGGATGGATGTCGTGTTGAATATAAGGAGATTACTGAAGCTCATGGTTGGATGCCATGCCTTGATCAATGCAGAATTGAATATAAAGTTATATTAATATGGGAACTAGAAGCACTAAGATGATCTAATGTGCTACTAATGATGAGAAGATGTTACTGCTGGCCTGATCTAAGTTTCATGATGATTGGATTATCGAAAGAGTGTTTTGTAGTTTGAAGACAATGTTGAAGACAACTACGATATGACAATAGAATGCTTTACATTCCTCTGGATTTGTAGATATGGCTATGCAGCTCTAGAACTATGTTCATGGTGTAGTTGTTGGAAATTAAGGTGTCTCAACCTTTGCAAATTCCTAGCATTATTTATTTAATTGTATATTTATTTATTGCCTAATATTGTATTTATTTGCACATTCAGTTTGGTCACTTAGTTGAGGTGGCACGGTGACATGTCATCTTACTTAGAATGTGACTTGGATGGTCAAGTCAAACCTACATGGATTTGGGTGTCCCATTCGAGGTGGCACTAATATTCCATGTGTCGACACCTTGTGGTATGTGGAAGAGGATATTCCATATGACGTATAATCTATGACGCATAAGAGCCAAGTTTGGAGAATACTATGACAAGTGGTGACAAGTGTCGGTGAGTATCTTTGCATGAGGGAAAGGCATCTTTGGGCACCCAAGTTGGCCTATGACATGTTGTAAGAGGAATATACTATATTTAGCATTGTATGACGAATTCTCTTAAGAACAATTAAGATTGTCATGTTGCAGATTTTTATGATAGCTGTAAGATGCATAAGAGCATCCGTCATAGTCTATTTTTAGCCTTGGACCGCTCCATATTGGGAAAGTCAAATCTGCATGTATGATAGATGTAAGAGGTGTATTTTGTAGCTTGGATAAGTGTCTTTTGCTAATGGATAATGGCCATGTGGTCAAGATGGATGCCTATCTCAATAAGCTTCCAGAATATGCCTTGTATCTCTATAAAATGCATTGTTTTGGAGTTGTATGATAATAGTTTTTGTACAGGTACCATTATGCTACCAGAATCACTCCATAAATGACATTTGAAGACTCTTGGAAGAACTTGCATTGCAAGTGTATTGTAAACTGTTATTGTTTCAGATAATACATTGTGTAGGTTTTAGAGTGGGGTTTTTTACTTGAAAAGGTTTTCCCCACGATACATCTTGTGTCAATCTCTTATGTGTTGTGTTGTTGTTGTAATTTCTTATGTTATATGTTTAACATTGCTACAATTGTAAGGATTAAAATAAATTTTCATACCTCTCCCCTCATTAGATTAGTGTAGGAAGCGATTTCCACACACCTAGCTTCCTGTCAATTGGTATTAGAGCTTGATCACCTGTGATCCTAATTGTTGGGTAGGGGTTTCTTGAGGTAATCTTTGATTGAGTGGGAGTCTATGCAGAGTATTATGTGATCTTTTTGCAGTGTAGAAGATGGCAAGCACATTAAGAAGAATAGAGGTAGAAAAGTTTAATGGAAACAATTTTGAATTGTGGAAACTCAAAATGGAAGACATGATTGTTGATAGAGATCTATGGGAAACAATTTCTAGCACAAAAGCAATGGCAATGGCACAAGCAGATTGGGATCTCAAAGATCTTAAAGCCAAGCATCTTGTGAGACTCTATTTGGCTGATTTTACCCTATTAAATGTTCATGAAGAGAAGACTGTGAAGGAGCTGTGGAAGAAACTTGGTGATGTTATTAGGCTAAATCCCTAGTAAACAAGTTATTCCTACGGAAGAAGCTATTTTCTTTGAGGATGGAAGATGGAGGATCTATTGCAAATCACATGAATTCCTTTAATATGCTAGTTGTACAATTGATATCCGTTGGTGTAAAGATGGAGGAGGAGGATTGTTGAATGGCCTTGCTTTGTTCTTTACTTGATTTGTGGGACCACCTTGTAATGGCTATCAGAAGCACTACAACCACTTTCAAGATGGATGAGGTAGTGTCTTTGCTATTATCCAAAGATGTTTAGAGAAAGTCATCTGAGACGGCTAAGGAGGCTCTTGCGGTTCATGGTAGCCCCAAGGAGAAAGGGAAAAAGAAAGACAAGAAAGCTTAAAAGGGCAAATCCAAATCCCGTGGGAGATCCAAATCTCCTAGAAAGTCCAAGGCACTGTGTTGGAACTATGGAAAAACTGGCCACTTCTAAAAGGAGTGCAAGGAGGAGAAGAAGAAAAAGAAGAACACCTTCGATTCAGATTCTGACAAATCTCATGATGATGGTGATGCTTTTATTGCTTCCTTGGCCACCCATGCATCGGATGATGTGTGGCTGATTGACTTTGGCGCTTCCTTCCACATGACCTCACATCGAGGTTGGTTCATAAAGTATGAAGAGTTTGATGGTGGGAAGGTGTACTTGGGTGATGACTCTCACCTGAAAATAGTTGGCTTTGGAAGAGTCTTGATCCAATTCCTTGATGGATGAGTGAAGGGGATCAATGGGGTTATGTACATCCCCAATTTAGTACAAAACTTGCTGTCTATAAGAAAATTGAATGATGCAGGTGTGTAGGTTGTCTTCTCGAATGGAGTATGTAAGGTGACAAGAGGATCTATGGTGCTTGCTAAGGGTACTCGGAGAGGTACTTTGTTTCAACTGGATGCAAGCACTACTCAGTATAATAGTTCTTTTGATTTGAAGAAAAGAGCTTCAGTCACTTCATTCTCACTATTGGAACCAAAAGCAAAGAAATGTGTTGCTTCAACTTCTGATGGTAGTGTATTTTGGGTATCTAAGGGTGCTCATGCTTTGGAAATGAAACTTCCTATTGAGAAGATAATGTTGTGGCATGAGAGATTTGGTCTCATTGGTGAGAAGGGTCTTAGAGACTTGAAAAATAAAAACATCATCGAGGGGTTAAATGATTGTAATCTCGAGTTCAACTTTTGCGAACATTGTATATATGGAAAACAAAACTGTCTTTAGTTTTACTTGAGTTCTCATAAGTCTTTTGGTGTTTTGGATCTTATTCATTCTGATGTGTTTGGTCCTATGAATGTTCCTTCAATTTCTAAATCATTATATTTTGTATCATTCATAGATGATTATAGTAGGACATGGATTTATTTTCTTAGAAAAAAATCTGATGTCTTTAGTCAGTTCAAAGAGTTTAAATCTTTTGTTGAGAATCAGACTAGTAAAAAGATTAAGTGTTTGAGAACTAATAATGGTGGTGAGTTTTGTTCAGCAGAGTTTGACAAGTTCTATAAAGAACATGGGATTGAAAGGCATAAGACAACTCCTTACACCCTATAGAAAAATAGAGTTGAAGAGAGGATGAATAGAACACTAATGGAGAGGGCTCAGAGTTGCTTAGTGGTGCTAGCCTCAAACAAAAGTTTTAGACTGAAGTTGTAGCCACTACTTGCTACCTGGTTAACAGGTCTCCTACTTTAGTGCTTGTTAAGACACATGGAGGTGTGGTCTAGTAAGAAGCCTTCGTTGAAACATCTTCATCTTTTTTGTTGTGAGGCATATGCACATGTACCTAAGGAGAAGAGGTCAAATTTGGAGAACAAGGCAGTTAAGTGTATCTTCATTGTCTATGGTGTCGGTGTGAAAGGGTACAACATTTGGGATCCTGTGGCTAAAAAAGTCTTGTATAGTAGGATTTTATCTTCAGAGAGGTAACACCTTCTCTTGTTGTTTTAAATTTAGAAGAGAAAGAAAAGAAAGAGGATGTGGTTCAGTTTCTTACTACCCTTGAGAAGACTGAACTGAAAGACCCTGTTGGGCCTAATGACGAGGAGAACTCTAGCAGCTCTAAAAGTTTAGAAGAAGAAGTAGAACCTCTACCCCTGCCTTTGAGGAGGCCCACACAAAATAGGAAGCAACCTGAGAGGTTTGGTTATACATTTATTGATTCTAGTTGTGCTTTTGCTTTGCTTACTAACACTGATAAGCCTAGAACTGTGACAGAGGCTATGGACATGAATGATGCAGGTTCCTGGAAGGAGGATATGGAAGATGAGATGGATTCTTTGGAAAAGAATAAAACTTGGGACTTAATGCCTTTGCTTGATGGACATAAACCTGTTGGATGCAAATGGGTGTTCAAGAAGAAATTTGGTGCAGATGCTAGTGTTGAGAAGTATAAGGCTAGATTGGTTGCGAAGGGATATTCACAAGTGGAGGGAATTGATTATGGTGAGATTTTCTCTCAAAGCTAACATCTATTTGGTTCTTGTTATCTCTTGTAGTAGCTTATGATTTAGAAGTGGAACAAATGGATGTGAAGAGAGCTTTCCTTAATGAAGACTTGGAGGAAGAAATCTACATGTCACAACTAGAGCACTACATAATGAAAGGTAAAGAAAAATTGGTTTGCAATTTAAAGAAGTCTTTGTGTGGATTGAAACAATCTCCTAGGATGTGGTACTTGAAGTTTGATTCCTTTGTGTTGTCTATTAGATTTTTGAGATCAAAATCATATCATTGTGTGTATTACAAGTTTGACAATGATCGTATTCTCATTATTGCACTATATGTTGATGATATGGTGATGATTAGGAATGGTAAGAATATGATTTCTAATTTGAAGTCTCAATTGTCAACATAGTTTGAAATGAAAAAATTAGGGGAAGCCAGGTACATTCTAGGGATGGAGATCTAAAGAGAGAGAAAATAGAAAACTTTGATTAGGCTAGAGTAATTATGTTAACACTATGTTGGAGAGATTCAGTATGGTGGATTGCAGACCATTGACTGTTCCTATTATGATGGGGACAAAGTTATCTGTTGATGATTGTCCAAAGTCTCCTTCTAAGATGGAGGATATAAGTAGAGTACCTTATGCTAGTGTAGTTGGTAGCTAAATGTATGCTATGGTCTGTACAAGACCAGACATTGCCCAAGCAATGGGAGTCCTTAGTCAGTTTATGGCTAATCTTGGACGGGTACATTGGGATGCAGTGAAGAGAGTGTTCAAATATTTGAGGGGTGCTTCTGAGTATTCCTTATGTTATCATGGTTATCCTACTAGACCTCAGCATTATGTGAGTATTCGTGGATTTGTGGATTCTAATTGGGTAGGTGACATTAACAGCAGGAGATCCACCAGTGCTTATGTGTTCACCATGTTTGGTGGTGCTATTAGTTGGATGAGTAAGTGAAAACATGTGGTTGCTTTGTCCATGATAGAAGCAAAGTATATGATAGCAACTCATGCTTGTAAGGAATCCATTTGGCTTAAGAGGTTGTTTTCAGATGTTGGTTTTGATGCAGGATAGATTACTATCTATTGTGATAGTCAAAGTGCGATTTGCTTAGCAAAGAATCCTACTTTCCATGCTAGAACAAAGCATATTGATGTTTAGTTTCATTTTATTTGAGATATAGTAGAATATGGGAAGGTGATGTTGGAAAAAGTAGACACTTTGAAGAATATTGCAGATGCATTGACTAAACCAATGGGCATAGAGAAGTTTAGATGGTGTTTGGAGTCTATGGGCCTTTTGGCCCCTAGGAGTTAAATCTTGTCATTTCTTTTGGCTCTTGCAAGGTGTTTGACAAGTGGGAGAATGTTGGGAATTAAGGTGTCTCAACCTTTGCAAATTCCTAGCATTATTCATTTAATTGTATATTTATTTATTGCTTAATATTGTAGTTACTTGCACATTCAATTTGATCACTTAGTTGAGGTGGCACGGTGACATGTCATCTTACTTGGAATGTGACTTGGATGGTCAAGTCAAACCTACATGGATTTGGGCATCCCATTTGAGGTGGCACTAATGTGCCATGTATCATCACCTTGTGGTATGTGGAAGAGGATATTCCATATGACAGAATCTATGATGCATAAGAGCCAAGTTTGGAGATTCCTATGAAAAGTGGTGACAAGTGTCGGTGAGTATCTTTGCATAAGGGAAAGGCATCTTTGGGCACCCAAGTTGGGCTATGACATATTGTAAGAGGAATATGCTATATTTAGCATTGTATGATGGATTCTCTTACAACATTTTAGATTATCATGCTGTAGATTTTTATGATAGTTGTAAGATGCGTAAGAGCATCCATCATAGTCTATTTTTAGCCTTGGAGCGCTCCATGTTGGGCAAGTCAAATATGCATGTATGACAGATGTAAGAGATGTATTTTGTAGCTTGGACAAGTGTCCTTTGATGTGGGATAATGGCCATGTGGCCAAGGTGGATGCCTATCTCAAGAAGTTTCCAGAATATGCCTTGTATCTCTATAAAATGCATTGTTTTAGAGTTGTATGATAATAGTTTTTGTATAGGTACCATTATGCTACTAGAATCACTCCAGAAACAACATTTGAAGACTATTGGAAGAAATTACATTGCAAGTGTATTGTAAACTATTATTGGTTCAGATAATACATTGTGCAGGATTTAGAGTGTGGTGTTTTTTACCTAAAAAGGTTTTCCCCAAGATACATCTTGTGTCAATCTCTTATGTGTTGTGTTGCTGCTATAATTTCTTATTTTATATGTTTAACATTGCTACAATTGTAGGGATTAAAATAAATTTTCATACCTCTCCCCTCATTAGATTAGTGTAGGAAGTGATTTCCGCACACCTAGCTTCCTGTCAATTGGTATCAGAGCTTGATCACCTGTGATCCTAGTTGTTGGGTAGGGGTTTTTTGAGCTAATCTTTGATTGAGTGGGAATTTGTGTAGAGTATTATGTGATCTTGTTGCAGTATAGAAGATGGCAGGTACATCCGAAAGAATAGAGGTAGAAAATTTTAATGGCAGCAATTTCAAGTTATGGAAACTCAAAATGGAAGACATGCTTGTTGATAGAGATCTATGGGAAACAATTTCTTGCAAAAAACCAATGGCAATGGCACAGGCAAATTGGGATCTCAAAGATCGTAAAGCTAAGGGTCTTGTGAGACTCTATTTGGCTGATTCCATCCTATTAAATGTTCATGAAGACAAGACCACGAAGGAGTTGTGGAAGAAACTTGGTGATGTTTATCAAGCTAAATCCTTGGTAAACAAGTTATTCCTGTTGGGACAGAAAAATTTAAAATTTTCTTGTATTTTTACTTCTCCATATCTAACCAAATCATAAAACATCCCACCCAAAATCATAATTAAAATTGATACATCCCACAAAAAGTCCATGACAAAATGGTGTAAAGGGCTTAAAATTCATACTATCGGCAAGACTCTATGTTACTTATGCCAATCCATAAGAAACTAGTTGAAATGACTATCGGCATGAAAACAAGGATCGGAGAGAAGATTGCAAAAGTCACCGATGGAGGAAATAATACCGATGACCTTTTGTTGGGAAGAAAATCTATCAGTCACACCGATCGATATGACTAAAGGCTATCGGGTAACACTTCGATGATCATCCTGACGGTATACATCATACCGATAGAGTATTTCAGAGAAACTCTCACTGAGCATCCCATGGAATTAAAAGAATAGTAGTCATCAGCAAGAGATGAACATCGGAACAAAAGATTTATGAGTCCCCGATACCCCGATGTCTCAGCGAATAAGAAAAGGTATTTCGGCATAGCTCACATTGATGCATGTGATAGATAAGAACCATCAGCAAAGCTAAATAGGTCGGAACAAAATTTATATGTTTTACCGACCCACAAGTCACAGCAATAAAAGTGTCGATGACACTTCGTGAAGTTCTCTCCAATAAAGAATATAAAATGGCCATCGGGGAGATAACCATGATCGGGTGACTTAAAAAAGATTATCCCGATGGCATAGATCACCCCGATAACAATGATAGTCACATACATCGAGGAGACTCTCACTGATAGTCATATCAGTAACACTTAACATGTCAAAAAGAAATATCAATCACACAACAATGAAAGAGGTCATGCCAATGGCAATTGTGCCCACTTTCATGTTGGACAAGGTATAGACATCTCATGCCGATATGACTTAATGTAGCGTCAAAGAGATAATTGAAGGGTTACAGCGATTGATTGTTCGTGCCATAAGGAGATATTAAAATCACCTAGACATTATGAAAATCATGCTGATGAAAGGAGTTATGATGATGTGACATTTCACAATGATGAAGGATATTGAATTGCTCGAACAATTAAATGCAAACGGCGATGAAATCCTCCAAGATCATTATAATTAAAATCAACAGATTTGTTTGAGAAGAAACTACAGGGGAAACTTGAAGTGCAAACAAGGGAATTTGATCATAGCCACCGATGACAGGTACATACATACAAACCTTTGTGTTGTAGCTTGTCTTTTGATTTTCTGTCAAGGATTGAAAATGGAGACTCCGGGAAAAGGAAAGAGCAGAAAATCACAAGGGGATACAAGTAAACCTAAGAAATAGAAAATTGATAAAACCCCTGAAGAGAAAATAAAGGACAGAAAGCTCAATCAAGATTTGATTGATCAATTGCTAGGGTCAACCCCCAAAGCTAGAAGATCTGCTCAACTTAGGGTAGAAGTAGAAAAATTAGAGGACAAATGTAAACACCTAGGGAACATTTGGACCCCAATCAGAGGGTATGAACTTTTCAAATTCCACCACAACAGAAGATTTAGGAATTCTCTAGTATCAAACCCATGGCATTTGAATTTGGGTAAATTAGTTGTACCTGATGTGTTCCTCAATGTTGAACTCCTCCAACTTCTTTCTAAACAATATAACCCAAGTCTAAAGGCTATATGCAACCCACAAGGGGAGCCTATTATACACTTGTCAAAAAATGCCATCTGTGAAGTATTCGACTTGGATGATTTATGCACTGTCCCCATTATTTATGAGGATTTAGAGAATTGGATGGAGGTTGCCTATTCATAGGCCCAAAGCAGAGGGAGAATTGGTGCCCCTCAATGAGGATGATGGTCCTCCTTTTCATGTATCAATATTTGAACCCTACATACAACATACCTATTATTCTGTTGGCCAGGTCCTAGGATCAGATGTCCCTGAATTTATGACAATCCCTTTGATGGTCATAGCTATTGACATCCAATGCCACAATGCAAGGTAGTTTGATTATGATGCTTATATTGTTAATAGAATGGACTTTGGTCTGACTACTATAAAAAATAATGCCCCGACAAGTTCTTTTGAGCATTACTCACTTCTTATGCACATGATGGTCCATTATGGCTAGGAAGTGGGGTTGTGGCCAAGTGAATTTAAAGTTCTTCTTGCAGACCAGAAGGGACATAAGTTACCAATATAGATATGGACCAGGATATGGGACAGTAGATATGCCCATTCTAGCTATGTGCAATTTGAAGAATATTGTGTAAAAGTGTTGTATAGATATTTCAGTCACCCTTGTGAGTATTCAATCTCAACCGAGATAAAGAGGTTCCTTAGACCTAAAGAGTTTGGTGGTCCTCCTACTGTCATTCATAATTGGGGAGATTGGTATTGTTTTGAAGATGCCACCATGGTTAGAGTGTATAGTTTTGAGGACACTCCATTCATCTTACCTAAAACTATCCCTGACAAAATTGCTTACCTAGAAATAGTTAAGAAAATGTACTATTCAAATGTAATGCATCTAAGCTCCCATGACAAACAATCTTTTATGCCCAACACTTTGTGTTTTGGAGATTTCACTATGGTTTCCAAAGAAGGTTATAATCTCATCCTAGATAAATTGATGCACAACAATATGAGGTGTGCTAAGGTGAGAAAAGGATTTGATCCTAAAGGCTTTATTGACTCTGCTCGGAGGAAGCAAAACTTTAGTGGATACACACACATCCCTTATCCACATGATGATGTCATCAGAAACCTAGAAGAGGCTAAGGTGGAATTGGTGGTGGAACAATATAACAGGGATCTAGATGAGAAAAGAAAATAGCTGGCAAAGATTGAGGTATTATCCTCTGGAGATGAAGAATCGGCAGGGCGAGAGGAACCACAGGACAAAACAATAAAAATATCCAAGAGAAAGATGCAACAATATTAGCCTCCTGTCATAATACATGATGAGGAGGGGTCTGTTGATGAAGACCCATGTCAAATGGCTTATGATTCTTTTATTTCTAATGACAAATTCATTCATTCAAAAGAGTTTAAATCATTTTTATATAAGTGCAAAGGGAAGGAAATCAGAGAGTTAGTGGATGATGTCTCTGCTAACAATGAGAGACAATTACTTGATATGCTGAAAACAACAATGGATAATGAGCTGCAGGATATGACCCCTAGCAGGGGCAGATAATTGCTCAAAAATGTAGGAGTAATGATCTTTCCTATCCTTGATTTGAATTCTGCTCTAGTCTTTGACAGTTTTTTGAATAATACAGATGATAAATATAAGCTCACTCTAGAGGGTGTCAATGAAGTATACATGGGCACCAAATATAATAATGACAAAAAATCATTAATGATATGGGCCCTATATCCTCCTCATAAAAAAGACAGCTATTATAAACGCTGAAAAAACTTTTGGCCATGTCATGACTTTAAAAGCAGGGGAGACTGACCCTTTGATCACTACAGACATTGGCATTAATGTTGCAAAGCTAAATAAAGCACTGGCTCAAATGTTGATTAAGGAAAGAGATGCATATAAACTGAGCTGTGAAAGGTTGAAAAAAGAAAATGATTATTTAAAAGATGTTGTTAAGAGTAACTTTGGAGGATCAACAAAGAGGTTAACCCAGGGTGAAAGTTCACAAAGTACTCAAGCATTATCCATAGATCAAGCAACACAAATTCAAATGGATACACTTGTCATAGTGCTATAGAGAAGGCATGCCAACATGGTGCATTGGTTAAACGAATTTTGGGATAATTACTCTCAAAATTATAAAGCAATTCAAGAACATGAAAGGCTTGAAAAAAGATTGCAGGAGAAATTGAATGAAATACAAGGTAAAGATACTTCTGACATTGCAGGTGCCACCAATGCAGAAGAGTTGATCAAGCAACATCAGAAGTACTATGATCAACTTAAAACTGATGCCAAAGAATGTGTTGAAGCTTCAAAAGCAGGAGTGCCCGCATTATTCAAAAGTGATAAAGAACTAAAAAGCAAAGAAGAGTGGAGCAATGACTATCAAGCTATATTACATGAAGCTTTGGGAGCTCTTAAGGACAAAGATTCTGCATCCAGGGAAGCCTGCAAACATTTGGAGAGGATGGTCATGATGGATGTGATTACAAGGAATGCCATTGAATTTACTGATTCCCATCATGGCTAGGAGTACCTAGACCATGTGGCTAAAATTTACTTGTGGTTATGTTATGATTGTTAATCTTGTTAACTTCCCAAAAGACTTATTGAAGAATTATGTCTCTTCACAAGAATATCTATATAAGTTCAAACATTTGGTGCTTAAAGATCATCAGCAGTAGAATATATACATATAATTTACAATGTTTCTCAAAGACCATGTGGCATATTATTATTGAAGAAATAGATTGAAGTTCTCTGGTTCAGTGGTTCTATTTTGGTATCAATTGTTTATTAAGATTATTCAATTGTGTGGTTGTCTCCAATTCTGTATTTCCTTGTTATTCAAATTAATATATCAATTATATAGTTAATTTGTCAATGCACATTTGTTGTATCTGTGTGATTGAGTAAATTGGTTTCCATTTGAGGAATTAAAATCCTTCTGATCAATCACAGTAACCTGGAAGTGTTAGTTTGGATTACTAAGAAGAGCCATATAATTAGGATTGCCATTCTGTCTCCAAATTAATAGTATCTGTTGTCTCTTGCATATTTCATTCAATTGGTTCCTTCAAGAAAGGATTAAAGTACCTTCTGGTGAATTATAAGATATCTGATTATATTGGTTGGATCATTAAGAAGAATTTGTCAGTCATCTCCCTACACGTTTATACAAGTTATAAACTAAAATTGTGCCAAACAATTAGAATTATTGTCCACTATAAGCCACTAGTCTTAGTCCTTCATTTGACTCTGTTTACCCAACAAGGCACTGGTCTTAGTTCAATTTATTATTTAAATCCTTTTATTTGCACAATCATAAAACTCACTTTGATATTGCTTATACCAACCATTCATTAAATAGTCGAATTAGTTAGAAAGATTTCATCTAACCTACACTATTTTCCACTGTAGGTAGATCCATTTTCTTAGTCAAAACAGTTGCATTCAATCTGCTTTAAATTCCAAGGTTCACCCACCTAGGTGTAGCAGGACCTAAAGTGTAGGAAATCATCAAACCCTAAAGGTTGATTTTGTTAAGTTAGTTCAAAAATGTTGTGAATCTAAGCATAGATCTTGGCATCCTCTTAGGATTAGCAACCTGCATTTTTGAGACCTAACAATTCCTACAGAAGAAGCTATTTTATCTGAGGATGGAAGATGGAGGATATGTTGCATATCACATGAATGCCTTTAATATGCTAGTTGTATAATTGACATCTGTATGTGTAAAGATGGAGGAGGATGGTTGCATGACCTTGCTTTGTTCTTTTCTAGATTTGTGGGACCACCTTGTAATGGCCATCGAAAGCACTACAACCACTTTCAAGATGGATGAGGTAGTGTCTTCGCTGTTATCCAAAGAGATATAGAGAAAGTCATTTGAGTCGGCTAAGGAGGCTCTTGCAGTTCATGGTAGACCTGAGGAGAAAGGGAAAAAGAAAGACAAGAAAGATGAAAAGGGCAAATCCAAATCTTGTGGGAGATCCAAATCTCCTAGAAAGTCTAAGGAACTGTGTTGGAACTGTGGAAAAACTAGGCACTTTCGAAAGGGGTGCAAGGAGGAGAAGAAAAAGAAGAACACCTCCGATTCAAATTCTGACAAATCTCATGATGATGGTGATGCTTTTATTGCTGCCAGCTTGGCCACCCATGCATCAGATGATGTGTGGTTGATTGACTCCGGTGCTTCCTTCCACATGACCTCACATCAAGGTTGGTTCACAAAGTATGAAGAGTTTGATGGTGGGAAGGTGTACTTGGGTGATGACTCTCACCTGAAAATAGTTGGTTGTGGAAGAGTCTTGATTTGATTCCTAGATGGAAGAGTGAAGAGGATCAATGGGGTTATACACATCCCTAGTTTAGTATGAAACCCGCTCTCTATAAGTAAAATGAATGATGCAGGTGTACAGGTTGTCTTTTCAAGTGGAGGATGCAAGATGACAAGAGGATATATGGTGCTTTCTAAGGGTACTCGAAGAGGTACTCTATTTTAGCTAGATGCATGCACTACTCAGTGTAATAGTTCTTCTGATTTGAAGAAAAGAGCTTCAGTCACTTCATCCTCACTATTGCAACCATCAGCGAAGAAATGTGTTGCTTCAACTTCTAATGGTAGTGCATTTTGGGTACCTAAGGGTGCTCATGCTTTGGAAATGAAACTTCCTATTGAGAAGACAATGTTGTGGCATGAGAGATTTGGTCACATTGGTGAGAAGGGTCTTAGAGCCCTAAAAAATAAAAACCTCATCGAGGGGTTAAATGATTGTAATCTTGAGTTTGACTTTTGCGAACATTGTATATATGGAAAACAAAACTGTGCTCAATTTTACTCAAGTTCTCATAAGTCATCTGGTATTTTGGATCTTATTCATTCTAATGTGTTTGGTCCTTTGAATGTTCCCTCAATTTCTAAATCATTATATTTTGTATCATTCATAGATGATTACAGTAGAAGGACATGGATTTATTTTCTCATAAGCAAATTTGGTGTCTTTAGTTGATTCAAAGAGTTTAAAGCTTTTGTTGAGAATCAGACTAGTAAAAATATTAAGTGTTTGAGAACTGATAATGGTGGTGAGTTTTGTTTAGCAGAGTTTGACAATTTTTGTAAAGAACATGTGATTGAAAGGCAAAAGACAACTCCTTACATCCTGTAGAAAAATGGAGTTGTAGAGAGGATGAACAAAACATTGATGGAGAGGGCTTGGAATATGCTTAGTGGTGCTAGCCTCAAACAAAATTTTTGGGCTGAAACTATAGCCACTGCTTGCTACCTAGTTAATAGGTCTCCTACTTTAGTGCTTATTGAAAAGACACCCATGAAGGTGTGATCTGGTAAGAAGCCTTCGTTGAGACATATTCATGTTTTGGTTGTGAGGCATATACACATGTGCCTAAGAAGAAGAGGTCAAAATTGGAGAACAAGGTAGTTAAGTGTATCTTCATTGGCTATGGTGTCAGTATGAAAGGGTACAAGCTTTGGAATCCTATGAATGAAAAATTCTTGTATAGAAAGAGTGTTATCTTCAAAGAGGTAACAACTTCTCCTGTTGTTTTATAGTCAGAAGAAAAAGAAAAGAAATAGGATGTGGTTCAATTTCCTACTACCCCTAAGAAGACCGAACCAAAAGACCCTGTTGGACTTGATGATGAGGAGAGCTCTATCAACTCTGAAAGTTCAGAAGGAGAAGTAGAACCTCCACCTCAGCCTTTGAGGAGGTCCACATGAAACAAGAAGAAACCTAAGAGGTCCATCATGCTTATGTTAATAATGTAATGCTTAAGTTTTAATCTACTCTAGATAAGTTGAAGTTGTTTAGACCTCCACCTCAGCCTTTGAGGATGTGGTACTTGAAGTTTAATGCCTTTGCATGTGTTCTGGTAGAGTGAGCTGGTTGTGAAGGCCTGTTGGAATGCTCCACATTCCTCTAGATGTGAATGTTTAGGTTTGCAATTTTATGGACATGTTTGTGAATGTGCATTTCATGCTTCCTTGTAGTTTCAAGGTTCTTGGTGGTCTACAAGCTCAGTTTCTCAATGGTAGTATGTTGTAGAGTGTTCTAGATGATAGGTTGTTCTCAGAGTTCATGATTAAAGATGCATGGCACAAAATATTTGATGTGTGGAGGTAAAGGAGTGTTTGTAGATGTTGTATGAGTGTTGTAGACTCATCTTGAAAAGTTTCATGAAGATTTTTCTTGTTTTTAGTACCGCACAAGATTTTCAAGTTGTTGTGGCCGTTATTGCTTCAAGTTTCATATGTCTATGCTTAAGGTTGTCCTATTTTCAAACGAGCAAAGTGTGTAGATGTAATTCCTTGATGTTTGATGTTGTGAAAGATGTTTTGGACCTAATTAAGCAAGTGTTGTTGTCCACAAGGCATGGATCTTCTATTGGTGTAGCGTGTAGTTTTGTTTAGGACTTGTCCTCTACACATTTCATGTTGTGTGTTGTCTAGCCGACTTGTAAATGTATTTTTCATGTTGTCTCTAGCCGACAAGAAATGTAATCAATGTAATATCTTGTATAAATTGTAAATCCAATTGACTTAGGTGAGGTGTGACTGCAAAGTGATTGAAAAGGGTCGCAAGCAAGAAAAAGAGTAGAATGACTACATTATGATGTGCGACTGAAGGAGAAAGAGTAGAAGTTGTAGATGCTATCTTGATTCATCTTGAAGACTTATATGTGACAGTGATCAAGTGTAGAGTGTGCCTAACTAATCTGATAATTAGAAGGAAGTGTGAAAAGGCAGAATTGCAATCATCAAAGGTGTGAATCTCAATGTCAGTTTTAAGATAGTAGAAGGATTGTCATACTATAATATGTTCTAAATGTGTTCTCAATTTAGGGAGTAGTAGCTTCCTTGGGTTGTAGCCCTAAAACAAAGTTGTTATTTGAGCTTCATATATAGTGAGTTAATCCTCACCATGGTTTTTCCTTTCTTGGGTTTTCTACGTAAATCTGTGTTATGTGCTGATGTGCATTGTGTTAATCTTGCATGCTTATGCTAATACTATAATGCTTAAGTTTTAATTTGCTTTGGATAAGTTGAAGTTGTTTAGATACTGATTCACCCCCCCTCTCAGTATCTTGGTGTGTTCAATAGATAGAAAGAGAGGGATATAGATATAGAGGGAGAGAGAGATATAAGTATAGAGTTAGATAGAGAGAGGTAGGGAAGGAGAGTGAGAGAGAGAAATAGATAGAGATATAGATCTAGGGAGAAAAAGAGGGAGAGATAAAGAGATGGAAAAGGGGTGAGAGAGAGAGATAGAGATAGAGAGTGGGGTAGAGATAGAGATAGAGAGGATATATAAATAGAGATGGACAGAGGGAGAAATGGAGAGATAGAGAGGGGAGAGATAGAGAGGAAGATGAGAGAGATATAGAGACAAGGGGATAGAGATAGAAAGAGATAGAAGGGCAAATAGAGAGATAGCATTAGAGAGAGAAAGATATATAGAGAGATAGAGATATAAAGTTAGAGAGAGGAAGACATAGAAAGAGGTAGGGGGAGAGGGAGAGGTAGCTTGAGAGAGATAGAGAGGGAGACATAGAGAGATAGAGAGGAAGAGGGAGAGAGGGGGAGAGGTAAAAAGAGATAGAGGGATAGATGGAGAGATAGAGTTAGAGACATGGAAAATATATAAAGTGGGGTAGATAGAGAGAGAGAGAGAGAGGAGGGAGAGAGAGAAAGAGATAGAGAGAGATAGGAGAGAGAGATAGAGAGGGAGAGATAAAGAGAGAGAGAGGGGGGGAGGGAGATAGAGAGACAGAGAGAAAGGGAGGGGAGGGAGAGATAGAGAGGAAGAGGGAGATATATAAAGAGATAGCGAGAGAGAAAGAAATAGATGGAGAGGGGAGAGAGACATATATATATATATATAGAGAGAGGTAGGGGGAGAGGACGAAATAGAGAGGGAGAGGGGGATATATATATATAGAGAGAGAGAGAGAGGGAAAATATAGAAAGTGGGGTAGAGAGAGAGGGAGGGAGGGAGATAAAGAGAGAGGGAGGATAGATAGATACAGAGATAGAGGGAGAGATAGAGAAAAATCTAAGGTGTCCCTGTACGTTTACCATGATGCATGTTGCTAAACCTCTGAATTTGGCTATCTGAAACCCTGAAACCTTGACAAGTTGACTAAGTCTAAAATTTGAGGGATCCTCCAAATTCTAGAATATGCAATTTAATTCCTATGGATCTAAAACCACTCTCAAACATCATGTTGGAGTATATATATTAAATATAACCTAAAGTATAAGAAAGGTAAATGATAAAAGGTAAATACCAAGTTATACTTAAATGCTTATTTTATGTATATACCCTTGGTCTTTTCCTAGAGTGAAGGAAGTTAAAGGATTCCCATCTTAACTACTTTAAAATGTGAGCGCGTTATAATGTGAGCACATTTTTGCCTACTTTGGGAAATCCCAATCCTAATGGTTGGATTTGCCTTTGGCATCCAAGGATGCCAAGGACGTGTTTTTAACAAAAGTTAGAAAATTTGACCAAATACCATGCGTGCTCCCCCTATGGTTTACACATTTTTCAATGTCAATATGAAAAAATGTCAGGACAACTTCAATTTTTTTATTATCTTTCTAACCATGTATTTTTTCAAAAATCTGATAACATTAAGGTTTCCATTTTCAAGTTCTTTTGTTAATGTGTTCTTTTTTCAAAAAAACTATGTCTAGTATTTCTGGTGTCATTTTTTACATGTTTATCAAAATTTGAAACAAATTACATTTTTAGATTCTAGACTCAATTCTATACATATTGTAGATTGTATTTTATTTTTTATTAGTTTTCATAAAATTAGGGGGGACCATGCTCAAATTTTCATGTTTAGGATGTGTCCACTTTGAAAATTCATAAGAAATTCATATATTCATAAAAAATTAACAGAAAAAATAGGCATAAACTAAATGGTGATAGCTAATTTTCCACCAAAGCGATTTGTTTAATACTTTTTTAAAAAATGAAATTTTAGGGGGAGCACACTAGACACTATGTTATATTTTTTCTAACAAAAATAGGAGCACTTTATGTGCTCCCCCTAATTGAACCTCTTAATCTTCACCATTTTTAGAAAAAAATAGTAGTTTTGAAACTAGACTCGAAGCACTACAAAACTTGTTCTTATCACATCTTCTAATTTTGAGCGTGGCTATCTTCAATTTCTCATGCAAGATCATTTTTTCTTATTTAAAAAAAAAGTGGCCACTTTTGACCCCATTTTGGTCCCCCATTTCTATGCACTTACCCTATATATCCTTTCCAAGCTCTTGGAGTGATTCTCGTCGACCACAAGGGGTTTCAGATCTCAATGCTTGATGAAATGTGTAGGTCAGCCTAATTCACATGGTGAAGCCTCAAGTGTTGGAGATACACATTGTGGTTCTAAATGAAGGTGCCTCTGCTTCCATAATGCCTTGTTAGATGTTACATCTGGTACTGCAAGTCATGGGAAGGTACCGTAAACTTCATATGCTCAAACTGAATGTTGAATGCTCTGAATAGTGAATCTTGATGAATCTTCTGACAACAATAGATTTCTATAGGCAATTGCAAATATCCTAAAATTTGGATATGATGTAGATGAGCCATTGTAGAATCTTGATCCTATGCTGCAAGATGTGAAATGATCATGCAGTGAAATGTGGTGCAATCTACGGAGACTAAACTGACTAAAATGCAAGAAAAGAAAAGAAACAAAATATTTTTGGTTGATGCAAGATTACCTTTCAACCTGGGATGCTCCTGCATCAGGTGTGTTAAGACAATTGTTTATTCTTGATCATTCTCTTGTATCCATTGGATTTCTTGAGCTTATTGCTCCTTGATGAGTTTAGGTGGGGGAAAATTCTCCCTTAGTTCTCTTATACTAGTTTCCACCCCATCCTCGTTGACCCCACCTGCCACATAAGTATAAGAGGCTAAATGTGACTAAGGTGAAGAGAATGTGGATGGCAAATCTTTAGGAATGTGGGTTCAAAGGTTTTTGGACTGATTGTGTCACAACCCCCTTTTTTACTACACTTTTAATCTTAAATAATTATGAGGGCAATGCCATAGGATTAATTTGAATAGTTCATCTAATTTGAATACATAAATTTTAAATAATTAATTTATTATTTTTATCTATTTAGATTTTATTATATGGACAAATTTAAATAACTTAATTATATAATTTATTTTGGAGTGATCAAATTTTATTAGAGAACAAATATGCTAAGAAATAAATATTATTTAAAGACATTAATTTAAGTATTTATTTTGAGTTTTTAAATAGGATAAAAGGTTGAATTGTAATTATAAAAGTAAATATGTTTATGATGTAACTAAATGTTATTACAAGAGATAAATTGGTTTATGTAAAAGTTAACAAGAATTGTATGGGATGATTTTAAGTGAATTGAGCATCCAAATTGTTATAACTAGAGTAAATTGAGCATGCAACAAGGAATATGAGAAAATTGTATGGGATCATAGATCTCCCAAAGTGCTAAGAAGGTAATAGTAGATATCAGAAATTATTTTTAAACATAAACTATGTATGTAACATTATCAAATTACCTATTTTCTTGCTTGGGAAAAATTGAAATTAATTAAATCTAAATAGTATCACTAATTTCTAGAAAATGAATTGATATAAATTTCTTATAAATATGTAATTATTTTGTATTGATTTATTGCAAGGAAAATATCCTTATAGATGTCATAGTCAATTTATGATTAACTTTTAAGGTAATTATTGATTTGTTGCAAGAAAAATATTCTTATAGATGCTACAATCAATTTATGATTAAATTTTAGGATAATTGTTAATAGACATATCATTTTTGGATGGTTTTCATCCAAATCATGCATTTGTGTATTGCAATTAGCTGCCTTAATCATCTTAGCATTCACATTCATAAGAGCCTCTATAACTTTGCAATGACATTAGTGCAGGAGCACCTAGTAAATGTGATCCTCTTTGGAGTTGTTAAGGTCATGTATATAGGTGTCATAGTTGTGTCAAGACATGTTTGATTGTAATAAGGTTAAATGTGACCATATTCTATGTATATATGTTCTAGGTGATAGTGAATTTGCTATTCTTTTGGAAAGATCAAAGTATATGGAAGATCAAAAGACACATTTGGAGTTGTAATGCATGTCCATTGATGCTCTAGAGGAAAAGTGGTTTTAAAAGCCAAAACATTCCTTGGAATGTTTTGGGTGGAAGTAAAATCAAGAATAGAAAGTTTCTTTTTGTTGTTTTCTGCTTAAAAACTGAGTTTTTTTCCTGTTTCAGCTGCCTGTACGGTCGTGTACGACCATATCACGAAATGAAAATTGTTTGAAGGTGAAGTGTTGACTATCTAGTTTATTTTGTAGGTAATTGAAGCCTTTGACATCTTACTAGAAGGAAGATCAAGCCATTTGAATGAAAACAACTTGTAAAACAGGGCATCTAGGGTTTGCAGCAGAAAATTGAGTTTTTCAAGCTTGTCCACCATCCAAAAAGTCTAGAAACTGGTAGTTAGTCACTGTACCACGTATTCTCAAAGATCAAAGTGGGTTTGTGTGTAGGGCATCGATTAGGAAGGAGAAAAAAATGAACCCTAGCTATATTTTCTTCATTGTTTTGATAGAAGAAGATGGTTTCCAACTAAAATCTTCAACGTTTGTGAGCTAATACCTATTTCTCATCAAACCATCTATAGTTTGGCAACATTTGGGGTGTCTTGGGGATAACCCAATCCAATTTTAGTGTTTTGTGTTCATAGAACCCAAGGTTGTTTTGAAAACCAGGCCTAATTAGGCTTTTCTACTAGTTTGGTAGTGAATTGTTTGCTATGACAGTCTAAAATAACATCTTGAAACCTTTTGATATGTTGCAAGGAAGGATAAAGGGTGTCTAAAAATAGGATCCCTTTGTGTTTTTAGGATTGTCACATAGAAATTTGCACCCAAGTCACCTCTGGAAGGGCTACAAGCAATAAAGGGACTAAAGAGACCTCTACAATATCCTAATAACCTGCACACTTGGAGATTGATTTAGTTGTGAATTTGTTGACCTAAGACCCTATTTTGCATTAGAGTGGTATCAGAGCTTAGGCTTGTGATCAAATAGAGGAAGAAATTTGAATTTCAAGAAGAAAGATTAAAGGAAAACATTCAAGATGCCTCAAAAATGGGTAGTACATCAGTTGCTAGGGAGATTAGATCCCTAAAAGAGATTCAAGAAGCCATGTTGGCCAAGATGGAAGCACTGGAGAGGAAAGACAAGAGGGGTAAGGATACTATAGAGATAAGTGACCCTGAAGATGAGGAAGAGGGTGAAAGAGAGAACCCTCTAGAAGAACTCCAAGAGGAGTTGGAATCTGAAGAAAAGAAGTTTCTTCAAGTGCTCAAGGCTGCAAGAGGTGAGGCTCAAGATGTGAAGATAGAGATACCAATGTATGGTGGCAAAATGGATGGTGAGGAGGTAATTGAATGGATTGATGCTTTAGATAACTATTTTGACTACAAGGAAGTACCTAAGGATAAGAAGGTTAGGTTTGCCAAAACCAAGTTAAAGGGACCATCATCGACATGGTGGAATTACATCCAAGAAGAGAGAGTAAAGAAGAATAAGCCCAAGATCAATTCATGGGACATGTTGGTGGCAAGGGTAAAGAGTCAATTCTTACTAGCTGATTATGAGATCCAAGTATATAGGAGATTACAAAGTTTAAAACAGAAAGAAATGGATGTGGCTGCATGCACTAAGGAGTTTCACAAATTGACTATAAGATCAGGGCATATGGAGGATGAAAAGGAAAAAAGTGGCTAGATATTTGAATGGCTTGAGGTCTGCAATAGAAGATGAGATCAATCTTACCACTCCTAGGACAGTAGATGAGTGTTTTCAGATGGCTACTAAGGCTGAAGAGAAGATCAAAAGGAGGCAGGAAAAGTAATCAAGGGGTAGAGGAAGGAGTTTTAGGGGCAGAGGTAACCCTGGTGGCAGAGGCTTACAAAGAGAACCAAATGATCAAGGCACAAGTCAAGAGTCTAGTGGTGAAACAAGAGGAAATTTTAGAGGAAGGAGGCTAGGAGGTAGGGGCAGATTCAATGGACAAGGAAGGGGGTCCAGTACCTTCTCTGGAAGGTGTTACAACTGTAATCAATATGGTCATCCTGCTTGGAAGTGCCCAGACAAACATGGTACAAGTTCTCATAGTGGAGAAAGGACACAACTTGTTTAGGAGGAGGATAAAGAAAATGTCAACCCATCTTCCCTTCATGCTACACCAGAGGTAGGAGGATAGGCTTTGATGATCAGGAGAACTCTAATTAAAGTTCCAACCACTAAGGAACCCCCTTAAAGGAAAGCTCTATTTCGAACAAGCTGTAAGTCTCAAGGAAAGATATGCAATGTCATCATTGATTCTGGTTCAATAGATAACATTGTCTCTTGAAATGGTTGAGAAGCTTAAAATGAAGAGAATACCTCACCCAACTTGATATAAGATCTCATGGCTCAATAAGTGCAGCAGGTTCTTGTGAATGATCAAGCTTGGGTAGAGTTCACCATAGGACCTTATAAGGACAAAATCCTTTGTGATATTGTGCCCATGGATGTGTGTCACCTACTCCTTGGTAGGCCTTGGCAATTTGACCGGAAGGCTCAACATGATGGATACAAGAATGAGTATGTAATTGAAAAGGATGGTGTGGCAATTAATTTGTCACGTCTACAAGAAGATGACAGTATAGTGCATGAGGGTCCTAGTGTAATGATTGTGAAAGAAAAGGAGTTATTGAAAGATCTTGAGAAGGAAATAGGTGGATTTGCAATTGTGGGAAAGCCAGTCTCTAAGGCTGCAGTAGATCAAGTGGAGGTTCCTCCTAAATTATAGGCTTTGTTAGACAAGTATGAGCATATTGGAGCAAGAGAGTTGCCTAGTACATTGCCACCTATCAAGGATGTAAGTCATCATATTGACTTCATACCAGGTGCAAGTCTTCCCAACAAGGCAACATATAAAATGAAACCCCAACAAAATGAGGAGATCAAGAAACAAGTTCATGAGCTACTAGATAAAGGTTTGATAAGGGAGAGTTTAAGTCCCTGTGCTATACCCACAGTATTGGCCCCTAAGAAGGATGGAGATTGGAGTCTTTGCACTGACTCTAGAGCAATAAATAGGATCACTATTAGGTATAGATTCCCTATACCTCGAATGGAAGAGCTAATGGATAGTTTGGCTGGTGTAAGATACTTTTCAAAGATAGATTTAAAGAGTGGGTACCACCAAATAAGGATAAGGGAAGGTGATGAATGGAAGACTGCCTTCAAGACAAATGAGGGTCTCTATGAGTGGTTGGTGATGCCCTTTGGCCTATCCAATGCCCTTATTACATTCATGAGACTCATGAATGAGGTTCTGAAACATTTCATTGGTAAGTTTGTGGCAATATAGGTAGATGATATCCTTGTGTTTAGCAGAACAAAATATGATCATTTGCAACACTTGGATAGAGTTTTCAAAAGGTTGGATGAGGAGAGGTTGGTAATCAACCTTTAAAAGTGTGAGTTTTTAAAGGAAGAATTAATCTACCTTGGGTTTGTAATATCCAAAGGAACTTTAAAGATGGACCCTACTAAAGTTGAGGCCATACTCAATTGGCTAACACCTAGATCAGTGGGAGAAGTGAAAATTTTTCATGGACTGGCCACCTTTTATAGAAAATTCATCAAGAACTTCAGCCATATATGTACTCCTATTCTTAACACCATCAAAGGAGAAAAGAAGAGCATGTTTCAATGGACAGAAGCAGCAAATCAAAGCTTTGAGTATCTCAAGACGAGAGTGGCACAAAAACCCATCCTTGCCATCCATGACTTCAATAAGGTGTTTACTATTGAATGTGATACAAGCAATCAAGCAATTAGGGCAGTATTAAGCCAAGAAGGTAGGCCAGTGGCATTTTTTAGTGAAAAACTTAATGAGGCAAAGAGAAGATACTCATCATATGACCTTGAACTGTATGCCATGGTGTAGGCTCTCAAGAAATGGAGACATTATCTACTACCCAAAGAATTCATTATCCACATAGATAACCATGCATTGAGTTATTTGAACAGTCAAGATAAGTTAAATCATAGGCACATGAAGTGGGTGGAGTAGTTACAAGCCTACACATTTATAATAAAACACAAGAAGGGTCAAGATAATAAAGTTGTTGATGCACTCAGCAGGAGGGTGCTGATGGTACAAGAAGTACAACTTCAAAGTGTGGGGATTGATTCCCTAAAATGCATGTACAAAGAGGATGCTGACTTCAAGGATGCTTTTGAGGTATGCAATCAATTTTCTGATTCATTTCATGGAGAATATGTTGAGTTTGTCCTTCAAGATGGTCTTTTATTCAAGGGAGCCCAATTATGTGTGCCAAGGTGTTCAATGAGGAAGAATTTAGTAAGAGAGAAGCATAGTGGAGGCCTAGGGGGACATTTTGGTTGTGAAAAAACTCTAGATCAGGTGAAGAGATTTTATTATTGGCCCAAGATGCATTTGGATGTCAAAAAGTTTGTGGAAGGATGTGTCATCTGTCAAAGAGCCAAAGGGACAAGTTCAAATGTAGGTTTATACCAGCCCCTGCCTATACCAAACAAACCATGGGAAGCAATAAGTATGGATTTTGTCTTAGGTCTACCTAGGATTGCAAGGGGATATGACAACATATATGTTGTAGTTGACAGATTCAACAAGGTGGCACACTTCATTGAATGTAAGACAACTAATGATGCAGCCCATATTGCACATTTGTTCTTTAAGAAGGTTGTGAGAATCCATGGGCTACCACTATCTATTGTGTCTGACAGAGATGCAAAGTTCATTGGGCATTTTTGGAGAACACTATGGAGAAAGCTAGGCACAAAATTAACCTACAGTTCTGCCTATCATCCTCAAATAGATGGGTAGATTGAGGTTGTCAATAGGTCCTTGGGAAACCTATTGAGATGTCTGACTAAGGAACACAATCAGACTTGGGATTTGATACTACCTCAGGCTGAATATGCTTATAATGATTCAGTCAATCAAAGTACTGGTAGAACTCCATTTGAGATTGTTTATGGGGCTCACCCTATAGGTGTTTATGAACTAAGAGACTTGAGTGGGATGGATAAGAGGAGCACTCAAGGAGAGGATTTTGTAGCAGCCATGCTTGACATTCATCAACAAGTTAGACAAACACTTGAAAAGAATGTGGTAAAGTATAAGAGGACAATAGACTTGAAGAGAAAGGATATCCAATTCCAAGTAGGTGATCTTGTATTGGCATACTTGAAGAAAGAAAGATTGCCCAAGGGGAAGTACACAAAGCTCGCGATGAAGAAAATAGGACCCTACAGAGTGGTCCACAAATATGGGAACAATGCATATGAGATTGAACTCCCACAAGGAGTTGCCATATCACCTATTTTCAATGTATCTGACCTATATCCCTTCAAGGGATCTATTTGTGCAGGTAAAGGAGTAGATGAACCTGATGCTGATGATGAGGAATGGGTCAAGGATTTACCACCCAATCAACCCCTGCAATTGGAAACTATTTTGGACACCAAGGAAGTAAAGAGAACAAAGAGAAAGGTATACAAGGAATACTTAGTCAAGTGGGTTGGACTACCTATTGAAGATGCAACTTGGATGTCTGAAGAGGACATTAAACAACATGGAGCAACTGAAGAAGACCTCATTTCATCAGGAGGTTGAAATCAATTCACCCTCAGTTGTATAGTGCAAGAGCACCTAGTAAATGTGATCCTCTTTGGAGTTGTTAAGGTCATGTATATAGGTGTCATAGTTGTGTCAAGACATGTTTGATTGTAATAAGGTCAAATGTGACCATATTCTATGTATATATGTTCTAGGTGTTAGTAAATTTGCTATTCTTTTGGAAAGATCAAAGTATATGGAAGATTAAAAGACACATTTGGAGTTGTATTGCATGTCCATCAAAGTTCTAGAAGGAAAGTGGTTTTAAAAGCCAAAAACTTCCTTGGAATGTTTTGGGTGGAAATAAAATCAAGAATAGAAAGTTTCTTTTTGTTGTTTTCTGCTTAAAAACTAAGCTTTTTACCTGTTTCAGCTGCCTGTACGGTCATGTACGACCATATCATGAAATGAAAATCATTTGAAGGTGAAGTTTCGACTATCTAGTTTCTTTTGCAAGTAATTGGAGCCTTTGACATCTTACTGGAAGGAAGATCAAGTCGTTTGAATGAAAACAACTTGTAAAACAGGGCATCTAGGGTTTGCAGTAGAAAACCAGGTTTTTTCAAGCTTGTCCACCATCGAAAAAGTCTAGAAACTGGTAGTTAGTCACTGTACCACGTATTCTCAAAGATCAGAGTGGGTTTGTGTGCAGGGTGTCAAGTAGGAAGGAGAAAAAATGAACCCTAGCTATATTTTCTTCATTGTTTTGACAGAAGAAGAGGGTTTCCAACCAAAATCTTCAACTTTTGTGAGCTAATACCTATTTCTCATTGAACCATATGTAGTTTGGGACCATTTGGTGTGTCTTGGGGATAATCCAATCTGATTTTAGTGTTTGGTGTGCATAGAACCCAAGGTTGTTTTGAAAACCAGGCCTAATTAGGCTTTTCTACTAGTTTGACAGTGAATTGTTTGCTGTGACAGTCTGAAATAACATCTTGAAACCTTTTGATATGTTGCAAGGAAGGATAAAGGGTGTCTGAAAATAGGACCCCTTTGTGTTTTTAGGATTGTCACATAGAAATTCGCACCAAAATCACCTCTAGAAGGGCTACAAGCAATAAGGAGACTAAAGAGACCTCTACAATATCCTGATAACCTGCACACTTGGAGATTGATTTAGTTGTGAGTTTGTTGACCTAAAACCCTATTTTACATCAGACATTCCAAATTCATTGCAAGAATTTTGTTGCCTTTATTTATCATATTCAATGATTTCAGTTCCTAATCATTCAAATAAATTCTCTCTTTTAAACAATTACTATATTGGGTTTTTAAAAAAGGGAAATCAAAGTTCCAAGAAGCTCAATTGAAGAGCTTATACAAAGGCTATTTGCTGTAGTAACATAATTATGCCACATAGCTCCCTAATGCCACCTTGTTCCAAAACCCCAAATTATGCTCAGGGAGGACAACAATGGGAAAGATTGAGGCGTCAGGGTTTATAGATAGTAGAAGCATTTACTAGAAAGTTTCTAATGCCTTTTCAATAGTCTTTACACCATCAACTACATTAGTTTAAAAGTTTTTAAATCCTTTCTAACCAACCCATTTTGGAAATACCTTGCAATAGAATCATTCTATGAGACTCCATTTCTTTGAGACATTTTGTCAAACTGTTCACGTGCTTTGTGCATACTGCCATAGCATTCAGACCTGTCAAGCCACTTGCAACTACAATGTCTAACAAAAATCTTCTTCTATGCTTGAAAATTTTATATTTATCTTATGAGTACGGGCAGGCTAGAAGTTGGCAAAGGGCGACGACCTTGGCTTTACACCTGTCAGATCCATTTTCTCAAATGTTTTCTAAGGCATTATTATCAAAACCATTATGAAGTAACCTAAGGACAGGCATTTCATGAGACCACATTTCGTTTAGACATTTTGTCAAACAGTTCACCTGCCACGTGAATGATCCTACATTTTCATTACGTGTCTCCAGATAGTTATGACTAATACGTCTGATAAAGTTTAAAAATTTTGGCTTTTCATCTGCCAGTTCTCTTTGTTTAAAAATTTCTAGACCCTAATTAAAAATCCCATTTTATCCTGCCATTGCAACATTCCATGGGACCACATTTCTCTGAGGCAATTTGTCAACCAGTTCATGTGCCTTATACATGCTTCATTGATTTGTGTACAGGTCTACCAGGACGGTTCCATCTACGACATTAGATGAAATTCTTCTAATCTTTAAGCTTTGGTGGATGTCCATAACCTGTTCCAAACTCTTATTTTGACAACTTGCAGATGAAGAGATTAAATAGCATATGCTGCCTCCGATGTAAACAATTCAAGGTCTCCAGCAATATAAAGTTTACAAATTGCCTGCAAATTAATTAAAATATTTATCAATTCACCAAAGGAACTGTCGTTCGAATGGGTTTTTCGAATACTCACAATTTTAAGCTACCAAATGGAATTTTGTCATGTTGATCCTAGCAAATCAATATCATTCCATTATAAATTACCTTAAAATCTACAAGGATTAGATGTGGCTAAGGTGGAAAACCTAATAATGAAGTAAGATCAAGAAAATCATGGCAAATAGATTGGAAGACACAAGTTTCATACCCGATCTTTCTTACTTTGTCATACTCTAGGATCATAAAATAATGGCCTATTGAATTTGGGGGAATTAACATATGACAAGTTACAAGGGTATGCTTTCAAATGATTCTCTTTTAAATTAAACAAATAAATTTAAAAAAAAGTGTTGGTTCTACTAGCAAGCTCTAATAAAAGTGGCAACTCTATTAGAAATGTATATGTGTGTGTGCATGCATACATATATATACATATATACATATTGTTAGTAGAATAGAGCTGACATTAGAATATTAATCACTCACCTTAGAAAGAATGTATCAAAAAATAATCCAAAAGACATAAGTAAAGGTGTTGCAAGACAAGAAAGAAAAGAAACAAGGAGAAATGACTAATATACACGCATGGTTAGAAGAAGAGAAAGCAAAAATATAGACAATAGTAGAATGTAATATGTATAGGATAGGACATGGATACATACAAGAGTATGATTTAAGAATGAATTGTGAATGTAATAGAATGTAATCTCCTGCTATGTATGAATACAAGATACCGCAAGGTGATGAGACTATCTTATATTGTGTTATAATGGATGTTATAGCTAGTAATTGGTTTCTTTTATCTACTACACGTGTTCTTTCCTAAATTGCAACCTTCTGTAATTTACCATAGTCACTTTAACTCTCTTCTTATCCTTAACACTGGGGTATAAATACAACTTTCCAACTACCTAAGCACAAATCTTTGATCTATGCCCATACTTGCCAGCATCTTGGTTCTCCTACTAGGATCCTAATAAAAAGGATAAAAGAGGGAGCTAAAATAATAGATATAGTATTTACGGTTGTAATGTCAGAAATCATCCTCCTGTATGGAATGATACAATTTCCCTTGGTTTAGCTCCTCACTTGTGAGGCCTACCCTTTTTCATTCTGTTCATGTGACTATTTACCTTACTGTTGCTGATACTTTTATATTTGTGGTACTGTTGATCCCGGATTCCAAACTATTAGACTTTATTATTTTATAGGAAAAACTAATTGGATGATGTTAGATAGATGTTTACATTACAGGAAAACTAATTGAGTGATGTTAGAAAGAAAATTGTAATGTGATTTCATTATGCTTATGAGAACTATGGTATGTTTTGGGAATGCATGTTTTAAATTTGCTTCAGCTATAATATTTATATGTGGAATTAACCTTGTAATTGAGTGTACAGGTTTTGCTAACAAACTATAGATACTGGAGATTATTCCACACCTTATGTTGTAATCCCTTGTGAAGCTGATCTGGTTCCACTAGGAACCGAGATCAACTCTGTGTTTGAATTAATGTTGTAATGTTGTCTTGTATGAGGTTGAATGGGTTAGGTCTACCCTCTTGTAAATTCAAATTATGATTTGTGTTGTGAGAATTGTATTTAAAATTTTTTTTTTAAATTTAAATTTTTGAGACCCTTTTCTTATGTTTTAACTTGACCCTGGATGTCCTAACTAGGTGAAAATTGACCCTGGGTTATACCCCATGGGCCTAGGGTCCCTTTTGACTTAGGTAACGCTTGTTTAACTTCCGTATGGTCACCTTAACTTCATAGTGAAGTTAAGTGACGAATTTAGAGGTATGGGAGGGATAAGATGAGTGGTGCCAACACTCAAGCTCATCCCTCTTCTATTCCCAATGCTTGTGAGACTCCCTATGGAGTTGTGTGGTCCTTCATGAGAGGGAAGGAGGGGAAGACATGTGTCATCCTTTCCCTCTCCAATCCCCCTTTTCTCTCCCATGTGTAAGAGAGATGACATGTGGTAAGGGATAAGGAAGACTTTGGGGATGGGTGAGTGACTTGTGTCAACACCCATCCCTTGGGACAAAATAGTGTTTGAGAGGAAGAGTGAGGAGGTGACAAGTGTCACCTCCCCATTCCTCTAAACTCATGGGTGGGGTTATTTTAATCCCACTTGGGGATAGGGAGAAGGGTTGTTGGATTTTAGAGATTTTTGATTATTAAAAATTATTTTTGGGAGAAAAAGGTTGGAGGGAGTTTGGTGGCTTAGGTTGGAGGAGATTATACTGGAGCTCTACATCAACTACATCCATTAAAAGGCTTTTTAAGGTTGGATTTCAAGGCCTTTCCTTTGCATTTTCTATTTGTTGCATGAAGGATGTGTGAAAATGTTTATTTTACTTATGTTGTATTTTTTGTTATTGTGGGGAAACTTTTGTTGGGATGTTGATAGAGCTTCTTCCATTTGGGAGAAATGCTTATCAAGTATGGGGTAGAGGAGGAGTGATCCTCCTCGAGGTCATTGCCTTGTTTTGGGATGTTGAAAGCCTTGAGGGCATTTGAGTAATTTGAGTAAATTTGTCACAGGGCTTGAGAGCCAAAATATGATCTTCTTGAAATTTTTGGTTTACTTGTTTGGCTTGAGGTTATGGGAAAATTTGTGTTGAAATATTGTTGAAGGGTGGTACTCTAGAGTTGAGTGTGTCCACTCTCCTACCCCTCTTTGACTCACTTTAGTTGAGTTGTGTTGTGTAACTATCCAAGGGTGTAATTATGTTTTTGTGATGTTGTATTGCTTTGTTGTGAAGTGGTTTAGACTCCCTAGGTGTGTGGATGATCTCCCTAACTCGGGGGTGACCCTCTTGTGGGTCTACGGTAGGGAGGAGAGCAAGTTGAGTGGTGTTTTCTCCCCTTATGTGATATGCAGGTTCTTGGAGCTTATTGTGAAGCTTGGAGAAGATTATTTAAACTTGAAAAATATTTTATTTTCCTTAAATCTTAAGGAGAGCTTGGTCATTTAATAGCTTCATCCTTGTTGATTTTGAGAGGAGAGATTTCTCCTTCTATTGTTGTAATTTTGATAATTTTGAGTTAAGAGGAAACCCTCTTCATTGTAACTATAGTTTTATTTGTAGTATTTGTTACATTTTGTTATCATGTATGAAATAAATAAGAAGAGAAATTTGTTTTTTAAAAGGATATTAGAATTGTCTATTTCCTTCTTCTCCTATTTGAAAAGTTGTGAAATTAGTTGTTGGTATACATAAGTTGTTAAAAATTTATCTCATTAGATGACTTGTGAAAATGACAATTTTAATGAGTTGCTTGAAGTTGTAGTTTTGTCATTATGAAAAGAAATGAACTCTTGTTATAATCATGCATTTTATTTGTTGTGGAGAAATGTAAATAAAATTAATTTCTTTCCCTTTAAATTAAATGCTTAATATGTTTGAATTGAATCATTTGTTTAATAATTGAAATCTAACTAAGAGAAAATCAGATTTAATGATCTTTGAATAATACCCTATATTTATAATTTCTATTTGAGTTGCATTGAAAATAAATTTGTAGGAAAACTTATTATAGATTAATTTCAAAATTTTGTCCTATAAATCAATTGACATAAATTATTTAATGGTTATATATATTATGTATTTTTTTACAGTTAAGTGTTTTATTTTGGAAACTGTGATTTAAGATGTGTAAAACCCTGTGTATATAATTAAATAAGTATATATATATTATTGTTGTTATAAACAAAAATTTGAATAGGAAATAAATTTATTAATTTGCAGTGTTGTTTTGAAGACACAGTAAAAAAAATATTAAAATAAATTACATTATTGGTGGGGTTTGAACCCCCACCGCTGGTCTTGCAAATGGTGTGGGGAGGGGGCGGAGTAAGTGGGATGTGGGTGGGGGCTCCGCCCCCTCCCCACACTCCTGTATACTTCAAAACCGCTGTGGGTTATTCCCCCCCACCGAGCCTCTGCAGAAATCCCCATCCTCCGCTATAGATCCCCTCCACCCTACGCCGCTCTACTGAAAACCCCTCCCTCTGTTCGTTTGCCACTTGCGGCCCTCTACGACCACATTCCCACATTCCACCACCCTTCCACCACTCTTCACCCTCCTCTGTACTCTCCATCCTCCGCAGCCCTCACACAGATTTGCCTCCACTATTATCGCCACCCTCCATTGGTCCCTGCCACAGCCATTCAAAACAAGGAAAAATATATTAGGGCTTCCCAATGAAGTTTAAAAAAAAAAGATGTATAAAAATATAAGAATATACATTGTTATATAGAGAAAAATGTGTAATAAAATAATAAAATAAATGATTTATATATATATATATATATTAATTGTTTATTAAATAACTTCATTAAAATAATAATATATATATATATTATGTATTGATAATTTTGTAAAAAAATAAATAATAAATAAAATAGGGGCTATATATATTTCGACGATAATATATATTTATATTAAATCAAACTGTAGGGGAAATGCGCTTTCAGGATTTAATAAATTTCATTTAAATTACCAAGAAAATGAAAAAGAAAAATATATCTATAATTAAAAATGCAAGTAAGCATATATATACATTATATATGCTTATTTGCATTTATATAGATATGCATATCTTTATAAACACAATTAAGCCATCATAGGCATTCCATATGTGGCCATTGTAAACTTGGACTATAGATGGAGTAAATGTCCAATTGAGGAAAAAAGAGAGAAAGAGAAAGAAAAATTTAACCTTGAAAAATAAAGAGGAAAAAATGCGCGGTATTTCTGAAATGGGCTAAGAGAACTAAGTAAGTTTGACCTACCATTAATCCTGATTAGGAACAAGTTAATTATCAAAATTAATTCAAACGTTGAATTAAACCAGAGTAGAAACCTAGGAGTCTGTGTCAAGCGAAGTTAGTAAACCCTATTTAAGTGATCTGGTCTACCAAGAAATTAGGAATAATGTAAAGGATGCAGTGATAACTCTGATTGATAGAGAACAAGAAGAAAAGCGGGATTAACATAAATAAACCTTACAAAATGGAAAGAGAATGTGATAGAAATACAATCAAAATTAAATTTTAGAGAAACAGAAGAGAGGGCAAATGAATAGGCTTTGTTGAAAATGCTAAGTCTGAAGGAAGAGAAATTAATATTAAATTTTAGAAAACGTGAAAGAGAACAGATGATCAGACTTTGTTGAAAAATACCCCATTAACTTAATCAACTATTTTACCAATGTAATTAATGAAATTAACCTAAGTCAGGAAACCACGTGATCAAGATTAGTGTTTGTGTAATAAATCCCACTCATGCCCATGAGGCATTATGCTGCCAGATTCTTCCAGAATCTAGGGTTTAGAAGCTTAAAAATTTCAACCCTTGTAGCGATGTCAACCGCGTCACGAAGACCCCCTTGTTGTCTTTCTTGTATTTGGGTATGCGCACATGTGTGTGTTACCCCACTAACAACTATTTTATTTATGCCTTAAGTGTACGCCACCGAGCATGCTCATGCATGCGAGGGGGTTTCTAGGGAAGCATGGGAAATTTTTTGATATTTCATGTCATGACCACATGACACATGTGGACATGACACGTGTGATGTGTGTTGTGACCGCATGGGAAATGTGGGCATGACATCACTCTTGGTGACCTCTCAACCTTTTCTTTTCTAGCCTTCCCAAAACCCTGATTGACTAAGTCTAGGAGCAATCTATTCACCTTTTGAGGTAACTTATTGATAGAACCTGGAAAGAGATTTGAAACTTGGGTCCCTAGGACCCCTAAAATGCAAATTTTAGCTGAAATTGGGGGCTAGGAATTGGGTGCCCGCACCCTTGTCCCCCCCCATTTCATGGGATTTTGAATTTTGTGGGGTATCGGCTCCCGCCGAGTGCCTCAGGATTCCATTTTCAAATTCTTAGTTTTTGGGTGATATCGAGATGTTATTTCAAAATTTGAATTCCCTAAAGCTAGATATAAAAAAACATTTGCAAATCTTTTTAACAAACACAATTCTTATGCAAGCTTGATGCCAAAACTCTGATGCAATTGCTATTGAAGATCAATGACTTGTTGAAGCTCTTTGAAGTATTCTTTATTTGCTATCTTGGAGATAATGAATGAAGATTAGGAATCAAGATCTTGAGTCTATCTTGCTCTTTTTAGGGTTTGTACACCCTTTGCATGATTAGGAGAAGGGTTGAAGCCTCCAATAGCAAGCTTGGAGGTCCTCGCGGACATTGCTGATTTTGCCTTCTTGTTCATGCAAGTCTTCATTTATCTCATCTCCTTGAGGTGAAGTTGTATGTGTTTATTGATACAAAGCAAGTTGTTGATCTTCCCTTGATTGAGACATCTAGGGTTTGATTTTTATGCATAACACATTGTTAGGTTTGCACACACTTCTACAAATCTTTATCTCTTGCTATTGTTGAGGTAGAAATACTAAAGACAGGGCTTGACTGAGTCAAGCTCCTATATAACCACAACATCTTCCTTCTTTTTTATGTGCAGATAGTGTTTTGCAGGTTCCGGTAGAAAGAATCTATAGAAATGAGGACATTGCAGGTACAGTCATGACACACTTTCAGATTTTTAGATTCTAAGACTTATGGGACACTAGAACGGGTGCCTTAGTCTAACCAAGGGTTATTTTTGGGATCTGGAAGCCTTTTAGCGATCTCAGACACCCTGTGCAGAAGATTTTCCTATGCAAAAACTTTCAGGACACTGAAGCAGGTGCCCTAGTCCATGCATCCCTCAGAATCTAGGTACACTATCTCTAAAACTCTATCTCTGTACTTTTGTGATTAGTTTTTCCAGTTGCTTCATCAGTTTTTGTATATTGTTGATTTAAGGCATAATTAGGGTTTTACTTGGTTGAAAAGAAAACACTTGATAAAATCATGATTAGGGCCTTAGGTTCTACAACCACGTGAGCATAAGGGACATGCAAAGTGATTAGAAGTTTGTTCACAAGATCGATCCTTGTCCTCCCAATGCTTAGCAGTGGAATTGTGGTAGTTGACCTAGCTTAAACAAACTATCCAATTTCACCCTAAACATTTTGGTGAACCCAAGTTTTAAAGAATTTGCATCCTTTTAAACTTTAGATTTGATATAATTTGCTATTCTAGAGCATAGTTGGAGTGAAAAACCTCTTTAGCGAATTTGCATATGTTAAATTATGGATTATATTCCTTATCTTTTCACTAAAAGGATTGGAAATTAGCATTTATTGTTGGATATTGTATTTCATTTGCAAAGGCCATCATTGTGCATTTAAATCTTAGTTTAAATAGAGCATGTTAGAATGTTAGATTTTTTTTGCAAGATTTTCATGCATATGATGAGCCGTTTAGTCATGATGACTTTGATATGTTAGATGAAGCCCTTGAAGACTTTATCTCAATTGAACATTCCACTACAGCCTCTAAGCCGTCACTATTTCAAAGATTTGTAAATGCAATTTATGTTCCTAAATCTAAAGAAGAGATTGAAAAACTAAAAATTGTGGTTACCCTATGTGCAAATGTGGTTCAACCACCCTCTAAACCTATGCTTGTTGTTAAAGGTCTTTCATCTCCTTCGCAATCTCTTGATCACATTTATGATTATGCAAACAAATAGTGAAACAAGACTCACAAACTAATCATAATGTGGTAGCTCATGCATATAACACTCAGAATAACAAACAAAGTACACAACAAATAAATGTTCTGATATCTTTACCAGCTTCTCAACCTATGCTTCCTCAAACACCTCATTTAGCATATAAAGGTGGTAAAGACTATGTTCTTATAGAGTAGCTTCACACTACTCCTGCAAAGATATCTCTTTGGGAACTTATACAAACTTCACCTACTTACCATGGAATGCTACAAGAAGCTTTACAAAAGGTGATTGTTCCTCCTATTGTTAAACCAAATGATGTTGCCACTTTACTAGATTGTATACATACAACAAAAATAGACATTTTATTTCAACAACATGAGTTACCATCTCTCAAGGTTCAAAATCAATATGATCCTTTGGTTATCTTTATTACAATCAACAAAACATTGGTCAAGAGAGTGATGATTGATAATGGGTCAGCCCTTAATGTTTGTGGTATTGATTTATTGCATAAGGTTAAAGTTGATATATCTGCTATCAAACTAGAATCATTAAGTATTCATGGATTTGATAATGTTGGACGAAAATCTGTGGGGACTATAACTTTACCTATACAAGTTGGACCTGTGATGGTGCCTACCTTGATTCATGTCATGCCTTGTTCTCTATCTTATAACATGATTTTGGGTAGACCTTGGATACATGCACTAGGAGTAGTTCCTTCTACTTTACACCATTCGATTAAGTTTATATTTAAAGGTAAATTGCATACTATCCATTCGGATCCTGAACTTGATAATTGTTTGCAAATGAAAGTGGATAAGCATGTTTTTGGTCCTAAGAGTTTAAACAATCTGAAAGCTGAATGGTCATCTCCTCTTGCCTCTAAAAATGTTATGCATGAGCCCAAGCAATCAAATGCATTTGTTGGTGATGATTGGGGTTTGTTATATTTCACATCTTCCTCCACAGGAGAGTATAAACTTAAAAACCCCATCCTTGAAACATCAAATATTGCATCGATCACATCGCATGCTTCAAATGATAAACATAAGACTTCTTTGTTGACAAATAAGGATAATACTCTAAGTTATACTACTAATTATGAGACTTATGAAGCTCTGCCTTCATCTAAAGAAATGGTCTCTCTCTATGGCAGAGCATTTCAAATCCTTTACAAAAATTGTGACTATGTAGGTAATGGTTGTGGTATAAATCAACAAGGAATCAAAGTCCCTATAGAATTCGCTTCGTAGCATTACTTAAGTGGCATTGGATACAATCCTTTTAAGGAACCCAAAGCCCGCAAATGTCCTACTCTAAATATGAATACAATATCAACACTTAGTTTGATATTCCCTGAGATGATTGACACCAATTGTCCTCCAGGATCACTTCCATTAGATATGTTTACGGTGGATGAAGCGATAATGGACTTCTTAGGTGCTTATGATGGTATTCCTCGTTATCACCATAAACATGGCCTACCTTATTGTTTAAACAATTATGCATATTTTGGAAAGACTACTAGCACAATAACTACTACAGTAGAGCAAAATGAAGAACTTGAAGAACAATTACAATCCTACAATCCCCCTGACAAAGTACTCTCCTTAACGGAAAGACTATTGATGTCGTTATGGATAAAGATAACCCTGAAAAAGTTATCCCTATTGGTGATTGTTTAGATGAAAAGAGAAAGATGAAATGACTAAACTGTTGAATGAATTCTCAGAATTGTTTGCTTGGAATTATTCAGACATGCCTGGTATAGATCCTCAAATTGTAATGCATAATATTGTGTTGAAACTAGATGTCAATCCATTCAAACAAAAGATTCGCAAGATGAATCCTAAGATTGTTTTACCTGTTAAAATTGAAATAGAAAAACTCTTACAAGCTAGTTTTATTTGACCTATTGATTACTCTCTATGGATCTCAAATATTGTTGCCATCACTAAACCCGATGGTCATATAAGAATGTGCACATATTTTTAGGATTTAAATTTAGCATCTTTGAAAGACGATTTTCTGCTCCCTAATATCAATATGATCATAAATTCCATAGCCAGACATGAGTTGCTATCTTTCATGGATGGATTTTTAGGATGTAATTGATGTAGAGCGCATAGTGGAAGCACTTAAAACAAGGGTGAAATACCCATCAAAACCCATAGTATAGGGAGATTATGCTCAAACAACTTTGAAAACCCTTCTCTAGTCCCAACAACACTGAACCACATACATTCTTTTATGATCAGTAAGACCATATGCTATTGGCCAAATTCAAAACCCTTTCACCGACACACACCCATCATGCCGATCACTTCATTGTTGACTTACTTCCATTAGCCAGACCATTACTATCGGCAAAGCTTTATAAACTCTGGCCGATAACCTGATTCAACTATTGTCGGTGAGATTTATAACATCAGTGAGGCTTTAAGTCCTTCCACTGATGTGCTGATACAACCAACTTGCATATACATTACTTGACTTGCTATAGATGGTAATATAATGTATCTCCAACCTGATTTCATCGATATGGCTAGTCATTCTTTGTATCTAACTCAATGTATCTTCTCAATGTACATTCGCAACATACATTCTCAATGTGCTTTTACAACACACACTCAATGTGCTTTTGTGATATACACACGAAATGACTCTCGACATGCATTTGTGATATACACACAAAATGTATACTTGGTGAAACAACATGAATCTTACACCAATGTAAACCTCTGCAAACCTTGTAGCTACATAGACCCTTTTCTCTGACAACCTAGTACATGATGATGCTAGGATCTCTCAGTGCATTTCGTACTCAGTCTTACAAACACAACACCAAGAGAACAAAATTGAAAACAACAGAAACTGTATAGCCATTCCACCAATTTTGAAGAAATCTAACCAGTGGAATGGACTAAGAATCCATCTCAACCACAAAATAGAAATTTGACTCTATAGAGGAAAACTTAAGAATTCAGAATAACAGAAAGATACACAACAAAGAACAAGACTTTGTTTATTTTGCCTTTCAAAAATGTACACACACAAGTACTCTATTTCACAATTGCATATCACACTCCCTTCTCTCCTCTCGCTCTTCCACAAACTTAATTAAAACCTGATCTTGGCCATTATCTTGCAATCTTGCAACGGTGGGAAGGCCAACCATTTTAACCTTTGAAACAAATCACCATTGATGACTTGTCAATAACTAACACTTGGACATGCCCTTTGTAAGGCTTACAAACATGACTATTGTCTCTACATGCCTTAGGATAGAAATAGATACTTGGACATATTCCTTATTACATGAATGGTCTTCTAGGACCTTATTAGAAACAACAAAATTGAACATCAGACACAACATGAAGATGAATGCCTCATGGAGGCCACTATGGATTAGGTGCTCCTGCACCAATAATCAAATCCTTATAAATCCTCTGGATCAGTATAAAACAACATTTATAATACCTTGGGGTATATTTTATTGGGTAGTCATGCCATTTGGACTTAAGAATGTAGGAGCTACTTACCAACGTGTAATGACTCTTATATTTCATGATTACATGCACAATATTCTAGAAAATTATGTTGATGACATCCTAGTGAAATCTATCCACTGTAAAGATCATGTCACAAATCTTCAAAAAATATTTGAATGCATACAAAAATATAATATGTGATTAAATCCCCAAAAGTGTGTTTTTGGCGTGGACAATGGAAAGTTACTTGGATTTATTGTTTCAAATCAAGGTATAGAAGTTGATACAAAAAAGATAGATGCGATTGTTAATATTGCAATACCTAAGAACATATCTCAACTTCATAGTTTACAAGGAAAGATACAGGCCATCCACTAATTTCTTTCACAACTCATAGATAAGACTCGCCCTTTTACACAACTACTAAAGAAAGATTCTCACTTTTAATGGAATTCTGAATGTCAAAAAGCTTTTGATGATTTAAAGGATTACTTAGCTAATCCACCTATTTTGCAACCCACTATTTCTGATAAACTATTCCTGTTATACGTCTGAACATCTAACAATGCCCTAGTAGCTTTGTTAGTGTAGCATAATGATGCAGGCAAAGAATGTGCTATCTATTACATTAGTCCTACTTTGCTCAATTATGAAGTACGATACACAGTTATAGAGAAGCATTGCTTAGCTTTAGTGTTTTCCACTCAAAAGCTTAGACATTATCTCTTAAATGATGAAGTGCATGTAATGGTAAAATTTGACCCTTTGAAACATCTCTTCACAAGAGCAGATTTATTAGGTCATCTTCCTAAATGGGTTATGTTATTAACAAAATTTGATCTCAATTCATTTCACAAAAATAAATTAAAGGGTAAGCAATAGTTGATCAGTTAGTTGAAGCTCCATCGCCCTTTTCTATACAAAATGTTGATGCTTTTCCTGATGAACAGATCTAAACAATCTCTATGGATGAAAAATGGGAGTTATACTTTGATGGATCAAAATGTCGAACCGGCTCCGGGGCTGGTGTTATACTAATATCTCCCATTGGTAAGCTAATTCCCTTATCTTACCATTTAGGTTTCTTATGCACAAACAATATAGTTGAATATGAAGCTCTTATCACTCGACTTCATGCAGCCTTGGCTCTGAATATCTAGAATATTACAATATATAGTGATTCTCAGTTAATTGTTAAATAGATAATAGGATCCTATCAAACTAAACATGATAAGTTATCTCAGTACTGTGAGTTTGCATTATCTCTTTTAAAACGATTCAAATCATATTCGATTGATACCATTCCTAGGAGAGATAACCGGCATGCAGATGTAATGGCAAGCGCAGTTTCCCTTATATCCCCTAATGGTTCTCCTGAGGAATTTACCTTCGTTGTTCATAATCTTAAGACACCGGTAATTGACAGCCCTATAGTTGTAAATTCAGAACTCTGTGGTAATACATACACTGATGAATGGTTCTCCTACATATTCAACTATTTACACGAAGGAACCATTCCAGACTCGACATCTAAGAATGCCTGACTCCGTTTATGCAAACGAGCAACGCAATACATTATATTATCGAATGTCTTGTATCGATGAAGTTATAATGGTGTTTTACTCTAATGTTTAAGTAATGTAGAGATTCTGATAGCTTTAGAAGAAGCTCACTCTGGTGCCTATGGAGGGCATTTCGGTGGAAAATTGTTGGTGCAAAAATTGTTATGTATGGGGTGTTAGGGGAAATTATGCATAAATATCAATGAAATATAGAAATAAAGAAGATTTAAAACAATGAACAATATCTCACCAAACCTCTTTACTTCATGGCTTCCATTGATGGCCTGTTGCAAATGATCTTGTGTGTGAATATGCCCTTAGAAGGTGCACTTCCTTGCTATTCCAATATGTCAAGTGGGAACGGCCATGATAGTCTTTTGCAATGAAGATGAGCTTCACAACAATGGTAATGGTGATATGGTAACAAGTTGATCACAAGCAAATGGAATGACTTGGGTGCCAAATGCATGCCGTAATTCCTACAGAGTAATGATACTAAAAGCTTGGATGATAGAAATGGAAGAATTAGGTTCAATTTATGGACTTGGGAGAGAGAAGATCAAAGGTATAGAAAGAATGAGAAGATCAATGGTATAGAAATCTTGAGAGAATGTGCACGAATGGAAAGAAGACAAGTGTCACACCAAAGTTGTTTTGTTTGAGTTAACTGCTTTCTTTTATAAAGATAAGATTTGACTTCATAAATTAGAGTGGTTTTTTTCTAATTTAAGAGATATTGATAAAAACAAGGTTGATTGAGTGAGATAACTCAACTTGAGATTTGCTTTTGCATGATTTGAGAGAAATTAAATAATAAATTATTTAATTTTGTGTGCATGAAGAGGAAGACTTATTTTTAGAAGATTTGGAAGATATTTAGAAGAATTAGAAGATAAGAAAACAAATTAAACAAATAAATTTATTTAATTGTTTGTGCATGATTTTGGAAGAATAAATAAAATATTTGATTATATTTTATTTTTAGAGATTAAGAGAATTTAAATAAATTTGATTTATTTATTTAAATTTGGAAGAAGAAATGACTTAATTAAATAATTAAGAATTATTTAATTGTTTAGAAGAATTTAATTAAATAAAGGATTTTATTTAATTTTGACTTTAGAAGAGGCAATTAAATATTTTGATATTCAATTAACTTAGAGGAATATGAATCAAATAAATAAATTTGTTTATGTATTTATTTATTGATAGAAAAGTTAGAATGGAATAAATATTAAGAATATTTATTTAGACCAAGTCATGTCATTTTTAGGTGTATACATTTTGCCCCTCTTTGATGCAATGTAGTTTATGGTGTTGCCTCAAAGAATTGATAATGATACATGCCCCAGTTTGCCCCTGGTATAGGTTACGATGATAGTGTTGGTTTTTTCCCTGACTAGATGCTCATTCCCAGATTTCCCTACAAGGTAGCCATTAGTGATCAATAGGATCTCTGGGGTAGGAGCCAACAGTGTAGGAGATAGACTCTATATTATCTCCTCTTCTTCTTCAGGCTCTGCAAAACCTAGGGGGTATTCCCTACTCAACACCCATGAGATACAACTATGCAAAGACTAGGATGCTGACATAAAGCAGATAAATCCTCCTGTATGAAGACCAAAACTGTGAGCTAATTGCAAAGGGGCTAGCTTTGGGCTTATGTTTAGTTGTGAATCAGAGGATCTTGGTCCTAAACTACTTCTACAGTCCTAATGGTTTGATTTGGAAGTATGAGTTTGATTTATGTGTTTGGATACAAAACTAGGACCTGGTGTGCAATCTCAATGCAGAGCTAGATTGGTGCCTATCCAGGGCTCGGAGTCAATAGACATACACTTGTGAATGATCAGCATGAACACACTAAAATTGGATTTCAAGGGGATGTTGTGGTATCTGCCTTACAGATACCTCCCAAAACTGAGTGTTAAGTTATCTCTACTTATGGTATCCCTATTGCAGTATATCTTTCCTGACACTTAATCTGAAAACATTTTAATCTACCCCTTGAGCAGAAGTTGAAAGATCAAGCATTCAATACAAGAACTCTATATTCTAGAATCCCAGACATCCCTTAGATATCTAGATTTAGAAGAAGGACACATGCAATACTGGAGACAGAATAACAAAACACATGCAAATGCAGCATTACTCATATAAAACCAATCATGAAATCAGTAGATTCATGCATGAGACATACAACAAGAGATACATAAACTCACAAGACCTCCTGCACAGAGCAACCAGAACCAGTTGTATCTTATTACAAAGCTAGATATGTCTAGTTTTCAACAACCTTCAAATGAGCAACACAACTTGCTATATATAGCAGGAAGGTCTCAGCATTAATTTCATGGCAAAAGTCAAAAGTCCACCAGATACAGTTCATTCTAAGGAAATGGCACTCAAACATTCAATGCAGTAGGTGGAAGAGGGGACAGGAGAGGTTCTCAAGCCTTGCGCCGCCGCCCAGGGATGTACATCTTCAATTGGGTACTTGATCTATCCACGCCAATGCCCATACCCTGTAACATCTGCCATTAATATCCACCTACTTCATGGCCTTGGGAAAAATAGTTAACTATGCGCTCTTGAAACTTTCCCACCAAGATATATCATCCTGATATTTCAAATTATGTAGGATCAAATTATCCCACATGCACCCCGTGGCAACCTCTCTAATACTTTATATACTAGGTCGCGAGCATATATGATGTCGGTGCTTTTGCTCCTAACGACACTAGTATAAGCCTCATCATCATCCTCCGCATGATGATCACCCCCAAACATCACCCTGATATCTCACATCAGCCTGACGTGAAATATCACCCTTATCAGAAAGAACACCACGATAAGGAAAGTCACTCTGATATTCACCCTCATCGGCACAACCTGATGCGTTAGAGAAAGATCCTCCTACCTTGCTGATACCAAACATCTGGTCGATGAACATCCTACATGTCCACAAAAATCCTAATGACGTCCTCGTCATATCCACATACCGCGCATCTCCTCATATCTGGATGACGTCACCATCACATTCATATATCGGGGGATCTCTGCAAGATGACTAGTGTTAGAAATATGATCCCCCCGGATCCTGATGATGTCACCATCATATTGGGGCTGGGGTGATATTTGTAAGATCACCTGATATTTCAGAATATCACCCCTGTAGAAATATTAGGGTGCACTAAGCTTCATTGTAACATTGGGGTGATGTTTGAATATGACTGATACTTGAAAATATCACCCCCTTCCTTGGAATATGATGAAGCTGATTAGACAAGTGGATATCACCCTGACATAAGAATGACGTCAGCAGCATCAGGGTGATCCAGCGAACATGAAGTGATAAAATAACATCGGGGTGATCTTAACCAAGATCACCCAATGTTCAAATATGATGACCCCCTTTGGAAAGCCGGGTCATATAGAACCTTGTAGCAACATCAATAGGATGATCTTAACTAAGATCACCTGATGTTAAAATATCACCCCGGTGAAAGATCATGCAGGCAAAAAATATGATGATGACCCTCGCAAGAAACAATAGGGTGATGACCGGAAACATGATGATGATGACCTCCTTTGAAGAAAATATGATGTTGATGTTGAAAATGATGAGGAGGCCCAAAGACTTAGAACCTTTTTAGATTTTTTTGGGAGGGTGCCTGCATGCTGAAATGCTTGAAAACTGACTGCTCATGCAAGCACCAACAGTGGCTCTGTCTAGGGTGCATGTCTCTTGCAGGCATGGCGAGAACCACAGATCTCTGGGATGCTGACCAGTCCCCTATCCATTGGGCACATAGTCAAACTTGTACAATCTGCATCACCAAACACATTATTTCAAAATAAACATGGTGGCCCAGGGCCACCAAAAAGGAAAAACCAGAATTTTCCTTTGTCAAACACTTGATTCTCTATCGATTTCTTCAAATGAAGCCTAAAAGCATTTAACCATCTGCAGTAGCCTACTTTGTAACTGATTGTGCTGCTGCCCATTTTTCTTTCTTTAACAATTCTACAACTAGCTTCATCATCATATGAATCATTGATGTTGCTTGGAAAAATAATAGACTCACATGAAACAAATGAATCCACATCAGAATTTTGCCCTTCCTCAAAAAATAAGAGCTCCTCTGTATCAAACATGCAATATTCAGGTACAAGCAACATCTCATAATCAGATTTATCTTTATAAACATTTAGATATCCATCACCATTATGTTCAGCAATTTTATCATTAAGGTCCACTTGGAATGTCTCAAGAGAAGGCATAAAAAGCTCAGAGTGCATCCCTTCATCAAAAGCTTTGTAGTTACCCATACAACCAACATTATCCCCAACTGCATGAGCACACACATCTACAATTTGTCCATTCACATTTGAATAGTGACCCTGATCCTCCTCTTCACTAATGCCCTAATGATCAAAAACAAAATTTTCAACCTCTATATTGTAGAGGTGGTCACAATCCTCAAGGAAACACTCATACTCAACATCCATATATATTTCATCCTCTGAAAGGCTCAGACATGCATCTGAATGCTGACAGTCACTAACATACTCACTGTCATTCCTTGAAGCAGCATTTTCTATATTCTGAGTGAAGCTCTTCACATCCACCTCATATAAATAATTAGGAATAGCTTGGATATGCCCATCACTGTAGGATGCAACTTCATGTATGTCTTTTATTTTATCATTTGAAGAACATTTTGCATCTGCAGGCTCCTCTTCTAGGGGCTGATAATAGTCTTTGTCCTCATTATCATAGGATGTGCTATATCTTCTACAACATTTTCTTCATGTATCACATCATGGCTGCACACATTATTCTAAAATATATTTCCCTCTGTAAAATCATTCTTTAATGAACACACTGGGAAAGTAGAAATACATTCACTTTGATAACTATTTTTACAACTTGCAGCCATGAAACCTACTGGCATTCCATATTTCTCATTGTTTTCTATATCCATAGCAAATTGGAAAGCCTGGTGAAGTGTGACTAGTTCTTTATCTCTCAATAGATAACTCATTTCTTCATCAAATGTAGCCAAATGAATTGTCAAGCATAATGCATTATTGGGTCTCATATATTTAGAAATTTGCCTGAGCAACTTAATAAACCTAAGATTAAAGGCTGGAACTATCTCCTCATCTTCCCTTTGGATATTCATAAAATGTATGATCAATGAGGCCACATCAAACCTTTCACCAAACTATTCTAGGAATGCAACTTCTAAATCTATCCATGAAGAAACTGAACAAACAGGCAGGTCTGAAAACCATATCCTAGCATCATCTTCTAATGACTGAATAAAGAGTCTCATTACTACATCTTCATCCTCTACCTCATAATCTTCTATTAAATTACAAAATCTTTGTAGATGTTTGTTTGCCGATTCAAAATCTGATCCACTATATTTTGGCAAACATCTTCTAATTTTATTGGGAATAATATTTGGGTAACCATATATCCCTGTGAAATCTAGGGCTTTATATATTTCAATAAAAATGGTCTTTTCTGAGAGCACAACCAGGTTTGCTGTTCTAAACTCATTATTTTTTTGAAAAGATGGAATACCTGGAAATATGTTGCAGCACTGATAGGTTCTTTCAACAGAGTTACCACCTCTCATAGAGAGGACATAAATTCAACAAGGCACATGTATTTTCTGGATTCACCACACCAGCAGAGCACCACATGGTTACTTTTTTTGATCTTGTTGCAACAACTTCACTGTAAACTAGATTTTTCCAGCCTTCAGGTTACTTGACTCTTTTACTACGACGTTTCCCAGTAGAGTCAACAATTCTGTTGGTTTTTTCCCTGACTGGATGCTCATTCCCAGATTTCCCTACAAGGTAGCCATCAGTGATCAGCAGGATCTCTGGGGCATGGGCCAACAGTGTAGGAGATAGACTCTATATTATCTCCTCTTCTTCTTTAGGCTCTGCAAAACCTAGGGGGGTATTCCCTACTCAACACCCATGAGATACAACTATGCAAAGACTGGGATGCTGACATAAAGCAGATAAATCCTCCTGTATGAAGACCAAAACTATGAGATAAGTGCAAAGGGGCTAGCTTTGGGCTTATGTTTAGTTGTGAATTAGAGGATCTTGGTCCTAAACTACTTCTACAGTCCTAATGGTTGATTTGGAAGTATGAGTTTGATTTATGTGTTTGGATGCAAAACTAGGACCTGGTGTGCAATCTCAATGTAGAGCTAGATTGGTGCCTATCCAGGGCTCGGAGTCAATAGACATACACTTGTGAATGATCAACATGAACACACTAAAACTAGATTTCAAGGGGATGTTGTGGTATCTGCCTTACAGATACCTCCCAAAACTGAGTGTTAAGTTATCTCTACTTATGGTATCCCTATTGCAGTATATCTTTCCCAACACTTAATCTGAAAACATTTTAATCTACCCCTTGAGCAGAAGTTGAAAGATCAAGCATTCAATATAGGAACTCTATATTCTAGAATCCTAGACATCCCTTAGATATCTAGATTCAAAAGGACACATGCAATAATGGAGATAGAATAACAAAACACATGCAAATGCATCATTACTCATATAAAACCAATCATGAAATCAGTAGATTCATGCATGAGACATACAACAAGAGATACATAAACTCACAAGACCTCTTGCACATAGCAACTAGAACCAGTTGTATCTTATTACAAAGCTAGATATGTCTAGTTTTCAACAACCTTCAAATGAGAAACACAACCTTCTATATATAGCAAGAAGGTCTTCAGCATTAATTTCATGGCAAAAGTCAAAAGTCCACCAGATATAGTACATTCTGAGGAAATGGCGCTCAAACATTCAATGCAGCAGGTGGAAGAGGGGACATGAGAGGTTCTCGAGCCTTGCACCACCACCCAGGGATGTACATCTTCAATTGGGTATTTGATCTGTCCATGCCAACGCCCATACCCTGTAACATCTACCATTAATGTCCATCTACTTCGCGGCCTTGGGAAAAATAGTTAACTGTGAGCTCTTGAAACTTTCTCACCAAGATATATCATCCTGATATTTCAAATTATGCAGGATCAAATTATCCCACATGCACCCCATGGCGACCTCTCTAATACTTTATATACTAGGTTGCGAGCATATATGATGTCAGTGCTTTTTCTCCCGATGACACTAGTATAAGCCTCATCATCATCCTCCGCATGATAATTGCCCCCAAACATCACCCTGATATCTCGCATCAGCCTGATGCGAGATATCACCCTTATCGAAAAGAACACCCCGATAAGGAAAGTCACCCTGATATTCACCCTCATCGGCACAACCTGATGTATCAGAGAAAGATCCTCCTGCCTTGCCGATACCAAACGTCTAGCCGATGAACATCCTACATGTCCACAAAAATCCTAATGATGTCATCATCATATCCGCATACCGCGCATCTCCTCATATCCGGATGACGTCACCATCACATTCATATATCGGGGGATCTCTGTAAGATGACTAGTGTTAGAAATATGATCCCCCCCGGACCCTGATGATGTCACCATCATATTGGCGCTGGGGTGATATTCGTAAGATCACCCGATATTTCAGAATATTACCCCCCGCAGAAATATCAGGGTGCATTGTAGCTTCATTGTAACATCGGGGTGATGTTTGAATATGACTGATACTTGAAAATATCACCCCCTTCCTTGGAATATGATGAAGCCAATTAGACAAGTGGATATCACCCTGACATAAGAATGACGTCAGTAGAATCAGGGTGATCCAATGAACATGAAGTGATAAAATAACATCAGGGTGATCTTAACCAAGATCACCCGATGTTCAAATATGATGACCCCCTTCGGAAAGCCGGGTCATACGGAACCTTGCAGTAATATCATCAGGACGATCTTAACTAAGATCACCCGATGTTAAAATATCACCCCGGTGAAAGATCATGCAGGCATAAAATATGATGATGACCCTTGCAAGAAACAATAGGGTGATGACCGGAAACATGATGATGATGACCTCCTCTGAAGAAAATATGATGCTGATGTTGAAAATGATGAGGAGGCCCAAAGACTTAGAACCTTTTTGGATTTTTTTGGGAGGGTGCCTACATTCTTAAATGCTTAAAAACTGACTGCTCATGTAGGCACCAACAGATAGGATGCCCCCTCCAAAGATTGGACAAGAAGAAGGGCAAAAGGACATGAGATAGACAATCTCATGATAAAGAAGGGGAAAAAGAATTTAGAATCAAGAAAACAAGTCACGGTTTGGAGAAACGGGAAGAAATGGGCTTGGAAAGTAGTCACGGTCGCCACATAGCCAGTTAGGGTTCACTCGCTATATATAGGAGTTGGGTCCACGATCCTAGTCATTTGTACACTTGTATTTTGTTGATAGGTCCTTGAGAGCTTAGGAGAGCATGGGAGCACATAGTAGTTAAGACAAATATGGATATTCCAAGTGAGGAGCACCGCTTTGAGCGAGTTTGACGATTCAATCAGCTAGCTGATGCAAGACCACCAGTATGTAGTTCAAAAAAACTCACCTAGGGTCATTTATTAAGGCAATAAATGCTAGGCAAAGTTTAACTAGGATAGATGTGTTGATCTATGTTTTGTCACATATGTGCTCTGAAATCGTACATATGATATGTTTCAACACATTTACGGTATGAAACTGTGCATATACAAGTTCTACGCATGCATGATATGGGTCGGCACATAGGGTATAGAACATCGTATTTGTCATGTGACTACGCTTTTATGTTGTCCAACTGTGCATGCATGGAAAGGTGCACGTGTCAAGAAACTACACATGGATGATATGTTATGTCACATTCATCACGAAGCTGCGCTTGTGATATGGGACCACACATTTACTCAATTTGGTGGTGCATTTACCAGAAGTGGTGCATTTGCTGTGATATGGTACATTTGCTGTGAAATGGCGCATGTGCCTTCTGGTTCAGTGCATATGCTTTAGATAGTTAGTTTACTTAACAAAATTAACTTGATTGACATCTTGCTTGATGCGTCAATTGATTAGCGATCTCTGAGACTGCAGGAATCTAGTCAAGAGATGTTTATGCTATTTTGATCAATTTTGATATGTTTAAGTAAATTATATGATGCTATTGATAGGTTTGAGCAGTCTTTGCAGTTTTTGTTTGATGCATTGCTTTGCTTGAGTGCAGGAGGACATCTTGGATGTACTCATGTCGAGGGAGAAGTTTCCCTTGCCTTTGTTGTAGTGCTACATGCTTATGGAGATTGACCAAGAGGCGCTAGGTGCTATGGGACTAGACTATGTGTGCTTCATGGCCAAGGTTCATGTGAACCTTAGTTTGTTGACTGCAATGGTGGAGCAATTGCACAACAAGGATGGGACCTTTCACCTGCCTACTGGTGAGATGGCAATTACACTTGAGGACATTTATAGGATCATGCACTTGTTGATATAGGGTGAACTAGTAGAGTATGATCCTCAGTGAGATACCGGACTGGTAGAGTGCAAGCAAGTATTTGATGACCCAGAGCTGGAGGGACAGGTTATCTCCTGGCAGGATATTCATGACTATTATGACTACTTCCTAGATATAGTGGTTGGATTGATTGGGGGTGTTGTCTACCCCGATAGGAGGTCACATGGCTTCCCCATTAGTTGGGGTCAGGTCATGGAGAGGATGGTTACAGAGGGTACCTAATTTGCATGGGGTGTCTATGTTTTGGCATCAAGTTGTATACCACAGGGCTGCTAGCTTGTCAGCAGGTGTTTCTCTTTTACAGTTTTAGCTATGGGAGCATATCATGATCACTCGGCCGATATGTGTGTTTTCTAGGTAGAGGGGAGAGCCTTATAGCTATGGATATGTAGGAGTTATTTCCTAGCACAAGCTGGATAAGTTTGAGTACTAGAGGCATGTACTGGACAATGTAGATAGAGTTGTCTAGCGACCATATCTAGATTGTGAGCACTGGGATGATGAGGATGACGATCTGCCCTACTGCTTTCAGACTTGGTGGCTCATCAAGAGGACATGGTTTATACTGGAGAGACAGATAGTTAGGAAGGTTCAGAGGCAGTTTAGGAGGATACAAGTCATGCCGCAAGGGCAGGCCTGATTTGTGAGGACACACGCAGAGAGGTTTAGATGGGGCTTAGTTTCTTCATATGAGGAGGCATTAGCAGAGTTTTAGCAGACTCCTTATGTGGCTTGGTAGATGAGGAGGGAGGTCATAGATACAGGGATGACTCCTGATTATGAGTAGTGGTTAGCAGCTCATCCATTCCTGAGGTACTCAGGTCTTGGAGAGTTGGTGCCTCACTTGGATGAGGAGGACTCAGATGATGCAGACGGTGTAGGTAGGAGGAGGAGGAGATGTAGGAGAGGGAGAGGAGGATGGGGAGATGGGGATGATGGAGGTGATGGAGGAGGAGGAGGCAATAGAGATGGAGGTGAGGGAGGAGATGAAGGTAGAAGGAGGCAAAGACAGAGGAGGAAAGCTAGGGAGGGACCTTCCTAGCAGCAGCAGGTAGTGTAGCCACAGGTTGCATAGTAGGTTGGTCAGTAGTAGGTGCCCCAGTAGCAGGTGCCTCAGGTTCAGGTTCCGTAGCCTAATTTGCAGTAGCAGGCCATTATTATGATGCAAGGATAGGTGAGACAGCTCAGGGATCATCTCAGAGCGGCAGAGTCCCGGAGAGAGACTGATACACAGGTACTATTTGTTGGCAAGAGACATTGTGTGGCTTCATGAGTGTTGTCATTGATGGCAACAAAGTCCATTCCACACATCCACAACACATGGTATGTCTATACTAGAAGTCAGATTGAAGAGTATTTTGGTTCAGTGAGCAAGAATAGAGCATACAGTAAGGTTTGACAATCAGGTCTGAATCTCTTAGAGGAAGTATCTCAGCAAAATACAGATTTGGGGAAGTCAAGAGGAGTACCATGATTGCCACATTACAGATATTGAGCCTTCGGTGATGAAAGAGTGAAAAGATATGAGCACCTAAGTGTTGGGTTCCTGTTTGGTAGAGTAGACAGAGGAAGAATTGACTGGCAAAGCATCAAACCTTAATCCAGATGAGGAATTGATGGTGATCAAGCTTCTTGAAGGATCATTTATGGTTGGCTAACATGATTGATGACTTCTATAACTATCTCTTTGATATGCATCACTTAGTAAGCAAGGATTCAGCCGACAGACCAGAGTTTGGGAAAATCTTGAGTATTCTGGGTGCCAACTAGAAAGATGTTAAGATCCTTGGTGTGGATATATATACCAGATGGATTTTGGTATGAAGGTGTGTGTGGTGTGTTGTGAAGTGCGAAGAAAAGTAGAGAGCAGTGTGGAAGCAGAAATACATATCCAGTATGTGACAGAACAACAACACTAAAGCAGAGGAAGAATAAAGTGCAGTAGATCAGTATATTGAGCCTAATTGGAACTAAGCCTCAGCATATGTGGATACTTCTCATCAATTCAAGTACCTGTTTTCTTTCTGTAAACTATTGTAGGCAGTGAGCCTCTTGTGAGTAGTATGCTCAGGTAGTGAGCCCTAATTGGTAAGTGCCATTTTTGTTCTTTCTATTCTTTTAACAGAGAATAGAATCTTGGGTTAGTCACCCTGTGGTTTTTCCCTTAATCAGGCATCTAGAATAATTAGGCATTTGGAATAATCAGGCATCTAGAATCTGGTCTTGAAGAAGCTAGAGATAATGAAGAACAACTTGAAAATCAGATAGACACTCTTAAAAGGGATCTTCAAATTGCAGATGAAGACAAAGAGAAATTCAAGATAAGCTCTGCTCAACTTGAAGTTCTTGAAATCCAAAAGAGGGTAGATGACAAGCATGGCTTGGGGTATGAGAAAGGTGAAAGCTCTGGATCTAGTCAAAAGAACTCTAGATCAGGAAATCTAAGGAACATGCCTAGAGGACCTCTGATAAGGCAACCAAATGCTCAAAGATATCCATCCTTCAATGGATATTGCTACAATCGCAACAACTTTGGTCATAAAGTAAATCAGTGCAGAAGAAGAATAAATTAGACTAATTCATCCTTCTCTGGACAATGTTTCAACTGCAAAAGGTATGGTCACAAATCTCTTGAATGTAGAAATAGGTAAATAAACAATTCATTCAATGGTAGATGCTTTGCATGCAATAGAATGGGACATATGGCTAATCAATGCAAATCAAGAGGATATTAGTCAAATATGCAAAGAAATGTTATTTTCTACAACTGCAATAGATCCGGTCATATTGCCAAATTCTGCAGAAGTAAGAATCAGGATAAAAGGGGTCCGGTGCATCATAATCAAAGTCAAGACAAAGGAAAAGGAAAAGTAAATGCGGATGAAGTTCAAAGAGAGATGAACAAGATTTGGGTAAAGAGAAGTACATAAAATGTTGGGGATGGATTTGCACCATAATCTGGTGCTGATATTCCTTCCGAAAATTGAATAGATGAGCTCTGGGTCAGGGGGAGTCACAAAGGAAAATAAATTCCCCTAGCCAGTCAATTGGTGCCTGAAATTGGCACATGGAAAGTTGCGGATAAAAGGGTTCTTAGAGAAATATTGAATTAACCCGTGGTAAAAATATGAAAGATCTAGAAGGAGTTTTGAAGAGGTTAATCAACCAAGATTGATTTGGTTTGACAGTCATCCAGTTTGACAGTCATCTGGTAAAAGCAAGACTCTCACAATTAGATCCCGTATGATTCTAAATTGAAATATCTTTGATATGTGGATTAATAAGATGATTCAAGGAAGGGAGATACATTGTGAATTATCATAATAAGTACATCTCAGTGATCTAGCAAGATCTCTCTCAGGACAAGGAGAACAAGGCAACCAAAATGACTTAAGTTATGTATTTATTGTAAAATGGAATTAGGGTTTGCGCAGAAATAAAAGGGTTCTTTTGTTTGTCATTTACACATTTGCATTTGAGTAGAAGAAAGAAGGAGCTCTGCAACAAGATTGCCTCAACCCTCTCAAGGATCAACTGCAGAATTTGATTCAACCAATGATCTTTTCAGCTCTTATCGTGAACCCTAGAAGCATAAAAGGTATTTTCTACTCTTAAATATCTCTCTCTGAATCCTTTGAAAGATGGCTACTCCAAATGTTGTTAAGATCACTGAAAGACCACACCCTAAGTTCAAGAAACATCCTTACAAACCCCTAGAAGTTGATCCCCTAGGCGCATTCTCTAGCATTCTGCATGGGGTTTTGCATGTAGAAGATGTTAGGGTATACATTCACGCCAACATTGAGGAATTTGGGGAATCCAAACTAATGGATATCTATCACAAGGAATTAATAGATGAAACATTTGAAATTAAACCCCAATACAAGGCCATCCGGGATAAGCATTTTGGATATTGCATCCATTTTCCTTTGTTTTGCAGAAGATGAATGGGTCTGGTATGTTTTGAGCATAATGCATGACAACTTCATGTGGTTGATGAGGCCATTTAAGATCATAAAAGATGCCATTAGGGCGGTAACCAGATTGTACTCATCCGGTGGGTTGCCTTCTCTCAAATCAGTCAAAAACCAAACTGTAAGTGAGGCTACTGGATCAAAATTTGACAAGAGGGAAATGACAATAGAAGACATCATAGATCCAGATATCAAATTTGCCTCTATGATAATTGGTTACAAAATCTATCATTCCAGCAGGGAGAATTTAGTATCTGGGACTGCCATAGATATTGCATATGAAATGCTAAGGAAAAATGTTGACTATGATCTTTGTGAGCTTCTCCTGAATCAACTGTTAGAGAACTTACAAAAAATAAATAAGGATAAGAAGATTTAATTTAAGTACGGTGGCTTGATACTATGTCTATTCTTTTACTATATGAATGAGCTACCCAGATCCAGTGGTTGGGTATGGCAAAATGACATACCTGTGGCCATACAAATCAGAGATTATATGCATGGGCTTGGTGATGCCAAGGCTCAAAGCATAGCTCTCTAGGGATATTTTAAGAATTTCCAAGGTATGATGCAGACTAGAGAAAGAATTCCTCAGACATTAGTTAAAAAATATAAAGATACAGTGTGCTTTATGGTAGATACTGATCAATGCCTAATGGAGGCAGTAGAGTCCAGAATGGTCTGGATTATGCCAATGGGCGATGAGGTGGATGAGAAAATTCTGGAGCTACATGTTCAACACTTGCTAAGTCAACCAAAGGACCCTGATGTAGAAAGGTTTGGAACCTTTCAAAAATTAAGTGTGAAAATACATGTTGAATTGAGACAGCCAGAGATGAAAAGGAAAGTGAGAAGGGAAGTGGAGGAAATTGCCAAGAAATATGGGATATCAAAGGAGACAGTTGATGCTAATAGAGAGAAAATAGAAAGAGAAGAGAAAGAGAGACAAGAAGTAGAAAAACAAAGTGATCCGATGCAAGTCCCCTCCTAGACCAGATCCTCCAAAAGCTCTGCACCAGCCACCTCTAAGAGTTAAAAAGCCATAAAACTGGAATCAAAGACATCCAGTAAGGAAAAAAAGAGAACAAAAACCAAGGCCACAAGGACCTATATAAGTTAGAAGGATGAGGAAGAGATAGAAATAGATGAGGAGGTTAAGAAAATGAAGAAGAAGAAGAAAACATCAGGTGGATCTTCTGCCGGTACAAATAAAGAAGAAGAGGCAGAAGAATTTGTTGAAAGGTCCACTCCTATTGATAATGTTATCAAGGCAGTCACTATGGATGGAAATCTGCAACCATTAACTAAATTTAATGATAAGTATAATGCCACTGACAAAAGAATATTAGAGGAAGCCACAGTCAAGTACTTGAATATCTATAATAAAGCATTCATTGAAATCATTTCTCTAATCCCCAAGAGTTTAGAGAAAATACTTGAACTTATAAAAGACAATACCAAGGAAAAAGATATGGAGATCTGAGAATAGATAGCTATTCAGGTCTATCCTTCCATCACTCCAAAACAAATGAACATGATCTTCTAGGATTGCAAGGATGAGTTCTGGAGCAAAGCCAAAATGAACAAGCTTATGCTCAGAGAGACTGATCAGGTGGCAAAAGAGACTGAAGACATCGTCCAGAATGCATATAAAAGATTCAATCTTCCTATTATAGAGGACATAAGTGATGATCCTTCTGCCATGGATGTCGAAGGACTAAGTGTATCAAAGGAAGATCCTACTGAGAAAATTGTAGAAGAATCAAAGGAGATAGGTGAGGAGAAGACTAAGGACCTGGATTCCTCTATTCCAGAAGAGGAAGTCCATGAAGAAGTAAATATCTCTCATCCGATCCCCCAGAAGACTCCGGAACTGAAGGAGAAGCAAGAAAAGAGGAGAAAGCAAGTCAAGAAGAGGAGAAAAAGGGAAGAGAAGAAGAACAAATAGAGAAGATCTTTGTTGACACCTCTGAGGCTGCAAGAGGAAAGAAGTCTCCAGCAAGAGACACTGCAGAAGAAGTTAAAGACTTCCTAACCAAGGAAATGATGGAATTAGATGAACCAAAGCTATTTCAAGGACCATTCAAATTTGACTCTCTCTCTCTCTAGTCCAGACAATGAAGGTACCATCTTTTGCTCAAGCCAAAGAAAAAGAAAAGCTTCTGAAGTCTCATATGGAAGACTGTGAGCTGATAGAGATTGCATCCAGTGTGTTGGAGAAGATCATGCCATCCTTCCAGAAGGATCTTTTGGCCTCTTCATCCAGTAATTTGAAATCTCTTGTTAATTTTGTTAGCACACATTTTGATTCCTTGGACAAATTAGCAGAAGAGAAAGTCCAGAAAGAGTTTTTGAGTAAGAGATTCTCTGAAGTACAGGGGCTAATAGCAAATAGAAGTTTGAATATTGGAATAAAGAGTGTAGAAAATGCTCTTAAAGATGGCAGAGAATTATACAAATTTTGTTTATCTTGGTCCACAGTAACATCAAACATTGCAAAGAAGGTGGAAGAACAAGAGGGCAAACTATCAAGTTTATCCTAGAGTTTTGATCCTCTCACCTCATCCATAATGAATCGAGAGTGCTAGACTATTGCCACTATAAATGAGATAAAGAGGCTTGAGAAGGAGAAGAAAAATAGAATAAGTAGAATGAGTGAACTAAGAGGGATAATTATCCCTAAGTTAGAGGCAATGCATGAGGCCCTAACTGATGCTCAGTCTATAGCCCAGACTAGTGATCTGACAGATTTAAAGAGGGTAGAAGCCTTTGCATTTTTGTTAAGTGGTCACATCTCAATTTTGGACAGGATGAAGTAGAGTTGGGCAACAAAATTTGACTAGTTGAAAACCACTTTTGCAGATATACTTAAGTATATGTAAGTATACCTTGTATATATACTTATGCAGTTATGTATAGGTAAAATTTTACAAATCTTGGTGTGTAGATTCCACCCTTTGCCATTGATGTCAAAGGGGGAGTGAGGAGTAGTGAAAAATGTGGAATCTAGCTAAGGGGGAGCTCCAAAAAAGTGTCCATTAGAACAGAACATTAGCCAAGGGGGAGTGTAGTGTGACACCTAGTCATTTTTCACTAAGTGTTGTCATCAATGCCAAAGGGGGAGATTATTAGCAAGAGACATTGTGTGGCTTCATGAGTGTTGTCATTGATGGCAACAAAGTCCATTCCACACATCTGCAACACATGGTATGTCTATACTGGAAGTCAGATTGAAGAGTATTTTGGTCCGATGAGCAAGAACAGAGCATGCAGCAAGGTTTGACAATCAAGTCTAGATCTCTCAGAGAAAGTATCTCAGCAAAGTACGGACTTGAGAGGAAGTCAAGAGGAGTACCATGACTACTACATTATAGAGATTGAGCCTTCGGTGATGAAAGAGTGAAAATATATGAGCACCTAAGTGTTGGGTTCCTATTTTGCAGAGTAGACTGAGGAAGAATTGACCGGCAGAGCATCTGACCTTAATCTGGATGAGGAATTGATGGTGATTAAGCTTCTTGAGGGATCATTCATGGTTGGCCAACATGATTGATGACTTCTATACCTATCTCTTTGATATGCATCACTTAGTAAGCAAGGATTTAGCTGACAGACTAGAGTTTGGGAAAATCTTGAGTATTCCGAATGCTGACTATAAAGATGTTAAGATCCTTGGTGTGGATATATATACTAGATGGATTTCGGTATGAAGGTGTGTGTGGTGTGTTGTGAAGTGTGAAGAAAAGTAGAGAGCAGTGTGGAAGTAGCAATATAGGTCTAGTATGTGACAGAACAACAGCACTAAAGCAAAGGAAGAATCAAGTGCAGTAGATCAATATATTGAGCCTAATCAGAATTGAACCTCAGCATATGTGGATGATTTTCATCAGTTCAAGTACCTGGTTTCTTTCTGTAAACTATTGTAGGTAGTGAGCCTCTTGTGAAGAGTGTGCTCGAGCAATGAGCCCTAATTGGCAAGTGCCATTTTTGTTCTTTCTATTCTTTTAATAGAGAATACAATCTTGGGTTAGTCACCCCATGGTTTTCCCCTTAACTGGGTTTTCCACATAAAAATCTTTGTGTTATGTGTGTTGATTTCTTTTCTTCTCTCATGATAATATTGGTTATATGTTTTGATGCTGCACTAATTGTTAAAGAAGAAAAGAGAGTTGAATATTTAAGATAACTGATTCACCCCCCTCTCAGTTATCTACCTTGTTTCCAACACTATTAGGGCTCATGGTAGAGTGGGATGTAGTAGAGGTGAGGGTGTAGGCCTTGAGACTAGAGAGAGACGTGGCCCTAGCTGCCTTGGGTATGAATGGGACCATTACAATTTGGTCACATAGGTGTAGCAGGGACAGACCCAGGTACACCAGCTATAGATGCAGATTGCACAGATGCAAGGCGAGCTTGCTAGAGTGTAGGCGTAGACCCAATACTATAGAGGATTGTACCACGAGGCAGTTCCAGTAGATTAGAGGGCACCTAGCTTCTAGAGCCAGTTAGTAGCAGGTGCACCCTAGAGGGCAGGTGGATCATGGTTAGGAGGATCAGTGATGGGCCCATAGTAGTCTAGAGCTAGCAGAGGAGGGGATGGAGAGGGCAGTGCCAGGAGTAGTGGTCCACGGTAGTAGGGCTAGCCTATACACCTATACTGACTTTGGTTTATGTATACACTTTTTGATGGCTCGGATAGCCTGATATGTATATACTTGTATTATTTTGTACTGAGACATGTATCATTATTTATGTGATGTATACATTTGATATGATTTGACTCAAAGATGACAGACATGTGATATTGTCCATTTGGACATGTTTTATTTGATATTTATATGATGATGCAGCTATTGATGATATATATATGCAGTTGTTTATACTATATGTTATGGATGCATTCTATCTTATGATGTTTCATATGTGATGCACATGTTATGATACTCTATATGATGCTATGTGATGTTTTACATGATAATATAGTTGAATGTTTCTACACTATGATGCTTTATATGATTCTAGGACTCTGATATGATGATGATTTAATGTAGACTTAGATGATGTCATGTATGCACCTAATATGTAAATGTTCTCTATATGATTATGTAGTTTATGTGGGGATTTACATGTACTTGTCTATGTTTTTGATTTTTTTTTTTTTTGACACTATGTTATGATGCAAAATGTGTATAGATGACCTAATGTACTTATTATGTATGCAAATGATTTAATCATGTTAATGACTATCTCATGTGATATGATATGTAACTTATGCTATGTTTTTTGTGTTATGTCTAAATGTACTCAGTTGCCACAGAAATGACACAATGATAGATAGAAGACTGACTGATAGAAGAAATGACTTGGTAGAAGGACTCATAAGCTTTTATTTGTATTGATATTCTGCATAGGAATTTTTTATTGCATGGAATATGGATGTAAATGGATATGATATGGATGTGAAATAGTTTTGCCATCTTGATATTGCAAGTATTTTGAATTGCTTATTTCATCATTGGGCAATTTTTTTGGTACTTTTTTCGAATGTTGTAAGTTAATACAAGCATCTAGGTATAATTAAATCGAGATGACCTGAGTGTTGCTTACATGGATTTTGATTTAGCAAGTTAATACAAGCATTGAGATATAATTGAATTGAGATGACTTGAGTATTTCTTGTGTATCAACAGACAAGGATTGCCCCCCTTCATGTTAGACCTCTGAAGTCCTCGATGATCTTTTGTCAATCATGTCTTTAGACAAGGCTTCACATTACTAAAGATTAATCCACAAACAACAGACAAAGAAAATAATCATGCCCCCATCATAGTATCTCTAGCTTTTGGTATCCTCGAGTAGCATAGAAAGACATGATAACAAAAATCAAGACTCTGTAGGTTAACCTGATCACAAACACAAAACATTCTTGCATTTAGATGTGTTTCTCTTGCCATAATTTAGATAGAATCAGTTTGAGTGTTTTAGGTACTTTTTTGCTTTGCATTAGATAGGTTGATGCCTTACATTAGGATTTCTTCCTTAAAGTGAGGTTTTGCTTCTACTTACATGCATAGTAAAATGGACCCTAAGGGACTGACCTAGTGTGTTGGGGGCACATTGCTAAATGGCCTTGCCTACATAACGATGCAGAGGCAACATAGTTTAGGGACCTAGACCATCGATGGACTAGAGGATAGGCAACAAGATATGGGATGGAAAAGAAGGTGGAGCCTCGGGGGTGCATTGAAAATGACCTTGCCTAGATGACGACGTAGAGGCAACGTAGTTTAGGGTTGACCCTATGATACCAACGACAAACGCTATACTAGCCTGACACTATGGATAGGATACTAGATAAGACCTTAGTTGATAAGGCAACAAAAGAGATAGAGTATCAAGCCATGATAGGTTATTGTTAGGTTGCACAAGGTGCTTTATTATGGAATGGGTATGGATTGGATGAGAAATGATGGTAGGAAGAATGGACACAAGGTGATTGGTTTCCCAAAGATGGAGAAGGCAGTTTATCACAAGTAGCACCTGTTTACTAGGTTTTCACCACTTGCTTTTATTTGCATGAAAACTAAAAGTACACATGACACCTATTTGCTAGGCTTTCATCATGGTACCTATCCAAGGCACCTGCTTGCTAGGTTTTCACCAAAGGATGATTTTTTTTGCTATTTTTCTATTTTTTTTATTTTTTTGAATGTTTGCCCCCTTACATTAGGGTTCTCTTAGGTATAGAACTGGTGAAGATGCATACTGTTGATTGGGTCATCAAACATCTCACCCTCTGATGTTGCTAACTGATTTGACCCTGATCCATAGGTAATAATGATGACATAGGGGCCAAGCCAGTTGGGTTCAAACCTACCTTTCTTTTCCCAATCTTGTTGATTGCAGGGATTTTCCTTAAGTACTAGATCACCAATATTGAAGACCCTTGGACGGATGCTGTGATTGTTGCTTCGTGACATTCTCTATTGATATGATTTGAGATGGTTGAAGGCCTATTGCCTTCTCTCTTCTAATAGGTCTAACTCTTGCAATCTGGAAACTCTATAGTCTTCATCAGTGATAAGACCTTTTAATGACAACCTTAGAGATGGTAACTCAACCTTGATGGGCAAAATGGCTTTTGATCCATAGAGAAGGGCATATGGGGTAGCACCTGTGGGAGTGCATATACTGGTTCGATAGGCCCATAGAGCGGGATTGAGTTGGATGTGCCAATTGTTGGAATAAGCTGCCATTAACCTTGTAAATTCTAATATTGTATTTTATTCCATTTATTATTTGTTATTTATAATTACCCATAAGGGAATTAGGTAGTCTCACTAGCAGGGGTAATTTTAGAGTCACTGGAAGTCATTACAGAGTGACTTTTACTATTGGCAAATGTAAAAACTCATGTTAAATGAGGATAGGTGTGCTCCCTTGAGGAATATACTATTTTTTGCATGTATGACAACTGTCATAATGTTTGGTGAGTGAATCTATGATAGCTGCAAGTTGTCATAAGATTCTAAGATTCTATGACGCATATGACAGATATGTTAGTTGTATATTTGCTATATTTAGGCCAAGGTTCCTATCTTGGAAAGATACTCTTTTTTGGAATCTATGATAGTTATTACATGTCACAAGATGCTATAAGAGGCTAGATTTAGTCTTGGGCAACCAACCTTTGCATGGCTATTTTTGGACAAGTGTAAGATGCTTGTAAGATGGTAATTAATGTTTACAAGTTGGAGAATCTTAGGAGAGAGAAGGTGAACACTTAAGATGAGTTAGAAAATGTTTCTATAAGTGTTTTCCATGTATTAGTTGTTGCAATACATTTTTTAGGTACTTGGGTGCTGCCGGAATACTGTCAGATTGAAGACTGGTGGAGAGAGTTGAAGTGCTGTTGTATTGTAAATCATTTTTAGATTAATACAAACATTGGGCCTCTTTCCTGTGTGGAGTTTTTTACCTGAAAGGGTTTTCTCCACGTTAAACATTGTGTTATGTGTTCATATTTCTGATGTTGTATTTCTGTCAAGCATAGTTTTGTTTCTTTGTTACAATCTCCATTAATAACACACAGTTAAAGATTGCTGAAATTTATCTTGAATCAAATTTCCATTGAAGTAGTGTTTCTTTCATTTCTAACATTTAGTATCAGAGCCTAGCCAGCTTTGACTCTTGTGTTGTAGTGTGGAAGTTGTAGCTGCAGTGGGAGATTTGGTTGTGTTTGTTTTGCAGATCTTGTGTTGTTATTATGGCTGCATCCACTGTTGCATCAACCTCTCGATTGGACATTGAGAATTTCAACAGAATAGGGTATGAGTTGTGGAAGCTAAAAATGAAAGATTTGTTGGAAGAAAGAAACCAATGGTTGGCTGTCCAAAAAGAGAAGAAAATTGATGATGTCTCTCAAGATGAGTGGGATATACTAGATAAGAAGGCACGGGGAACCACCCGGTTGTGTCTTTTAGACTCTATCCTGTTGAATGTCACAAAGGAAGAGATTGCATACAAGTTGTGGAAATGGTTGGGTGAGATCTATCAAGCCAAGAGTATGGTAAATAAACTTTATTTAAAAAGAAAATTATTTTCCATGAAAATGCGAGAAGGTGAATCAGTTGCAGAGCATTTAAATTCTTTTAATTTGTTAGTGAGTTAGCTTGATTCAGTAGATGTTGAGGTTAGTGAGGAAGATAAATGTATCTTACTTCTTTGTTCTTTACCTAAGTCTTGGGAGAATGTTAGCCTTGCTATCACTGCTAACCTTGCGGATCTGAAGATGAATGCTCTTATTTCAGTGCTACTGTCACAGGAATTGAGGAAGAAGAGTTTAGATAGTTTAGGGGATCCTCTTAGTGTCAGGGGAAGGTCTAAGGAAAGAAGATCTAAAGGAGATCAGAAAGGGGCTAAGGACAAGTCCAAGGGTTGGTCTAAGACTCCTGGTAAAAAGAACAATGTTAAGTGTTGGAACTGCAGTAAAAGGGAACATGTGAAGGAGTGTAGAAACCCCAAGAAACAGTGGGAGAGTGCTTTAGATAAGTCCTCGAATGTAGGTGAAGAAGTTTTACTTTCTGCATGTAATGTTGTTTCTGATGAAAATTGGTTGGTTGACTCAGGATGCTCCTTTCATATGACCCTGCATAAGGAATGGTTCTCCACATATGAAGAATATGATGGAGGTAATATCTAACTTGGTGACAACTCTACATATCCGATTGTTGGGAAAGGAAAGGTATTGTTGTGTTTCAGTGATGGGAGGATTAAAACCCTCCCTAGTGTTTTGCATGTTCCTGGATTAGTTAGAAATCTGATTTCAATTTTTAAGTTGAATGATTTGGGAATGCATGTGACATTTGACAAGCATGGTTGCAGATTAGTGAGAGGGGACTTGGTGGTAGCGAAGGGGAAGAGATTTAGAATCCTGTTCAAGCTTGAAGCCACTACAATTTATAATGCCTCTTATGTATCTAAGGCTAATACTAAAAATGCATGTTGTTGTGGCACCATAGATTCCGCCACACAAGTAATAATGTATTAAAACTATTAAGAATAAAAATTTGTTGGATGGTTTCTCGTATTCTAATGAGCACTTTGATTTATATGAGCATTGTGTGTTTGGTAAACAAAATAGAAAATTATTTCCTTCAGGAAGCAATAGAGCAAAAAAGAAGTTAGGAATTATTCATACGGATGTGTTTAGACATGTGGATAATGAATCTATCAGAAAATCTTGTTATTTTGTAACCTTCATTGATGATGTATCTAGATTTACATGGATTTATTTTATGAAGCATAAATCTGAAGTTTTCACTAATTTTAAAGAATTCAAACTCTTAGTAAAGAACCAATCAGGTTTAAAGATAAAAATATTAAGATCTGACAATGGAGGAGAATATTGCTCTAAGGAATTTGATGAGTTTTGCAAGCATACAGGTACAATAAGACAAAAGACAACTCCATATACACCACAACAAAATGGTGTTATAGAAGGGATGAACCAAACAATTATGGAAAGGGCTAGAAGTATGCTTAGTGATGCACAGTTGGATAAATGCTTTTGGGTAGAGTTTGTGTATATTGCTTGCTAATTGATAAACAGATCTCCTTGTAAGGCTCTTGATTCAACACCTTATGAAGTGTGGACAGGTAAGAAACCTTCTATTTCACATTTAAGGGTTTTTGGTTGTGAGACTTTTATTCATGTGTCTATGGAAAAATGATCTAAGTTGGATCCAAAAGATGAAAAGTGTACATTCATTGGATATGGTGATAATGTGAAAGGTTATAAGCTTTGGAATCCACTAACCCGCAGGATTATCTTTTCTAGAGATGTTATTTTTAGGGAACATAGAGCTATTTTTGAACCTGAGAAACCAAAAGAAAAAGATGAAAAGGTAAAGAAGGTGCAATTTGATTTAGAGCAGCAAGATGTACCTCAAGAACAGAATGATGGATTGGGGGGTGAGGAAGAAGAAGAAGATTCAAGTAGTTCTGATGAAGATGAATCTATTGTTACAAAAGAAGTTGGTACAAATGATCATGTAGAAGAACAAGTAGAGTCTCTTACTCCACCCTTGAGGAGATCCACAAGACAATAAAATCTAGTTGATAGGTATAGCCCACCAGATTTCTATTATGTATATGTTTTATTGAGTACTAACAATGAACCTAGATCCTATAGGGAAGCTATTTATGCAGATGATAGTGAGTCTTGGCAGCTAGCCATGCAGGAGGAGATGATGGCTTTAGAATCTTGTAACACCTGGGATCTTGTTCATTTTTCTAAAGGAAGAAAGGTCATAGGATGTAAGAGGGTCTTCAAGAAGAAGTTTGGAGCAGACAAGTCATTGGAGAAGTACAAGGCTAGACTGGTAGCCAAGGGCTACTCCTAGAGAGAGGGAGTTGATTTTGGTGAGATATTCTCTCCTGTTGCTAAATTGACTTCTATTAGATTTCTATTATCCATTATTGTAGCTTATGATTCAGAGATTGAGCAAATGGATGTTAAGACTACATTCTTGCATGGAGATCTTGAAGAAAAAATTTATATGTAATAGCCTACAGGTTTTGAGGTAAAAGGAAAGGAACATTGGGTTTGCAAGTTAAAGATGTCTTTTTATGGTCTGAAACAGTTGCCCAGAATGTGGTATCAAAAGTTTGATTCATTTGTTTTGAAATTGGGTTTTGTTAGAAGCAAGGAGGATCATTGTGTTTACATTCATGGTGTTGATGATTCTATACTGGTTATTGCTTTGTATGTTGATGACATGTTTTTTAGCAATACTAAGGGTATGGTCAGTGAGCTTAAAGCCCAACTTTCAGGTGCATTTGAGATGAAGGATCTTGGTGCTGCAAGGTATATTTTAGGAATAGAGATTAGGAGGAACAGAGTTAACAAAAAGCTTTGGCTATCACAAAGTAAGTATGTGAATACTATTGTGCAGAGGCTTAGTTTGCAGGACTGTAACCCAGTTAGAGTTCCTTTACCCATCGGTACTAAGCTTTCATTAGATATGTGTCCAAAGACTGAGAATGATCTTGAGAATATGTCTAATGTGCCATATGCTAGTGCTGTAGGGAGTTTGATATATGCAATGGTTTGCACTAGACCAAATATTGCCGAAGCAGTGGGAGTCTTGAGTAGATTTATGTTTAACCTGGTAGACAACATTGGAACTATGTGAATAAGGTGTTTAAATATCTTGCAGGTACTCCTGACCATTGTTTGGTTTATTCTAGTACTGATAGTGCTAATAAATCTTTGGACATACATGGTTTTATTTATGTAGATTGGGCAGGTGACTTGGATAGTCGAAGGTCCACTAGTGGCTATATGGTTACTTTGTTTGGAGGTATAGTGAATTGGATGAGTAAGATGCAGCCCACAGTTGCTTTGTCCACCATAAAAGGAGAGTATATGGCTGCTACTCATGTCTCTAAGGAGGTGGTTTGGTTGAGGAGACTATGTATAGGTATTGGTTTTGATTGCAGGATCATTCAGATTGGTTGTGATAGCCAAAGTGCTATCTGTTTGGCCAAGAATCCCATGTATCATGCTCAGACTAAGCATGTTGATGTTCAGTATCATTTTGTTCGAGAGTTGGTTAAAAATAGAGAGATTGAGCTAAAGAAGATATACAATTAAGAGAATTTTGCAAATTCATTAACTAAGCCTGTGAGCACAAAGAAGTTCGTGTGGTGCAGAAAGGCCATGGGCCTTGTTTCTAGTGCCTGATTTATTTTTCATTTGTTTTCCTATGGGTTGATTTACAATGTATAATGTCATGTGGGAGAATGTTGGAATAAGGTGCCATTAACCTTGTAAATTCCAATATTGTATTTTATTCCATTTATTATTTGTTATTTGTAATTACCCATAAGGGAATGAGGTAGTCTCACTGGCAGGGGTAATTTCAGAGTCACCGAAAGTCATTACGGAGTGACTTTTACTATTGGCAAATGTAAAAACTCATGGTAAATGAGGATAGGCATGCTCCCTTGAGGAATATACTATTTTTGGCATGTATGACAACTACCATAATGTTTGGTGAGTGAATCTATGACAGCTACAACTTGTCATAAGATTATGAGATTCTATGACGCATATGACAAATATGTTAGTTGTATATTTGCTATATTTAGCCAAAGGTTTCTATCTTGGAAAGATACTTTTTTTGGAAACTATGATAGTTATGATGCATCATAAGATGCTATAAGAGGCCAGATTTAGTCTTGGGCCCCCAACCTTTGCATGGCTATTTTTGGACAAGTGTAAGATGCTTGTAAGATGGTAATTAATGTTTATAGATTGGAGAATCTTAGGAGAGAGAAGGTGAATACCTAAGATGAGTTAAAAAATGTTTCTATAAGTATTTTTCATGTATTAGTTGCTGCAAGACATTTTTTAGGTACTCGAGTGCTGCCAGAATGCTGTCAGATTGAAGACTGGTGGAGAGAGTTCAAGTGTTGTATTGTAAATTATTTTCAGATTAATACAAACATTGGACCTCTTTCCCATGTGGATTTTTTACCTGAAAGGGTTTTCTCCATGTTAAACATTGTGTTGTGTTCATATTTTTGATTTTGCATTTCTGTGAAGCATAGTGTAGTTAGGGTAAAATTGCAAATCAGAGCAAATGAATAAACAACAATGATAAAAACCCTAGCAATGCACAATAAAGCACAAGACAACATGAAAATCAAAATAACAAATGTAAATGCAAACCGATCTCCATGCTATGCTCAATTTATCTCCATTGCTCTTCTCCACCTCGCATGAGCATGCAAGATTTTGAAGGATTATTGTTGGAAGAATGTTGGGTGCTCACTTCAGTAGCATAACATTAAGATGAAGATGCTAGAATGAATGATAGATGAAGGATGCAAAGGCTCTAATGATATTTCAACAGCATGTGGATACTTGAGGATCAATGCATGCTAATGGCTTATGAGGGGGTTGATTTATAGGAAAGGCTTGGTACCAATGGATGGCTAAGATCAATTAGGGCTTTAGATGAAATGGATGGATAGGATTAAGTTAGGTTTCCTTGCACATCAAGAAATTGTAGTCAATTGACATGTGGCAAGGGAGGATAAGGCTTAGGTGTGCTTGTGTAGATAAATACTAAAATTAGGTCCCATTAGTTGTGCATGTGAAGGATAAAAGTTGTAACACATGATTGACTGGACAAGTGTTGGAATGTGGTGAAAGGTGAGGGCTTAATTCAAATAAAATATTTGAATTAGTTGGGATATGAGTTGGATATTAATTAAATAAATAAAATTTATTTAATTAATTGGATAAATGAATAGGATGGGATAAGATATGATGTGGAAATTAATTAAATAAATAAAATTTATTTAATTAATTGGGAAGTGGGATTATGCATGTGAAATTAATTAAATAAATAAAATTTATTTAATTAATTGGCTAAGTGGGATAGGGATGGGATTAAAATAGGATTTTGGACAAAATGGCTTATGATGTCTAGATAATATTTTTGACAAGGTGTTGCTAGACATGGACAAAGTTGGGACAAATTTGGGTGTCTACATTTTGCCCCTCTTTGAGATGATGTTCGAGGTGATGAGCTTTATGTTGAGTAACATCATTTCAAAGAAGTTAAGGTATAGATAGAGGAAAATGATATGGAGATAGGATGATGATGCCCCCTCGAGAGGATAGGTGGGTTGGACAAACATGCGAATGCTCTTGAAAAGAAATGGCTTGGCTGCAAAAAGAAAGATAAGGGGATAGATAGAAGAAATGAAGGATGTGTTATGCTGCAATGAATGTGAGCAACCATGATGTTTGATATAGCACTAGACATTATGCATCAAGGTATAAGGACTAAGGTGACGATGTGTCTTATGCCCCAGCGTAATACAACCTTGTCTAGCATATGAGGAAGAAAACTTAGAGCATTAAAGTCCTAATGCACAAAAGGTATGATATGACCTCAGATGCAAAGGATAGTGCAAAAAGCTATTCCAACATACACAAGATATGAATATTAGCTGGAAATGATAAGGATTTGATACAAATGCAAGATAAAGAGATAACACACACAATCAAGCAAGCAAACATGCACAAATGATTCAAAAACAAACAAGGTATTGCCCCTGTCAAGCTATAAACCAATGATTAATTACTGATTGTTGATAGTTGAGAGTGTTGTCATTGTGGGGAAAGTTATATCCATAGATCAACACAAGGTTGTTTGCTGAGTTGGTTGGCTGATTGGCTGATTGATTTGGCTTACAACAAGGCTGGGATCGAGACCATTGATTGTGTTTGGATAACTTGGCTTGATTGATTAACTTGATTGGTATGGACTAAGGATTGACTTGCATTTGGATCATTGTTTGGAATAATTTTAAGGATGATGAATGGATGATTAGATTGATTTGGTTTGATGCAATGTTGATGATGGGATGATATGTGGTGGATTGAGCTACTTTTGATTTGCTGAAGTGATTGGATTTGTTCCGATTGGAGTTGGATGTGATTGAGTTGATTTGTTTTGGTGTTGATGCTGATGATTGATAGGATTATTTTGATGGTTGGATTGATGTGCTTTGAGTTGATTTTCTTTGGTGTTGATGCTAATGATTGATAGGATTTGTTTTGATGGTTGGCTTGATGTGCTTTGGTTGTGATGGTTGCTATTGCTGGGTTGATTGTTTTGATGATTGGATTTGTTTAGAATGATGATAGTGATGGTGTGATGATGAGAGTGTCCACTCAATCTAAGTATAAGCAAGTGTTCTTAGTGTGCACAAAGGATGTAAAATAAAAAAAGGTATTGCCCTTGTCAAGTCATAAACCAATAATTGATTGTTTGATTGATGATGATAGTGTTGTCATTGCGGGGAAAGCTATATCCCTAGATCAACACAAGGATGTGGGAACGCTTTATCCCATTGATGATGTTTATGACAAGATTAGGATCAAAACCTATTGATTTGATTGGATAATGTTCCTTGATTGATTAGCTTGCTTGATATGGATTAGTGTGACTTGGGTTTAAGATCATTGCTTAGATTGATTGGATTGATATGATTGGAAGAAGTGATTGATTGAAATGGATGAATGAATGTTATTGATAGGAAGAATTGATGATGATGATGATTTAATTTTGATTGAATGTTAATGGAGTGGATTGTTTTGGATGATGATGATTAGTTTTATTGCTTGGATTTTTCGTTGGATATTTGATTTTTTTGTGTTTTTGGACATATTTTGATTTTTTTTTCTTTTGTGTTTTTTGAAATGTTTTTGAAAATGCCAATGGATTTACAATTTGGGTAGCCTTTGTGCTAGATACCAATGACAAGGGAAAAAACCAAGTCTAGGTGCAAATGATGGATAAAAGGATGGGCTCATAGTATATGTGATGGCAAGATCATAAGAGTTGGATGGATGGATAAGATGATAGGCCATATAAGGGATGGATGCTTGCCTCATGATAAATGGATAGGTAGGCTATAGTAGAAAGCTCATGATAAACAGATGTGGATAAGCTATAAGATGGAAAGCTCATGATAAGGATACACCATAGTGGATGGATCATAAGGGAGCTAGGATGTGATCTCCAAAGGCTATGTTGCATAGGAAGAATAACTTCCCCCATTCTAGGTGGTAATGGCTAGGATTCTTTACATGACAAAGTTCATGACCAAGGGATGACATGATTGGTTTGAATGGGATGGATAAATTGTCAATGGATAGGACTTGGTTTGGAAAGAAAGTATGTCAAGAAATATCCAAACATGTTTCAACATTTTGCCCCTATGTCTTCATCAAAATCAAAATGCGGAAGGATGGATAAATGGGTTCAATAGGATAGGCATATTTATGTAATGGCTAAGGATGGTAAGATGGTATATGATAGGTTGGATGAGACAATGTGCCCCCAAGTGTAAATGACATAGAAGATCAACCTACACATGACGCCTGTTTGCCAGGTTTTCATCATGGTACTTATCCAAGATGCCTGTTTACCGGGTTTTCACCGTTGGATGAAGGGATTTCTCTTTACTTTTTTCTTTATTTTTTGCTTTTTTTTTTGCTTTTAGATGGGTTGACAATTACACATGGCGCCTGTTTGCCAGGTTTTCACCATGGTAATGGATAGGAGGGACTCAAGTGGCTAGTTCAATGGATGTTGGTAGTCCCATTAGAGATGGATGTCATCGCATGGACCATGTCATTATGCTCATATATGTTGGTAAGGGATTGCCTGGGTGCGAGATGGATTAGGTAGATAGTGGATGATGAAATGGATTATGAAAGGAATGATGGTAGGGTAGGCTAGTCGCTTATGATGTGGATTTATATGGAATGAAGATGGATGAAAAGTTTATGCCAAAGCATGGACCATAGAAAGGTGATTGGGGAGATATGTAGGATAATGGATGGAAGATGGGGAGATATAGTTATGTGGAGGTGATGCGAAGTGGAAGGGAACTATGACCAATGGTTGCACACACCGTGATAAACATTGAAGCTTTTGATTGGATGGTGGTGTAGGAAGTAGTGGGATTGTTTTCTTAGGAAATGGTTGATGAAGTGATTTAGGAACCCACATAGATTTAGTATTTTTAGTGCTTTTGTTTTGCTTGTGGGATTTTTGAAGGGAATGGAAGTTTTGGATGGAAGTAGGCTTTTGGATGGATATAGGTGGTTGGGATTCTTGAGATGTGGATGAGGATGCCTCATTTGCTTTGCTAGTTTTTTTCTTAGGAACCCAAACCATTTTGCTTTTTGGCTTTGCTTTTGGAGGTATGGGCTTGGATAGCTTTGTGAATGTACTTTGCTTAGAATATGGATGATTTAGAGACTTTTCACATTGATTCCGTAAGGCATGAGGGTCCTTAGGAGTTTTAGTTGGATTTTTGGCTTTATAAGTAAAGGCATCCAAATGTTTATTTTGGAATCCCATGGGGTGGGTGGAGTGGATGGAATTATTGGAAACTTTATGCTTAGACGATGTGTGCATTTGTTAGCCATGATTAGGGATGTAAGGATATTTATAAATGATATGTATGCTAGGTGTTGGAAGCAATGGTGGCAAGGTGGATGGAGGGATATTTGGAGTTGGCAAAAGTGGAGGCAAAGTGGATGGTGAAAGGTGTATGGTCACATGCTTTTGACATTTATAGGATGATGGAGATGGAATGGCTACATATGTCTTGGGTAGATGATGGGGGGTGCGATGGAAAGTGGTAGGTTTAGGATGCATGAAGGGATTAGCAACATCTTGGCCTTGTTTACCTTGGGGTGTGTATCCAAGGCCATATGAGCATGGAGGAATCTTGACATGGATCGACTCCAAATTACCTTGTTCATAAAGGCCTAGGCCTTTACCTTTGTAGTTCATGTTTTGGAGGATGCGATGGACTATGTGACTAGATGTGTTTTGGGAACTAGACTTGAGTTCCTTATTAGATGGAGAAGGTGAAGTGGATAGAGGTTGTTTTGTCCTAAGGAAGAACATTCATGGATAAGGGTGGATAGACTAATAGGACATGATGGATTTGAAATGGGATCGATGATGGATGTGGAAGGGGGATCATTAGGATCTTGATTAGCATTGTGTCCACTAAGATCCAAGTTATTTGTTTGATCTTGTATGCTTACTTGGGGGACAAGTGTCTCATCATGACAAATGGATGTTTGTTCATTATGGATAGAGCTAGATGGAGGATGGATAAGAGCGATGTGGATATCTTGCTCATGGATGGATATAAGATTATGGATAGGATCAAGGTGCTCATGGATAGCTTCTTTATAGGTATCATCTTGATCATAAAGAAGATAAATGTTATGGATGGGTTGGATTTGGATGGCTTGCTCATGAATGGTTGTTGGGAGATGGATAGGATCAAGTGGCTCATGGATGGATTCATCATTATGGCTATCATCTTGATCATGAAAAAGATACATGTTACGGATGGGTTGCATAAAAGTGATTTGATCTTGAGTTGGACTAGGGCTTAATATTTCCACATGCTTAGGATTAAACCTTTGACATACCTCTTGGGTTTCTTGAAGGGAAGTGGAAGGCTCTTGGATAGGCTTTTGGTCAAGAACATGAGAACATGATGACTCTTGACTTGGGTTAATAATAGGAGGCTCTTGAATAGGATTGATGGCTTGTAGGTCACATGATGGGCTTGAAGGGTTAAGAATGTTAATTGAGGGCTCTTGAAGAGGCTCAAGGATAGGTAGACCACATGATGGGATTATATGATTAGACATGACCTTTGGAAGTTCTTTGGTAGGTTCATGAATGGGTGTTTGACATGGAGGTAGTTTATTCCTAGCTAGTAGCCAATGGATCACATCCTTCGCAAGGGTATGTGTAGATGGGTAATATAATGGATGAGCTATAATAGAGGATGATGTTGTAAGCATAGTACTGGGATTTTGATTAGATGGAAGGATAATGGAGTTTGATGGATTAGGATGTGGATTAGATGGGTGTGACACATGGGATTGAGATGATGTGGCATGATTTCTTATTGTAGGTAGGTACACCTTGTAAACAATTGAGACAAATATTGGGCATTGATTTGTATTATGGCCTTTGGTCCTATGGTATGCACAATAATCATGTTCATCATATGGACTTTCTTCACATGGGTTGACTTTAGGAAGTTCAATGAGTTTTGCTTCAAACATCCTTCGTAAAACTATCTCAGCCGCATCCTTTGGTGAAGGATTAGAATGACATGGTGATGAAAGTAATGAAGGGCTTGATGGTTTGGAAGGTTGATGGATCAATGGACTAGGGGTAGGATCACATGGTGGTGTTGGGATAGGATTAGTTGGCTCATGTGTTGGCATGTGATTGGATGGTGAGAGCCACTCATAGGATGAATTAGCTAGGTTGGTATCTCCCTTGTCAAAGGTAATTAGATCTTGCATAGGATAACTTGGACTCATTTGGTTTATGTGCAAGGGACCACTTGGACTTGTATATGCTTCTTGCAAAGGTGGACTTAGGTCTATCAATGGTGCTTGATGGTCTTGTTGAAAAGGTGTACTTGGACCTGCTTGATTTATGTACAAAGGGCTATCTGGACTTGCATGTTGTTCTTGTGATATCACTTGATTGCCTTGTGGATGGGCTTGGTAGTGCATTGGAATGGTGGTATGAGGGATTGGATAAGCTTGAGGTGGATATTCATAGGTTGATGTGGCATTGACTTGGTGAATAGGTGGATTAAGTTGATAGGAAGTGGAAGATGATGACATGTAAGTTTGATGTGGAATTTGTTGAGGTTGGGATGGTGTTTGGACTTCTTGTTGTGATATGATTTGTTGTTGATGTTGGTAAATGTGTTGATGTGATGATGATGGAGGGGTTGCATAGGATAATGATTGTTGCGATATGGATTGATATGGATAAGGGTTGTGATAGGTTGATAAAGGGCTGATATGACATGTGGATGAATTTGGTTGAGATGAAGTGGGATAAGTTGATGCAGAATTGATTTGATGTGTGGATGGATTAGATTGGTATGAAGTGGGATAAGCTGATGTGGAATTGATTTGATGTGTGGATGGATTGGGTTTTGGACTTGTCTCATCCTCATCAATAAAGATATATCCTCCTCGAAGTATAAACTGGGTCTTAGGAGGAGAGGCTCCTTTAATTGTGATCTTGGGCTTTGGTTCGCTTTCATGATTTGGATTAGGAGGATAGCCACCTTTAATTGTGACCTTGGGTCTTGGTTTATCCTCATGATTTGGATTAGGAAGAGGGGTTCCTCTAATTGTGACCTTAGGTCTTGGTTTATCTTCATGATTTGGATTAGGAAGATAGCCACCTTTAATTGTGATCAGTTTCTTCTCATGATTTGGATTAGGAAGATAACCACCTTGAATTGTGATTATAGGCTTAGGTCTTGTCTCATGATTATAAGGATAACTCCCTTAAATTGTCACCTTAGGCTTGGGATTTGTCTTATGATTAGAGGGATAGACCCCTTGAATTGTTACCTTAGGCTTGGGATTTGTCTCATGATTAGAGGGATAGCCCCCTTGAATTGTCACCTTAGGCTTGGGATTTGTCTCATAATTAGAGGGATAGCCCCTTTGAATGATTACGACCATATTGACAAGTGTTGAGTAGGACTAGGTTGATGAAGATGTGGAGATAATTTGGAATGAGTATGGATGTGACTAGGATATGTTCAGAATAAAATTGATTTGGGTATGATTATGATATGATGTGGAATGACAAAATTGGGTGATGTGGATCAAATGTAGGATGAATTGTTTATGTGTTTGGTGTTTATAGCTTGATTTGACAATGTTCAAACAAATGATTATGCATATACACACATGAATCATTCACGCAAGACACATAAGCAATTGTTGACTTTGAAAATGAAATCTGATGATTATGCAAGCACACATGGAAGACACATCAACAAGCCTAATGTCTAGTCAAGTGGGTATAGCCAATTAGGTCTTAGGCTATCTATTGCACAAGGTTGACTATGGAATTGAAAGTGAAATCATGCCACACAGCTGGGAGAAAGGGGTAACCCACCCTTCACTTTCACTTCCCAAAGGTATAAAGTTCTTTGGGGCTTAGCCAAGAGTGACAAGATTTACAACTCCCAATGAGGGTGTCTTTCAATTTAGCCTCGGTTGAGGTCATCCCTTGGAGTGGTGTGTCTCCAAGTGGGCCTCCTAGATAGGGTTTACAAAAGCAAACCAAGTGAGCTATCACTTGATTCACACTCACAGTTGTTAATTGACCCTTTAGAAATGAAATGTGTGGAAGACAATTCAAGCACTTGTTTGTTTTAAAGCCCAAATCTAAATGTGATGAAAGACAATAGTTTATTTTAGCCTAATTTTTTGATGTGAATTTGCAAACAATTGTTCATTTTATACCCAAAATCCAAATGTGTTTGCAAACAATGATTAGAAGATGAGAAATGAAATGATTGCACCTGGTTAATTTGCTATCCAAATTATTGTAGATGTTGATGTCAATGTTGCTCCAGCTCCTTATGATCACCTACAACATAAAAAAAAATGATATTATAATGCAGGCATAAAAAATAGGCTCATAAGGCAAGGAAAATTGTAATTTTAGATGCATAGCCGAATTAGATTTGATTATTTCGATACATTTTTTATTCAAAAATTAAAAAATCAAAGAAGAGACCCCTATTGATTTTCAGAGAGCTTTCTGAAAATGTAAAGAAATCAGAAAAATTCCCTATTTTGCGCCCAGAAATATGGATTTATGGAAATAGTACAGTCGGCAAAGATCTAATTTTTTCACACTATAAACGACCTCTAAATTAAATGTGAAAAACAAAGACCCCCATTAAAATTTCAAAAGATTTCCAGAAATGTAAAAATTTCTAAACAATTCACTGATTTGTGCCCAAAATTGTGATTTTATGAAAAAACATAAAAACGTGATAAATCCCATAAAAATCGCAATAAACCCAAAAATTTTCTGATGTAGCTTTCTTATATCATGGAAAAACATGTGCTAAAATCTTGTAAAAAACTTCATAGCCATTTGGAAGATATGATGAAATCTTTAAAACCTAGGGTTTTGTCCAAAAAGTAGCAGATCTGCAACAAAAGGTTAATTAAACCTGCAAAACTCAACAATGGGGGTTATATGAATGCAAATTTTTACTACAAAAACCTACAAAAAAGATTAAACAAAGTGAGTCCCACCGGGCGTGCCAAATGTAGTTAGGGTAAAATTGTAAATCAGGGCAAATGAATAAACAACAATGATAAAAACCCTAGCAATGCATAATGAAGCACAAGACAACATGAAAATCAAAATAACAAATGTAAATGCAAACCGATCTCCATGCTATGCTTGATTTATCTCCATTGCTCTTCTCCACCTCGCATGAGCATACAAGATTTTGAAGGATTATTGTTGGAAGAATGTTGGGTGCTCACTTCTGCAGCATAACATTAAGATGAAGATACTAGAATGAATGATAGATGAAGGATGCAAAGGCTCTAATGATATTTCAATAGCATGTGGATACTTGAGGATCAATGCATGCTAATGGCTTATGAGGGGGTTGATTTATAGGAAAGACTTGGTTCCAATGGATGGCTAAGATCAATTAGGGCTTTAGATGAAATGGATGGATAGGATTAAGTTAGGTTTCCTTGCACATCAAGAAATTGTAGTCAATTGACATGTGGTAAGGGAGGATAAGGCTTAGGTGTGCTTGTGTAGATAAATATTAAAATTAGGTCCCATTAGTTGTGCATGTGAAGGATAAAAGTTGTAACACATGATTGACTGGACAAGTGTTGGAATGTGGTGAAAGGTGAGGGCTTAATTCAAATAAAATATTTTAATTAGTTGGGATATGAGTTGGATATTAATTAAATAAATAAAATTTATTTAATTAATTGGATAAATGAATAGGATGGGATAAGATATGATGTGGACATTAATTAAATAAATAAAATTTATTTAATTAATTGGGAAGTGGGATTATGCATGTGAAATTAATTAAATAAATAAAATTTATTTAATTAATTGGCTAAGTGGGATAAGGATGGGATTAAAATGGGATTTTGGACAAAATGGCTTATGATGTCTAGATAATGTTTTTGACAAGGTGTTGCTAGACATGGACAAAGTTGGGACAAATTTGGGTGTCTACACATAGTTTTGTTTCTGTGTTACAATCTCCATTAATAACACATAGTTAAAGATTTCTGAAATTTATCTTGAATTAGATTTCCATTGAAGTAGTGTTGCTTTCATTTCTAACACCAATCATGGCTAGCATTGTTGACTATCTTCTTGAAGATTTTCAAGATTGTTTTGTTGGATGCCTCTGCTTGGCCATTGCCTTGAGGATAGTAGGGGGTAGAGAAATGGTGTTGGATTTTGAATTTGTCACAAAGCTCTTAGACATCCTGGTTCTTGAAAGGTTTTCTGTTATCCATGACAATGGATGAGGGAATTCCACCTTTGCAGATGAGGTAATTGAGGATGAAGGAGGCAATCTATTTACCTATGACTTTTGTGAGTGGAACAACTTCAATCCACTTGGTAAAGTATTCAGTGGAGGTTATTATGAACTTTTGGTCGTTAGATGATGGAGGGTGAATTTTTTCAATAAGGTCGAGTCCTCATTGACAAAAGAGCCAAGGTGTTGTTAAAGGTCGTAGCTCTTGAGCTAGTGCATGTATCAAGTTTCCATGTATCTGGAACTGCTTGCGCTTCTTCACAAACTAATATGAATCAGTTTCCATGTTTGGCCAATAGTATCCCAGACACATGAGTTTCTTAGCTAAAGAAGGACTGCTAGAGCGTGTTCCACAAATTCCTTCGTGTACGTCTCGTAAGGCAGTTTGAGATTCTTCCCATTCTAAACATCAGAGTAAAGTACCATCCAGACCTCAGCGGTATATGGTGTCAGCTATAATGATGTAACGGGAGGTTTGGCGAATGAAGGTTCGGCATTGGTTAGAAGACAAGTTAGGTAGTAGGGTATTATCCTTGAGGTAAGTGTAAATTTTACCATACCAAGGTGAATTAGATTTGAATAATAGGCATATGGAGTGTGTTTCAGGAAGATCATAGGCTGGTTGCATAACTGTTTCCATCAAGAACTCATACCATGACTCATTCTCTAGGATCTCAAGGAGCGAGGCAATGGTTACCATGGCATCTGTTGCTTTGTTCTCAATGCGAGGTATCTACTCAAAGGAGATGATCATAAAGTACTCTTTAAATTCATCGACCATATGCTTGTATGGGATTAACTTGTCATCTTTGGTCTGATAGTCATCATTGACTTGATTGATTACTAGTTGGTAGTCGCCATAGATATGTAGCTCCTTGATTTTCCATTCTGCTGCCATTTTGAGACCAATGACCAAGGCCTCGTACTCAGCTATATTATTTGTGCATGGGAATAAAAAATGGTAAGACTTAGGTATGGTGTCGCCATGAGGAGTGACCAAGAAGATTCCTACCCCCGATCCATGGTTTCTATAGGATCCATCAAAGTAGAGTTTCTATGAGTGCGTTGTGATACTGAATATGGCTTCATTTGGAAATTCAAATGTCATTGGTGTGGTATCCTATAATGGTGCTTTTGCTAATTGATCGACAATGATTTGACCTTTGATAGCCTTCTTATGAGTACCTCATGCATATGTTCACTTAGTGATGCATCTTCATTCATTCCTCAAGTTCTTCTTCTTCATTTTCTTCTTGCTCATTGTTCTCTTCATCTTCATCACTTTCACCATCACTATCACTCTGATATATATCCTCTTGTATGTGGACCTTTACTGTTGTCCTGATATGTTCATATGCTTGTACTATTCTATCAACCTCTCCCCCGTTCTAGATTCTAGCTTTTGTTATTGCATGTTTATGAGATTGGAATTTATCCTTGAGAGCTTCCATCTTACCTTTCCTACTATTTAATGTCTCATTGTATGTTTCTACTTTAACTTTGATCCTCATAATTTTATTCCTTCTATCAAGTGGGTGAGAGGGTCATCTGCTACTGACTTAAAATTATCATGCAGAGCCTTAATAGCAAAGTCTACATCCTGATTCTCAATTTTACCCTCTATTTTCCCTTCCAAGGCCTCAAGGATTTCTGCTTCATATGCCATCATGCTATGTAATTTAACACTAATATCCCTGAGTTTGCCATTGCACTTCTTTAAGACATCACACTCAAACCTGATATCTTCATACCATATACTTGTCAGTAGGGCAATATTATTATCCAATACTTTATTGCTTATCAAAATTTGTGAATCAATTCTCTTCATTTCACTCAGAGCAGTCAGGTCCTTTTCCAATTGGAATGACCATTTTCCTATATCATTCTGCATTTTATCTACCTTCCTCTTTAGACTACTCAAAGAATTCCACCTCTATAGAGAGGTTCTCAATACATCTTTAGCCCCAGTGAAAGCTGAAAATATCTGGTTTTCATCACCATTGCCTCATGTTTCATCAAGTCCAATTTGGTGACCTCTTCTTGTGATATGATAGTCAATGGGACTATAGGATCAATTGGTGCATTATCAAGGTTAATTAACCTTTTAATGAAATAATGAAGTTGAGCAATGTGCTCCTTATGTAATTTATTTTTCTCTTTTTCCTTCTTCACCCTTTGGGCTAAAGAATCAATAATATCCTTCCCTTCTTGACCTTCTTGGTCTTCATTGGCAAAACCCAAATCAACACTTGTGATTTGGAATTCCTCTAGGCTGATTTTGTCTTTTTCCTTTTCAACTGTGGGAAGTGCTATCTGTGCAATTCTTCTACCTATGGTAGGATCTCTTTTTATGGTAGATGTTAATCTGGTCTTCCTCCTTAGTTTCATCATTTTCTCAGTGAACAAGGTAGAAACATCAAACTCTTGAATTTGTGACACTTGTTCAATACCTATTTCCATTTCTAGCCAATGAGAGACATCACCTCTAGATCCTTGGTGGCCTTTGTTAATATCATGTATGCCCTATTCTCTAGTGTCCGCTTCTATCCTTGGTGGAGAAGGCACCTTCTTGATTTATTCCTCATGTATTTCTTCATGAGGGGGATCTTGTTGGATTCCCTTATGTTGTGGGGTTGCCTTCTACAAAGGATGATCCTGTGGAATTTCCACATTCTGGTCCTATGCTTGATCCTATACTCCCCCCTTTAGATTTTCATCTTCTTTATCATTTTTCTCATCCCATGGCATATTGACATCTTTGGATGCCTATGTATTTTGCCCTTGAGGATCACCCTGATCATGAGTCATTTCTTGCACTCCACTCGATGCATTGATTCCTTGTGGCTTAGGGTCCTCCTGACTTGATTTTCTTTATGTTCTTGGGACTTCTCCTGAATCTCCTTGAGTTTGAGCAACACCAATGTCTGATATGTTTTGATCACCCCCACTCTTCTATTGGACTTCTAATATTTTTGGTCCTGTAGGTGTCTCATGCTATTGCTGACCCTGATCAGGAGTAGTGCCATACTTCCCTATATGCTTTGCCACTTTAGTCTTCTTAAGTTCTCTAGGTGTACCTATTTCTTTACTTGGGCTTATGTCACCCCTATATGTTAAATCTATGGCTGGAGGGCTAGTCACCTGTTCAACCAAATTGTTGAGCCCTATCTGTTGGGCTGCCCTCTCTGGGCTACCTTGTTTCATTTCTATTGTTTGCTTTACTTCCTCCAATATTTCCATCTGTGATAATGGAGTTCCATGAGGGGTCATGCGGGTGTTGGAAACTAGAGTTTCATTTGTTGAGTGGCCACATTTTGAACCACCTCATCATCAAACAAATCTATCGTTTCCTCCAAAGAGAAAGGAACACATTGACTTGTTTTAAACATTTCTCTCGTCTGCTCTTCCATTTTTTAGTTTTGAATTTAATTATGGTGGGAAGAGGAACATCATACTATAGTTCCTTCCTAAAAACTTTACCACTGGCTCCTCTCAATATGATGGCGTGAGCACGGATATCCCCCCTCATGGTCGTTCTTTGTTTCTTGGGTGGTGACATCAGCGGCATCCCCCTCCTCTTCTTGCTAGCCACTAACAAGTCGTCACCTTCGGGTTCCTTATTTAACTATTCTTCTTCCAAAGGGACTCCCTCTTCCACTTACTACTACAGGGTCTGGCCCTCTACCTGCATCTCTGTAGTTTTAACAGTAGGCTTCAAAATTCTTTTGGTTTTTTATTTTTCAATTAAAGGTTGCACATATGGTGTAGATGTCTAAGCTGATGTAGATGCACCTATAGCCACAGTGGCAATCCTCTCAATTATCACCACCTTTGGTTCATCTTCACCTTTCTTACCCTTAGGGTGAATTTTCCTTTGTTTTTCTATAGGCAATCTTTCCCCATTGGATTTTCTCTTTTCAGTGAGGAAATCATCATATTCCTCATCAAACACCTCTTGTCTCTTCTTCTTGGTATCAACTATAAGGGCAACACCTCTTTTCTTTAATGTAGATATCTCTTCATCTACCTAGGCCTGGGTTAGTTGGATCACCTGACTTGTCAGCTGATCTAAAGATATATCTTCCTATTGTGTAAGATCTAGGGTTGATGTGGTGTCATTATATACCTTTTTGTCCTCATATTCATTAGACATGATTTTCCCATCATCCTTACGCAACTGTACTAGCACCGGGATGCAATCAAAGGTTTTGATTTGATTCAAGGTGAGTCATTGATATTTCCTTCTTCTCACCTCAGCCTTATCATCATAATAAATCCAAAAGTCTTCTAGATGCTTTTGATGTATTGGTTTTCCTAGTATCTTTTGCATCCTGCCATAAGGATCATATAATATGGCTAGGGGAAATGGATGTAAATACATCAATTTTAACCCCCTGATGAGATGCTTTATACTCTCTAAATCTAGGCACATGTACTAGCCCATGGACACTAGAAATAAAACTAGAGGTATCTTCTTCTATGCCTTGTAGGCTCCAACTATTGTTGATACCTACCTGACAAATTCCATCAAGATGACCCCATCAGTGTGGTATCTCAGCAACATGAGAGGCTATCCCTCAAATCCTTCTATCCTAATGTATGAGAAAGTGAAAAATTGGATAAACCTTGCCCCATGCTGATAAATAATTTCTTGGACTTCCATGCTCAGCCTTTTAGTCATGTTTTCCTCCATGGTTCTAACCAAATGCATGGAGAATGTATCATTTACCAATTTGTACTCTATGAGGTATACCTTCCTTTGCAATTGGGGATAATGATCCCATATGTGTGCATCATCAGCATCACCACCATCCTTACCCACTATCTTCAAAGCATCAAAAGTTCCTTTATATGCACATGAGTACACCACATATGATGTCATATAAAATAAACATGATTGTCCTCCCAAGCTCCTCATTCCCTCATCCAATGTGTCACTTATGATCTTAGCCCATAGGGGTTGGTTGTCTGCATACAAGACCAACTGGATGATCCCAAATATCTAGTTCTTGAAATTTCCAACATGAGGCCTTCTTGTTGCAAGTATGGGCATAATCGGTGTTCTCATTGATGTCAACATACTCATGTTGCATTAATGAGAAGGATTAGATGAGCTGTGTGCTGAGGATATTGAGAAAATTAGTCTCAATCAGGAATAGTGAAGAACAGTGATGACAAGAAGGTAAAAGTCCTCAATAGGTTGAGGATCAAAGGATGTGGTTTAAAGGGCTTGTAGATATAAGTATTGAGATGCTCCTCCAGTCAAGTTTTCAGAGGTCCGCATGAAGATCTGAAGAAGTTATGGTCGCTCAAGTAGAACTGGTTCTGGTAGGTGTTTAGAGGTGACAGATTGTCATAGATAGGACCGATGAGATCTGGAAATTAATTATTCCATTCTGTGGATTTGAGGGAGTGTTGAGGACGTCCTTGTGAAGTATCAACTAGATTGGTTCGTGGTTTAAAGGTCCGGAAGAGCCTATTCATTTGTGACAATGATGACAAACTGTGTTCTTGAAGCTCCGGATGAAGGAGAGAAGAATTCTAGTAGGATGATGAAGTGCGGATGTTCTTGGTGATTTAGGGGAGGTTATGATGATCATTGGATCATGTCCAGTTCATGTTGGTGGTCCACATTGAAGTTAGAATCTGCATTTGAAGAATAACCACCAGATATTGATGTTCTTCTTGAGACTAGCTGACTGGATGTATTACACGTCTTGCAGATGTTCTTGTAGGTGTTTTCTGACTTAGATGATTGTTCCTAAGTTGATGCCTTGTATAAATAAGGATTGTGAAGTCATTTTGAAGTGTGTCTTGTGGTCATGAGTGTGTGGTAGTGAGGAGAAGTGCGAAAGGCAGAGCAGAAGTATTGGGCTTAAATGGAACTAATTCAGGCATGGTGAAGATGCTATTCTCTAGTTCATGAAGGTGATACTTATTTCTTTGTAGACAGTGTGTCTCTTGTAGGTAGTGAGCCTCTTGTGAGCAGTGTGCTCGAGCAGTGAGCCCTAATTGGCATGTACCATTTGTTCTTTCTATTATTCTAACAGAGAATACATTCTTGGGTTAATCACCCTGTGGTTTTTCCCTTAACTGGGTTTTCCACATCAAAATCTTGGTGTCTTATGTGTTGATATGTTTCTGCTTTTGATTTGAATGCATTATGGTTCATGATTAATATTTTGCTAATCACTAAAGAAGATTTAAGTGTTTAAATTGAGAAAGTTTCGCACAACTGATTCACCCCCGCTCTCAGTTGTGTGCCCTAAGTCTAACACTTCTAGTCATTCTGCTTGTAGAGTAATCATATATTGGTACTCATCATTAAAATCAAACTTGTACAGATGCACGGGTAGTTTGGTTGAGGTAGAATATGTACTACTCTTTGATCTCCATTGGTATATCCTTTTCCTTGCATTTTTCTTGTTATTGTTATACTTTGTTTCCAATTTACGCAAGTCCACACTCACTACTTTCTTCCCAACTGGCAAATTGAAAGTGGCAATAATGCCTTTGATTGAAAAGTTTGGATATATTCTCCCATATTTCTCCACCCGTCTGGTTTCAGGGTTGTAATTTCTAGTGCATTCTACTACCAGCTCCAGAGCATTCATAGCATACAGAAAACTAGCTGCATGCCACATACCTGAGACATACACCCCATCTAGGATGGGATTGTCCTTGTCATTATCCAATCTTGTCGACCATACTACCAGGTCCATATCCCCTTGGTGTGTATCACCAATAACTCCGTACTTGAACTGTACCCCCTCAGGTTGGACAAACATGGGCTTGAGGAACTCCGCCTCAGACCTATTTCTTCTGAGATCCACCATGGATTCCTGTAATAAACATGATATATTTTACCCTACAGTGTCCACATGCATTTCTACATCATGTACTTCTATCATGTATATTCAGTATATTATTCCTCACTTTATCATTATACGTATTATCACAAAGCCAAACCACAGTAAAAATAGATACTCTACCTAAAAATATAGAAAATGACAATAAGAGGGTTTATAGTTACTTACCTGACAATACTTTCTTTTGGATTAGATGATTGATTATGGAGAAGGACTATAGATGCTTAAGATCACCCATTCCATTACATTGAAGGATCCAATCCATTGACAAGTAGCTGTTTGAGGCTTTGACTTTGGAGCTCTATAATTTCTCAATTTATCGCAAGGTAAATGAAAATAACCTTCAAATTTTACCTTTAAAGTTGATCATTAGGATAGATTAGGGTAAAAATGCATTGTCCTGATCAAATCCGTTGATCATTTGCAGAGAATCCGTAGATGTTGCCAAGTGTTTAATTTGCATTTGTAATCAGCAGGAATTCATCTACTATATTTAATTGCATTTAATGTCAAAAAAAAGGGGGAGTGATCTTCGAAAGATCAGGGGATATTCAAAATATGACCCCCCTGGATAAAATGACCTCCACTTTTGAGTAGAATGACCAAATCCAAAGGATCGGGTGATATGGTCAACGTTTAACCATGTGTATATCGGGTCATGAAATTAAGATCAGGGGCTATTCAAAATATGACCCCCTGCAATAAAATGACCCCCCACAATAAAATGACCCCCCTTTAGAAAAGATCGGGGGTGACATCATTATGTCAGCGAGATTGTTTAATTATTATGTTTTGATGACATCATCGTCATATTAAAGAATATGACGAGCATCAGATATATAATTCCCCGTGGATAGATGGAACAATGACATCATCATCAACGTGATTTCCTTCATTCATTGGACTTGGATGATGTCACCATCATATTGACATAGGGTGATATTTGCGAAGAGGGTGATATTCGTAAGATGATTGATGTTAAAAATATGACCCCCCGCGAGATAACTAAAGTCTTTCGATAGGTAGATATGGGCTCTTACTTAAATTTGACACCAGCACCTCACACACCGGGTGATTATCAGGTGATAATCCTATAACAGGGTGATCTTTTCTAATATGACTGATGCTTAAAATATTACCCCCTCCCCTGTGCGGGATATCAGGTTTGACCAAACTTTGACTCAACATAACTCTCTTCCCTTAGACAATTTTGGGGTGATCTAAAAAGCAAACCTGCTTGGAATTTTATGTACTTTCCAACCATGACGTTAATAATGGGAACTACTAACTTTGGCAACTGACTTCATCATAGTGACAAATCCACCCTCTTACAAGGTTACATGCATGACTAATTTCACCAAACCACCCAAAGCAAAAAAACAAACAAGCCAAAACAAAAAGAAAAGTTGGGTACCTATTTTGTCAAGGCAAAATGGGGCGTGTTGTGTAACTACACAACAACTTGCTATTGTGTGGTTACACAACATGCCCCATTTTGACTTGACAAAACAGGGACCCAACTTTTGGTTTGGCTTTTCTTATGTTTTCTACTTGCTGGCAGTCTGGTAAAAGTAAGTCATACAAAAGATCCTGCATAGGAAGGCTGGGTAAGTCATCATGATGAGGTCAGTTTTTCAAAGTTAATATTTCATGACAATAACCTCATGGTTGGATAGAGCACAAAATTTCATGCAGGTTTGCCTTTTGGATCACTCAGATATTCCTTAGAGAACAAGAGTTATGGTGAGTCAAAGTCCTGGTCAAACCTGATATTCCGAGGGGAGGATCATATTTCTTAATATCAGTCGTCTTATAAAAGATCACCGCACTCCAAATACCACCCGATAAAATCATTTTCTCTAAACATTTAGACGTCAACTTTATGTGATATCGATATCTACTCGACAAACAACATCATATATTTTGTGAGGATCATATTCATGAATGTCACTCGATATTTGAATATCACCTAGATATTTGAATATTGGCCTGTCACAAAATATCACCCTGAACCAATATCCTGGTGATGTCATCCAAACCTAGTAAATGAAGAAATAAACATGATGATGATGTCACCATACCTTTTGCCTCGCGGAGGTACATTTCCAAACATGACCCTTCCTACCTAACATGACGATGACATCATAGGGCCACAATGCTAAACTAAGTCATTATCCTGATGACATCATCATGATATTTCAACAAAAAGGTCATTTTAGTTCAGGAGATCATATTTGAACATCACTCAATATCCAAATATCATCCGATATTTGAATATCATCCTATCCTGCGATGATCACCCCGTGCCTTTGCCGCCATAACATTAAATGCACGCAGATGTGGTAGGTGGTTCCCGCCGATTACGAACCTGATACATACACCTGGCGAGATCCAGAAGTTTCATACCAAAGAATTGGTTGTTTCAATTAATTTGCCCTAATTTGCATAAAAGAGGAGGTTAAAAGTGAATTTATGAAATCATTTTACACTTATCTTGCGATAAAACAAGTTTTTATAGAGAACAGCTTGCAAACCTTCGTAAGACTACCTGCGGACGCATATAGCTTGTACCAGAATGGGATACATGAGAATTGCAGGTATTTGAATTCCTTTCACACAGTTATCAGCATAATTAAGAGGATAAACACATCAGGTAAGTAGGTGAAACCCTCTTGTTGTCGTGTTCTGTATATCCAAGTATCATGGTGTTTTCTGGTTTGAAGTTCTAAATTATGCATATCGGGATAAGTGAATATTGAAAGAGTAATAGTATGAGTGATGAATAATGAAGATATAATGTATATGCATGCTTGTAAGATATCAATTGTAAGACCAGTTTTGTTAATTGCAGGCATCCATGGCAGATAAACGGCTGGGTAAGTCAGAGGCATAATTTCTAAAGCCCATGTTTGCTCAACCTGAGGGTGTCCAGTTCAAATATGGTGCCATCATAGATACGTACCAAGGAAATATAGATCTAGCTACATGGTCAGCTAAAATGAGCGATGAAAAGAGTAATAGCACCTTGTTGGATGCAATCTTTGTATTTGGAATGTGGACTGCAGCTGGTTTTCCTTATTCCATGGAAACTCCTAAGCTGGTCATTGAGTGTGCAAGAAATTATAATCCACAAACAAGGAAGGTAGAGAAGCATGGCAGAGTATATGCTGATCTGTCTATCAAAGGTCTTGCTGCTACATTTGGTTTGCCATTGGGCAAGAAGGTTGCCAACATAGATTTGAAGAAATTGGTAGTAGAATATGAGAATAACAAGAAGACTGCTAGGAAGAAAATGTACCAATGGAGGGCGAAGAATAGTCCCTATCCTGTAGCAGCTAACCTTCCAGTACACTTATATAAATTTGACTTTGACGAATGAATACCAGTACATGATAGCCTTGCTCAGCAGAGTGATAGGCCAGCCTGATGTTGGAAGTTTTAAGGATTGGATGTATGCAGTCATCCTAATGTGCCTTTACACAAATAACAAGCCAATGTGGGCTAAGATGATAAGTGATGCTCTAGATGAGCAGTTGATGAACCTAGGAGGTCCAGATTGTTCCTTCTACATGACCTCATACATAGTTTATTCATGTGCCTACAAGGGTACATTTGATGCATTGACTACATTTGGGAGAATTGGTGGCACAACAAATGATGCACATATATGGGATCATCATCCCCAGCTGCAAAGAGCAAATTACCTCCAAGATTACAAACTAGTGAATGATGCATTCTCTATGCATCTGGTAAGAACAATGGAGGAGGACAGAAGTAAAAGACTGAGCATAGAAGCTCAGGAAGTCATATACAGGCATGGAGCCTAATTTATTCAATTTGCAACTTTCTCTTACATCAGGATTGAAGGTTTTGAGGGGGAACCTCTCATGCTCCCAAGGTACCCTACTGATGCAATTGTCTTAATGTAATTTTTAAGACAAATTTCCACAATACTAAATGCTTACAAAGCTAACAACAAGCTTCCACCAGTATTGTTTCTAGTTACAATGGGCTGGTATATGTGCCTAGATTCTGAGAATATTAAGAAGGCCATAGCTGGTCTAACTATGATGAATTTCTAGCTATTTCCATTGGCAAGATCATATGATCCATATGGGAGGATGTAGAGAATCATGGGAAGGCCATCCATTGAAGACATCTTGAAGACTTTTGGGCAGATTGTGAAGATGAAGCTGAAGCTAGAAGAAGAAGATATCAAAGGCTTACACTCAACCAGATCAAGACCTTTGATTGCATTTCCATCCTCGTACAATTGAAGAAAGATGATGGAAGGATAATGGCTGATGAATATGAGGAGAAAAAGATATACAATGATACCATCTTAGCACCAGATCTCACCATGTAGGAGGACATCTCCTTTGATCCATTTACAAGCAGGACATTGCAACTGACCCAAGCATGGGTCAATGATCAGATAAATACACTGAAAAAAAGAGGTGTTGTCATCACAGTGGACAATAAGAAGAAACAACAAGAGATTTTTGAAGATGAATATGATGATTTCTTGAATGAAAGGAGGAAGTCTAAAGGGGAGAGAGTACCACCTCCTGAGAAAAGCAAGAGACCTCCAAGAGGTAAGAAAATTGATGTTGAACAAAAGGGGGTCATAATTGAAAGAGTACTAATGCCAACTGAAGATGCATCAGCATCAAAATAGGCATTAACATCATCAGCACTGCCTCTAGTGGATAAGCAGAAAACTAAAAAGATCCAGAGGCCACTTACACAACCTACTGCAACATATGAGGAGGGTCAAGCCTCACATAAGCAAATAGAAGAGGATATTCTTCTTGATGAGGAGCTGGAAAAGGAAGAAGAAAATGTTGAACTCATCACCAAAAAAAGAAAAGCACCTCAGGTGATAGCAACTACATCTAAGAAACCAAGAACTTCAATGAGAGGTGAAATAAAACAAACCCCTATAATGCTAAAAGGGGCAGGTGGAGAAATATTCAATAAGGAATTGCAGCATAATGTTCCACTTCCTACCATTGTAAAGTTTAAAACTGAACAAGTAGAAGAACAATTGAAAGAAGCCTCTAAGGTAGTTCAAAGTGGTCTAGTTTCATTAGATGAGACAGTTGACCTATCTGATGATGAGGTGGTGAACGATGTAGCTTCACAAAGAATGGAAACCCTTGCTGTTGGTACCTAGATAACTCCACAAGGGACCCCATCAGTCCAGGCAGTATTTGAAGAGTTGAAGCAAATAGAGTCAGAAAAAGAAAAGAGCCCAAAAAACATTACATAGCAAATAGGGTTGGATGCCTTAGTTGATCAGGTGACAAGTCCTACAGTTATAGATTTGACATATGTCGAAGATGTAAATCCTAAGGATATGGAAAGTGCACCTGAGGAAGCACAGAATATTGAAGAACTCAAACAGAAAGAAGTGGAGAGAAAAGCTCCATGTATGGGTCAACAACAATAGGATGCATCAGCTGAGCCCAAAGTAGTAGAAGTCCCACCAAAGGACAAAGAAGATAAAGAAATATCAGGTCCTGACGACCACAAGGCTCAAGAGGTAATTAACACAAGTTCAGAACCGAATATAACTGCAGATCAGGTGGCTGAGCCTAAGATAAATAAAATAACATCCACAGATACTAACATACCTCAAGAAAAGGAAAATACTAAGGTGGATGAGATACCCATGGAGGAAGTGAAAGATCAAGATCATGATAAACATGCAGATGATCAGCAGGATCACCCACCAAGAAAAGAAATTCCTCAACAGGAGGATATATCCAAAGATCACCCTCATGAGGAGTATCATGAGGAAGAGATAAGAAAATCACCCTCCCCATCAAACATGATGGTGGATATCGGAGATCAGGGTGATCATCATGATGATGATGGAGACCAACAGTCAAAGGATCAAATTCCTCAGTGGCTCGAGAAAGAAATTGGCGCAAAATCAGGTATAGAGGCACAAGAATTTGATGTGTCTACATTGTTTTCAAAAACCTTAATAAAGCCTAAGAGGAAGGCTAGAATAACTTCTGCCATAAGAAGAGATCCTATCACAGGCAGAAGGACCGTGTTGGCAAGAGACACTATATGGATTCATGGTTGTTGTCATTGATGGCAACAAAGGTCATCCCACATATCCGCAAGTCATGATATGTCTCTACCGGAAGTCAGATTGAAGATTGTTGTGGTCCGGTGAACAAGAACAGAGCATGTGGCAAGGTCCGACAGATTGGTCCGGATCTCTCAGAGGAAGTGTCTTGGTGCAGTGCGGATCTGGGGAAGTCAAGAGGACTATCTTGAGTGGTATATTCCAAGGATTTAGCCTCCGGAGTTGGACAAGGAAAAAGATATGAATAGTTGAGTACCGGATTCCTGAGAGACAGTGAAAACAGAGGAAGAACTGACTGACAGAGTATCAGACTACTTTCCGGATGTGTTACAGATGATGATAAAGGTTGCGGAGGCATGAATCATGTTTGGCCGACATAATTGATGATATCTACAAATATATGCTTGATCCGCATTGCTTGGTGAGCAAGGATTCAGCCGACAGAACTAAGTTTGTAAGAAACTAGACTGTTCCGGATGCCGACTAGAAAGGTGATGAAATTACTTGTGCGGATATATATATAGAGGATGGATTTAGTTGTAAAGTGTGTGAAATGTGTGAAAGGATATGCGAACAAGTCCAGAGTAGAGCAGAAGTAGCAAGAAAGATCCGGTATGTGAAAGGATAGCAGACTAAAGAACAGAGGAAAGATGAAGTGCAGCAGATCAGTATACTGAACCTAACCGGAACTGAACTCCAGCATATGCAGATGCTTCCAATCAGTTCAAGACTGTGATTCTTATCACTTTGTAAGACAGTGTGTCTTCTTGTAGGCAGTGAGCCTCTTGTGAGCAGTGTGCTCGGGCAGTGAGCCCTAATTGGCAAGTGCCATTTTTGTAATTTCCTATTCTTCTAACAGAGAATAATTCTTGGGTTAATCACCCCGTGGTTTTCTCCCTTAACAGGGTTTCCACGTCAAAAATACTGTGTCATGTGTTTCTTATTTCATGGTTAATGTTTTGTGTTTGATTTTATGCTGCTTCAATTAAAAGGAAAGTTCATTAAGGGAAATAATTAGGATAACTGATTCACCCCCCCCCCTCTCAGTTATCAACAATTGGTATCAGAGCCAAGTTCCTCCTAATAAAGCCTAACAGCTTGAGGAAGATCTGGGATTTCAAATGGATGCATATGGTTTAAAGGAGCAACTCAAGACTGCCCTTGAGGATCTTGAACAGTCAAATTCTGAAGTCAGTGAATTAAGAGAAAGACTCAAACAGGCTGATGAATTCATGAGGGAATTAAAAGACAAATTAAGTCTCTCTATGAAAAAGAGAAAGGAGCTGCTCCAACAGTTGGCAAGACAAAGTGAAGAAAGCAATACAAATGAAGAATTGACTGAGCAAACCAAGTTATGTGAAAAGTTATCAAAAGAAGTCATTATGTTAAGACATGAAATGGAATCAGGAACTATAAAGTTCACTCAAGAGATTGAAGAAAAAAGAAAGGCTGAAGACAATCTAAAACAATCTCTTAAGGAAAAATCAGAAGAATGCCACCAGATGGACAGGATTATCAGACATCTTGAATCTGATCTTGAAGATGCCAAAGATAATGAAGAAAAACTTGAGGATCAAATTACCTCTCTCAAAAGAGATCTTCAAACAGCAAATGAATATAAAGAGAAATTCAAGACAAGTTCTGCTCAACTTGAAGTTCTTCTTGGAAGTCAAAAGAGGACTGATGACAAGTATGGTTTGGGATATGAGAAAGGAGAAAGCTCCGGATCCGGTCAGAGGAATCTTGGATCAGAAAATCCAAGGAGCAGGCCTAGAAGACCTCCGGTAAGACAGCCAAATGCTCAAAAATATCCATCCTTCAATGGATACTGCCACAGCTGCAACCATTTTGGTCACAAAGCTAATCAGTGCAGAATGAGAATGAATCAGATTAATTCATCCTTCTCCGGACAGTGCTTCAACTGCAAAAGGTATGGACACAAATCCCATGAATGCAGAATTATGCAAGTAAACAAATCATTCAAAGGTAGATGCTTTACATGCAATAGAGTAGGTCATATGGCTAATCAATGCAGATCAAGGGGATATCAGTTAAATATGCAAAGAAATGTTATTTGCCAAATCTGCAATAGGTCCGGTCATAATGCTAAAGTCTGCAGAAACAAGAATCAGGACAAAAGAGGTCCGGTGTATGATCAGAATCAAGACAAGGGTAAACAAAAGATGAATGCGGATGAAGTTAGGAATCAGATGAGCAAGATTTGGGTGAAGAAAAGCTCAGAGAATGTAGAGGTTGGATCCGCACCAGATTCTGGTGCTGATATTTCTTCCGGAAATTAAAAAGTGAGCTCAGGCTCAGGGGGAGACTCAAAGAAGATTCTGTTCCCCCAGCCAAACAAGTTGTGCCGGATGTGGCACAAGATGCGGATTAAAGGGTTTGTAGATATAAGTCCTGAGATGCTTCAGTCAAGTTTTCAGAGGTCCGCATGGAGTTATGAAGAAGCTGTGTTCGATTAAGTTAGACCTGTTCAGGGAGGTGCTCCGGTATGATAAAGGATTACAAAAAGGTCCGGAGAGATCCGGAAGTGCACGATCTTGTCTTGCGGATTGGACAGAGTGTTTGGGATGTTCTTGTAATATGTTACCTAGATTTATTCATGATTTAAAGATCCGGATGATATTCAGTGATCAGGACTAATCCGGGATACTCCAAGCTGTCCAGACATGGTAAACCAGAATAATGCAGGTGAAGCATTTATTGCAGACAGATATTAGGGTTTGCGGAGCAATATAAGGGATTTCTCAAAAGTTATCTGCTCATTCTACACTTGAGAAGAAGCGAATAGTGGAGCTCTGCAACAAGGTTCATCAAGCACACCAAGGATCTCCTGCCGAAGCTATTGCATAAAGAAATCAATCCAACCACTCCGTGCAAACCGAAGGCGCATAAGGTATTCTTCGTTTTTCATTGCCTCACTGCAAATCTTTGAAGAATGGCTACTCCAAACATAGTTAAGATCTCTGATAGACCTCGCCCCTCATTCAAGAAACATCCCTACAAATCATTGGAGGTAGATCCACTAGGAGCCTTCTCTAGTGTTCCCCACGGAGTCTTACATACTGAAGATATTAGGGTCTACATACACGCAAACATTGAGGAATTTGGGGAATTCAAATTAAGAGACCTCTATCACAAGCAACTGATAGACAATGCTTTTGAGCTCAAACCAGAGTATAAGGGTATCCAGAAGAAACAATTTGAGCAATTCATTCATTTCCCTAGCTTTGAAGAAGATGAATGGGTCCGGTATGTACTGAGCAGGATGCATGACAACTTCCTTTGGCTAGATAGACCCTGTAAGATCACAAAAGAAGCAATTAGAGCAGTAACTGGTCTATACTCTTCCGGGGGGGTACCTATCCTCAAATCTGTCAAGAACAACGTTGTAACTGAGGCCACCGGATCAAAATATGATAAGAGGGCAATGACCATTGAAGATATTTCGGATCCGGATATCAAATATGCATCAATGATAATAGGATACAAGATCTATCACTCCAGCAGGGAGAATTCTGTATCCGGAACTGCAATATACACAGCATATGAAATGCTAAGAAAGAATGCAGATTATGATCTTTGTGAACTACTACTAAGCCAATTAATGGAAAATGTACAGAAAATCAAGAAAGACAAGAAGAACTCCTTTAAGTATGGTACTCTCATTGTATGTCTATTCTTTTACTTCATGAATGAGCTACCCGGAACAAGTGGATGGGTATGGCAGAATGACAAACCTGTTGCAGTCCAGATAAGAGACTATTTGCATGGACTTGGGGATGCAAAAACGAGAAATACAGCTCTATGGGGATACTTCAAAAACTTTCAGAGCATGATGCAAGCAAGAGAGAGAATTCCCCAATCTCTCATTGAGAAATACAAGGACTCAGTATGCTTTATGGTTGACACTGATCAGTGCCTAATGGAGGCAGTGGAGCCAAGGACTGTCTGGATCATGCCCATGGGGTATGAAGTTGATGAACAGATAGTAGAGCTGCATGTTCAACACATGCTAAGTCAGCCCAAAGATCCTAAGGCAGAAAGGTTTGGAACCTTTGAGGAGCTGAGTGTGAAATTACATGTAGAACTCAGGGAACCTGAGATTAAGAGAAAAGTGAGAAAAGAAGTAGAGCACATTGCTCAAGGCCTAGGCATCTCAAAAGAGGCACTTGATGCCAGCCGGGAAAAGAAGAGAAAAGCAAAGAAAGTGCTCCGGTTGAAACCCCCACCCGGACCAGATCATCAAAGAGATCTGCACCTTCCACAACCAAAAGCTCAAAACCGGAAGTCCAGGCATCCGGTAAAAGATCCAAGACAAAAGCATCAAGGGCTTATGAAAGCCAAAAGGATGAAGAGGAAACAGAATCAGATGAGGAAGTAAGAGAAGTAAAGAAACAGAAGAAGAAAGGATCCGGTAAGCCCTCCACAGGCCAAGACAAGAATGAAATGGCAGAGGTAACTGTTGAAAAGCCCACTCTGTCACTAGAGAGCATAATCAAGTCGGTCACGGTGGATGGAAACCTTCAACCAATGACTGAATCCTATGATGACTTCAGTGAGGCAGACCAAAAGACTCTGCAGGAGGCCACAGTGAAATATCTTAACATATATAATAAGGCTTTCATTGAAATAATATCTCTTATTCCTAAAAGCCTAGAAAAGGAAATGGAAGTGAGGAAAAATAATGCTCATGCTAAAGATCTTGAGATCCGGGAGCAGATAGCTATTCAGCTATATCCTCAAATTGATCCCAAGACAATGAACATGATCTTCAAGGACTGCAAAGATGAGTTCAGAAGTAAAGCCAGGATGAATCAGCTCATGCTTGGTGAGACTGACAAAGTGGCACAAGAGACAGAAGAGATCCTCCGGAAGGCCTTCAAAAGGTTCAATCTTCCTGTTGTAGAGGACTTAGGTGCAGAAACAGCTGCTGATTTGGAATCTTCTGTTCCGGAAGAAGTGAGCCCTGAACAGACAAGTGAGGACTTGGGACCCTCTGCTCCAGAAGAAGTGGCCCATGAACAAGCAAGCATCTCTCCTCCGGTTTCCCCTACAGTCTCCGGATCCAAAGAAGAAGAGCAATTGCAGGAGAAGGAAGCAGTGGTGACAGACAAAGAGGTTGACAGTTCTAAGACTGCAGAAGAAAAGAAACATCTGTCTCCGGCAAGAGACACTGCACAAACTGTTCAACAATTTTTGAGCAAAGAAACTCTAGAGATTGATGAACCGGAGCTTCTAAAAGGTCCATTTGATTTTGACTCTCTCTCTCCGGTACAAACAATGAAGATAGCTTCATTTGCAAATGCCAAGGCAAATGAAAAGCTCCTGAAGTCACATATGGAAGACTGTGAGTTGATAGAGGCTGCTTCCGGAGTACTTGTAAAGATCATGCCATCAATCCAGATAGATCCGACAGCCTCCACTTCCGGTAATCTAAAAACCTTAGTCAGCAGTATTGATACACATTTTAATTCTCTAGAAAAATCAGCTGAAGAAAAGGTCCGGAAGGAATTTTTGGATAAGAGATTTTCTGAAATATTAGAATTAATCTCTAAGGATAGGAAGATTGTAAGCATTGGAATAAAGAGCTTAGAAAATGCTCTTAAGGATGGCGGTGACATCTACAAATTTTGTATATCTTGGTCAAAGGCAACAGCAGCAATTGACAAGAAAATAAAAGAGGAACAGGACAAGCTTCAAAGCTTATCTCAAAGTTTTGATCCTCTCTCTTCCTCTATAATAAATCAAGAATGTCAGACTATTGCAGTCTTGAATGAAATAAAGAATCTTGAGAAGGAGAGGAAGAACATTACCAACCGGATGGGAGAACTTAGAAGGATTATAGTCCCTAAGTTGGAAACTATGCATGAGGCCATCAGTGATGCCCAGACCACCGCCCATACAAAAGATCTGACAGATCTCAGGCGGGCAGAAGCTTTTGCATTTTTGTTGAGTGGTCACATTTCAATCTTGGACAGAATGAAGCTAAGTTGGGCTACTGAAATGGTTCAACTGCAGACATCCTTTGCAGACATTCTGCAGTATATGTGAGTATGTAAATATGCGGCTATATATAGAAAATTTTTGAAAATTTTGGTGTGCGGACCCTACCCTTTGCCATTGATGTCAAAGGGGGAGTGAGGAGCAGTGAAAAATGAGGAATCCAACTCAGGGGGAGTTCCGGAAATTGTATATAAAGACAGAGCATCAGCAAAGGGGGAGCATAGTGTAAACACTTAGTCATTTTTCACTAAGTGTTGCCATCAATGCCAAAGGGGGAGATTGTTGGCAAGAGACACTATATGGATTCATGGTTGTTGTCATTGATGGCAACAAAGGTCATCCCACATATCCGCAAATCATGATATGTCTCTACCGGAAGTCAGATTGAAGATTGTTGTGGTCCGGTGAACAAGAACAGAGCATGTGGCAAGGTCCGACAGATTGGTCCGGATCTCTCAGAGGAAGTGTCTTGGTGCAGTGCGGATCTGGGGAAGTCAAGAGGACTATCTTGAGTGGTATATTCCAAGGATTTAGCCTCCGGAGTTGGACAAGGAAAAAGATATGAATAGTTGAGTACCGGATTCCTGAGAGACAGTGAAAACAGAGGAAGAACTGACTGACAGAGTATCAGACTACTTTCCGGATGTGTTACAGATGATGATAAAGGTTGCGGAGGCATGAATCATGTTTGGCCGACATAATTGATGATATCTACAAATATATGCTTGATCCGCATTGCTTGGTGAGCAAGGATTCAGCCGACAGAACTAAGTTTGTAAGAAACTAGACTGTTCCGGATGCCGACTAGAAAGGTGATGAAATTACTTGTGCGGATATATATATAGAGGATGGATTTAGTTGTAAAGTGTGTGAAATGTGTGAAAGGATATGCGAACAAGTCCAGAGTAGAGCAGAAGTAGCAAGAAAGATCCGGTATGTGAAAGGATAGCAGACTAAAGAACAGAGGAAAGATGAAGTGCAGCAGATCAGTATACTGAACCTAACCGGAACTGAACTCCAGCATATGCAGATGCTTCCAATCAGTTCAAGACTGTGATTCTTATCACTTTGTAAGACAGTGTGTCTTCTTGTAGGCAGTGAGCCTCTTGTGAGCAGTGTGCTCGGGCAGTGAGCCCTAATTGGCAAGTGCCATTTTTGTAATTTCCTATTCTTCTAACAGAGAATAATTCTTGGGTTAATCACCCCGTGGTTTTCTCCCTTAACAGGGTTTCCACGTCAAAAATACTGTGTCATGTGTTTCTTATTTCATGGTTAATGTTTTGTGTTTGATTTTATGCTGCTTCAATTAAAAGGAAAGTTCATTAAGGGAAATAATTAGGATAACTGATTCACCCCCCCCCTCTCAGTTATCAACAGACCGCCCAGGTAGCTATTCCTACAGCTGATAAAGAGAAAGGCGAGATCACTCTGGATGAATTCCATATTAGTATAGTGGATTTGGGATTTGCCAATGAGGATCAAGAAGGCCAAGAAGGTAATGATATAATTGATTCATTGACCCAGAAGGTGAAGAGAGAGAAAGAGAAGAATAAGCAGCATAAAGAGCACATTGCTCAGCTGCATGCCTATATAAAAGGGTTAACTAACCCAGATGCTATTTCAAGTGATCATGCAGTCCCATTGACTGCTATTTCTCAAGATGAGGTAAATAAATTGGATCTCATGAAGCATGAGTCATCCATAATAAGAAAGTAGATGTTATCCACATTTGATGAAGTAGAGGAAGTAGTAAAAGCCTCTCTAAAGAGGTGGAATTCTTTAGGTGTCTCCAGGAAAAAAGTTGATAAATTATAGATAGAGATCGAGAAAAGGTCCTTTCAGTTGGAGAAAGATTTGACTATCTTGGAGGAAATAAAGAGGATTAATCCTCAAGTTCTCATAAGTAAGTAGGTATTAAATAATACTAATGCACTATTAATAGATATATGGTACAAAGAAATCAGGTTTGAATGTGATGTGCTTAAAAGATGCAACAGTAAACTAAGAGATATCAGTATGAAGCTACATAATATGATGTTGTTTGAGGCTGAAATTTTGGAAGTATTAGAAGGAAAGGTAGAAGGAAAGATAGAAAATCAAGATGAAGAGTTTGTCATTAAAGCTCTACATAACAATTTCCAGCAGGTAGCTGATGATCCTCTAAACCACCTAACAGAAGAAACTATGGATAAGATCATGAGGATCAAGGTCAAGGTGGAAAATTACAATGAGACATCTAGCAGTAGCAGGAGTAAGTTAGAGAACCTCTGAGGCAAATATCAAATACACAGGCATGCCATCATCAAAGCAAGAACTCAAGATGGCGGGGAGATAGAGAAGATAGTAAAGTCATATGAGAATATCCAGACATCCATGCAGGTCCATATACAAGGAGATAGTCATCAAGATGATGAAGAATTGGGAAGTGATGATCCTGATGTTCCTGATGATGGAGATGAGGAACTTGAAGGATAAAGAGTAGATGAAGATGCATTACCAAGAAAAGACATAAGCATCTAATACTTAGTGCAAATAGTAATTCAGATGGTTACCAGTTGGCAGCCTATGCCATGTGGAAAGAGTTGACTTGGTCAATGAAATGTGAACCATAGATCTTAACAGATAAATCTAGATCATAGATCATTTTGTAACTGCTCCCTCACTTTGTTCTATAAAAGGTGTAGGGATGCCTCATTTTGAACATTCAAAACTTAATTGAAATCTATTTGCTGAAATATTCAGGGCTTATTTCAAAGTTTTTGTATACATATATGTTCTTACATACTTAATGAATGAGAAGACTCTTTTGATTACAATCCATCATAAATCTTGAGTAATCAGTGTATGAATTCTTGATACATGTTGTGATTTGCTACATCCCTTGAAGTGCATATCGACTTACATGTGTTGTTTTCATACCTTTCCTTTGAAGTTAGCATCGACTGTATCTAGCTGTGGAATGTCTTGGTGAACATATGGTTTGATTTCTTCTCTTCATGACTATATCTGATGTATATGTGGCTCAATAGCTGAAGGTTCAACATTAATTTGAAGAATTTCTTTCAATTTCATATCATTTCACCATCATAATTGCAAATAATTGACAATCTTAAGAAAATAATACAAATATGCAGACATCCTGTAGATAACTGAACATATTTAGCATATTTGAGGTTAAAGCATGTCAAAATGATAAATATCATGCAAAGATTTAAATATAGATACAATATTTGAAGCATATTTTGTGTAGAATAACTTTTATGTAGCATCATTACAAGAAACATTATCTTACTGATGAGATCCACGTAAGGCCCCAAAATGGAAACAACAACACACATCAACCTATGAGTAACATTAGAAGATTAAGACCTAATCAACGGAGGCTTGGGATTATGAATTCTCTAAATTTGTTGTATCTTTCAAGATGAATAAAGGTTAATGTGCACTTTTATTCTATGCTTGTTTATGACTAACATCATGATCAACACTTGCCACCAAGGAACATAACCAAATTCCAATGATTCAAGTGATGTGATCACATTCTAACATAGCATTTTAACTCTTTCTAAGTATAAGTATTATAATCTTTCTAAATGGTAGGGTTTTCATAATGGCAACAATTCTAGCGAAGGATCAGGTGTGTGCAAATGATTAATTATCCTCATCTTGAAAGTAAGTTGAAAACATGAGTAACTGATGTTAAGCTACATATTTTAGGAGCATCCCTCATAGCCAACCTAGATAGAGCCTTGCTACTAGCAGGCATCTATAGCCTTGACAAGGTTATCTATACAATCTCCCTAAGTAGAGCCCCACTACTAGTAGGTGTCTATAGCCCTAGTAGAGTTACTTAGATGGCCTAATTTTATTCCTTTTGGATTTTCAAGATTTATTCCTTCTATTCATATGATATCATCATGTAAGATTAATGTGCAAGGCATGGTCACTTGCTGAATTAGGTTGGAGATTGCACTGGTAGTAAGGGAGTCCCTTTAGATTTTTCACTTAACACCTATACTTATGCGTTCCACAAACCCAAGGTTGTTAGGTGAGTCATTGTGAAAAATCACTTTAGTTAAGAAAATGCACCATGATGAAAAGGATAGCACAGGCCTGATCACTGATACTTCTCAAAATGAGTCATAACCTATATAGGAATTTGTTCTCACCACTTGAATCTTAACAATTTCATTATTTTCCTAGGGTGATAAGTTGCATCATCTTGGCTAATCAAAACAAAACTCAATAGGCAAACAAAAAAACAAAACAAAACTGTACAAACAACTATACAGTATGCACATTATGATACATTTGACCTACATGACACTATTTTAGGCTTGAAAATAATGCTTGAGGAACTGTCCATTAACTGGTAATGGGACATCCTCACCAGTTAAAGTCTTGAGCCTGTAGGTACTGTCTCCTAAAATTTTTGAAACTTGAAAAGGACCTATCCAAAGTTTATCAAATTTACCATGATCCCCTTTCCTTTCATGTGCTTTATCCCACATAAGGACTAAATTTGAAATTCTAAAAGCCTTCACTCTAGCTCTTTTGTCAAACCAACGCTTAATAATATCTTGATGTTTAGCAAATTGATCAATTGCTCTATTCCTTTTTTCTTCTAGATACATTAACTGAAGTAACTTAGCTTCTTGTTTGTTATCTATACCTAGATACTCTTGTGGAAATTGCAATGTGGGGATTTTTAGGTTAACAGGGAGGATGGGATCCACCCCATATACTAGGTGAAAAGGAGAATTCCCTTATGCAACCTTCATCCTGGTTCTATCTACCCACAATGCGTATTTTAATAGGGTGTTCCACTCCCTTGGGTTCTTTTCTATCAATTTCTTTATGATGTTCAACAAGTTCTTGTTTGTAGATTCTGAGTAATTTGAAGAAAACTTCAAAATAATTCCATGGTCAAAAGCCCAACTTGATAATCTTATTGATGCAAAGGAAGATCCATTGTCACATATTAAAGCATAAGGAACTCCATAACTGGTTACTATGTTGCTTTATGTTGATGATTATTTTTACACATTCATAACAAAAGTTAAAATTCACAAAATGAACCTAACCGTGTTGAAAGATATGAAGAAATCAATGAAGATTACTTAATCCCAACTTTCTGTATGGTTAGGTCTTGACCTTGTGGATAATTCAGTAGGTCAATGTGAAGCTGTAATATACAAGGGGCCTTACTTGATTTAAGGTTTTAGATGATTCACTGGACTCTAATTATGCAAACTATCACAAATATCAACATGTTCTTCATTCCTTTGCAAAAATTTGTTACTATATTACAAAGCTTTATATGATTTATATTAACACAAGATTTCTTTTTTAAATATTATGAAAACTGTCAAATATCAACTCAGTTGTTCATGTTTCCTTCAAATATCAGACAATCTCCTTTAAATCTCTGCGTTTAAGCTAAGTATTTCAAATGGTTTGGGAAAAGTTAGAGAAATCTAAATTAAACTTCATTCTACTACAGGATCTAAATGTTCTGTTATGAACGTTGTAAGCAGTATAGCAAACTTGATTAAATCCATAGACTAAATCATTAATCGTGAATGCCCTAAGTATTTTCACGAACATAGATTTCAAGATTGCAAGATTTAAGAGATATAATATTTCAAATGCAAAGAAGAGCCAGAAGACACTCTGAATATAGATGTAGAATTCCAGGTTCATTTGCATTCAAAACACACAGTCATATATGATTTACAATGCATGAATGACTCTTAGCTTCATTAATCAACTTCACAAAAACTTACAAAATGTCTTACAGATACAGTAAGGAAGCTAGATGTTCCATGCATTCCTTATTACAGACACAGGTAACCTCCTTCTACTCTAAAAATGTTCTTCTATGCTAAGACAAATTACAACTTCCAGCTTTGTTCTACAAATCCCTGTGTAAATTATTATAGAGTAAAGGGGCTCAATATATAGATTTGATTATCCCCAATACGGTTCCAAAACTCTAGTCAATCAACGATCTATATCTCAAGTGTAGCATCAATCGGTGGAAAACAAATCCTGCCAAAATATCTCTGAGCAGCGTACTCCATACTGAGCGTAAAGATGCCCTTTGGAAACCCTAACACTTCAAAATATCTTTGTCATTAAAATATCTTCTGTTGCTTTGCCCTTTTAATATTGCTTCTTTCCATCTGCATATCTCTTCTTACTAAAATATTTTGTTCCTTTTACGATCCGATCCGCCCCTCGTGATGTCATCGCCATTAAAGCTCTGCCTTAATATCTACCTACATACTTGCAAACAAACATAGAAAATGGATTTAAAATTCACACTGCCTTTGTCAATTTATACCTCGTCAGAATGTTAGATGGTCATTAATTACAATAATCAATGCACCAATAGTTCAGCCTTCATTGTAGTGTTTATGCATTTTCAAACTTTCCTCACCATTAGTTTAATTTTGTATACATACCTCTTTCCATGTTTTGTTTGTATTTCCTCTGCTTTGCATACCGCATTTCGTATATTTCACTATCATCTTAACTTTCACAGTCGGGTTAATCAATAGATTTCATTCCAATCATATCTTTCTAGCTGATGTAATCCTTTCATCATTTAAAGTATCTTCTCCATTAGCATAACCTTCTTCATCAGGTCGATTGAAAGAACTTCCGTCGATCACTCATTTCTGCCCGATGCCTTTATTTCTTTTGTATATCGAATATGTATGCCATAAACATACAAGCATTTAATCATACAAAGACTTTTCTATATATAATTCTCTTTTCACACCCACATTGTATCTTTAACTTGCATTTTTTGCTTGGCATATCGTGCTTGTATATCAAAGATATACATTGTATTTATACATACAAACCCGACATGCAAATGGTGGGTCCACCTTACTTTTTACTTGTATCTCTACGATGCATATAACACTTGTACCAAACCTTTGGATACGAAGCCCAAGATATATACAAAAATCCTTTGTATGTCCCTTTGGACTTCAACTTTTATAAACCATAGTTCACTCACCTTCAGTTCCACATTGTATGTATATTGAAATGTATGCCTCTGAAAATATACATACAAGGCACGAGCATACAACAATAAAACAACCCTTAAAATTTTTTTTGGTTTCGCGCTATGTATGAAGCTTTGTATATCCACCTTGTATGTTTTCCTTTTGCTCGGACATACAAACATTTTATACATCTGACAGAATCAACCTATTATGCATTCAAACTCTAAACTGTTTTAGGCCCGACTTGTATGTAAGAATAAAGTATTTACAAAATGCTACAAGTATAAAAATTTAACAAACAACTTTGTAAATGCAAACAACCTTGTATATGCAACTAGATATACAAAAGTCTTTGTATGCAAGTGACCTTGTATACAAAGGACCTTGTATATGCAACCTGATATACAAAAGACTTTGTATACACAAAGTACAAACCCTCCCATTGTACATTTTACCAAAACACTTATAACTTACAAAATACAAGGAATTTTTACATGGTTTAAAAGGCAACCCCCACTCATTTTTGACAAGAAATCTACTCATATTCTGCTCTGGTACTTAATGCAATTTTTTTTTATCATTTTCAACAAGGTTTGTAATTTTCACTCTCTTTTTCCCTTTTACCACCCAACAGACCCACACACAAAAGCAAAAGCAAAAACACAGCAGGGGTCCTCATTTTGCTAAGGAGTAAAATGGGGCGTGTTGTGAGCATCACAACACTTTCCAAGAACTTGATCACATCCTCAGCATTGCATGTCTTACTACTAATAGATTCAGTCCACCTGGTACAATAATCAGTAACAGTCAACACATACATGTGGCCTGAAGATGATGGAGGGTTGATAGGTCCTATGAAATCCACCTCCCATTGAGCAAATGGGCGCATCTCCATCACTGGTTGCAAGGGCTGAGCAGCATACCTTTCTCTATTTGCAGCAACTTGACACATATGACAACATTTGATGTGTTCAGCAGTATCTTTAAAAATAGTGGGCCAGTAATACCCTGCTCTAATTATAGCATGAGTGGTAGTTAAATATGATCCATGTGCGGTTCCAAACTTGTCATGTAATTCTGTTAACACTTTGTCTACTTCTTGCCTTTCTAGGCATCTAAGGTATATTCCCTCATAGTTCTTCTTGAAAAGAACTCCTTTTATCATGTATTTTTGGGATCTTATTTTCAAGTCTCTCCTTTATGAGGCCTGCAACCTTGAAGGACATCTTCCAGTAATCAAGATATGCCTAATGTCTAAATACCATTCTCTAGTTTCCTTTGTATTTATGACATATTGCTAACTCATGATGTTAGGATCAATTTAAGATATCATCTAAATCAAGGTTTGTCCTCTTACTAATTTCATGGGTATTATGTCCATATCATACTCTTGGAGGACAGTTATCCATTTGGCTCTCTTTTCACCTGGTTCACTTTGCATTAAAAGAATATTTACCACTGCATCTAGTACTACAATGATCACTTTACTTCTCAAGATGTAATGTCTAAACTTCTTGATGGCCCAGACCAGAGCAAGTGCTTGTCTTTCAACATCCATATATCTAAGTTCTGCATCCTTGAAAGGACAACTCATGAAGGCTATAGGCTTTTCTTCTTTAGCCTCATTTCTTTGTGTTAGTACTACTGCAGACGTATGCTCTGAAGAAAATGACTATATGTAAAAATCTTTGGTATAATCTGGACTAATTAGAACAGGAGCATTAGATCTTGATATCTTCAAAAGCTTCTCTAGCTTCAGGTGTCCACTCAATTTGGCATCCTTCTTAAGCATTGCATTCAATGGTTTGACAATTTCTACAATACTAGTAATGAATTTTCTAATGAAATTGATCTTACCAAAATAAGATTTGAGCTCCTTCTTACTCCCAGGGAGTTGTATCTTTATGATTGATTCTACTCTTGCATGTTCAATGATGATCCCATTCTTTGTTATCAGGTGACCTAATAACTTCCCTGTGGTTACCCCAAATATGTATTTCTTATTGTTTAGGGATATTCCATAATGTTCACATTTCTTTAGTACTTTCCTAAGGTCTTCTACATGATTCCCTCTCTCTCTTTAGAGAAAACTATCAAGTCATCCATATATATGACAATGCATTTACCAATTAATCCCTTGAAGGCTATATCCATGGTTCACTAAAAGGTGGTTCCAACATTTATCAATCCAAAGGGCATGCGCCTGTAGGCAAATATTCCCCACTTAATGGTGAATGTAGTCTTCAATATATCTATCTTGTCTACCATCACTTGGTTGTAACTTGAAAAACCATCCAAAAATGACATCATCTTTGCACCATTTACAATCTGCAAGACCTCATCTAGAGAAGGCAAAGCATAATTATCCTTTTCAGAGGCTCTATTTAAATTTCTGAAGTCTACACACAACCTAATGTCACCATTCTTCTTCCTTTCTAGGACCAAGTTAGCCACCCATGTAGAATGTCTCACAGGAAATATGATTATGGCATTAAGCAATTTTTTCACTTCTTCAAAAATGATGGGCTCTGACAAAGCATTAACAGGTCTTTATTTTTGTCTAAAGGGCTTGACATCTGGCTTTAATGGTATAGTATGAGTGATGATTGAAGTATCATAAGTTTGCAACTCATCATATGTCCAGGCAATAGCATGAATATAATCCTTAAGTGCTTGAGTTATCCCTATCATTTCTTCTTCTGTACACACCTTTCCAATCAAGACATTCCTTTTTTCTACATCATGTCCTATGTTAATTAGTGAATATTCTCCTCCATCTACTTTAGGGAGATCTTTTTGTTTCAACATGTTATCCAAATCAAATGCTCTTTCCAACTCTATCATTCCTTTAGGGATCTTGTTACTAGGTAGGTCTATGATCTCTTCTTCTTCCCAAGCATGATCTTCCACATTTCTTTCATCTATGATTTGTGTATCAAACACATCTCTATTGGATATGAAGTCTAAAATGTGTTGGTCATCATCAAACACTTGAAGGTTAATGACATTATCTGGTACAGAGGGTACTAACACTATTTCAACTAAAAATCTCTTCAAACCCGATATGGATAATGGTTCCAAAGTACTTGCAGCTTGGGCTAGGGCATCTGCCCTATGATTTTTTTCTCTAGGCACATGAGTGATGTTAAATGCATCAAAATATTCTATCAAATCCCATACCATGTCTATAATTAGACAACTTCTTGTAATTACAAGAATATATGCCCCTTACTTGTCTTACTACCAATTCTGAGTCTGCATAGACATGCAAAATCTTTACTTTCTTTCTGAGTGCAAACAATATCCCATGGATCAAAGCTTCATACTCTATCACATTATTTGTGCATGGGAATTGTAATCTATATGCTGCCAAGTAGGATTTACCATCTAGATCAATAAGATCTATTCCTACTTCAGCCCCTTGTTTTGATTTAGATCCATCAAACCTGAGGATCCATGGCTTATCTTCAGTTAAAGGTTTGTCTGGGCCTTCTCTTTTCTTTTTAGCTCTAGCAACTGCACCACTTGATATCCATCTTAATTTTGGTGTTTCACTCTTCTCAAACTTCACCTTATCTGACTAATGTGGAGTTGATATTCCTTTTTCTTTCTTGTCATCAAGAGGGGGATCTTTTGAACAAGGCAACATCTACTTTTCTAGAATATGCAAACATAATGAACAAGTAGTTTTTGAATGTGCTTCTTCATGTAACCTGCACCATCCCTCAATTAGAACATCCTATGGGGATCTTTACTGCTGTATCATTTTCTGAATTTGTTTTGATAAAAATTCCTCAAACTTGGACAAATTATTGTCTCCATCTTTATCAGATATTTTATAATCTGACTCAACCAAGCAATCGGTCCCTGGGGTGATATTCTTGTTACTCTTAAAATTACTCTCACTACACACCAATATATCTTCTATCATCTAAATAAGGCTTTCATCATGATACGTGCTTTCTTTTGTTCTTGCAGATGACAAGCAAAAATTAGTATCATTGTCACTATCTACAAAACTTACCCTGGATGATGATGATGCCCTCTCACTGCATGCCTGTTCCAATTCCATCATATCGAAACAAGCATCATAGGTCTTTTTAGAATGCACCTCATCATGTAACCTACACCATTCTTCAATTAGAACATCCTCAATAGACATTTTTAACAATTGGCAACGTTGCACCTCTTTGGACAAGTGCATTTCAAAATTCTTGAAGTGATCTACTTCTATTTCATTTTTAGAACTACAATCAAACTCTAAAATTATTCTATCATCCTGAAGATTATCATTATGAACATGAACATTGTACATGAGGATCTCCTCTATCTTTATGGTCTGGGGTCTGATGAAATAGACTCCAGGTTCAACATCTACATACATGATCTCATTGGTTTTATTGTACTCAGTGATCATATGTTTCATGCAAGGCTCACCACCTATCCTTATTTGGTTAGGTATTCCATTCCAAGGTAACCACATGTGACTGAAATCAGTGGACATGTATCCATTGAGTGTTTTTGACTAATCCCTGCTGAGCAACATCCCATAGGTATTTGGTATATCTACCACCTGAATATCGATGTAGTATTGGATTCTTGGATTTGATGCTAACTGCATATGGATGTGAGTCAATTCTTCTACTACACTCACCTCTATTTTATCTAACTATGTTACTTTCTTTAGTGACTTGGTAGGATGCAACCCTAAGGTGTTACATATGGACAGAGGCATTACATTAGTAGATGCACCTGAATCTACTAAGAAATTATACAAATTCTTACTAAACATCCTTATGGTAAGGAGAAACGGAGGTGACTTAGTTTTATCCCTATAAAGAGTCATGTGTGAAGTTTCTACAGCTTAAACAGTGGCTGGTGTTTTGTGTTTAACATTAATATCCTTAATGGCATGATATTTATTCCCAGTTTGACTTGAGGTATGGTTATCCTCTTTTGGAGTAGGATCATCTAAGGATTTCATGAAAGCCTTTTTAATAGCTGGGGTTTTGAATAGTCCTGACAATGAAAGAGTGATCTTGATCTTTTTCATTTCATTTGCTAAGTATGTGACCAATTTATTAGACTTAGGGGGTAGATTACCAGCCTTTGGCACTGCATTTTGTGGCGCTAAGTACTGAGCATTAACTTTAGGAAATCTAGGGTTATTGCTTGCCTTAGGATCGGGAGGAGTGTTGAAATTATTTGGAGGCAAGGATATAGTCAAAGGACCAACAGGTCGGTTGGAGTTATTCATTAGGTTGTAATTATGTCTACCCTGATACTGTTGCTGATAAGCATGCACTTCTTCATGTTCAACTGATGGCTCATTTTCATCTTTAAATAGAAAAACATAATTGGTTTCAAATGCCATAGCTGACTCTTCACGTGCCAAAGTGTAATTCTCATGAGGTGACATTGTCTGCTGATGAGGATGATTGATGAAACTTTCTAATACAAGAGCTGAATCATATTCACAGGGGACAATTTCATTTCCTTCAACACAAGGTGGATTTCCCGTAGTATTAGATACTTTATATTGGAATATACTAGCGGCTATCCTAAACTGTGGACAATCCAACTCTGCACATTGGTATTATGTATTCTACACTAGTTTGTAAGAGCTGCCTCTACCAGGTTCACTCTAGTGGTCTACTTAGGTTCACTAGAAGGCTGATTATCTGGGGGTGATGGTAGAGAACCATTGTTTGGCTTAGTGTTCCACACTCTAGGTTGTCTAGGGGGATTATTGTGACCACCATTGTTATTATAGTTGTTATTGTATCCCCTATCAGGATAACCAGATAAATCATTGGCATATCCTCTATTCTAATTTGGCTGAGAATAGAAATTTTGACTCCTCAGATGAGTGATCTTAGTGGTGAGTTTCCTCAGTTGTGCTGATAACTCTTGAATTTCTTCCTTTTCATCTTGAACTTTGGCTACTATGTTCTCTGTTTGGGGTTTAAAGAAGGAAGAGCCATTGTTGTGATTATTAGACTATTCCACAACCTGAGGTACCTGTGTATGTCCTAGATATTGTAGCACTTGACCATTTCCATTTGGAGGTGGCATGATACTGAATGCAGGTATCTGTAAAGGGCTTGGCATTACAACTAGAGGTATCATGGCTCCATTGGTCTGTTGTTGAGTAGGATATGTAGGATAAATAGGGAGTGTAGGAAATGCAATATTAGGTGTTGGAGCAGGAATCAACTATTGACTGACTTTGATGGCTTCTTCAAAAGCTCCCGCTAAGGTTGTGACACCAGGATGTGTTCTCCTAATAAACATAGAAGTTAGGGGATCTAATGTTGAGTAGTATGTACTCCTAGCAGCTTCATCTGCTACAGTATAGGGAGCAACTAGTGATGCAGAGGGACCTAGTTGAACATATAATATAGGTTGAAGACTCCTTTGAAGCCCACAAAATAGCCTTTACAGTGTATGTTGGCAAGACCTTTGAATTATCTCACCGAAACATGCACACTCTTGCCTATCGGCAAGACAGTCCACCGTCGGGTAAGCCAAAATCTCTTTCACTGACCGCTTGAGTCACTCCGATGACCCTTCCATAAACAGCCTTCATCGGCCAGACTAATGTCTTCGGCCTGACCCTAAGATCTTTCACCGATGCACCCCTCTCTTGCCGATGACCTCTCTCTATCGGCGAGACCACTTACTGTCGGTGCCACCTTTCTCCTTTCTGCCGATGATGTAACTCATGCTGATACACCTTCACTCTTCCCTCCTTCGGCTAGACTATTGAACCATTCGCTTGAACCGTTGACTTGAACCTATGTATTCTTTGAACTGATGAACCGGTTCAATCCAGTGGTTCAACACCAAGGTTCAATCTGGTGGTTCAACCTTCTCCTTCGGGGAGACTTCTGTCTGTCGGCGAGCTTTTTAAATCTCCTGCCGATGCTATCGGTTACATTGATAGACTTACCATCGGCAAAACACTAACTATCGGCGACACCTCTACTCCCTCTGCCGATGGCATAACTCACTCCGATGGCTTCCAACATACATTCTTTGACCTTGAACCCGTGAACCATTGAACCGAATGAACCGGTTCAATGCGATGGTTCAGCGACGAGGTTCAATGTCTCACGCCAATGCTTCAGAACATACCTTTTGACTTGTTTGACACCCGAACTGTTCAGCGATGTACCTACAGACACAATTGACAAATACACATAGAATATTCACCAAGCAATGCAGTATATACACAAAATGCACCATTCCTCCTCTGTAATCGATGTAACCAAACAACACACAGATGCAGCTTATTTCTACAGAAATGAAGCCAAACTTAAAAATACGGGACACTGAACATAAAATGAATTAACAAATTTGGGGGGGCCATTCCACTGATTTCAGAGAAATCCTCCAGTGGAATGACCCCTAATGAGGTCCACTGCAATTATACCAGAAAACACGAAATCTTTCTATTCCTTCTATTTCAGAATGTACAAACAATTTCCTTTCACTCTGTCTCTCACTTACATCTACCTCTACCCCCTTTCTTTTTGGTCTGTCCACATTCTTTTATAGATACAGACTTTTGCTAGAGAATGACACCTATCTCAACAGTTACAATACGTGGTGGGAGGTGAACCACCAACTGACCACCATTTATAAAACAGACAGTTCGGTTACATCACATTAATCCTTCATGACACATATCTACATGGCTCGAAAGCCTTTACAAACAGACATAACATTTCTTGAAATGTGAGGAACTTTTAGATTTACGAGGTGCCCCTGCACAGGAACTTTTAGTTTTTTGAGGGTGCTCCTGCACCAACTAGCTTTAAGAGCATATTTTAGAATCTTGCATTGAAATTGGTAATAGGTTCTCCCTCAAATCTCTTGATTGTGGCAAAGAGATGATAATTCATCAAAGGATCTATAGGTATTTTTAATCTATCCTTAAAGGCTTTCTGCAAGGCAGCCCATGAACTGACTGAACCTTGACCAAGACTAATATACCAATTATATGCCTCTTCCCCTAAGGAAAATGGAAATAACCTACATACCACATCCTGATGTTCAATTCTCGCTCTACAATAGGATTTCTTAAATGTTCTAATGTGATCATTAGCATCCTGATATGGATGATATTTAGGACAAATCTTATCAAGATTTTTAGGTAAAGGATGATATGCAATGAAAGTCAGAGGTTACTCTGTAGTAAAGAATGACATTGCAACTATTGGAGGTTGGATTGGGGGCATGACAAGTGGTCCTTTAGGTATTTGTAACCTGATAGGAGTTATCAGAGTGTGTTCTGGTGAAGCTCCTGATGCACTAGAAACAGGAGAATGATGAATATCTACTGTCCTAGGTCTGAATCCCCGGATAGGCAATTCCTCAGAGAGTCCACTGGATCTAGACCTGGTATTTGGCTTGAGAGCCAGGATTTCTTGAATTTAAGAAAATTTGGCTTGTTTATTGTATAGGTCAGCTAAAACACTTGAGCAAAGGATGTATTTATGATCAGAATCTGAAACTGACTAGATATTTATGCAATATTTGTAGAAATGATGTAAATATGAGGTGATGTGAGACTTTTCGACACAAGCAACATGATATTAGGTATCTTAAGCAAATTACTTCAAATCTTTATCAAAAAGACTTGAAAGATAACTTATCTTTTGAATATCACAACAATCAACTACAAAGCTTGAAATATTTACTCTCAATTTTGAAAACTTTGTGATGGATAAGCATAAACAGACTCAAAACAACAAATCTTTACACACGACTTGAAGTACAAAGCTGCATGAGTATTACCTTTTCTTTTGTGTTACCGAATCACCCTTGGATATTTATCATGGCCCTCCTTCTCACACCAATTTATGTTGGTGATGATTGTTAGTCATAACAACATGCATAAAAATTTGCACAACAAACCTTTATTATCTTGTAAAGTATGATCAGCTTAGGATAAGTTGATGACTCCAAGTCTCCATTGATTAGGTCATGATCACCTAACATTACTTAGAAGGTTGATGTGACATGTTGTTTTCCATTTTCAAGGGTCTTACATTCGTTTAGGTGACAGGTATTGTACTGTATTTTGTAAATTCACTCCACAGAGAGGTTAATTCTACTCTATTTTCAAAGATTATTGAGATATTTGTAAGTTTGATCAATTCTTCTGATCATTGATCATTATGAACTTACTCCTACACTGCATAGCTATTTAAATAATGTGTCTATAAGTGGATATTTATATGTATTTCATGGGTATTTATCTCAATTTGCATGATATTTATCAATTTGCCATGCTTTTACTTCAAATATGCTCTATATTTTCAATTACTTAGGGATATCTGCATATATCATGTTTTGTTTTCTTTTGATTGTACGTTATTTGCAATTATGTAGATGATTTGTAATGAAATTTTAAGAAATTTAAAAGAATACTTCTACTTTTAGTGAACCTTTAGTTATTGAATCACATACACGAAAGATACATTCATGGAGAGAAGAAATCAAACCATAGGTCACCATGTCATTCCACAGCTAGATATGGTTGATGCTAATTTCAAAGGAACTAGGAGTGAAAACAATACATACAAGATGAAAAGCACTCCAAGGGACGTAGCTAATCAATGCATATATCCAGATTTCAACCACAGATTACTCAAGATTTACAATGATTTGTAATCAAAATAGCTTCTCTTTCATTAAGTATGCATAACATGTATATTTATAATAACTTTGAAATAAGTCCTGAATTCTTCAGCAATTAGATTTCAATTAAGTTTTGAATGACTAAAAGATTGCACCCCTACACCTTATATAGAATAAGGTGAGGAGGCAGCTACAATTGACCAATGGTCAAGATTTATCAATTCAGATCAATGGTTGACAACTCTCCTGTGACTTAGTCAACTTTCTCTTGTGGCACAGGTTGCCAGCTGACAACCATCTATATGATTCACTATTTATGAGTACCTCATGCATATGTTCACTTAGTGATGCATTTCATTCATTCCTTAGGTTCTTCTTCTTCATTTTCCTCTTGCTCATTGTTCTCTTCATCTTCATCACTTTCACCATCACTATCACTCTGATATATATCCTCTTGTATGTGGACCTTTACTATTGTCCTAATATGTTCATATGCTTGTACTATTCTATCAACCTCTCCCCCATCCTAGATTCTAGCTTTTGCTATTGCATGTTTATTAGATTGGAATTTATCCTTGAGAGCTTCCAACTTACCTTTCTTGTTGTTTAATGTCTCATTGTATGTTTCTACTTTAACTTTCATCCTCATAATTTTGTTCATTACCTCTTCTGTCAAGTGGGTGAGAGGGTCATCTGCTACTGACTTAAAATTAGCATGCAGAGCCTTAATAGCAAAGTCTACATCTTGATTCTCAAATTTTCCCTCTATTTTCCCTTCCAAGGCCTCAAGGATTTCTGCTTCATATGCCATCATGCTATGTAATTTAACAGTAATATCCCTGAATTTGCCACTGCACTTCTTCAAGACATCACACTCAAACCAGATATCTTCATACCATATACTTATTAGTAGGGCAGTATTATTATCCAATACTTTATTGCTTATCAAAATTTGTGAATCAATTCTCTTCATTTCACTCAAAGCAGTCAGGTCCTTTTCCAATTGGAATGACCATTTTCATGTATCATTCTACATTTTATCTACCTTCCTCTTTAGACTACTCAAAGAATTCCACCTCTATAGAGAGGTTCTCAATACATCTTTAGCCCTAGTGAGAGCCGAAAACATCCATTTTTCCATCACGATTGCCTCATGTTTCATCAAGTCCAATTTGGTGACCTCTTGTGATATGACAGTCAATGGGACTGCAGGATCAACTGGTGCATTATCAGGGTTAATTAACCCTTTAATGAAAGAATGAAGTTGTGAAATGTGCAATGTGCTCCTTATGTAATTTAGTTTTCTCTTTTTCCTTCTTCACCCTTTGTTTTAAAGAATCAATAATATCCTTTCCTTCTTGACCTTCCTAGTCTTCATTGGCAAAACCCAAATCAACACTTGTGATTTGGAATTCCTCTAGGCTAATTTTTCCTTTTTCCTTTTCAACTATGGGAAGTGCTATCTGTGTAGTTCTTCTGCCTATGGTAGGATCTCTTTTTATGGTAGATATTAATCTGGCCTTCCTCCTTGGTTTCATCATTTTCTTAGCGAAGAAGGTAGAAACATCAAACTCTTGAATTTCAAACACTTGTTCCATACCTATTTCCTTTTCTAGCCAGTGAGGTACATCACCTCCAGATCCTTGGTGGCCTTTGTTAATATCATGTATGCCTTGTTCTCTAGTGTCCTCTTCTATCCTTGGTGGAGAAGGCACCTTCTTGATTTCTTCCTCATGTATTTCTTCATGAGGGGGATCTTGTTGGATTCCCTCTTGATGAGGGGTTGCCTTCTACAAAGGAGGATCCTGTGGAATTTCCACATTCTGATCTTGTGCTTGATCTTGTACTGCCCCCTTCCAATTTTCATCTTCTTTATTATTTTTCTCATCCTATGGCATATTGACATCTTTGGATGCCTGTGTATTTTGCCCTTGAGGATCACCCTGATCATGAGTCATTTCTTATACTCCACCCAATGCACTGATACCTTGTGGCTTAGGGTCCTCTTCACCTAATTTGCCTTCTATTCTTGGGACTTCTCCCGAATCTCCTTGAGTCTGAGTAACACCAGAATCTAATATGTTCTAATCACCCCCACTCTTTTGTTGGACTTCTAATATTTTTGGTCCTATAGGTGTCTCATGCTGTTGCTGACCCTGATTAGGAGCAGTGCCATCCTTCCTTGTATTCTCTGCCACTTCAGTCTTCTTATGTTCTCCAGGTGTACTTGTTTCTTTACTTGGGCTTATGTCACCCCTATATGTTAAATCTATGGCTGCAGGGCTAGTCACCTGTTCAACCAAATTGTTGAGCCCTATCTGCTGGGTTGCCCTCTCTGGGCTACCTTGTTTCATTTCTACTATTTGCTTTACTTCCTCCAATACTGCCATCTGTGCTAATGGAGTTCCATGAGGGGTCATGCGAGTGTTGGAAACCAGAGTTTCCATTTGTTGAGCAACCACATTCTGAACCACCTCATCTTCAGATAAATCTATTGTATCTTGCAAAGAGAAAGGAACACCCTGCCTTGTTTTGAACATTTCTCTCATCTACTCTTTCATTTTTTTAGTTTTGAATTTAATTATAGTGTGAAGACAAACATCATGCTGCAGTTCCTTCTTGAAAACTTCATCACCGGCTCCTCTCAATATGATGGGGTCAGCATAGATATCCCTCGTCATGGCCGTTCTTTGTTTCTTGGGTGGTGACATTAGCGGCATCCCCCTCCTCTTCTTGCTAGCCACCAGCAAGTCATCACCTTTGGGTTCCTTATTTAACTATTCTTCCAAAGGGACTCCCTCTTCCACCTCCTTCTACAAGGTCTGGCCCTCTACCTGCATCTCTGTAGCTTTAATAGTAGGCTTCAAAATTCTTTTGGTTTTTGGTTTTTCAATTAGAGGCTGCGCAGATGATGTAGATGCCTGAGCTAATGTAGATGTACCTATAGCCATAGTGGCAATCCTCTCAATTATCACCCCCTTTGGTTCATCTTCACCTTTCTTACCCTTAGGGGGAATTCTCCTTTGTTTTTTTGTAGGCAATCTTTCCCCATTGGATTTTCTCTTTTCAGTGAGGAAATCATCATATTCCTCATCAGACACCTCCTGCCTCTTCTTCTTGGTATCAACTGTAAGGGCAACACCCCTTTTCTTTTATCTAGATATCTCTTCATCTACCCAGGCTTGGGTTAGCTGGATCACCCCACTTGTCAGCTGATCTAAAGATATATCTTCCTATTGTGTAAGATCTAGGGCTGAGATGGTGTCATTATACACCTTTTTGTCCTCATATTCATTGGACATAATTTTCTTATCATCTTTATGCAGCTGTACTGGCACTAGGATGCAATCAAAGGTTTTGATTTGATTCAAGGTGAGTCATTGATATTTCCTTCTTCTCACCTCAGCCTCATCATCACAATCAGTCCAAAAGTCTTCTAGATGCTTTTGATGTATTGGTTTTCCTAGTATCTTTTGCATCTTGCCATAAGGATCATATGATCTGGCTAGGGGAAATGGCTATAAATACATCAATTTTAACCCCTCGATGAGATGCTTTATACTCTCTAAATCTGGGCACATGTACCATCCCATAGACATTGGAAATAAAATTGGAGGTATCTTCTTCTACGCCTTGTAGGCTTCAACTATTGTGGATACTTGCCTGACAATTTCCATCAAGACAACCCCATCAGTGGGGTATCTTGGCAACATGAGAGGATGTCCCTCAAATCCTTCTATCCTGATGTATGAGAAAGTGGCAAATTGGATAAACCATGCCCCATGCTGATAAACAATTTATTGGGCTTCCATGCTCAGCCTTTTAGTCCTGTCCTCCTCCATGGTTCTGACCACATGCATGGAGAATGCATCATTTACCAGTTTATAGTCTAGGAGGTATGCCTTCCTTTGCAATTGGGGATAATGATCCCATATTTGTGCATCATCAGCATCACCACCAACCTTACCCACTATCTTCAAAGCATCAAAAGTTCCTTTATATGCACATGAGTACACCAAATATGAAGTCATGTAAAATAAACATGCTTGTCCTCCCAGGCTCCTCATTCCCTCATCCAATGTGTCACTAATGATCTTAGCCCATAGGGGTCGGTTGTCTACATACAAGACCATCTGGATGATTCTAAACATCCAATTCTCAAAATTTCCAACATGAGGCCTGCCAGTCATTCTGCTCAGTAGATTGTTATGCCCTTACTTCTATAGTGCATAGGGTTATGAATAGTTAGCTTGTGGCTATCTTAACTCCTAATTAAGTCATATTATCATTATTATATTATTATTTAGTTGTTTAGGTCAGCCTAAGGCTTCTATAGGGCTATCTAAGTCAGCCTGGGTGATATCCTAGGCATAAATAGGTATATATAGGAGGTAGTGACTCTCATTTCATATCATATTGAGTATTGTGTTCTTATTGAAGACTATTGGAGGTATCCCCCTCGAAGTGGAATATTATTATCAAGTATTTGTAGCATATTTTCTATTACATTCAGATATTGTGCAAGTTGTTTCATTACAAGTGGTATCAGAGCATGATCTTGGCATCGTAGAGGCAAGGTTTTTTCTCAATATTGGAGGCAATTTTGGGAAGAGTATAAATTTCATATTTTAGCAAATATTTTAAATATTTTAAAGGGTTTTTGAAGACCATATTAAAGAAGCTACAGTCTAGATTTAAAAGCAATTGGAGCAGATTTGAGTGAATTATTGCAGAATTACAATTTCTACATAATTTATTTGGGATCTACATATCTCTCACATCCTACCAAATTGGAGCCTAATTTTTATTGGGTTTTTTTATATATAATAGAGGAGCCTACAGTACAAATCATGGATAAATTGAAGAAAAAATAAGTGCGTTATTACAAAATTAGGGTTTCCAACAAATTCCCTCTCAAGGCAGGTAATTTGCTAATTTTTTGGATTTTTTTTCTGGGTAAGTGGTATCTTGGCCCTAGTAAGTTACAATAAAAATTTTAGATAATTTACATTTAATTTGTGTGATTTATTTCAAAAATATTGGTTTCCATCATGACGGGGCCTGTAACAAGAGGCAAAAAGAATGCTGCCACACCAGGGAAATCCTCTGATAAGGATGAGGAAACAATAGAGGATAGTAATCCCAATGAGGAAATAAGTAAGTTCAAGGAAGAGTTTAAGAGGGATATGTGTGACCTAAGAGGAGATATATCAGACATACAAAGCATGTTAAGTACCTTTATGAAGGAACCAAGAAAGGAGGTCTCAAGCAACCAAGAACCAAAAGAAGAAGAAGAAGAAGAAGAAGAAGAAGAAGAAAGAAGCAATGAAGAAGAAGTTCCTAGTCAAGCTATTCAACCAATACAAGGGTACCTTGTACTATTCCTCACCTCTTCCTCTATGGCACATCAAAAGGTTCAAGTAAAGGAAGAATACATTCATCACCATCAAGAGCTAGATGCAAAGAGAAGACACATCTTGGAGCTAAAGTTAATTTTCCACACACACATGAATAAGCTGAGGACATCAACAGTTCCATATTACCTCATTATAAGGAAATATCTTCTAGTTGAAGTTACCACATGGGATGATGAAGATTATATGAAGCAATTACCACAATTGATCAGCGTTGAGGACAATGCTTTTGTAAAGGTGGGGGGCATGTTATGCCCTTACTTCTATAGTGCATAGGGTTATGAATAGTTAGCTTGTGGCTATCTTAACTCCTAATTAAGTCATATTATCATTATTATATTATTATTTAGTTGTTTAGGTCAGCCTAACGCTTCTATAGGGCTATCTAAGTCAGCCTGGGTGATATCCTAGGCATAAATAGGTATATATAGTAGGTAGTGAGTCTCATTTCATATCATATTGAGTATTGTGTTCTTATTGAAGACTATTGGAGGTATCCCCCTTGAAGTGGATTAGGAGGTTGCCCCCTCGAAGTGGCATATTATTATCAAGTATTTGTAGCATATTTTCTATTACATTTAGATATTGTGCAAGTTGTTTCATTACATAGATTAATCATATATTGGTACTCATCATCAAAATCAAACTTGTATAGATGCATGGGTAGTTTGGCTAAGCTAGCATATGTACTACTCTTTGATCTCCATTGGTATATCCTTTTCCTTGCATTTTTCTTGTTATTGTTATACTCTATTTCCAATTTGCGCAGGTCCAAGCTCACTACTTTCTTCCCAATTAGCAAATTGAAAGTGGCGGTAATGCCTTTGACTGAAAAGTCTGCATATATCCTCCCATGTTTTTCCACCCATCTAGTTTTAGGGTTGTAATTTTTGGTGCATTCTACTACCAGCTCCAAAGCATCCATAGCATATGGAAAACCAGCTGCATGCCACATACCTAAGACATACACCCCATCCAAGATGTGATTGTCCTTTTCATTATCCAATCTTGTCGACCATACTTCCATGTTTGTATCCCCTTGGTGTGTATCACCAATAACTCTGTACTTGAATTGTACCCCCTTAGGCCGGTCAAACATGGGCAGACCTATTTCTTCTAAGATCCGCCATGGATACCTACAATAAACATGATATGTTTCACCCTATAGTGTCCACATGTATTTCTACAACATCATGTACTTCTATCATGTATATTTAGTATATTATTCCTCACTTTATCATTATACGTATTACCAAAAAGTCAAACCACAGTAAAAATAGATACTTTACCTAAAAATAAAAAAAATGACAACAGGAGGGTTTACAGTTACTTACCTAACAATGCTTTCTTTTGGATTAGATGATTGATTACGGAGGACTATAGATGCTTAAGATCACCCGTTCTATTACGTTGAAGGATCCAATCCATTGATAGGTAGTTGTTTGAGGGTTTGACTTCGAAGCTCTATAATTTCTCGATTTATCGCAAGGTTAATGAAAATAACCTTCAAATTTTACCTTTAAAGAAGATCAATAGGATAGATTAGGGTAAAAATGTGTTGTCTTGATCAAATCCATTGATCATCTATAGAGAATCTGTAGATGCTGCCAAGTGTTTAATTTGCATTTGTAATCGGCGGGAATTCATCTACCGCATTTAATTGTATTTAATGTCAAAAAAAGGGGGGGTGATCTTTGAAAGATCAGGGGATGTTCAAAATATGACCCCCCTTGGATAAAATGACCCTGACTTTTGACTAGAATGACCGAATGCAAAGGATCAAGTGATATGGGAAATGTTTGACCATGTGTATATTAGATCACGAAATTAAGATCAGGGGTTATTCAAAATATGACCCCCCATGATAAAATGAATCCCTGCGATAAAATGACCCCTTGATAAAATGACCCCCCTTTAGAAAAGACCAGGGGTGACATCATTATGTCGACAACATTATTTAATTATTATGTTTTGATGATGTCATCATCATATTAAAGAATATGATGGGCACCAGATATATAATTCCCCGTGGATAGATGGAACAATGACGTCATCATCAGCATGATTTCCTTCATTCATTGGACTTGGATGATGTCACCATCATATTGACATAGGGTGATATTTGCGAAGAGGGTGATATTCATAAGATGACTGATGTTAAAAATATGACCCCCCGCGAGATAACTAAAGTCTTTTGATAAGTAGATATGGGCTCTTACTTAAATTTGATGTCAGCACCTTGTGCACTGGGCAATTATCAGGTGATAATCCTATATTAGGGTGATCTTTTCTAATATGACTGATGTTTGAAATATGACCCCCTCCCCTGTGCAGGATATCAAGTTTGACCAAACTTTGACTCAACATAACTCTCTTCCCTTAGACAATTTTGGGGTGATCTAAAAAGAAAACATGCTTGGAATTTTATGTACTTTCCAACCATGATGTTAATAATGGGAACTACTAACTTTGGAAACTAACTTCATCATAGTGACAAATCCACCCTCTTACAAGGTTACATGCTTAACTGATTTTACCAAACCACCCAAAGTAGAAAACAAACAAGCCAAAGCAGAAAGAAAAGTTGGGTCCCTATTTTGTCAAGGCAAAATGGGGTGTGTTGTGTAACCACACAACATTAATTTATACTATGAGCTAATCCTCACCATGGTTTTTCCTTTCTTGGGTTTTCCATGTAAATCTAGTGTTCTCTCGTGTTTCATGTTGATTTGATTTAGTTTCTGTTATTTTCTTTCATGCTTAATCATCATAACAGTTTAAGGGTTAATTGAATTGATGTTGATCAAAATGTGTTTGAGGGTTTTGGAATTATAAGTTACAACTGATTCACCCCCTTGTTAGTTGTCTTGTGCATTCAACAATTGGTATCAAAGCAAGGTTCCTTGGAAGAAAGCTTAACCACTTGAGGTAGATCAGGGATGGCACACAAGATGGATGTTGCTTTGTTTGATGGAACAGATTATGCATTCTAGAAAATAAGGATGGAAGGTTATCTGATTTCTTTTGGATATGAGATCTAGAAGCCTGTTGAGACTAAATACACTATAACAGAAAATGGTCCAAGTACTGCAAATGAGATCAAGGACTATGAAACCAATGGTAAAGTAAGCTATGCTCTTTTAAGTGGTCGTACTAATTTTGAATTGGTGAAAGTTATAAATTTGAAAATTGCTAATGAAATATAGAAATAGTTAAAAAGTATTTATGAAGGAGATGATAAGGTCAAGCAAGCTAAAATGCAGAATTTGAAGCTCATGTTTGAGACCATGTGAATGTCTAAAGATGAAAACATTACAAGCTACTTACAAAAGATGGATGAAGTCATCAATAGTATCAAAGGACTTGGTGGAGGTGTGGATGAAAAAGAAGTAGTATTGAAGATACTTATTGTGTGGTTACACAACAAGTCCCATTTTGACTTGACAAAATAGGGACCCAACTTTTTGCTTGGCTTGGCTTGTGTTTTCCTACTTTTCAGCGGTCTGGTAAAAGTAAGTCATGCAGGTGATCCTGCATAAGGGGAGCTAGGTAAGTCATCATGATGAGGTCAGTTCGTCAAAGTTAATATTTCATGTTAATAACCTCATAGTTGGAAAGAGTACAAAATTTCATGCAGGTTTTCTTTTTGGATCACCCTGATATTCCTCAGGGAACGAAAGTTATTGCAAGTCAAAGTTCTGGTCAAACCTGATATTCCGAGAGGGGGTCATATTTCTTAACATCAGTCATCTTATGAAAGATCACCCTGATCTAATTTTATCACCCGATAAATCATTTGGTCTGATGCTCCGGAAGTCAATTTTACGTGATAGTGGTATTTACCTATCAAACAACGTCATATATTTTGCGGGGGTCATATTTCGAATATCACCCAATATTTTAAATATCACCCAATGTTCTGAATATCACCCTATCTTTCAAATATCACCCTGTCGCAAAATATCACCCTAGGATTCAATATGCTGATGACGTCATCCAATCCCGATGAACAAAGAAAATCACCTGATGGTGACATCATCATCCTTTTTACCTTGCGGAGGTATTTTTCAGCGATCACCCTTTTACATAACATGACAGTGATGTCATCATGATCTTACAAAAATGGGGTCACTTTAGTCTTGAGGGTTCATATATTAAACATCACCTAATCTTCTGAATATGACCCGATATTTGAATACCACCCGATATCTTAAACATCACCCGATCTCTTCGACATCAGTTTTCCTACTCAAAGCTGAAGGTCATATTACACAGAGGGGGTCATATTCCCAATATCACCTGAACTTTTGAAGATCACCCCCCTCACTTGCCCCATGAAATTAAATGCACATAAATGAAGTAGGTGGATTCTAGCTGATCGCGAACACGATGCAAACACCTGGCAGCATCCGTAGATCCATGGCAGAAGATCAATGGTTTTAATCACTTTAGCATGGATTTGCCCTAATTCACCCCAAGAATGAGATTAAAAGTGAATTGACAGGGTCATTTTACACTTACCTTGCAAAGAAATGAGATTTACAGAGCATAGAACATTCAAACCCTCGTACAAGCTACTTACGAACGCTAACAACTTATAACAAAATGAAGAGCGTGATTATCATTGGTATTTGAGCTCCTCTTTCATTAATCAACTTAATCTAGGATAAAAATGTAATTAGGTAAGTAATTGGAACCATCCTGTCGTCATTTTCTGTAATATCCAGGTAGTAAGTCCTTTGTTGGTTTTGCTCTATAATTAGACATATCATGATGAAATGAAAATGAATAGGTATATTATGCATGATACCATGAACGTATGATGTTGTATATGTATGCATGTGGGTATTGTTGTAAGACCAATTGTGTTCATTGCAGGAACCTATGGCAAATGTCAGGAAGAATAAGTCCGGTGCAGAATTCCTTAAGCCTATGTTTGCCCAACCTGAGGGAGTATAGTTCAAATTTGGTGTCATCAGAGATACCCACCAAAGAAACACAGATTTGGCAGCATGGTCAACCAAGATGGGCAAAGACAAAGAAAGTTCCCTACTGGATAACGTTTTCGTATCGGGAATGTGGTATGCATCTGGATTTCCCTACACCATGGAGACTCCAGAATTGGTAGTTGAGTGTGCCAAAAATTACAACCCTAAGACAAGGTGGGTAGAAAAACATGGAAGGGTATATGCAGACCTGTCTATCAAAGGAATTACATCTACTTTCAACCTTCCAGTTGGGAAAAAGGTAGTTAGTATGGATCTGAAGAAATTGGAGGTTGAATATACTAACAACAAGAAGACTGCAAGAAAGAGGATGTACCAATGGAGGGCAAAGAACGGTCCTTACACTGCCTCTGCCAAATTACCAGTGCACCTGTACAAGTTTGATTTTCATGATGAGTATCAATATATGATTGCCCTACTCAATAGGATGATAGGCCAGCCTAATGCTGGAAGCTTCAAGGACTAGATGTACGGGATCATCATGATGTGCATTTACACAGATAACAAGCCATTATGGGCTAAGATCATCATTGATGCTCTAGATGATCAGCAGATGAAAATAGGAGGCCTGGACAATTCATTTCATATGCCTTCACATATTGTGTATTCATGTGCCTATAAGGGTACATTTGATGCACTCACTATAGTTGGAAGGATTGGTGGCAGTTTGAATGATGCCCATATATGGGATCATTATCCTTAGTTGCAGAGAGCACATTACCTCCATGATTATAAACTAGTAAATGATGCATTCTCCATGCATCTGGTCAGAACAATGGAGGAAGATAGAACCAAAAGACTGAGCATGGAAGCTCAGGAGGTTATATACAGACATGGTGCCTGGTTTATCCAATTTGCCACATTTTCATATATAAGAGTAGAAGGTTTTGAGGGGCAACACTTAATGTTACCCAGGTACCCTACTGATGGGGTAATCCTGATGGAGTTTCTAAGACAAATATCAACAATACTGGATACATATAAAACAAGCAATAAGATTCCTCCAGGTTTGTTTTCTGTAACTATAGGGTGGTACATTTGCCTTGATTCAGAAAACATAAAGAAGGCCATAGGTGGTCTGAACCTAATGAACTTACAGCCATTCCCATTGGCTAGATCATATGACCCCTATGGGAGGATGCAAAAGATCATGGGGAAGCCCATCCATCAGAAGCACTTGGAATATTTCTGGATAGACTGTGAGGATGAGGCCGAGGTCAGAAGAAGAAAATACCAAAGAATCACCCTCAACCAAGTCGAGACATTTGATTGCATTCCAGTGCCTGCACAATTGAAGAAGGATGATGGCAGGTTATTATCAAATGAATATAAAGAGAAGAAGGTGTATAATGACACCATTTCAGACCCTGATCTAACGTAACTTGAAGATATTTCATTGGATAGGTTTACAGGTGAAGTGTTACAATTGACCCAAGCATGGGTAGATGCACAAATAAATATACTAAAGAAGAAAGGGATGGCCATCACAGTAGATAACAAAAGGAAAAGGCCAGGGATTCCTGATGAGGAATATGATGACTTTCTTGGAGAGAAGAGAAAATCTAATGGAGAAAGGCTGCCACCCTAGAAACAAGGAAAAGGACCTCCTAGAGGGAAGAAGAAAACTGATGATACACTTAAGGGGGTAATAGTTGAAAGAATAGATATACCAGTTGAGGATACATCTGTATCAAGTGTCTATGTGGCTCAATAGCTGAAGATTCATCATAATTTGAAGTATTATTTTACATTTCTTTTAATTTCAGAACAATTCACCATCACAATTGCAAATAATTGATAATCATAAGCAAATTACTTGAAATATGCAGACATCTCATAGATAACTAGAAATTTATAGCATATTCAAAGTGAAAGCATGTACAAATGACAAATATCATGCAAAGATTTGAGTATAGACACACTATTTGCTGAAATATCCTGTGTAGATAACCTTCTGTGTAGCATCTTTATAGAGATAGAATCCTGCTAATGAGCAAACATAAGGCCTCTGAATGGAAAAAAACTCACATCAACCACTGAGTAACGTCAGTTGATTAAGAACTAATCCACAGAGACTTGGGATCATGAATTCTTTAAATTCATCGTATCTTTCAAGATGAGTAAATGTTGATGTGTAACTTTTTTTCTATGTTTTTTTATGACTAACATCATGATCAACATAAATTGGCACTAGAAGGAGGACCTGAAGCTAGAAGATCAAAATACCTCCCGATTTTTATCAATACGCAAGGATTTTCTATTTTATGCTTGTACATGCTAATCATTTGTGAAGTTTTCAAGATTAACCATAAATATTGCAAGCTTTATAGTAAATCATCGTGAATTTGCAAAGATCAGTCCAATTTTAGGTAAATCTATCAAAGATTTGAGGTAATCTACCTTAGAAACCTGATATCCGGTTGCAAGTGTCACTAGACATAAATATCACCCCATATTTGCATTGTTTGTGCAAATATTCAATAAATATCCAATCAGTCTCACCTTTTGACCATAAATACAACCTTTGCTGGTAAATTCCAACTGATCTTTACAGTCAACTAGCCAAATTTCCTTAAAATTGATAAATCCAGGCTCATAGGCCAAATACCAGGTCTAGGTCCAGTGGAATCTTTGAAGAATTACCTGTTAGAGGATTCAGACCTAGAATTGTGAACATCCATCATACTCCCAGTTCTAGTGCTTCAGGAGCATCACTAGAACATCCTCCTGTAACTCCTATTGGTTTACAATCACCTATAGGATCACTTGTTACACCTCTGATTCAACCTCAGCTAGTCATACCTCAGGCTCAACCTCCACTGGTTGCAATGTCTTTCTTTGCAGTGGAATCACCGTTAACTTTCTTAGCATATCATGCTTTGCCAAAGAATCCAAACAAAATTTGTCCAAAGTATCATCCATATCAGGATGCAGATGACCATATCAGAACTTTCAAAGAAGCCTGCTGCAGAGCCAGAATAGAGCATCAGGACATTGTATGCAGATTATTTCCTTTTTCCTTAGGGGAAGAGGCCTATAATTGGTATATTATCCTTGGTCAGGGTTCAGTCAGATCATGGGCTATCCTAGAGAAAGCTTTCATTGATAGGTTCAAAATACCAATAGACCCTTCAATGAACTATCACCTATTTGCCACAATTAAATGGTTTCAAGGAGAACCTATTGCCAACTTCAATGCTAGGTTCCAGAAAATGCTATCTAAGTTAGTCACCCCATATGTTGTAGCAGATGCAGCTGCTAGGAGCATTTATTATTCAGCCCTGGATCCTTTAACATCCATGTTCATCAGGAGAGCACATCCTGAAATCACAACTTTAACAGGAGCTTTCCAAGAAGCTATCAAAGTCAATCAGCAGCTAGTTCCTGCTCCTACACCAAACATAGCATTTCCCTCACTTCTTGGTTATCTAAGATATCCTATCCAACCACAATATAATGGAGCCATGATGCCTCCAGCTTTGATGCATGCACCTTTACAAGTACCTCCATTGAGTATAATGCCATGTCCAAATGGAAATGGCCAAATGATGCAGTATCCAGGACAAATACAAGCACCTTAGGTTGTAGACCAATCTACCAATAATCAGAACAATGGATCTTCCTTTTTCAAACCTTTGATAGAAAATGTAGTGGCTAAGGTCCAGGAAGAGAAAGAAGAGATCAAGGAAATATCAGCCCAGTTAAGGAAACTTACAACTGAGATCACTCAATTGAGGATTCAAAACCTCTACTCTCAACCTAATCAAAATGGAGGCTATAACAATGACAGACCAAACTATCCTGATAGGGGGTACAACAACAATAATTATAACAATAATGGTAATAACAATCCTTAGAGATAGCCTAGAGTGTGGAACACTAGGCCAAACAATGGTTCCTTTCCATCACCCTTAGACAATTTGCCTCCTGGTGAACCCAAACAGACTACTAGAGTTAACCTTGCAGAGGCAGCCCTCACTAACTGGTGTAGAATTCATAACACCAATGCACATGTAGAGTTAGACTGTCCTTAATTCAGAATTGCTGCTAGCATTTTTTAGACTGAAGTGTCCAATACTTCAGGAAATCAGCCTCAGGTAGAGGGAAATGAACTTGTTCCTTGCAGATATGATTCTGCATTAGTGCTTGAGAGTTACACTCATCATCCTTATCAGCAGACAGTGCCTACTCACCAAGATTACACCCTGGCATGTGAGGAATTGGCCATGGCTTTTGAGTCAAATTATATTTTCCCTTTTGAGGATGAAAATGAGCCTTCAAATGAACATGAGGAGGTGCATGCCTACCAACAACAATATCAGGGTAAGCATAACTACAATTTGAGAAGTAATGCCAACAGACCTTCTATTCCATTGACCTCTTCCTTGCCCCCGAACAATTTCAATACACCTCCAGAACCCAAGGCAAGTAATAACCCTAGTTTTCCCAAGGTGAATGCTCAGTATTTAACACCCCAGAATAATGTGCCAAAAATTGCCAATCTGCCTCATAAATCTGACAAGTTGGTCACATATCTTGCTGATGAGATGAAGAAGATTAAAATCAACTTATCCTTGTCAGAGTTGCTCAAAACTCCTGCTATCAAGAAGGCATTTATGAAATCACTAGATGATCCTACTCCCAAAGAGGATAATTCCCCCCCAGGTCAGTCTGGTAGCAAAGATCATGCTGCTAGAGACAATAATGTTAAACACAAGGTGCCAGCTACCATTCAAGCTATAGAGACCTCCCACATGATTTTATATAGAGATAAAAGTGAGTCACCTCCGTTCCTCCTGACTATAAGAATGTTCAACAAAAACCTGCACAATTGTTTAGTAGACTCAGGAGCATCTACCAATGTGATGCCCCTATCTATATGCAATGCTTTAGGGCTACATCCTGCCAAATCCTTAAAGAAGGTGACTCAACTGGATAAAATAGAAGTAAGCGTGGTAGGGGAGCTAACTCATATTCACATGCAGCTAGCATCTGATCCCAGAATCCAATATTATATTGATATTTAGGTAGTTGACATACCTGATACATATGGGATGCTGCTCAGCAGAGACTGGTCCAAAACTCTTAATGGATACATGTCCACAGATTTTAGTCATATGTGGTTACCCTGGAAGGGGATACCAAACTAGATAAGAATAGACACTGAACCAAGAATGAAGCACATGATCACCGAATACAACAAAACTAATGAGATCATGTATGTAGATGTAGAACCTGGAGTTTACTCCATCAGGCCATGGACTGTCAGGATAGAAGAGATCCTGATGTATGATGTTCATCATCATCATCATGATCATCAGGATGACAAAATAGTTTTAGAATCTAATAGTAAACCTGAGAATGAAAATGAGGTAGACCATTACAAGAATTTTGAAAGGCACTTGTCCAGAGAAGTAAGGCAATGTCAGTTGTTAGGAATACCTTTTCATGATATTCTAATGGATGGTTGGTGCACTTTGCATAATGAGTCACATTCTAAGAAAACTTGTGAAGCATGCATAGACATGCTGGAGCTAGAACAAGCATACAATAATACATCAACATCATCATTATCATCATCAGATGTAAGTTCATCAGATAGTGATAATGATAGTGATGCTGATTGCTGTTTATTTCCTGCAGGAACAGAAGAAGCTATACATCAGGATGAAAATCATGTTCAAATGACAGAATAAATGCTGGTATGCGATTAGAACAATGTCAAGAGAAAAGAGAAAATCACCAAAGGGAGTGATTGTTTAGTTTAATCAAATTATGAATTATCTGATGAAGACAGAGGCAGTAATCTATCTAAATTTGAAGAGTTCCTAAAAGAAGAGATCTAGAAGATGACATAGCAACAGAGGTCTCCACAGGATGCCCTGGTAGAAAGATGGTGCAGGTTACATAAAGCACCTCACTCAGAAACTACTTGCTCTTTGTGTTTGCATCTCCTGAAGAGACAAACGTGGCCTAGTCTAGAGGATTTATCTCCTGATGACAGAAGGAAAGAAGAGACATCAGCTTCATAGAAGAAAGGAAAGGTGAAGTCTAAGAAAGCTGAAATACCTAAGCTAAAGTGGGTATCAAGTGGTGCAGCTACCAGAGCTGCAAAGAAGAAGGCTCGGGTAAGCCTTTGGCTAAAGATAAGCCATGGATCCTTAGATTTGATGTATCCAAGTCCAAACAAGGAGCTGGCATAGAGATAGATCTAGTTGATCCATCTAGAAAATCCTACTTGGCAGCATATAGACTACAGTTCTCATGCACCAATAATATAACAGAATATGAAGCTCTGATTCATGGGATATTGTTTGCCCTTAAGAAGAAAGTAAAAATTTTGCATGTCTATGGATACTCAGAATTAGTAGTGAGACAAGTAAGAGGAATCTACTCCTGCAATTATAGAAAACTATCTAATTATAGACACAGGGTGTGGGACCTAATAGAATCTTTTGATGCATTCAATATCACCCACATACCCAGAGAATAGAACCATAGGGCAGATGCTTTAGCCTAGGCTACCAGTACATTGGAGCCATTGTCTATTTCAAGACTAAAAAGATTTTTAGTAGAGCTGGTGTCAGTACCTTCTATACTTGATAATGTAACCAACCTCCAGGTATTTGATGATGATCAACATATCCTAGATTTCATCTCCAACAGAGATATATTTGATGCTTAGATCATAGATGAGAACAATGTAGAAGATCATGTATGGGAAGAGGAAGAAGTCTTAGAGTTACCTAGCAATGAAATTCCAAAAGGAATGATAGAGCTAGAGAGAGCCTTTGATCTAGACAACATGTTGAAGTAGAAGGATCTTCCAAAAGCTGATGGAGGACAATATTCACAGATTAACATTGGATAGAATGATGAAAATAAAAATGTCCTGATAGGAAAACTTTGCACAGAAGAAGAGTTAGAAGGAATCACCTAGGCTCTCAAAGATTACATACATGTCATTGCCTGGACGTATGATGAGCTAAAGACATATGACACCTCAGTCATCACACACACCATACCCCTCAAGCCAAATGCCAAGCCTTTCAAATAGAAGTAAAGGCCTATCAATCCCTTGCTGGAACCTATTATTTTTGAGAAGGTTAAGAAACTGTTAAATGTCAGGATCATATTTCCTGTGAGACACTCCACCTGGGTAGCAAATCTGGTCCCAGTGAGGAAGAAAAATGGAGACATCAGATTATGTGTGGACTTCAGGAACTTGAACAGAGCATCTGAGAAGGACAATTATCCTTTGCCTTCCCTTGATGAGGTCTTGCAAATTGTAAACAGTGCCAAAATGATGTCATTTCTGGATGGTTTCTCAGGCTACAACTAGGTAATGGTAGAAAAAATTGACAAATTGAAAACTACCTTCACCACAAAGTGGGGGATATTCGCCTATAGGCACATGCCGTTTGGGCTGATAAATGCTAGAGCAACATTCCAGCAAGCAATGGACATAGCCTTTAGAGGCTTAATAGGAAAATGTATAGTCATATACATGGATGACTTAATAGTGTTCTCTAAAGATAGAGGAAACCATGTAGAAGATCTCAGAAATGTGCTTAAAAAGTGTGAGCAATATGGGATATCCCTGAACCCCAAGAAATGCATATTTGGGGTAACAACAGGAAAATTACTGGGCCACCTGATAACTGAAAATGGGATTATCATTGATCCTAACAGGGTGGAGTCCATCATGAAAATATAGCTTCCTGGAAGCAAAAAAGAGCTGAAATCTTACTTTGGTAAGATTAATTTTGTTAAGACATTTATCACTGGCTTTGTAGAAATAGTCAAACCTTTAAATGCCATGCTCAAGAAGGACACAAAAATTGAGTGGACACCAAAGGCTAGAGTAGCTTTTGAAGACATAAAAAAAGCCATATCAAATGCTCCAGTCCTGATCAGTCCAGACTACACCAAGGACTTCTATATTTATTCATTTGCTTCAGAGCATACCTCTGCAGCAGTGCTGACGCAGAGAAATGAAGAGAAGGAGAAGAAGCACATAGCCTTCATGAGCTGCCCTTTCAAAGATGCTGAACTAAGATACATGGATGTTGAAAGGCAGACACTTGCTTTGGTCAAAGTGGTGAAGAAGTTCAGGTACTATATCTTGAGAAGTAAAGTTATTGCTGTGGTGCCTGATGCAGCAGTGAAGATGCTCTTAATGTAGAGTGAGCCAGGTGAAAAAAGGGCTAAGTGGATCACTGTCCTACAAGAATATGACATGGATATTACACCCATGAAGCTAGTGAGAGGACATGCTTTAAGCCAAATGATATCAGAGATTGACCCCAATATCATGAGTCAATAGTATGTAATCAATACAAAGGACAATGGAGAGTCGTACTCAGACATCAGGCACATCCTGATTACTGAAAAATGGCCTCCAATACTGCAAGCCTCATAAAGGAGAGCCCTAAAAATAATGTCACAGAAGTATATGATGAAAGGGGGAGTCCTATTCAAGAAAAATTATGAAGGAATATATCTAAGATGCCTAGAGAGGCTAGAAGCAGATAAAGTGTTATCAGAGCTACATGACAAGTTTGGAACAACACATGGGTCACCCTTGGCTGCAACTCATGCTATCCTCAGGGAAGGATACTACTAGCCCACAATTTTCAAGGATACTGCTGAATATATTAAATGCTGTCATGTATGTCAGGTTGCTACTAATAGAGAGAGATATGTTGCTTAACCTTTGCAGCCAGTGATGGAGATGTTCCCATTTGCACAATGGGGCATGGACTTCATAGGACCAATTAATCCTCCATCATCATCAGGCCACAGGTATGTTTTAACAATTACTGACTATTATACTAGGTGGACTGAAGCTATCAGCACCAAGACCTACAATGCTAAAGATGTCATCAGATTTCTGGAAAGTAATATTGTCACCAAGTATGGAGTTCCCTATGCTCTGGTAAGTGATAACGGCTCTGCTTTTGCTTCAACCAAATTGTCAAGCTGGGCTTTTGATTACAGGATCATATTGAAGTTTTCCTCCAACTATTATCCCCAAGGGAACGGATTAGCAAAATCCACCAACAAAAATTTGCTGAATATCATAAAAAAAGTTAATAGAAAAGAACCCTAGGGAGTGGAATACCCTTCTGAAATATGCCCTATGGGTAGATAGAACTAGGAACAAGGTTGGATTAGGAAACTCACCTTATCACTTAGTATATGGGGTGGATCCCATCCTCCATGTTAACCTAAAGATTCCTACACTGCAATTTGCCCAAGAGTACCTAGGCATAGACAATAAGCAAGAAGTCAGGTTTATTCAGTTGATGCACCTAGAAGAAAAAAGAAGTCAGGCAATTAATCAATTTGCTAAACATCATGTTGTTGTCAAATGCTGGGTTGACAAAAGAGCCAAGCTTAAAGCCTTCAGGATATCAAATTTAGTCTTGGTGTGGGACAAAGCACATGAGAGGAAAGGAGACCATGGTAAGTTCGATAAACTATGGATAGGTCCCTTCCAAATTTTTGAAATATTAGGAGACATCACTTATAGGCTTAAAAACTTGACAGGTGAGGACGTTCCATTACCAATTAATGGACAGTTCCTCAAACATCATTTCCAAGCCTAAGTAGCTTCATGACAATCATGTGTATCATAGTGTATATTTGTATAGTTGTTTGTATAGTTTGTTTTGTTTTATTTGCTTGTTGAGTTTTTGTTTTGGTTAGTCAAGATGATGCAGCTCATCACCATAGAAAATAACTAAATTGTTAGGATTCAAGTGATGAGAACAAATTTATGTATAGGTTATGACTCATTCTGAGAAGTACTTGTGATCAGGTCTGTGATACTTTTTCATCAGGGCGCCTTTTCTTGACCAAAGTGATTCTTTCACAATGACTCACCTAACAGCCTAGGGTTTGTGGAACACACAAGTATAGGTGTTAAGTGAAAAATCTAAAGGGACTCCCTTGCTACCAATACAATCTCCAACCTAAATCAGCAAGTGACCATACCTTGCACAATGAGATTACATGATGACATCAGATTTACAGAATTTAAAATATAAAAAAATTAGAAAAGAAATAAAATTAGGCCATCTAAGTAACTCTACCGAGGCTATAGACACTTGCTGGCAGTGTGGCTCTACTTAGGGAGATTGTATAGATAACCTTGACGGGGCTATGGAAGCTTTCTTGTAGTTAGGCTCTATCTAGGTTGGCTATGAGGGATGATCCCAAACTATGTAGCTTAACATCAGTTACTCATGTTTTCAACTTGCTTTCAAGATGAGGATAATTAATCATTTGCACACACCTGATCCTTTGTTAGCATTATTTCCATGATGAAAACTTTGCCATATAGAAAGATTAGGATGCTTATATTTAGAAAGAGTTAGAATACTATATATGAATATGATCACCTCACTCGAATCATTAGAATTTTGTTATTTTCTTTGGTGGCAAGTTGTTGTGTGGTTACACAACACACCCCATTTTGACTTGACAAAACAGGGACCCAACTTTTTGCTTGGCTTGGCTTGTGTTTTCTTGCTTTTCGGCGGTCTAGTAAAAGTAAGTCATGCAGGTGATCCTACATAAGGGGAGCTGGGTAAGTCATCATGATGAGGTCAGTTCATCAAAGTTAATATTTCATGTCAATAACCTCATAGTTGGAAAGAGTACAAAATTTCATGCAGGTTTGCTTTTTGGATCACCCTGATATTCCTTAGGGAATGAAAGTTATTGCAAGTCAAAGTTCTGGTCAAACCTGATATTCTGAGGGGGGTCATATTTCTTAACATTAGTCATCTTATGAAAGATCACCCTGATCCAATTTTATCACCTGATAAATCATTTGGTCCGATGCTCCAGACGTCGATTTTACGTGATAGTGGTATTTACTCGTCAAACAGCATCATATATTTTGCGGGGGTCATATTTCGAATATCACCCAATATTCCAAATATCACCTGATGTTCTGAATATCACCCTATCTTTCAAATATCACCCTGTCACAAAATATCACCCTAGGACTCAATATGCTAATGATGTCATCCAATCTTGATGAACAAAGAAAATCACTCGACGGTGACATCATCATCCTTTTTACCTCGCGGAGGTATTTTTCAGCGATCACCTTTTTTACATAACATGACGGTGACGTCATCCTAATCTTACGAAAAGGGGGTCACTTTAGTCTTGAGGGGTCATATCTTAAACATCACCTGATCTTCCGAATATGTCCTGATATTTGAATATCACCCGATATCTTAAACATCACCCAATCTCTTCGACATTAGTTTTCCCACTCAAAGCGGAAAGTCATATTACACGGAGGGGGTCATATTCCCAATATCACCTGATATTTTGAATATCACCTGATCTTATGAAGATCACCCCCCTCATCTTGCCCCATGACATTAAATGCACATAAATGAAGTAGGTGGATTCCAACTGATCACGATCACGATGCAAACACCTAGCAGCATCCGTAGATCCATGGCAGAAGATCAATGGCTTTAATCAATTTAGCATGGATTTGCCCTAATTTACCCTAAGAATGGGATTAAAAGTGAATTGACAGGGTCATTTTACACTTACCTTTCAAAGAAACAAGATTTACAGAGCATAGAACATTCAACCCTCGTACGAGCTACCTGCGAACGCTAACAGCTTAAAGCAAAATGAAGAGCATGATTATCATCGGTATTTGAGCTCCTCTTTCGTTAATCATCAGCTTAATCCATGATAAAAATGTAATCAGGTAAGTAATTAGAACCATCCTATTGTCATTTTCTGCAATATCCAAGTAGTAAGTCCTTTGTTGGTTTTTCTCTGTAATTAGACATCTCATGATGAAATGAAAATGAATAGGTATAGTATGCATGATACCATGAACGTATGATACTATATATGTATGCATGTGGATATTGTTGTAAGACCAGTTGTGTTCATTACAGGAACCTATGGTGGATGTCAGGAAGAATAAGTCCAATGCAGAATTCCTTAAGCCTATGTTTGCCCAACTTGAGGGAGTATAGTCCAAATTTGGTGTCATTGGAGATACCCACCAAGGAAACACAGATTTGGTGGCATGGTCAACCAAGATGGGCGAAGACAAAGCAAGTTCCCTACTGGATAATGTTTTCGTATCGGGAATGTGGTATGCAGCTGGATTTCCCTACACCATGGAGACTCCAAAATTGGTAGTTAAGTGTGCTAGAAATTACAACCCTAAGACAAGGCAGGTAGAAAAACACGGAAGGGTATATGCAGACCTATCTATCAAAGGAATTACATCTACTTTCAACCTTCCAGTTGGGAAAAAGGTAGTTAGTATGGATCTGAAGAAACTGGAGGTTGAATATACTAACAAAAAGAAGACTACAAGAAAGAGGATGTACCAATGGAGGGCAAAGAATAGTCCTTACACTGCCTCTGCCAAATTACCAGTGCACCTGTACAAGTTTGATTTTCATGATGAGTATCAATATATGATTGTCCTACTCAATAGGATGATAGGCCAACCTAATGTTGGAAGCTTCAAGGACTAGATGTATGGGATCATCATGATGTGCATTTACACAGATAACAAGCCATTATGGGCTAAGATCATCATTGATGCCCTAGATGATCAGCTGATGAAAATAGGAGGCCTGTACAGTTCATTTCATATGACTTCACATATTGTGTATTCATGTGCCTATAAGGGTACATTTGATGCACTCACTATAGTTGGATGGATTGGTGGCAGTTTGAATGATGCCCATATATGGGATCATTATCCTTAGTTGTAGAGAGCACATTACCTCCATGATTATAAACTAGTAAATGATGCATTCTCCATGCATCTAGTCAGAACAATGGAGCAAGATAGAACCAAAAGACTAAGCATGGAAGCTCAGAAGGTTATATACAGACATGGTGCTTGGTTTATCCAGTTTGCCACATTTTCATTAATAAGAGTAGAAGGTTTTGAGGGGAAACCCTTAATGTTACCCAGGTACCCTACTGATGGGGTAATCCTGATGGAGTTTCTAAGACAAATATCAACAATACTAGATACATATAAAACAAGCACTAAGATTCCTCTAGTTTTGTTTCCTTTAACTATAGGGTCGTACATCTGCCCTGATTCAGAAAACATAAAGAAGGCCATAGGTGGTCTGAACCTGATGAACTTATAGCCATTCCCATTGGCTAGATCATATGACCCCTATGGGAGGATGCAAAAGATCATGGGGAAGCCCATCCATCAGAAGTACTTGGAATATTTTTGGACAGACTATGAGGATGAGGCTGAGGTTAGAAGAAGAAAATACCAAAGACTCACGCTCAACCAAGTCAGACATTTGATTACATTCCAGTTCTTGCACAATTGAAGAAGGATGATGGCAGGTTATTATCAAATGAATATGAAGAGAAGAAGGTGTATAATGACACCATTTCAGCCCCTGACCTAATGCAACTTGAAGATATTTCATTAGATAGGTTTACAGGTGGAGTGTTACAGTTGACCCAAGCATGGGTAGATGCACAAATAAATATAGTGAAGAAGAAGGGGATGGCCATCACAGTAGATAACAAAAGGAAAAGGTAGGAGATTCCTGATGAGGAATATGATGACTTTCTTGGAGAGAAGAGAAAATCTAATGGAGAAAGGCTGCCACCCCAAAAACAAGGAAAAGGACCTCCTAGAGGGAAGAAGAAAACTGATGATACACCTAAGGGGGTAATAGTTAAAAGAATAGATATACTAGCTAAGGATACATCTACATCAAGACAGGCATTAGCCTCATTAGCACCACCTCCAGATGATAAACAAAAGACTAAAAAGATCTTGAGGATGACTGTGAATACTGCAGAAATATAGGATCAAGGCCAAAATTCACAGCTGTATGCAGAGAAAGATATTCTTATTGAAGAGGAGCCTGTAGAGGATGACCCCTTGGTGGTCACCAGGAAGAGGAAAGCAGTATCTTTAGCAACTTCAACCCCTAAAAAACCAAGAACACATATGAGGGGTGAAATAAGACATGACCCTATGATGTTAAGGGGAGTAGGTAGTGAAGTGTTTAAAAAAGAATTGCAACATGATGTACCACTTCCTACCATCATTTAGTTTAAGACTGAGGAGGCTGAAGAGCAAGCCAAAGAAACCACTATAGCAGGTCAAAGTGGTCTTGTCTCACTAGAGGAGACTGTGGACTTATCAAATGATGAAGTGGTAGAAAATGTAGCCTCTCAGCAAATGGAGACCCTCGCTTCAAATACTCGCATAACTCCACAGGAAACACCATCCTCATAGAGGGTGACATTATAAGAGTTGAAGCAGGCAAAGCAAGAAAAAGAGAACAGTCCAGAAAGGGAAGCCCAATAGATAGGGCTTGATAAATTAGTTGATCAGGTAACCAGCCCTGCAGTGATCGATCTAACATACAGGGAGGATGCAAGTCCTGAACATCAAGTAGGTGCACTTGAGAAAATAGAAAGTGTTGAGGAGATCAAGTTGGCAAAAATAGAAAGCAACACTCTAGATATGGGCCAACAACAACAAGATATATCTGATGAGCCCAAAATTGTAGAAGTCCAAGAAAAAGGTGAGATTGACAAGGCCACATCAAATGAAGATGCCCCCCGGACTCAAGAAACCTCAGGTAATAAGGTTATGTCTAGTCATGAGGACCTAAAGATTCAAGAGGTAGATACAGAATGTGATCCAAGATCAGGTTAATGTGCCTAGTATAGATACAATGATATCCACAGATACCAATGTGCCTCAAGATGATGAAATTACTAAGATGGATGAAACAAAAGAGGATGCACCACAAGATCCTCCACCACAAGAAGAGACTCCTCAGGAGGAGGAAATTGAACAAGATCACCCTCGTGAAGATCATCATGAGGAAGAAATGAGGAAGTCACCTTCTCCATCAAGAATAGATATAGGAGATCAGGGTGGACATGATGACGATGATAGACGACATGGATTTGGAGATCAAGTACCTCAATGGCTAGAGAAAGAGATAAGTATAGAATATGGTTTTGAGATTCAAGAGTTTGATGTTTTGACATTATTTTTAGAAACCATCATGAAGCCAAAGAGGAAGGCCAGATTAACCTCAGTCATTAGAAGAGATCCTGCTATGGGCAGAAGGACCGCCCAAGTAGCCCTTCCTATAGTTGAAAAGGAGAAAGGGAAGATCACCCTGGAAGAATTCTAGATTACCATGATTGATTTAGGGTTCGCCAATGAAGATCAAGAAGGTCAGGAAGGAAACTATATAATAGATTCTTTGATGCAAAGGGTGAAGAAAGAATAGGAGAAGAATAAACAGCATAAGGAGCACATTGCCCAGTTGCATGCATACATAAAAGGGTTAATTAAAACTGATCATACACCATCAGATCAGGTAGTCCCATTGACTGCGATTTCTCAAAAGGAGGTCAATAAATTGGACCTTATGAAGCATTAGTCAGTGGTTATGAGAAAGTGGATGTCATCCACACTCAACGGAGCTGAGGAGGTAGTAGGCGCCTCTTTGCAGAGGTGGAATTCTTTGAGTATCTCCAGGAAGAAAGTCAATAAATTACAGAATGAGGTTGGAAGAAGATCATTCTAGTTGGAGAAAGCCTTGAGTGCTTTGAATGAAATAAAGAGGATTAATCCTTAGATATTGATAACTCATTAGGTGCTGAATAATAACACTACCATGCTGGTAGATATTTGGTATAAGGACCTTAGATTTGAATGTGATGTACTAAAGAGATGCAATAGTAAACTAAGAGATATCAGTATGAAGCTGCACGACATGATGTCATTTGAAGCAGAAGTCCTGGAGGCCTTAGAGGGAAAAGTAGAATGGAAAATTGAGAACCAAGACACAGACTTTACCATCAAAGCTCTGCATAATAATTTCCAGCCAATGGCTAATGACCTCCTTAACCACCTGATAGAAGAAGCATTGAATAAGATAATGAGGATCAAGATCAAGGTGGAGAACCATAATGAAACATTGAGCAGTAGGAAAAATAAATTGGAAACCCTCAGGGATAAGTTCCAATCACATAAGCATGCCATCAGCAAAGCCAAAACTCAAGATGGTGGAGAAATTGAAAGAGTAGTGGAAGCATATGAAAATATTAGGATAATCATGTAGGTCCATATATAGGGAGACATTCATCAGGATGATGAAGACACAGAAAGCAATGATCATGATGATCATGAGGATGAAGAAGAAGAACTTGATGAGTAGATGAAGATGCACCATGAAGGGAAGTACATTCATCAGGTACTTAGAAGAAAATAAGTTACCTAGATGGTTGCCAGCTAGCAACCTGTGCCACAAGACAAAGTTGACCAAGTCAAAAGGAATGTGCACCGTAGATCTTAATTGATAAATATTGATCGTAGATCATTTGTAACCTCTCCCTCACCTTGTTCTATAAAAGGTGCAGGGATGCCTTGTTTTAGACATTGGAAGTTTAATTGAAATTTGTTTGCTGAAATATCAGGGCCTATTTCAAGGTTATTGTAAGCATACATATTTTCACATACTTAATCAGAGAGAAGACCAGTTTGATTACAAATCATCGTAAATTCTGAGTAATCTGTGTCTAAATTCTTGGTATATGCTTTGATTTTCTGTGTCCCTTGGAATGCTCATTATTCTGCATATATTGTTTTCATTCCTCATCCTTTGAAGTTTGCATCAACTATATCTAGCCGTGGAATGTCTTGGTGAAAATATGGTTTGATTTCTTCTTTCTCATGACTATATCAAGTGTGTATGTGGCTCAATAGCTGAAGATTCATCATAATTTGAAGTATTATTTTACATTTCTTTTAATTTCAGAACAATTCACCATCACAATTGCAAATAATTGATAATCAGAAACAAATTACATGAAATATGCAGACATCTCATAGATAACTAGAAATTTATAGCATATTTGAAGTTAAAGCATGTACAAATGACAAATATCATGCAAAGATTTGAGTATAGACACCTATTTGTGGAAATATGTTTTGTAGATAACCTTCTGTGTAGCATTTTTATAGAGATAGAATCCTTCTGATGAGCAAACGTAAGGCCCCTGAATGGAAAATATCAACTCACATCAACCACTGAGTAACGTCAGTTGATTAAGAACTAATCCACGAAGACTTGGGATCATGAATTCTTTGAATTCATCGTATCTTTCAAGATGAGTAAAGGTTGATGTGTAACTTTTTTTCTATGTTTGTTTATGACTAACATCATGATCAACAGTACTCAGAACTCTTCCTAAATCTTACAGTCATAAAGTTTTTGCTATTGAAGAATTACAAAATCTAAATCAGTTTACAAAAGATTAGTTGCTTGGTACCTTAAGTACTTTTGAAATGAGAGAATTTGGTACAAGTAGTGCAAAGGCTGAGACTGCCTTCAAGAATGACAAATCTGAGAAGACTTTGGAATCTGATTAGGAGGATTCTGATGATGTGGAAGCTAACTTTGTGAGAAAAATAAAATTGGGTATTGGTAAGTATAGTGGTAAGTTTCCTTTCAAGTGTTTCAGTTGTGGCAAGATAGGCCATTATGCTTCAAGATGTCTGGAGAGAATTTTGAAACACAAGAATAGGGAGAACAAAACTAGAGTGCCTAGGAAAATCTACTATGTTAGATAAGATGCAAGTATATCTAATGATGAATCTGATTATGAAAATGATGAGGATAATGAATGTCTGTTCATATCTTTAAAATATGATACCATTTCTACTAACTTTGAGAAATGTGTGAAGGAAAGGGCTCCAGAAGTAAGTATTAATATTGAAGGCACTTTGATATCTGCTTTTCATACTAGATAGGAAAAAAACTACTGGGTCATTGATAGTGGATGTTCAAATCATATGACCAGTGATAAGAGTAAGTTTGTTAACATGAAAAATGTGATGGAGGACTAGTTAGATTTGGTGATGATGCATCTTCTAAGATATGTGGAAGAGGTTCAATTAGTTTTGATGGAAAGCATAATATTGATGATGTTCTTTATGTTAATGGATTAAAGCATAATCTCTTGAGTGTTGATCAAATGTGTAGCAAAGGATACAATCTTGTGTTTCAGGATTGTGGTTGTGTAGCAAAGGATACAATCTTGAGTATGATGAAATTATTGGCATGATGGAAGTAGATAAGGAAAAGTTTGATAACTCACCTCTTCCATGAATAAATGGTATTTATACTAAGGTTCCTCCTCTATTATCCCTTCAAGGATTGAAAGATAATCAAAATGCATTTGAAAGACAAACAGAACAGCCGAAATAAGAAATTATGACAAAGATTGATACAGTGCAAGATAGTCCTTCTCACTATGATACAAGAATTCAAAAAAAAAGAAATCAAAGGATAGGAAAAGAATAAGATGGTTATCTTCAATAAGAAATAACAGTGGTTCTCCTCCTCATAAGAAACAAAGGATTTCAATTTTACAAGGATTTGGGAAACAAGCAATGTATGAACTTTTTGACAACAAAGAACAATCTAATATGAACCACTCAAGATTCACACAAAACTTGATGGAGCATCTCTCTAAGATGCTCACAAGTCACAAATTCTAGCATGGACATATCTACAGTTAAGTATTTCTAACCCTTTACCTCTATGTTGTGTTTCCCTGTGATGTGTTATGTGTTGTTTAGGCTTCCTTGGATGACCCTTGATACTCTTGTAAGGTCAAGGATATCAGGAGACCGCCTTTGTTGTGACCCTTCTTCTATTTGTATCTTCATTCTTCTATCTTGCCTCTCAGCTATTTTCATTGTTGTGTATTGTGTCTTAGGGGCATAGCATTGCGGTTGGTGACATAGGAGAACCTTCCTACATGATGACCCTAAGGCACTTGTTTGTCCTCTCTTGATTTATTGTTTACCTTCTTCTACTAGCTCTATCTAGCTGGTGGATGATGAAAAACAAATAATACTGATACAGACCGCATGTCCCTTTAGCGAGTAAGAAAAATGGACCTAGTCCATACATGATGATGGGGTTGATATATATTATCTGACACTTGGCTAGTAGAATCACTTTGTGTGATATTTTGATGTCTTAAATTTTCTAACAAACCATAATAATATATCTGCTCCGTGTATTTTGTTTATCTTAGGTCTCACCTTGGTTACACTCATTTATGAGATCTCTATAGTATAGCCCCATGGTTATACTCAGTTTCCAAATTCGTAGTATAACCTTGGCTCTTGATGTGATTATTTTCATGCATTGCTTTGATCATATGATGTGGTTATTATCTTGGAGAAAGATTCCTAACCTCTCTTCTTGCAATAAATTGTGTGTTTGGAGGAACATTTGGCAATTGTAAAGCACATGTCACCTTTGGGGGCATGGGCTTTGCATGAGCTCTTGTTCCATTGTGTGTTTTCTCTCTACCTTAAAGTGCTTGATATCAGTACATGATATCAACCACCTTAAGGTGGGGGAATATAAGGTAAGTTGTTTGATGATTTTGGTACTAATGAAGCATGTTCGTAAGCCCTCTATGGAGGTAGGATGTTGTATCTCCATGCGAGTGCACATCTTTATTTTATATTGCAATGAGAAATCCCTCTATGGAGGCAAGATATCATGCATATACTTTTATTTTAAGCCCTCTGTAGAGGTAGGATATCATGCATATCCTTTTATTTTAAATCCCTTTGCGGAGGCAAGGATGGTGTATCTCTTAAGCTAGTGCACATCCTTTTTATTCCAAAAGTCCCCTAAGTAGGTGGGGTTGGTATATCCTCCCTTAAGCATGTCTTTGGTGATTGTTGTGGCATAAGCCCAACCATCATGTGTGCCTGTAATGTGCCTGAGATGGTGGAGGCTTAGAAATAAATTCCTTCCATCACCTTGTTTGTCTTGTTTTAGACATATAGTATGTCTTTGGCATGCTATACGACGCTCATGTTTTCTATGTGTCTTCCACATGTTTGTTCCCAAGTATAGTCCAAAGAGCATGGCAAAATGCCCCTCCTATGCTTTGGGATTTGTATGGCATGTTTTTTCTGAAGTATAGTCCAAAGAGCATGGAAAAATGCCCCTCCTATGCTTTGGGATTCGTATGGCATGTTTATTCACAAGTATAGTCCAAAGAGCATGGTGAAATGCCCCTCCTATGCTTTTGTATTTGTATGGCATGTTTGTTCTCAAGTGTAGTCCAAAGAGTGTGATGAAATTCCCCTCCTACACTTTGAGATTTGTATTGCATGTCTTTTGCCCCATATTTAGTCCAAAGAGCATGGCAAAATGCCCCTCCTACATTTTGGACTGTGTGTTGCATTTTTACTTTCCATGTATCTACATTTGCATTCATATATATGAGAAAAAAAATAATCACTACATTCACTGTATTCATCGTGCTTTACGTGTATTCAATACTATCTTCTCTATGTTTTGCATGACTGTAACTATTATCTCCATGTTTTGCATGCCTGTTACTATCTTCACTGTGTTTGGTGTGTCTGTAATGTGTACTCTCTAATGTCTACCTAAGACTAGGGGCTAGGAATAGTTCCTCAACCTTTATGTATGCATTAGCTTCAAGTTCATGGTGTGTTTGCTATGTTTTGAGCATACTTTAATGGATGTATGGGCCTTGAGTTCATGCATACATTAAAGTGGGGGCTAAATTTTATGTCATAAAATGTCCCCTAGGACTTTTACCTCCTAATTTTAGCTCCCAGGTCCCTTGTTTTGCATCTTGCATGATCATTTTAACTCCTGAAATAAAATGGCCTAAAACCCATGTCGCATGGGGCTTGAGGGACATTGTTGCATCTAATCTTGTCCTGAAATAGGACTTGAGGACATGGGCACTCATGCCCTTGTCCTACCCTATTTCAGGTAGGTCCCAAATTTGAATGTCGATTATGTGACCATTAGATGGTTTCGTTGCCGATACCTTAAGTTTGAATTATGAAATTTAAAGTAGGAATGTGTTTAGTTGCATATATAAACATGTTTAGGGTTTTATTTGTAAACTAGAAGATGATTATGAACTTTTGGCAACCTTATGATTTTTTAGAGCATTCAAGATATTCATTGCTATAGAGAAGAGTATTGTTGTTGTGTTTGTGATTGCAGATTTAGCTTCATCTTTTCATGTGTTGAAGGGTTTTCATCTTCATGTGAGCTACACCTCTGAGGCGATATCTAATTGTGTTTGAATCATTTATCAATTTATTTTTTCCCCTATCCCACATGGATACACACTATTTTATCTGACATTGGTGTTCGAAAGACTTGAATGTCCTTCTAGGGCTTGACTAAGGCAAGCTCCTAAACACCACAACCCCCAACCCCCTTCTTTGTGATTCCAAGTGATAGGTGTTGTGTTCTGCAAAAGTGGGGTTGTAGGAGGCTGGAATAGAGTATCTAGAACCCATACTTGATCATAAAAGTAGGACTTGGACTAGGGTGCCTTACACTAGTGTCCCTTGAATCTCTGACATATAAATTTCCATGATGGTGACAATTAGCATCAGAAGAAGTCTGGGATCCATGAAAAAACACCACATTGGACTAGGGTGTTAGCTCTAGTGTCTCTGAATATTTTGTATCATGAACTTCAAAAAATGGTTAGTAACTAATATTTGTCTACTATCTTGGTCTACGAGCATTTGTCAAGATTCATCCATTTATTTACGATTTTGCATAATTAAGGTTTTAAGCATAAATGAGCATTAAATTAATACAATAATTAGAAATTTTCAAATTTCCACATCGTTACAAGTGACCATTAACTTGTAGATGAATCCTCTTGCAGAAGTTGTGATTCAACTCAGTTGAAAGTCCTTGAATGTTTGTAGTGAAAGGAGGATCTAACCTAAAACACTATCAATCCCATCATCCCTCTTTTCCTATAAAACAAGTTTAAAGCATTCAAAGCAATGGTTGAGAATGAAATGGATATGAGGATCAAATGTTTAAGGTCTGACAGAGGTGGAGAGTTCACCTCCAATGAGTTTAACATGTTTTGTGAGAATCATGGAATAAAGAGGCGTTTATATGCCCCTAGGACTCCTCAACAAAATGGAGTGGTTGAAAGGAAGAATAGGACTGCTCAAGAAGTTGCAAGGACAATGATTAAGGAAGAAAACCTATTAGAGGTCTACTGGAGAGAAGTAATTCATACTTTTGTTTATATACTGAACAGAGTGCAGGTAAGAGAAAATAGTACAAAGACTCCTTATGAGTTATGGTATTGTAGGATTCCTACTGCCAAATACTTCAGAGTGTTTGGAAGAAAACTTTATATTAGAAGGGATGAAGAAAATCTAGGAAAGTTTGATGCAAGGTCTAATGAAGGTATCTTCCTTGGGTATTCTACTAAAATAAAAGCTTATTGGTGCTACAACAAGAGGCTAAGAAGGATTGTTGATAGTGCAAATGTCAAATTTGATGAAGATCTACAAAATAATTCAAAAGTAAATGGATATGAAGTAGATGAATCTTCTTGTAGAGAAGAAGAAAATACTAAGGAAAAGGAAGTGTAGGTTGAAGAGGAAGAAACTCTAGAAAAGACTCCTAAAACTCCCAAGTATGTGCAAAAGCATCATTTTGAAGATTAAATCATTGGTGATGTTGGTGCCTGAATTGACTGACAGTTTCTGAGCAATTTTCATGCAGGCACCATCCCAAAATATCCAAAAAAATTTTAAGTTTTGGGGTCCCTCAATGTTTTTCAGCATCTGTATTATAGTTCTTGAGGAGGTGGTCTTCATGTTTTCTCCATCGGCGTGAGTTTGTATTTGTCTTGGCGATCATGATGGTAGCAGTCATATCTTCTTCCATCACCAAGACTTTGTGCTATCGGCGAAGGAGTTTCATGTTGGGTCGATGGCATTTGTTTGGCCGATGGATATCTATCGGCGAGAGTAGTATTGTCGGCCAAGCAATTTTTTGGGCGCCGATAGGCGCGGGTCACACTGATAGGGGAGTATGGAGTGGACCGTCGGCGAGACTTTTGCTATCGGTAGAGGGGTCTTGACCTCTGCCGATATCATTTTTCTGGCCGATGGGGATTTGGGCGTTGTGTTCATTGGTATGACAATGTGTGTCGGCAAGGGAGATTTGTGGTTCCACCGATGGTATTGGTCATGCCGATGAGGGTATCTCAGGTGTTCCTCAGCGTGAGTGGTGTTAGCGGCTGAAGAGTTTTTGGCTAGCTTGACGGAGTTGCTCCTACCGAGAGAAGGGGGAGGCCTAGGTCTATTGGCGTAATGATTGTCATCGGCGAAGCAAATTTTTGGGTTGCCGATGTAAGGTCTCTGGCTGATGAGGGATGTTCAAGGTGGTCGTCAGCAGGGCTTGTGCTATCGGTCAGGGATTTTCTTGTTGCTCTGAGGGAGGATGGTCTCGCCGAAGACCTAGGATGGGGTATGCCATCGGAGTGAGCTTGAGTATCGGCATAGGCATTTTGAGGTTAGCCGATGTCTTTGGTCATACCGACGGAGATGGGAGGCCGATGTCTATCAGCGTAACTAGTGAGATCGGCTGGGGAGATTTTCGTTGCTCCGACGGTGTAAGTCACACCGACGAAGGTGGTCTTCAGCGTGACTTGTGTTGTCGGTGAGGATGGATTGCGTTGGGCCGACAGTGGAGGGTTTGACTGATGAAGGGGGAGGCTGATATGTTATCGTCGGGAGTTGTTCTATCGACAGGAGGAATTTCATGTTGGCCGATGGTGTCAGTCACACCGATAGGGTAGTTTGGAGTAGCGATCGGAGAGACTCATGCTATCAGTGGAAGTTTAGAAGGTTGGCCCGATGGTGCATCTCTGGCCGATGGGGAATTGTGGTGTAGTGGTCGGTGAGACAACAGAGGTCGGCAGGAGGTTTTTGAGGCAAGCCGATAGACTATGTCTGGCCGACAGGGGCTTGTGGAGGTGCGATCAGAGTAACTAGTGAGGTCGGTAGGAGAATTTGGGAGTTGGCCGATGGCTTGTGTCACGGCGATGGGCTCTTGGGCGAAGGCTTGTGTGTCGAGCGCGGAAAAAGTGCTCGACACTTAATATGCATGCGGCCCTGTTTTTAAACTAATAAAGTGATCTCTTCACCGTGCATGTGGGATTATTCACCTGTGTATTTTCAACCTGCAGAGAAGCATGTTTTCGCGGGAACATCTTTTTGAACACTGCGGTGTTTTTTCCTGGTGGTTGTGGGTAGTTGAGCTATCAATGGCGACAGTGTAGGGGTATGGGCGACAGGACAAGCGATCAAGTTGCCCCATTGTGGATGAAAACTCCTGGATGGTGGTGCATGGCTCGAGGCCCCCCTTTGTCTACTGCATTAATATTTTCTGAGTGCCATTCCTTCTGAGGATCTGTATCTGGTGAATTTTTTGTCAAAGCCATGTAATTAATGTTGAGTACACTTCTTTGGTTGTTATAAGCAGGAAGTGTTACTCATTTTAGGTGGTTGAAAGTTGAATATTTTGTCTCTGTGATACAATACAGTTAGTTTTGGCTACTCTGTCCATAAAAACCTATGAGTTTATGTATCTCTTGTTGTACGTTTTTGCATGAATCCACTGATTTCATGGTTAATTCTATATGAGAAATGCTATGTTAGCATGTGTTTTGTTAATTCTGTCTCCAGTATTGCATGTATCTTTCTTCTGAGTCTGGATATTTAAGCAATGTTTGAGACTCTAGAACATAGAATTCCTGTGTTGAATGTCTGATCTCTTAACTTTTACTCAAGGGGTAGATTAAATTGTTCTCAGATTGAACATTAGGAAGGGTACACTACAGTAGGGATGCCATAAGTATAGATAGCTTAACACTCTGTATTGGGAGATATCTGTAAGGCAGGTATCATATGTGCCCCCCTGAAATCCAGTTTTAGTTGTTCATGCATATCATTCACAAGTGTATGTCTACTAACTCCAGGCCCTGGATAGGCACCAATCTTGCTTTGTGTTTGTGTTACAACCATGTCCAGCTTTGCATCCAAACTTTAAATCAAAATCAAAATCTAAAACAACCATTAGGATAGTAGAATTAGTTTTAGGATCCTCAGTCCTCTGTCTACAACTGCAAATAGGCCCAAAGCTAGCCCCTTTGCTCTTATCTTACAGTTTTGGTCTACTTACAGGAGGACTTATCTACTTTCTGTCAGCATCCCAGCCTTGTATGTATATCCTCATGGATGTTGAGTAGGGAATACCCCCCTAGGTTTTGTAGAGCCTGAAGAAGAAGAGGAGATAAAATATAGAGTCTATCTCCTACACTGTTGGCCCCTGGCCCAGAGATCCTGTTGATCATTGATGGCTACCTTGTAGGGAAATCTAGGAATAAGCATCCAGTTTGGGAAAAAACCAACAGAAATTGGCGACTCTGTTGGGGATGGTGATTTGAAAATTGTTATTTTTGTCCTTCCTGGTGAAATATCTATGTGCCCATCCGAGTCACCAACAGAAATTGGTGACTCTGCTGGGGATGGACTGATAAAAAAAAATGATATATTTGTGGCCCATCTGAGTCACTAACAAAATGATGCTCTGCTGGTGGAATGAACCTGGAAAAAATAGCTTTTAGCAGCTGTAAATTTTGTCCTCTCTGGAGAGGTGGCAACTCTGCAAAAAAATTCAAGTGCACATGAAAAGTTGATGTGTGTGTTGTGACAGAAAATGTACTATTCAGACTTCAGCATCTGTATAAGAAAGGTACCTTGTTCCTTTCTCTTTATATTTGCTATTTTACTGCATAGGTTAGATGCCAGGGGAGGTTACAGGTCTTAGGAATGCAAGGGATGTCTTAAAATAGAAATTTCATGAATCCAAGTATGAATTATCCCATACTCAGTGGTGAAATGTTGGATAAAAGAATAGAAGATATAAGAAATAGGTTGATATTCTTAGAGGCTGAGTAGGCCCAGTTAAAAAACAATAACCCTGTTGTGTCTGCCAGTCAGAAAGCTAAACCTCCTATCAGCCCTTTTGATCCTTTGTATGACTAATTAGAGTTGTCATGGGTTGACTATAAAGTAGAAACTATGCCTGCTAGGATATACTGTTAGATGCCCAGATTTAGTGGTCACAGTGTATGTGATGGGAATGCACATATCCAAAATTTTCATGAGTTCATGGGAAAGCATTCATTCAGAGATGAGGATATGTGGATGAGGTTTTTTGTTAGGTCCTTTGATGTAAAAGCAAAAGACTAGTATTTGAGCTTTTCAAAAAGATCCTTTGCCTGTTGGGATGAGCTTGCTGATTGTTTCAAGGAGGAATTTGCAAAAGAACTGGCTGATCTTGTTGCAGAATTGATGAGAATTAGAAAACAAGATGAAGAGCCATGTGTTGATTTCAGTCATTGGTTTGCAGTAGCCTTTTCACAGATCCCAGAAGTCTTCAGACCTGACACTTCAGCCTGTGTTGGCATATTCTTTGAGGCTTTTGAGGAGGGCTCTAGTGCATTACTAAGGGATTTCAAGGTGACAAGTATGCAGATGGCATACAAGTTCATAGAAAAAATAGAAAAAATCAGAAATGTGCACTTGCTGAAATCGCTGTCCCCTGGCCTTGGTGTGAAAAATAGTTGTGAAGCTGCAAATGACCAAATAATTAAGGCATCATGTGTAGATAAAAATGAAAATGAAAGCATAGAGGTTGAGACTGTTGTATTTAAACATAATGCTAACAATACAACTCAACTGGATTGTTCACCAGTTGAGGATGCCAATGAAGGAACTAATGAAGACTCCCACTGCAATGATGAGGCAGCTGACCATGAAAACAACAATGAGGTTGTGGACAGCAATGAGCAACTTTTGGAATGGACCTGTGGAGGCAATTGTGAGTATTGTACTCAAGACAGAGAAGATATAAGCAAACAAAAAAACAGTCCCATGTGTGACCCATTGCCTACCTTTCAAACACATGGGGATCATGAAGAGCAGTCAGGGATTGAAACAAGTGCTAGTTCAGAGCATGATTGTTTTTCATTTGATGGCTGTTTTGCTTATGACACATAGGTTGATACTCCTCCACAAAGGGAATCCATTGGTGATGAAGATGCGTGCTCTACTGCCAATGAACAAATGGCATATTATGATCAAGCTTATGTACCTGGATCACCCATTTTTGACACATATGATGATGAGGATCTATCTGAGTATGGTGAAGATTTAGGCACTATTTTTGACTTGGATTCTGTTTCTCATCCTGATGAAAGAGGAAACAACATACATCAGGTAAGTAGCTATGAAAATGCGCCTGATTTGAAAGAAATGCCAGAGCCTGATCTTTTCCAATTTGGTGTTGTTATTGGTTGTGTGCATGATGTGCACAATTGTGAATTTGAAAGCTTTTCTTTTGAGAGGCCAGCATATGAAATGAGCTCTGATTTTCCTAGCTGCATGGTGGACTTTGAATATTTTCAGTTTTCAGTCCAGCTAGGAGATCATTTTGCAATGCATAATGCTGATATAAATGATAACATGTGTTATATTCCATTTGAGTATGCATTACTTGATACATTCTGCATCCATTTGCTGCCTAATGCTGAATGTTGTTTGCATAGCGTTGACAGTGACAAAATAAATCAGAAGGTTGAATGTGCTAATGACCAGGTTTGTTTGTGGTCAGATCATGGCAGTATTCTTAGGCTTGACCCAATGTATGTAGATGAGAACAAGGTGTTTGACAAGGGGAAATATTGGTTTTCCTTTTCTTGGTGGCCTTAGGCCATCAAGTTTGATTGGTGATGTAGATCATGGTAACTTCATGACTCTATGCCCAATGGATAAGGCACTGATCTGCATCCCAGAGATCTGGGGTTCTCGTTGCAGTCTTGCACCTGCACGTCCCCAATCAGAGCCACTGTTGGTGCTTGAATTGACTGACAGTTTCTGAGCAATTTTCATGCAGGCACCATCCCAAAATATCCAAAAAAATTTTAAGTTTTGGGGCCCCTCAATGTTTTTCAGCATCTATATTATAGTTCTTGAGGAGGTGGTCTTCATGTTTTCTCCATCGGCGTGAGTTTGTATTTGTCTTGGCGATCATGATGGTAGCAGTCATATCTTCTTCCATTGCCAAGACTTTGTGCTATCGGCGAAGGAGTTTCATGTTGGGCCAATGGCATTTGTTTGGCCGATGGATATCTATCGGTGAGAGTAGTATTGTTAGCCAAGTAGTTTTTTGTGGCGCTGATAGGCGTGGGTCACACCGACAGGGGAGTATGGAGTGGACTGTCGGCGAGACTTTTGCTATTGGCAGAGGGGTCTTGACCTCTGCCGATATCATTTTTCTGGCCGATGGGGATTTGGGCGTTGTGTTCATCGGTATGACAATGTGTGTCGGTGAGGGAGATTTGTGGTTCCACCGATGGTATTGGTCATGCCGATGAGGGTATCTCAGGTGTTCATCGGCGTGAGTGGTGTTAGCGGCCAAAGAGTTTTTGGCTAGCCCGACAGAGTTGCTCCTACCGATAGAAGGGGGAGGCCTAGGTCTATCGGTGTAATGATTGTCATCGGCGAAGTGAATTTTTGGGCTGCCGATGTAAGGTCTCTGGCCGATGAGGGATGTTCAAGGTGGTCGTCGGCAGGGCTTGTGCTATCGGTCAGGGATTTTCTTATTGCTCCAAGGGAGGATGGTCTCACTGAAGACCTAGGATGTGGTATGCCATCGGAGTGAGCTTGAGTATCGGCATAGGCATTTTGAGGTTAGCCGATGGCTTTGGTCATACCGACGGAGATGGGAGGCCGATGTCTATCGGCGTAACTAGTGAGATCGGCTGGGGAGATTTTGGTTGCTCCGACGGTGTAAGTCACACCGACGGAGGTGGTCTTTAGCGTGACTTGTGTTGTCGGTGAGGATGGATTGCGTTGGGCCGACAGTGGAGGGTCTGACCAATGATGGGGGAGGCTGATATGTTATCGTCAGGAGTTGTTCTATCAGTAGGAGGAATTTCATGTTGGCCGATGGTGTCAGTCACACCGACAGGGTAGTTTGGAGTAGCGATCGGAGAGACTCATGCTATCGGTGGAAGTTTAGAAGGTTGGCTCGATGGTGCATCTCTGGCCGATGGGGAATTGTGGTGTAGCGGTCGGTGAGACAACAGAGGTCGGCAGGAGGTTTTTGAGGCGAGCCGATAGACTATGTCTGGCCGACAGGGGCTTGTGGAGGTGCGATCGGAGTAACTAGTGAGGTCGGCAGGAGAATTTGGGAGTTGGCCGATGGCTTGTGTCACGGCGATGGGCTCTTGGGCTAAGGCTTGTGTGTTGAGCGTGGCAAAAGCGCTCGACACTTAGTATGCATGCGGCCCCATTTTTAAACTAATAAAGTGATCTCTTCACCGTGCATGTGGGATTATTCCCCTGTGTATTTTCAACCTGCAGAAAAGCATGTTTTGGTGGGAAATTCTTTTTGAACGCTGCGGTGTTTTTTCCTGGTGGTTGCAGGTAGTTGAGCTATCAATGGCGATAGTGCAGGGGTATGGGCGATGGGACAAGCGATCAAGTTGCCCCATTGTGGATGAAAACTCCCAGATGGTGGCGCATGGCTCGAGGCCCCCCTTTGTCTGCTACATTAATATTTTCTGAGCGCCATTCCTTCTGAGGATCTGTATCTAGCAAATTTTTTGTCAAAGCCATGTAATTAATGCTGAGTATGCTTCTTTGGCTATTATAAGTAGGAAGTGTTACTCATTTTAGGTGGTTGAAAGTTTAATATTTTGGCTCTGTGATACAATACAGTTGGTTTTGGCTACTCTGTCCATAAAAACCTGTGAGTTTATTTATCTCTTGTTGTACGTTTTTGTATGAATCCACTGATTTCATGGTTAATTCTATATGAGAAATGTTATGTTAGCATGTGTTTTGTTAATTCTGTCTCCAGTATTGCATGTATCTTTCTTCTGAGTCTGGATATTTAAGCAATGTTTGAGACTCTAGAACATAGAATTCCTATGTTGAATGTTTGATCTCTTAACTTCTGCTCAAGGGGTAGATTAAATTGTTCTCAGATTGAACATTGGGAAGGGTGGACTGTAGTAGGGATGCCATAAGTATAGATAGCTTAACACTCTGTATTGGGAGATATCTGTAAGGTAGGTATCATATGTGCCCCCTAAAATCTAGTTTTAGTTGTTCATGCATATCATTCATAAGTGTATGTCTACTGACTCCAGGCCCTAGATAGGCACCAATCTTGCTTTGTGTTTGTGTTAAAACCATGTCCAGCTTTGCATCCAAACTTTAAATCAAAATCAAAATCTAAAACAACCATTAGGACAGTAGAATTAGTTTTAGGATCCTCAGTCCTCTGTCTACAACTACAAATAGGCCCAAAGCTAGCCCCTTTGCTCTTATCTTACAGTTTTGGTCTACTTACAGGAGGACTTATCTACTTTCTGTCAGCATCCCAGCCTTGTATGTATATCCTCATGGATGTTGAGTAGGGAATATCCCTCTAGGTTTTGCAGAGCCTGAAGAAGAAGAGGAGATAAAATATATAGTCTATCTCATACACTATTGGCCCCTGGCCCAGAGATCTTGTTGATCATTGATGGCTACCTTGTAGGGAAATCTGGGAATAAGCATCCAGTCTGGGAAAAAACCAACAGGTGACAAGAACAAAGGTGTGCTGACATGAAGGGAAGTTGTTGAAGAACACACAAATCTATGTTTAATTTCTCAATTTGAACCTAAAATAGTGATTGAAGCATGCAAGGATGAGTATTGGATCAAGGCTATGGAAGAAGAACTGATGTAGATTGAAAAGAATCAGACTTGGGAACTTGTCCCAAGACCAGGAAAACAAAAATGTGATTGGAACTAAGTGGTTATTCCAGAACAAACTAAATGAGAATGGAGAAGTGGTAAGAAACAAGGCAAGGCTTGTGTGTAAAGGTTACTCACAAGTAGAAGGAATAGACTATGAGGAAACATATGCTCTTATGGCAAGAATGGAGACCATTAGGATATTTTTGGCTTTTGCAATACATAAGGATTTCAAAGTATATCAAATGGATATGAAGTTTTCTTTCTTGAATGGTTAATTGGAAGAAGTATACATAGAACAATTGGATGGATTTCAATTATCAAATAAATCAGATATGGTTTGTAGGTTGAAGAATGCATTATATGGATTGAAGCAAGCCCACAGAGCTTCATATATAAGGTTAGATAGGTACTTATTACAACAAGGATTCAATAAAGGTACTGCAAATAGCAATCTATACATCAAAGTAAGAGAAGATCAAATTCTGATTGTGGAAGTGTATTTAGATGATATAATCTTTGGTGGAAATGAAGGTATGGGCAAGAGTTTTGTAGATGAAATACAAAAATAATTTGAAATGTCAATGTGTAGGGAAATGAACTTCTTCCTTAGGCTACAAATCAATTAGACAGATAAAGGTATTTTCATTTCACAATCAAAGTATTTCAAGGATATGTTAAAGAAGTTTGGAAACGAAGACTCTAAACCAATATGTACCCCTTTGACAACTAGTTGCAAGCTGAGCAAGAATGATGAATCTCCTAAGACTAATCAGAGCAGGTATATATAAATGATTGGAGGATTTCTATATTTAACTGCTACTAGACTGGATATTATCCATGCAATTTGTCTTTGTAAAGGGTAAAATTTGGATGTTTGGTTTTTGGTAGTTTGGTGCATATCCTCCTTTCACCCTTACATTCAAGGACCTAGGGTCAAGTTGCAATGTACTATCATACTCTAGGTCACTATTGAGATGTAGGGAAACTTGGATTTTTATGATTTGATTGATAATTTCCTTCTCTTATTCTCAATTGTACCTTAAAACCCTAATTATGCAAATACGACAGTAAACGGATGAATGACAGAAAATGCTTCTACAAAGAGATGTAAAATAACAAATAACTATGCATCTATTTTTGGGGCTTAGAAGTAGAAAAGTCAGGGAGTAAAGACCAGGTGCCCAAGTCGAAGGCCCTACTTTTTGTCAAGATCTAGAAACAAGGTCAGCAACCTGTATCTGTTGTACCAGAGATTTTCCTATTGTGGAACTTCGAGGACTAATGACTGGGTTCCCAAGTCCAGGGAGCTATTTTCTTCTCTAATCTACAATTCTGACACTTGGTTGTACTCTCATGTAACTTCACTTTGTCTACAACTCCAACCTATAACCTGCAATCATGAAAACTTTGGAAGGGGGTTGTGGTGTTTAAAGGCTTGCCTCAGTCAAGCCCTGAAGAGACATTCAAGTCTTCCGAACACCATTGTCAGATAGAGAGTGCATGCCTAGGGAGGCAAAGGCAAAAACCAAATGATAAATGCTCAATAATCACAATAGATGTCACCTTGTAGTGAAGATCTCATGGGAGGAAGAAGCTCTTCATGCCATGAGGAGATGGATGCTCAAATTTGCAAACACAAACACATAGACAACACAAATCTACTCTTGCAACACAATCAAAGCCTTGAATCACCTTTAGGATGCGCAAAATCATATGAATATAATCTAGTTTACAAATGAATGCCTAAACATGCTTTTATATGCAACTACAAACATTCCCACCAAGAATTCATAAACTCAAACTTACCGTGTTGACGTACGGACCAAATAATGATCATAAACTGACACTAGAAATTTGGGCCTGACCTAAAATAGGGAAGGACTAGGGAATGGACGCCTAATTCCTCCCCCTCTATTTTGGGTAGGGTTAGGTTCAAGGGGTCCCCCTAGGCCCCATTTGTCATGATACCTAGGGTTCATTCCATCAGGATGTTGAATTATGATGCAAGATGTCCTAAATGCACACTAGAGACCCAGGAGCTAAACCTTATGATGAAAAAGCCCCCAAGGGGACATATTCTAATGTTACATTTAGCCCTCACTTTAATGTATGTATAAATGTGAGGCCAATACATGCATTAAAGTACGGTCAAAAAACACAACAAACATGCCAAGCATGGAGAAGACACGCTAGACACATTGAAGACAATGACAGGCACGCAAAACATGAAGAAGATAGTTATAGTCATGTAAAACATAGAGAAGATAGTAAATGCATAGAAGACACATTAATGCATTGAAGATAGGAATGATTTATTTTCTTTTCTTTTTCTCATATATATGAAATGCAGATGCAAGTACATAAAAGTAAACAAACCTCCCATAATGTAGGATGTACTACATATATGGGGCAACACACACGCAAGACACACAAAACCTTCCAAAATGCAGGATGCACTCATTGCGTAGGTCTTTAGACTTCATATGGGGCAACAAACATGCCAAAGAAAGCAAGCATGACAAACACACACACTTTGAAGACATGGAGAAAACATGGCAGACAAGTGATGGAGTCTTCCTATTTCTAAGTTCAGTACCATCTCAAGCACATTACAGGCACACATCGATGATTGGGCTTCGCCACAACAATCACCGAAGACATGCTTAAGGGTTGAGCTAGTCAGGAAACTACTCCCTGCCTCCACATAGGACTTTTGAAAATGCAACCCCACCCACATCATAGAGACACCTTATAGTGAAAAGGAAGCATGGCATACAACCCCACCCACATCACGGAGACGCCTTATGGTGAAAACGAGTTATGAGCTCAAAAGTATACAACCCCACTCGCATCATGTGGACACCTTATGATGAAAAGGAGGTATACACAATAGATTTCAAGATTGTTCAAACACACTTTACTATCATCTAGAATAGACAACTTACCTTACATATGCCCCCACCTTAAGGTGGTTGATATCATGCATCGATATCAAGCACGTTAAGGTAGGAAGAAAACACACAAGGGAACATAGACTTTTGCAAATCCCATGTCCCCCAGAGGTGACATTTACTTTACAATCACCAAATGTTCCCACAAACACATCCCTGCAAGAAACATGTTAGTGTCCACATAAAAATAACAACATCAACGCATATGAAATCTGAGGTATGCAAGATTCAAGATAGACAAAGTGCATGGAGCAACAGTGTTGTTATGATTTATAAATGAGATAGAACACCATCAAAATCACTACGTGGAAAGCATGAGTGCTTCCACTATCCAAGTGTTGGATAAAATATACAACCCCATCGTCATATTAGGAACTAAGTCCAATTTTTTATTTCTCACTAAAGGGACGCTAGGTCCGCATCAGTATAAATGTTTTTTGTCATCCACCCACTAGATGGAAACACTAGAGGAAGGGAAACAATAAATAAGAGAGGAGAAACAGGTGTCTTAAGGATAATCACGTAGGAGGTTGCCCCCAGTTCACCAACTATAACACTATGTCCGCAAGACACAACACAACAATGAAATCAGAGAGAGAGAGGCAATATAGAAGAATGATGATACAAATAGAAGAAGGTCACAATAGAGGTGGTCTCCTAGTACTCCAGACCTTACAAGAGAATCAGGGGTCATCCCAAGAGGCCTAAACAACACATAACACATCACAGGGGAAGCACATCATGAGAGAGATAAAAGGGTTAGAGATACTTACCTGGTAGGATCTTTATATCATATTTTGGAACTCACAAACCTCTTGGAGAGGTACTCGATATTGAGTGCAAAGTTTTAGTGATGCTTATTAAATTCTTGTTTGTTATCACATAATGCTTGTTTTGTAATGCCATGTTGAAGTGAGACTTTTTGTTGCTTATGAGGGGGGGAACCACTATTATTTCCAACTGTTGATAGTCGTCTTATTCTTTTTTGATTTTTAGCAAGTCTTTGTTGTTGAATCTTTCTAACACAATAACAAGAATTATCCTATACCTTCTCACTTGTTTGTATTAGTTGTTCTACTTGTTTCTCTGATGCATTTTGGTTATCTCCCAATCCATATAAGGATAATGGAGGAGGAACCTTAGCATAAATTCCATGTCTTCATGGATGAGGTGGATTATCCACTTCAATCATACCCACAATATTAACATAGTCTGAATAATCATCATCATCTACTTCCACTAAACCTTGTTCCATCATATTGGTATCAGTATGTTTACGGAATGGGTTAGTAAAGATTTGTAAATTTTGATTCGGTAGAGCAACTGTATTATTTTTGTTATCATTCACACCTGATACCTGGATGATATTCAATACAATATGGTCTTGTATCTCATGTTTAAGACACATAAATCATTCAATATCATGTTCTTATGTTTGATGAAAATGACAAAAGGCATTAGCATCGATGTAAGGTCCTTGTGCTTTACTAGGATTGACATGCCTAATCAGGGGAAACTTTAGAATGTTGTTAGTCATAGCTTGATTCATGATAGAATGATAAGACTTAGATATCGGAGTAAACTTTCTTGGTTGATATGATGCCTTCTTCATATTGGTGATAGCAGACACATTAGAAAAATTGTTCGTATTTGGTCCATTAATCTTGATGCAACTCCTATTATTATTATTCCTCTTAAAGTTATTTTGTGATGATCCACCCATGGATTGACTAACTTGAGCTGATGAGTTTCAAAAAAAAAATTTAGTGGTGAATATTTGCTAATTGGTGAATATCGTAGATTAGCCAAGTTAGAATTAGAGAATAAATCGCATCCAACAGTGTGGTCAAATTGCCTAGTTTTTACGTATTATTGGTTGAATCCATATACATTCACCATTGATATATTTTATGAGAATCAATGAAGTAAGAATTTCACCATAACAAAATATGTGTTTCAAATGGGCCGACTAATATTTTTGCCTAGAATTTTAGAAGGAATTACTAAATCACCTATATATTTGCCAATACTATTAAAACAACATTATGTATTGGGACACATTTCACCAACTCCATTAAATGGTCTCTATGCATGAGGACCCATTTCTCCAATTAAAATTTACAAGTAGTTGATTATGAGGGGCCATTTCACCAATTTGCATGACACCTCTATGCTAATCTTAGGGCCATATTCACCTTGGAAATTTTAATCAACATAGCCCGTCAAGGTTTGACTCACCGACACTTAAATGTATTCCTTGTATATGATAGATATAGGGGAGACAACTGAGAGGGGGGGTGAATCAGTTATACAAAAATTTCTCCCAATTAAACACTTAAATCCACTTTGTAATTCAGAAGCATAATTATAAATCAATCATGTAAACATAATGCATTAAATCAAGATTAGAAACACATTAACACACATGACACCAAGATTTTGACGTGGAAAACTCGGTTAAGGGAAAAACTAGGAGGTGATTAACCCAAGATTGTATTCTCTGTTAGAAAAATAGAAAGAAGAAAATGGCACATGCCAATTAGGGCTCACTACCTGAGCACACTGCTCACAAGAGGCTTATTGCCTACAAGAGACACACTATCTACAAAATAATAAGTATCACATACATGAATTGGAGAATAGCATCTTCACAATGCTTGAATCAGTTCCATTTAAGACCAATACTTCTACTCTACTTTTCACTCTCCTCCTCGCTACCACACTCTCATCTTCACAAGATACACATTGGAATGACTTTACAATTCCTTATTTATACAAGAAATCAACTTAGGAATGATCATCTAAGTCAGCAAACATTATAGAGAAAATACATAAATACAACATGACTAATTACAAAAAGACTTCACACGGATCAGCACTCTATCGGCCACACAGATCTGAGACTTTATTCTTCATTTGGGAACACTCCAATCTTCACACAACATCTTCAAGATCATCTGCAGGATGTATAACTCATCCGGTCAGCCTAACTTAGGAAGAACACCATCATCCAGAAGTAATTCTTCAATTACGAGCTCATACTCCAATGCGGACCACCAACACAAACTGGACATGATCCAAAGACCTCTACAAGCTTTCTTGAATCACCAAGAACACCCACACTACATCTGCTTACTCAAATCCTTATCTCCTTCATCCAGAACCTCAAGAACATAGTCTGTAATCACTATCACAATGGAATAGATGCTTGCGGACCTCCAGACCATGAACCAATCAAGTTGTTACTTCACAAGGACTTCCTTAACACTCCACCAAATCCTCAGAATAGGATATTACATTTCCGAATCTCACCGGACCTATCTGTGTCACTCTGTCACCTCTAAACACCTATCAGAACCAGTTTTACTTGAGTAGCCACAACTTCTTCAGATCCTTATGTGGACCTCTAAAATCTTTACTGGATCACCTTAAGACACATATCTACAAACCCTTTAAATCACATCCTCTGATACTCAACTTATTTTGGATCTTTACCTTACTATCTTTATTGTTCTTCTCTATTCCTGATATGACCAATTTTCTCAATATCCTTAGCAAATAGTTCATCCAATCCTTATCATTAATGCAATAGGAGTATGTTGACATCAATGACAACACCGGTTAGGCCTATACTTGCAACAATCTTTGCCTTTGTCATTGATGGCAACATATGTTGTGAAAAACTATTTTGACCATCAAGACAAGAACTTTCCTTTCCTGACACAACTCCCACTATCATCAACAACCATTTGTTTTTCACATGTCTTCTCTCCCCCTTTGACATCAATGGAAAAGGGCACATACTTGCAACTCCAACACTTCAGAATCATACCAGCTGCTCCCCCTGAGTAGCAACTCCCCATCATCAATCCAAACCACAAGATATGACTGTGATATCTACCAAACTGATGCACATTAGTGCACCTTAGTTCATCACCAGAGGGGCAATAACCCCTAACTTCTCCCTAAGATACTCAAAAGAGTCCTTAGGTAGAGGTTTAGTAAAGATGTCTAGAATCTGATCCTTGGAAGGCACAAACTCCAATCTGACTTCATTCTTATTCACTTGCTCTGTCAAAAAGTGAAACTTAATGGATATATGTTTAGTCTTTGAATGCAACATCGGATTCCTAGATATATTTATTGCACTAGAATTATCATAGAAGATTGTAATAGGTTCCTATACTGCACTCTGATGTCTCTTAGCATCTGCTTCATCCACAAAACTTGAGTGCAACTACCTACTGCTGCAATATATTCTACTTCAACTATGGACAAAGATATTGCCTCTTATTTCTTGCTCAGCCAAGAAACCAATCTCTTCCCCAAAAAGAATGCTCCACCACTGGTACTCTTCTAGTCATCCACATCTCCTACCCAATCTACATCTGTATATGTATGAAGAGAGAAATCATGATCTCTGGGACACCAAAATCCATACTCAACTGTTCCTTTTGGATATCTAAAAATCCTCTTGATTGCCATGCCATGAGATTCTCTAGGATCAGCTTGAAATCTACCAACAAGACCAACAACATTCATAATGTCAGGTCTAGTTTGAGTGAGATACACCAATCCTCCAATCATTGACCTATACTTTTTCCAATCAGCCTTGGGAGAGTCATCATCTTTTCTCAATTTACATCTGGTTGCCATGGGAGTATTCATTGGTTTTGAGTCTTCCATCCCAAAATTTTTCAATAATTCTTTCACATATTTGGTCTAAGAAATGAAGATTCCTTTCTTTGTTTGAATGATTTGTAGACCCAAGAAGAAATTTATTTCCCCAAGCATGGACATCTCAAATTCACTTTTCATTTGATTTGCAAAAGTTTTACACATACTATCTCTTCCTCCAAAAATGATATCATCAACAAACACTTCAACAATCAAGATATTTTCATGATCAATTTTGAAATACAAATTACTATTAGCGGTACATTTGTTGAAACCAATCTTCAAAAGATGTTTATCCAGTCTTTCATACCATGCTCTTGGGGCTTGCTTTAGTCCATACAGTACTTTCTTCAACTTGTAGACCATATCACCATGTTCAGACAATTGAAATCCATCTGGTTGCTCAATGTATACTTCTTCTTCCAAGTCACCATTCAGGAAGACAGACTTGACATCCATCTGATATATTTTGAAATCCTTGAAAGCAACAAAAACAAGAAATAGTCTGACTGCTTCAATTCTTGCCACCGAAGCAAAAGTTTCTTCAAAATAAACTCCTTCTATTTGAGAATAACCCTTGCAGACCAATCTGGCTTTATTTCTGATTACTTCACCAACTTCATTTAGTTTTTTCTGGAAGACCCATTTGGTTCCAATCACATTCTTGTTTCTAGGTCTGGGAACAAGATCCCAAGTGTGATTTTTCTTAATTTGCATTAGCTCTTCCTCCATTGCTTTAGTTCAATTTTCATCATTGCAAGCTTTATTCACTATCTTAGGTTCAATCTTTGAAATCAAACAATACTCTTCTGAATCTTGACCAATCCTTCTTCTTGTTTGTACACCTTTGCTTCTATCACCTATGATCAGATCTTTAGAGTGGTTCAGTCTTACATACCTGGGAACTTTGGGAGTTTCTTGCACTTCTAATTCTTGATCAGGCTCATTAAAACTCATCTCTTCTTCCTAGTTTACCAGATCAGTTTGAATCTAAATTTCAGAAGGAACTTGGGCTCCTTGAATCAAAACACCATTCTAATCATCTTCATCATATTCATAAAACCTTGAGGTTTTTTCAATTCCTTCATCAACCTTCACATTTGTACTTTTTATAATCTTTCTCAGTCTCTTGTTATAACACCGGTATGCTTTGCTTTGTGTAAAGTAACCCAAGAATATTCCTTCATCACTTCTAGCATCAAACTTGCCTAGATCTTCATCTCTCTTAATGTAACATTTGCTACTAAAAACTCTAAAATACCTCACAGTAGGAGTGATGCAAAACCAAAGTTCATAAGGAGTCTTACCGGTATTGCTTCTGATTTGAACTCGATTGAGAGTATAGACTGTAGTGCTGACAGCTTCTCTCCAATAGATCTGAGGAACATTTGCTTCCATCATCATTGTCCTAGATGCTTCCTGGATGGTTCGGTTCTTTCTCTCTACTACTCCATTCTGTTGTGGAGTCCTAGGAGCAGACAACTGCCTCTTTATTTCATGTTTCTCACAAAACTTTATGAACTCACCGGATGTGAATTCTCCACCTCTATCAGACCTCAAACATTTTAATTTTAATCCAGTTTCATTCTCTACCATAGCTTTAAATATTTTGAATTTCTCAAGAGCTTCTGATTTCTCTTTCAGAAAAGTTACCCACATCATCCGAGAGTAGTCATCAACTAATAACATGAAGTATCTATCACCTTGCACACTTCTAATTCTTGCCAGACCACATAAATCAGTATGAACTAAGTCTAACAATCTGGTAGAAGATTGTTCCTTGCTTTTGAATGAGACTCTGCTTTGTTTACCCAACTAACATTCCTTGCACAAACTATTTGTAGGTTTCACCAATTTTGGAAGATTTCTTACAACTTGAGTATTGCTTATCTTGATGATATTATCAAAATTCACATGACACATCCTCCTATGCCATAACCAACTCTGATCAATTTGCACAAATAGACAACTTTTACCAGTACCAACTAAATAGAAGATATTACCTTTTGTTTGAGTACCGGATGCAATCTCTATTCCAAAACTTTCAAAGATCTTGCATTTTCCATTCTTGAATCAAAGATCATAGCCTTTGTCCACCAACTGTCCAACACTGAGAAGATTGTGCTTCAATCCTTCAACATACAGTACATTACCGGTTTTGTTCCTTCCATCAAAGGAAATAGTTCCTCTACCTCTGATTCTACCAGCAGAATTATCACCAAACTTAACCACTCCTCCTTCATACCTTTCCATATCTATGAACTTATTTTTGTCACCTATCATATGGTGAGAGCATCCACTGTCAATGACCCAATCATCCTTTTCTTCAACTTGGGCAGCCAGAGCTCTTTCTACAACTTTATGATTGACATATTCAGAGGGCATTGGTTCTTCTTCCTTGATGGCAATAAACACCCAATCACTTCTAGATTTGTTTCATGTCTCTGATTCATCATTTGTTACTCCTTTATTATCATCTTCTTCATGAACATAGTAACAATTCTTTTGGAACTTTGATCTGTTAGGATTTGGTCTTGAAAATCTTTTCGGACATCTTGAGGCAAAATGACCAATCTTATTGTAGTTAAAACACTTAAAAGGCAATTTTCCTTCATACTTACCGGATCCTCTTGGCAGTCTATTTGCAATAAGGGCTTCAAGTTGAGCAGTTTCTACTTCTTCTTCCAGGTCTTTTCTTTCTTTTTCATACCATGATAGTTTCCTTGAAGAGTTCTCTCCTGGATCAAACCTTTGTTTACCTTTTACAAAGGCACTAGCTTTGAATGAAGATTCAGTCTTGGGGGGGTCATCTCCAAACTTGGTCAATTCAAATGTAGCCAATTTACCAACCAATTGATCTCTTGTGATAGTTGTATGGGCTCTGAATTCTTCAATGGCAGCAGCCTTGATTTTATAAGAAGCAGGAAGGGATTTGAGAACTTTGCCAATAATCTCATCTTCATCCAAGACTCCATCAGCACATCTAATCCCACAAACAAGCTCATTTACTCTTGGGATAAAAGTAGTGATATTTTCATCTTCTCTCATCTTTAGATTTTCAAATTTTCCTTTCAGACTTTGTAGCCTTGCACATTTAACATACTTGTCTCCTTCATGCAGAGTTTCCATTTTATCCCAAATCTCAAAAGTAGTTTGTAGGTCAACAACATTTGTCAGCTCTGAATTAGACAATGCACTTAGAAGAGCTTCTATAGTCCGCAAATTGTTTTCACCATCTGTGATTTCATTTGGGGCTATCAAGCCACCCTATGGAGGAGTATATTTTGTTGTAGCCATGGTCCAGTACTGCATTCCCATACATTGTAAGTGACATTTCATGAGACTTTTCCAAAGATTAAAATTGGTTCCATCAAACTTTGGACTATCATTCTTGTAGGATGACATCCTGGATCTACTCAAGCAGTTAAGCTCTTTTTAGAGGAACCTAGCTCTGATACCAATTGTTAGATTTAGGGCAGATAACTGAGAGGGGGGGTGAGTCAGTTGTACAAAACTTTCTCCCAATTAAACACTTAAATCTACTTTGTAATTCAGTAGCATAATGATAAATCAATCATGGAAACATAATGCATTAAATCAAGAGCAGAAACACATTAACACACAGGACACCAAGGTTTTGATGTGGAAAACCCGGTTAAGGGAGAAACCACAAGGTGATTAACCCAAGATTGTATTCTCTGTTAGAAGAATAGAAAGAACAAAATGGCACATGCCAATTAGGGCTCACTACCTAAGCACACTGCTCATAAGAGACTCACTGCCTACAAGAGACACACTATCTAAAAAATAATAAGTATCACATACATGAACTAGAGAATTGCATCTTCACCATGCTTGAATTAGTTCCATTTAAGCCCAATTCTTCTACTTTGCTTTTCACTCTCCTCCTCGCTAGCACACTCTCATCTTCACAAGATACACATTGGAATGGCTTTACAATTCCTTATTTATACAAGACATTGACTTAGGAATGATCATCTAAGTCCACAAACATTATAGAGCAAATACATAAATACAACATGACTAATTACAAAAAGACTTCATGCAGATCAGCACTCTGTTGGCCATAGAGATTTGAGACTTCATTCTTCATTTGGGAACACTCCAATCTTCACACAACATCTTCAAGATCATCCGTAGGATGTATAACTCATCTGGTCGGCCTGACTTAGGAAGAACACCATCATCCAGAAGTAATTCTTCAATTGCAAGCTCATACTCCAATGTGGGCCACCAACACAAACTAGACATGATCCAAAGACCTCCACAAGCTTGCCTGAATCACCAAGAACATCCACACTACATCTGCTTACTCAAATCCTTATCTCCTTCATCCAGAACCTCAAGAACACAGTCTGTCATCACTGTCACAATGGAATAGATGCTTGCGGACCTCCAGACCATGAACCAATCAATTTGTTACTTCACATGGACTCCCTTAACACTCCACCAAATCTACAGAATAGGATATTGCATTTCTGGATCTCACCAGACCTATCTGTGTCACTCTGTCACCTTTGAACACCTACTGGAACCAGTTTTACTTGAGTGGCCACAACTTCTTCAGATCTTTATGCGGACCTCTAAAATCTTTACTAGATCACCTTAAGACACATATCTACAAACCCTTTGAACCGTATCCTCTAATACTCAACTTATCTTGGATCTTTACCTTACTGTCTTCACTGTTCTTCTCTATTCCTGATATGACCAATTTTCTTAATATCCTTAGCAAATAGTTCATCCAATCCTTATCATTAATGCAATAGAAGTATGTTGACATCAATGAAACACCAGTTAGGCCCATACTTGCAACAATATAATCACGTGAGATTCACCAAATCTTTTTGATATACCATATAGAATTCCCGTGAAGTTTGCCAAATATGGAATGATATAAATACAATCAAAACTCTGATTTATTCTTACACATTTTATTCAGTTCTGAACTTGTGACTTGTGAGCTCTTGATTCAGATTTTGGAAGTTGGAGTTGGCACCTTGAAGTTGATCATAGGCATAGATACAAACTTACAACACAGGCATTCCTGCATTAGTGAATAGCAAGTCAGTGAAAACCTAAACTTAAAGGTGAGTGATCATTTCTTCATAGTATTAGTGTTTTAAGATTTCTTTATGGCTTTATCCCTCTTCCATTCTTGATTCAATAAAAATTGTTGTACCTCCTGATTTCATTCTCTGCAAGTGCTCCTATAATTTGGACATGGTGCAATGCCATACTTTCTTCTGACAACTATTCAAAAGAAATACCTTTCTCATAAGTGGTTTTCTCGATTGCAATTTTGACCTCATCCTAGGAATCCTTGCTTCCCAAGTTTTCAAGCAAGGGTTTACTTTGATGTTGAATTCTACTTGTAGAATTCCTATTGGCCACAATCATTATTTTAATGGTGTCACATGGATCATACTGCCAATGACAAACAACATCAAAATTAAAAAATTTCAAAAGATCTTGTGCCACCTTAAATGCTTTTCTCTTGAATGTGAACCCTCCACATGAAAAAGATAAAGAAGGAAATAAGGTCTTCTTTTGCTGACCGACAAAGTGTAGTTCATCAGTACTATGCATCTGCCTTACATATTCCAATGCAAAAACCCTTTTTGTCGCATGTATTGGAAGTTTGTATGGCTCTACTTTTGATCCATAAAATCTTAGCACAGTATATTCTTCCAATAAGTACCAATTAGCCAATTGTATTTCTTTTCCTAGTTGAATGAAATCTCTACATGATATAGGCAATCTAGGCATTGGACTATTTGTAATTGCTTGATGCAATGGAGCCAAAAAGTATTCTACAAAATGATTGTAGTTCCTTCGAGAATCATGATGTTGATAACTGAGAGGGGGGGTGAATCAGTTATCCTAATTATTTCTGCTTTCTGAACTTTATTAGCAATCAATGTAATAATAATCCAAATGAACAAACATAATCATGAAATGGAAATACACATGACACAGTATTTTTGACGTGGAAACCTTGTTAAGGGAGAAAACCATGGGGTGATTAACCCAAGATTGTATTCTCTGTTAGAAGAATGGTAATACAAAATGGCACTTGCCAATTGGGGCTCACTGCCCGAGCACACTGCTCACAAGGAGGCACACTGCCTATAAGAGACACACTGTCTACAAAAAGAGTGTTATACAATACTTGAACTGATTGGTAGCATCCACATATGCTGGAGTTCAGTTCTGGTTAGGCTCAGTACACTGATCTGCTGCACTTCATCTTTCCTCTTTCCTTATGCTGCTTTCCTTTCACATACCAGACCTTCCTTACTACTTCTACTCTGCTTTGCTTTTATTCGCACATGAACAACACACAACACATCTCACAACTAAATCCATCTTATATATATATATCCGCAAAAGTGATTTCATCACCTTTCTAGTCGGCACCCGGAATAGTCAGTCTTTTCACAAACTCTGATCTGTCGGCTGAATCCTTGCATATCAAGTAATGTGGATCAATGATATACTTATGGAAATCATTAATCATGTTGGCTAAACACAATTCATGCCTTCATAAACTTCACCAACATCAGTAACACATCTGGAATAATGTCTGATGTTCTGCCAGTCAGTTCTTCCTCTGTTCACATGAGAACTTGGCACTCAAACATTCATATCTCTTTATCCTTTTCACACCGGAGGCTCAAACCTTGGAATCTATCAGTCAAGATACTCCTCTTGACTTCCCCAATTCTGTACTTCACCAAGACACTTCCTCTGAGAGATCTAGACCTGTCTGTTAGACCTTGCCACATGCTCTGTTCTTGTTTACCGGACCACAACATTCTTCACTCTGACTTCTAGTAGAGACATACCATGTCCTATAAATGTGTGGTATAAACTTTGTTGCCATCAATGACAACAATCATGACTCCATATAGTGTCTCTTGCCAACACATGAATCCTTATCTTAGTGGTCCAATCATATATTGGAGCAATTTTATTTTCCTCAACATTTCTATAGGGCTGAATCTGAAGCTTGTTGTTCTGAAACATTCCACTAAATTTGAATAGAAAAAAATACCACAAGTAGGTTGTTAACCTAAATGTCTTGGTGGCACCTCCTTTAATCATTAAAAATTGTTTATGCATGGATTCTATAATGTGCTCAATAAATTTATATTTGACATGTACACCATTACCATAATGGATATTATATACCATTTCAAGGAGGATTGCATCCACTTCCCAATTGCTATCCAATCCGAGGCAAAATGCTAGCATGGAAATAGTATCCTGAGCCCATGATTTAAAAATTTTCAAAGGATAAGAAGGCTTATGGTTATCTTTCAAGATGTTTTTTCTTCAACTATTTTATTTAGGAAAGAATTTTTGTTCCTTTCATCCGCTGCTTCATAATCACTAGCAATCTTTTCTAGGTCAATGTGGATGTCTCCAAATTCTTGGGTTGTAAACCCCAACACTTTTCCAAATTATTCTGCAGTAATAGATAAAATTTCTTCTTTGGTATCCTTATTTAGAATTGCTCTTTTGTTATCATCATAATTGTGGGCACAGACCATGATAAATTCTAGGCAAGGGAAAACCTCATGTGCCCTAATCGAGTTACCCATGATGCATTGATATTATCAACTTTCTTTTTCTTGGCAGCCTTATTCTCACATGAAAATCTGATTTCTAAGGTAAATCTACCATACATGTTAGGATCATAAATATCATGGTATTCATCAGTCAAACATGAGGTTGTAAGCAATTCAGAATAATCTATTTTTTGATCTGTACTTGCTCTGCCTTTCCCAAAAACTTTGTCTGGTTTGCCAGTGGTGGTAGACATGCATATACAGTGTGAAATTTTTCTCAAGTCTCTCAACCCTAAATACAAAGTTTGACAAAATAATATTTTAAGAAAAAAAATTGACAAAATAAGATTTTAAGAAACGATGAAAGGTAACCTAGGGATTCTATGTTTTGTCTTACTGACTTTGTTGGAAATGGCACTGCAATGAGCAATCTAAAATCTCCTTGGTACACTGCAAAAAGGAATATGAAATCTCCCCAAAGCCCCATGTGTTGACCCTCTCAGCTCTCACTTCAAAATAAAATCACTTATCAATGTGTCACTTTTGGACTATGCTTAGCACTATTAGTACATGTCTGATAGCTGTCCTACATTGACAACTCCCAGCAATCTCTAAAATGTTGATCTTTGTAAATCTAACAGTTTAGGGTGATTTCAGATATTTAAGTTCGCAAGCCTAGCATTCTGTGCATTTCATTCTAGAATGTGACTACAACCATCCATCAAATGTTCATCAAACGATCGAGTATTTTATGATATAAACAATAAACATAATCTGCATTTCTTCATTCATTTAATTATAGCCACACTTATCATTTAATTACATTCTATTTAATATTAATAAAAAAATTTATTCACATTTTTTGGTCTTGTGGACGTCAACTTTCATTCATTCATTGATTGATATTAATTCAAAAAATTGTTATAGCCGAGGGATAGCTATGCCCCTGGCATATCATTATGTTACAAAAAATTCTCATACATATTCTTTCCCATGATAATATAATATATTACATCAAAATTACATAGCAAAAATCAAAAGTTCAAAACATTAGGCCACTGGCTAAAGGAAACCATAAAAATCTCTTGTTTGCACCAAGTCTGTGAAGCACAACACCCATTCTGCATTTGGCTCCATGATGAGAGCTCCAGAGCACCTTAAAAAATTTAGATCAATGGTGGCCCAGTGACGGTGGCAGGCACAGGCACCATCTATCATGTTTAGTAGAAAGGGAAGCCATTGAATCCCCAAAACCATCTCTCCCCAAAATAACACCATTGGTAGGTCAAAAGACCGTAGAATCCCCACACCCATCTCTGACCCAACAACTACCTCAAAATCATTGCCCAAAAAATTTGCCTTGAAATTTTTTTGCAATAGTTCAAGAATTTCTGCCTGCACACCTCTAAGGTCTAGCAATGATGCCAAGAACCAAGAGGCTATGTCAGAATTCACATAGTATCTGTTACTATCTATTAAAAAGTCCCTCCCAAGCACCATTTTAACAGCTTCTAACTCCATGAAGCACAAACAAACATTTATGTGAGGCTTCGTTATAGCTCTAAGCTTCGAGTCTGTTATGTAACCCAAGAAAGCAATTTGCCTTCGCAATGCTATAAGGCAAATTGGCATATCCATTTTCTTTGTTAAGCAGCAAGCTAGATTCAGACTTTGGTATGACTATAAGGCATTGTTGGGCTCCATTAAATAGAACCAGGCTTCATTAATGGCACTGGACTTCGAAGCGTTTGGATATGTTTCCAAGCGTGCCAATATTTAAGTGATTTGATATATCTTTTCAAGTGAATTTAAGTGAATTTAATCAACATGCAAATATTTGTGCTTGATTTGATGTAAGTACTCAGTAATAAGTATATAGATAATACTAAATAAGTTAATAGTGTTTCCAAGCTATGTTCCACGTAGTCGTACCTTGCATGCAATCCATGACAGATGTCACCAATTTTGAATTAACATGAGCACAATATTTGTAAATTGATGCGTAATATCCGACCAGAGATTTTTTTAGTGGCAAATATTTACCAATTGGCAAATATCACAGATTGTCCAAGTCAGAATTGGTGAATAAATCACATCCAATAGGGTGGTCAAATCTCCTAATTTTTATGTATTATCAGTCTAATCCATATACATTCACCATCAATTTATTTTATGAGAATCAATGAAGTAAGATTTTTGCCATAACAAAATATGCGTTTCAAATGGGCTGACTAATATTTTCACCTAGAATTTCAGAAGGAAGTACTAAATCACCTATATATTCACCAATACTATTAAAACAACATTTTGTATTGAGACACATTTTGCCAACTCCATTAAATGGTCGTTGCGCGTGAGGACCCATTTCACCAATTAAAATTTACAAGTAGTTGATTATAAGGGGCCATTTCGCCAATTTGCATGACACCTCCGTGCTAATCTTAGGGCCATATTCACCTTGGAAATTTCAATGTATGTAGTCTGTTGAGGTTTGATTCGCTGAGACTTAAATGTATTCCTTATATAATCACACAGGATTTGCCAAATCTTTTTTATATACCATATATAATTCCTATGAAATTCACCAAATATGGAATGATATAAATACAATCGAAACTCTAATTTATTCTTACACATTTTGTTCAGTTCTAAACTTGTGACTTGTGAGCTCTCGATTTGGATTTCAGAAGTTGGAGTTGGCACCTTGAAATTGATCGTAGGCAAAGTTACAAATTTACAACACAGGCATTCCTCCATTAGCGAATGGAAAGTTAGTGAAAACCTAAACTTAAAGGTGGGTGATCATTTCTTCATAGTATTAGTGTTTTAAGATTTCTTTATTGCTTTATCCCTCTTCCATTCTTGATTCAATCTTAAAAAAGATATTTAGTAGGGAATGGGATGTATATTCTATGAGTATGTCCTTCTTAAACAAGAAGACATTTTTTCTAGCTTTTATTTGAAGTGGGAGATCAGATCAAGATGTCGAACCACAAGTGTGACAAGGGTAAGACTCCTTAGGGTGGTGAATGGACTGGGAGGCCATCAACATGTCAGAAAGGTGGAGTTAGTATACAGTCTTACTTTGGAACTGGCAATGTTTCTGATCCATCAAATCAAGATGGAGCTACACCATCAACTCTTGCACCAAATAATGATGAAGAGCCCATTCACAATACCTCACCATCACTAGAAGGTGGGATTTCCATCGAGTCAAATGAGGATGGAAATACCGAAGAAGATGTTCCCAGGCATACCCTGGTTAGCCAAAATGAGGATGGCAATACTGCAGAAGATGTTCCAAGAGATACCCTAGTTAGCTAGAATGAGGATGACAATACCACAAAAAATGTTCCAAGGGATGCCTTGGTTAGCTAGACTGAAGATGACAATACCACAGAAGATGTTCCAAGGGATACCCTGGTTAGCCAGAATGAGGATGGAAATACTACAGAAGATGTTCCAAGGGATACCTCGGTTAGCCAGATTGAGATAATCAACCTGGATGAAAATGAAAATGCTAGCACTATAGATGATGTTGGGAAGAAGAAAAGAAAAGGCAAATGAAAAGATTTAAAAGGAAAATCAAAATATTTAGAAGGCAAATGAAAAGATTAAATAGGCAAATCAAAAGATTCAAAAGTAGGGTGCGAATGGGAAATGTCAAGGAATTTTTAGCTTGATTGTGTGTCAAAGTACCCATTCATTGAACCAGTGGAGAAAGCAAACAAAGATGAACAACCAACAAAGTGCAAGTGTGTGATTTGTAGTTGGAAATGTAAAAGAGACAAGAAATTGTAGTTAAAGCTTAACACTATAGAAAAGCATATAGGTAAAGTTTATGAAAAACAAATCATAGACGGAAAGGAAACATCAGTAGTAAGATGGAAATCAAAGGAAGAATGTCTTCATGTGAAGTATGCCACAGAATATGATGAGCATAAGAAAATAATGACAAAGCTTGCTACAAGTGGAGGTACAATCAAGGCTCAATTTGGAAAAGCAATCGAAGGAGCACAATTGGCTAAAATTGTTCAAATGAGTGTTGTTTTTCATATTTTTTCAAGAAGGTGTCCTATGACTGACTACCTAGAGTATAGTAATTTATTATCTTTTTTTGGGTGTTCCTCACTATCCTAGCACACATTGGTCAATAAATGCTGGATGGGAATGGGCAAACTATCTCGCTACGATGGAAAAGCAAGATTTAAAGGAGAATGTAAAAAAGTCAAACTTCATTGCATTATATTTAGATGAAGTTACTACGGTAGATAATATTTCTTGGGTCTGTATGCATGTGTATACTTGTTGGTAAATAGATTTGTCACCATGAAATAATCTTTAAAATTGACTCGTCACCCTTGGAGTGGTGACTAAAAAGTCCCAACAATTGGAGAAGTTGTTACTGGACTAACAACTTTCCTCTGCGTTTGAGAGGGGCAGCTCCATCGTATAATAGGGGTATTTGTGGTTTCTGTGTACTTTTATCCTGAAAGTACAAAAAGGAAAAAGAAAATAACAGGAGAAATGGGCATGTAGAAACCCTCATGGTAGACGTACGAAAACCAACAGGAGTTCCACAATCTTATTGAAAAGTACGAGGGGGTTTCACCACAAAGCTAGAAACCACTTTCCTAAGCTCCATGATGGGTCTCATGACATATATGCAACGACGATGAAGAAAGATGGCAAATCTCAACATATGAAGAGATAATTTATCTAAACACTTTCAAATTAGGATACCGAGACATGATTGTGCTTTATCACCCCAATTGCATGCTTTAATGGATAACTTTGATTCACACAAATACATAGAAAGATCACCAATTTGACATACGAGAAACTAGTAATCATAACTCAGAAATACATCAAGAACATACAAACTGAAAATGCATTCTTCATTATCTTTTCAAAATTATACAATTCCAAAACTAGACTATACAATGTGTAGAACCAAAAATGTTCCAAGAAGTTTATTCATAAGTTCCCCCTGAAAAAGTTCTCTCTAAAGAGTCCCCCCCCTTTTTACAATGTGAAGTCTAGTATATATAGACTTTTCCGAATAACTACCTAATAACCAACTTGTAACTACCCGATAACTACTTTGTAACTACTTATTTGAGATGCAATAATATAATAAACGTTATTTGTGGTTACTTTTTACATCACTTTTTAAAGAAATAAGGTTTACTTTCCAACCTTTAGTTACAAAGATTGACTTAAGTCACTTTTACAAAAAGGTAAATAAAACTTGCAAGTTTTGAGTTGTCAATTTCGGTAAGTCCTTTCCATCTCCATCTGCTCAATCGTGGTGATCCAACCTCACCAAATGTTGACATCTTCTTTGTATATCTGAATCCTAGACTCCTATGTTTGCACATACAAATCCTTGACGAAGAGAGTAGTTGCACATTTTCCTGCTTTGATACAGTCGCCGCAAATTGCTATCATCATCATCTCCCAAGCTAGTTTCTCTAGATTTGCATAGATTTCCATTGTATATGGATGTTATCTATCTTCTCTATAAAATGCATGTACCATTTTATTAATTCCTCCATCATTCATCCATTTCCTTTCCATTACCACCAAAGATTTAATTGACATCTTAATGATAAAGTCGGTGGTGTCTTCAAGTTAGCTAACTTGGGGAAGGTGGTCAACCATAACAATATTTTAACTTTCTAGCTAATGAATTAGGACTTTTGAGACATGAATACAATGCCAACTAATGACTTTGAAAGGCAAGCCAATGACTTGTCAAATGGTCACTTTGATTCCTCGTTAACCACTAAGCATTTTATTGGCTTACCCTTCATGCTTGTAATTAAACTGAGACCAATGATCTCTATTACTCCTTTATCTTCTCTACCTTCAGCTTAGCCCCTTTTCTTGAGCTTTGATCTAATGCTCTACCTAGCATCATTGGCATGAAAAGAGCATATGTCACATCTTCTTTTGGCTCTAATTTAACAAGGCATTCTATCAAACAGTTTGCATGCCCTTCTGGCAGTAGCAAATGCATTTCAGTGTTTTGAGATTGATTAAGAATAACATGTAGGACTAGTTATGTTGCAGATGGTAGCACCAAGCTCCATAGTTATCTAGTTTAGATCACTTGGTCTCTTCGCCTCAACACATTCGCACAGCTTAATTGAAAGTAATGGAAGTAATGGCCTCAACCATATATTCTCTAATACTAGAAACTTTCTATAGACTTCCAAATGTGTGAGGGAATGTAACTCATATTTCCTACAATTCCTTTCAAGATATCCCTAATATCATGAACTTCTGAAGCTACTAACACTAACAGCAGGTAATCTTTTCTATTCTTTAAGCAGTGACTGACAAAATATTGCACAACAAAGAGTTCCTGACATATGTAGCCTACGTGAATACTATTTTAGTGATTAGAGAATTTACTTTGTCCATATATTTCTTTAGAGATTTCAGTTCTCATCCATTACAACCTGCATTTGGTCAACCTCAAATTTTATCCCTTTAGTAGTCAGGTTGATGACTTCAATTTCCACATCTGACAGCACATTGAGATTCACTTTAGTGGTGTTTATGAATTAGGTAATGAATTTCACCTTATCCTATGACTGTATACACTTTAGAAAAATAAACTGATTTGGTCCTTCATCTTAGAAATCTATCCAGGCACTCCATATAAACTCACCAATGTTGAGCACAAACGTTGTAATCCCCTTTCTGCATTCCCAGTGAGGAGCTGTGGGAAAACCATAACTTGCCTTTGTGCTTCTTTTAACTAATTTTGTGTTACATTTAGCTATTTCTTCAGCATTGTGATCTCCTTCCAAATAGACTTCATAGACTTATTTGTAAACATTGCATACATGAGAAGAGTAGGTTACAAGTGTTGGAGTAACACCTATGGGTATGGATCTGAGTGTTGTCCTTCACACCACAATTAGTGATGTGGAACCCATGAACATCCCAATCTAGGTAGAAAGCATGTTCTAACTTGCGTAAAGGCAATCCTTCCCTGAGAGCTGCCTCATCAATTCAAATTACTTGAATTCCACCTACTTCCAAATCTTCCACCTCTTCCATAACAAAAAGTGGTAAATATTTGTCATAACTTTATTAGCCAAAATTGATCTTTGACTGTCAAAGTGAATGATGTTTAAGAATAACCCTTACAATCGTTGAAGAATCCATCTATATATATATGAGTTGATGTTGAAGCCTACCATGAAGTTGATGATCTCCTCATCAAGAGAATTGATCAACGTTGAATTGATGCTATTTTCATTGATTGCTACATGATTTCCGTTGGGATGATTCGTGCCATCATCTTTTTGCTATCGAACTCAACTGCCAGCATCTTATTGCTTATGTTTCTATCAGTGGAGGAATTAAATAACCCTAGCCACTTTCCACATCCGAGTTTGGTCAATTTTTCCCATTGGAAATGTTGGAAGACCATCCTTTTCAACAAATCGACGCCCTGCCATGACTACACTTCGAATCTCATTACCTCATACAATATTTCCATGCAAGGATAATATGAAGCACTGTATGCTATCTCAAATTCCTTCTTTCCTTCTTCACTAAGAGAATTGTCTATAGAAAGCATTCCCTTTGTGGAAATAATTTTTGATATGATACCGGTTATGCCTTCCACGATGTTTTTGTAAGCAATTTCTTCATCTATTCCATGCTCGGTATATCTTCTGAACAATGCTTCAACTATACCATGTATAGCTCCCAACAAAATTCTGCACTCTCCAAAAATATCACTCTTGTACTCATCCTCCAGGGTTGTCACAAATGTAAATGGTGAACCCAAAGCAACTGACCAACCTAAAGCAACATCAATTACTCTCCCATCAACATCTTGATGAACAACAAAACTAGAGTTTATTCCTGCACCATTGATTTCTTTCCCCTGGACATACAATCACCTCATAGATGGGCCCATACCCTTGGTTTTGCGAGACTTCTAGGTGGCGAGCATAGAGACTTTCCTTTAAACTTCAAAAACATTCTTCTGACGCAGACACCATGCCGATATGCAAAGCTATGTGTGATTCAAGGTAATTGCTGTATGATTGAGGTTAGTCAACTTTTCAATCCACAGTTCTTTAGAAGCAGACCATGGCATAATGATATTCTACAAGTATCAATTCATGTGTGCCATTTTGCAGCGGATGAGCCATGCACATATAGTGTCGCCAACTCCTCAGTCATATAGAATTCTCAATGACTGGCTTCGACGAGGTTTCATAATCAGCGAAGGATAATATAGAGGGCTGCAAACTGTTTGGTTACCAACAATAAGCATGCGCACATTCGTGGAAGATAACTACTATCATTTTTTATTTCTTTAAGACAAACTTGCAAGTAGTTGTTTTAGGCATCTCTTTTGCCTTTATGTGAGGACAACGATAGTAGTGAAGAGTATTTTTGACAACTGAATTCTTGTTCATGCCACGATGCCTGGTAGATGATGGCGAATAGAAAGTTTAATGTTTTCAATGTTGTAATTTCATGTTATCACACCTGTCGACCATGCTGATGTGCTGATGCATTTTATCGCCACCTTTTCTGGCATATATCACTCATATATCACTCGAGAGGTAAAACCAACGGTGAAACATCATGTACTGTGGCCGCGGCATCTTGATTATTCACTTGGAGATGTGATTGTGGATGTGTGACAGAACCTCTGGGAATATAAATGGACTTTATGGACTGAGAGCATAGAGGTCTCATGTCGACTCCTCAACGTCAAATTGAACCAAGGAAATAAATCCAAATCCCTAATGCCATTAATGAAATACGCAAGGTTGGAATATTTGAATTGGGCTTTAATGATAGCATGAATAACAATATTACTAGCAGGGAGGTCTTCATTTTATTTTAAACTAAAGAATATTCCCTTGTTATTAGGAGATGATCGTGGACACAAAAACTGCAACCAGCTTTTCATGCAAGTAATAAGTGAATTTTAACACCTTGGATGCTCGTAAATTTATGCCCCCACTTTATTTCTTGCTTCGTAAGAGAAAAATGTGGAAGTTGTGATTTGAATAGAAATGATGTTTAATTCCCAGTTGTCACAAGTGAATGTAGACTTTATTATGCCGAACTTATTGCATCAGTAAAAAGCGGATGTGAACAACTTAGGCAAATTCACAAGTTGCGCACACTTAGCGAAAAGAAGAAATTAGTGCAGTTTGGTGAGGATCTAAAGCAGATGCAAGATGGACTTGGTGAGAAGCAAAAATTAATGCAGACTTAGCCCAAATGGAAAATAGACGCAAAGTGAAGTATTCCTAAGCTGTGAGTTTTTCCTTGGCATAAAATTGCTTTTAATGCTTTAATGGAGAGAAATAAGACAAAGAATTTCAACATGACTGACGCAGGAAATATGACATTAGCGATTTGTAACCAAACAGATGACTTGGCAAAGGGTTTTGATACACGAAAGGTTTAAATTCGGCAGGTTAGAAACGAGGCCAACAATACTATAAAAGAACATGTCCGCCAAGCTCATCTACTCTGTTCATAAAACGAAGGATAGTTCAACATCGCAAAATCTATTTGAACTAGTTAAGAAGTCTTTGAATGAAATTGCAGGTATGGATGACTTAACAATTACCAAAAAGGTGGTGCGTGTAGGAGCTGATGGAGCTGCAATAATTTAAGGTCATAGGACCGGTCTTTGCACAAAATTACAAACTACTTGTGCACCATACATGCTTGCCATTCACTGCATGGCCCATTGAATGAATTTAGCATTTAAAATTGTAAGCAAGTTTTCTATAGTATCAAAAGTTGAAAATCTAGTTTGAGAGATCCACAGATACTTTTGCCGAAGTACCAAACATTTTGTGGAATTTCAAAATTTTGCTGAAGGAATAACAACAGGAAACAAGCTTCTTAAGGATGTTGATACCAGATGGACCCCCTTGTATGGACTAGCACAACAAGTTCTTTTAGAATATCCATCCTTGATTGGAACAATGTATGAGCATCTCAACATAGTAGACAAAGCTCCTAACCTCTTACATAGGTTAAGCAATATAGAGACACTCTTAGCTTTAGCTAGTCTTCTCCCCATGTTGGATGAAATGAACAATCTTGTGAAGAAAGCCCAAGATAGAACTATGTATATCTATGAGTATACCAAACTACGTAGAATGACATGCATGGCCCTCGATAATCTATATCTAGATCTAACAACTCAAAGCCCAAATTTTCATAGGTGGAAGATAATTATAGATTTGAATCATCCTAAAAATTATTTACAGTTTAATGCAAGTGGGGAGTTATGTGTCTTTCTACATGGATTTGAGATACCAATGCACCATTGTAAGACAATCAGGTGCTCTATCAGAGAAGTACCTATTAGAAAGGATGATTTTGATGGCATTGTTGAATCTGTTAGTAGTAATTTGAAGGAAATTGCAAGCAATGTTTCAACATAGATTTATAATTGATTCCCTTGAGATGAAATACTTGATGCCATGTCTATTGTGTATCCTCAATTTTGGGTTCAAGGCCACTGAGATAGCCCAAGCATTTTTCATAAAAAAGTAACTACCTTGACCGCATACTTTTCAAAAATTGTAGAATGCAATGGATAGAAAATAGAAGGAATTATAGATGGAAATAAGCTTAAAGGACAATGTAGTCAGTTTGCAAAAAGTATGATATACCAATTTAATGCCATGGAGAATCCCTTCGAAGTGGGATCAATAACAAAGGCCTAGAAAAGCTTGGGTCAAAGTGAAATATTGTGTGATTCAATATTATAATATTTCAAACTTGCTGATTTATGTCAAATAATGATATTGGGTTTAGTGGAAGATGAGAGAGTTTTCAGTGCATTGGGGTTTTTGAAATCAAAGATAAGAAAAAAACTACACAAGAATTTGGAAAATTACTTGAGGGTGTTAGGAAGTGCCTATAATGTCAAAAAAATTCCTTATAAAAGGGCACTTACAATCTAGAAGTCCATATGTGAAAGAAGAGGGTTGTGCAACACTTCAAGTTCAAACGCTAGTAGTGGTGGGACAAATGACAGTGACACAATGACTGATGAATTTGACTTTACTCAGAATGAAGACGAGGAAAATAAACATGAGACTCAGAATCAAGAGGACTCTTTTTCTTTATCTAAACGTCAGTTTGAGGACCCTGACTTGATTTGGGAAATGGAAGTGAATTAGCAGTTTTTAGGTATTTATACTGCATTTCATGAATTATATTCTAAAACTGTTGTTGATGATATTTTATATTGTAATCCTTAAAATTGTTAATCAAATTGAATACATTAACAATTTAACATATTATTAATTATTTCATTTTTTAATTGTGTCATATTGATAAGTTTTACATATACTCAGTGATTCATCATTCAACTCAATGCTTAATATTTCTTTTCTAAAGTTGATTTGTGCATAAAACATAAAATTTGCAGTAAAGTAGAATTTTGGTTTTTGATTTGACATGGTAAAAAAATTAGCTTAACATATTAACAATAGTAGGATATAGAAACTAGAGTTAACAATAGTAGGGTATGACTATAGTAGGCTATGTCCAATAGTAGTATAAAATTAGCTTAATATATTAACATCAGCAATTGTTGAATGTGTATTTAGTAGCTGAAACTAGATTTTATATTCAATTGATAAAATAAATAATATAGATAATTGAATATCTAGCATACATGTCCATCTAATATCTTATTTATACTAAATTTAAATTTTTTATTGATTTTCAAATGAACTACTTAGAGGCAATGTAAAATCTTGCTCAAAGACAACTCTGCATAGAGCTGAGTTGGAACTTGGAAACTCATAATATTATTATCAAATCAGTCTAACAGCTTTTTTAGCACTTTCCACTATTTAAGTGGTGGAATTGTCATTTCTTTTAGATGATGTTGTCTGACTTGAATTTTTTTTAACAATGTATGATCAATTTTCAATTTGAATCCTGGGTCTGACTTGAATGTTTCAGCCAAAGATACATTCAAGAGTATCAGTTGTTTGATGAAATCCAAAAAGTTCACCTCATCTAGGTTCCCAAGAAACTGGTCCAAATCAATCTTCCTTGCTTCCTCCATTTTCTTTCTAAAATTATTGTTTCCAATGAATCAGTCATTTGTGTCAAAACCTTGTGGCAAACCAAGCTTTGTCAAGTTCCTTACCTTTTCGTCCTCCTTCTTAATCTTTGTTACAGCCTCAATCACAAATTCTATTGTTTCATACATTCTTGAACACTTTTTAATGATAGATGTCACCTTCATTGTTGCTTCAATCCAATTAGTAATGCCTTTTGAAATCAATTCATTGTCACTGGCTTTGTAGACTGTTTCTAGAACTTGATTTGTAGATTTCTCATCTAGCTGCAGTTGCAGATTTGTGTTGTCCATTAAATATTTGTTCAACTTATCAAGATGTAGTCTCATGGCATCAATGAATTCAAAGAATTTACACAATTGATCAAACCTCTGCATTATTTCTTCCCAGATCTTTTGTTTCATGTGCTTGATTGTTTGTCTACAAAATTTAGTTAACTTTTTTGACAAGATTTTATTTCATTTTTTGCTTCCATAAGCTCTGTGGCCAATGTTTCATTTTTTTCCTCTCTCCAATTTTTTTTCTACTATTCATTTGCTTTCCCAATGCTTTGTCTTAATTTTTCTGAAGTGGATTTTTCCTCATTATATTTCTTTTTTATCTCATCTAACTCTTGCTTCAGTCCATTCAATTCTACCTCTATTTGTTTATCCTCTTTGCTTATTGATGTAGAGGGAGATTTTTTTTATTTTTTTCTAATTCATTGCTCTTGTTATCTGCTGCTTTCCTTTTTGCTTTCTCATTTGCTAAATCTTCTTGTAATTTTTCTATTTGCTTCTGCAACTTTTTTTTCTCTCTATCATACTTTAGCAATGATGTGTACACCAATTCTTTGTTCTTCTTTGATATATTAATTTTGTCAGTATTTTTTAATCTAGAAAAATAAAATTGCAAACTGCTCACCTGAAATCCAGATCAATCCATCTGATTTTCTAGTTTATTTTGAACTATGGGAACAATAATTGTGTACTCCATGATTTTTGTATTTCTGTCAAATGTGGGTAATATCATGGTTGTTGCAGGATCTAAAGTTACAACAGACACACTCTCCATCATTTAATTCTTATCCTTTTTATACAATTCTGATTTCTTTTTAAACTCTTGAATGTAATCAAAACCTAGAGACACAAGAATAAGGGAATGCTTGAATGGTGAAGGAATAGGAGTACTTGCAACTTATGTTATAACCACAATAACTGGGGGAGTCCCTGGAAATAATTCCTTTATAGTGGAACTGGTAGTTAGACTTGGACTTGTCATAATCCTTTGTCTCTTCTGTGTCCCTTGATCACTGAGTTTTGGTTTGGTATCTTGTATTGGTGTCCTCTTGTGTGTAACTTGTTGTTGGACCTATTGTTGTAGCACATGTTGACTAAGTTCTCCACTAGTGGCAGTGCCAGTCACACTAGGCTCTCCACCATGGGCATGTCCAAGTTGTGATTGCATCTGACTATGAGGATTAGGATTTAAATCTATAACAAATTCAATTCTTCTAGTTCTACTTGTATGACCTTTGTGTATTTTATCAGTTGATTCATCTCCAAGGCCTCATTTATTAAATGCTTTTTAAGTAGTAGTGACTACATCTATTGGTTTCCAAATGCCTTGTCCTTGGGACCCCAAACCACCACCTTGATAACCCAACTTTTCAGCTATGACTACTCCTGAATCGTATGATTCTTTTGTGTCCTAACTTAAACCAAGTTTGTAAATGCTTTGTTCATCCCTATCATCATCAGGTTCATCATCTCTATCACTTTCAATTTCTTCATCTCCACATTCATTGGGATGCCCTATATTCCACAAATTTCTAAACTCTTCATCTTCATCGATTTCTCCATAGTCTGCATCAGTTCTCGGTTCACCTAGATCCTTTCTCATAGACCAAAATGTAGCAATTTTTTATCATGTCCAAGATTTTTTTGTAATAGAATCATCTAGAAAATCTAGCATTTTTGCTCTAATAGATGGTTTATCACTTTTTCTATAAAAATTGTTGTACCTCTTGATTTCATTCTCTGTTGGTGCTCCTATAATTTGGACCTGGTGCAATGCCATAATTTTTGCTAACAACTATTCAAAAGAAATACCTTTCTCAGCAGTAGTTTTCTCCATTACAATTTTGACCTCATCCCAGGAATCCTTGTTTCTCAAGTTTTCAAGCAAGGGTTTACTTTGCTGTTGAATTTTACTTGCAACATTCCTATTGGCCACAATCATTATTTTAATGGTGTCACATGGATCATACTGCCAGTGACAAACAACATCAAAATTAAAAAATTTCAAAAGATCTTGTGCCACATTAAATGCTTTTCTCTCGAATGTGAACCCTCCACATGAAAAAGGTAAAGAAGGAAATAAGGTCTTCTTTTGCTGACCGACAAAGTGTAGTTCATCAATACTCTGCATCTGCCTTACATATTCCAATGCAAAAACCCTTTCTGTCACCTGTATTGGAAGTTTGTATGGCTCTACTTTTGATCCATAAAATCTTAGCACAGTATCTTCTTCCAATAAGTACCAATCAGCCAATTGTATTTCTTTTCCTAGTTGAATGAAATCTCTACATGATATAGGCAATCTAGGCATTGGACTATTTGTAATTGCTTGATGCAATGGAGCCAAAAAGTAGTCTACAAAAAGATTGTAGTTCCTTCAAGAATCATGCATCCTTATCTTAGTGGTCCAATCATATACTAGAGCCATTTTATTTTCCTCAGCATTGCTATAGGGCTAAATCTAAAGCTTGTTGTTTTGAAACATTCCACTAAATTTGAATAGAAAAAAATAGCACAAGTAGGTTGTGAACCTAAATGTCTTAGTGGAACCTCCTTTAATCATTAAAAATTGTTTATGCATGGATTCTATAATGTGCTCAATAAATTTATATTTGACATGTACACCATTACCATAATGGATATTATATACCATTTCAAGGAGGATTGCATCCACTTCCCAATTGCTATCTAGTCTGAGGCAAAATGATAGCATGGAAATAGTATCCTGAGCCCATGATTTAAAAATTTTTAAAGGATAAGAAGGCTTATGGTTATCTTTCAAGATGTTTTTTCTTCAACTATTTTATTTAGGAAAGAATTTTTGCTCCTTTCATCCGCTCCTTCATAATCACTAGAAATCTTTTCTAGGTCAATGTGGACATCTCCAAATTCTTGGGTTGTAAACCCCAACACTTTTCCAAATTCTTCTGCATTAATGGATGAATTTCTTCTTTGGTATCCTTATTTATAATTACTCTTTTATTACCATCATAATTGTGGGCACAAACCATGATAAATTTTGGGCAAGGGAAAACCTCATGTAACATCATGCGCCCTAATCCAGTTACCCATGGTGCATTGATACTATCAACTTTCTTTTTCTTGACAGCCTTATTTTCACATGAAAATCTAAGTTTTGAGGTAAATCTACCATACATGTTAGGATCATAAATATCATGGTATTCATTAGTCAAACCTGAGATTTTAACCAATTTAGAATAATCTATTTTTTATTTGTACTTGCTCTACCTTTCCCAAAAACTTTGTTTGGTTTGCTAGTGGTGGTAGATATGCTTATAGAGTGAAATTTTTCTCAAGTCTCTCGACCCTAAATGCAAAGTTTGACAAAATAAGATTTTAAGAAAAAAATTTGATAAAATAAAATTTTAAGAAATGATGAAAGGTAACCTAGGGATTCTATGTTTTGTCTTACTGGCTTTGTTGGAAATGGCACTACAATGAGTAATCTAAAATCTCCCTAGTACACTGCAATGAGGAATATGAAATCTCCTCGACACCCTATGTGTTGACCCTCTCGACTCTCACTTAAAAATAAAATCACTTATCAGTAAAAAGTAGAAACTAGAAAGTTAACTTTTTTTTATAGAGTGAATTTTTTAGTGAATGAAACATCAAGTCAACGTGTCACTTCCAGACTACACTTAGCACTATTAGTACATGTCTAACAACTATCCTACATTGACAACTCACAACAATCTCTAAACTATTGATCTTTGTAAATCTAACGGTTTAGGGTGATTTCAGATATTTAAGTTTGAAAGCCTAGTGTTCTGTGCATTTCATTCTGGAATGCAACTACAACCATCCATCAAATGTTCATCAAATGGTAGAGTATTTTATGATATAAATAATAAACATAATTTGCATTTCTTCATTCATTTAATTACAACCACACTTATCATTTAATTACATTCTATTTAATATTAATAAAAAAAATTATTCACAGTTTTTTGGTATCGTGGACGTCAATTTTCATTCATTCATTGATTGCTATTAATTCAAAAAATTGTTACAACTAGGGGATAGCTACACCCCTGGCATATCATTATGTTACAAAAAATTTCCATACATATTCTTTCCCATGATAATATAATATATTACATCAAAATTACATAGCAAAAATCAAAAGTTCAAAACACTAGGCCACTGGCTAAGGGAACCCATAAAAATCTCTTGTTTACACTAGGTCTGTGAAGTGTAGCACCCATTCTGCATTTGGCTCCATGACGAGAGCTCAAGAGCACCTTAAAAAATTTAGACCGATGGTGGCCCAGTGACGGTGGCGGGTGCAAGCACCATCTGTCATGTTCAGTAGAAAGGGAAGCTGCTGAATCCCTAAAACCATCTCTCCCCCAAGTAACACCATTGGTAGGTCAGAAGACCACATAATCCCCACACCCATCTCTGACCCAACAACTACCTCAAAATCATTGCCCAAAAAATTTGCCTTGAAAATTTCTCACAATAGTTCAAGAATTTCTTCCTTCACACCTCCAAGTTCCAGCAATGATGCCAAGAACCAAGAGTGTATTTCAGAATTCACACGGTATCTATTACTATCTATTAAAAAGTCCCTCCCAAGCACCATTTTAACAGCTTCCAACTCCAGGAAGTGTAAACAAACATTTATGTGAGGCTTCGTTATAGCTCCAAGCCTCGAGTCTATTATGTAACCCAAGAAAGCAATTTGCCTTCGCAGTGCTATAAGGCAAATTAGCGTATCCATTTTCTTTGTTAAGCAGCAAGCTAGCTTCAAACTTTGGTATGACTATGAGGTATTGTTGGGCTCCATTATATAGAACCAGGATTCATTAATGGCATTGGGCTTTGAAGCGTTTGGATAGCTTTCCAAGCGTGCCAATATTTAAGTGATTTGATATATCTTTTCAAGTGAGTTTAAGTGAATTTAATCTGCATGCAAATATTTGTGCTTGATTTGACGTAAGTACTCAGTAATAAGTATATAGATAATACTTAATAAGTTAATAGTGTTTCCAAGCTATGTTCCACGTAGTCGTAAGTCGCATGCAATCCATGACACATTTCACCAATTTTGAATTAACAAGAGCACAATATTTGTAAATTGATGTGTAAGATTTGACCAATTTAATATATAATAAATTTTAAACTTTTAACTAATAATAAATACTATAAAAAGAGGGAGTAATTCTTTTTGTTCTAATTTCAAAAAAAGTCATCTCAGATCAAATATATTCAATAAATGAATAGTACAATAATCATCAAAACAAATACAGAGAACAAAAGCTTGTCAATCCTTAGATCCATATATGTCGTTCCACTCACCGTATGTCCCATCTAATGACTAAGGGAATGAAAGTATTTCTGCAATCTTACCACTATGGCTGACATACTTGGGATCCAGGAAACTTTTTACTTGGTTACATAATACATTAAAAACCCTTTCAAGAGTGTGCAGTTTCTTCAATGTTGAGCTCAGTACTTGCATAGTTGAATCACTTGCAATTGTATCACAACAAGTGGGAATTAATTGATAAATAGTGTCTACTAGCTCCTTTCTCCACTTGTCCAAGTCTTTTATTTTTCCATCACCCTCTAAGATGGGAGGTGACCACTTAGTGTCCAACCTTTCAAAACCTTGCATCCTCTCTTTCACAACTAAATCAAATTTCAACTACAAACTGGCCACATCCTGAAAATCCTTCAACGTGTTAAACATCAAAATTAGGTCAGGAGGTGCATTGGTATCATACCTAGCACACCTCAAAAATTATTTGACTTGTTCAGTTCTATGTAACCACTTTGCTTTTAAGCTCAATAGTCTCAATTTGTCAGACTCATGCTTTGCATAGGCTAGTTTCAATTGTGAGTAGGATTTCCAAGTTTCATCAACTCTAGTTAAAATGTTTATCACCCTATTCTTGATCAAGTTGATGACCACCTCTTTAACCTTGTTATCCTTTTCCTCCTTCAACTCTCTAATCTCTGCAAGGAGAGGCTCTGTATCCACTAGAAGAGATTCTGCAGTTGGGATCACTGGAGGAGGGGTTGAAGTACTGGCTCCCAATATTGATAGCTACTACTTCAACATGTTTATCTCTGCAACTGCCTTAGAATAATCAAGTTGTAGCTTATTGTAATCCTTTTGCAATTTGTTAGCGTTGCTTCTGCAAAATGTGCAATTTGTACATTTAGTCTTGCAGCTTGAGGAGCAGGGGTATCAAATACTCTTTTTATTATTACATCCCCTATCAGCTCTTCTAATTGAACCCTAGGCTTTTTGTTGTTTGGGGATAGAGCCCATATTGCCAATGTTTCAAATTTAGGGTTGAAGGCTGCACCAAAGAGGACTTTTTAAATCTGTTCCCCTATCACATCTGAATCATCTCTGGTGATTGTATCAAATGCAATGGCATCTGATAGAGTCCAGTGAGGTAGAAGGAGAATATTACTTTTTGCCACCAGTGCTCTCCCTTCCTCTAGAGTTATTGCACTTATAGACTACTATACTTCTTTTAGGACCCCCTGAGTAATAACATCATACTCCTTTGGGTCTACTCCAACCCTGGCATCTTCAATTTTCTTCTGAAATTCCTCACTCCTCACTTTCAAAACATAGCTCCTAAATTTAGGAGTGTTGACAAATTCATCATCCTCCATAAACTTGTCACAGGCCATCACCCTAACATCTTCAATATCAACAGTAGGGTTTCTAATTACTCTCACTACCCTATTCTCTAGGGATGAATAAGGTCTTAGTCTATCAAGTGAATGAGGGCTAGTTTCTTGTGCATGTTCCTCCTCCCCCTCTAGGTCAACCACCTCTATCTTCTCTGGGTTCTCCAAATCAATAATCTTGGCCCTTTTGGCAGGGGAGGGGCCAACTGATTCCTTCTTTACATCATACTCTCCACTTGAGCTACTAGGATCATAAGCATATCTATGTTCTCCTACAGGGGCATAGGCAATCAACTGTTCTACATTATCCAACATTTTCTCAATTCTCTTGATTGGGTTTTTCACTTCTGTAAATGCACCCAGATATGTAGGATTCATGTGTTTCTTCATCTTCTCACTGGCCATGATAGTATCCCACTTGATTCTCAAGTGGTGGACATCATTCAATGTAAAATAATTCCTGGCAATGTCCTCATTGTAATCAATCAGATGAAAGTACTTGAGCCTTCCCTTGCTGACTCTAGTTTTGCTGATGAAGCCCTCAGGGTCAAAATACCTTGGTTGTTCCAAATACATTCCAAAACATTGTATAACTGCATAAATTTGGTCCAACCCACTCTTATCAGGGATAAAAAAATCACAAAATTTGATGGAAGAAGGGAAGAATGAACCTTTTCTTTCTTTTCCTAAAGTGCTCCTTGTTAGATTCATTTAAATGCCTTATAACTTCTAAAAATGCCACCCTCTTTGGCACATATTTGGGCAGTATGTGAGGTACAGTCTAGTATCCATAGACCCTTATGCAATAGTATACTCATGATAGAACCAATCACCCCAATTGTTATCAATTCCAAGGTGAGGAGTCCTGTCCAGAGGTCGTAAGAAATCCAATACATCAGGATGCAACCTTTCACCCTTTGGCTCCAAAAATCCAAGGATTCTCCTCACAAAATATTCTTCAAAGATGACATAATCTATTGTGACACAGTTCATATCCAGTATACACGTCCATATTGCACTAGCAACTTGTTCCCTTGAGCATCTGAATCCTTGACATGTAGATTTTGGTGCCACTTCCCTGATAAAGCAAATAAGTACATATGGCACAACAAGGAGTACCATGCGAATTCAACTTGGACATCAAGTTTAAACAAATTATTTTTGATCTTTGTCATCTGATCATGCATATGGTTAGCTATGAAAGTGGCATAATCATATGGTTCCTTGGCATCTAGGTTCTGAATATCAACAACCATCATCATCAAAGAAACAAACATTCTATCCGAAGCATCTCTGCCTAGTACTTGACACAAACTATAATAGGTTCTGACAAAATATTCATTAAACATACTGCAATCAAAAGGCTCCTTCTCATCATGTGAAATCTTTACCAATTTTGTACAAACACCCCTTGGCCTGTGCTTTGGTAAGTTATATTCCCTGTAAGGTCATTTCACAATCTAGTATTTTTTCCTTAAACCCTTGAGGTCAATTTGTTTGCTGGCTGTAGGGTCTAAGTTGAACACAGTGGCAATGTATTCTTTGGTAAGATTGATCAATATTGAACCATTTCCAGCTATTACTATCCTAGTGGATGGATTATACCCTAATTCTATTGACCTAATTATGTCAGGGTTGGGGAAAACATTGGAACAAATGAGCTTGGCTAAATCATATCTCCAGGCATGACAGATAGGGGCCTTATAGTTCATCCTCTTATGCTAATGCTCAAAGAGGATCCAACCTGGGATAGGTAATTTGGCATCCCGACAATTATAGCAGTTGTTAAGAAATTTATCCTAGGGTCTGCCTGGGCCATGTAATTTCAAAATTGTTCTAGCAGAACCAAGGAGTTAGATCATAAGATCCTCATCTAAGCTTTGTTTTGAAGTGGAAGGCTGGTTTGACTAACTAATTTTTCTTTTATGAAGGTAGCTTAGGGTTTTTATGGTTGGCAATGGCACTAAAGCTTCAGAATTAACCTACAGTTGGAAAAACTAGGCACAAAAGAGGAACATTAACTTACTAGTTTTCCGCGCTTGCAGAAGCTTGAGATCACTTTTTCCTGCTCATTTTAATGATTTCTTCTGAATGCGGTCATGCTCTTGAGAATACCTTAATCCTTGAATTCTTGCACAATTCTCTGTATTAATGAACTTCATGCCACAAGAATTCCTACACAATTCTTGTATTAATGAACTACGTGCCGCAAGAACTTCGAAATCTTTCTCTTTTGAAACTTTGAATTTGGATCATTGATCTTTTCCTTACATTCTGAAATCCACGGTCCTGATTGGCTGACTATATTTGACAATCTTCGTTGCCATTCAGAATATGTATAGGTCAGATATGTGGTAGCACCTCGCAACATAACAGCCTATGATGGCCCACCTCTTACCTACCCCATGTCGAAGCGCCTCACTTCTCAAACAAGAAAGAATCCACGTGTCGCCATGTCATGACCACGCATCATAGATTCTATCCTTTGAGATTCTCCTTATGATGATGCACAACCATTGGATCAAGTCTTTTACCAGCTTAGATTTTTTGACATGTGTTGTTTTGTCACAGCCGTGCAGCAAATATTCTCTCCTGACAGATTCCTCATGCGCCCTTGCGTGACCATTATATTTCAGCCTTCCTGCAACTGTTGGATTAAGTCTTTGGTCGGATAGGATGCCAGCTTAGATTTTTTGACATGTGTTGTTCTGTTGTAGCCGCGCAGCGAATATTCTCTCCTGATAGATTCCTCATGCACCCTTGCGTGACCATTAGATTTTTCCCTTCCTCCAACCGATGACAGCGGGTAACCTCTAGAATCCTAGATTAAGGGGCCAGTCAACTTATGAATATTATGATATAAAGTCATGACTTAACTGACTGACAACCTGCTCACATGTTAACTTCTTAAGCCATCTGTTGTCTGCTTAAATTCTTCAACATTAGATGGCTAAGATTAAAACATCTTGCCAAGGAATTTCCCATGTGTCTTAATTAAATCAGTAATAGGCTAATAGCTCACCCTTTAAGTCTCTTAGGGCTACTAGCTTGCTTCAAAATATTTGCTAAAGCATTTAAAAAGTTGACCCTGCTAGCCTGTTAGATTAACCCGTTCCCCACCAAGCGGTGACCAACAAGATTAGGTCTAAGGGCCCAGGGGCCGGTAAACAACATAGTTTTGATGGCTCAAGTTTCAACTTAGACAACTGGCAACTGGAGGTAGCAAGTCAATAGAAGATTATGCAGAGGGTTTCTCGTATGAAATGTCAACCATTGATATTTGAAATCTAACAGTTCAAGTGCTATCCTAGAGGCTTGAAGTCATCGGTCTAGTGTTTCAGACATTTTCTTTTGGACTGCAACTATAGCCGTTAAAACCTAATTATGCAAATATCTCAAGTGTCATGCATGTAGACAAACTACACTATCAATAGAAAGTGTAATTTTACTTCTGCATATAAAATTTTGTGATTAATTCTATCTAAAAACAACCAAACTGAAATCAAATTAAATCCAAAAAGATTGAGAGTTCACATATATTATAGCTCTCTTAGCTATCTCAAGAGTCAAAAAGCAAACAAATGCCATGTAGCATTAGAGACCTCTAACCATAACAGAGACCAAATCCATGTCAACATATATAAATTAAAGAGAACATATGAGAAGCAACATTAGAACAAAGACCAAATTATATTAATACAAAAAGATTTACACTTTACACTTGGGTAATTATATTAATACAAAAAGATTTGCACTTGGGTAATTATATTAATACAAAAAGATTTACACTCAGGAAAATATATTAATACAAAAACCACTCTAGCGGCCAACCCAGGCTCCAAAAACACACAGTACTAGAAAGGCTACCATAGTAACATAGAAATCCCTAGCCCCTTGACTGATTGACTCCTTGATAACTTGCCACCCTACCACCCTAGCATGGAAATCACCAAAAAAATGTGTCCCTGGGAGCCCTTCCACTCCTACGGCCACTGCGAGTAGAATCCCCCCGCATTCACAATGGTTGCAAAGTATTCAAGCCATACCAGAGTCTCATCTATGTCCATTCCAATTGCCTACCAAAGAAAGTGTCTCCCACGAGCCACCCAAAACCTATGCCTTCCCAATTGTTGCTCATTCATGTTTAGCAGGAACGACTGCCTAGCTAGTCCCTCCTGTCCCTCCTACAAGTTCTCCAGGTCTCTCAGCCATGGGATACCAACCCCCAATTTTGTATCAATCAACATGTCTACATCGTCCAAAAGAATATCTGGAGTGAATACCCCTTGTAGAATCATCAATGCATCCACCTTTGCCCCTCCTAGGTCCAACAAAGAAGCCAGAAAGCATGAGGAAATATCTGAATTTACCCTATATTTATCCTCGGAGACCAAGATGTCTTTACCAGGGACCATCTTCATTGCCTCAAGGAAGAATATGTTTTACTGGTTACAAATGTTCATCAGTCTACCATCTCTGATACAACCCAGAAAGGTGACCTGGTGCTTATTGCAGCGGAGCCTTATGGGAGTCTCCATGCTATATTTTGAGCAAGCTAGCTGAGTGCCATTCTGTTGGAGACCTCAAAGATTTAAAGAAAGATCGTTAATGAACACACACTTCAACTGACATGCATTTATTCATTGTCTAGATTTTTGTAGCGTCAATCTTCGGCTCGTGTAAGGATCAACCAGCAGCTATTTAATAACTTGTCAGAACTATTTAATAAATTAAGAATTAATGCCTGGGAAAAGTATTTTGTAGGCCACCAAATGAAATTGATAACAATATACAAAATTTATAATAATATCATATTTTATATAATATAATTATAATTTATTATTATATTATTATTATCATATATAATATAATATAATTATTATATATATATATTATAATATGTAATATCATATATTAAATAATTATTATCATATATTATATTATTATCTGATAATAATATAATATATGATGTTAATCATATAATGTAATTATTATTATTATTATATAGTTAGACTTAGATATTATATTATTATCTTTGAAACATCTATGATCTGTATACTTTGCAATTTTCCATTGAACTCATGTCAATTTCAAACCGTAATTACTTCTATATTATTTAGTAAAATTTAACATCAGTGCATCACCCTTCAAAAAGATTGGGGAATTACATCGTACATGAACCTCTAACCGACTTCAAAGTTCTAAACAAAACTCCTATCCTTTGACCTTCAAACCTTGCTTTGATCCTCCAAAATCTTTTTAGTTCCTCTTTTTGACGATGCATAATGAATATTTCAATGTAGTCCATAATTATACTATTAACAGGTAATGGGTCTGTTACAAATTTAATTATGTCCTCATTCACAATGGCAGTCAATGATTCACTATAGAGCCTTGCTTTATATATACAAGAAACCACTAGGCATGGGTAACAATAAGGCCAGTAAAGGAGATGTGATAAGTGAAATCTAATGAAGATAATAACTAATCTAATGCATAAACAAAATGATTATACCTCCATTGAGACCTCACAAATCCATGCGGGAAGGAGATGTGCCATGTAGCTCCTCATATTGTTCCCTTGATTAGAATGACGAAATATGTAGAATGTGGATTGCTCAAGTGCTCAACACAATGCAAGATGAGAGGCAAATTGATTCAGATGGAGATTGAGACAAGATTTTGGCAGAGGTTTGGTAAGATGAGGAGATTTTGGAGGGATTTGGGCAGAGATCTGATGCATGAACTGTCTTCTTAAAAATGGCTTGGAGAGGGTCCAATTTATAGAAATTTGGAGGTGAGGATGGAGGGTCAGGATCCATCTGACAAGATCAAGGGCTAGGAATAAAAGTCATTCTTTTATTCCTAGTGGAGGAATTAAAAATTCCCATTTTGGGAAGAGTGGGGGATATCTGAATTTTATATTCAGTGAGTGGGAGACATCTGAATATTAAATTCAGATAGTGGCAGACATCTGAATATTAAATTTAGATAGTGGATGAGTGGGGGACAAGGTTAATTAAGTGGCATCTTAATTAACTTAAGTCTAGGTTAATTAGATAATTAGGGTTTATCTAATTAATCAGGGATTAGGAAATGGATAAATCAATTAAATGAATATTAGGAATATTCATTCAATTAATAGGATAGGGTTGTAAGGTTAAATGAATTAATTAGGTGAATTAATTGATCACCAAGGATATGCAGATTGGGGGAATGGATTAGTGCGAGGTAAGGAAAATTGGTTTGCAGAGCAGTCCAATTTTCATTTGCCCCTCTTTGAGATGGTGTTGCGGCTAAGTAACACCATTTCAAAGAAGTTAAAACATAGAGATGGATTGGATAGAAAAAAGATTTTGGTTTGGAAGAATAGGGTAAGGTTTGGGGATAATTGGTAAGGGTGATGCCCCCTTGAGAGGATAGGCAGGTTGCGAGAACACGAGTGTGCTCTCGAAATGGATGAGTCAGATTGGTAGATGTGGTTAGAGGGTAGGTGGGAGGAAAGGATGATGATGTTTGGAGATGATTGGTGGATGATCATTGTGCTGAAACTGAATTTGAGCAATCCTAGGTTTGATATAGCAAAGTGGATATGTTCACCAAGGTATAGAAGACCAGGGTGATGATTTTTATCCAACATTTGCATGGACTAGACACACAGACAAAGGGATGATCTCATGCATGCCCAAGATAGTACAACCTTGTCTAGACGAGGGAAGGGGACTCATAGCATAAGCCCTTAGTACAAAAAAGGTATGATTAACCTTAGATGCACAAGGAGATCAATATGCTAGAACCGACCCTATGATCAATCAAGATATGAATACTAGCTTGGAGTAATGAAACCAGCCCACAAGCACAACATACAAAAGCAAGACTATGCCCCATTCTAGATGTTTTCGTCACATACCATGATATGATAAGATCAAGGTAGCTTTGATGTGATCTTCGAATAGGACAAAAGATAAAAATCAAAAACCAAAAGACCAACAAACCAAACAAGTAACCATTGTATCTTTTGCCAAAATGGATGATGATGTGATAGATTTTGCCTATTGTAGGAAAGATATATCCTAAGGCAGGGATCAATTGATGATTTGATGATGTTGTAAAAGTGGCTCAAGATGTGATGGTGACAAGTTGTGATTGAGGCTGATTTGATAGTTAATGATTTTGATGAAGGACAATGCTTTGATAGGTGATGCGATGCTTGAATATAGTGTAAGCTTATTGATGAGAGTGTGATGAAGCAAGTTTTATTTGTGTGATAGATTATTTTTGGAATTTTTTGATTTTGTGATGTTTTTGGATTTTGTGATTTTTTTTATGTTTTTGAATTTTTTGATTTTTTTATGTTTTTGGATTTTGTTTGATTTTGTGATGTTTCTGGATTTTCCTAATTTTGGAAAGGAATAGTTTATTATGATGGTTGCCTTGGATTTCGTGTGGATAGCCTTTGTGCTAAATACCAATGACAAGGGAACACCAAGTCTTGAGGTGAAAGTGATGGGGTCGGATAGGGGGATTGGATAGCTGATTTAGGATGTATGTGAGATAGATGGAAGATAAGGATGAGGATTTTCTCCAAGGGCTAGGTTGCAAGGAATTAGATGCCCCAATGTGTAGGATTTGGCATGGGTTCAATTGTGAATGGATGGTTTTTTGCAGTAGGTGGATGGGGGATATGCTGACAAAAGGAGTATGCCAAGAGGTTTCCAAAGCATTTTGTTGATATGTTGCCCCTCGTCTTTATCAAGATCTAGGGTGAGAGATGGTTGAAACAAGATATGATGGATGGGGAATGATAGGAGACATAAGAGATGGGGGATAGGAATATGATAGGATAATGATAAGACAGTGGATAAGATGTGCAAGGATATTATGGATGTGGATGAAGGATACGGTTTTGCCCCCAAGTGTAGGGATACAAAATGGATGGAGAAGGGATTACGCATGATGCCCACAAGGGGTTTTCATCATGGTACTTTCCCAAGGCGCCATGAGGAGTGGTTTTCACCATTGGACAGATTTTTTCTCTTTACTATTTTCTTGATTTTTTTTTATTTTTTTTCTTTTTTGTTTTTTTGACTTTTTTGATGGAAGGGGGACTCTAGCGTCTATTTCCATAGCAAGGAGAAGATGGTCCCATGTTGGATGGTATTATGGATTATGATTGCATGGATGTTGGTAGATAGGAGAGGATGGAAGGGATGGTGGATAATGGATTATGTGGATTATGTGGAATATGATGTGGACTATGCGGATTATGATGTGGACTATGCAAAAGCATGGACTAGAGGAATGTGACGGGGAAGATATGTAGGATAGTGAATGAAAGATGGAGAGATGGGGGTATGTGGGAATTGCAAGTGGTGGAGGGGAACCAAGACCAATGGTTGCACACATCGTGATGTATTTGGAAGCTTGTACTTTAGATGTGGAGTTGGGAGTAATGGGGATTGGGATGAGGGATTTTTGTATGATCGATTTGGGGTTTTAGGGACCCAAATAGACTTAGGAATTATGGGATGTTTAGATGGGGAATGGGATGCTTGGGATTTTGGGGTGGATTGGGATGTAGATGCCTCATTAGATTTGAGTGATTTTTGTTTAGGGACCCATACCATGTTTGTTTTTGCTTTGTCTTTTGATGGTGTGGGATTGGATAGCCTTTTTGATTTTGCAGTTTGATTGGAAGGGATATTATCCTTAGGCTTTTGTGCTTTATGAGTTGAGGCATTCAAATGTGTGAATCCCATGGATTTGGTGGAAGCTTCATGTTTGAAAGATGTGTGCTTTTGGTGGTCTTGATTCAGGATTTTAGTGGACTTATGGATAAATGGATGAGGAGATTTGAGGATGGGGATATTAGGAGTTGGTAGGATAGGAGGATGAGAGGATTTGTGGATAGTGATGTGGGGAGTTGGTAGGATAGGAGGTAGAGTGGATTTGATAGGGATCTTGGGAGTTGGAAGGAGTGGAGGTAAATTTGATGGAGGGAGATGGATGGTCACATGCTTTTGCACATGGTAGGATGATGGAGGGGGGATGGCGACATATGTTTTGGAAGTGCGATGAGATGCACCATGTTTGGGATTGGATGAATGGAATTTGGAAGGTGGGTGGGTGGTATCAACTTGTGTAGATTGTTGTTCTTGGGATGCATAGCCAAGGCCATGTGAGGATGGATGGGATGTGGTGTGGATGGGCTCCAAGATGCCTTGTTCGTGAAGGCCTAAGCCTTTGCCTTGATAATTCATAAGGTGGAGCATGTGAGATGCAATGGGATGGTTGGTGCTTTGGAAACACGATGAGAATCCAGTATTTGTTGGAGAAGAATAGGTGGTGGATGGAAGTTGTTCACCTCCTACAAGGGAGTCACCACGGATGAAAGTGCTTTTTCCAAGTGGATAAGGGGATGGATTTGGGATGGGACTGGTAGATGGAGGTAAAGGATTCACGGGGGATGGTAAAGGGGTAGTAGAAGAAGGTGTGGGATCAATAAGGTGATCCATAGATGGGAGGGGATGGGGGATGGGATTAGATGGGATGAGTAGATCTTGATTAGGAGAAGGGGTTATGTTTCAACATGCTTTGGATTTGTTTCTTGACATAGCTTGTGTGCTGGGATAGAAGTGGGATTGACTTGGATAGATGTGAAGGTGCTTGGATGGATGTGATAGGTGTTTGACTTATGTGTTCTTGAACATTGCTACATGGTGGTTCTTGACTTATGATAGAGGGTTGTTCAAGAGATTCGGTGGGTGTTGGATTGGATGAGGGTGTTTGATTCCGTGCTATTAGCCAATGGATGACATCCTTCATGAGTGTATGGGTGGCAGAACAATAGAATGGATGGATAATGATGGTAGATGGTGTAGAAATAGGATTGGGATTGGATAGGGGGGTGATGGGATCAGGTTGTGATGGTTTGTGGATGGGTGCAAGGATATGTGTGGGATTAGATGGGGGAGGGCACTCTAGATTGGTATTTTCCTTGTCAAAGGTGATTAGATCCTGCCTAGGATGACTTGGACTCATTTGATATATGGACAAGGGACCACTTGGACTTTCATGTGCTTCTTGTTGCAAAGGTGGATGTGGGCTCACTAGTGCGTGTTAGGGTGACACTTGGTTGTCGCATAGATGGGCTTGGGGATATGTTGGAATGTTAGAATGAGAAGTTGGATAATGTTGGGGTGAAGGTTGAGTTGTTGATGTGGCATTGACATGATAGGTGGATGGATTAGGTTGGTATGAAGGAAGTTGATATGAGGATGATGGAGGTTGATATGAGGATGAGGGAGGTTGATATGATGGAAGTTGATATGAGGTCGAAGGTTGATATGAGGATGATGGAGGTGGATATGATGTTGAAGATGATGACATGTAATGTTGTTGTGGAATGTGTTAAGGTTGGGATGGTGTGTGGACTTCTGGTTGTGATATGATTTGTTGTTGATGTTGGTGGATGTGTTGATATGATGATGATGGAGGGGTTGCATAGGATAATGATTGTTGTGATATGGATTGATATGGATAAGGGTTGTGATAAGTTGACATGTGGATGAAGTTGGTTGATATGAAGTAGGATAAGTTGATGCGGAATTGGTTTGATGTGTAGGTGGATATGATGGGATAGGTGCAAGATAGGATGGTTGTTGGACTTTGCAAGTGGCCACGAGGTGTTGGATTTCTGCCAAGAGGTATTGTATATGTGAGGATTGGCTTGTTCGACCTTTTTGAATCAATTCGTGAATGCTTTGAAAGGTTTGGTGCTCTAGAGGGGATTGGCTTGCATGCATTTGGTGAAGCATATGAAGGAGCTTTTGGAGGTCCTCTATGGTTGACATGATGTCACACAAGTGATTAAATCTTAAGTCCTGTTTTGGCAAGTACTTGGTAATGATATGATGATGATGTGGATTGTGTGGATGAAGTTGATTTGTTCTTGGCAAGTAGACAAACAATCAAGCACACAATGGCCAAAGGTTTGATTTATGAAAGATGTGATAATCAAGCATGTACAACCTTAAGGATTTGGGCCACTAAAACAAAGGTTCGTAGTGGGGGAACATCCATGGGATCAACACCTTATGAGCATTCGATAAACCACTTAAGGTTTTGACTAGCTCTACTAGGAGTTTAATATACCTCGAGGGTACTACTTCCTTTCAAGCTAGCACCAAATGGTAAGTGCTCATACCGATTAGACTTAGCTTTCACCTTATCCTTAATTTACATATAGCGGACTAGATGAAAGTACTGCTTGGGGTCACCAATGAGTTCTCCAAATGGATGTGTCTCAAGCGCAAGCCCACATCCTAAAAAAAATAGAATAGAACCAGTTCTCTTCACCCAAGATCCTTGTGAAGGCAAGGGGAGAGGATACTTTGATTCTACCCTATGGGATAAAACAAACGTGCAAGCACATAAGACACAACAGAGAAGAGCTAATATTCGTTTTAAGCCCAAATTGAAAATGTGCCTAAAGTTGTTTGTTGCAAGCAATGATTAACTTTAGTTGCACCAAAATCAAATGTTCTTTATAGTAGGCACACAAGGATTCTTTTTAGGTGCACCAAAATGAAATGTTAGATTGTAGATTGTTTAGACAAAAGGTTCATTTTAGGTGCACCAAAGATAAATGTTCTTTAAGCTAAGAAATCCCTACAAAAAAGATGTTAGTATCTTCCAAAAGGATGATGAAAGAAGGTATGTGAAAATGCCACTGCGGGCAGAACAACCTGACTTACAGAAAAATAATGTTAATTAAACTTACGATGCTACCTTTAACTGATATAGGAAAATAGGCTACATAAACAGATTCCTCAAGAGATTCTATGTGATTTCAAAAAAAAATTTGTGAAAATTCGATTGAAAACGCAAAAGATATGACAATTTGAAGTTTGATTGCAAGTTTGACTTTAACTATGAAAAAAGACTAGAAAAAGGTACTGTCACCTAATGAAAACCTCACAATTATGAAGTTTACCTCATCAGCTTTCCAATGAGTCCAAGTTTGTGAAAATCCACCTCTGTATGGCCAAGTTATGTGAGTTTGAAAAAAAAATGCCTCCTTGAGGGTTTAGAAGAAAGGGGTACAGTCCTGACCATAACACTAACCGCTAGTGGTTAGAGACAATTTAATCACATGTGTGGTTAGACAGGCAGTTTAGGGTTTGATTCTAGTAGTTAAACTATAGTGGAGTCCCTAGTTATCAATATGACCAGGGGTCAAATTGTTTGAAAACAAAAAAAGGCAGAGAAAGGCTCGATGGCCTTTACCCCACAGGTCATAAGTGTTAAGCCCTAAAAAAAGAAAAGGTGACCAAAACCTAAGTTTTAAGGTGAAACCATCAGCAGGGAAGAGATTTGCAAAGGTGGAGGGTGGTGGACTAGCGAGGTGGGCTGAGGGCAGCACATAGGCAGACGGGGAAGGGGTTGTTGAGAGGTGTCGTAGGGAGGAGCTGGGTGTAGAGGTGGTGTGGGAGTCAGGGGAAGGGAGATGAGAGGCTGTGGTAGGGGGCTCAGAGGGCAGTGGACTAGCAGTTTGGTGGTTGAGGAGAACCCACAGGAGGGGGTTCAGAGGGCGGTGGACTAGCGAGCTGGGGGTTGAGGAGAAGGTAGTGGGGAGTGGCCGGGCTGCACAGAGGTGGGAGATTGGGGGTCAGGAGGTGTTCGTGCGGATGGGATGGCGACCAGGTGGCAAGAGGGAGGTGACAAGGGAGAAAGGGGTTTCAAGTTAAACAAAAGGGGTGGTGACTAGGTTGTCTATGGCGGCGACCGGGTGGTTGAAGTGGTGGTGGAGCCTAGTGGTGGCAGTTAATCAAAACATGCAAACAAAACATTAAACCTACAACCATCCATTGTTAAACCTGCACAAGAAATTTTCTTCCTTCACACAAAACCAGTGATTAGTGCATAGGGGGCCACATGATCCATATGGTACGGATCCATATGCTACGGATCCGTACAGTATGGCCTGTGGCCCTAAAAAAAATTTCAAAAAATATATCGAAGTTTATAGTCAAAATTCATGGAATTGACGTCCTGAGCGTAAAAATGATGTCAGTTTTCACCCAAGACACAACCTGCAATAGTCCACTTCCAAAACTTGACAAAAACTGTTAGAAAATGAAGATTTTAACCAGAAACCTTCACAAAATGATGAGTAAATTTGAGACCGGGCGTGCCAAATGTGATAAGTGAAATCTGATGAAGATAATAACTAATCTAATGCATAAACAAAATGATTATACCTCCATTGAGACCTCACGAATCCATGCGGGAAGGAGATGCGCCATGTACCTCCTCAGATTGTTCCCTTGATTAGAATGATGAAATATGTAGAATGTGGATTGCTCAAGTGCTCAACACAATGCAAGATGAGAGACAAATTGATTCAGATGGAGATTGAGACAAGATTTTGGCAGAGGTTTGGTAAGATGAGAAGATTTTGGAGGGATTTGGGTAGAGATCTGATGCATGAACTGTCTTCTTGAAAATGGCTTGGAGAGGGTCCAATTTATAGACATTTGGAGGTGAGGATGGAGGGTCAGGATTCATCTGACAAGATCAAGGGCTAGAAATAAAAGTGATTCTTTTATTCCTAGTGGAGGAATTAAAAATTCCCATTTTGGGAAGAGTGGGGGATATCTAAATTTTATATTCAGTGAGTGGGAGACATCTAAATATTAAATTCAGATAGTGGGAGACATTTGAATATTAAATTCAGATAGTAGGAGACATCTGAATATTAAATTCAGATAGTGGCAGACATCTGAATATTAAATTCAGATAGTGGATGAGTGGGGGACAAGGTTAATTAAGTAGCATCTTAATTAACTTAAGTCTAGGTTAATTAGATAATCAGGGTTTATCTAATTAATCAAGGATTAGGAAATGGATAAATCAATTAAATGAATATTAGGAATATTCATTCAATTAATAAGATAGGGTTGTAAGGTTAAATGAATTAATTAGGTGAATTAATTGATCACCAGGGATATGCAGATAGGGGGAATGGATTAGTGCGAGGTAAGGAAAATTGGTTTGTAGAGCAGTCCAATTTTAGGTGTCTACAGGAGAATTAAATTGATTTTATCGAGGTCACTAGCAATTGAGTTACAATACCAATTCCATGCATCAATTCAAAATTTGAGTTTCTCATACATGCATGCATGTGTGGGAGATTCAAGCCACCACCCATAATAGAATGCATCATTTGCAAATGTTAAAAGTGTTGATTCTTGACATGATTTATTCCACTTGACGAATGCTCATATTTCTTCATTCCGAGACATGCAAAGCAATAACATCCTACATAGCCACACACAAACAAAATTTTTCATCATCTTATTACTATTCTACATCTGTGAACTGAGAACTCTATCACACAGTTAAATTCAAAATCAGAAATGATCACAAAATAAATACTTGGTAACTTACTTTCTTCACACAACTGCTATAATGAAAGCCATTACTTTGAACTTTTATAGTCTATTGATTCTTGACCTATCTAAAACTTAGTAATACAATATAAGGTTGAAACAATAAATACTATCATATATACATTATATGTACTTCCATGACAAATGGGTAATAAATAACAAGCAACTCTGTTTAATTGCCTCTGTTGTACCATAGAAATTCATATTGGCTAATCTATACAGTTTGTCATGACTCAGTACTCACTTGCCATTAATGAACTTAATTGAGTATTGGCTAATCTATGTGGTTAAGTGCATTCAATCAAATCAATCGTACCACCATTGACCATTTGATGAACCCTAGAATGAAAGATGAATGGTTGTAGTTCAATTCCAGAAGGTAGATCTCTAATGCTACACATTGCTAACAAAATCCTCCAGGATCAACTAGCAGCCATTAGATATTATTAGATCAATGGTTGACATATCTATAAAATATAAAATATATTTTATTGATTATTGTGCAAAGGTCAAGGTGGTAATGCGGTAGACTGCAGAGCGTAAGTCCTTGACCATACAACTACAAATTTGGGAAATTGGGTGTTTCAAATAGAACTTATGCCATCAATTTGTGATCATTTGACAACCAAAATCTATTAGAATATTTTCCATTTAATGACATCCACGCTGGAAGTGATCTCTATCCTTTCTTAATAAATAAGGAATGTCATGGAAAGCACAATTGCACGTTTTTGGAAGGCAATTTACGTGGCTAAATTAAATAAATATCTATTATTTTTTGTTAATTAGGATTTAGAATCATTGTTACTTGACACTTGTCTCTATTCTGGAGACTTTATGTAGAAAGATGGGTGTGTCAGAACTGCAGCCCAAAATGGAACTTCAACTAAGTCTGATTGTATGATTTTTTATTCGCATAACAATTTATTTCACCAATTAATTTTTTATTGGTTTGAAACTATATTTAAATTCACCAATGATTTTTTTATTGCTTTAAAAATTGGTTTAATTTGCCAATGCAAATATATTTTTAGGTTTGAGATTAGATTTTAATCACCAACAAAAATATTTTCTTATTTAGATAATAGGTTTAATTCGCCCACATAAATATTTACTGGTTTGAAAATAGGTTTTAATTCACCAACAAAAATATTTAATTGGTTTGAAAATAGGTTTTAATCACCAATGAAAATATTTTATTGGTTTTAAAACAACTACAATTTGCCAGGATTTTCCATAGACCTCTAGCGATTACAAAAGATTCACCAAATAAGATTTTTTTTCCCCAGAAAAATGAAAAAATTTGCCAATAAAATTAATATTTTTCTTGGGAAGTATACATGATTCACTAGGTTTATACACCTTCTCCGAGGGGGGGGGTAGGGGTTCTTAAAGTTATCCTTGATGAGTTTTGGTTGTCATACTGACTAGATGAAAGTTGGTAATCATGAAGGGCAGTGCATAAATGTTGAAAGGAGTTATACTTCATCAAGAGGATCTTATAACAGATATTAGGTTGTAGATTAGTGATAAACACCTTCTGAACATCCTTATCTTTCATCTAATATTGAGTTTGTGTATACAAAGCTTGATACCAACTAATGAATTCAATTAATTTCTCTTTTGGACCTTGCTTGTAGTGAACCAAGTCAATTAAGGAGACTTGGGGTCCAATGTTTACTTGAAAATATTGTAGAAATTGATAAATCAACTACAAAAAGGAGTGTATTGAATTCAGAGGTAAAGAGCAAAACCATTCTAAAATAGTATCTTTGAGAGATCACGGGAAACGTTTTGCCAACAAATTCTTAAGATTGTTGATGTAAAAGGTGATCCTAATACATATGCATCAGGTACTCATAAGATAATGAGTCATCTAGATGGTTGCCAGCTGGCAACCTGTGCCTTAAGGAAAATGTTGACTAAGTCAATGAGTGATAATCTACCATTGATCTTAATGGATAAATCCTGACCATAGGTCATTTGTAACCGCTTCCTCACCTTATTCTATAAAAGGTGCAGGGATGCCATATTTTGCATATTCAAAAGCTTAATTGAAATTTGATTGCTGAAATATCAGGATTTATTTCAAAGTTATTGTAAATGTACATGTCTTGCATACTTAATGAAAGAGAAGACAATTTGATTACAAATTATCACAAATCTTGAGTAATCTGTGTTTGAAATCTTGATACATGCTTTGATCAGCTGTGTCCCTTAGAGTGCTTGTCAGTCTGCATGTGTTATTTTCATTCCTTATCCTTTGAAGTTAGCATCATCCATATCTAGTTGTGGAACATCCTGGTGAAAATATGGTTTGATTTCTTCTCCCCATGAATGTATCTTGTATCTATGTGGTTCAGTGGCTAAAGATTCACCAAAATTAGAAGTATTCTTTTAAATTTATTTCAATTTCATAACAACTCATCACCATAATTGCATACAATAGAGAATTAAAAGAAAATAACATGAAATATGTTGACATACCATAGATAATTGGAAATACATAGCATATTTAGAGTTAAAGCATGTTGAATTGACAAATATCATGCAGATTCACATATAAATCCAAGAAATATATGCAAATATTCACTTACAGACACATTATTTGACTAAATATATTGTGTAGAAGAAATAACAAGTTCATGATGATCAATAATCAGAAGAATTGATCAAACTTGCAAATACATCAGCTATATTTGGAAATAGAGTAGCAATAACCTCTCTGTGGAGTATATTTACAGGAAACAAAATCTACTGATCATTCAAACAAATGTAAGGCCCCTTGAAATGGAAAACAGCATGTCACATCAACCTCTAAGTAACGTCAGATGATCATGACCTGATCAATGGAGACTTGGAGTCATCAATTTATCATAAGTTGATTGTACTTTACAAGATATTAAAGGTTTGTTGTGCAAATTTTTATGCATGTTGTTATGACTAACAATCATCATCAACATAAATTGGCACTAGAAGGAGGGCCTTGTTGTATGGTTACACAACATGCCCCATTTTGACTTGACAAAATAGGGACCCAACCTTTTTGCTGCTTTAGCTTGTGAGGTTTTTTTTCTGCTTTTCGGCAGTCTGGTAAAAGTAAGTCATGCAGGTGATCCTACATAAGGGAAGTGGGTAAGTCATCATGATGAGGTCAGTTCATCAAAGTTAATATTTCATATCATGGTTGAAAAGAGTATAAAATTTCATGCAGGTTTGCCTTTTGGATCACCCTGATATTCCTTAGGGAATGAAAGTTATGACAAGTCAAAGTCCTGGTCAAACCTGATATTCCTGGGGGTGTCATATTCCTTAACATTAGTCACCTTATGTTAGATCACCCCGATGCTAGTTTATCAGCCAATAATCATTTGGTCCATGAACTCTAGACGTCAATTTTAGGTAATAACTGTATTTGCCAGTCAAACTACTTCATATATTTTGCGGGGGTCATATTTCAAATATCACCTGATCTTGCGAATATTACCTGATATTTCAAATATCACCCTGCTATAGAATATCACCCCAGTGCCAATATGCTGATGATGTCATCCAATCCTGATGAACAAAGCAATTAGGAAATCATCCTGATGGTGACATCATCATCCTTTTTACCTCGCAAAGGTACGTATCCAACGATCAACCTTTTAAATAACATGATGGTGACATCATCCTAATCTTTCAAAAGGGGGTCACATTCGTTAATATGACTCATCTTCATTAACATGATGATGATGTCAGCTTATCCCATTCCACAAAGGACCTAATATGACGATGACATCATCAATCAGCTTGAACTTTGAAGGTCATCTAATTTCTAACATCCATCATCTTTTCTCATATGACTAATCTTTCCTAACATGATGGTGACATCATTCTGACTCGATATATAAAAATCTTGACATGACTGTGACGTCATCTTACTCGGAGGGTGATATTCCTCAATATCAGGGTCATATTTCTTAACATCTTGATTTCCTTCAGTATGACCATGACATCAGCCTTTCACATTTTAACGAAGCCTGTCCATGATGATGACATCATCATCATATCCCAATCTATGAAGAGAGTCATATTAGTTAATATCCCTCATATTAACTAATGTGCATACCCGGACCCGATAGTGTTATTCAATGGAATTTAGTGAACAAAAGCACATGTATTCAATATGCATGATCTTATGCACAGAGAGATACAAAACTGAAAATGTAAGATATTGATCTGGACAATACCTAGTGCTAAGCCTGTGGTATTGTAATGCAATAAAATAAACAAAGAAGAATTGTGTTTCTATAAATAGGCAAACTCGTTGAGAGTTGTGAATTGCCTCCAGAAAACTAATTTTTATTCACTTCCATTTGAAATATATAGGCTTGTATATCATATGAAGGGTCACATCACCCTTGGAATATAAAAGGAACTACTACAAGGTGAAACTATTTGCAAAAATTCAAAGAAACTTTAAAAATTAGGAAATTTTTTATCTTCTCTTTGGCAGGGTCATAACTCCTAGCTATTTGATCAGCATTTAAACTTTTTGGACTCATTGGAAAGATAAACTAATTATTTAGTTTGAGTTTCTTAGTTACTTAGGCTTAACGCCAAGTTACAGATGAAGTCTTGAGCCCTAATTCCACTCCTAAGGCCTCCAAAAATGCAATTTACTAAGATGTAGAAAACACAAAAATTACATTTTTGATATTTTTATCAAAAAATCACTTAAATGACCCTAGACCTGATCAGATATTGAAGCCATTTTAGGGCTTGATAGCATGTTTTCCAGTCAACGATAGTCGATCAGACCCTCTTGATTACCTATGGACATTTAGATACACAAATTTTCACAGATGCTCAATATTCATAACTTGATATATATGGGTTTGCACATTCACAGCCTGATAAAATATAAATGTTTATTTTCTTGCTAGTTTATAGAATGATGATGCTTAATTCTTGTCTATTTTTTGCAGGAGGTTGAAGCTGTTTGGAGTTTGGCTGAAAATTGTAGAGTTATGGACGCAGAGGCAACATGAACCTGAGATGAGGAGGATATTGTCAAATGCGTTGTTTTCCAACTAGAGGATGGACTAGGTCAAAGATACTAGAATATTTGATGCCAGCTGTGTGATTTACCAACTAGTAGGCACATGTTGTTCATCTAGACTGTTGAATGTTATGAGAGGATCCTGATCATTGGATCAATGTAACTATTTTCTGGCCTTTGTTCTATAAAGGGGCCATGATTTGTCATAACAAGATATAGAAAAGAGTCCTAGAGAGAGAATATCTAGCAAAATAAGGCCAATTACTATAGAATTAAGAAGAGATCAGATTACCGAGACTAATGCGCACTGAATTGTTGAAATGTCAAGGTTCTTTCTTTAGATTATTGTAAATGTACTTGTTCTAAAGCATAATGAATGGAGATGAAGCATTAGATTACATCTTGATTGTAAACTTTACGTAATCTTCAAGTTGATTTCTAGATATGTAATGGTGAATCCTATGTTCAAATAGAAGCACTTTCATTTTATTGCATGTTGTTGTCAACTTTCCCTTTGAGGATTTGCACTGGATCATGCGGATTTGTGGAATGTCTTGGTGAAGTATGATTCAAGTTTTCTTCTCTTCATTGCTATATCAGAGCATGTATGTGGATCAGTGATCTCAGTCAAGTAATTTTGGGAATCTCATTCTCTAAACCCCTTTTTCTCATTTTAATTTCAGTGAATCACTTCCATAACTACAAATCATGATAAATAATAGGCAGAACAGAGAAATATGTTGACATCTCATAGAGAACTGAATATCATTAACATATTTGAGCTAAATGCATGTAGTGTTGAGAATATCATCCAAAGAATTGCAAATAATGGTAAAAATCATGCAAATATCAACCTGTAGGCACATTATTTGAGTGAATTCATAGTGCAGAGGTAGAATTGTTGGAGATTTATGTAGAGCAGATATAAAGGATAGGATATGTGGAGAAATACTGATGAACTTTGTAGAAATTATTGAAGAACACAAGGCCCCTAAATGATTAACAATAACACACACCAACCACTAAGTAACGTCAGCAGATTATGAACTAATTAATGGAGACTTGGGATCAAGAATTCTTTGAGTTCATCGTATCTTTCAAGATGAGTAAAGGTTGTTGTGTAACTTTTATTCTATGTTTTATTATGACTAACATCATCATCAATAGGCCTCCTCATCATCAGTAGGTTTTGTGGAATTTGATGATGTAGATAGAAAGGTAACACTCATACAGCTCTGTATTTCAAGTCATATGCAAAGATTTGCTGTTTTAAGTCTGTACACGCTAATCCTTTGTGAAATTTTTAGAATTGAACATAAATATTGCAAGCTTTGTGGTTGATCATCCCGAATTTACAAAGATAGGCTTTATTCCAAGTCTTTTGCTAAAATCTTTAATGTAATCTACTTAAGAGACCTGATATCCAGTCCCTTGTGATAGAAAGTCTAATATCACCTTATATTTGCATCATGTATGCAAACATTGTGTTAATATCCAGTTAGTTTCAAATCTTGATCATAAATATAGCCTTTGTTAGGGAGTATGCAAACATTGTGTTAATATCCAGCTAGTTTCAAATCTTGATCATAAATATAGCCTTTGTTGGGGAGTTTCAACTGATCTTTATAGTAACCAAGCTGATTTTCCTTAAATTTAAGAAATCCTAGTTCTCAGGCCAAATACTAGGTCTAGATCTAGTGGACTCTTTGAAGAATTGCCTATCAAGGGATTTAGACCTAGAACAATAGATATTCATCATTCTCCTAGTTCTAGTGCATCTGGAGCTTCACCAGAACGTGCTCCTGTAACTCCTATCGAGTTACAAACACCTATAGGACCACCTATTACACCTCAGGTCCAAACCTCCACCGGTCACCATGTCATTCTTTACTACAGAGTCACCTTTGACCTTCATGGCATATCATGCTTTGCCTAAAAATCTTGATAAAATTTGTCCTAAGTATCATCCATATTAGGATGCTGATGATCATATTAGAACATTCAAGGAAGCTTGTTGTAGGGCTAGAATTGAGCATCAAGACGTAGTATGCAGGTTATTTCCATTTTCCTTAGGGGAAGAGGCCTATAACTGGTATATTAGTCTTGGGCAGGGTTCAGTCAGATCATGGGCTACCTTGGAGAAAGCCTTTAAGGACAGGTTCAAAATACCTATAGATCCTTCAATGAATTATCATTTATTTGCCACAATCAAGAGATTTGAAGGAGAACCTATTGCTAATTTCAATGAAAGGTTCCAAAAGATGTTATCCAGGCTAGTTGCACCTTATGCTATAACAGATGAAGCTGCTAGGAGCATATACTACTCAACTTTAGATCCCTTGACTTCTATGTTTATCAGGAGAACACATCCTGGTGTAACAACCTTGATAGGAGCTTTTGAAGAAGCTGTCAAAGTCAGTTAGTAGTTGGTTCCTACTCCAACACCTAATATTGCATTTCCAACACTGCCTGCCTATCCTACATATCCTGGTCAGCGACAGACAAATGGAGTCATGGTACCTCTAGCTGTGATGCCAAGTCCTTTGCAAATACCTCCACTCAGTATCATACCTCCTCCAAATGGAAATGGTTAGATGTTACAATATCTAGGGCATACACAAGTACCTCAGAGTGTAGAACAATCTAGTAATAATAATAATGGATCTTCCTTTTTCAAACCTCAGATTGAGAATGTAGTGGCCAAGGTTTAGGAAGAGAAAGAGGAAATTAAAGAGATATCAGCATAGTTGAGGAAACTCACTACTGAGATTACTTACTTGAGGAGTCAAAACTTCTATTCTCAACCTAATCAGAATAGAGGATATGCTAATGACATACCTAGTTATCCTAATAGGGGATACAACAATAACTACAATAACAATAGTAGCAACAATAATACTCCTAGATAGCCTAGAGTGTGGAACACTAGGCCAAACAATGGTTATCTACCATCACCCCTAGATAATCATCCTCCTAGTGAACCTAAGCAAACCACTAGAGTGAACCTGGTAGAGGCAGCCCTTACAAACTGGTGCAAGATACACAGCACCAATGCTCATGCAGAGCTAGATTGTCCTCAGTTCTAGATTGCTGCTAGTATTTTCCAAACTAAAGTCCAATACTTCAGGCAATCCACCTTGTGTGGAAGGAAATGAAATTGTCCCCTGTGGATATGATTCTACCCTAGTGTTAGAAACTTTCACTCATCATCCTCATCAGCAGACAATGTCATCTCACCAAGACTACACCTTAGCATATGAAGAGTTAGCCATGGCTTTTGAGTCTAACTATGTTTTTCCATTTGAGGATGAAAATGAGCCCTTAATTGAACATGAAGAGGTACATGCTTATCAACAGCAATCTTAGGGTAGGCATAATTACAACCTGAGAAATAACTCAAACAGACTTGCTGGTCCTTTGACCACATCGTTGCCTCCAAATAATTTCAACACTCCTCTTGATCCTAAGGTAAGCAGCAATAACCCTATATTTCCCAAGGTTAATGCTCAGTACTTAGCACCACCGAATATAGCATCAAAAGCTGGTAATCTACCTCCTAAATCTGATAAGCTAGTCACCTACCTGGCTAATGAAATGAAAAAGACTAAAATCAGCCTGTCATTATCAGAGTTGCTTAAAACCCCTACTATCAAGAAAGATGTCATGAAATCTTTAGATGATCCTGCTCCAAAAGAGGATAGTCATACCTTAGGTCAGTATGGAAATAAGGATCATGCTGCTAGAGACAATAATGTTAAACACAAAGCTCTAGCTATTGTTCAAGCTGCAGAGACTTCACACATGACCCTTTACAGAGACAAGAGTGAGTCACCTCCTTTTCTGCTTACCATAAGGATGTTTAGTAAAAATTTGCACAATTGCTTAGTAGATTTAGGAGCATCTACCAATGTAATGTTCCTATCTATATGCAATGCCTTAGGGTTGCATCCTGCTAAGTCACTAAAGAAAGTAACACAATTAGAGAAAATAGAGGTGAGTGTGGTAGGAGAACTAACTCACATTCATATGCAGTTAGCATCAAACCCAAGAATTTAGTACTACATTGATATTCAAGTAGTTGATATACCTAATACCTATGGGATGCTACTCAGCAGAGACTGGTTAAAAACCCTTAATGGATACATGGCCACGGATTTCAGTCATATGTGGTTGCCCTAGAAAGGAATACCAAATCAAATAAGGATAGATGCTAAACCTCACATGAAACACATGATCCTTGAATATAATAAAACCAACGAGATCATGTATGTGGATGTAGAACCTGGAGTTTACTCCATCAAACCCCAGACTGGCAAGATAGAAGAAATCCTCATGTATGATGTTCATCATCATGATGATAATCTGCGGGATGATAAAATAACTTTAGGGTCTAATTTTAAGCCTAAAAATGAGACAGAGGTCGATCACTTTAAGACATTTGAGATGCACTTGTCTAAAGAGGTACAACAATGCCAATTATTAAAAATGCGCGTTCATGATATTCTAATTGAAGGATGGTGCAGGTTACATGACGAGGCTCATTCTGAAAAGAAATGTGATGCTTGCTTAGATATGATGGAGCTAGAACAAGCATGCAGTGAGGCATCATCATCATCATCATCCGTGGTAAGTTCTGTAGATAGTGATAGTGACACTAATTTTTGTTTGTCATCTACAGGAACAAGAGAATGTACACCTCATGATGAGAGTTTTATTTAGATAGAAGAAATTCTAGTATGTAATAAGAGTAATGCTAAAAGAAATAGGAAGATCACCCCAGGGAGAATCAGATTATGAGTTATCTGATGAAGATAGGGGCGGCAATTTGTCCAAGTTTGAAGTTTTTTTATCAAAGGAAATTCAAAAGATGATACAATAGAAAAAATCCCCACAGGATGTCTTGATTGAAGGATGGTGCAGGTTGCATGAAGCACCACATTTAGAAACTACCTATTCATTGTGTCTACATATTCTAAAAAGGCAGATGTTTCCTAGTCCAAAAGTTTCCCCTGCTGATGGTAAAAGGAAAGAAGCTTCACATCATCTAGATAGGGTGAAGTTTGAGAAAGTTAAAATACCAAAATTAAAATGGATATCAAATGGTATAGCTGCTAGAGCCAAAAAGAAGAAAGAAGGCCCAGATAAGCCTTTAACTGAAGACAAGCCATGGATCCTTAGATTTGATAGATCCAAATCAAAACAAGGGACTGGTGTAGGAATAGATCTTATTGATCCATCTAGCAAATCCTACTTAGCAACATACAAATTGCAATTCCCATGCACAAACAATGTGACAGAGTATGAAGCTTTGATTCATGGGATATTGTTTGCACTTAGAAAGAAAGTGAAGATTCTGCATGTCTATGGAGACTTAGAATTAGTAGTAAGATAGGTAAGGGGCATATATTCTTGTAATTACAAGAAGCTATCCAATTACAGACATAGGGTATGGGACTTGATAGAAGATTTTGATGCATTCAACATCACCCATGTACCCAGAGAACAAAATCATAGGGCAGATGCCTTGGCCCAAGATGCCAGCACTTTGGAACCATTGTCCATATCTAGTTTAAAAAGGTTTTCAGTCAAATTAGTATCAGTACCTTCTGTACTAGATAATGTAAATAACCTTCAAGTGTTTGATGATGATCAGCATATTTTAGACTTCATTTCCAACAGGGATGTCTTTGATGCATAGATCATAGATGAAAGAAATGTAGAAGACCATATCTGGGAAGAAGAAGAAATCTTAGAGTTGCCTAGTATTAAGATTCCTAAGGTGATGATTGAGTTGGAAAGAGCATTTGATCTAGACAACATGCTGAAACAAAAGGATCTCCCCAAAGTAGATGGAGGAGAGTATTCACAGGTTAACATAGGACATGATGAAAAGAGGAATGTCCTGATTGGAAAAGTGTGTATAGAAGAAGAGTTGGAAGGGATAACCCAAGCACTTAAAGACTATATCCATGTCATTTCTTGGACATATGATGAGTTGAAAACTTACAATACATCAATCATCACTCATACTATACCTCTGAAGCCAAATGTCAAGCCTTTCAGACAAAAATAGAGACCTGTCAATGTTTTGCTGGAAGCCATGATTTTTGAATAAGTTAAGAAATTACTTAATGCCAGGATCATATTTCCTGTAAGACATTCCACATGGGTGGCAAACCTGGTCCCAGTAAGGAAGAAGCATGGTGACATCAGATTGTGTGTAGACTTCATAAATTTAAATAGAGCTTCTGAAAAGGATAACTATCCTTTGCCTTCTCCAGATGAGGTTTTGCAGATTGTGAATGGTGCCAAGATGATGTCATTCTTAGATGGTTTCTTAGGTTACAACTAGGTGATGGTGGATAAAATAGACAGATTGAAGACTGTGTTCACCAAAAAGTGGGGAATATTTGCCTACAGGTGCATGCCTTTTGGATTGATAAATGTTGGAGCCACATTTTAGTGAGCGATAGATATAGCCTTTAGAGGCTTAATTGGTAAATACATAGTCATATACATGGATGACTTGATAGTTTTTACTAAAGAGAGGGAATCATGTAGAAGACCTCAGGAACGTACTAAAGAAATGTGAACAATATGGAATATCCCTAAACCCTAAGAAATGCATATTTGGGGTAACCACATGGAAGTTATTAGGTCACCTGATAATAGAGAATGGGATCATCATTGACCCTGAGATAGTGGAATCAATCATGAAGATACAGCTTCTTGGAAGTAAGAAGGAGCTCAAATCTTACTTTGGCAAGATTAATTTGGTTAGAAAGTTTATTACTGGTTTTGCAGAAATTGTCAAACCATTAAATGCCATGCTCAAAAAGGATGCCAAAATTGAGTGGACACCTAAAGCTAGAGCAACTTTTGAAGATATCAAGAAAGCCATATCTAATGCTCCAGTTCTGATCAGTCCAGATTATACCAAGGATTTTTACATTTACTCATTCACTTCAGAGCATACATCTGCAACAATATTAACACAGAGAAATGAGGCTAAAGAAGAAAAGCCTATAGCCTTCATGAGTTGTCCTTTTAGAGATGCAGAACTTAGATACATGGATGTTGAAAAATAGGCACTTGCTCTAGTTGAAGTAGTTAAGAAGTTCAAACATTACATCTTAAGAAGTAAGGTGATTGTTGTAGTACCTGATGCAGCAGTAAAGATGCTTTTAATGCAAAGTGAACTAAGTGAGAAGAGAGTGAAATGGATTACTATCCTCCAAGAGTATGATATGGACATAACACCCATGAAATTAGTAAGAGGACAAGCTTTGAGCCAGATGATATCATAAATTGATCCTAACATCATGAGCTAGCAATATGTCATAAATGCAAGGGAAGATGGAGAATGGTACTCAAACATCAGGCACATCTTAATCACTGGAAGATGTCCTTCCAAATTGCAGGCCTCACAGAGGAGAGCCTTAAAGATAAGATCACAGAAATACATGATAAAAGGAGGAGTCCTTTTCAAGAAGAACTATGAGGGAATATACCTTAGATGCCTGGAAAGGAAAGAAGCAGATAAGGTGCTATCAAAAGTACATGACAAGTTTGGAACTGCACATGGATCATCCTTAGCTACCACTCATGCTATCCTTAGGGCAAGGTATTACTGGCCCACTATTTTTAAAGATACTGTTGAACATATCAAATGTCATATGTGTCAAGTTGCTGCAAATAGAGAAAGGTATGTTGCTCAACCTTTGCAGCCAGTGATGGAGATGTGCCCATTTGCTCAATGGGGAATGGATTTCATAGGACCTATCAATCCTCCATCATCTTCAAGTCACAGGTATGTCTTGACTATTACTAATTATTGTACTAGGTGGACTGAAGCTGTCAACAGCAAGACATGTAATGTTGAGGATGTAATCAAGTTTTTGGAAAGCAACATAGTAACCAGGTATGGAGTTCCCTATGCTTTGGTATGTGATAATGGGTCTGCTTTGCTTTAATTAGGTTATCAAGTTGGGCTTTTGACCATGAATTATCTTGAAATTTTCCTCAAATTACTATCCCCAAGGGAATGGATTAGCAGAATCCACAAACAAGAATTTATTGAACATCATAAAGAAATTGATAGAAAAGAACCCAAGGGAATGGAACACCCTATTGAAATATGCCTTGTGGGTAGATAGAACCAGGATGAAGGCTGCATTGGGAAATTCTCCTTTTCACCTAGTATATGGAGTGGATCCCATCCTCCCTGTTAACCTAAAGATCCCTACACTGTAGTTTGCAAAAGAATACCTGGGCATTGATAACAAACAAGAAGTCAGGTTGGTTAAGTTGATGCACCTAGAAGAAAAAAGGAATAAAGCAATTGATCAATTTGCTAAACATCAGGCTATTGTCAACCGTTGGTTTGACAAAAGAGACAGAGTTAAGGCCTTTAGAATCTCAGATTTAATCCTGATGTGGGACAAAGTACATGAAAGGAAAGGAGATCATGGTAAGTTTGATAAAATTTGGATATGTCCCTTCCAAGTTTTAGAAATTTTAGGAAACAGTACCTACAAGCTTAAGACCTTAACCGGTGAGGATGTTCCATTACTAGTTAATGGACAGTTTCTCAAACACTATTTTCAAGCCTGAAACAGTGTCATCAAAGTCATGTGTATCATAGTGTGCATATTTGTATAGTTGTTTGTATAGTTTTGGTTTTGTTTTGTTTTTTTTCTTGTTGAGTTATGTTTTGGTTAGTCAAGATGATGCAACTCATCACCCTAAGAAAATAACCAAATTGTTAAGAATCAAGGGATAAGAACAAATTCATATATAGGTTATGACTCATTTTGAGAAGTATTGGTGATCAGGTCTGTGATATATTTTCATTAGGGTGCCTTTTCTTGACCAAAGTGATTCTTTCACAACGACTCATCTAACAGCCTTGGGTTTGTGGAACACATAGGTATAGGTGTTAAGTGAAAAATCTAAAGGGACTCCCTTGCTACCAATGCAATCTCCAACCTAAATCAGCAAGTGAACATGCCTTGTACATTATTCTTACATGATGACATCATATGAATATAGAGATAAATATTAAGAATTCAAAAAGAAATTAAATTAGGCCATCTAAGTAACTCTACTGGGGCTATATACACCTATTGGTAGTGGGGCTCTACTTAGGGGGATTGTATAGATAACCTTGCTGGGGCTATGGACACCTGCTGGTAGCAAGGTTCTATCTAGGTTGGCTATGAGCAATGCTCCCAAACTATGTAGCTTAACATCAGTTACTCATGTTTTCAACTTACTTTCAAGATGAGGATAATTAATCATTTACACACACCTGATCCTTTCTTAGCATTGTTTCCATGCTGAAAACCTTATCATTTAGAAAGATTATAATACTTATATTTAGAAAGAGTTAGAATACTATGTTGGAATATGATCACATCACTTGAATCATTAGAATTTAGTTGTTTTATTTGGTGGCAAGTTTTTGTGTGGTTACACAACACGCCCCATTTTGACTTGACAAAACAGGGACCCAACTTTTTTGCTACTTTGGCTTGTTGTTTTTGTGCTTTAGGCAGTCTGGTAAAAGTAAGTCATGTAGGTAACCCTGCAGGAGGGTGGATAGATCACCATGATGAGGTTAGTTCTCAAAGTCAATATTTCATATTATTAACCTAATGGTTGGAAAGTGCACAAAATTCCATGCAGGTTTGCCTTTTGGATCACCCTAAAATTCTCTAAGGGGAGAAAGTTATGATAAGTCAAAGTTTTGGTCAAACCTGATATTTCGAGGAGGGGGGTCATATTTCAAACATCACTCACATTATGTAAGATCACCCCAATATAAGTTTATCATCTAATAATCACTAGGTCTGTGAACTCTGGACGTCAATTTTATGTGATAGCTATTATTTGGCCATCAAACAACTTCATATATTTTGCAGGGGTCATATTTTCACTATCACCTGACCTTACGGATATCACCCTCTTTGCAAAATATCACCCTATGACAATATGACAATGATGTCATCTAAACCCAATGAACAAAGAATATCACCCTGATGATGAAGTCATCATTTTACTTTACCCCCCTGGAGGTATATATCCAACAACTACCATATTCAATAACATGACGGTGATGTCATTATAACACAATGTTTAAACAAGGTCGCCAACACAGTTACGTCACCCCGATCTTTTCCCAAAGGAGGTCATTTTACTTTGTGGGGGTCATATTTTGAACATCCCCTGATCTTAAATTCATGACTCGATATACACATGGTCAGCCTTTGACCACATCACCCGATCCCTTTGCATTAGTTTTTCTGCTCAAAGGCAGAAGGTCATTTTATATAGAGGGGGTCATATTTTGAATATCACATGATCTTTTGAAGATCACCCCCCCTTTTGCTTCCTAACATTAAATGGACATAAATGTGGTAGATGGATTCCCACCGACTATGAATACAATTCAAACACTTGGCATCATACATGGATTCTCTGCAGAGGATCAACGGATTTGATCGATTTAACATAGTTTTACCCTAATCTACCCTACGGATGCGTTTAAAGGTAACTTTCCAAGGTTATTTTCATTTACCTTGTGAAAAAAAAGAAGAAATTACAGAGCAGAGAAATCAAACCCTCATATGAGCTACTTGTGAACAGACAAGATCTTACAACATAACAAAGCAGGTGATCATCAGCATTTGCAGCCATTTTCTATAATCACCTATCTAACCCAGAAGGAAAGCGTTATTAGGTAAGTAATTGAAAACACTCCTGTTGTCATTTTCTACATGTCCAGGTAATATGCTCTTCTAGTGGTTTGAATTTATGAATATGCATATCATGATGTAGTAAAGATAATGAATAGGGTATACATGATGCAATGAAGGTATATACTGTTGTATGAATGCAAATATATATTGTATGGTAAGACTAGATCATGTTCATTGTAGGAGTCTATGGCAAACCTCAGGCAGAATAGGTCTAATTTTGAATTTCTTAAGCCCATGTTCATTCAACCTGAAGGGGTACAATTCAAGTATGGTATTATTGGTGACACTCACCAGGGAGATACAAAATTAGTAGCATGGTCAACCAAAATAGATCATGATAAGGACAATACCATCCTGGATGCAATATATGTGTTAGGAATGTGGCATGCATCCAGATTCCCCTATGCCATGGAGAGCCTAGAACTGGTAGTAGAATGTGCCAAGAATTATAACCCTCAAACTAGGTGGGTGGAGAAGCATGGAAGGGTTTATGCTGACTTTTCAATTAAGGGCATCACATCTACTTTCAATTTCCTAGTTGGAAAGAAGGTGGTCAGTGTGGGTCTACAGAAGCTAGAGACAGAATATGATAACAATAAGAAGAATGAAAGGAAGAGGATGTACCAGTGGAGGTCTAAGAGAAGCACCTACAGTACCTCTACTAAGTTGCCCGTCCACCTGTACAAGTTCAATTTTGACGATGAGTATCAATACATGATTGCCTTGCTTAGCAGGATGACAAGCCAACCTTATGCTGGAAATTTTAAGAATTGGATACTTGGAATCATCTAGATGGTCCTCTATACAGATAACAATCCATTATGGGCTAAGGTCATCAGTGATGCATTGGATGAATAGATGAGGACTGTGGGAGGTCAAGAATGTTCATTCCATATGACCTCATATGTTGTCTATTCATGTGCCTACAAAGGAACAATTGATGCACTGACTACAATGGGTAAGATTGGCGGTGGTGTAGATGATGCCCACATATGGGATCATTATCCTCAATTACAGAGAAAGAACTACCTCTTCAATTACAAAATGGTGAATGATGCATTCTCTATGCATCTAGTTAGAACCATGGAGGAAGATAGAACAAAGAGATTGAGTATGGAAGCTCAAGAAGTTGTATACAGGCATAGAGCCTGGTTCATCCAATATGCTACATTTTCATATATCAGAATAGAGGGATTTGAAGAACAGCCCTTTATGCTACCTAGGTACCCTACTGATGGGGTGGTCCTAATGGAATTTTTGAGACAAATATCTACCATAGTAGCAGCATACAAAGAGCAAAAGAAGATACCCCCAGTACTATTTCCAGTATCCATGGGTTGGTATATGTGCTCAGATTCACAGAGCATAGAACATGTCATAGGGGGTCTGAACCTGATGTATCTGTAGCCATTTCCTTTGGCTAGATCATATGACCCCTATGGCAGGATGTAGAAAATAATGGGGAAGCCTATACATTAGAAACACCTAGAAGATTTTTGGATTGACTGTGAGGATGAAGTAGAGGTAAGAAGAAGAAAATATCAAAGGCTCACCTTAAATCAGATAAGGACATTTGACTACATCCCAGTGCCAGCACAGCTGAAGAAGGATGATGGTAGGACCATATCAAATGAATATGAAGATAAGAAGGTGTATAATGACACCATCTCAGCCCCTGACCTAACAAAACTTGAAGATATTTCCTTGGATCAGTTTACAGGTGGTGTGCTACAATTAACCCAAGCTTGGGTAGATGAATAGATAAATAGATTGAAGAAAAAAGGTGTAGCCATTATTGTAGATGCCAAGAGGAAAAGGCGAGAGATCGCTGATGGGGAGTATGATGACTTCCTTGGTGAAAAAAGGAAATCCAATGGAGAAAGGCTACCCACTCAGAAATAGAGAAAAGGTCCCCCCAGAGGAAAGAAAACTAATGATGAGCCTAAGGGGGTGATAATTAAGAGAGTTGCCATATCAGCTAGAGGTGCATCAGCATCAGGACAAGCATCCACCTCATCTGCACCACCTCTGATGGATAAACCAAAGACAAAAAGAATCCTGAGGCTAGTTGTAGAGACTACACAAGTACAGGGTGAAGGCTAAGCCTCACAACAGAATATGGAAGAACATATCCCTCTTGAGGAAGAGCTGATAAGTAAAGAACCTGCAAGTGATGACCTGATGATGGTCAGCATGAAGAGGAAGGTAGTGCCACTGACATCACCACCCAAGAAGTAGAGAACATCTATGCGGGGTGACATCAGGGCTAATCCTATAGTATTAAGAGGAGCTGGTGGTTAAGTGTTTAGGAAGGAGATGCAACATGATGTGCCACTTATCACCATTATCATGTTTAAAATAGACAGAGCAGAGGAGCAAGTGAAAGAGACTTTCAAAGCAGGTCATGGTGGTTCTTTCTCCTTGGAAGATTCCATCAACCTATCAGATGATGAAGTTGTGCAAAATGTAGCCTCATAGAAGATGTAGACCCTTGCTTCCAGTACCCAAATGACTCCACATGGGACCTCATTAGCACAGGTGGTGGTATTGGAAGGGTTGAATCGAACAGCTCAAGAAGAGAAAGAAACTAGCCCAGAAAGGGCAACCCAACATATCGGGCTTGATAAGCTAGTCGATCAGGTGACTAGCCCTACAACGATAGATTTGACATACAGGGAGGATGTGAGACCCGAAGACAAAGCAGGTGCACCTGATATGACAAAGAAAGTTGAAGAAGTCAAGCAGGTAGAGGTAGAGAGCAATGCTCTAGATATGGGCCAGCAACAACATGAGATACCTGTTGAGCCAAAGATAGTGGAAGTTCAACAAAGGGGTGGAGGTGATAAGGACACATCAGGTGATGATACCACTTAAACTCAAGTAGATACAAGAGAAAAGGATACATTAGGTCATGAAGTCCTTAAAACACAAAATGTCAGCACATCAGGTGTGGAACAAAATGTGACCCAAGATCAGGGTGATGCACCTGGCCCAAACACACAAACAACCACAGATACCAATAGGCCTCAAGATGAGGAAAACACCAAGGTTGATGAAACACAAAAAGAGGGAGTGCAAGATCAAGTAGAGGATCATCATGTGGACATTCCACAAGATTCTCCCCCATAGAAAGAGGCCCCTCAACAAGAAGAGATGCAACAAGATCCCCCTCATGAGGAAATCCATGAGGAAGCAACTAGGAAGTTGCCTTCTCCACCCAAAACAGAGACAGATACTGGAGATCAGGAGAGACATGATGATGACAAAAGATAACAAGGATCTAGGGATGAAGTGCCTCAGTGGTTGGAAAAAGAAATAGGTATGAAACATGACTTTGATATTTAGGAATTTGATGTTTCTACCTTGTTTGTAGAGACCATCATGAAGCCAAAGAGGAAAGCCAAATTGACATCGGCTATCAGAAGAGATCCTGATATAGGCAGAAGGACTGCCCAAGTAGCACTTCCCATTGTAGAAAGAGAGAAGGGCAAAATCACCCTTGAGGAGTTCCAAATCACAACTATTGATTTGGGTTTTTCTAATGAGGACCAAGAAGGTCAAGAAGGGAAGGATATCATTGATTCTTTGACCCAAAGGGTCAAGAAAGAGAAAGAGAAAAATAAATAGCATAAAGAGCACATTTCTCAGATGCATTCATATATAAAGGGGTTGATTAACCCTAATAATACACCAACTGATTTGGCAGTCCCATTGACTGTGATATATTAGGAGGAGGTTAATAAACTGGACATCATGGAACATGAAGCCATGACCATGGAGAAGTGGATGCTGTCAACCCTTATAGGAGCTGAGGATGTATTGAGAACCTCTTTGTAGAGGAGGAATTCTCTAAGCAGTTTGAAGAGAAAAGTGGACAAAATGCAGAACGAAACAGGGAGATGATCATTCCAATTGGAAAAAGACCTAACTGCTTTGAGTGAGACAAGGAGGATTGATCCTCAAATATTAATAAATAACCAAGTATTGAATAATAACACTGCCCTACTGATAAACATCTAGTATGAGGATATCAGGTTCGAATGTGATATCCTAAAGAAAAGTAGTGGCAAGCTTAGGGATATCAGTATAAAGCTACACAGTATGATGGCCTATGAGGCAGAAATCCTAGAAGCTTTGGAAGGAAAAGTAGAGGGTAAGATAGAAAATCAAGATGAAGACTTTCCCATCAAGGCACTGCATGATAATTTCCAGCCGATGGCTGATGACCTCCTCACCCACCTGACAGAAGAGGTGATGAATAAGATCATGAGGATTAAGGTCAGGGTGGAGGATTACAATGAGACTCTGAATAATAGAAAGGGAAAGATAGAGGTAATCAAAGATAAATTCCAGTCTCACAAGCACACCATTAAAAAAGCCAAAACTTAAGATGGTGGAGAAGTAGATAAAATAGTACAAGCCTATGAAAATATCAAGACGGCAATGAAGGTCCATATATAAGATGATCTTTATCAGGGTGATAGTGATATAGAAAGCAATGAAGATGATGATCATGATGAAGAGGAAGAAGATAAAGAAAAGGAACCTGAGGAATGAATGAAGATGCATCACAAAGAAAACATATGCATCAGGTACTCATAAGATAATGAGTCATCCAGATGGTTGCCAACTAGCAACCTGTGCCACAAGTAAAATGTTGACTAAGTCAATGAGTGACAATCTACCATTGATCTTAATTGACAAATCTTGACCGTAGGTCATTTGTAACTGCTTCCTCACCTTATTCTATAAAAGGTACAGGGATGCCATTTTTTGAATATTCAGAAGCTTAATTGAAATTTGATTGTTGAAATATTAGGACTTATTTCAAAGTTATTGTAAATGTACATGTCTTGCATACTTAATGAAAGAGAAGACAATTTGATTACAAATCATCACAAATCTTGAGTAATCTATGTTTGAAATCTTGATACATGATTTGATCAGCTACATCCCTTGGAGTGCTTGTCAGTCTACATGTGTTATTTTCATTCCTTATCCTTTGAAGTTAGCATCATCCATATCTAGTTGTGGAACATCCTGGTGAAAATATGGTTTGATTTCTTCTCCTCATGAATGTATCTTGTATGTATGTTGTTTAGTTGCCAAAGATTCACCAAAATTAGACGTATTCTTTTAAATTTCTTTCAATTTCATAACAATTCATCACCATAATTACATACAATAGAGAATTAAAAGAAAATAGCATGAAATATGCTGACATACCATAGATAATTGGGGATACATAGCATATTTAGAGTTAAAGCATGTTGAATTGACAAATATCATGCAGATTCATATATAAATCCAAGAAATATATGCAAATATTCACTTATAGACACATTATTTCAGTAAATATACTGTGTAGAAGAAATAATAGGTTCATGATGATCAATAATCAGAAGAATTGATCAAACTTGCAAATACATTAGCTATCTTTGGAAATAGAGTAGCAATAACCCCTCTATGGAGTATATTTATAGGAAACAGAATCTACTGATCATTCAAACACCCTTGAAATGGAAAACAACATGTCACATCAACCTCTGAGTAACTTCAGACGATCATGACCTGATCAACAGAGACTTGGAGTCATCAATTTATCCTAAGTTGATCATATTGTTGGGTCTCAAAAATGTAGGTTATGGATTCTAAGGGGATGCCAAACCCTATGGTCAAATCCACAACGTTTTTGAACCAATGACTAGAGTTTGACCTTATCGATCAACGTTTCCCTGCACCTTAGGTCCTACTACAACCTAGGCGGGTGAACCTTTGATTATCAAAGCAGGTTGTATGATTAAATCAATGTTGGTTTGCTGCTAGTTTATCCGATTACAATGGCATACTTGTAAATCAAATGAGATATTGTAAACTATTTCTAAAGAAAGCAAATGATTTAATCTAAATTCTAATAGAAATAAATAACAACTAACATGAAATAAATCTAAACTATAACAATAAAATAGAGTAAAGATTTTAAACATAAAATAAATCAATAGTTAGACTGGTGCTTTGTCCATTTGGGCAACGGAGTCAGGATGTTAGAAACAAATAACTTGTATCAAGTAATAACTCGATCTGATTGGCACATATAACTGTTTGCAACTTGTACAAACGTGCAAGGAAGAAATTATTAATTCATTCTTAATAATCCAAAGGACACAATTGTATTAAATGCAAAATATTAAAAGGATTTTAATCTTTCTGGAAAGAACCAATTGAACTTTGCAAAATAATAAATTAGATCAATTCTGGAGACAAATTAATAACCCTAATCAATTAATCATACTTAGTAATCCATTCAACATTCTAAGATTACTATAATTGATGAGAAAGGATTTAATTATTCTTGAGAAACCAATCAAATCAACTATACTGAATTAGCAAATGTAACCAGACAATTTGAACATATCCTTAACACATTCAAATTGAATAATTAGAAAATGAATGAAATGGAGATAATTAAATTGATTGAATTAAAAACAACAAACAGATGATACCGTCACAATGTATTTTGAATTTGAATCCTCAACTGCTACCTCAGAATGTATCATGCACCGTAGCCTTTCTCATAACGAAATTGCATAAAAGGATCAAATTTGCATCAGATTGCATCAAATCTAACCTAATCTAATCCTAAAATGTTTCAATTGTCTTTGTGTCTAATCTAATCCTAACCTAATTCTAACTGCTTATTCCGGGTCCTGGGATCTCTATTTAAAGAGATGCAACAAGCCTCAGACCCATTACATTCATTTTACAGTTTAAATAACTGATATAACAGATATATGGTTTCACTTGATAAGAAAATAATTAATCATCCGGCTACATTCTTTTAATAATCACCTCAGGCTGAAATAAAATATTTAATCTTCCCGAGCCGCTTCATTGAATTCAATACAACCCTAATCCTGCAAAGAAAATAAATTAATCATTAGATAATATATAAACATATAATTTGCATTGAGGTGAACCTTAGGACCTGTGGCATGCGGTATCGTTTCCTTATTTCCGTTGTGTATTTGCTTATTGCCATGTATTTAGGGTTTTATCACCATGATAATATTTTATTTTATCTTAATTAATTTTCACTTTCTATACCCAAATAATTAATAATAAATCTCGTTGATATCCTTTTTAGGGCTGCAATAATTTGGCAAATTCTTTGGTATGACCTTAGGTTTAATTAATTGTTTTTAATATTGATCTTTTGCCATCATGAAATATTTTCCTTGCTGCTCGGTATGTTCTTTAGTACAACTCTTTATTTAATTGATTTCCCTATAAAATAAAATACTTGCCTTTGCCAAATTAAATATTTAAATTAATCTTCATAGTTTTCGATAACAAAATATTTACTCTCATACTTTATTAATCTTCACTTTATTTCTTTATATTTACCCACATACTTTTTACTTACGTTGGGCAAAAATATTCATTTAGGTAAAAATAATTACCCCTTCTTTATTCGTTCGGTAAAAATGTCTCTGACCATTTGCATGTTACTTCCTCAAAAATAAAACAATTACCTATGCAGTGAATTCCTTGAAGATCTTTAAAAATGTCAAAATCTCTTGTTAGATTGGGTTTAATTTTCCAAAAATTTGAAAACAATTCTCATTTTAATCTTGTTATATTCACTCAGGAAAAATACTTTCCCATTTTATTTTACCTTTACTCAACTAAATGTGCTTGAACCAGACCCTATGCAGAAATGCTCAGAGTTGTGAAGTCACTTTTCACTTTGAGGAAATTTTATCTCAGGGTGACCTACAGAATATCAAACACAAAAGCCAATTCATTTCCAAACTCTTCCAATCTGCCAACTCAATCTACCATATATCTTTGCTTGTTCATGCTATTCTTCCCCTTTTTGGGCAACCGGTATTGTGAACTACTAATTATTAGCCACTGCGTAGTTATTGCTAGATATTTACATTGGTGAAGATTGTACCAGCGAATATGGAGTTCAAGCTACTATAATATCATCTCTAGCTCTTACCTATAAATTAGCTTCGAATATAGCTAACGGTAACACATAAGTCATTTTATCTTCACCTAGAGAGAATTGTCCTCCCTTCTAATGATCAATTTAACAAAATTCAATGCAGCTAAGTCTTATAATTTAAAATTGAGTGCAAATCCTCATCCATGATTATACTGTTACCTGCACTAATGGCATGCTTTGTTCTCCATACCTTCTCTAACACTGCCCCTCTTCACCTACTCAAACACTTTCTCCATTGATTACATTCTGGAAACCATCCTTAAACATCCCAATCCTTGCTATAACAATATTCATCATTTAGATCTTTTAAGATCCCCATGCTTCAGCCATACAAAGGGATAACAACCAGAGTTTTCCCTTGAATCTATAGATATGCCTTACGATATAATAATTCCCATACTAAAACATCATTGATCACTATATGGAAAGTGGGGATCCAAACTGGGGTGGTAGTGGGGTTAATGAATTTATATAATCATTATTCAATAACACTTCCATTGGCCATGCCTTATAATCTCTACTTTGGCTGCAAACAGGCTCTGTTCTACTCTGCTATTGGTGAGATAATTTGGATAAGACAATCGTCAAACCCTCTGAGATGTGCAACTTTTCTCCTTACAACTTGTACAAGTTTTCTTTAAAATTGTTTTGTTACGTGAACACATTTTTATTGGCCGAGAAGGGTCAAACCCTTGTATGTTGCCATTCTAGAGATTTTTAGCCAGCAAGAAATCTCAGAAACTGAACCTGGCTACATAAATTCAAAATCGTTCAGACCCTAGAATTAAAATACATGGTATGTGTTTAAACGGGCAACCCTAGGAATCGTGGAGGATGGAACAATGCCGCCAGAAATCTTGGCAAAATTGCTAGGGGAGGAAATGCTAGATACTAAGTTAGAGGAAGAATTCACTAATGGTGCTTCTGTTCCATTGTCAGAGAAGGTAAACTCATTACGACCATTTATATCTCACAAGTCTATACTGCCATATTTGTTATTGCTAGCAATGTGATCTGGATATGTCATTAATAAAAATGTATGACCTATTGTCATAAGCCTGGTGTTGACTGTAGTACAAAATTGTCTTTCCTTTGTTGTTTTGACAATTTTGTTCAGTCTATGGAATTATAAGATCACAGTACCCAGTTGTTTGATTCTACCACACATATTATACAAGTAAATAAAACTTCTACACTTGAAACTCAATGCCCTTTGATGTTCTCAAGTATCAATTCATGAGGTGTGTGCTCAAGCATCAATGCTCCTGAGCTTTCTTTTCTTATGAACATTGTTCATCAATTGCAAAAAAATATTCAAAACTTTCTGCTTAATATTAGTTTGACTGCTATTTGGCATCAAAGATCTCCCAGTTAAGAAGTGAACCTATCATGGGTAATAGAGAAGATAGAAAGGAAGTCTCATCATATGTGGCAATTTGTAAAAAGGATCTTCCATGTGTTTTTTGGTTTCTTTGAATCTCATTACATGTCACTCTCCATGAACATATCTAGTTTAATTGAAACTCGAGTTGCTAGGCATGAGGAAAGAAGAAATATCTATTTCAATATATGTTGAAAGAAAGATGTGACAGTAGAATATGTTCATGCTTTGATAGTTTAGAATCATGACAGTTAGTCAATTCATCTTAGTTCTAGTATGTCTCATAAAATGATTTCATCTCTTTGTGGACCTATTCCCTTCTATACCATTCAGTTAAAGATGGCATTGTTTCCTACAGGAAAAGATAAATAGCTCTGCTCAAAAACCACCGCCAACATAAATTGCAAAGACCCAACAGGCCATAAGAAGTAAACCAGGAGGAGTTGAAACCTCTGAGAAATGAGTGTATCTCCTTGGAAAAAACCGGTGGGAAGAACCTCAAAGGCTTAAAAATAAGCAAAACGGTGGTACCAAAGTTGGGACAACTACAAAGTGTTTTAGTTGTCGAGGGGAAGGCAAAATGCTCTATACGGGTATCATTTCCCTTGCTTGATATTGAAAAAGTTTTGAAGTCCATGTTATTTTATTAATTGATACTCTGGCCAAAGTCTAAGTCACAATTTTCTAGTCATGTTTCTCTACAGAATGTGAAGGCACTGGCGATCTGAATGTCGAAGAGCAGGTTAGACATCTATTGATAATAATATGCTTACCATGTCTATATTTCTCCATGTTCTATTATTTCTCATCTATTCAGAGGCATCTTTATCCTTTTATTTCTCAACAGATGCCACACAATTATTTACTATTTTTTGCCTCTCAATTACTTATCTTCTCATGATGACCTAGGTAACATGACAACCTATGTCATTATTATCTTTGCTACATACCAACATGACGCAGCTCAATAGAGGGAAGTTGGCAAATGTTGTATCAGCCAGTGATGCAAACACAGATGCTACAAGGCAAGCATAGACTCCCCAACTAAAAATGGGAAATCATCCTCTGTCGAGAAATTATCACATAGAGGAGAATGAGAAAAGAGAAGGGTGGGGATGAATATTGCAAGTTGGACATTTGACGTGCATCTCACAGCCTTGACATCAATTTTCATCTTAATTTGTTTAATGAACTCATCCTTGGACAAGCATAAATAATGTCCACTAACCACCAAATCCATTAAGGTTAAATCCATAGCGTGTAGTTTGACAACATCATTCTCAAAGACATGCTCATTTTTGTAAGGTCCCAACCAATGAGTGTGGAACTTACCTTTGAAATCCTTGAAGTGGTAGTCATAGAGAAGGGCCCACTCACTAGGTTGGAATAACTCCTTGTTAATGAAATTATCATATCAAAGGATTTGTGATTGTTGCATGACTTTAGTGTGACATATCTGATCTCATCTAGAGTATAGAGTTGGTCGATGTATGTTCTGTGTGCTTTAAGAAGATGCAATCCAAACTACAAAGTTGTTTGAAGTGATATCACTAGGAATTTGAATAAAATAGCACAACAAAGTAGGTATGTTGGCATTAATCCTTTGATATGATTTGTTCTAGTGCATGGCTATGGCCAATTATAAAATTTTGAGTAGTGAAATTGATTTTTTCATCACGGGATCATGAAGTTTTTTGCAAAATTTGACTGGAAATTCCCAATTCCAACATAGGCTCCGTCTGGGGATGTATGCCCCTTGTGGGCATAGCAAGATCCCTAGATCTCTGGAGGAGTAGACCAGTGCTTACTCCATTGGGTGACAGAGTCCAATTATTCTCTCTGCCCTCAAATGATATGGTTTTGAGAAACCATATCATAACTGATGGCTCAAGGCCATCAGAAAAAGAGAGGTTTATATTTTCCCCTGTCATATACTTTGTTTTCATCACGTTGTAATGAAACAAATCTAATCATATTACTAAGATTTTCATGATTGAACATATCCATATTTTTTAACAATGGTTCATTGATGTTGCTATATTCTTCATGATTATGCATCTTAAAATCACATGCAATCTGAGAACTCCCAAATGATAGGTCAAACCCATTTTTATCGTGATATTTTAAGTAACAATATTCACTATCATCCCCCAAATGATAATTCTCTATATGAATTAAAAAATAGTCAAAATCAGACTGTGTTTGATATTCACTTTTTTCAATGTTAGCATCATCTAATGGTATTATATCAGATTCAAAGTTGTCACCACTACCTTCAGCACTATATGTATTTTCCTCATACAGCTGTGATATCCAGACTTCATTATTACAAGGTTTGATAGAACTTATCTCTGGACAATCTTTGCTATGAAACTCATAATCACTAGATGTTTCTACCTCAACTGAATATGATCCTGATGTTATCCTTTCATGCCAATCGTATGGTCTACTATCATGCAAAGTATCCCCGCTATCAAAGCATATGTATGATGGACATGAAACTTTCAAATCACCCCCATGTGCATATTTTTGATATTCGCTGGTGAGTAACTGTGAGATTTGATCACTGTCAAGTGAATATGCCTCTTCATCTCTTTCAACATTACCACAATGCTCAAGATCATTAAAATTGGATACACCTATTTTGTCAGCATGTTTACAAGATGACACATCACTTTGGTTATCTGAAGGCACTTCATCCCTCTCATAATTTAGATCTGAATGTACATGAAATTCTTGTTCAGGAATATCTTGGGAAAGTATCACCTCATCTTCTTTTACTATGTTATCATATAATGGATTTGAACAAACCTGAAAATTATCCTCAGACATGTATATTTCCTCCTCATTGTCATCTTGTCCTGATTGCAAATACTCATTCCCCTCTTCTTCCCAACACTATTGGTTATTTTCCTCTTCCTCCCAACACTGCTGATCCATATATGGCGGTGGGTGGGTGGGTAAAAACTTTGTCTTATATAAAGACTGATAGTAAGCACTGCAATGTGACACATATTGCTGGTGTTGTGGGGTATAGTGTTGTCCTAGTGGTGAATAGTATTGAGGAATGTTACTTGCATTTTTAAGCTGGGGCTCTTGTGGTGGCTTATTATGTTGGATAGGGTTATGGTATGGATCATGAGGTACTTTTGGAGTATATGGAGCGTACGTGTTCTAAGAGGGTGCATGTGAATTGACATCACCACTCTGTTTACGTGGAGGGATAGGTTTTGGTGGTTCTAGTACCTGGAGGCCCAATTGTGCCAGCTGTCTATCCAATCCTGCTATTTGTCTATCTAGTTCTTTGCTTTTTTGTATCATCTGTAATCTCCTAAGTTGATGTTCTCCCCATTCTAAATACATTTCTAATTCCTGGTCAGTCATGCCATCAAGGTCAACAACAATTTGATCAATAAGCTTCTCCTCATCATGTGGGCTATTATAGTCATTATTCTCATTTGTATACCCATAATTTAATGGTTCTTCTTCATGTCTCCTTGGTTCAAAGAATGCATCTAAAGGGGTTATGTTATATTTTTCCATGTTTCATCAATTTTATTTTCGGAGTCGCCACCTCTTGTGAGAAGAGGAAAATTAGAATACTTTTCTTCCCAGTGGAGTCTTTTAATTAAAACTTTGGATTTGACTCTATAACAAATGGCTTTAGATTTTCAAGCAAACTATCCCCAGTAGAGTCACCAATTTGTTGGGTCTCAAAAATGCAGGTTGTGGATTCTAAGGGGATGCCAAACCATATGGTCAAATCCACAACGTTTTTGAACCAATGACTAGAGTTTGACCTTATCAATCAACTTCTCCCTGTGCTTTAGGTCCTGCTACAACCTAGGCGGGTGAACCTTTGTTTATCAAAGCAGGTTGTATGATTAAATCAATGTTGGTTTGCTGCTAGTTTATCCGATTACAATGGCATACTTGTAAATCAAATGAGATATTGTAAACTATTTCTAAAGAAAGCAAATGATTTAATCTAAATTCTAATAGAAATAAATAACAACTAACATGAAATGAATCTAAACTATAACAATAAAATAGAGTAAAGCTTTTAAACATAAAATAAATCAAAAGTTAGACTGGTGCTTTCTCTATTTGGGCAACGGAGTCAGGATGTCAGAAACGAATAACTTGTATCAAGTAATAACTCGATCTGATTGGCACATATAACTATTTGCAACTTGTACAAATGTGCAAGGAAGAAATTATTAATTCATTCTTAATAATCCAATGGACACAATTGTATTAAATGCAAAATATTAAAAGGATTTTAATCTTTCCAGAAAGAACCAATTGAACTTTGCAAAATAATAAATTAGATCAACTCTAGAGACAAATTAATAACCCTAATCAATTAATTGTACTTAGTAATCCATTCAACATTCTAAGATTACTATAATTGATGAGAAAGGATTTAATTCTTCTTGAGAAACCAATCAAATCAACTATACTGAATTAGCAAATGTAACCAGACAATTTGAACATATACTTAACACATTCAAATTGAATAATCAGAAAATGAATGACATGGAGATAATTAAATTAATTGAATTAAAAACAACAAATAGATGATACCATCACAATGTATTTCAAATTTGAATCCTCAACTGCTACATCAGAATGTATCATTCACCATAGCCTTTCTCAGAACGAAATTGCATAGAAGGATTAAATTTGCATCAGATTGCATCAAATCTAACCTAATCTAATCCTAAAATGTTTCAATTGTCTTTGTGTCTAATCTAATCCTAACCTAATTCTAACTGCTTATTCCGGGTCCTGGGATCTCTATTTAAAGAGATGCAACAAGCCTCAGACCCATTACATTCATTTTACAGTTTAAATAACTGATATAACAAATATATGGTTTCACTTGATAAGAAAATAATTAATCATCCGGCTACATTCTTTTAATAATCATCTCAGGCTGAAATAAAATATTTAATCTTCCCAAGCCGCTTCATTGAATTCAATACAACCCTAATCCTGCAAAGAAAATAAATTAATCATTAGATAATATATAAACATATAATTTGCATTGAGGTGAACCTTAGGACCTGTGGCATGCGGTATCGTTTCCTTATTTCTGTTGTGTATTTGTTTACTGCCATGTATTTAGGGTTTTATCACCATGATAATATTTTATTTTATCTTAATTAATTTTCACTTTCTATACCCAAATAATTAATAATAAATCTCGTTGATATCCTTTTTAGGGCTGCAATAATTTGGCAAATTCTTTGGTATGACCTTAGGTTTAATTAATTGTTTTTAATATTGATCTTTTGCCATCACGAAATATTTTCCTTGCTGCTCGGTATGTTCTTTAGTACAACTCTTTATTTAATTGATTTCCCCGTAAAATAAAATACTTGCCTTTGCCAAATTAAATATTTAAATTAATCTTCATAGTTTTTGATAACAAAATATTTACTCTCATACTTTATTAATCTTCACTTTATTTCTTTATATTTGCCCACATATTTTTTACTTATGTTGGGCAAAAATATTCATTTAGGCAAAAATAATTACCCCTTCTTTATTCGTTTGGTAAAAATGTCTCTGACCATTTGCATGTTACTTCCTCAAAAATAAAACAATTACCTATGTAGTGAATTCCTTGAAGATCTTTAAAAATGTCAAAATCTCTTGTTAGATTGGGTTTAATTTTCCGAAAACAATTTACCTCCGATTTGAAAACAATTCTCATTTTAATCTTGTTATATTCACTCAGGCAAAATAATTTCCCATTTTATTTTACCTTTACTCAACTAAATGTGCTTGAACCAGACCCTCTATTGAAATGCTAGGAGTTGTGAAGTCACTTTTCACTTTGAGGCAATTTTATCTCAGGGTGACCTGCAGAATATCAAACACAAAAGCCAATTCATTTCCAAACTCTTCCAGTCTGCCAACTCAATCTACCATATATCTTTACTTGTTCATGTTATTCTTCCCCTTTCTAGGCAACTGGTATTGTGAACTACTGATTATTAGCCACTGCGTAGTTATTGCCAGATATTTACATTGGTGAAGATTGTACCAGCGAATATGGAGTTCAAGCTACTATATCATCATCTCCAGCTCTTACCTATAAATTAGCTTCGAATATAGCTAACATTAACACATAAGTTATTTTATCTTCACCTAGAGAGAATTGTCCTCCCTTCCAATGATCAATTTAACAAAATTCAATGCAGCTAAGTCTTATAATTTAAAATTGAGTGCAAATCCTCATCCATGATTATACTGTTACCTGCACTAATGGCATGCTTCGTTCTCCATACCTTCTCTAACACTGCCCCTCTTCACCTACTCAAACACTTTCTCCATTGATTACATTCTGGAAACCATCCTTAAACCTCCCAATCCTTGCTATAACAATATTCATCATTTAGATCTTTTAAGATCCCCATGCTTCAGCCATACAAAGGGATAACAACCAGAGTTTTCCCTCGAATCTATAGATATGCCTTACGATATAATAATTCCCATAGTAAAACATCATTAATCACTATATGGAAAGTGGGGATCTAAACTGGGGTGGTAGTGGGGTTAATGAATTTATATAATCATTATTCAATAACGCTTCCATTGGCCATGCCTTATAATCTCTACTTTGGCTGCAAACAGGCTCTGTTCTACTCTGCTATTGGTGAGATAATCTAGATAAGACAATCGTCAAACCCTCTGAGATGTGCAACTTTTCTCCTTACAACTTGTACAAGTTTTCTTTAAAATTGTTCTGTTACGTGAACACATTTTTATTGGCCGAGAAGGGTCAAACCATTGTATGTTGCCATTCTAGAGATTTTTAGCCAGCAAGAAATCTCAGAAACTGAACCTGGCTACATAAATTCAAAATCGTTCAGACCCTAGAATTAAAATCCATGGTATATGTTTAAATAGGCAACCCTAGGGATCATGGAGGATGGAACAATGACGCCAGAAATCTTGGCAAAATTGCTAGGGGAGGAAATGCTAGATACTGAGTTAGAGGAAGAATTGACTAATGGTGCTTCTATTCCATTGTCAGAGAAGGTAAACTCATTATGACCATTTATATCTCACAAGTCTATAATGCCATATTTGTTATTGCTAGCAATGTGATCTGGATATGTCATTAATAAAAATGTATGACCTAATGTCATAAGCCTAGTGTTGACTGTAGTACAAAATTGTCTTTCTTTTGTTGTTTTGACAATTTTGTTTAGTCTATGGAATTATAAGATCACAGTACCCAGTTGTTTGATTCTACCACACATATTACACAAGTAAATAAAACTTCTACACTTGAAACTCAATGCCCTTTGATGTTCTCAAGTATTAATTCATGAGGTGTGTGCTTAAGCATCAGTGCTCCTGGGCTATCTTTTCTTATGACCATTGTTCATCAATTGTAAAAAAATATTCAAAACTTTCTACTTAATATTAGTTAGACTGCTATTTGGCATCAAAGATCTCCCGGTTAAGAAGTGAACCTATCATGGGTAATATAGAAGATAGAAAGGAAGTCTCATCATATGTGGCAATTTGTAAAAAGGATCTTCCATGTGTTTTTTGGTTTCTTTGAATCTCATTACGTGTCACTCTCTGTGAACATATCTAGTTTAATTGAAACCCGAGTTGCTAGGCATGAGGAAAGAAGAAATATCTAATTCAATATATGTTGGAAGAAAGATGTGATAGTAGAATATGTTCATGCTTTGATAGTTCAGAATCATGACAATTAGTCAATTCATCTTAGTTCTAGTATGTCTCATAAAATGATTTCATCTCTTTGTGGACCTATTCCCTTCTGTACCATTCAGTTAAGGATGGCATTGTTTCCTACAGGAAAAGATAAATAGCTCTGCTCAAAAACCACCACCAACAGAAATTGCAAAGACCCAATAGGCCATAAGAAGTAAACCAGAAGGAGTTGAAACCTTTGAGAAATGAGTGTATCTCCTTGGAGAAAATGGGTGGGAAGAACCTCAAAGGCTTAAAAACAAGCAAAACGGTGGTACCAAAATTGGGACAACTGCAAAGTGTTTTAGTTGTCGAGGGGAAGGCAAAATGCTCTATACGGGTATCATTTGCCTTGCTCGATGTTGAGAAAGTTTTGAAGTCCATGTTATTTTATTAATTGATACTCTGGCCAAAGTCCAAGTCACAATTTTCTAGTCATGTTTCTCTACAGAATGTGAAGGCACTGGTGATCTGAATGTCAAAGAGCAGGTTAGACATCTATTGATAATAATATGCTTACCATGTCTATATTTCTCCATGTTCTATTATTTCTCATCTATTCAGAGGCATCTTTATCGTTTTATTTGTCAATAGATGCCACACAATTATTTACTATTTTTCACCTCTCAATTACTTATCTTCTCATGATGACCTAGGTAACATGACGACCTATGTCATTATTATCTTTGCTACATACCAATGTGATGCAACTCAATAGAGGGAAGTTGGCAAATGTTGTATCAGCCAGTGATGCAAACACAGATGCTACAAGGCAAGCATAGACTCCCCAACTAAAAATGGGAAATCATCCTTAGTCAAGAAATTATCACATAGAGGAGAATGAGAAAAGGGAAGGGTGGGGACCAATATTGCAAGTTGGACATTTGACGTGCATCTCACAGCCTTGGCATCAATTTTCATCTTAATTTGTTTAATGAACTCATCCTTGGACAAGCATAAATAATGTCCACTAACCACCAAATCCATTCGGGTTAAATCCACAGCGTGTAGTTTGACAACATCATTCTCAAAGACATGCTCATTTTTGTAAGGTCTCAACCAATGAGTGTGGAACTTACCTTTGAAATCCTTGAAGTGGTATTCATAGAGAAGGGCCCACTCACTAGGTTGGAATAACTCCTTGTTAATGAAATTATCATATCAAAGGATTTGTGATTGTTGCATGACTTTGGTGTGACATATCTGATCTCATCTAGAGTATAGAGTTGGTCGATGTATGTTCTGTGTGCTTCAAAATGATGCAATCCAAACTACAAAGTTGCTTGAAGTGATATCACTACGAATTTGAATAAAATAGCACAACAAAGTAGTTATGTCGGCATTAATCCTTTGATATGATTTGTTCTAGTGCATGGCTATGGCCAATTATAAAATTTTGAGTAGTGAAATTGATTTTTTCATCATGGGATCATGAATTTTTTTGCAAAAATTGACTGGAAATTCCCAGTTCCAACACATACTTTACAAGATAATAAAGGTTTGTTGTGCAAATTTTAATGTATGTTGTTATGACTGACAATCATCATCAACAATACCTAGTTCCTTCAGTGGTCATTTCAAGGTGTTGACCAATACCCATGCATAGAGGTCCCAATAATCATGCACTATAACCACCAAAAAAGTTGCACAAATCTTCCAATTAATATTATTATATGTACATATATTAAAAGAGGAAAATAAAAAATTTATTGTTTCACCTAATTAATTCAAATTACCAAAATAAAAGTTCCTAAGGCCACATTATTATGTTTGTAAGGCCATGTTAGGGATTTGTGTGTTGGAAACTTGTTGGTGTTGTCATTGATGTCAACTCCCAGCAAATGGTTCACTTGGTTTCCAAGTGCTTTTGAGAAAATTTGGTAAAAAGGTGTGTAGTGTGACAGAGGTACCCTCGGCATTATACTCCACATTTATTCCTAATTGAATATATTCTTGTGTGGTTTGGCAATGTTTATAAGAGGTGTTCAAAGGTGTTATATCCAAAGTTTTAGGTTTTGGATTGTGCAGAAGTAGAAGATGTGTGTGACAGAATATTTGACTGTGAAGGAGGTTGTCTGGGAGAAATGAGAATGCTCCGCATTTCTCCACATTGAGTTTTCCTATATTATGGATATGGGAGAGTGCTTATACTATCTGCATCGACCTTACTTTGAAGTTTCCAGTGTTGGGATGCTCTGTAAGTTTAGTTCTTGAGTTAGTGATTAGTAATAGTATGTCTTGATGTGCATAATGAATACATTCTTTGATTCAGATGATTGCAAAGTGTTGTAGAAGTTTACGATGATGATGAGTATTCTAGGAATGTGTGTGAATGCTTTGAAGTGTCTCTCTCTAGTCCACATGATGTTCTTGGACTTGGAGAAGCGTGAATATGGCCATTAACTCAAGTTTGGCTGACCTATCTTACTAGTACCATTTACAGAGGTACCTTGTGGATTGTGGATGTGATAAGCAACTTGATGATACAAATTTGAGTCTTGGTTATCCCTTGACATGGTTCACTTTCACTTCTTTACACTACGGAAGTGTTTAGTGCCAACCTAAGTAATGTTGCATGTGTGTAATGTACACGCTTCATTAAGACCGACCTAATTGAGATAGGTCTTGCTTATAGATGGTATAAAAGCAAGATGAATCTGAATGGATCAAGGTATAGAAGAATATGTGAATGTGAATCAAGGGTAGTGAAGTTGTATGCGAACTTAAATGCTTATGACTCTGAAATGCAGTGAGCAGAAGGTGTCTACATTTTAGTGTGCTAGAAGTTGCTAGAGGTAGTGAGCCAAAGGTTGCGGATGGAAAGGAGTGGAAGTAGTGGATCTCTCCTATTGCTTTGAGATAGTGAATCTCTTTGTAACAGTATTCTTCTTTCTTCTCTCTTCTGGGCAGTGAGCCTTTCTTCTGGGTAGTGAGCCCTTAGCAATGAGTCTCTTGATTTTAAGTGTTGTTATTCATATATGTTGTGAGCTAATCCTCACCGTGGTTTTTCCCTTATTGGGATTTCCATGTAAATCTATTTTTCTTATGTGTTTGCATTAATTCTTCATATGTTTACATTCTGCTAATGCATTATAAGTGGTTGATGTTTTGAGGGTTTAATGTTTTAACATACAACTAATTCACCCCCCCTCTCTGTTGTCCTATGCATTCTAACAATTGGTATCAGAGCCAAGTTCCTTAAAGAAGCTTAACCACTTCGGGTAGATCTGAATGGCACATAGGAAAGGTTCTAGTGTTTGATGAACAAATTATGCTTTTTGGAAGACCAGGATGGAAATCTTTCTCCTCTCATTGGGATATGGTGTATGAAAGCTAGTTGAGAAAATGTATACTATACCTATTAATGGTCCAAACTATGAAGATGAGATTAAAGAATATAAGAACAATGGCAAGGCAAGGAGTGCTCTTCTTAACAGTCTTTCTGATTTTGAATTAGTGAAGGTAATGAGCTACAAAACTACACATGAGATATGGGAGAAGCTGGAAAGTACCAATGAAGGAGATGAAAATGTCAAGCAAGAAAAGATACAAATTTTGAAGACCAAGCTTGAAAAAATATTGCAAGCTACATGCAGAGAGTGGATGAAGTTGTCAACTGTATCAATGGTCTTGGTGGAAAGTTGGAGGAAAGTGAAGTGGTAAAGAAGGTACTAAGAACTCTTCCAAAATCTTATAGTGCTAAAGTTTTTGCTATTGAAAAACTCAAGATCTGGATAAGTATTCTAGGGATAAAATGTTTGGTACTCTAACTACTTTTGAGATAAGAGAATTTGGTCAAGAAGATTCAAGAAAGGAAACTACTTTTAAGGCTAGTAAGATAGAAAAGAAGGTTGGATTAGATAAAGATGACTTTGATGAAGTAGAAACAAACTTCGTAAGAAGATTGAAAAAGGGCTCTAGAAAATACAGAGGTAAGTTACCTTTCAAATGGTTCAACTGTGGAAAGATAGGTCATTATGCTTCAAAATGTCCAATCAAAATTTCTAATGACAAATACAAGGAGAATAGAGATAAATCATTCAAAAAAAGATATTATGTTAAAGAAGATGACAACATATTTGATGACAAGTCTGACTATGTCGATGATGATGGTAATGAATGTTTATTCATGGATTTGAATGTTGGTACTAATTCTACTAGTCATAGAAGATGTATGAAGGATATTGCTCCAGAAAGAGGACAACACATTGAAGGAGCATTGGTTACTGCTTTCCATGTAAGAGAGGAGGAAGATCTTTGGTTAATTGATAGTGGGTGTTCAAATCATATGACAAGCGATAAGAATAAGTTTGTGAAGCTTGAGAATTTTGATGGAGGTTTTGTTAAGTTTGGAGATGATGCATCTACTAAGATCTATGGAAGAGGTTCAATCAATGTTGATGGCAAGCACAATACAGATGATGTCCTTTATGTCAAGGGTCCCGACACAATCTTCTAAGTGTAGGACAAATGTGTAGCAAAGTATATAATCTTGTGTTTCACAATGGTGGCTGTGAAATTAGAAAAGAAGACTCTAAAACTCTGATTGCTATAGGAACAAGGACAAAAGGAAATATATATCAACTCAAAGGTGCTAATGGCATGTGCCTTATGACTCAAATTAATGAAAGTTTGCTATGGTAAAGAAGAATGTGTAACATCAATTTTGACATCCTAGTGAAGATCAACTCTACTCAAGTTGTGAGGGATCTACCAAAGATTACAAATCCTACCATTGCAATTTGTAAGGAATGTCATATTGGGAAGCAAACAAGGAATAATTTCAAGATCAAATAGTATTCTAGCACTGGACCTCTGGAGTTGGTGCATATAGATCTATGTGAAACTACAAGAGTAGGAATCTTTCAAGGTGACAGGTATTTCATATTTTTGATTGATGATTTCTCTAGAATGACTTAGGTAACTTTTCTCAAAGAAAAATTAGAAGCTCTAGATAAGTTTGAAGCTTTTAAGGCTATGGTTGAAAATAAAATTATTTGAAAGTCAAGTGTTTGAGGTTTGATAGAGGTGGTGAGTTCACCTCCAATGCGTTTAATTACTTTTGTGAAGATAATGGAATAAAAAGGCACTTGTCAGCACCTAGGACTCCTCAGCAAAATGGAGTTGTGGAAAGGAAGAATAGGACTATTCAAGAAGCAACAAGGACAATGATGAAATAAGAAAATCTACTAGATATCTATTGGAGAGAATCCATCCACACTGAAGTCTACATACAACACAAAGTGCAATCTAGGGCCAATAGTTCAAAGACTCTATATGAACTATGGTATGGAAGAACTCCTACTGTAAAATAATTTAGAGTGTTTGGAAGTAAATTCTACATTAGGAGAGATGAAGAGAACTTGGGAAAGTTTGATACAAGATCAGATGAAGGAATCTTCCTTGGATATTCTACAAAGAGCAAGGCTTAGATGTGCTATAACAAGAGACTGAAGAAATTAGTGGAAAGTACAAATGTCAAAGTGGATGAAAAACCATACCAAAGTTTAGTGCTATTAAAAGGATATGAATCAGATGAGAACCATTATAGAGAAGTAGAAAGAAAGGTAGAAAAGCAAAATAAGGAGCAAGTAGATGAAGAAGATGCTCCCAAGTATGTGTAGAAGAATCATTCTGAAGATTAGATCATTGGAGATAAGAACAAAGGTGTTTAACAAGGAGAACTATTGCTATGGTAGATGAATAGGTAAATTTGTGCTTATTGTCTCGAATAGAACCCAAAATAGTGACTAAAGCATGCAAAAATGAGCACTAGATCAAGTCTATGGAAGAGGAATTGATACAGATTGAGAAGAATCAAACTTGGGAAGTTATCCCAAGACTAGCATAAAAGAATGTGATAGGAACTAAATGGGTCTTCCAAAACAAATTGAATGAGAATTGGGAAGTAGTCAGAAATAATGCCAGGATGGTGTGTAAAGGCCACTCATAAGTGGAAGGAATAGATTATGAGGAAACATTTTCTCCAGTGGTAGGATTGGAGGCCATCAGATTGTTCTTAGCCTTTGCAGCTCATAAGAACTTCAAAGTTTATCAGATTGATGTGAAATCTGCATTCTTGAATGAAGAGTTGGAAGTGGAAGTATACGTTGAGCAACTGGAAGGCTTTCAATTATTAGATAATCAAAATATGGTCTATAGATTTAAGAAGGCATTGTATGGACTCAAACACACTCCTAGAGCTTGGTATGCAAGGTTGGATAGGTACCTACTGCACAAAGGATTCAAAAAGGGCACTGTAGATAGCAATCTGGACTTCAAAGTTAAAGAAGATCAAATCCTAATTGTTGAAGTGTATGTAGATGACATAATCTTTAGAGGAAATGAAGGTATGTGCAAGATATTTTAAGAAGAAATTCAAAAAAAAATGAAATGTTAATGTGTGGGGAAATGAACTCTTCCTTGGGTTACAAATTAGTCAATCAGAAAAAGGCATTTTCATTTCATAGTCAAAGTATGCTAGAGAAATGTTGGAGAAGTTTGGGATGGAAGACTCCAAATTGGTATGTACTCCCATGACTACTAGTTGTAGATTAAGAAAAGATGATGAATCTCCTAAGGCTTATTAAAGCAAGTATAGATCAATGATTGGTGGCTTATTATACCTGACTACTACTAGACCATATATCATACATGCAATTTGTCTTGTGGCTAGATTCCAAGATGATCCGAAAGCGTCACATGGTGTAGAAGTAAAGAGGATATTCAGATACCTGAAAGGCACTTTGGAGTTTGGCCTATCGTATCCCAAGGATACTTATTCCTCCTTGAGTGCATACACAGATGTAGATTGGGCAGGATGTATAGATGATAGGAGTACAAGTGGTGGTGATTTCATTCTAGGAAGTAGACTTGTCTCATGGTTAAGTAAGAAGTAGGACTTAGTGTCATTATCTACTATAGAGGCAGAATATATTGCAGTAGCATCTTGTTGTACACAAGTGTTATGGATGAAGTAGACATTGAATGATATCAAAGTGTCACATGATGAGCCTATTCCTATCTTATGTGACAATACAAGTGCTATCAACATTTCAAAAAATTTAGTGTTGCATTCAAAGACAAAACATATTTCAATTCGGTATCACTTCCTAAGAGAAAAGGTTGTAGAGAATGAAGTGAAATTGGAGTATGTACCTAAAAAGGATCAAGTTATAGACATATTTACAAAGGCTCCCCCTAAGGATAATTTTGAGTATCTCTGAGAAAAGTTAGGGGTTATCACCCCTTGTTCTCTTAGATGCATAAGTGTGTGTATCTGTCTAGGAAGCATTTGAAGATAACTTTTTGGTCCTGGACTAATGTTGAAGGCTACCTCTTAGCAGGGGGTAGGTAGTGATACTATTGGTTGGTATAGTTAGATGGAGCATATTTTATGGCCTTAAGGGGGAGAATGTAGAAAAAGTAAGAGTAGTGGAGATAGAGCAGATACTTACTGGAGTTGGAGATGTTGCCCTTTGCCATTGATGTCAAAGGGGGAGAGAGTTGAAGTGATTGAAAAACCATTGTGCAAAGAGGTGTGTGAAGAGTAAAAGTTGTTTCTATCAGGAGGAGTGTTATTATTTGTAGAGTTGTTGCTTGATTTTTTTAGGTCTTGATGGATTTTCAAAGAGCTGTTGTTGCCATCAATGACAAAGGGGGAGATTGTTGGAAACTTGTTAGTGTTGTCATTGATGTCAACTCACAACAGATGGTTCACTTGGTTTCCAAGTGCTTTTAAGAAAAATTGATAAAAAAATGTGCAATGTCTCAGTGTTATGCTTCACATTTATTCCTAATTCAAGATATGCTTGTGTAGTTTGGAAGTTTTGATCAGAGGTGTTCAGAGGTGTAATATCTAGAGTTTCAGGTTTTGGATCGTGTAGAAGTAGAAGATGTGTGTGACAAAATATTTGATTGTGAAAGAGGTTGTCTAGGAGAAATGAGAATACCCTACATTTCTCCACATTGAGCTTTCATGTCTTTCAGATCTAGGAGAGTGCTTATATTATCTACATCCACCTTACATTGAAGTTTCCAATTTTGGGATGCTTTGTAAGTTTAGTTCTTCCATTGGTGATTAGTAATAGTGTGTCCTGATGTGCATAATGAAGACATTCTTTGATTCAAATGATTGCAGTAGTGTTGTAGAAGTTTATGATGATGATGAGTATTCTAGGAAGGTGTGTGAATCCTTTGGAGTGTCTCTCTCTAGTCTGCATGATGTTCTTGGACTTGGAGAAGTGTGAATATGGCAATTAGCTCAGGTTTGGCTATCTTGGCTTACTAGTGCCATTTGCGGAGGTACCTCATGGATTGTGGATGTGATAAGTAGCTTTATGATATAAATTTAAGTCCTAGTTATCCCTTGACATGGTCCACTTTCACTTCTTTTCACTACAGAAGTGTTTAGTGCCAACCTAATTAATGTTGCATGTGTGTAATGCACACGCTTCATTAGGAATGACCTAATTGAGATAGGTCTTGGTTATAGATGGCATAAATGCAAGATGAAGTTGAATGGAGGAAGGTAGAGAAGAATATGAGAATGTGAATCAAGGCTAGTGAAGTTTTGTATGAACTTAAATGCTTATGACTCTAGAATGCAGTGAGCAGAAGGTGTCTACATGATTTTAGTGTGCTAGAAGTTACTGGAGGCAGTGAGCCAAAGATTGCACATGGCAAGGAGTGGTAGCAGTGGATCTATCTTGTTGCTTTGATATAGGGAATCTCTCTATAATAGCCTTCTTCTTTCTTCTCTCTTCTAGGAAGTGAGCCCCTGGTAGTGAGCCTATTAATTTTTGGTGTTGTTATTCATATACATTGTGAGCTAATCCTCACCATGGTTTTTCCCTTATTAGGTTTTCCATGTAAATATGGTATTCTTATGTGTTTGGATGTGTTTCCATTAATGCTTCATATGTTTACATTTTGCTAATACATTATAAGTGGTTGATGTTTTGGAGGTTTAAAGTTTTAACCTACAACTAATTCACCCTTCCTTCTTAGTTGTCCTATGCACTCTAACATTGTGTTGGAATGGACCACATGATGAGGTCATAGTAGTGTTTCATAATTCATCATCATTTAAATATCAATCCTGAGGTGTCTAAAGTGATCTGCAATAAGACTTAGTGTGGGGGATTTTTGGAGTTGAATCCAAATCAGTGGTTGGTGGACAAAGTCCAGTTTACTCAACTTGCAAAAATAAACACACATGCAAGGAATGGAAACTATCTATTTGCTTGAAAGGAAACACACATACTTTGAAAGAAACTATTCTAATTGCATTGGAAATAAACACACTTGCTTGAAAAGAAATTATTCTAATTGCTGGAAAATAAACACACTTTGCTTGAAAAGAAACTGGTTAATATTGTTGGAAGGAAACTATCTTAAGTGCTGAAATAGAACTTCAAAGTAATTGCATCCATCACCACAACAATGAGACACTCTGAATATATCAGTGTTGTTGAAATAACAATCCTATTTTTTGTATTTTTAGAATTTATAAAACAAACCTATAGTTGACAATTAGATAAATAGTTATTTAGAAAAGAAAGGACACATCACAAGGTTAACCTGCACAGATAAATTTACTAAATGGAAAGACAAAATAGAATTACATAAAATAAAGAGAGATTTCCTTTAGTTTGGGGAAGCAGACCTGATAAAAAATAATGACTAGGAAACAACTAATCATGATTGTGAGAGATAAATAAATAAATAATAAAAAGATATTACCATAAAGTAGAAGCAAATCTGCAAACTCACATCAAAAGAACAACATTGGAGACAAGAGATTTTGAAGGGGGAAAAAGAAAAGAAAAAACACCCATAAATTATGAAAGATGACATGAAGCCATGAAATAAAAAAATATTACAAAGAGAGGGCGGAGCTCCTCAAGAAATGAATGAGAAGAGAAAAATGAGAGATGAATAATAAGTAAGGAGAGAGCACCTCTATAAATAGAGGTGAGAGGGGGAGTTTCATACAACTCCCATATGCCACCTTTCATGTGACTAAGTGTAATGTGTCAACCTCTTAAGGAGGAGGCTAAATAAATAAAATATTCCTCCAAGAGGAATAATGATGTGAGTTATCCTCACACATGTGTGAGGATACTCACCTAAAATAAAATTACTTTGTATTTAATAATACAACTATTTAATATAAAGAAATAATTTAATGATCTTTACTAAATTAAGGATTTAAGTATCCTTAACCAAGTAAATATGATCATTTTTAACAAGACCCTACTTTCCCATCTGGAGATGATCCTCTTGAGATTGAACTATCTTTCAGAAGAATTCCCCCTTCATTTGTATTAAATCAAAGTCCAGAAATGGACATGGATACAGAACTAAAAAAAAGGAGTTTTCCTCCTATTGAAAATACAAACTGACTAACAACTTGCTATGAAAAACTAGAACTAACCAAAAGAAATGACTTGCTCCTATTCATACAATCGATCTTTATTGAAACGAAATAACAATCAGCAAAACTAACTACAGTGAACTAGAATTAAAGCCAAATGCTTATTTATTACATTAATGATTCCACTGCAGGTTACTAAAGATCAGATATTTGTATCAACTTGGTTGTTAGCAGACTAAGTGATTTCCTAAAATGGTGTGGTGCTTGGTGGCAGTGACTTCAGTTGGAACTGACACCAATTAATAGCTATTTTAGTTAGTCATTGAAACGAAGTGACGTGGAAAATAGGATTATAACAACTATTTTAATAGAGGCATGGGTCATGTTTGCATTGTTGGACCTTTTGAGGAGTCCTAGGATTAGCTTGTACTAGTCATCGACTCAAGGGGAGGATGGCTCTATTGGAGGGTAACGACATCTAGAGCCATTCGGAGTTTAGGACCTTCAAAGGAAAAAGGGCTCCAGAGGGATCTAGAGACCACTAAGAGTCTCACCGCTGTAATCCTCATGCAAACATAAACCACTAATATAACAAATTCATGAGATATTAACTTTGAAAATATGATTCAAGTAAATAAGCTAAGAGATTGCATCAAAAGGAAATGAATACTAAACATGTGCATAATCCATCCAAAAGACAAATATAATCATAATAATATATATATGCCATAATGTTTTATCAAAGTCTTTTGGAACATGAAATATAATGAAATAAATGAATCATATATCTGACTTATCATCTCCCCTCAACTAAAAGCATGTCATGTCCTCATGGTTGTGCTACATCCCCCTCATCAGTTACATTCTTTTATTCGATGATGACACTACAGTTGTAATCTTCATCCTTGTATTGGAAAAGTTGTCTCCCCTTTAGTACAAACCCATTATTTTCATGTAGCTGGCTGAACCATTTGTTGAACTTATCCTCTGTCATAGCTTGTCCTAGAGGGTTGCTAAGGTGAGGTACTGGCATTAGAATCAATGGTGGCCTGAACCACATTCCTATCCAATTTTGTTGTCTCTGTAGAATCAAGGGGATCAACTTTCTTACTTTGGCAGTCATCCATCTGATATTTGCAGGGAAATTGGTTTTCTTCTTTTGAACATATCTAGAAGGTCCTCAAATATGAATAGGTAGGTTGTGACAGCTACGCTTGGGAGATAATTTGCTATGTCAAAGAAATTAGAAATACAAGAATTTAAATTCCTTACATATTGAGGTGTTATACCCTGCCTGTAAACCTATGCTATGAATGAGTTGACGAACCATGTGGATTTAGGACACTCATGTCTCATTAGCAATCTTATAGTTGAGTTTGCTGCATTATACTCCATGTGTTCCTCCCATAACCTGTTATTCTTGAATAGCGATAGATAGATTCGGATCTGGAGCTCTCCCATATATAGATTTAGCATGGAAGTGGTAACTATTGAAATAAGGGCAGACAACTGAGAGGGGGGGTGAATCAATTGTCACAAAACTTTTATCCTTTGCTACAATTTAAAATTCTTTACCACTTATTAACAGATAAGTGATACAACCATGAGAACATGAATCAACAACACATGAGCAAAAACAAAATCAATACACATAACACCAGGATTTTTACGTGGAAACCTAGTTAAGGGAAAATCCACGGTGAGGGTTAACCCACGAGAATTTATACTTTGTTAAAAGTATTATAAATGGGGAAGGTGTTGCCCCTCAGTTGTTGTCCTTGATGTCAAAGACACAATCTCTCTTAGTTGGATATGGTGTTAGTTGGTATATGGATTTTTGACATATGTTGTGACATGTTGGCACTATGACATCATAATGCTAGGCATATATTGACATTGTTGGTGTTGATAACTGAGAGGGGGGTGAATCAGTTATCCTAATTATTTATGCTTTCTGAACTTTCTTATTAATCAATGCAGCATTAATTCAAATAACCATGAAATGGAAATACACATGACACAATATTTTGACGTGGAAACCCTGTTAAGGGAGAAAACCATGGGATGATTAACCCAAGATTGTATTCTTTGTTAGAAGAATGAAAATACAAAATGGCACTTGCCAAAATAGTTCTCACTGCCCAAGCACACTACTCACAAGAGGCACACTACCTACAAGAGACACACTCTCTACAATTTATAAAGAGTGTAATACAATACTTGAACTGGTAAGGAGCATCTACATATGCTGGAGTTTAGTTCCAGGTAGGCTCAGTACATTGATCTGTTGCACTTCATCTTTCTTCTTCTTTTTTGCTACTCTTCTTTCACATACCGGACCTTTCTTATTGTTTTCACTCTGCTCTACTGCTTTTCCTGGCATTCACTTCTGACAACAACAACACTCACAACTGAATCCATCTTGTATATAAATCCACACAAGTGATTTCATCACCTTTCTAGTTGGCATCCAGAATAGTCAATCTTTTCCACAAACTCTGATTTGTCAGCTGAATCCTTGCATACCAAGTAATGTGGATCAAGGATATACTTGTAGAAGTCATCAATCATGTTGGCCAATCATAACTTATGCCTTAATAACCTTTAGCATCATCAGTAACACATCTGGAATGATGTCTAATGTTCTACCAGTCAATTCTTCCTCTGTCTGCAATGTCAATCAGGAACCTGATACTCAAGTATTCATATCTTTTTCTTTATCTACCACAGGAGGCTAAATCCTTGGAATCTATCAGTCAAGGTAGTCCTCTTGACTTCCCCAAATCCACACTTCACCAACCTACTTCCTCTGAGAGATCTGGACCTGACTATTGAACCTCGCCACAAGCTTTGTTCTTGCTTACCGGACCACAACATTCTTCACTCTGACTTCTGATAGAGACACACCATGTCCTACGGATGTGTGGGATGAGCTTTGTTGCCATCAATGACAACAATCATGAATCCATATAGTGTCTCTTGCCAACAATCTCCCCCTTTGGCATTGATGGCAACACTTAGTGAAAAATGACTAAGTGTTTACACTATGCTCCCCCTTGGCTGATGCTCTATTTTTATATACATTTTTTAGAGCTCCCCCTTAGTTGAATTCCTCATTTTTCACTGCTCTTCACTCCCCCTTTGAAATCAATGGCAAAGGGTGGGGTCCGCACACCAAAAAGATTTTTCAAAAACACTTCTGTACTTAGACGCATAAGTATTTGTACATGCTATACTTTACATAAACTAAAGGATATTTGCAAAAGATGTCTTCAACTGGACAAATTCAGTTACCCAACTCTGCTTCATTCTGTCCAAAATTCTAATGTTACCACTCAACAGGAATGCATAAGCTTCTGCCTTTTTTAGATCTATTAGATCATTTGTTCTGGTTGTAGTTAGAGCATCACTTAAGGCCTCATGCATGGCCTCCAACTTAGGGATAATTATTCCTCTAAGTTCATTCAACCTGCTAATTCTATTTTTCTTCTCTTCTTCAAGCTTTTTGATTTCATTCAAAACTACAATCATCTGACATTCTTGATTTATTATGGATGTGGAAAGTGGATCAAAATTTTGAGAAAGTTTAGTTAGTTTGTCCTCCCATTCTTTCACTTTCTTCTCAATCTCCACTATTGCTTTAGACCAGGATATACAAAATTTGTATACATCTCCTCCATCCTTGAGAGCAATTTCCAAGCTCTTTATCCCAATCTCCATTACTCTCCTATCATTTGCTATCAGCCCTTGCAACTTAGAGAATCTCTTGTCTAGAAACTCTTTCCTGACCTTCTCCTCAGCTGATTTCTCTAGAGAATTGAAATGTGTACTAATGCTATTAATTAGAGATTTGAGATTACCGGATGAGGATGCTATGGGATCCTTCTAAAATGATGGCATAATCTTTTCTAGCACTCCGGAAGCAACTTCTATCAACTCACAGTCTTCCATGTGAGACTTCAGGAGTTTTTCTTTAGCTTTTGCATTAGCAAATGAAGCTATCTTCATTGTCTGTACTGAAGAAAAAGAATCAAAATTAAATGGTCCTTGTAGAAGCTTCAGTTCATCAATCTCCATTGTCTCTTTGTTCAAGAATTCTTGGATAGTTTTTGCAGTGTCTCTTGCTGGAGACAGATTTTTCTTCTCTTCTGCATTCTTAGAACTATCTCTTGGAGCTTTCTCTCCTTCTACATTCTTATCACTAGCAGTTGTGGTTTTCTTTGTTGAAGTCTTCTCTCCTTCTGCAACCTTGGAACTGTCATCTTCTTTTTCCTTCACTTCTTTTTCTTTATCCTCTATTCCTTCTTCTCCTTTGGATCGAGAGACTGTAGGGGAAACTGGAGGAGAGATGTTTGTTTGTTCATGGGCCACCTCTTCAGGAGTAGAGGATTCTAAGCCCTTATCTTCACCAGTGTCCATTAGTTCTTCTGTCATTTCCTCAGTGGATTCCTTTTCAACACCTGTGGCTGAAGGATCAGCACCCAAGTCCTCTATGACAGGAATATTGAATTTTTTAAAAGCACTCTGGAGGATCTCTTCTGTTTCCTTGGCTACCTTGTCAGTCTCACCAAGCATGAGCTGATTCATTTTGGCTTTTCTCCGGAATTCATCCTTACAGTCTTTGAAGATCATATTCATCTTCTTTGAATCAATTGAAGGATATAGCTAAATGGCTATCTGTTCCCATATTTCAAGATCCTTTGCCCTAGCATTATTCTTTCTTATTTCTAACTCTTTTTCTAGGCTTTTGGGAATAAGAGATATAATTTTAATGAAAGCCTTGTTATATATGTTCAGATACTTAACTGCTGCTTCCTGCAAGATCTTTTGGTCTGCTTCATTGTAATCATCATAGAATTCAGCCATTGGTTGGAGATTTCCATCCACAGTGATTGATTTGATGACATCATCTAAAGATAGAGTAGGTCTTTCAATGAATTCTTCTACCTTTTCTTCTTCACCTTGACCAGTAGAGGGTTCATCGGATGTTTTCTTCTTCTCCTTCTTCATTTTCTGTGTCTCCTCGTCTGATTTAGTTTCTTCATCATCCTTCTGACTGACATAAGACCTTGTGGCCTTATTTTAGTTCTTTTCTCTCTTCTGCCAGATGATTTTGCTTCTGATTTTGATGTCCTTGACCTTTTAGCAGTGGCAGGTACAGATCTCTTTGATGATCTTGTCCGGGTGGAAGATTCTACTGGAGCACTTTCCTTACTTCCCTTTTCTACCTCTTTCTTCTTTTCCTCAGCCCTTTCCATCTTTTCCCTATTGACATCAAGTGCCTCCTTTGAGATGCCTAAACCTTTGGCAATTTCTTCAAATTCTCTTCTCACTTTCCTCTTTATTTCTAATTGTCTGAGTTCCACATGAACTTTTACACTTATCTCTTCAAAGGTTCTAAACCTTTCTGCCTTTGGATCCTTTGGCTGACTTAGCATGTGTTGAACATGCAACTCCACAATTTTTTCATCAACTTCATACCCCATAGGCATGATCCACATAGTTCTTGGTTCTACTACCTCCATTAGACACTGATTAGTCTCTACCATAAAGCATACTGTGTCTTTGTATTTCTTAACAAAAGACTAGGGAATTCTCTCTTGCTTGCATCATGTTCTAAAAATTCTTGAAATATCCCTAGAGAGTTGTATTCTGTGCCTTGGCATCACCAATCCCATGTATATAATCTCTGATCTGAATGGCTACTGGCCTATCATTCTGCCATACCCAACCACTGGATCTAGGAAGCTCATTCATGTAATAAAAGAAAAGACAGAGTATCAAACCACCATATTTGAAGGAGTTCTTCTTATCCTTCTTTATCTTCTGTAGATTCTCCAATAGTTGGTTTAGAAGGAGCTCATAGAGATCATAGTCTACATTCTTCCTCAACATTTCATAAGCAGTATATATAGCAGTTCCAGAAACAGAATTCTCCCTGCTGGAGTGATATATCTTATATCCAATTATCATTGATGCAAATTTGATATCTGGATCTATGATATCCTTAATAGTCATAGCTCTTTTATCAAACTTTGATCTGGTAGCCTCACTAATGATTTGGTTCTTGACAGATTTGAGCATAGGCATTTCACTGATTGAATGTAATCCGGTTACAGCCCTAATGGCATCCTTAGTGACCTTAAATGGCCTGTTCAACCACATGAAGTTGTCATGTATTCTACTTAGGATATACTGGACCCATTCATCTTCTAAAAAATAGGGGAAATGAATGCACTATGCAAAATGCTTATCCTGGATGGCTTTATATTAAGGTTTGATCTCAAAAGAATCATCTATTAACTGCTTGTGATAGATATCCATTAATTTGGACTCTCTGAATTATTCAATGTTCACGTGAATGTAAACCCTAATATCTCCTGTATGTAAGACACCATGCAGAACACCGGAAAAAGCTCCTAGGGGATCTACTTCCAAGGATTTGTAAGGATGTTTCTTGAATTTGGGGTGAGGCCTATCAGTGATCTTCACAATATTCAAAGTAGACATCCTTTTAAAAAGATTTGCAGAGAAGAACAGAAAATACTTTTTGCATCTTTCAGTTTCACAGAGTTAGCCGAATCAATTTTTGGATGAGTTGACTTCTGCAAGTGATCTGGGATGACCTAGAGGAATTTTGTTGCAGAGCTTCTCTTTTTATTTCTTCTTGAATGTAGAATGAATAAATGTTTAATGAGGAAACCCTTATATTGCTCCACAAACCCTAATGTTAGGTTGCAATAAATGCTCGACCTAAGTCATTCCAGTCTGCCTTATTCAGATGACTTGAAGAACCAAATCAATCTTGATCTTAAACATCTTGCAGATTTTCCAAATCTTAACCATAGTTTATTTGGATGTTTCTCTTATGAATCCTTTAATCCGCAACTCTTTTTGTGCTAGTTCTGGCACCAATTAGCTGGCTAGGGGAACAAGGTTTTATTTGTGTCTCCCCCTAAGCCAGAGCTCACCTTTTTAATTTCCAAAAGGAATATCAGCACCAGAGTCTGGTGTGAATCCATCCCCTTCATTCTCTATACTTTTCTTTACCCAGATCTTGTTCATCTCCCTTTGAACTTCATCCGCATTCACTTTTTGTTTTCCCTTATCTTGATTCTTATTATGATGTACCAGACCTCTTTTGTCTTGATTCTTGTTTCTACAGAATTTTGCAATATGATCGGATCTATTGCAAATTTAGCAAACAACATTTCTTTGCATATTTGATTGATATCCTTTTGATCTGCATTGATTAGCCATATGACCTATTCTATTGCATGTAAAGCATCTACCATTGAATGACTTGTTTATTTGCATATTTCTACATTCATGAGATTTGTGACCATACCTTTTGCAGTTGAAACACTGTCCAGAGAAGGATGAATTAGTTAGATTCATTCTCTTTCTGCACTGATTAGCTTTATGACCAAAGTTATTGCAGTTGTGGCAGTATCCATTGAAGGATGGATATCTTTGAGCATTAGGCTGCCTTACCGGAGGTCTTCTAGGCCTGTTCCTTGGATTATCTGATCCAAAATTCTTTTGACCAGATCCAGAGCTTTCTCCTTTCTCATATCCCAAACCACACTTGTCATCTACCCTCTTTTGACTTTCAAGAAGAACTTCAAGTTGAGCAGAACTTATCTTGAATTTTTCTTTATATTCATTTACTGTTTGAAGATCCCTTTTAAGAGAGACAATTTGATCCTCAAGTTTTTCTTCATTATCTTTAGCATCTTCAAGATCAGATTCAAGGTGTCTAATTATTCTATCTATCTTGTGGCAGTCTTCTGATTTCTCCTTGAGAGATTGTCTTAGATCATCTTTAGTCTTTCTTTTCTCTACAATTTCTTGGGTAAACTTCATAACTCCTAATTCCATCTCATGTCTTACCATGATGATCTCTTTTGATAACTTTTCACACAACTTGGTTTTCTCCTTCAGATCTCCACTTGTATCATTAACTCATTCGGTCAGCCTATCTCAAGAAGAACACCATCATATAGAAGTTACTCTTCAACTGTAAGCTCCAACTTTAATGCGGACCACCAACATGAACTGGACACAATGCAAAGAATTCCAAAAGCTTGCCTGAATCACCAAGAACATCCACACTCCTACTTACTGAAATCCTTCTCTCCTTCATCTGGAACCTTAAGAACATAGTCTGTCATAACTGTCACAAAGGAATAGATGCTTGTGGACCTTCAAACCATGCACCAACAGAGTTGATACACCACAAAGACTTCCTCAGCACTCCCTTAAATCCACAGAATAGGAAACTTCATTTCTGGATCTCACCGGACCTTTCTTGTTACACACTGTCACCTCTGAACACCTACCGGAACTAGTTTTACTTGAGTGGCCACAACTTCTTCATATATTCATGTGGACCTCTAAAATCTCTACTGGATCACCTACAGACACATATCTACAAACCCTTTAATCCACATCATCTGATCATCATCCTATCTTGGACTTTTGTCTTACATTCATCACCATTCTTCACTATTCCTGATTGAGACTAATTTTCTTAATATCCTCAGCTCACGGCTCATCCAAACCTTATCATTAATGCAACAGGAGTATGTTGACATCAATGACAACATCGGTTAGGCCCATACTTGCAACAATCTCCCCCTTTGTCATTGATGGCAACATATGGTGTGAAAAACCATCAAGACAAGAACTTCTCCTTACTATCATAATTCCCTCTATCAACAGCAACCATTCACATGTCTTCTCTCCCTTTATTGCTCCCCCTTTGATCAGCAAGCACTTGTTTTTCACATGTCTTCTCTCCCCTTTTGACATCAATGGCAAAGGACACATACTTGCAATTTCACCACTTTAGAATCATACCTGTTGCTCCCCCTAAGTAGCCACTCCCATCAATCCAGATCACAAGATATGACCATTATATCCACCAGAATGATGCACCTCAGTGCACCTTAGTTCATCACCGGAGGGGCAATAACCCCTAACTTCTCCCTAAGATACTCAAAAGAGTCCTTAAGTAGAGGTTTAGTAAAGATATCTGCAATCTGATCCTTGGAGGGCACAAACTCCAATCTGACTTCATTCTTGTTCACTTGCTCTCTCAAAAAGTGAAACTTGATAGATATATGTGTAGTCTTAGAATGCAACACTAGATTCTTAGATATATTTATTGCACTCGAATTATCACAGAAGATTGTGATAGGCTCCTCATACTCTACTTTAATATCTCTTAGCATCTACTTCATCCACAATACTTGAGTGCAAGTACCTGCTGCTACTATATATTTTGCTTTAGTTGTAGATAGGGATATTGCCTCTTGCTTCTTGCTTAGCCAAGAAACCAATCTCTTTCCCAAAAAGAATGCTCCACCACTGGTACTCTTCCGGTCATCTACATCTCCTGCCAAATCAGCATCTGTATATGCATGAAGAGAGAAATCATGATCTCTAGGATACCACAGACCATACTCAACCATCCCTTTTAGATATCTAAAAATTCTCTTGATTGCCATGACATGGGATTCTCTAGGATTAGCTTGGAATCTAGCAACAAGACCAACAACTTGCATAATATCTGGTCTAGTTTGAGTGAGATACAACAATCCTCCAATCATTGATCTATACTTTGTCTAGTCTACCTTAGGAGAGTCATCATCTTTGCTCAACTTACATTTGGTTTCCATGGGAGTATTCATTGGCTTTGAATCATCCATCCCAAATTTCCTCAACAATTCTTTTACATATTTGGTCTGAGAAATAAAGATTCCTTTCTTTGTTTGAGTAATTTACAGACCCAAGAAGAAATTTATTTCACCAAGCATAGACATCTCAAACTCACTTTTCATTTGATTTGCAAAAGCTTTACACATACTATCTCTTCCTCCAAAGATGATATCATCAACAAATATTTCAACAATTAAGATGCTTTCATGATCAATTTTGAAATATAAGTTACTGTCAGTAGTACCTTTGTTGAAACCAATCTTCAAAAGATGCTTGTCCAATCTTTCATACCAAGCTCTTGGGGCTTTCTTTAATCAATACAGTGCCTTCTTCAACTTGCAAACCATATCACCATGATCAAACAATTGAAATCCATCCAATTGCTCTATATACACTTCTTCTTCCAAGTCACCATTTAGAAAGGTAGACTTGACATCCATCTGATATACCTTGAAATCCTTGAAGGCAGCAAAGGCAAGGAATAATCTGACTGCTTCAATTCTTGCCACCGGAGCAAAAGTTTCTTCAAAATCAATTCCTTCTATTTGAGAGTAGCCCTTGCAGACCAATCTAGCTTTATTTCTGATTACTTCACCAACTTCATTTAGTTTGTTCTAGAAGACCTATTTGGTTCCAATCACATTCTTGTTTCTAAGTTTGGGAACAAGATCCCAAGTGTGATTTTTCTCAATTTGCATCAACTCTTCCTCCATTGCTTTGGTCCAGTTTTCATCATTGCAGGCTTCATTTATTGTCTTAGGTTCAATCTTTGAAATCAGACAATATTCATTTGAATTTTGAGCAATTTTCCTTCTAGTTTGCACACATTTACTTTTGTCACCTATGATCTGATCTTTAGAGTGGTTCAGTTTTACATACCTTGGAACTTTGGGATCTTCTTGCACTTTTACTTCTTGATCAGGCTCATTCAGACCTATCTCTTCTTCCTGATTTACCGAATCAGTTTGAATCTGACTTTCAGAAGAGGATTGAACTCCTTGAACCAGAACACCATTCTGATCATCTTCATCATATTCATAAAACCTTGAGGGTTTCTCTATTCCTTCATCAACCTTCACATTTGTACTTTCTATCATCTTTCTTAGTCTCTTGTTATAACACCGGTTGGCTGATTCTAATTTTTGTTATTATTACCCCAGGCTCTATTATCTATAGTAGGTCCTCTATTTTGCATCTATTGTCCTTGATTATGATTCTAATTTTGATTGTGATTTTGACCCTAATTAGAACCTTGACCCTGGTTATAATTCTAATTCTGATTCTAGTTGGGGCTCTGATTATAATTCTGGTTGTGGTTTGGGTTATAGTTTTGGTTTTGACTCTGATTATAGTTTTGATTATATCCCTGGTTGTTTCTACCATAGAAATTTTTATTTCTCAATTGTGTCATTTCAGTAGTCAATCTTCTCAAGTGTATGGTAATTTCTTTGATTTCTTCCCTTTCCTCTTGTGCTTTTACCACAAATGTATCCTAAGAAGGTTGGAAGAAAGATTGGCCATTATGCTAATTATTATTGGCAGTATTACCAGTATAAGGTACTATAGCCTGAATTGGGGCAGGATTATACATAGGTGTGTATGTAGGAACTGGATTTAGCAATGGAGTATTATGTGTAGGAACTCCATTCCAAGGTTGTGTTTGATTTTGTATCCCAAGATTTCCTCCATTGAGAAATGGATTATAAATTGTCTGCCTCATCTCTTGGTTTACAGAGGCTACCTCTTTATAGGCTTTAGATATTGTATCTATATCAGGCTTTCATTTGACAAACATAGCAGTTAATGGATCTAAGGCAACATAATACATGGATAACAATGTATCTGCATTTACTATGTATGGAGCTACCAACCTAGAATAGGCCTTTTGAAACCTATCATTAAAATTATCAATCAGTTCTCCCTCACCTCTTTTAATTGCAGCCAATTTATGATATAAGATGGAAGGATCTATTGGTCCCCTAAATCTAGACAAAAATGCTTCCTCCATAAGTGTCCAAGAAGAAATGTAACCATTAGGCAAATTGACACACTAGTTAGAAGCTTGTTCATTGAAGGTGTAAGGAAATAACCTACACACAACATCCTCATATTCTAGCTTGGCTCTAAAGCATGCCTCCTTAAATATCCTAATATGATCTTTTGGATCCTGATGCAACTAGTATTTAGGATATGTCTTCTCAGGGTTCTTTGGCATCTCATGATAATCAGTGAACTGTATGGGAGAGTTGACATTAAAATAAGCCATTGCAGGTACTTGTGCTTGGCCTAGACCTGTAGGAATACCTAAATTTCTAGGTGGACTTGGATTTCTGGGAGGACATGGACCTCTAGGAGGACTAGGACCTCTAGGAGGACTAGGACCTCTAGGAGGACCCAAACCAAGATTTAAAGATCTGAATGAAGAACTGTCAAGACTCACAATATTATGGATGTTAAAAGGTGATCCAGGAGGCATTCCAGATGAACTTTCTGTATTTGACATTTTAGGATTCCAAATTAAAGGACCTTTACTCTGTCTCCTATCAGGTAATTGTAAAAATATGTCCTCTGAACTGGATCTAGCCCTAGTCACTCTACTATTATTATGAGCCATCTTTGCTCAAATTCAACCTTAACTCTAATCAGGCCCTTCTTCTAGTGCCAAAAACTATTGATGATTGTTTTTACACATTCATAACAAAAGTTAAAATTCATAAAATGAACTTAACTGTCTTGAAAGATATGAAGAAATCAATTAAGATTACTTAATCCCAAGTTTCCATATGGTCAGGTCTTGACCTTGTGGACAGTTTAGTAGGTTAATATGAAGCTATAATATGTAAGGGGCCTTACTTGATTTAAGGTGTTTGATGACTTACTGGACTCAAATTATGCAAACTGTTGCAAATATCAACAAATTATCTATCTCTTTGCATAAATTTGTTACTGTATCATGAAGCTTTGTATGATTTATATTAAAACATGCTTTTCTTTTCAAATATTTATGAAGATTGCCAAATATCAACTCAATTGTTCCTATTTCTTTTAAATGCCAGACAATGTCCTTTGAATTTATGTGTTTAAGCTAAATATTTCAAATTTTTTGGGAAAAGTTAGAGAAACTTAAATTGAAGTTCATTCTACTACAGGATCTAAATGTTCTATCATGCACGTTATGAGAAGTACAACGAATTTGATCAAATCAACAAATTAAATCGTTAAATGTGAATGTCCTGAGTATTTTCATGAACATGCATTCAAGATTGCGAGCTTTAAGATATATTATTTCAAATATAAAGAAAAGCCAGAAGACACTTAGAATATAGACATAGAATTCTAGATTCATTTATATTGAAAACACATAGTCATATATGATTTACAATGTATGAATGACTCTTAGCTTCATTAATCAAATTAACAAAAACTTACAACGCTTTACAAATACAATAAGAAAGATGGACATTCCACGCGTTCCTTAGAGCAGACACATGCGACCTCCTCTAAACTAAAATACTCCTTTGACTCAAAGTCTTAGAACCAATTGTAGTTGCTAGCTATCTTCTAAAAATCCCTGTGTAAATAGTGTACAGGTAGCAAAGTCACTTATATAGATTTTGAACTTCATATTGCTACGGCTACAACTCCCTCTACGGTTGAGATCCTTCTATTATCAATCAACGGTGTACATTCATCTCTAACCGTCTGTCAAAATATCTAAATGACATCTTTTCCTTCTCAAAGGATGTTGTTGGAATCTTTCAAAAAATAAGATTCCCCTTCTTCATTGACTTTTCCTCGCTGATACTCTTATTTGACTTCTTCTCAAAACCATTGCTCGCCTTGTCTTCTCATTCTTTCAAATATGTTCTGAAATTACTGAGTACACCTTCTACAAAGGTGCAATACCCTCCTAGACTCTTTGCCCATATGTATTTTTGCATCACAACTCCTTCCCCCAACTTCTTTTCTCTATTCTCTGAGCCTTCTCTTCTCTTCTTATATTTCTTCATTTTAGCGCTTTCTTCCAATAATGTATCCATCATCTGTTTGCTGAGATTTGCATCAGGATTCTCTATGCATGGTGTAAATATGGCATTAAACTCTGTTAATGCCCTTTCTATCTCATATGTTGGAACTTCCACACATTCATGCTCTAGGAGTCTTTCCATTATCTTCCTATACAGTTTTATCATTTCATCTACTTTCTCCCCTAAATCCTATACAACTGTTATACATTTTCTGAGGTTATCTTCTTCAAATTTAAGCTCTAATATTATCTGTGGCACTTGATTTGCTAGTGAAGGGGTAATTACTCCTTCATTAATCAATTCTTCTATTCTTTCTTCAATTTCTGTCAGCTGTTTCAGTTCAAACTTACATTCTTCCTTTCTGAATTGGCAATTGTGTACAAGTATATTGCACTTATTCTTTTCTTTTGCAATTGCCTCCTAGCTTTTCACAGCCTACTTTATTATCTGCTCACCTTCCTATATAAAATCTTTGAACCATTCATCAAGAATATTGGCCTTGAGCCTTTTATTTTCCATGTCCCTTATTTCTTCTTTGGATACCACTGCTATGTCATTAGGCAGTTCTGGGACTGTTGCACTGGGATCAAATATCCCTTTAATGAATTGTTGTAGTTGGACAATGTGTCCTTTTAAATATTCTTGTTTATCCTTGTCCTTTCTTAGCATCTCTACTGTCACTTGGTGCATATCCTCCCATTCATTAATGTGTTGTTCTCTTGTAGAATGCCCAAGGTCAAAATTTAATATCTTATACTCCTCTAAGGCTATTTCACCTTTTGCCTTTTCCTTCTGCGGTATGGCTAGGTTCAGCATTCTAGATCCATCTAGACCTCTCTGTATAGCTGACATTGTCCTAGCTTTTCTTTTTTCTTTTCTTGGACTGCTACCACCTAGAAAACTCTTAATGTCAATTGGTACCAACTGTACCTCTTTCTTCTCCTTTCTTATTTCTCCTCTTAGCCATGTAGGAATTTATTTTGTACCTTCTACAGTCTTATCTTCATCAATTACATCTTCATGAGGTTTCTCTGTTTCCACTTCTTCCTGTTGCTATTGTTCCTGCTGCTGTTCTTGTTGTTCTTCTTGTTGTTGCTGTTGTTTAGGAATTTGCTACTGAAGTGGAGGCTCCTGTTACATGGGGTCCTTTTGTTGTTCTTTTGATTCACCCTCATTTTCCTCTTCTTCTATTTCAGTGTCCCCTCCATCCTCAGTTTCCTCTTTAGGACCTTCTTCTTTTGATGGCTCTTTTTCTTGATCCTCTTCTGTATGTATTTTCTCTACATCTAGCATGTTGATATTTTTTGCTTGTTCTTCAACTTTATTCGCATCAACCTTTTATGTTTCTTCTTTACCTTCAGGCCTCTTGGTTTCATCTTCTATTTTGTCTATATCTTCTATCTGTACTTGTTCTGTATGTACAGGAGAATTTACCTTTGTAGTATCTTCTTTTACTTCTTTTTCTTGATCCTGCATATTTTCTGTATTTTTCTCTTCTTCGCTTTACTCATCATACATATTCAGTATATTTAAGGTATCCACACCTGAGGTGTCCTCTTTTGTTTCTTCTTCTACTGAAGTATACCTTTCTATGATTATCTCTTCAGGTGTCCCTTCCTTCTCAGATTCTTCAATTTTATGTGCCTCTTCTTTCACATCTTTAATGATTTTAGGAGGAACTAAGGTACCAAAGGGATCCACTAATCTTGTTTCTTCTTGTACCTTTTCTTCTTCATGTTCTGAGCTTTGTTCAATCTCCATTTTAGCCTGAATGCTTGGTTCTTCTTCTTCACTTAGGAAATCACTAGAATCTTCTTCTATTTCAATCTCCTTTCCCTTATACATTTCTCTTTCTTCACTGTCACTACTGTCAATGTGCACGGTCTCAATAGTTTGTTTGGCTTTGTGAGTTTCTAACTTTTTTTGCATTTCTTCAGCTAACTCTATTTTTAATTGAACATATGTTTGTCTTTTCTCTAATGATGTGGAAGCACTAGATATATTTCTCATCTTTTCACCTACTTCCTATGCTCCAATTACACCACCTAGTTCAGAAGTTTCACCCATTGACAAAATTATTGGTATTGCCTTTCTAATTTGTTGTCCTATTGCTTCCTTAGCAGTCTGTGCCTCTTCTGCACTAATTTCATTACATAGTGACTTTGGATCTACAAAAGTATTTGATGCCATTGCCACTATTATTCCTAGTGCATATGGGTCCATTAAAGTAGCATTTTTATCTTTTTCAACAATCTTGGCCTCTACAATCTTCCTTTTCTTCTCATAAAAACATTGCAGATCCTGACTAGGCTCTGCCTTTCTTTTTCTTCCTTTCTTTGGATTGGTGACCTCTTTTCCATCAGCCTTAAGTTCCTCAATTCTATCTTTTAGCCATGTCTTTGAAAACAATAGCACTGGCTTGGGCAATATGTCCAATGATGTGTTCCAAGGTTCTAACCAATCAGGGTCTATAATAGGAGCCAACCTTGCCTCTACATAACTATGATGTAACAATTTATCATCATCCTAAACCTCTGGAGGGACATATATGTCACCTATAGACTTCATTTGCCCAATGGTTAACCTTTTATGAGCTCTTTTCCTCACTTCCCTGTCATTTTTGCAATCAGCCCAAAAATCCTCAATATGTATCTGGTGTTTATACTTTTTATCAACAAAGCTTTGGATCCTATGGAAAGGATCAAATTTCCTAACTAAATCAAACTCCTGAAAGCCATAATATCTTAATTCTTTCTCTAAATATCTTGCAACAACTTCACTGTAACAAGAGTATCTTCCAATAGCCCAAGGCAACTTCAGATTCCCTCTAGTGAACTTGTTTTTATACATCTCAAAGACATTCAAATTTTGTCTTGAAAATTCCAAAACAATCATATTATCAGAAGGATACCAAGGCAACATAAATGGTGTTCCTTCGAATCCCTCAGTCCTGATACAAGTAATATTCAATTGAATCAACTAGGAACTATGCAATCCAATTGCATCTTCTGCACTCTTAGATAATCTTTTGTCAGGTTCCTCTCTCAAAACTCTTACCATGTAAGTATAAAAGACATCATTAACCAAAGCAAAATTCTTCAATGCATTTTCTTCTTGTAGGTCAAGGTAGTGTTCATACACTAATTTCAGATTAGGACCATTTCTTAGAGCACCAACCCTTTCTATTCCATGTATATATGGTCTAATTTCTGCCGCACATGAATATAACACATAGGAAGACAAATGAAAAGGCATCCTCTTTTGTTTTCTCAGCATGGCCTGCTTCCAAATAGTTGTGCCTATTGCTTTGCCCTAGTGGATTTGCCCTTGCTCTTTTTCTCCTGCTCTTTTGAACTCAATAACAGTGAACATCCATGGTTCACATTTGGTGCCATCTCTCAGTCCAACTAATCTACTCAACATGGTGATCATCAAATAAATTTCTTCTCTGAAGTATATCCTCATCAAGTTCTTGTGTACCCTGGCTATAGCCTTGGGTTTGCTTTCTGGGTTATACCAGTTGTGGAATATTTTACCCTTGCATTCCTTTTCATTTGTATGAAAGTCTTCATTATATTGATCAATATCAATATCTCTCATTTTCTCATTGATTTCTAATCCAAATGTCCTAGCAATCCCTTCTGTAGTTAAATCAGAAATAAGCCTACCATACATCATAATCTTCCTAGTGGTTGGATCATATAAAGTCACATAATCTAAACACAAATCTCTGGCCTCCATTGCCAGTGGGAAACCTACAGCCCTGTATAATCCACTCTCCCAGATACATTTCATATCTTGTGAAGCATCCACATCAGTAATTTTGTTTAACACATCCTCTGCATCATAGTTTCTTATATTTGTATCAGTGCCAACTCCACTCGTACTTATTAGAGATGGATAACCTCTATACAAGGGCAATTCTTCTTTCTCTACCTCCTTTCATGGTTTCCTTTCTTTTTTCACCTCGCCCCTTATATCTTTCTTCTTTTTTGGGACCATCCTATAGAAACATGCATATTTTAACTTTCATTTTACTTTCCTATCTAGGGTTTTTACTATGAATTTCTTCTTTTACCAATTTACCCTAACTCGTTTATCCTTTCTATCTTTTGACTTTTAAACTTGTTAAGCTCTACTCAGCTAATTAACAATTAAAATAGTAATTTGACAAATGCCTACATTTTAAACTAAAATTACTAAAACTAATAGCTGCATTTTACCATTCAAAAATGTAATGGTGTTTCTAGGATAAATACCTGTATTTCATGACCGTTTAACCATTTTCGTTGACTTACTTTTACCTTTTTGCTTTCGTTCAGCTACTATAACTCTGTCGCCTCAACGAGTTCTACTTAATCCACTGTAACAATTCTCTTTTCTGCAATTTTTAACTCTTAGCAGTAAATCTGGAAGTGGAATAACCTTAAAATTACCCTAACTCTCATTAAATTTTACTTTTCTTGAGTGTTAGACTTGAATTAATTACAGCAACTAATGTGCTACAACTTCAGCTTTCTATTGCAATGTTTGTGTTTCTAAACTTTCTTACCGTTAGCTTAATTTTGCATGTATACCTTTTCTCTTGTATTTTTCATTGTATGTTTTCTTTGTATATCCTCATTGTATCTTTAAACATACAAGCACTTTGTGCATAGAATCAAACTACAGCTCTTTTCCCTTTTTGCTTTTTCTATACTTGTATCTTTCTATTTGTATATCACGCTTGTATATTCCATTGTATAAGCACACATACAAACACCTTATACAACCCTCTCTTCACCTTTCATCTCCCATGATGCTTTTACTTTCGTTGTATATCGGGTATGTATATCATAAACATACAAGCGTTTAATCATACAAAGACTTTTTCGTATTTAATTTCTCTTTAGCATCCGATTTGTATTTCTGCTTTACATCTTTTAACATACATCAGCTTGTAAATCTAAAATATACATTGTTATTATATAAGCCAAATGTGCAATCAGTGGGGTCCACCTTACTTTTTCTTGTATCTCCGCGATGCATATGACATTTGTATCAAACCTTTAAATGCAAGTCTAGATACATACAACATCCTTTGTATCACCTTTCAGACTTGTCCTTTTTATAAACCACATTTTACTTACTTTCGGTTCCGTGATGTATATAAATTGCAATGCATCCTTAGATATACTTTAAGTCCCAATGCATCGTTTATATTGTATTTTAATTTTCTTTCAATTCTGCATTGTATGTATATTGCAATGCATGTCTCCAAACATACATACAAAGCACGAAATAGACAACAATTATATCTCATTTCATAATCTTTCGGTTCTGCGATGTATAACCTATTGTATATCTTGTTGTATGTTTCACTTTCACCAAACATACAAGCCTAAAATACATTCAACGGACTTGACCGATTATTCATTCCAACTTAAACTCTGTTGGGCCCGACTTGTATATGAAGATAAAGCATTAGCAAGATGTATACAAGTATAACAACAATATATAAACCCAATGACTTCCCCTTTTGTGACTAACACAAAGACACAACATACAAACAACCTTGTATATGAGCGACCTTCTATACCAATGACTTTGTATATACAAACCGTTTTGTATATGCAACATATAAACCCTTTGATTGTACATTTACCAAAAAACACTTATAACTTGCAAAATATTGGGAATTCTAAAATGGTTCAAAAAACAACCCTTACTCATTTTTGACAAGGAATTCACCCATACTCTGCCCTGGTACTTAATGTTATTTTTTCTTTATTTTCACCAAGGTTTGTAACTTTCACTTCCCTTTTCTCTTTTACCACCAAGAAGACCCACACACACAAGAAAAAAACATAGCTATAGTAGGGGTCCTCATTTTGCTAAGAAGTAAACTGGGACGTGTTGTGAGCATCACAACAAATCTATATGCCCATAATGCAGGATGGAACTATAATTACCAATCACAACCAACTTCATTGATTGTCTTTTTGAGAATCTTGATTATTGTTTTGTTAGAAGCCTCAGCTTGGCCATTGCTCTGAGGGTAGTAAGGGGTAGAGAATCGATGTTGGATATGGAACTTGTTGCAAAGATATCTAACCTCTTGGTTCTTGAAAGGGCAACTATTATCAGTAACAACAGATTGAGGAACTCCATAGCAGAAAATGATATAGTGTAGGATGAACTTGGATATTTTCTTACCAGTAATATAAGTCATTGGTAAAGCTTCCACCCACTTTGTGAAATATTTAGTGGTGGTGATAATGAACTTATGACCATTTGATGAAGTAGGATGGATTTTACCTATGAGATCAAGTCCCCACTGTGAGAAGGGCCATGGAGTAGTGATAGGTTGAAGCTCATGTACTGGTGCATGTATTAAATCTCCATGTTTCTGACATTGTAGACATCTCTTTGTAAATTGTTGTGCATCTTTTTCCATGGTTGGCCAATAGTATCCAGCTCATAGAAGTTTCTTACCAAGGCCAAGGCCAACAAAATGCGAGCTACAGACACCTTCATGTACATCACATAAGGCCACTTTTGCTTCCTCAGAATCAAGACATCTAAGAAGGATATCATCAAGATTCTGGTGATAAAGGGTGTCTCCTAAGATAGTGTAATGAGAGGCTCAACAAATAAAGGTTTTGCATTGGGTGTTGGATAGTTGGAATGGAAAAGTTTGATTGTGGAGATAATCATATAAGTCCTCGTACCACAGTGAATTCGGACCAACAATTTCACATATAAGCTCAGACTGTGGTACTTCAAATGTTGGAATCAAAAGCTGTTCAACCAGAAACTCACATTTATGTGTATTAGATGGCATGTCTAGAAGGGATCCAATCATAGCCATGGCATCTGCTGCTATGTTCTATAGCCTTGGGATTTGCTTAAAGGTGATATTGTCAAAGTACTTTTTAAAATCATCAACCATTACCTTGTATGGAAGAAGCTTCTCATCTTTTGTTTGATATTCATCTAAGACTTGTTTGATAACTAGTTGAGAGTCACCAAAGACTTGTAACTATTTGATAGCCCATTGTACTACCATGTGTAACCCTGTGATTAAAGCTTCATACTCTAATATGTTATTGGTACATGGAGATGCAATTATGTATGATTTGGGTATACATCTCCTTGAGGGGTAACAAACAATATCCCTACTCCTGATCCATGTTGTGTGTAAGATCCATCAAAATATAGTTGCCACAATGTGGGTGAAGTTAAGTTGAACAATCCTTCATCTGGGAATTCTGGATATATTGGATAAATATCTGTGATGGGTGCTGCAGCTAATTGATCCGTGATGACTTGTCCTTTTATGGCTTTTTGATCCACATATTGTATGTCAAATTCACTTAGGATCATAACCCATTTTGCTAATCTTCCCATGACTATTGCTTTGGAGAGAATATATTTGAGTGGATCAACATTAGATATGAGCTTTGTTGTTTGGTTCAACATATAATGTCACAACTTTTGGGAAGCAAACACTAATGCTAAACATGCTTTTTCTATAGATGAATAATTAAGCTCATATCCCACAAGAGTTCTGCTAATGTAGTAGATGGCTTGTTCTTTCCCTGAGTCATCATGTTGAGCTAGAAGGGCACCCAATGCTACTATTGTTGATGATATGTAGAGCAATAATGGGTGATCAAGTATAGGAGGTACTAACATAGGAGGTGTTTCCAGATATTCCTTTATTTTGTTGAAGGCCTATTGACACTTTTCATCCCACTTAAAAAGTTCACCCTTGTGAAGGAGATGTTGGAAAGGATGACATTTGTTTGCTAGTTGTGAGATAAATCTGCGGATGGACTGTAACCTTCCTTGTAGACTATGAAGCTTCTTGAGATTTACTGGAGGAGACACTTCCATGATAGCTTTTACTTTAGCTGGGTCCACTTCTATCCCTCATCGAGACACAATGTATCCCAACAATTTTCTAGATGTTACACCAAATACACATTTCTTTGGGTTCAATTTGACTTGATACTTCTCTAGTCGATCAAAGATTTGTGCTAATACATGTATATGTCCTTCTCTTGTCTTGGATTTCCCTAGGATAACATCAACATAGTCTTCCATGATAGTGTGAAAAGGTCATCGAAAATAACTGTCATGGCTCGTTAATAAGTAGCTCCAGCATTTTTAAGACCAAAAGGCATTACAACCCAACAGTATGTGCCCCATGGACAAATGAATGATGTTTTATCTTGATCTTCCTCTTCTATTTTGATTTGGTTATATCTTGAAAATCCATCCATCAAAGATAGAATTTCATGTCCATCTGTGAGATCTACAATATTGTTTATGCTTGGTAGTGGAAAGTCATCCTTAGGACATGCTTTGTTAAGATCTCTAAAATCTATGCAACAAGGAACTCGTCCATCAAGTTTTGTTATAGGTACCAAGTTTGAAACCCATTCTAGATAATCAATAGGTTTTATGAACTTTGCTTCTAATAGCTTCTGGATCTCTGCCTTAACCAATAGAGCTACTTGCAGATGCATTTTGGGCAATTTTTTTTTTGACAGGTTTTGCTTTAGGAGATACTGCTAGATGATGTACCACAAGTGATGGATCTAGACCTGGCATGTCGGTGTAAGTCCATGCAAAATTTATAGCTCTTTTTATGAAAAATGTTGTGAAGTCTCGTCTTTCTTGCTCTAATAGTGATGCTGCCAAAAAAGTGATCTTTGGATTCTTCTCTCTACCCAAGTTCATGTCTTGTGATTGTTCAACTAGCACTATTGATTTCTCATGATAGTCTGTGGAAATAGGAAGATCAAATCCCCCATCCTCAGGTGCCTCAAAGAGGTTTTCACCTTTGGTTACATCCTTTATTTTTACCTTTTCATGGTCAAGAGGCACCTTTAAGTTTTCAGCTAGTGACCTATTTTGTTTGATTTTGTTTATTTCACTTTTGTGACAGAAGGATTTGATACTTCTGCCATAATATGCTAGTTTAGGTAGATCCATCATGAAACTTGCTTTGTGATCACCCAATGGAATGCCTTGTTGTAATCCCATGAATTCTGCAATGGCTTCATCATTCTCAAATGTATCTAATATCAGTGCCCCCTATTGGTCCCAATCAATGAGGTCAAGATATACGAGTGAAAGGGTAACGGATGAATGGTTATGGCTAGAAGAGGTTGTGGAAATCATGAAGATGGAGTTTTCTTGAAATAGGTCAGTAATATGAAGGGAGGAGTCATCAATGGTATCTGAACTAGAAGTCTCTCCTACTGAGGAAGGTCCAGCAACCATATCAGAAATACAGTTAATGTCTTTGGAATGCGGTACCTCTGGCTGATAGCCAAGGCCTTGCTTATTAAACTTCTTAGATACAACAATGGGTTCAATATGTCTTTGTTCCTGTGATCCCAATCCACCATGTCCTTTATAGCCCATGTTCTTAATGATGTGGAACCCATTTTTATATCTCTCTACTTCAAGTTGGACTTGGTTGTTCTCATCAAAGAATATCCAAGAGTTGATATCATCAACGTCTTCATGATCCAGGAATTCACCTTTAATGAATACTATGGGTGGGGCTCTAATGACAGCTACGGATGAAGGTGGCTTGGATGTAGAAGGTTTTCCACAAGATTTGGGAGACAAGGGAAGAGTTCCTACACAACAAGATTCTTGCAATGTGTACTCACCAAGGCCATGTTCGATGTACTTGATATGGAGATTGGAAGTAGCTTTACTAGATGATGGCTTGAGTAGGATAGATGGATCGACATATGATGAAGATTGGTATGCTTCGGTGTTGATAGGAATGTAGTTAGGACTCTAGTATTTATCTTGAAAAGCATGAGAAAACTCAAATGGATTGGGATCAGCATGGATAGTAATCTCAACACCGTTATGTGGAAACCTAAGACATTGATGGTATGTAGAAGGAACTACTTTGAGGGCATGGATCCATGGATGACCAAGGATAATGTTATAAGGAAGCTTGATATCAAGGACTTGACAATGGGTTTTAGTAGTGCCTGTCCCCACTTAGATAGGCAAGTAAATAATCCTTTCAGTATCTCTCTCGACATCATCATATGCTCTGATAGTAATGACCTTGGAAGTGTCAACATCTTTCTTAGAATATCCCAATTGTTTTATTAATTTCAAGGAACATATATTAAGACTAGCTCTGCCATCCACTAAGATTCATTTGATACAGTGTTGTTTGACAAACTGTCATGCCCACATTTCCCATGTGGTCACAACACGCATCACACGTGTCATGTCCACATTTGTCATGTGGTCATGACATGAAATATCAAAAAAATTCTACGCTTCCCTAGAAACCCCCTCGCACATGCAAGCGTGCTCGGTGGCATACACTTAAGGCGTAAACAAAATAGTAGAAAGTGAGGTAATACACACACATGCGCATACCAATCACAAGAAGGCCATCAAAGGGGTCTTTGTGATGCAGTTAACTCGCTAATAAGGTCAAACTTTTCTAACCTAACTAAACCCTAAATTCTAGGAAAATCTAGTAGAATAACGCCTCATGGGCGTGAGTAGGGTTTATTGTACTAAAACTAAATTTGATCAAGAGGTTTCCTGATTTCGGTTAATAAATTTCTTACATCACACTAGTTGCATTGGTAAGACACTTGATTAAGTTAATCGTACATTTTTTTAACAAAATCCAAACATTTGTTCTCCTTCACATTTTCTAAAATTTAACATTAATTTGTTCTCCTTCACGTTTTCTAATTTAAAACATTTTTCAACAAGGTCCGAACATTTGTTATCCTTCATGTTTTCTAAAATTTAATACTAATTTGGTCTCCTTCGCATTTTCTAAATTTAAAACATTTTTCAACAAGGTTCGAACATTTGTTCTCCTTCACGTTTTCTGAAATTTAATACTAATTTGTTCTCCTTCGCGTTTTCTAAATTTAAAACATTTTTCAACAAAGTCTGAACATTTGTTCTCCTTCACGTTTTCTAAAATTTAATATTAATTTATTCTCCTTTGCATTTTCTGATCAATCAGAGTTATCTCTACATCATTTACATTATTCCTAATTTCTTGGTATAATCTAATTTCTAGGTATAATCTCTAGTTCACAGTTACATTATTCATACATTCCATTTGTTGGGCAGAATTAAGGTAAACAATTATTTTTAAATACATGCAAAAAATTACATCTATGCAATTTACTCAAAATATATATAAATTAAATATATTTTCAATTGTAATTTTCTTTCTAAGCACTCATAGGATTTCTATTTTAAACAAATTTGTAAGATATGTAAATATATTTTTCTTTTATCAATTCTACTACAAGGAAAGAACTCATTTTTTTTTAACAAGTTTATTCATTGCATGACTAAAATTTACACATTTTTAAAGATAGGAACAAATATAATTAAGTAATTTAAAATGCCTATAACACACAACTACAACCAATTTTCTACCTTTTCATAATAACAAAATACAACTTTCTTTATTGTCAAAACAACAACTTCATAACTTAACAAATTGATATTTCAATATGTCATACAATGAAATAGATTATAAACAAATTTCCTCCAATTCATCCTTTTGAAGGATAAGAATTAAACAAATATTTATGACTTTAATTCACAAAGTAAATAGTTTACAAAACTATGAAACAATATAAGTTTTTACAACAAGAGAGAGAGAGAGAGAGAGAGAGAGAGAGAGAGAGAGAGAGAACCATGTTCTCCTCTTGGTCAACAAACAAAGATGAAACAACTAAATAAGTCAAGCTCTTCTCAAGGGCTTAAAGAGTAAAGGAAAATAAAATATTTCTCCAAAAACAAGAAGTTTCTTCAACTTCACACTAAGCTCCAAAGAACTTGCATATCACACAAGGGAAAAGAAAACCACACATCTTGCTCTCCTCCCTATCGTAGACCCGCAAAAGGGTCACCCCCAAGCTAGGGAGGTCATCCACACACCTAGGGTCTCATTCCACTTCACAACAAGGCACACAAACATCCAAAACACAATATTACTCCCATAGATAATCACAACACACAAACTCAACCAAGGTGAGTTCAAAAGGGGTAGGGGAGTGGACACACTCAACTCAAGAGTGCCACTCCTACAAAATATCCCAACACAATTTCTCTTATGGCCTCAAGCCAACATGTTTAACAAAAATTTTCCAAAAGTTCCCATATATTGGCTCTCAAGCCATGTCTCAATTTGCTCAAAACCACATAGATTTCCCTCAGGGTTTTCAACATCCCAAAACAAGGTAATGACCCCGAGGAGGATCACTCCTCCTCTACCCCACACTTGTTAAGCATCTTCTCCCAAGTGGGAGAGGATCTTAGAACACCCAACCAAATTTCTCCACACTAACAATAACACTCAAGGAAATTAACCACACACATATGCATCATGCAAGCAAACTAAAATACAAAAGGAAATCCTTAGCCTTGAAAACCAACCTTTAAAAGCCCTATTATGGAAGAAAGTTGATGTAGAGCTTCTCCAAATTCCCCTCCAACATAAGCCCCCAAAATCCCTCTATCTTTCTCTCCAAATTCAAATTCAAGCAATTAAAATTTCCAAAAATTCAACAACCTCTCACCTTATTCCAAGTGGGATTAAAATAAGCCCAACCCATGAGCTTAGAGGAATGGGGAGGTGACAATTGTCACTTCCTCACTCTTCCTCCCCACTACAAGTATGTCCCAAGGGATGGGTGTTGACACATGTCACTCACCCATCCCCAAGTCTCCCTCACCTCTTACCACATGTCCTCTCTCCAACATGTGGGAGAGAAAAGAGGAGTTAAAGAGGGAAAGGGTGACACATGTGTCCCCTTCCTTTCCTCTCAAGAGGGACCACACAACTCCAAGGGTACTCTCACCAATTGTGAGAGAGACTTGGAGTCAAGTCCTCCACAATTGGTGGGTCTTGGAGTCATCTCCAACCTTGAGAAGTGAAAAGGATAGGGTTGAGTGTTGGTACCACTCATCCTATCCCTCCCATACCTCCAATTTCGTCACTTAACTTCAGTGTTAAGTTAAGGTGACCATATGGAGGTCTACCAAGGGTTACTCATGTCAAAAAGGACCCTAGACCCATGGGGTATAACCCAGGGTCAAGTTTAGCCTAGTTAGAGCACCCAGGGTCAAGTTAAAACACATGAAAAGGGTCTCCAAAAATTTAAAATTTAAAAGTGTAATTCAATGACAAAAATTCTTACAACACAAATTATAATTCAAATTAAAAGAGGGTAGACTTAACCCAAATAACCAAATGCAAATTAACATGACAACATTTCATCATACATAGAGTTAATCTTAGTTCCTTGTGGAACTAGGTCAGTTTCACAAGGAATTACAACATTGGGTGTGGGATGGTCTCTAGTATCTGTGGCTAGTTAGAAGTACCTACACACTCAATTTCAAGGTTATAGCTGAAGAAAATTAAAACATACGCTTGCATAAACTATCACAAGTTCACATAAGCATAGGGGAAGTCATATTATACTTAAGTTCTAATCTCTGCATTTCAAACATCCATTCCCAAGATTGAATCTCAAACAATTTTCTATCCAACATCACCCAATTAGTTTTCCCTTATTATAAAGCATCTAACTAAACATCACCCAATTAGTTTTCCCTTATTATAAAGCATCTATCTAAACATCACCCAATTAGTTTTCCCATAATATAAGCATCTATCTAACATCACCCAATTAGTTTTCCCATATCATCATAAAGTCTAAAAGTTCAAGAATTCAGGATCAACAGTCCCACAAGTCTAAATGTATCAGTAACAATAAGGTAAATAGTCACATGAACGGGAATGAAAAAGGTAGGCCTCACACAAACACTTCGATATGGAGGGCTTCATTGTGTGAAGGATGAATGGAGGGCTAAAGATCTTTATCGAAAAAGGTTAAATGACAAGGGGCTGCAATGCTAGTGACCATAGATTGAAATTGTGTGGTATCAATATCGTTGGGTACTGAAGATTCTTGTAAAGGTTTGTCTAGGATAGCTTTGTGAGTAGGGGATATGTGAAGCAACTCAAGAATGGAAATGTGCACAGGTGTTTTTCCAAGGTGATCAATGATATTATAGCTAGAGGACAATCGAGGAGGATGGATAGGTGCTCCTTGAATGGTAATGCGACCTCTTTGAGTAGTTATAGCGCAGTCAGGTGCTTTACCTAGGATGGTAATGGTAGAAATGTGAGCATGGTCAAAGTGGCCAATAGTAGATAATTCATAGTTGTACTGAATGGCATTCCCAGCATGAGGGTTACTTGTTTTGTCTTGAGATGAAGTGGATTCTTGAAAGCATCTAGATCATAATTTGATGTTGGTTGCTATGTTGGTTGAGTTGTTGAAGGTGTGATTTTGATTAAACCTTGATCGATGCAATCTTGGATAACATGCTTTAAGTGTATACAACGATTTGTTTTGTGTCCTTTAACTCTATGGTAATCGCAATACTCATTTTATTTATACCAAGGAGCTTTGAAGAGAAGTTCACCATTGGGTGGTGCATCCGGTAACATAATATCACCCACTTGGAGAAGCTTTCGAAAGACAACTTCCATAGGTTCTGCTAATGGTATAAATTATCGGCGAGGATTTGAAGTTTGTCATTGTCAAGTTCGTTGAAAAGGTTGAGTTGTTGTAGAAGCATCTTGAATGTTAATGGGAGCTTTCATAGTTTGTATGTTCTTTGCATCTACAACACCATCATTGACAACATTCTTGTTTTTGTTCCAAAAGTGAGACTTATCATTGAAATTTTTAGGATAGTCTTTATTATTGCGAAAAATCTTAATAGTGCCTTTAGTAATTAAAGCTCGCTCAATGATGGTTCCTTAGGAAACAAGTTCATCAAAGGTGCTAGCACTTTGCAATTGTAGTTGGAATGATAGTTCAGGATAGAGATTTTGAACAAAGATATCGAGTTGTTGCTTTTCAAGTATTTCCCATGATAGTTTGCTAGCCATGTTACGCCATCGTTGAGTAAATGAAGAGAAGGCTTCACCATTGCATTGTTTATTATTGACAAGGTCATTCATGTTTACTTCATGTTTGATGCTAAAAGCAAAGTGTGATCAAAATTTATTTGCTAATTCTACAAAACACTTAATTCCCAGAGGTAAATGAGAGAACCATTCAAGAGCTTGTCCTACTAAGCTTCAGGGAAATAGTCTCAAAAGATATGTATCGTCATGAGCAACATCGAGATATGCCACAAAGAATGTTCTAAGATGGTCTTCCAGATTTCCTTTTCCTCTATATTTGTCAAATTGTGGAATTTCAAAGTGTGGTGGAAAAGGTGTCATATGGAGTGACTTGTCAAACGGATAAGTGCATATGTTTTCTAAAGAAAATGCCTTCTTTCTTTGTCCTACCGCTTGGTTAATTATTTGTTGAACATCCACTGGAGATAATTGTTGTTGTTGCAAAGGGGGTGGTTGGTTGGGAGGTGAAGCATGGTATGATGTATATTGAGATTGTTGTTGTGGAATATAAGAAGCCATGACCATTTGTTGAGGTTGCATACTCACAATGTATGTCAAAGGATTGGTATGTGACACATATGTGGTTGAAGATTGCTATCTATGAGACACAAGCGGTGGTTGGGTATATTGTGATGAAGTAACACCAAGTTTTTGCATCACATGGGAAGTGGAAGATGGATTGGGATTAGTTAATGGTTGTGAGTTTGGAGTTGGATTTGTGACATAGTAAGTGATGGAAGGATTGGTGGATGTGGAAGAAGGATGGACACTTGGGTGTGTATTTTGGACAACATGAGGATTGGTATATGTCATGTGTTGGGTGACAATGGGCAAACCTTGGGTAGTATAAGACAGATTGATGGTTTGTGAAGGATTAATAAGAAGATGGTAGAATAGATGTAAGTTGATCAACATAAGAGACTGCAGTGCTAGGATTAGCTTGAGAAACAATCGGCGGATCACTCATGTCAATAAGACTAACATTTGGATTGTATGATGTATTGGATGGATTCATGGATATAGTGGAGACCATATTAGTAGTGGTAGGAATATGGGATGTGGTGTTCACATGTGATGCAATGGGGGTAGCGGATTGTGACAGTTGTGAAGCTTGGACCATTGGTGTTGTTTTGATAACTTGGGAAGCTTGCGGAATGGGGATAGCTTGTGATGTTTCAGGAGTTTGCACTTGAGAAACATGGACAACTTGCATTACTTGAGGCATAGAAATGGTCATGGTGGGAGGAGTATGTTGGGAAACATGGAAGGGTGGAATGTTCAGATTTTGTCAAATGAAAGGGAGTACATTGGTTGGAGTTATCAAAGGTTCTAAATTGTACTCCGAATGTGGTGGATCAAATGAAGTAACAATAGGCAACGAAAGAGATGGGTTGGAAGATGGCATTTGTAATATGGTATGATATGGTGTGGCTATAGTGGATGGTCCCTTTGCAACAATAGCGGGAGTGTTTGGATCATGCTCTCTAATAGCGAATATGTCAAAATCTCTTGGTAATTTAGCTCCCACGTGGGAAAGTTGAAAGATGTAGTGATTAGGATCAAATAAAACAAGTCTCTCGATTTGATCCCATACATGTGTATCTCTAAATTCTGATAATTCTTCTTGGGATTGTTCTTCATAATTCTCTAAAAATGTTTGAGGTTGCACTTGTTGTGAAGATAACTCTCCAATGGTGTACCCATGGGGCACAAACATGTGAGAAGGCATACCAGTCGTAAATTGAGTTGCGTCTCTAAGAGGAGTTGATCTAGATTGTCGCATCTTGGCTTCCATCTTAGCTCATAATTTGTATTCCATTTAAGCTCTATATTGACTCCTAGTTTGAGGCATGATGGTTGATGTTGAAACTTGGATTTTAGCTTGTCAAGGTTTTGAGACCCAAAATATGATGGTTTGCTAATTGTTTGGTTGCTAGTTGCTAGTTGTTGGTTTTCTATTTGCTTTGTTGTTAGGTTGCTTGGTTGCTTTGTTGTTGGTTGGACTTCCCTAGAGAATAGCTCACACACTCAAGGGAAAAGTTGTTTGCTAAGATTACTATTTTGTTGATATTGCTAAAGCTAAAGCCAAAAGTTCACCAATTGATTGATGTTTAGTTTGCTGGTTTGGGATCTCAAAAAGATGAAAAGTTTACAAAGTCCAATTGGTTGGTATGCTCAAAGTAGGAGACAAAGTCCAAATATCTACTAATGATCAGAGACAGGTCTGAAGGCTAATGCTAAGGCTAAGCAAGATAGAAGTGTAGCTGCTTTGGCTGAGTCACTAAGATTTGTTGGTAATTGACCACAGGCAATAGGTAATAGCTCAAATGCAACTCAAAAAAGGTCAAAAGCAACTGGTAATAGCTTAAATGTGATCTGGTTTTAGTTCAAGTAATAGGCTACAATGTTAACCAGAGGTGAGCCAGTTTGCTACAGGTGATGAATATTGACTCAGAAGTGATTTACTATTTATCAAAGGTGACACAGTTTAGACTAGAGGTGACTGACTGTTGTTTAAAATTGATTGACTATTGTTTAAAAGCAATCTGATTGTCTATATGCGAGTAGTTTAAGCTCAAAGGTGACTGTGTTTGTTAGGAAATATGTCTGAATTGTGTTTTTTGACAAGAAAACAGTAATTTCAATCACTCACACACAACAATCACAAACTTGTACAACCTAGGCTAGGAAAGGATTGTATTTGTTGAGTCCCCTAGCCATGCTTATTCAAAGTGGATAGCTTCAGGATCTTGGTAGCACCAGCTCCCATCCACGGCACACACTTCTCATGTATACCAAGATTTGGGTTTCCCAAGGCTTGTCCACCTACAAAACCTTAGGATTGTCCCTACTATCTCTTCTAAGAACCATGTGAATTAGGGTGGCTTTAAAGGTTCCACCTTTTGCATCAACAAATAGAAGGTTTTTGGCTACTACACAAAGTTGCTAATAAGGGCATCCATTTAGGTGGCTATATGTGTGGCAGCGCTACTATCTGTTATGGAGTCTCCCAGCCTTCAAGGGTTACACCTTGGAGGGTTTTGGGGGAGGTTGGCTATCGATATAACACAACAACACCCGTTGTCTATGGATTTCAACACAAATACTGTTCTTATATAGCAGTTTAGAAGGACTTGTCTTTAGCCCGTTACTGCTTGGGTCATACCCCTTCTCACACCAAGAAGGCAGGCCCTCTAAAGATAATAACAAGTTCTCAAACACCCAAGATCCATTCAATAGGCAAGGGGAGAGGATACTTTTGCTATTAAATTTGGGTTACAATCAAGCACATGTAAGCAATCAAGAAAGATAAATCAAGCACAGAGCAAGCAATGATTCTTTTTAAGCACCAAGCCCAAATGTTCCTAAATTAGTAAAAAACCACAAGTCTTGGACTGATCGAAGCTACAATAGATATGTTAGTAGTTTGATAACCTCCTTTTATTAGACAATTGATAAGATGCTGCACAAATACCCAATTAGTAGCCAAGAAAATCAAACTATAAATGATAAAGACTAAAAACAACACAGTTTACCAGAGGCAATTAACTGTTGATCAAAAGTGAAATGTATTCTGCCGCAAGTGAAATGTTACAGATAAGAAGCGATGCCAGTAATGCCAGATGTGAAATGATAAAGCTCATAAGTGATGCAAAAAAGTAATAGGCATTTGGTTATGGGTCATAAGTGACTCAGATCTGCGAAAAAAATAGAATATAACAAAAACCCTAGTTTCATAGAAAGGGTTCCAGATAGCTAAAGGTGATCACTGTTAGATTAAAATTGATTCAAATAAAGATATAAGTGACCACTGTTAGCTTGTAAGCTATGCAAAATAAAAAAAAGTGACTACTGTTCGCTTAGAAGTAGTCCCAGGAATGCTAAAAGCGGTAGGTTTCAGCTGAAAAGCGACGCGTTTATGCAGATAGCAATTGGTTTTCACTCAAAAGCGACTAAAACTTGCCGTAAGTACTCAGAAAATCTAATATGCTCAAAAACAACTTCAAATAGCAAAGTTAATCAAGGACGTGGGTCCCACTGGGCATGCCAAAATGTGGTAGGTAAAAAATCAGGTTAATAAGATCAAGCATAACCATGAAAACCTAACCCTATCACCATCAAAGAATTGAATCCAAGTGAAATCAAAAGCATGCAATTCAAGAACAATATCACCTAGATTGTATGATTCCTTGTTTATGATGTGGATTGCTTCTTCAACAATGAACAAATATGAAGATAAAAGCTGCCATGATGGATGGAAGATAAAGCTAATATGCTAGATGAATGCTAAAATGCTCAATATGCTCAGGATGATAATGTAGATGCTATATGAATGTTGGATATATGTAGTATGGAATGAGAGGGTGTTTATATAGAACTCAACCAAAATCAATCAACAGTAGAGATTTGGTGGCTATGTGAATGGCTAGGATTGAATAATAGACATAGGTGATTGTGTAGATGACAAGTGGAGGGAAGATAAGGCTTATGTGTGCCTGTGTACATAAAAAGTACTACATATGAAAGATATTAAATAAAAGATGTAGTACCACTTATCTTTTTTAAATGAAAGAGGCACACATGTCGGCTCATGACATAAATGATAAGAGAAATTAATTAAATAAATAAAATTTATTTAATTAATTGGGAAGTGGGTTTTTTGGATGGAGTTTTAATTAAATAAATAAGATTTATTTAATTAAAGTAGATAGAAATAAGATAATTAAATAATTAAAGATTGTTTAATTATAGCATAAAGGAAATAGCTAGAAATAGAAAATGAATTAATTAAATAAATAGGAATTTATTTAATTAATAGAAGAAATAGGTAATATGGATATTGGTCAAGTGTGTTAGACAAATGCAAATGGTAGATAATGCAATATTTGATGCTAATGATAATGAGTCAATTTTGGGTATCTACAACATTAATGGGTTGAGGCCAAGTATTCAAGAGAAGATAAGCTTGGTCAAAATGACCACCATAGAATATACATACTAGTTGCTCTAAAGGTGGAAGAGAAGTTGAATAAAATATTTGAAAGAAAACAAAGAGGAAGAGGTCATAGTAGAAGGATTGGTGGAAGATCCTATGGAGGTTGAAATGAAGATCAAAATAAAAGTGAAGAAGAAGACACCAGTAGAAATTAGAGAGAAAATAATGCCTACCTCCCTCATGACCAAAATAATGGTGAGACAAGAGGAAGAAGAAGAGGAAGACCTAGACAAGGAACTAGGATAGGAGGTCTTTGAGGAATCTATTTATAATGTGGAGAAGGACATCGAGCTTATGACTGTCCACAACATCAAGGAAGGATAAATAGAAGACCTGAAGGTAACACATGAGTTCCACATGTAGATGAAGATACTCAGTCTAAACATTCTAAAGATGATGAAAGGGGAGAAACCCTAGTTGTCATAAGAACCTTGTCAAATGATGAGAAAGAAATAGATCAGAGGAAGAATTTATTCTGCACAAGGTGCAAGTGTGAAGGTAAATGTTGTGATAATATTATTGATAGTGGAAGCACTAATAATCTTGTCTCAAATGAGATGGTTAACAAGTTAAAGTTGAAAGAGAAGGCATCCACATCCATATTGGATTGCATGGTTGTAGAAGGACCGTAGAGCTTTGGTCAATGGGTAGTGTTTAGTAAAGTTCAAGATTGGAGACTACCATGATGAGGTGCTAGGTGACATCATACCAATGGATGCAAGTCATATGCTATTGGGAAGGCTATGGTAGTATGATAGGTGTGATGTCCATGATGGCCATGCAAACACATATTCCCTAACAAAGGATGGAGTTTAGCATAAGTTGAAGCCCTTGAAGGAGGTGGAAGAAAAGTTATGTAGTACTACCAAAATTTGCTTGGTAGATGGAAGGAAGTTTCTAGAAAGTATGAAGCATGAGTGTCAGTTATTTGCATTGATTCCTAAGATCAACCAAGATAATGTGAAGATGTACTAGTAGAAGTCTCATATTTGTTGGAATAATTTTAGGACACTGTCTTTGATAATGTTTCAGAAGGTTTACCACCAATGAGGAAGATAAGTAACCAAATGGATTTGATACCTAGAGCTAGTTTGCCAAATAAGTCAACCCATAGAATGACTCCTATAGAGAATGAAGAGATGAATAGACAAGTTCATAAGCTATTAAGAAAAGGACTGATAAGGGAGAGCCTAAGTCCATGTGCAGTACCTATAGTACTAGCACCGAAGAAGGATGGAGAATGGAGGATGTGTATAGATTCCCAAGCCATCAACAAGATCACGATCAAGTACATATTTCCATTGCCCATAATGGATGAGATAATGGATTGTCTGAGTGGAGCCAAGTACTTTATAAAGATTGATCTAAAGAGTGGATATCAATAGATCTGAATCGGAGAAGGAGATGAATGGAAGACATCCTTCAAGACTAAAGACCTAGCCTAAATGAATGGTTAGTCATGCCATTTGGGCTAACCAATCCACTAGGCACATTCATGCAACTCATGAACGAGGTATTAAAAGAGTTTTTGGGTAAATTTGTCATTGTTTATTTAGATGATATTTTGATTTTAGTAATACTTTGGAGGAGAACCTAATGCATGTTCAAAGAGTTTTTGAGAAGATGGGGGAAGAGAAGTTGTTGATTAATCTAAAGAAATGCAGTTTTGTGAAGAAGGAGTTGGTTTATCTAGGATTTGTTATCTTAGTGGAAGGTCTAAAGATGGACCCAGAGAAAGTGAGGGCTATCATTGAATGGCCTACTCCAAGGAGTGCTACAAAAATAAGGTATTTTCATGGTTTGGCAAGTTTTTATAGGAAGTTCATCAAGAGTTTTAGTAGCATTTATGTACCCCTAACTAAAATAATGAGAGGGGATAGGAAGGAGTATAGATGGATGGCAGGAGTAGACAAGGGTTTTAAGATGCTGAAGAAGAAGGTCACAAAGCAACCTGTTGGTACTTTTATATTTCAATAAGGTATTTCATATAGATTGTGATGCTAGTGGTAGTGCTATAGGAGTTGGTTTTAGTCAAGAAGGTAAGCCCATTGCCTATTTCAGTGACAAGCTTAATGATACCAAGAAAAAGTATTATAGTTGTGATCAAGAGTTTTATGCTATAGTTCAGGCTTTGAAGAAATGGAGGAATTGTTTGTTGCTAAAAAGATTGTTTATATACTAATCATCAAGATTTGCAATATCTTAATAGTCAAGGAAAGTTAAATTTGAGGCACTTAAAATGGGTTGAGTTTTTACAGAGTTATACTTTTGTTTTGAAGTACAGGAGTGGGAAGTCCAATAGAGTTGTAGATTCCTTAAGTAGAAGGAAACATTTATTGATAGAGATGAAGATAGAGGTTCTTGGGTTCAATGAATTTAAGAATTTGTACCTAGGGAAGATCCAAACTTTGCAGAGGCCTGGAAAGCTTGTTTGGAGCCTATTTCCCTGGACAAGATGAGATGGTTTGATTACATAATCCAAGATGGCATGTTGTTTAGAGGAAGCCAGTTGTGCATTTTGAGGAGCTCTATAAGAGAGAACCTGATTAAGGATAATCATAGTGGAGGGTTGGCCAAACACTTTAGTCAAGATAAGACCATTGCTCTTAGTGAGAATTATTACTGGCCACTGTTGCACCAGGATGTGAAGAAATTTGTGCAAAGTTGTAGTGTATGCTAGATGGCCAAAAGTGTGAGTCAAAATACTGAGCTATACCAACCATTACATATACCAAAGGGGCCATGGGAAGATATCAACATGGAATTTGTTCTTGGTTTACCAAGAACACAGAGAGAGAATGATTAAATATTTGTCGTGATTGACAGATTTTTGAAGATGACACATTTCATTCTATACCAAAAGACTACTGATGATGTTCATGTTGTAGAATTATTTTTGAAGGAGGTGGTTAGACTACATGGTCTTTGAAAAAGCATAGTTTCAAACTGGGATACCAAGTTTGTTGGGTATTTCTAGAGGACCTTATGTAAGAAGTTGAAGATTGAGTTGAAGTTTATCATTGCACATCATTCACAGACTGATGGACAGACCAAGGTAGTGAATTAAAGTTTTGGCAACCTGCTAAAATGCTTAGTAGGAGTTTGTATATAATAATTCTATCAATAGGAGTACTAGTAAATCCCCATTCCAAATTATATATGGGAGTATTTTGAGAAATGCTTCTAAGCTAAGGAAGATAGACAGAGGAGAGAAGAATAGTTTTAAGGCTGGACAGTTTGCAAAGCACCTAAAGAGTTTGCATGAAGGGCTATGATAGCGCATTAATAAAATGAATTCTTAGTACAAGTCTGATATCAAAAGTGAAAGTTTAAGGAATTCAAGGTTGGTGTTGAAGTCATGGTTCACCTAAGGAAATAAAGGTTCTCAATGAATTTAGACCATGTAGAATCCTGAAGAAGCATGATTCAAGAAAATCATATGAGGTAGAGTTGCCTAGTGGAATCAACATTTCCCCCATGTTCAAAATTGCTGATTTAATAGAGTATCATGAAGGTGACATAGAGGATGGACCAATAAAAGAACAGTGGAGTATCCCAGCACCTAACTCAAAGGAGGAGATAGAAGAAATCCTGTATAGTCACATGGGAAGAAGTATTAGGAATACACAATATGAAGAATATCTAGTTAAGTGGAAATGAAGGTTTGTCAAATATTATTCCTGATTGTCTAAGGCAAAGGTTGACAATTTGGGTTTTTCTAGAACACCTGAGATGTGACAAGGTCACTTCTCAAATTACCTTAGGTGTCTAATGCAAGAGTATCCAATGGCATAAGGGAAATATTACATCAACCAAAAAATGATGATTTTGTTTTTTTTCTTTTCAATTTTGGTATTTACAGATACCCATTTGCTTGAATAATGATTCAAAACCTTCAAAATTTCTAACCTGCTAAAAATAGAAAACTACTATTTTTAGAAAGTTTCCATTTGAGCACGTATGGAAGAAAAAATTTACTCAAATCTTTGCAATAAAAAAATAAAACCTTTGGTGAAGGAATTGGTGAAAGATATTTTTTGGGTTGAAAGATTAAAGTTTTTGTTTCTTTAAAAAACCCCTAAAAAGGTTTCAAAGTCAAATATGAGGTACTTAAAGGCCCCGTACGGACTCAAAAATGGGCAAAATTGGTAGAGAAAATTCTAAGAACCTATATCCATTCATGGGATTTCCAACACATCAAACGGAATGTCAATCAGACACCTTGATCAAAAGTTATGGCTTCTGAAGTTAGGCTATTTTTGGAGAGAGTTGCAAATTTCAAATTTTGGGCTAGAAGGCACCAAAAGGGGCTATTTATGACCATTTTTTGGGAATCTTTTGGTGGTGGTAGAGAAAGGGAGAAAGTGGTGAGTCATGAAAAAGGAGGGGAAATAGAAAACCCTAGTATATTTGAAGCTACAGAAGGAAGAAGGCTCCAAAATGTGAGACAAGAAGATGTAATGTTTTGCAGCCTATTGAGGATTTTATCCTCCCAATTTCCATAATGTAATTTTTTTTAGTTCAATAAAAGAACATTCCTATTTTTTGTGAGCAATCTATGTTGTTGTGCATTCTGGGATTTAACTCCCTCATCACCTGCAAACTAGAATCAATAGGGAAGTGCATGAAGGATAGATGAGTGTACAATTTGGCAAGGAAATGTGCAGGAAATTTAATAGCTAAAATAAAGAGAGTGTTTGGATACAAATAACTCATTTGCAAAAGTTATAGATGAGCAATAAATTCATTTTAAGTTTTCATAGACTTGTGAAGTGTGGAGGGAAGTGAGGAATATGGAAGTTTGGTAGGCATCCTCCTAAGTCCTAGGCAACCCTGCTAGCTTTTATTAAGTAGAAATGTACAAGTTGGGAGGAAGCATGAACTTCAAAAGTTTGGTAAAAATACTTAAAAGGTCCACACATATGCAAGCCTCACCATGCAAAAATATGGATATGTCAAGGAAGTCTAGACATTGTGATGAATTTGCACTCTTCAAGATACAAATGGGATTTTACGGAAAAGCAAGGATTCCAAGGTTGCAAGACTAGACACAAAGTGAGGGAAAGTTCCCTAAGAAGTCAACTTCCCTAAAAATCCAAAATTTAAACACCGCATGGGATTGTAGAAGTCTAAAAGACTTTGGACATAATTTCCTGATTTTGTGAAAACTCCACACTTTTACAAAATCTTCAAAATTCAACAAAATCAACTCAAACCCTCTTGAAATCATACACCAAAGATTCCTTTGAACCTTTAAACATGAAACCTTGCTTGAATGCACAAAGAAGATCAAAAAATCATACCAAAAGACTCAAAATAAACATCTTAAAAGAAACTTGAATAACATGAAAAGACTACAAACATGAAATTAGAAAAGAAGAAAAGGGGGTCAACATTTTACTAAGGAAAAATCTAGCATATGTGTGAGGCAAATCAAACTTCTTACTCCATCACTAACCTGGTAGCTATAATATGCATCACTTTCTAAGAATCACTAATAGACTTGTAGTCTCATAAAAGATATGGTAGAGATTTACAACATCAAATGTATGCATACTAGTAAGACATAATTTTAAAACATAATTTACCATAACATAGTGAATGATTTGTCATTTAAATTTAGAATGTTTGATTAGCTACAACTAACAATAACTGGTATCTAATCCTATATTAACATAGTCAAATAGAAGATAACTAAAGTATTTACATAATAAATCATTATTTTAGGAAGATCCAATGTACTTGGATCCATCTTGTATAGATTGGATCCTCAAATATCTTTTACCATTAACAATACAATTCATTCTTAGTTACCTATTCCCAAACCAAATACCCTACATACATAGATAGAAATATTTATCACATTACTTGAACACATACTAACTTGACCTATACATAAATACAACAATTATGCATCTAAAAATTTGTTAGATTCCTAGAAGTATTCAACTAAAATGGGGACAAAACGTATCACAAAAGTAAAATCTTATATTGATTCCTTTAGAAATATAAAAATAACTACAATAGAAAAAAAAGCAAATAACTTAGTTACAGAACTCCAAGAGTTTCTTAATGGATTCTTGCAACTTGATTATAAAGTTAATTATAGAAATCTAACCCTAGATTGGCCTAAAGGCACAAACAGTAGCTTGCAAATCTATAGAGACCAACTTCAACAAAACCTAGAAAATTATAGGTTATAGAAAATAAAATTTCCTAGATTTCGCACTATTATGTCAGAAAAATGCACCCTTGGGGGATTTTTCCTTTAAGGTTTAGCGCCCGGGTCTTTAGATTATATTTAGAGCATTTTACATGTTAATTCAGACTCCCGATGAGAAAACATTTGGGTCTTGTGACAAATGGGACCTAAGGGGGTCTAATTTAATGATGCTGGAACAAAGATAGGGGGTGGACTAAGGTGCTAGTGCCCTAGTCCAGCCATATTTTGGGTCTTCCCTAAATTCAAATGTCGGGTTTGTGACCGTTATTTGGTCTCCACGCCAACATCATAAGTTTCAAATACAAAATTCTTGGCAGGAATATTAATAGCTGCATATATAAGCATTTTTAGGTTATCATTTGCAAACTAGAGGATATTTATGATTCAAAGCTATTGGCATACTTGTGATATCATTGTGTTGCAGAGCATAACATTGTTATTATGTTTGTTTTTGCAAGTTGGATTACAGCTTCTCCTCATGGCATTGAAGAGAATCTTCCTTCCATGAGAGCTTCATCATCAAGGTGACATTTGTTATGTTTAATCATCATTATCATTTGGATTTTTCCTCTATCCTACAAGGATATGCACTCTCTCTGACAACGGTGTTTAGAAGACTTGAATGTCTCTCTAGGGCTTGACTAAGGCAACCCTCTAAACACCACAACCTCCTCCCATATTCTATGTGATTGCAGGTTATAAGTTGCAAAAGCGGGAGAAATGGAGTTGTAGGGAGTAGGAGGACACTGTGGAGATTCTAGATCCTGAAGAAGGAGCTTGATTAGACTAGGGTGCCATCAACCTTGTCCTCCACATTTGAAGCTACAGAAATAGACTAGATAGTAAGCATCAAGGTTTGCAAAGCTTCCAACATCCGAAGGAATCTCCCACAGTGGACTAGGGCACCATCAATATTGTCCTCCACTGTCGAATCATGAAAAATAGAGAACATAGTAGAGATCAGTGTTGGAAGGAGATTGGGAATCCATAGAAAAACCTATACCTTGGACAAGGGCACCATCACCATTGTCCCTGACATTTCCATTTTTTTAGAATGCAAAAAATAGTGAGTTAAGGTTATCTGTCCTGTGTCTAATTCCTATGCCATTTGTCGTAATACATAGATTTGATTATTGTTTTCCTTAAATTAGGTTTTCAAGAGCATTAGAACATTAATTAGAAATCGTGTGTGATAACTTCTAAATTTCCCAGCAGAAAACCAAGTGGCAACTCAAATCTGATAGTTAACTCTCCTCTCGATAGGAGAAGCACTTAGTTGAAAAGCCCTTGGAATGTTTTATGGAAACGAGGATCCAAACTAAAACAACAACCCCATCATCCCCATTTTCATATAAAACATTTTGGTGAACCCATGTTTTGAACTTTTTGGCACCTTGCTGAGTGTTTTTTGATAGATCTACATTCATTACATTCAAAAAATTACAAAAAAAAAATTGATATATTTGGAAAATTTGAAAAAATTGCATTCTAGGGTTCGATTGTTGACATAGTTTGAATTCATTCAATTGCATTTAATTAATTCTCTAATTTTTTTACATGAGATCTAAAACTCATTATCATCTGATTCATTATTTTCAATAGTGCATCTGAAAAATCACAAAAAAATTGAGAAAATTGGAAAATTTGCAAAAATTGGCATATTAGGCTTGCATTTTTGTAAAATTTAAAGTAATTGGCATCTAATTTCAACTAATTTCTATTATTTGCACTAGATATGATCCAAAATATAGAAATTCATTATTTACAATTCATTTGCATTGCACTTGCATGCTTGATTTGTTAGAAATTGCTTGAAATTTTGCACTTTTCATGAAAACCTAGTTCTACATGAGCTAGGGTTGTAGTCAAAATCTTGTTTCAGATTTTACTACCTTGTTAAAACACTCAATCTAGTCTGATTTTTAAATTTAATGTTGCATTATAGTGGCCTCCTTGTGAAATTTTGTGTCTAGGGCTTAAAAAACTTGCATTTTTCACTAGATTTGGCCTTATCATCTTGCTAGATTTGCACTCCAAGCATGTTGTAAGGAATTTTGTTGTACTAATTGGCTGCTATTAGCATTATTATCTTCTGCTTCTTCTCAATTTCCTTACAACACACTTTGCTTTTGGGCCTTTGCATTGAAATTTTGTGAAAATTTGCAGATTTTTTGCTATTTTTGCACTAGGGTTTGATGTAGAGTGGCACTATAGACATGTTGTAACAATTTTTTTGGCATTAGGTGGCTATTATTACTGTTAAAAGTTGATGTCCATCATCATTTTCCTTACAACACCTATTTCCCTACTCTCTTGCATGCAGATTTGGTGAAAAATCACATATTTTGGCCTACTTTCACTAGGTTTTAGCTTATTGACTTGCTAAAGTTGCTTAAAAAGTGTATTGTGAAAGATATTATTGTATTAGTGGACTATTTTTACACATATCATTTGTTGTCCCTCCTAAAAATCTTCACAACACCTTTTCTTTCACTTGTGTGCACTGTCAAAAGTTAAAAAATCAAGCATTTTTACCTCTAAACATATATTGCTCCTAGGGTTTATTCTATTAGTTTATGCATGTTGTTGCATGAGTATTATAACTTTCTACCCTAATATAAATACCCCTTTAAGAAGAAGCATAAGACTCATGGGATCTAGTGCTCTTGAACAAATTGGTACACTAAACACCTTCTTTACAAAAGGAGAGACACAAATGTTACAAGATACTATACCTATCACAAGTACAATGTAAGAGCAAACTTTTCATGATGATGATGCTATTGAGGTGGTAGGACACATATCTAATGAACAAATAGATTGATGCAAAGCTTACACACCACAAACACCACTAAGGGTCAAATCAAACTACTCAAGGGGAAATAGGATGTAGGGGATGGCAAGGAAAATAAGACTCTTAGGTCCTTGTGGACCTAGCTACTCCATTGGTCTTCTTACTAGACTTGACTGTCCACTCATTCTCCATGGTTCCAAGACTAGACAACAACACCAGCTTTGGGTTCATATACCTAGGCTCTTTGGAAAACATTCTAGGGACCCTAGACTATCTATGGTTGACTGTCCCAAGCTCACAAAACCATGAATATGCTCAGGAGGTACCTCCTTGTACCACTTCCTTCACAACTACAACTCCCTTGTAGCCCTCAAAAAGGGACTGTCAAACAATATGTTGAGGTGCAGACCTCCAAACTAGACTATTATGGGCTTTTTTAGTACCAATTATCTTGTTCTCCAACATATTAAACATGCACTATGGGGTCCTTTGGAACACAAACCCCAAATCTTGATTGTATTGATTTCTAAATAAGGCCTAATTAGGTCAATTTTACAAAGGAAGTACACACATACTCAATGCCAAACTTCTAATTCCTATTCTAGAGGGTCCAATAGGATGCAAATAGACTAATTTCAAAGGTTTTTGGGGTCCAAGATCATTTCAAGACATTTTATGATCAAATCTTCACTCCACCATAGCTAGTTAGCCAAATTCATGATACAAATAGGCTCAATGACTCCAAACTCCATCTTTCATTTTTTCTCTACTCTTTCACACAAAACCCATTAGAAAACATACCAAACCAACCTCATTCCACCCATTTTGGGGTTCTAACATAGTAGGATGGGTTAGGAAATCAAAAACCTCACTAAAACCGTCAAAACAAGGGTTTGAGACCTCTCAGCACAAAAACAATGATAAAATCCTTCTAAGAAAATGAAAATCCTCCAAAACTAGTTCAAATGAAATTTAAATCCATGATTCAACTTATTTTAGACATTTTCCTTCTTGAATGTATTGTACGGCCTCACACAAGACGTTGGAACAACAAACAATACAGAAAAACTTAGAAATACAGGGTAGCCAACAGTATTTTCTTTATTTTATCCATTCAAACTTCATCAATCTACAATGCCTCAACATGAGAGAGGCCAAGAATATATGTTTACCACAAATTCCTCTATTACAAAGCTCCCAAATCATGGGAAAAGGCTAAAAATAGCCTAAAATTAGCTGCTTTTTCTTAAAAAAACTAACTATCTAAAATTAGATTGTCACAAACTTAAATGAATTGCAGACCTACTAAATAAAATGCCTATTCTAGGCCTCCACTTCATGACCATCCTTTAGAAGGCTTCAATACATAATTTTAAAACTTCATTTTGTCTCTAACAAACTTAAATTTCAAAATTTGACATAAAACTATTCTAGGTGCATTGCACCATACATCCCAACTTGTAACTTTTCCAAGTCCCTTGGAAAGAATCCTGTAATTTGTCTTCCATTGCTTGTTTTTGACCTTCATGTTTGTTTTCATCAGATTCATCTTTCTTTGATCCTTTATTGTCCTTGACATGTTTGCCAACATTACTTCTTTCTTGACAATGTGCACTCTTTGTAAACTATCCTACTCTTGGTCCTCTAACCTTGTCACCTTCATTCCTTGGTGTTATGCCAGCCTAAGCATCAACATCCATGCTTCTCTCAACTATCCTTCCACTTGACTTCTCAGCTTCTTGCTTATACCACTGTTTCATGCTCTTCTTTTCACTATTCACTGTCCCATTGCCTTTTGCAACCTCTATCAGACATGCAACTAGTATGTTCACTATCCTAGGAACCTTGTAAACTATTGCATCAACTTCAATTGGCTACCTCTTCACTATACTCATCACTACAAGGCACATGACTATCCCTACTAAGATCCCTTCACTTATTTCTTGCCTTTCAATAGGCTTTCCATTCTTACACTTCTCTATCTTAGACCTAGACGCATTTTTCACTTACCTCCTTCTTCCACATGAATACATTCTTCTTCACAACTGTCTGCAAATCAGCTTCACTCTTCCCATGTGTTGTCTCAACAACTTTATGCCTTGAAAAGGCTGCATACTCCTTGGTTTCACTTTCTTCAAACCTCACTAACTCCTTACCAAACATTATCATTTTTGTTGTCCTTGACCGCTTCTTGACTTCTTCCTACAATGGCATCAACACAAAAGTCTTCTCATCCTTCTTAATGGTGAAGGTATTAGCTCTTCCATCATATACTGCAAATCTATCAAATTGCCAGGGTCTTCCAAGTATCACATGACAACAATCCATGGGTAGGATGTCACAAAGTACCCTATCCTCATATGCTCCAATCTTGAGCTCTACTAATGCTTGCTCACTCACTAAAATGGACTGATGATCACTTACCCAAGAGACTTTGTAAGGTGTGTCCCTAGGTACTCTCTTCAATTTTAGTTTGTCTACCATCTCACTAGACACCATATTGTCAATACAACTAGAATCTACTATCACTTTACATACCTTGTCTTTACTTTTGCAAGTTGTCCTAAATAGTGCTCTCCTCTATATCAACTCCTCCTTGGAGGTCTTTAATAGTGCTCTTTTTCTCAGCATCAATGTTTCTCTTGTCTCACCAACACAATTTGTGGAACTAGAACCACCACATTCTTCTTCTTGGACTAATTGAGTCCTTCTCTCATTCTTCCTTTCACCATCACTTGAAAAAAATTGCTTCTCAGGACACTTATATGCTGGGTGCCCAAACTCTTGACAATTGTAACACTTACCTACAAAGGTGTTTGCATTCCTTCCACCACCAAATCTACCTCTAGAACCTCTGCCTCTGTAATTTGTACTTTGTCCTGTTGATGATTGTTTTTACACATTCATAACAAAAGTTAAAATTCACAAAGGAACCTTAGCTGTCTTGAAAGATATTAAGAATTAACTAAGAATTCTTAATCTCAAGTTTCTGTATGGTTAGGTCTTGACCTTGTGGATAATTCAAAAGGTTGATGTGAAAATGTAATATTCAAGGGGCCTTACGTAAATTAAAGTATTCAGTGACTTACTAGACTCAAATTATGCAAATTGTTGCAAATATCAACAAAGTATTCATTCTTTTGCATAAATTCACTATTATATCACAACGCTTTGTATGAACTTCAATGAAACAAACTTTGCCTTCCAAATTAATATGAAAATTACCAAATATCAATGTAATTCCTCATTCTTTATTCAAATGCAAGACAATTTCCTTCAGATTTCTGTGTTTAAGCTAATTAGTTTTTCAATTGTTGGAGAAAAGTTAAAGAAACTCAAATTAAGTATCACTCCCTACAAGATCTAAATGTTCTGTTACTCATGTTTTAAGGAATATAGTAAACTAATCAAATCAACACATTCAAATCTACAAATGTAAAGTCCAGAACATTTTCATGAACATACACCAGAGATTGCATGCCTTTAGAGAATAATACTACAAATACAAGTCAAAATCAGAAACACTCAGAAATAGATGTAGAATTCTGAATTTAATTATATTCAAAGCACAAAGTCATATAAAATTTACAATGTAGGAATGACTTATGTTTCATTAATCAAATTACCAAAAATCTTATAGACATTTTGACAGATACACTAAGGAGACCAGACATACCACATACTCCTTAATGCAGACACGGGTGACCTTCCCTTCTAAACTAAAAGAAATACTTCACTATTACAATAAACCTTAACAAATTACAAGCTCAAGCTAAAATTCTAAAATCCCTGTGTAATATGATAAAAGTAGCAGAGCTTATTATATAGACTTCTAAGCTTCATATTGCTACGATTACAAAACTTAATCAATGGTCAGTATTCAAACTTTCTAGATCAATGGTGTGAATCAATCCCCAACCGTTTCTAAAAATATCTCAATGGTATCTTTGCTCACCTCAAAGGATACCTTTGGAATCTTTTCAAAATAAAGATACCCTCTGACTTTTCTTGTTTGTTGACTTTGGTTGATGATACCCTCCAATTGCATTCCTACTTGACATATTCTCCTTTTAGTATACATTCTATTCCTTTAGGTATTCTGCAAAATTACCTATTATTCCTTTGATAAAAGCACGGTCACTCTCCTAGCTTTTTGCCCATGTAAATTCTTGTGCTTTGACTCCATCTTGCAACTTCTTCTCTTTTGTCTCCAAATCTTTAACTCTTTTCTGGTATTTCCTTATCTTAGCACCTATTTCCATCATAGAATCAATCATTTCCGTGCTAAGATGTGTTGCAAGGTTCTCTAAACATGGCAAAAATATTGCTTTAAATTCTATTACAACCTTTTCTAATCCATATGCAGGTACTTCTAGGCATTCATGCCCAATGAGTTTTTCTACCATTTTCAACTGTACCTTTATCATGCTATTTGTGACCTCTTCTAGGTCTCTAGTATTTATGATGCAATTTCTAAGAATTTCTTCCTCATATTTCAATTCCAATTTGGCCTGTGGCAACTGATTGACCATTTGAGGAGCAATGGCTCCTTCAATTATAAATTCTTCTACTCTGTCTTCTATTTCATCAAGTTGCCTATTTCTGATTTACATTCCTCTTTTCTGAATTGGCAGCTGTGTAATATAACATTGCATTTGTTCTTCTCTGCCAAAGCCATTTCCCAACAAGTTGTTGCTTGCCTTATTATTTCTTCTCCTTTATTTATGAAGTCTTTGAGCCATTTCTTAAAAATGTTGGCTTCAATCGTCTTATTTTCCATCTCCTTTATGTTGTGTGGTTACACAACACGCCCCATTTTGACTTGGCAAAATAGGGACCCAACTTTTTGGCTTTGCTTGTGTTTTCTGCTTGCTGGTGGTCTGGTCAAAGTAAGTCAATGCAGGTGATCCTGCATAAAGAGGGACTGGGTAAGTCATAATGATGAGGTCAATTTTTTCAAAGTTAGTATTTCATGTCAATAACCTCATGGGTGGATTGAGTAAAAAATTCCATGCAGGTTTGCCTTTTAGATCACCCAGATATTCCTTATGGAACAAAAGTTATAATGATTCAAAGATCTGGTCAAACCTGATATTCCAAGGGGAGGATAATATTTCTCAACATCAGTCATCTTACAAAAGATCACCCCGATATAATATTATCACCTGATAAAATCACTTGCTCTAAATATCTGGATGTCAACTTTAGGTGATAACGGTATCCACCTGACAAACAACGTTATATGTTTTGTGAAGGTCATATTCTGAAGCATCACCCTGATATTTGAATATCATCCTGATATTTGAATATCGGCCTGTCGCAAAATATCACCCCAAACCAATATCCTGCTGACGTCATCCAAACTTGATAATTGAAGAAGTAAAGATGATGATGACATCACCATTCTTTTACCTCGAGGAGGTATATTTCAAAACATGACCCTTCCCACATAACATGACGATGACATCATAAAGCCACAACGATGAACCAAGTCATTATCCTGCTAATATCATCCTGATATTTTGACAGAAGGTCATCTTAGTTTGAAGGGGGTGATATTATAAACATCACCAGACATTCCAAACATCCCCTGACATTTCTAATATCACCCAATATTCTTAACCCAACCCAATGTTTTGACATCGGTCTTTTCACCTAAGCTAGATAATCATGTTATACCAAGAGGATGATATTCTCAATATCACCTGATATTCAGAATATCACCCGATCTTTAGTAATCACCCTATGCCTTGCCACCACAACATTAAATGCACACAGATGTGGTAGGTGGTTCCCGCCAATTACAAACCCGATATATACACATGGCGAGACCTGACAATTTTGTACAATAAAATTAGTTGTTGCATTTAATTTGCCCTAATCTACCTTAGTGAGGAGGTTAAAGATGATTTACAGGCTCATTTTGCACTTACCTTATGAAAAAATGAGTTTTTACAGAGCAGAGCTTAGGAATTCTCATAAGGCCACCTATGGACGCTTATAGCTTGTACTAGAGCGGGATACGAGAGCACTGCTGGTAATTGAATTCATTTCAGATGACTATCAGCATAATTAAGAGGATAAGTGCACCAGGTAAGTAATTGAAACCTTTTGGTTATCATGTTCTGCATATCCAGACATCATGGCATTCTTCTGGTTTGGAATTTCAAATTATGCATGTCAGGTTAAATGAAATATAGAAAGAATAGTAGTATGCATGATAAATAATGAATAAGTAATGTAGATGCATGCTTGTATATGTATCAATTGTAAGACCAGGTTGTGTTAATTATAGGCATCCATGGCAGACAAGCGATTAGCTAGGTCAGAGGCGAAATTCCTGAAGCTGATGTTTGCTTCTCTTGGGGGTGTTCAATTCAAATACGGAGCCATCACTGATACACACCAGGAGAATATGGATCTGGCTGCCTAGTTAGTTAAGATGAATGATGAGAAGAATACCAGCACCCTACTGGATGCGGTCTTCATATAAAAATATGGAATACAGTTGGTTTTCCCTACTCTATGGAAACCCCTGAGTTGGTTGTGGAGTGTGCAAGAAATTATAACCTGTAGACGAGGAGGGTGGAGAAACATGGTAGAGTGTATGCAGATTTGTCAATCAAGGGAATTACCGCCACTTTCAGTTTGTCATTGGGCAAGAAGGTTGCCAGCATAGATTTGAAGAAATCAGAGGTAGAATATGAGAACAACAAAAAGACTGCTAGGAAGAAGATGTATCAATGGAGGGCAAAGAATAGTCCCTATCCTATAGCAGCCAAACTTCTGGTGCATTTATATAAATATGACTTTGATGATGAGTACCAATACATGATAGCCCTACTGAGCAGAGTGAAAGGCTAGCCTGATGCTGGAAGTTTCAAAGATTGGATGTATGCAGTCATCCTGATGTGTCTATACATGGATAATAAGCCCATGTGGGCCAAAATAATAAGTGATGCTCTAGATGAGCAGCTGATGAACCTAGGAGGTTCAAATTGTTCTTTTTACATGACATCATATATAGTATATTCATGTGCCTACAAGGGTAAATTTGATGCACTGGTTACAGATGGAAAGATTGGAGGCACAATCAATGATGTGCATATATGGGATCATCATCCCCAACTGCAAAGAGTGAACTACCTCCAGGATTACAAGTTAGTGAATGATGCATTCTCTATGCACCTAGTGAGGACAATGGAAGAAGATAGAAACAAGAGACTGAGCATGGAGGCTCAGGAAGTTATCTACAGGCATGGAGCCTAGTTCATTCAATTTGCCACTTTCTCCTATATCAGGATTGAAGGTTTTGAGGGAGAGCCTCTCATGCTCCCAAGGTACCCTACAGATGCAGTCATCTTAATGGAGTTTCTAAGACAAATCTCTACAATACTAAATGCCTATAAGGCAAACAACAAGCTGCCACCAGTGTTGTTTCGAGTTGTAATGGGCTGGTATATGTGCCCCGATTCTGAGAGTATAAAAAAGGCCATAACTGGTCTAGATATGATGAATTTCCAACCTTTTCCATTAGTAAGGTCATATGATCCTTATGGGAGGATGCAGAGGATCATGGGGAAACCCATCCACCGAAGAAACCTTGAAGACTTCTAGGCAGATTGTGAAGATGAAGCTAAAGCCCAAAGAAGAAAGTATCAAAGGTTAACACTAAATCAAATCAAGACCTTTGATTGCATCTCTATCCCAGTGCAACTGAAGAAGGATGATGGAAAGATTATGGCTGATGAGTATGAAGAGAAGAAGATATATAATGATACCATCTCTACACCAGATCTCACTGTACAGGAGGATATCTCCTTAGATCCATTCACGGGCAGGATATTACAGCTAACCCAAGCTTGTGTAAATGAGCAAATAAATATGTTGAAGAAAAAGGGTGTTGTCATCACAATGGACAACAAAAAGAAAAGGCAGGAGATTGTTGACAATGAATATGATGACTTCTTAGTTGAGAAGAGAAAAACTAAAGGAGAGAAGGCACCACCTCCTGAAAAGGGCAAGAGGTCCTCAAAAGGTAAGAAAATTGATATGGAACCAAAAGGGGTTGTAGTGGAAAGAATAGATATACCAGCGAAGGATGCATTAGGATCAAGACAAGTATTAGCCTCATCATCGCAGCCTCCTCAGAATAAACAAAAGCCTAAACAAGTCCAAGGGCCAACTACACATCCTGCTGGTACATCTGAGGAGGACCAGACCTCATAGAAGAATAAAGAAAAGGATATTCCTTTAGAAGAAGAATCTGAAGAAGAAGAAGGCCCTTTGTCCTTCACAAGGAAGAGAAAAGCACCTCATGTTGTAACAACTACACCTAAGAAACCGAGGACTGCTATGAGAGGAGAAATAGGACAAACTCCCATAATGCTGAGGGGAGCAGGTGGGGATGTATTCAAGAAGGAGCTGCAGCATGATGTTCCACTCCCCACTATTGTAAAATTCAAAATTGAATTAGAAGAAGAATAGGTAAAAGAAACCTCTAGGATACTCCAAAGTGGTATTGTTTCATTGGAGGAAATAGTTAACCTGTCTGATGATGAGGTAGTGAAGGATGTAGCTTCACAGAAAATGGAAACCCTTGTTGCTGGCACCAAGATAACTCCTCATGGAACTCCATTAGTACAAACAATGTTGGAGGAGATAAAGCAAGTGGAATTGGAAACAAAGAAGAATCCAAAAAAGATAGCTCAAGAGATAGGGCTGGATACACTAATTAAGTAGGTAACTAGTCCTACAATAATTGCCCTCACCTATAGACAGGATACAAGTCCTGAAAATAGAGGAAATATTCAGGACAAGAAGAAAATGTTGAGGAAGTAAAGATGGCAGAGATAGAGAGCCATACTTTGGATATGGGTGAGCAACAACAAGAAGAAATACCTGTTGGGCCCAAGATAGTTGAAGTACAAGACAAGGGAGGAGAAAAGATAGATATATCAAATGATCCTACCCTAAAGGTACAAGAGGTAATTGTTACACCTGCAAAACAAATTGTAGCTACGAACCAGGTTGAAAAGCCTAAGGTAGATACAATACTATCTACAGAAACCAATATGCCTCAGGATGAGGAAATCATTAAGGTAGATAAGATGCCCATGGAGGAAGCAAAAGATCAAGATCATGATAAACATGCAAATGATCAACAAGATCACCCTTGAGAGAAGGAAATTCCTCAACAGGAGGATGTACCCAAAGATCACCCTCATGGAGAGCATCATGAGGAATAAATAAGGAGATCACTCTCCCCATCAAACATGATTGTGGATATCGAAGATCGAAGTGATCATCATGATGGTGATGGAGACCAACAGCCAAAGGATCAAGTTCCTTCGTGGCTGGAGAAAGAAATTGGTGAAGAGTCAGACATAGGGATACAAGAATTTGATGTATCCACATTATTTTCAGAAACATTAATAAAGCCAAAGAGAAAGGCTATAATAACTTCTACAATACAAAGGGATCCTAATAGAGGCAGGAGAATAGCCCAGATAGCTATTCCTGTAGTTCATAAAGAAAAAGGCAAGATCACTCTGGATGAATTCCAGATTACTACAGTAGATTTGGGATTTGCCAATGAGGATTAGGAAGGCCAAGAAGGTAAAGACATTATTGATTCATTAACTCAAAGAGCTAAGAGAGAGAAGGAGAAGAATAAGCAGCATAAGGAGCACATTGATTAGCTACATGCATATATAAGAGGGTTAATTAACCCTGATGATACGTCAACTGATCATGTAGTCCCATTGACTACTATTTCTCAGGAGGAGGTTAATAAATTGAACGTCATGGAGCATGAATCAATAGTAATGTTGAAATGGATGTCATCCACACTCGATGGAGCAGAAGAAGAGGCAAAGGCCTCTTTGAAGAGGTGGAATTCTTTGGATACCTCCAGGAGAAAAGTAGATAAATTGTAGATGGAGATCGAAAGGAGGTCATTTCAATTGGAGAAGGTCATCAACATTTTGGATGAAATGAAAAGGATTGATCCAGAGATCCTAATAAAGAACCAGGTACTGAATAATAACACAGCCTTGTTGATGGATATCTAGGATAAGGATGTCAGATTTGAATGTGATGTACTCAAAAGATGAAACAGTAAACTACGGAATATCAGCATGAAGTTATATGATATGATGTCCCATGAGGCTAAAGTTTTGGAAATATTAGAAGGAGATACAGAAGGAAAGATAGAAAATCAGGATGAAGAGTTTGTCATCAAAGCTCTACATAGTAATTTCCAGCTAGTTGCTGAGGACCCTCTCAACCACTTGACAGAAGAAGTGCTAGATAAGGTAATGAGAATAAAGGTCAAGGTGGAGGATTATAATGAAAATGCCAACAACAGGAAGAATAAGTTGGAATCTCTCCAGAATAAATATCAGGTGCATAAACATGCCATCACCAAAGCAAGAACTCAGGATGGCGAAGAATTGGAGAAAATAGTGCAAGCATATGAGAATATAAGGACAGCTATGTAGGTCCATATTAAAGAAGACCATCATCATGATGATGAAGAGAGCGAGAGCGGTAAAAGTGATGATGACAACAAGGAGCCTGATGAAGATGCATCATAAAGGGAAATATATGCATCAGATGCTTATGAAAGTATAAGTTGTTTAGATGGTTGCCAGCTGGCAACCTTTGCCATGTGAGAAGATTGACAAAGTCAAAGAGAAATGTGAACTCTAGATTTCAATAGACAAATCTTGATCGTAGATCAATTGTAATAGCTCCCTCATCTTGTTTTATAAAAAGGTGCAGGGATGCCTCATTTTATTCATTCGAAACTTAATTGAAATTTGTTTACTGAAGTATTCAAGACTCATTTCAAAGCTATTATACATGTACATGTCTTTTGCATATTTAATGAAAGAGAAGAGCATTTTGATTACAAATCTTCATAAATCTTGAGTAATCTGTGTCTGAATTCTGTATATGTGCTTTGATTTGCTACATCCCTTGGAGTGCTCATCATGTTGCATGTATTGTTTTCATTCACCATCCTCTAAAGTTTACATCAACTATGTCTAGCTGTGGAACATCCTAGTGAACACATGGTTTGATTTCTTCTCATAGTGATAGTATCAAGTGTGTATGTGGATCAATAGCTGAAGATTCAACTTTAATTTGAAGTATTTCTTTCAATTTCTTTCAATTTCAGAGCAGTTCGTCATCATAATTGCAAATAATTGACAATCTTAAGCAAATAATGCAAATATGCAGACATCCCGTAGATAATTGAACACATTCAGCATATTTGAGGGTAAATCATGTCCAAATAACAAATATCATGCAAAGATTTAAAGATAAAGACAATATTTGAAGTATATCCTGTGTAGAAATAACTCTCTATGCAGCATCATTACAGGAAACATCATCTTACAGAGAAGATCTATGTAAGGCCCCAAAATGGAAACATCAACGCACATCAACCTCTGAGTAATGTCAGAAGATTAAGACCTAATCAATGGAGACTTGGGATGATGAATTCTTTGATTTCATTGTATCTTTCAAGATGAGTAAAGGTTGTTGTGTAACTTTTATTCTATGTTTGTTTATGACTAACATCATGTTCAACATAAATTGGCGCTAGAAGGAGGGCCTCCTTAAGATGGGGATCATCATCAGTAGTTCAGGTAATGATAAAGATTGTAAGGTAACACTCGGACACCACTAAATTTCCAAGCTAGATGCAAATATTTGTTGTTTTGAGTTGATATACACTAATCCTGTGTAAAGTTTTTGAAATCAGTCATAAATATTGCAATCTTTATAGTGGATCATCATGTATTTGCAAAGATCAGCTGTATTTTAGGTAAATTTGTCCAAGTGTTGAGGTATCTTGCCTTAGAAACCTGATATCAACCTGCTAAGTGTTGCCAAACCAAGATATCACCTCATATTTGCAGTATAGTTGCAACTGTTCTGCAAATACTGGGTCAATTTCCAATCCTGACCATAAGTATTATCACTACTGGTATATTCCAACTTATATTTACAAAGTTCTAGCCAATTTGCCTTAAAATTGAGAAATCCTGGCTCACAAGATAAATACCAGGTCTAGACCTAGTGGAATTTTTTAAGAATTACCTGTTAGAGGGTTCAGACCTAGAACTGTGGACATCGATCACACTCCAGGATCTAGTGCATCAAGAGCTTCACCACAACCTCCTCTTGCAACTCCTATCGGTCTACAAATACCTTCTGGAATATCTGTGACACCTCCTATCCAGCCGCAACCCCAAGTTCAACCTTAGCCAACTGTACCACAGGCTCAACATCCTCCGGTTGCAATGTCATTCTTTGCAACAGAGTCACCTTTGACCGTCACTGCATATCATGAGTTGCCAAAGAATCTAGACAAACTCTGTCCAAAATATCATCCTTATCAGGATGCTAATGATCATATCAGAACATTCAAGGAAGCGTGTTGTAGGGCCAAGATTGAGCATCAGGACGTTGTATGCAGACTATTTCCTTTTTCCCTAAGGGAAGAGGCTTATAATTGGTTTATTAGTCTTGGTCAGAGTTCCATTGGTTCATGGGCTGTCCTAGAGAAAGCTTTTATGGATAGGTTCAAGATACCTATTGATCCTTTGAACTATCACCTATTTGCTACAATCAAGCGGTTTGAGGGAGAACCTATTGCTAATTTCAATGCCAGGTTCCTAAAAATGCTATCCAAGTTAGTTGCCCCATATACTGTAGCAGATGCTGCTACCAAGAGTATCTATTACTCAGCTCTAGATCCTCTGACTTCCATGTTCATCAGGAGAACACATCCTAAAATCACAACCTTAACAAAAGCTTTTCAAGAAGCTATCAAAGTCAATCAGCAGCTGGTACCTACTCCAACACCAAACATAGCTTTCCCTACATCGCCAGGCATGTATCCAACATACCCTACACAATATCCTCCCCAACCACAATACAATGGAGCTATGGTGCCTCCAGCAGTAATGCCAACACCTCTACAGATATCTCCATTGAGCATCATGCCACCTCCTAATGGGAATGGCCAAGTGCCTCAGTATCCTGCACAAGCATCAACACCTCAGGGTGTGGATCAGAACAATGCCACTGGACCCTCTTTCTTCAAGCCTCAAATTGAAAATGTAGTGGCTAAAGCTCAAGAAGAGAAAGAAGAAATTAAAGAAATCTCTACTTAACTAAGAAACTAACTACAGAGGTCACTCATCTGAGAAATCAGAACTTCTATTCTTAGCCTAACCAAAACAGAGGCTATAACAATGACAAACCTGGTTATCCTGATAGGCGGTACAACAATAATAATTTCAACAATAACAATCCTCCTAGATAGCCTAGAGTATGGAACTCCAAGCCAAATAATGGCTCATTACCATTACCCTTAGATAACCAGCCACCTACTGAAACCAAACAGACTACTAGAGTCAATCTTGCTGAAGCAGCCCTCACTAATTGGTGTAGAATACACAATACAAATGCTCATGCAGAATTAGAATGTCCACAATTTAGAATTGCTGCTAGCATTTTCCATGTGAAAGGGAAAATTAGGAAAATATCAATTAAGATAAATAATATCAAACCCAAACACCAACAGAAATGTGAAAACAAGAAAGATAAAAGGAAATAAAGCAAATAAATAATAATGCAAACCTTCCCTGTTTCAAAGCTTTTGTTGTTCACTTATTCTTCCTTGATCTCGAATGATGAAGATGGACCCTCAAAGAGTTTGCTTCCTTGCTTCAATTCCTCAAAATGACAAGTAGAAATGGCTAGAATGATTCCTGCATTATGATGGTATGAAGAAAAAGGATTCCCTGATGGAATTTGGGCATAGTAAGGATGCCAAAAGAAGTCTCTCCTAATTGCTTAGAAAAGGATTCTATTTATAGATTTTCTGAAAATAGAATGGAGGGTGAGGATCAACTGATGAGATCAATGGCTCTCATTTTTTGTGAATCTTTAATTCATAATGGATGAATTAAAAATTCAGAGTGGAGGATAGTGAGTTATGACAATTGAATTCTTAATTCAACTTGGTGGAGGACAAATTGAATTTCTAATTCAATGGTGGAGGACAATTGAATTAAAGATTAATTGAGTGGAGAATAATTGAATTTCTAATTCCATGGTGGAGGATAATTGAATTTGTAATTCAATGAGTGGAGGACAATTAAATTTTCAATTCAATTGAGTGGAGAATAATTGAATTTGTAATTCCATGGTGGAGGATAATTGAATTTCTAATTCAATGGTGGAGAACAAATGAATTAAAGATTCATTTTTGGATAATGGTGGGGGACAATTGAATTAAGAATTCACTTTTGGATAATAGAGGATATTAGCTAATTAAGTATTAAGAATATTTAATTATATGTGCAACATGGTGAGGTGGAAGAGATGAGGTGAAAAGATGAGGTGGATTAATGAGGTGGATTGATGAAGTGGATTTTGTGAGGTGGATTTATGACTTGAGACATTAGAAGAATTTAGGGATTTTAATTAAATAAAATGATTTTATTTAATTGTAGGATAATGAACCAATCAAATAAACTTATAACATTTATTTAATTGACAAAAGAAAATAAGAATTAAGATAAATATCAGAATATTTACTTAATTCAATTTGAGCCAATTTTAGGCGTCTACATTTTGCCCCTCTTGAAGCAATGTGTTTTATCATGTTGTTTCAAAGAAAAAGACAAGTCTGATAATGATATATGCCCCAGTTTGCCCTTGGTATAGGTTATGATGATAGGATACCCCCTCAGGAGATTGGACGGGGAGAAGATAGAAGGCATGAGACGGATAATCTCATAATAAGATATGTTGATAGGAGAGGAAATGGTTGGATGCAGAAGAAAGGGATGAATGATATGGAATGCAAGATAAAGAGATGACACACACAAGCACGTAAGCAAGTATGCACAAATGACACAAGCACAAACAAGGTATTACCCTTGTCAAGTGGTAAACCAATGATATGGATCGATGATGTCTGGTTTCAGGAATGAGATATGTTGTATAAGACTCCGGGTCTGGTTTCGACAATATAACATCCATGTCTAAGACATTTGATAAGATAGTGTTGTCATGGCAGGGAATGATATATCCCTAGAGCAACACGAAGGATGGTGTCTGGTTTCAAGAAATGAAGCATGTCATGTAAGATGCGTGTGTTGGTCTATTTTTGACAAATGCAACATCCTGTATAAGACAATTGATTGATTGATTGATTGAATTGGTTTACGACCGGACAAGGATCAAGACCACTAATTGTGATTGGATCATTTGACAAGATTTATTTGACTTGATTGGCATGGATTAAGGATTGACTTGCAATTAGATACGGTATGGATATGGATATGGATATAGATAAGAGATGCAATTGGATATAGTATAGATATGGTTATGGATATTTGTCACCTTGAGATAGCAAGTATTTTGAAGCACTTTCATCATTGGGCTTTATTATGTTGTAAGAAAATACAAGCATCTAGGTATAATTAAACTGAGATGACCTGAGTATTACTTACATAGATTTTGATATAGTAATTTAATACAAGCATCTAGCCAAAATTGAATCTAGATGACCTGAGTACTTCTTGCATTTTTCAATAGACAAGGATTGCCCCTTTTCATGTTTAGACCTTGGAGTCCTCGATGATCTTTTGCTGATCATGTCGTTAGACAAAAGTCATCACATTACTAAAGTTTAATCCACAAGTAGCAGACAAAGAAAATAATCATGCCCCCATCATAGCATCTCTAGCTTTTGGCATCCTCGAGTAGCATAGAAAGGCATGATAGCATAAATCAAGACTCTTAATCTAACCATCACAAACATTCTTACATTTAGATGTGTTTGTTTCTTGCCATAATTTTGAGATAGAATTAGCTTGAGTGTTTCAGAATGGTGCTCTTGTTTTGCCTTGGACAAGTTGGTATTTTTGCATCAAGATTTTTGTTTTGGAAGCGGGCTTTGTTGCTCTTGTTTATCTGATGAGAAGATTGCACAATCCTTATTGGTGAGACGGAGCCTAAGGGACTGACCTAGTGCCTCGGGGGCTCATTGCTAAATGGCCTTGCCTACGTGACGATGCAGAGGCAACGTAGTTCGGGGTAAACCCTAGGGGAAAGTGTTGAGAAGATAACAGCCTTATCATAGGAGCAATGTGTCCATTAAAGGGGGTTATCTGTGGAAAAGGAGAAAAGATTGAAGCGTTGTGATGATAGTTGTTGTTGAGATTTTGGGGATATTTTGATATTTTGATTTTTGTGATGTGTTTGGATTTTTTGATTTTGTGATGTTTTTAGATTTTGTGATTTTGTGATGTTTTTGGATTTTTTTATTTTGCGATGTTTTTGGATTTTTTGATTTTGTGATGTTTTTTATTTTTTGATATTGGAAAGGGTATGATTTATTATGATGGTTTCATTGGATTTCGTTTGGATAGCCTTTGCGTTAGATACCAATGACAAGGGAACACCAAGTCTAGAGGTGAAGGGGATTGGGTTGGATAGGGGAAAACAAGGATGTGATCTCCAAAGACTATGTCGCATAAGTATAACATGCCCCATTGCAGGTAGAGTACGTAGGATTTTTCATGGCAATGTGAATGACGAGAAGAGGATGAGTGGATAATGAATGATTGTCATGGTTTGGAGGGATAAGGTATGTCAAGAGCCATTCAAAACATTTGGCAACATTGTGCCCCCAATCTTTATCAAGAGCAAAAGGCAGAGGGATGGGAAAATGGGTTCAATAGGATAGGCATATTTATATAATGGCTAAGGATGGTAGGATGGTGTGCTAATGGTAGGACATGATAGAATGGAAAATGATATAATGGGATAGATAGTTTGGAAAGGTATAGGTTGGATGAGACAATGTGCCCCCAAGTGTAAGTGATATAGAAGATCAACCTACACATGACGTCTGTTTGCCAGGTTTTCATCATGGTACTTATCCAAGGTGCCTGTTTACTAGGTTTTCACCGTTGGATGAAGGGATTTTTCTTTACATTTTTCTTTTTTCTCTTTTTTTTTGTTTTTTGAATATTGAGATTGGAGAAGGTGGATATGGAAAGACTCAAGTATATAGTTCCTTGAAAGGTGATAGTCCTACTAGATAGATACTGTCGCATGGACCATGTCAAGTGTGCTCACAGATGTTGGTAGGGGAGTGTATGAAAGTGATATGGCATAGGTAGATAGTGGATTATGATGCAGAATATGGAGGGGAGGCTTATGCAACAACATGGACCATAGGCATAGGATGAGGAAGATGTGTAGGATAATGGATGTAAGATGGGGAGATGTAGCTATGTGGAGGTGTTGTGAAGTGGAAAGGAACCATGACCAATGGCTGCACACACCGTGATAAACATTGAAGCTTTTGATGGGCAAGTAGTGTAGGAAGCAATGGAGTTTTTGGCTTGGTGGATGAATGATTTAGGAATTTATGGACCCACATAGATTTAGTATTTTTAGTGCTTTTGTTTTGCTTGTGGGATTTTGGAAGGGAATGGAAGTTTTGGATGGAAGTAGGCTTTTGGATGGATATAGGTGGTTGGGATTCCTGAGATGTGGATGAGGATGCCTCATTTGACTTGCTAGCTATTTTCTTAGGAACCCAAACCATTTTGCTTTTGGGCTTTACATTTGGAGGTAAGGGTTTAAATGGCTGTTTAGCTGAACTTTGCTTTGATTTTGATTCTTTATGTCCTAAGGTATGAAGACCATTAGGATTTTTGGTAGGATGTTTAGCTTTATGGATAAAGGCATCAAACTTTTTGCTTTTGAATCCCATGGGTTGGGTGGAGTGGATGGAATGATTGGAAGCTGTATGCTTAAATGATGTGTGCTTTTGTTGGCCATGTTTAGGGATGCAAGGATACTTATGAATGATAGGTATGTTAGGTGTCGGAAGCAACGTTGGTAAGGTGGATGGAGGGACATTGGGAGTTGGAAGGAGTGGAGGTAAAGTGGATGGTGGAAGGTGTATGATCACATGCTTTTGAAATTTATAGGATGATGGAGGTGGAATGGCGACATATGTTTTGGGGATATGATAGGGTTTGCGATGGAAAGTGGTAGACTTAGGAGGAGTGGAGGAAGTACCAACATCTTGAGTTTGTGCACCTTGGGGTATGTATCCAAGGCCGTATGAAGGTGGAGGAAGGTTGAAATGGATAGGTGCCAAAATACCTTGTTCATGAAGGCCTAAGCCTTTACCTTGATAGTTCATATGCTAGAATATACGGTGGACAGTGGGATTATGTGTAGGTAAAACACTAGACACAAGTTCTTTATTGGATGGAGAAGGCAAGATAGTGGATAATGGATGTGGGTGTTCTAAGAAAGAACATTCATGCATGAAGGTAGTAAGACCAAGGATATATGGTGGAGGCTTTGTAGCATGGTCAATAATGGATAGTGAAGGAGAATCATTAGGATCGTGATTAGCATTGTGTTCACTAAGATCCAAGTGATTTGTTTGATCTTTTATGCTTACTTGGGGGACAAGTGTCTCATCATGACAAGTGGATGTTTGCTCATTATGGATAGGGCTAGATGATAGGTGACTAGGAGTAATTTGAATATCTCGCTCATGGATGGATAGAGGATTATGGATAGGTTCAAGGTGCTCATGGATAGCTTCTTCATAGGTGTCAACTGGATCATGGAAAAGGTATATATTATGGATAGGTTGAATTTGGATAGCATGCTCATGAATGGTTGTTGAGAGATGGATAGGATCAAGTGGCTCATGGATAGATTCATCATTATGGCCATCATCTTGATCATGGAAAAGATACATATTATGGATAGGTTGAATTTGGATAGCGTGCTCGTGAATGGTTGTTGGGGGATGGGTAGGATCAAGTGGCTCATGGATAAATTCATCATTATGGCTATCATCTTGATCATGGAAAAGATACATATTATGGATGGGTTGCATAAAAGTGATTTGATCTTGAGTTGGACTAGGGCTTAATATTTCTACATGCTTAGGATTAAACCTTTGACATACCTCTTGGGTTGCTTGAATGGAAGTGGAAGGCACTTGGATGGGCTCGTGGTCAACAACATGAGGGTGTGATGGACCTTGACTCTAGTGCATGGTAGAAGGCTCAATGAGAAGCTCAAGGGGTTGCGTATGACATGAAGGGGTTGTAGGATTTGACATAGTATTGGAAGAATCGTTGGTAAGGTCAAGGACCAGACTTTGGGGACATGGTTGACTTTCTGCTAGTAGTCCTTGGATCACATCCGTCGCAGGTGTATGGGTAGATGGATGAGATAATGGATGAGCAATAATAGCGGATGATGTTGTAGGCTTAGGACTAGGATTAGGTTGGGGGCTAATTGGATTGGGTGGATTAGGATTTGGAGTGGATGAAGGGAGAATCTTACGACCATTTATGATGTTTTTGATCAATCTCTTAAGTTTGACACAACTGGTTGTTGTATGGCCCTTATATCTATGGTATGCACAATAATGGTTTTCATTATATCGAGGGGGTTTAAGGGTTGGTTCAAGAGTGTCTATCGGTGGTAGCTCAATCAAATTTGTTTGAACTAATTATTGTACAATTATGTCATAGGGATCTTGTGGTGGAAGATTGGTAGCACATGGGTATGGAGTTGATGAAGGGCTTGATGGGCTAGAAGATGGACTAGGGGTAGGATCACATGGTGGTCTTATGATAGGACTTGTTGGCATGGGATTGGATGGTGGAGGCCACTCTAGATTGGTATCTCCCTTGTCAAAGGTTATTAGATCTTGCCTAGGATAACTTGGACTCGTTTGATTTATGTACAAGGAACTATTTGGACTTGCATGTGCTTCTTGTTGCAAAGGTGGATGTAGGCTCACTTGTGCTTGTTGTGGAGGCAATTGATAGTTTTGGTGGTTGGGTAAAATGGTAGGATATTTAGACAAAAGATCTTGAGGTTGGTGTGAAGTTGAGGGCATTTGATCTTGTTGCCACAGTGGATTTGGGTTTACCTGTTGTTGTGATTTGGGGGGATATGTTGATGTGGCATTGAAATGATAGGTGGATGAAGTAGGTTGGTATGAAGTTGGAGATGATGACACGTAAGGGTGATGTGGAATTTGTTGAGGTTGAAATGGTGTTTGGATTTGTTGTTTTGATTTGATTTGTTGGTGTTGGACTTGTTGAATGTATTGATGTGATGATGATGCAGGGGTTGCATAGGGTAATGGTTGTTGCGATGGAGATTGATATAGAGAAGGGCTAACATTAGAGGAAATGGAATAAGTTGGTATAGAATTGGGTTGATGGGAGGATAGATATGATAGGACAGGTGCTAGATAGGATGGTTGTTAGATTTTGCAAGTGGCCAAGAGGTATTGTATGTACGAGGATTGGCTTGTTTGACCTATTTGAATCAATTCTTGGATGCTTTGAAAGGTTTGTTGATCTAAATGGGATTGGTTTGCATGCATGTGGTGAAACTTGTGAAGGAGCTGTTGGAGGTCCGCTACGGTTGACATGATGTCACACAAGTTGTTAAGTCTTAAGTCCTTTTTGGCAAGTGTTGGGTTTTGATTCGATGATGATGTGGATTGTTTGGATGAAGTGGATGAGGATGAAGGTGACTAGGATGAAAGTTTATATTTAGTTGTTTATGTGTTTGGTGTTTATAGCTTGATTTGGCAATGTTCAAACAAATAATTATGCATATACACACATGAATCACTCACACAAGACACATAAGCAAGTTTTGACTTTGAAAATGAAATGTGATGATTATTAAGCAAGCACACATGGAAGACACATCAACATGCCCTAATGCCTAGTTTGATGTAGGGTATGGCCAATTAGGTTTGGGCAATGTTTACACGAGGTTGACTAGGGATTGAAAGTGAAATCCTGTCACACAACCGGGAGAAGGGTGTAACCCACCCTTCACCTTCACTTCCCAAAGGTAGAAAGTTCTTTAGGGCTTAGCCAAGAGTGATAAGAATCTAATTTTAATGAGGGTGTCTTTCGATTCAGCCTTGAATAAGGTCATCCCTAGGGGTGATGAAATCCCCTAGCAGGCCTCCTAGGAAAGGGTAAACAAAAGTGAATCAAGTGAGGTGTTTTTGATCTCCAAGGTCACCTTGCGGTGTGAGGAGAGAGCATACACACGCACTCTTGATTCACACTAGCAGTTGTAAATTATCCCTTAGAAAATGGAAATGTAAGGAAGGCACTTGAAGCACAGGTTCTTTTTAAAGCCCAAATCAAGATGTAAATGGAAGACACTAGTGTATTTTAAGCTCAATTTCAATGATGTGTGATCAATCAATGTTTGTTTTAGAACCTAAATCGAAGTGTGTGATGTAAACAAGATTGAGAGATAAAAGATGAAAATGAATGCACCCAGATTTTTGTTCGCTATCTAAATTGACGTTTTTGCTGATCTAGATGTTGTTCCAGCCCCGCATGATCACCTGCAAGTCACAAAATTAAAAACGAAGCACCTAGACTAGCCAAGATGATTGTTATGTGAAAATTGAGAATCTGATAAAATCTGACAAGAAATGAATTGATATAGAGAAATGAAGTGTATAATCAGATTCTAGATGAAATTCCATACACTTTGAAAAAAAATTGCACTGAAAAATGATCAAATTTGCTCCCGTTATGTGCGTTTGAAGGTTGCAAGTTAGTTTGACTTTAACTATGAATAAACTAATAAAATGGTACAATCACCTAATAAGATCACCATCGTTGCAAAGTTTGCCTCGTCAGCTTTCTGGAAAGTCCTTGTTTGTGAAATTTTGAGGTCGTATGCAAAAGTTGTGAAAATTTGAAAAAAAGGGCCTATTTTGCTAAGTGGAGAAAAAAAAAAAAGAACTCCCCCCCCCCTTTTTTTTTTTGCTATTTGTTATTGTAAAAAAAACAAAATTAATGTTTTTTTTTTAATTTTTTGATTTTTTGATTTTGATTTTTATGTTTATTTTTATTTTTAATCTTTTATTTTGTTTTTAATTTTTCTATTTATTTTTTATTATGGTTTTTTATTTGGGTATGTTTTTTGTTGGGGTGGCTGGGCGGAGCGGTGGAGGTGGAGAGGTGGATTTTGCTGGTGGCGACGGTCTGGCAGTGCTGTGCAGAGGGGAGGTGGGAGTTGGAGTGGCGGAGGTCGGCAGGGCTAGGCGGCATAGCTGGGCGGAGGGGAGGCAACACTTGGGAGTGGCGGAGGCCACGAGAGGTGGGGTTTGTAGGGGCTGGCAGAGGGCGAGGCGTTGAGGGGCTGCGGAGTGTAGTGGACGGCGGCGGAGCGGGGGTCGGGCAGAGGTGGCATGGGAGATGGGGGAAGGGAGATGCAAGGAGGGTTGGGGGAGGAGCGGTGGGTGGGGAGGAAGGGTGCGGGTGGGAGGAAGGGTGTGGGGAGAGCAGGGGTGGTGGGTGGTTAGGAGAAGGGGTGGGGCACGGTAGGCGCTGCGGGGGGGAGGGGAGGGTTAGAAGCCTGTGGGGGGAGGGGAGTGGGCAATGGGGGATCAGGGGGGGCACGCACAGGGGGAAGGGGAGGGCAGGGTGCAAGGGGGTGGTGGGGATAAGGGGTAAGGGGGAGTGGTGGGGGGAAAGGGGGATGGGGGATGGTGGGGGGAATGGGGGGGATGGGAGGGTGCTGGGGTTTGGGTGTGTGTTTGTTGGTTTTCTTTTTTTTTTAATTTTTAATTTTTATTTTTATTTTTTTGATTTTTTTTATTTTTTATTTTTTGATTTATTTTTATTTTTAATATACTTTTGTTTTGTTGTGTAGTTTTTTCTTTTAGTTGTATATTATGTTTTTTTTTTTTTTTGATTTTTTTTTTTAATTTTTTGCAAAAAAGAACAACAAAGATCTTTAAAAAATACAGGCTAGCTTTCTTTTTTTTTTTTGAAAAAAAAAATGTCTTTTTTTTGTTTGTTAGTGTTTTAATTTTTTGATTTTGTATTTTTTTTATATTGTTGTAGATTTGTTTTGGTTGAGTTTTTGCAAAAAACAAGTTGAAAAGTATAAAAAAAATTCAAAAAATTTCAAGTAACAAAATAGAAGAAGTTATAAGTGATTTCTTACCTCCGAGGCCTCCCGGCCTCAACGGTGAGTTTGGTTTGTGCGTAGGAGGTCGTTTGCGAGAGTTGATGCCCGAATGTGCTCTGAAACCCCTGAATCCTGCAACGAGAAAACTTGCAAAGACAAACACTCACAAGATTGTGGATTAGATTATCGGGCGTGCCAAAATGTGGTGGGAAAATTGGATTGATCAATTAAGATAAATAATATCAAACCCAAACACCAACAGAAATATGAAAACAAGAAAGATAAAATGAAATAAAGCAAATAAATAATAATGCAAACCTTCCCTATTTCAAAGCTTCTGTTGTTCGCCTATTCTTCCTTGATCTCGAATGATGAAGATGGACCCTCAGAGAGTTTGCTTCCTTACTTCGATTCCTCAAAATGACAAGTAGAAATGGCTAGAATGATTCCTGCATTACGATGGTATGAAGAAAAAGGATTCCCTGATGGAATTTGGGCATAGTAAGGATGCCAAAAGAAGTCTCTCCTAATTGTTTAGAAGAGGATTCTATTTATAGATTTTCTGAAAATAGAATGAGGGTGAGGATCAACTGATGAAATCAACGACTCTCATTTCTTGTGAATCTTTAATTCATAATGGATGAATTAAAAATTCAGAGTGGAGGATAGTGAGTTATGACAATTGAATTCTTAATTCAACTTGGTGGATGACAAATTGAATTTCTAATTCAATGGTGGAGGACAATTGAATTAAAGATTAATTGAGTGGAGAATAATTGAATTTCTAATTCCATGGTGGAGGATAATTGAATTTGTAATTCAATGAGTGGAGGACAATTCAATTCAATTGAGTGGAGAATAATTGAATTTGTAATTCCATGGTGGAGGATAATTGAATTTCTAATTCAATGGTGGAGGACAAATGAATTAAAGATTCATTTTTGGATAATGGTGGGGGACAATTGAATTAAGAATTCAATTTTGGATAATAGAGGATATTAGCTAATTAAGTATTAAGAATATTTAATTATATGTGCAACATGGTGAGGTGGAAGAGATGAGGTGGAAAGATGAGGTGGATTGATGAAGTGGATTTTGTGAGGTGGATTTATGACTTGAGACATTAGAAGAATTTAGGGATTTTAATTAAATAAAATGATTTTATTTAATTGTAGGATAATGAATCAATCAAATAAACTTATAATATTTATTTAATTGACAGAAGAAAATAAGAATTAAGATAAATATCAGAATATTTACTTAATTCAATTTGAGCCAATTTTAGGCGTCTACATTCCAGATAGAAGTTTCAAATACTTCTGGAAATCCACATCAGGTGGAGGGAAATGAAATTGTCCCTTGTGGATATGACTCTGCATTTGTATTAGAGAGTTATACTAATCAGCATCATTAGCAGACTGTGTCATCCCACAAGCATTATACCCAGGCATGTGAAGAATCTGCCATGGCTTTTGAGTCAAATTATGTTTTTCCCTTTGAGGATGAGAATGAGGCATCCAATGAACATGAGGAGGTGCATGCTTACCAGTAGCCATATCAGGGTAAGCACAATTATAATCTGAGAAGTAACTCCAACAAACCTATTGGTCCACTAACTAGTTCCTTGCCTCCAAATAATTTAACACACCCCCTGATCCCAAGGCAAGTAACAATCTGGGATTTCCAAAGGTGAATGCACAATATCTATCACCACAAAATACAGTATCAAAAGCTATTGGTCTACCTCATGAATCTGACAAACTAGTCACATATCTAGCAGATGAGATGAAGAAGGTAAAGATTAGCTTGTCTCTATCAGAATTGTTGAAAACTCCTGCAATTAAGAAGGCTTTTATGAAATCACTAGATGATCCTACTCCTAGAGAGGATAGTCATTCCCCAGGTTAACCTAGCAATAAGGATCATGCTGCTAAAGATAACACTGTCAAACATAAAATGCCAACTACTATCCAAGCTGCAGAAACCTCCCACATGACCTTGTACAGGGACAAAAGCGAGTCACCACCTTTTCTCCTCACCATAAGGATGTTTAGCAAGAATTTACACAACTGTTTGGTAGATTTAGGAGCATCTACCAATGTCATGCCCCTGTCAATATGCAATGCTTTAGGACTACACCCTGCTAAATCTTTAAAAAAGGTGACACAGCTAGATAAAATAGAAGTAATTGTAATAGGTGAATTAATGCATATTCACATGCAATTAGCATCTGATCCCAGGATCCAATATTACATCGATATCTAGGTAGTAGATATACCTGATACATACAGGATGTTGCTTAGTAGAGACTGGTCTAAAACTCTTAATGGATATATGTCTACTGACTTCAGTCACATGTGGTTACCTTGGAAAGGTATACCTAACTAGATAAGGATAGATACTGAGCCTAGAATGAAGCACATGATCACCGAGTACAACAAAACAAACAAGATCATGTACGTAAACGTTGAACCTAGAGTTTATGCCATTAGACCGCAGACTATCAGGATAGAAGAGATCCTGATGCTGGACTTTCATCATCATCATCATCATCAGGAAGACATGCCGGTTGTAGAACCTGATAGTAATTTTGAGAACGAGAATGAAATAGATCACTTCAGAATATTTGAGATGCATCTGTCCAAATAGGTAAAACATTGTCAATTGTTAAATATGCATGTTCATGACATTTTGATTGATGGTTGGTGTAGATTACACGACGAGGCGCATTTAGAGAAAATTTATGAAACATGCTTAGATATGATGGAACTAGAGCAGACATGCAGTGAAGCATCATCATCACATTCTGAGGTAAGTTCTGCATCTAGTGATGATGATGATACTAATTTTTGTTTGTCTTCTGCAGGAAGCACAAGTGTGATAACAAATCATGATGAGGATCATATCCTGAGAATAGAAGAAATTCTGGTATATAACCAGATAAATGTTAAGACAAAAGAAAAAATCACCCCCGGGAGTGATTGTCTAGTAGAGTCAGATTATGAGTTGTCTAATGAAGACAGAGGCAGTAACCTGACCAGATTTGAAGAGTTTCTATCAAGAGAAATTAAAGGGATGATAGAACAAAGGAAGCATCCACAGAGTGCACTTTTTGAGGGATGGTGTAGGCTGCATAAGGCACATCACTCAGAGATTGCTTGCTCACTATGTTGATATATGTTAAAGAAGCATACAATGCCTGATCCAAAAGATCATCCTCCTGATGATGAAAAGAAAGAAAATAAATTAGCTTCCCATAAGAAAGAAAAGATGAAATTTAAGAATGCTGAAATTCCTAAGTTAAAATGGATATCAGGAGGAGCAGCTGCCAGAGCTGTAATGAAAAGAGAAGGTTTAGCTAAACCTCCTACTAAATATAAGCCCTGGATCCTGAGATTTGATGGATCCAAGTCCAAACAAGGAGCTGGAGTAGGGATCGATCTTATTGATCCATCAAGAAAATCCTACTTAGCTGCCTATAGATTATAGTTCCCCTACACTAACAATGTGACAGAGTATGAAGCTCTGATTCATGGGATACTGTTTGCTCTTAAGAAGAAGGTAAGAGTTCTGCATGTCTTTGGAGACTCAGAATTAGTTGTCAGATAGGTAAGAGGAATTTACTCTTGCAACTATAAAAAATTGTCAAATTATAGACACAGAGTGTGGGATTTGATTGAAGACTTTGATGCATTTAATATCACCCACGTACCTTGAGAATAGAACCATAGGGCAGATGCCTTAGCACAAGCTGCCAGTACATTAGAGCCTTTGTCCATATCAGGCCTAAAGAGATTTTTAGTAGAGTTGATATCAGTACCATCAGTACCTAATCATGTTACTACCCTCCATGGTTTTGATGATGATCAGCATATCCTTGATTTCATCTCTAACAGAGACATATTTGATGCGCAGATCATAGATGAGAACAGTGTGGAAGATCATGTGTGGGAGGAAGATGAAATATTAGAGTTGCCTAGCGATAGGATTCCAAAAGGTATGATTGAATTAGAAAGAGCCTTTGACTTGGATAATATGCTGAAGCAAAAGGCTCTTCCAAAAGCCGATGGAAGTCAGTATTCACAAGTGAATATTTGACAAAATGATGACAAGAGAAATGTCTTGATTGGTAAATTTTGCACACCAAAAGAGTTAAAAGGAATAACTCGAGCCCTTAAGGATTACATCCATGTCATTGCATGGACTTATGATGAGTTGAAGACATATGACACATCAATCATAACTCACACCATACCTCTCAAGCCAAATACTAAACCTTTTAGACAGAAGCAAAGGCCAGTCAATGCTTTGCTTGAACCGATAATTTTTTAAGAAGTCAAGAAGCTGCTGAATGCCAGGATTATATTTCTTGTGAGGCACTCCACTTGGGTGGCTAATCTAGTGCCAGTGAGAAAGAAGAATGGAGACATCAGATTGTGTGTAGACTTCAGAAACCTAAACAGAGCATCAGAGAAGGATAATTATCCTTTGCCTTCCTTGGATGAAGTTCTACAGATTGTAAATGGTGCTAAAATGATGTCCTTTCTTGATGGTTTTTCCTGTTATAATCAGGTAATGGTTGACAAAATTGACAGGCTAAAAACTGCCTTCACCACAAAATAGAGGATATTTGCTTATAGACGCATGCCATTTGGGCTGATAAATACTGGAGCAATGTTTCAGTGAGCAATGGACATAGCCTTCAGAGGATTAATAGGAAAATGCATAGTCATCTACATGGATGACCTAACAGTGTTCTCTAAGGAGAGAGGCAATCATGTCGCTGATCTCAAAAATGTACTAAAAAAATGTGAAGAGTATGGGATATCCCTAAACCCCAAGAAATGCATATTTGGGGTGACAACAGGAAAGTTGTTGGGCCACCTGATAACTAAAAATGGGATTCTCATTGATCCTGACAGGGTGGAGTCCATTATAAAATTGCAGCTTCCAAGAAGCAAGAAAGAGCTCAAATCTTACTTTGGTAAGATAAATTTTGTCAAGAAATTCATCACTGGCTTTGCAGAAATACTCAGGCCTTTAAATGATATGCTAAAGAAGGATACAAAGATTGAGTGGACATCAGAAGCCAAGGCAGCCTTTGAAGACATAAAGAAAGCTATTTCTGATACTCCTATCGTTATCAGTCCAGATTACACCAAAGACTTTTATATCTATTCATTTGCTTCAAAACATACCTCTGCATTAGTGCTAACTCAGAGAAATGAAGAAAAAGAAGAGAAACCAATTGCCTTCATGAGCTGCCCTTTCAAAGATGCTGAATTGAGATATGTAGATGTTGAAAGGCAAGCACTGGCTTTGGTTAGAGCAGTAAAGAAATTCAGGCATTATATCTTGAGAAGCAAGGTAATTGCTGTAGTACCTGATGCAGCAGTAAAGATGCTATTAATGCAGAGTGAGCCTAGTGAAAAAAGGGCTAAGTGGATCACAGTTTTACAAGAATATGACATTGAGATTACACCCATGAAATTGGTAAGAGGACAGGCTTTAAGCCAAATGATATTAGAGATTGATCCAAACATCACAAGCCAGCAGTATGTTATCAATGCTAGGGATAATAAAGAATGGTATTCAGATATCAGACACATCTTGATCATTGGAAGATGCCCACCAAGACTGCAGGCTTCACAGAGAAGAGCCCTAAAGATAAAATCCTGGAAGTACATGATGAAAGTAGGAGTACCTTTTAAGAAAAATTATGAAGGAATATATTTGAGATACTTAGAAAAGCTAGAGGCAAGCAAAGTTTTATCAAAGCTACATGACAAGTTTGGTACAACACATGGCTCATCCTTGGCTACTACACATGCAATCCTCAGAGTAGGATATTATTGGCCCACAATCTTCAAGGATACAATTGAACACATTAAACGTTGTCATGTATGTCAGGTTGCTGCCAACAGAGAGAGATATGTTGCACAGCCTCTACAACCAGTGATGGAAGCGCGCCCATTTACACAATGGGGCATGGATTTCATAGGACCTATTAATCCTCCATCATCCTCAGGCCATATGTATGTGCTAACAATTATTGATTATTGTACCAGGTGGACTGAAGCCACTAGAAGCAAGACTTGCAGCGCAGATGATGTCATCAGATTTCTGGAAAGTAACATAGTCACCAGGTATGGGGTCCCCTATGCTCTAGTAAGTGATAACGGTTCTACTTTTACTTCAACAAAGTTGTCAAGTTGGGCCTTTGATTATGGGATCATACTAAAGTTCTCATCCAATTATTATCCCCAAGGGAATGGATTGGCAGAATCCACCAATAAAAATTTGTTGAATATCATAAAGAAGTTAATAGACAAGAACCCTAGGGAATGGAATGCACTTTTGAAATATGCCTTATGGGTAGACAGAACCATAAACAAAGCTGCATTAGGAAACTCACCTTATCATTTAGTGTATGGGGTAGATCCAATCCTCCCTGTTAACCTGAAGATTCCTACCTTGCGGTTTGCCCAAGAGTACCTAGGCATAGACAATAACCAAGAAGTCAGGTTGCTTCAGCTGATGCACCTGGAAGAAAAAAGAAGCCAGGCAATTGACCAATTTGCCAAACATCAGGCTGTTGTCAAATGCTGGTTTGACAAAAGAGCCAAAGTTAAAGCCTTCAAGATATCTGATTTAGTCCTGATGTGGGATAAAGCCCATGAGAAGAAAGGAGACCATGGTAAGTTTGATAAATTATGGATAGGTCCCTTCCAAATTTCTGAGATTTTAGGAGACAGTACTTTCAGGCTTAAGAACTTGATAGGTGAGGATGTTCCATTACCAGTTAATGGATAGTTCCTCAAACACTATTTCCAAGCTTAAGTAACTTCATGTCAGTCATGTGTATCATAATGTATATTTGTATAGTTGTTTGTACAGTGTTTTGTTTTGCTTTTTGCTTTGTTTCCTTGTTGAATTTTGTTTTGGTTAGTCAAGATGATGTAGCTCATCACCCCAGAAAATAACAAAATTGTTAGGATTCAAGTGATGGGAACACATTTATATATAGCTTGTGACTCATTCTAAGAAAGTCTTCATGATCAGGTCTGTGATATCCTGTTATCAGGGTACCTTTTCTTAACCAAAGTGATTTCTTCATAATGACTCACCTAACAGCCTTCGGTTTGTTGAACACACAAGTATAGGTGTTAAGTGAAAAATCTAAAGGGACTCCCTTGCTACCAATGCAATCTCCAACCTAAAATAGCAAGTGACTATACCTTGCATTTTAAGCTTACATGATGATATCAAATATATGAAGTATATGAAATAAAAAAAATAATAATAAAATTAGGCCATCTAAGTAACCTTACCGGGGCTATAGATGCCTGCTGGCAATGGGGCTCTACTTAGGGGGATTGTATAGATAACCTTTCCAGGGCTATGAATGCCTGCTGGCAACAAGGCTCTATCCAGGTTGGCTATGAGGGATGATCTCCAACTATGTATCTTAACATTAGTTACTCATGTTTTCAACTTGCTTTCAAGATGACGATAATTAAGTCATTTGCACACTACTGATCCTTTATTAGCATTGTTACCATGAGGACATTTTGTCATTCAGAAAGATTGTGATGCTTATGCTTAGAAAGAGTTAAAATGCTATGTTAGGATGTGTTCACATCACTTCAATCATTAGAATTTTGATATTTTCTTTGGTGGAAAGTTGTTGTGTGGTTACACAACACACCCCATTTTGACTTGGCAAAATAGGGACCCAACTTTTTGGCTTTGATTGTGTTTTCTGCTTGCTGGCAGTCTGGTAAAAGTAAGTCAGTGTAGGTGATCCTACATAAAGAGGGACTGGGTAAGTCATCATGATAAGGTCAATTTTTTCAAAGTTAGCATTTCATGTCAATAACCTCATGGGTGGATTGAGTACAAAATTCCATGCGGGTTTGCCTTTTGGATCACCCATATATTCCTTATGGAACAAAAGTTATAGTGAATCAAAGATCTAAGCAAACCTGATATTCCGAGGGGAGGATCATATTTCTCAACATCAGTCATCTTACAAAAGATCACCCCGATATAATATTATCACCCGATAAAATCACTTGCTCTGAATATCCGGACATCAACTTTAGGTGATAATGGTATCCACCCGACAAACAATGTTATATGTTTTGCAAAGGTCATATTTCGAAGCATCACCCTGATATTTGAATATCATCTCGATATTTGAATATCGGCCTGTCGCAAAATATCACCCCGAACCAATATCCTGCAAATGTCATCCAAACTTGATAATTGAAGAAGTAAAGATGATGATGACATCACCATTCTTTTACCTCGAGGAGGTATATTTCAAAACATGACCCTTCCCACATAACATGATGATGACATCATAAAGCCACAACGATGAACCAAGTCATTATCCCACTAATGTCATCCTGATATTTTGACAGAAGGTCATCTTAGTCTGAAGGGGGTGATATTATAAACATCACCAGACATTCCAAACATCCCCTGACATTTTGAATATCACCTGATATTCTTAACCCAACCCGATGTTTCGACATCGATCTTTTCACCTAAGTCGGACAATCATGTTATACCAAGAGGGTGATATTCTCAATATAACCTGATATTTAGAATATCACCCGATCTTCAGAGATCACCCCATGCCTTGCCACCACAACATTAAATGCATGTAGATGTGGTAGGTGGTTCCCGCCGATTACGAACCTGATATATACACATGGCGAGACCTGGCAGTTTCGTACAAGAAAATTAGATGTTGCATTTAATTTGCCCTAATCTGCCTTAATGAGGAGGTTAAAGATGATTTATGGGCTCATTTTACACTTACCCTGCGATAAAACAAGTTTTTACATAGCAGAGCTTACGAATTCTCATAAGGCCACCTGTGGACGCTTATAGCTTGTACCAGAGCGGGATACGAGAGCATTGCTGGTAATTGAATTCATTTCAGATGACTATCAGCATAATTAAGAGGATAAGCACACCAGGTAAGTAATTGAAACCCTCTGGTTATCATGTTCTACATATCCTAACATCATGGGGGTCTTTTGGTTTGGAATTTCAAATTATGCATGTCAGGTTAAATGAAATATAGAAAGAACAGTAGTATGCATGATAAATAATGAATAAGTAATGTAGATGCATGCTCGTATATGCATCAATTTTAAGACCAGGTTGTGTTAATTGTAGGCATCCATGGCGGACAAGCGGTAAGCTAGTTCAGAGGCAGAATTCCTGAAGCCGATGTTTGGTTCTCCTGGGGGTGTTCAATTCAAATACAGAGCCATCACTGATACACACCAGGGGATTACAGATCAAGCTGCCTGGTTAGTTAAGATGAATGCTGAGAAGAATACCAGCGCCCTGCTAGATGCGGTCTTCATATCAAAAATGTGGAATTTAGCTGGTTTTCCCTACTCTATGGAAACCCTTGAGCTGGTTGTGAAGTGTGCATGAAATTATAACCCGTAGATGAGGAGGGTGGAGAAACATGGCAGAGTGTATGCAGATCTGTCAACTAAGGGTATTGCCGCCACTTTTAGTTTGTCATTGGGCAAGAAGGTTGCCAACATAGATTTGAAGAAATTAGAGGTAGAATATGAGAACAACAAGAAGATTGCTAGGAAGAAGATGTATCAATGGAGGGCAAAGAACAGTCGCTATCCTGTAGCAGCCAAACTTCCAATGCATTTTTATAAATATGACTTTGATGATGAGTACCAATACATGATAGCCCTACTGAGCAGAGTGACAGGCCAACCTGATGCTGGAAGTTTCAAAGACTGGATGTATGCAGCCATCCTGATGTGTCTATACACAGATAACAAGCCCATGTGGGCCAAAATAATATGCGATTCTCTAGGTGAGCAGCTGATGAACCTAGGAGGTTTAGATTATTCTTTTTACATGACATCATATATAGTATATTCATGTGCCTACAAGGGTACATTTGATGCACTGGTTACAGATGGAAAGATTGGAGGCACAATCAATGATGTGCATATATGGGATCATCATCCCCAACTGTAAAGAGTGAACTACCTCCAGGATTACAAGTTAGTAAATGATGCATTCTCTATGCACCTGGTGAGGACAATGGAAGAAGATAGAAACAAGAGACTAAGCATGGAGGCTCAGGAAGTTATCTATAGGCATGGAGCCTGGTTCATTCAATTCGCCACTTTCTCCTATATCAGGATTGAAGGTTTTGAAGGGGAGCCTCTCATGCTCCCAAGGTACCCTATAGATGCAGTCATCTTAATGGAGTTTCTAAGACAAATCTCTACAATAATGAATGCTTATAAGGCAAACAAAAAGCTGCCACCAGTGTTGTTTCCAGTTGTAAGGGGCTAGTATATTTGGCCAGATTCTGAAACTATAAAAAGGCCATAACTAGTCTAGATATGATGAATTTTTAGCCTTTTCCATTAGTAAAGTCATATGATCCTTATGGGAGGATGCAGAGGATCATGGGGAAACCCATCCACCGAAGACACCTTGAAGACTTCTAGGTAGATTGTGAATATGAAGCTGAAGCCCGAAGAAGAAGGTATCAAAGGTTAACACTAAATCAAATCAAGACCTTTGATTGCATCTCTATCCTAGTGCAACTGAAGAAGGATGATGGAAAGATTATGGCTGATGAGTATGAAGAGAAGAAGTTATATAACGATACCATCTCTACACTGGATCTTACTATCCAGGAGGATGTCTCCTTAGATCCATTCACGGGCAGGATATTACAGCTAACCCAAGCTTGGGTAGATGAGCAGATAAATATGTTGAAGAAAAAGGGTGTTGTCATCACAATGGACAATAAAAAGAAAAGGCAAGAGATTGCTGAAGATGAATATGATGACTTCTTAGTTGAGAAGAGAAAAACTAAAGGAGAGAAGGCACCACCTCCTAAAAAGGGCAAGAGGTCCTCAAAAGGTAAGAAAACTAATACGGAACCAAAAGGGGTTGTAGTGGAAAGAATAGATATACTAGCTAAGGATGCATCAGGATAAGGACAAGTATCAGCCTCATCATCATAGCCTCCTCAGGATATACAAAAGCCTAAACAAGTCCAAGGGCCAACTACACATCCTGCTGGTACATTTGAGGAGGGTCAAACCTCACAGAAGAATAAAGAAAAGGATATTCCTTTAGAAGAAGAATCTGAAGAAGAAGAAGGCCCTTTGTCCTTCACAAGGAAGATAAAAGCACCTCATGTTGTAACCACTACACCTAAGAAACTGAGGACTGCTATGAGAGGAGAAATAGGACAAACTCCCATAATGCTGAGGGGAGCAGGTGGGGATGTATTCAAGAAGGATCTGCAGCATGATGTTCCACTCCCCACTATTGTAAAATTCAAAACTGAATTAACAGAAAAATAGGTAAAAGAAACCTCTAGGATACTCCAAAGTGGTATTGTTTCATTAGAGGAAATAGTTGACCTGTCCGATGATGAGGTAGTGAAGGATGTAGCTTCACAGAAAATAGAAATCCTTGCTGCTGGCACCAGGATAACTCCTCATGGAACTCCATCAGTACAAACAATGTTGGAGGAGATAAAGCAAGTGGAATCAGAAAAAGAGAAGAATCTATAAAATATAGCTCAAGAGATAGGGCTGGATACACTAATTAAGCAGGTAACCAGTCCTGCAATAATTGCCCTCACCTATAGATAGGATGCAAGTTATGAAAATAGAGGAAATATTCAGGACAAAGAAGAAAATGTTGAGGAAGTAAAGATGGTAGAGATAGAGAGCCATACTTTGGATATGGGCGAGCAACAACAAGAAGAAATACCTGTTTGGCCCAACATTGTTGAAGTATAAGACAAGGGAGGAGAAAAGATAGATATATCAGATGATCCTACCCTAAAGGTACAAGAGGTAATTGTTACACCTACAGAACAAATTGCGGTTGCAGACAAGGTGGACAAGCCTAAGGTAGATACAGTAACATCTACGGAAACCAATATGCCTCAGGATGAGGAAATCATTAAGGTAGATAAGATACCCAGGAGGAAGCAAAAGATCAAGATCATGATAAATATGCAGATGATCAACAGGATCACCCTCCAGAGAAGGAAATTCCTCAACAGGAGGATGTACCCAAAGATCACCCTCATGAAGAGCATCATGAGGAAGAAATAAGGAGATCACCCTCCCCATCGAACATGACGGTGGATACCGGAGATTGAAGTGATCATCATGATGGTGATGGAGACCAATAGCCAAAGGATCAAGTTCCTTCATGGCTGGAGAAAGAAATTGGCGAAGAGTCAGACATAGGGATACAAGAATTTGATGTATCCACATTATTTTTAGAAACATTAATAAAGCCAAAGAGAAAGGCTAGAATAACTTCTGCAATACAAAGGGATCCTAATACAGGCAGGAGAACAACCCAGGTAGCTATTCCTGCAGTTGATAAAGAAAAAAGGCAAGATCACTCTAGATGAATTCCATATTACTACAGTAGAGTTGGGGTTTGCCAATGAGGATCAGGAAGGCCAAGAAGGTAAAGACATTATTGATTCATTAACTCAAAGAGTTAAGAGAGGGAAGGAGAAGAATAAGTAGCATAAGGAGCACATTGCTCAGCTGCATGGATATATAAGAGGGTTAATTAACCCTGACAATACGTCAACTGATCATGCAGTCCTCCCATTGACTGCTATTTCTCAGGAGGAGGTTAATAAATTGAACCTCATGAAGCATGAATCGATAGTAATGTTGAAATGGATGTCATCTGCACTCGATGGAATAGAAGAAGTGGCAAAGGCCTCTTTGAAGAGGTGGAATTCTTTGGATACCTCCAAGAGAAAAGTAGATAAATTGCAGATGGAGATCGGTAGGAGGTCATTTCAATTGGAGAAGGTCATCAACATTTTGGATGAAATGAAAAGGATTGATCTAGAGATCCTAATAAAGAACCAGGTACTGAATAATAACACAGCCTTGTTGATGGATATCTGGGATAAGGACATCAGATTTGAATGTGATGTACTCAAAAGATGAAATAGTAAACTACAGAATATCAACATGAAGTTACATGATATGATGTCCCATGAGGTTGAAGTTTTGGAAATATTAGAAGGAGATGCAGAGGAAAGATAGAAAATTAGGATGAAGAGTTTGTCATCAAAGCTCTGCATAGTAATTTCCAGCTAGTGTCTAAGGACCCTCTCAACCACTTGACAGAAGAAGTGCTAGATAAGGTAATGAGAATAAAGGTCAAGGTGGAGGATTATAATGAAAATGGCAACAACAGGAAGAATAAGTTGGAATCTCTCCAGAATAAATATCAGGTGCATAAGCATGCCATCACCAAAGCAAGAACTCAGGATGGCGGAGAATTGGAGAAAATAGTGCAAGCATATGAGATATAAGGACAGCGATGCAGGTCCATATTAAAGAAGACCATCATCATGATGATGAAGAGAGCAAGAGCAGTAAAAGTCATGATGACAACAAGGAGCCTGATGAAGATGCATCATAAGGGAAAATATATGCATCAGATGCTTATGAAAGTATAAGTTGTTTAGATGGTTGCCAGTTGGCAACCTGTGCCATGTGAGAAGATTGACAAAGTCAAAGAGAAATGTGAACCATGGATTTCAATAGACAAATCTTGATTGTAGATCGATTGTAACGGCTCCCTCATCTTGTTTTATAAAAAGGTACAGGGATGCCTCATTTTATTCATTCGGAACTTAATTGAAATCTGTTTGCTGAAGTATTTAGGACTCATTTCAAAGCTATTGTACATGTACATGTGTTTTGCATACTTAATGAAAGAGAAGAGCATTTTGATTACAAATATTCATAAATCTTGAGTAATCTGTGTCTGAATTCTGGATATGTGCTTTGATTTGCTGTGTCCCTTGGAGTGCTCATCATGTTGCATGTATTGTTTTCATTCACCATCCTCTGAAGTTTGCATCAACTATGTCTAGCTGTGGAACATCCTGGTGAACACATGGTTTGATTTCTTCTCATAGTGATAGTATCAAGTGTGTATGTGGATCAATAGCTGAAGATTCAACTTTAATTTGAAGTATTTCTTTTAATTTCTTTCAATTTCAGAGCAGTTCGTCATCATAATTGCAAATAATTGACAATCTTAAGAAAATAATGCAAATATGCAGACATCCCATAGATAATTGAACACATTCAGTAAATTTGAGGGTAAAGCATGTCTAAATAACAAATATCATGCAAAGATTTAAATATAAAGATAATATTTGAAGTATATCCTGTGTAGAAATAACTCTTTATGCAGCATCATTACAGGAAACATCATCTTACTGAGAAGATCTATGTAAGGCCCCAAAATGGAAATAGCAATGCACATCAACCTCTGAGTAACGTAAGAAGATTAAGACCTAATCAACAGAGACTTGGGATCATGAATTCTTTAAATTCATTGTATCTTTCAAGATGAGTAAAGGTTGTTGTGTAACTTTTATTCTATGTTTGTCTATGACTAACATCATCATCAACACTTTACCTCTTCCTTAGATAATGCTATCATTTCTGCAAGTAATTCTGGTACATTTGCACTGGAATCAAACATCCCCTTGATAAATTGATGTAATTGGACAATGTGTCACTTCAAGTATTCATGTTTATCCTTATCTTTCTTCAATATTTCTATAGTGGCCTGATGCATGTCCTCCCACTCATGTATATGTTGTTCCCTTGTCCTGTGGCCAAGATCTATATTAAGTATTTTATAATCTTCTATTGTTATTTCTCCTTTTGACTTGTCTTTTTGTGGTATGGCAAGATTCAACATTTTAGATCCAGAAGGACCTCTCTTGATTGCTAACATTGTTCTAGCCTTTCTCTTCTCCTTCCATGGTGTAGAAGCACCTAATAAGATTTTAATATCAATAGGTACCAATTGTACCTCTACCTTTTCTCTGCTAACTTCTAAGCCTAACTAGGCTAGAACCTCCTTTGTAACCTTTTCTATTTTCTCTTCATTGATCACCTCCTCTTGAGGTTTTTCCATTTTTGTCTATTCCATGTGTTGCTCCTATTGTTGTGGAGGAGGCTGAGGTTGAGGGCCTTGTTCTAGAATCAATGGATCATTTTGCTTTGCTAATTCTCCCTCATTATCATCTTCCTCTATTTCAGTGTCTCCTCCCTCTTCATCATCACCTTCCTGATTTTCTTTCTTTGAAGACTCTTTTTCTACTTTATCCTTTTGCTCTGTATCTTCTATATCCATACCTTGTTTTTGTTTCTCGTGTTCAATATTTCCTTCAACAACATTTTTTGTGTTATCCTTGCTTTCCTCAGGCTTATCTGATATTTCCATTAGTCCTTCTACTAGTTCACCTTGTTCCTACACTTTGTTAGGCATGTTTGTTTGTTCTATTGGTGAAGGTGGACCTGTCCTCTTTTCAGGTTCCTTTGTATCTTTCTATTTTTCATGCTTACTATTTGTATCCTTTTCTTCCTCTATATTATTTTCTTCCTCACTATGCTCATCATACATATTCAAAATACCTAACACATCAGCACTAGAAGCACTCATCTATGTTTCCTTCTCAGCCTGGGCTGGTGTTTCCTTTACTATTTTTTCTGGTGTGTTTTCCTTTTCAGATTCCTCTATCTAGTTTGCTACATCTTGCACTTATTTAATGATTTTAGGTGGCACTAGTGTACCAAAAGGGTCCACTACCTCTGACCTATCTTGTACATTCTCCCCTCCAAATTGTGGACTTTGTTCAATTTCCATATATGTCTGGGTATCTTGCCCCCCTTCTGCACCAGAGTATTCACTCAATTCCTCTTCATCTCTACCAATTTCTTCTCTTTTAATGGGACCTACCTCCCTGACTCCACTATCACTACTGTCATCCTCTATATTGACAGTCTCACTTAGTTGTTTGGCTTTATGCAATCTTGACTCTTGTAACTTCTCTCTAGCCAATTCTTGCTTAACCTTTGTATATTCTTGTCTTTTTTCCTCTGATGTAGCCTCACTAGGTATGCTACTCAACTCAAAACCACTTGTACTACACATATAGCATCACTTTGTTTTGATTTTTCTCCCTTTGATGTTTCAACTGCTATGGCCCTCACGACCCTCTGACCTGTTGGCCCCTTAGTAGCTTGGGTCTTCTCTGCACTAGTGTTGTGGCTAGATGACTCTCCTTCCATAAATGTTCTTGATGATATGGCCACTGTCACCCCTATGGCATATGGATCCATTAGGGTGGCATTCTTATCCTTTTCAATAATCTTTGCCTCTACAACCCTTCTCTTCTTCTCATAGAAGCATTGGAGCTCATCTTGATACTCCCTTACTCTTTTCTTACCTTTCTTTGGAAATGTGGGCTCAATTTCCTTAGCCCTGAGCTCTTCTATTTTATCCTTCAACCATGTCTTGGAAAACAAAATGACAGGTTTAGACAATGCATCCAAAGATGTACTCCATGGTTGTGACCAATCAAGCTCTCCAATGGGAACAAGCCTGGCACTCTTATAGCTATGATGTAACAATTCATTATCATCTTTAATTTTTGAAAGCACATAGATTTCCCCCATAGTTTTCATTTATTCTACTATCAGCCTTTTGTGTGCTCTTTTCCTCACTCCTTTGTCACCTTTGTAATCTGACCAATAGTCCTCAATGTGCATTTGATCTTTGAATTTGGAATCAATGGTTCTTTGGGTCCTATGAAAAGGATCAAATTGTCTTGCTAGTTCAAATTCCTCAAAGCCATAATATCTTAATTCCTTCTCTAAATATCTAGCCACCTCCTCACTATAGCAAAAATATCTTCTAATTGCCCAAGGAAGTTTAATATTTCCTATGTTCCACTTCTTCTTATACATCCTGAAAGCATTCAAGTTTTGTCTTAAAAATTCTAGTACAATTAGTTTATTTGATGGATATCTGGGTAGCATGAATGGCTTGCCCTCAAAACCCTCAGTTCTAATAAATGTAAAGTGTTGGAATTGTATATACCAAGAGCTATGCAATCGAATAATGTTCTTTGCATCCTCAGTTAATCTTTTATCCTTTTCTCCCTTCAAAACTCTTACCATGTAAGTATAGAATACATCATTTACTAAATCATATTTCCTTAATGCATTATCCTCCTGTAAATCTAGATAATATTCATAGACTAATTTCTAATCTGGGCCATTCCCCATGGTCCCAACTTTGTCAATTCCAATTATGTATGGCTGAATCATTAATGCACATGAACATAACACATATGATGATAAGTAAAAAGGCATCATCTTTTGTTTTCTCTACATAGCCTACTTCCATATGGCCATACTAATAGTCTTGGCCCAGTGAATTTGTTCATCTTCCTTCTTTGCTTCCCTTATGAATTGAATGATAGTGAACATCCAGGGTTCACATTTAATTGCATCTCTCAAACCTACTAGCCTGCTCAACATTGTTATCATTAGATGTATCTCCTCTTTAAAATCTATCCTGTGCAGATTCCTAGGCACTCTTGCTATAGCCTTGGGTTTGTTTTCTACAATATACCAATAGTAGAAGATTTTACTTTTGCATTCTCTTTCATTACTATTAAAGTCTTTATTGTATTGGTCTATATCTATGTCCATTTTCTCTTGAATTTCTAGACCAAATGTCCTTGCTATCCCCTCTATAGTTAAATCTGCAATCACCTGGTCTTCATGTATTATCTTTCTGGTATTTACATCATACTTGTATATCCATTCTAGAACCAAATCCTTAGCCTCCATGGCTAACAGAAAACCTGCGGCCTTGTATAATCCACTATCCCAAATTCATTTCATGTCCGGGGTGGCATCTATTGCTATGATCTTCTGAAGAATAGCCTCTGCATCATAGGTCCCCATATTTGTATCAGTGCCGACTCCACTTGTGCCAAGTAAAGTTGAATATCCTCTGTGCATCGACAATTCTTCGTTTTCTATTTCCTTTCGTAGCTTTCTTTCTTTACTTTTTCTTCACCCCTTGGATCTACTTTCTTTTGTTTCGGGGCCATCCTGTGAAAAAATCACATATTTACTCCATGTTTTCACTTCATTTACCTAGGGTTTTCCAATGAATTTATTCTACATTTAATATTTACCCTAACCCCTTTTATTTTTTCCATTTTTGAATTTTATATTACTTAACCCACAACAACTAATTTCCTTAACCAAATATAGTAATTTAACATTTTCTTGCATTCTTAAATGAAATTATTACTAATAATTTTGCATTTTCAATTAACTAAACTGTAACAATGTTCAAGATAAATACCTATATTCGTGACAGCTCAACCTTACAAGCGTTGACTCACTTTACCGTTTTTCTAATCCATTCCCATTCTGAAATTCCATCCAGCAACAAACTTTCTGTTCAATCTATGCAATAGTTCTCTTTCTCTACAATTTTAGTTTTAAAGGTGCTATTCTGAAAGAAAACAATCTTTTATCTGCCCTAACATGTTAAAATTCATCCTTTCAATGTTAGTTCTACAATAAATGTTGCATTCAATGCACATACAACTTCAGCTTTCTATTTTAGCTTTTAATTTTGAACATTGTATCTGTTAGCTTGCCCTTTGCATACATATCATTTTTTTTCATGTCACCTTGTATATTACTTTTTGTATATCGCTTTGCATGTCTTTAATATACAAGCCTACATATGCAACGGGTTATAAAACAATGTTACCTTTCACCTTATGTTCAACTTTGTATTTTTGTTTGTATGTCGCAATGTATATAAAATAGATGCAAATCATCATACAAATGCAACCCATACAAATCCTTTACTCTTTTATTTCCTGATAGTGCCTTAACCTCTTTGTATATTGGGATTGTATGTAGTTAATATATAATCCTTCATGCATACAAAGCATTAACCTTATTTCATCTCTTTTTGAAATCTGCGTTGAGTCTTACCTTTCTATTTTTTTTTGTATCTCCGATTGTATATGCAACATACAATCGTGAGATAACCACTGTGGGCCCCCACTTTACCTACCACTCGTATCTTTTTGAAGCAATAATAATTGTATCTGCACTTAGAAACAATCTCTTATACATGAAAACTTTTATACAACCATTTTGGACTTTTCCCTTTTATTAACCATATTGTACAATCTTTTCAGATCCGTACATGTATACTAAGCAAATGCATATTTTTCTAAAATGCATTAATAAACCATGCATCGCTTACATTAGATTTAACTATCTTTTGGAATCTGCACTTGTATGTATGTTAAAGATGCAAAATCTAAAATACACAAACATACAAACCACATGAAGTACCCTTTTCTCACCTTAAAAACTCATATTGCATACCACTCTCAAGTCCGTTCATGTATATTACTTTGTATATCATTTGCGTTTAGACTAAACATACATACAAACCCACATACATTGCGGAGAACTTTATTCATTACACTTGTGAAACCCTATCAGGTTTGACTTGCATACAAAGGATACAAACATTAAGCATATGCATGCAAACTATCAAGATATAAAAACCTGATTGTACTTGCCATAATTTATACAACAACTTCACATACAAACAACTTTGTATATAACATACACCTCTAAATAATGCATTTTACCAAAAACACATATATCTCACAGAATATTGGGAATTTTATATTGGTTCAAAAGCAACCCTTACTCATTTTTCACAATGAATTCACCACTATTCTCTCCTGGTAGTTAATTCTAGATCTTTTCAATTTTTTAACATGGTTTGTAATAGTGAACTCTTTTTCCTTTACCACCAAGCAAGACCACACACAAACAACAAACAATAGCCACAACAGTGGTCCTCATTTTCCTAAGAGGTAAAATGGGGTGTGTTGTGAGCATCACAACAACTAGCAACCAAATAAAACTACTAAATTTAAATCATTAAACAAAACTAAGTGAAATAAATCCATAACTTCTAACTTCCCTACATGCAAACTACTGTTTAATATGAGACTCAATCTATTCAATCAGGTGCATGAGTCTTTCAATAGAGTTTAAGTGTGTGCATGTGATTAATAATCCTCATCTTGAAAATAAGTTGAATAAACCAGTGATTGGTGTTAAACTACATAGTTGATGTCATTCCCTCTTAGCCAACTGGATAGAGCCTTGCTGCTAGCAGGCATTCATAGCCCCAACAAGGTTATCATTACAATCCTCCTAAGTAGAGCCCCACTGCTAGCAAGCATCTATAGCCTCGGTAGAGTTACTTAGATGACTTAATCTAGATTTTCAGTAAAATGCATTTTTATTTATTTATAATTTTTTTTTTAACTTTGTGTAACACATATATTCATAAGATATTATCATTATAAGTTCATGATGCAAGGTATGATCACTTGCTGAAGTTAAGTTGAGAATTGTAATGGTAGCAAGAGTGACCTCTGATTTTTCACTAAATACCTACATTGGTATGTTCAACAAACCCAAGGATTTTAGGTGTGTCATCTTGAGAAACATCCCTTGAATACTTAACTCACAATTATTAAATACAAAATTTCACAAGTCAAACACTATTCTAAATTTATGAAAGTCACAACAAGTTATGCATAAGTTTCAAAATGATTAACCTAAATGCTTTGTATTTTCTATTATTTTCAATAGTTGTTAATATGCTTTTGCATACCTTAAATCAAAACAAATATCCCTGCCAAGGAAACACAGCAAACACACCAACCAAACAACAAAACAAAACAAACCCTATACACTGTTTACAATATGATACATAATAGAACAAACCCTATTTTCTCAAGCTTGAAAGTAATGTTTCAAATGTTGGCCATTAATAGGTAATAGCACATCTTCTCTAGTTAAAGTCTTGAGCCTAAAACTATTGTCTCCTATTATCTCTGCGACCTATAGTGGACCTAACCACAATTTGTCAAATTTTCCATGATTTCCTTTCTTTTCATGTGCTTTATCCCAACACAGCACTAGATCTAATATTTTGAATGTTTTGACCCTTTCTCTTTTATCAAACCACCTTTTGACCACATCTTGGTGTTTATCAAATTTGTCTATGGCCTGATCCCTCTTCTCATCCAATTGTAACATTTGGACTAACCTGGCCTCTCTATGATCATCAAAACCCAAATACTCATTAGCAAACTTCCAGATATGTATTTTTAAATTCACTAGAAATATGGGATCAGTCCCATAAACTAGATGATAAGGTGCATTGCCTAAGGCTAACTTAAACTTAGTCCTATCTACCCACAGTGCATACTTTAATAGTGTGTTCCACTCCTTTGTATTTTTTACAATTAGTTTCTTGATGATATCTAATAGGATTTTGTTAGTAGATTCTGCCAAACCATTACCCTGAGGGTAATAATTTGAAAAAAACTTTAAAACTATACCATACTCAAATGCCCATTTCAAAAAATTTAGAGAAGAAAAGGAAAGGCCATTATCACATACCAAAGCATAGGGAGCCCCAAACCTTGTAATGAAGTTTTCTTCTAGAAATTTGATGATGACTTTAGTAGTAGAGAATTTACAACATGTTGCCTCTGTTTACCTCATACAATAGTCAATCACTATTAGTATAAAATTATGTCCTATAGATGATGGAGGATTTATGACTCCAATGAAATCCAAGCCCCATTGTGCAAATGACCTAGACTCCATGACTGGTTGTAGTGGATTAGCATGATTTCTACCTATATCTGTTGTAGTTTGACAGGTACGACAACTTCTAATATGATTCTCTATATCTTTAAACATGGTGGGCCAATAATAACCAGCTCTTAAAATCTTATGAGTAGTAGCTAAGTGAGAACCATGAGTTATTCCGTATTTATCATGCAATTCTGATAATACCTTGTCTACTTCTCCTTTGTTCAAACACCTCAAGTATATTCCCTCATGATTCCTTTTGAACAGAAGACCACCTTGTACCATATATCTTTGTGCTTTAATTTTTGAGGCTCTCCTTTGAGAGGAATTCATCTTGTTTTGATATTTCCCTGAGATCAAGAAAGTGTTCATATCATCGTACGACCCAGATGCATCATTAGAATTCAACATGTATTGTTGTTTCACCAAATTTGGGTTAGTATTGGCTATTGTCTGTACTAATGCCTGACCTCTAACTAATTTCATTGAAATAATCTCCATATCAACCTCTTGTAATATGGTGATCCATTTGGCTCTTTTCTATCCAGGCTCATTTTGCATCAGCAACATTTTCACCGTTGCATCTAGTACTATGGCTTTAACTTGGCTTCGTAATATGTAATGCTTGAACTTTTTTTACTACCCTTACCAATGCAAACACCTACCTCTCTATGTCTAAATATTTCAATTGTGCATCCGTCAAAGGTGTACTCATGAAAGTAATAGGTTTTTCTTCATTTTCTTCTCCCTTTTGTGTCAAGGCAACTGCAGCTGAGTGTGTAGATGCAAAAGAATAAATGTAGAATAGCTTGGTATAATCTAGACTTGCTAGCACCGAAGCATCAAAAATGGGCTCCTTAATATCTTCAAATGTAGCCTTGGCTACCGGTGTCCATTCTATTTTGGCATCCTTCTTTAACATTGCATTCAATGGTTGCACAATTTCTACAAATCCTATAATAAATTTATGGACAAAGTTAATTTTTCCAAAGAAAGACTTTAACTCTTTCTTACTATTAGGCAATTGTAACTTTTTAATCCCTTCTACTCTATCTGGATCAATTGATATTCCATTTTTAGAAATGATATGCCCCAATAATTTTCCCTCTGTCAAGCCAAATGAACACTTCTTGGGATTGAGAGAAATTCCATACCTTTCACATCTTTTAAGTACCCTTTTCAGATCTTCTACATGAGTTGATGCATCTTTAGAATATACAGTTAGATCATCCATATAAATAACAATACACTTACCTAACAATCCTCGAAATGCAATATTCATGGCTCATTGAAAAGTAGCACTTGCATTAATCAAACCAAAAGGCATTCTCCTATATGCATAATTGCCCCATTTATAAGTAAATGTAGTCTTTAACCTATCTTCCTTATCAACCAAAACCTGGTTATATCCTAAAAATCTATCTAAAAAGGACATCATCTTGGCTCCATTTACTGCTTACAGTACTTCATCTATTGGCGGTAATGGATAATTGTTTTTTTCATAAGCTTTGTTTAGGTTTCTAAAGTCTACACACAATCTAATGTCTCCATTTTTCTTTCTCACAGGTACTAAGTTTGCTACCCATTTTGAATGTCTTACCAGGAAAATTATTCTAGTAGACAATAATTTTTTTACTTCCTCAAAGATCAAAGGCTCTAAAATAGCATTCACAGGCCTTTGTTTTTACCTGAATGGTTTCACTCTTGGTATTAAAGGTATCACATGAGTTATGATGGACATATCATAAGTCTTCAAATCCTCATATGTCCATGCTATTATGTGTTTATACTCTTTTAGAACATCAACAATTTTATTTCTTAATTTCTTAGAGTAAGCCTTTGCAATCAACACATTTTGTGGACTTTTCTTTGTTGCCAGGTTATAGGGATCACATTTACCCCCCTTAATTTTGGGAAAATCTTTCTGTCTGACTACCCCATCAAAGTCAAAAATCTTTTCCAACTCCATAACATGCTTGGGCAAGAAATTACTCTTCAGGTTTATTATGTCCTTTTCATCCCAAGACACATCAGGTCTCTCCTACTCATTAATGATATGAGCCTCAAATACCTCATTGCAAGTAAGAAAGTCTACAATTTGTTGATCTGCTTCAAATACTTGAAAATGAGTAATGTTATCTAGTATACTCGGGACATTCACTAGTTTAATAGCAAATCACTTTAAACCTGATAATGTTAATGGCTCTAGGGTACTAGCAACAACTGCTAATGCATCTGGTCTTTGATTCAATTCCCTAGGCACATGCTCAATGCTAAAAGCATCAAATGATTCAATTAAATCCCATATTATATGCCTATAGCTCACCATTTTCTTGTAATTACAAGCATACAATTTCCTAACCTATTTGACCACAAATTCAAAATTAGAAAAAAACTTTGATCCTCTTTACCCTCTTCTTAATAGCCATGACAAGTCCATAAATCAGAGCTTCATACTTTACTACATTATTAGTACATGGAAATTGTAACCTATATGCTGCCAAAAATGACTTACCACTTGGATTAATGAGTTCAACCCCATCTCCTGCTCCTTTTCTAGATTTAGATCCATCACATTTTAATGTCCAAATGTTATTCTTATCATTTTGACCTTGACCTTTCACTTTAGAATGACTTCTCTCACCTGTTACTTGCATTGGAACATCCTGTTTATTTCTAGGTGTCTCATCCTGCATCACCTGTACATTAGCATTTTCAGCATGTAATCTAGAATAATCAACATTTTTCATTTTTATTTCTCCTTCCAAAACCTGGATTGGCTCATTTATGTCATCAAGACAATGTAGCTCTGGTTTACCAAGATTAAACTTTTCACCTTGTTCCATTTTCTTGATGCACTTTCCATATTGATACTCAATGATATCCCTGCACATTCCACAATTCTCTTCAGGATGGTGAGTGTTATGAACTCTACACAGACTTTTGTACAATTTACACTGAATAGGAGATTGCTGCTTAATGCACTCTTCTATCTCCTATCTTATAATATGGCCAAATCTATTTACAACATTATCCTCTTCGTTAGAAGAATTGCAATCTGACTCAATGAATACCACTATTTCTTTGCTAATAGGCTTTGTCTCAAAGTTTAACATTAGGATTTCCTCAATTTGTACTCCCTTGTTTATGACTCTATAAACTCCTGGTTCAATAGAGGCATACAATATCTCACTTGTTATGTTATACTCTGTAATCATGTGTTTCATCATAGGCTCAACTTCTATCCTAATATGATTTGGGACACCTCTCCAAGGTAACCACATGTGTGAGAAATTAGTGGCCATATATCCATTCAATGCTTTGGACCAGTCCCTACTCAATAACATGCCATAATTAATAAGTATATCTACTACTTGAATATCAATAAATTGAGTCACCCTATGATCAAAGGCTAACTACATTTGAATGTGCATCAATTTGCCTATCACATTGACCTCAGTTTTGTCCAATTGTGTAACAACCTTGGCAGATTTGGCAGGAGTCAATCCTAAAGCTTTGCATATCCCTAGAGGCATAATGTTAGCTAAGGCCCCTGAATCTACAATACAATTATGTATATTCTTTCCTAACATTCTTATGGTCAACAAAAAAGGAGGAGCTTCCTTCTTTTCTACATACATAACGACATTAGTGTTGGACGGTTGCTCAGCTTTCTTACCTTTGTCTTTGGACTATACCCCCTTACCCTGAACATCATTATCAACATAAGTCTCCTTTGCTATAGATGTGTCTAAAGATTTCATGAAAACAGACCATACCCCTAGACTTTTCAATAACTCATATAAAGGTATGCTCACCTTAATTTTTTTTATTTCTTCAGATAAATAGTTCATTAACTTCATTGTTTCCATAGACTCTTATTTTCCTTCTTGGACTTTTGATGTTGTTGTCCCACTAATTCCTTAGTGATTAGCTTTTAAAATTGTAGGATTATTACTCGCATGTTGATCCGAAGGAGTATTGAAATTGTTAGGAGTGGAAGTAGTGAAAGGACCTCCAAGCTTGGTATTGTTCCTCAGATTATAAATGTGATTCCTATTAGACTACTAAAAAGCCTGCACCTCCTCTAGCTCACTTAATACCTCACTTTCAGTCTCAAATAGAAACTGAAAAGCATCTAATACTAAGGTTGACTATGGATACAAACTCTCACAATAATAAGTCTCATCATCAGCTATCTGATTATCCTCTTCTCTAGTTGTGAAAGTGAAACTTTCTAAGACTAAAGTAGACTCAAATCATGAAGTTACTATTTCATTCCCTTTGGGAATAAGAAATTCAGATGTAGGAGCTTGTACATCAACATTGAAAATGCTAGCAATAAGGTGAAATTGAGGGCAGTCAAGCTCAGCGTGTGCAATTGTATTGTGAATTCTGCACCAATTTGTTAATGCTACATTGGCCATTTGAATTCTGGCTGGCTATTTCCCTTCCTAATTATCTGGACCCTCAAATGGAGATGCCAGAGTACCATTATTTGGTCCTGTGTTCCATGTCCTAGGTGGCTTAGGTTGACTCAGATATCTGTTGCTATTACCCTAGGCCTTGTTATCTCCATTATGTCCTCAGTTTTGCATTCGCTATCCCTGATTGTGATTTTGTCCTTGGTTGTAATTTTGTTTTGATTTGAACCTTGACCCTGACTATAATTTTGGTTCTGGTTTTGACTATATCCCTGAGTATTGATACCATAGAAATTTTCATTTCTCAATTGTGTCATCTTAGTGGTCAATCTTCTTAAGTGTGCAGTAATTTATTTTATTTCCTCTCTATCATCTTGTGCCTTTGCAACAAGAGTATCCTGAGGAGGTTGGAAGAAAGATTGACCATTAGTCTGATTGTTATTGTTATTATTACCAGTATAAGGAACTATGGCCTGGATAGGGGAAGGATAATACACAAGTGTATGTGTAGGAATTGGATTTAACAATGGAGTAAGATTCATGGGAACTCCATTCCAAGGTTGTGCTTGATTTTACATCACAAGATTTCCTACATTTAGAAACAGATTGTATGTGGTTTGTCTCATCTCTTGGTTTACAGTAACTGCTTCTTTATAAGCTTTTGATATAGTATCTATATCAACTTTTCTCTTGACAAACATTGCAGTCAATGGATCTAAAGCTACATAATACATGGCTAACAGGGCTTCAGGAGTTACAGTATAAGGAGCAACTAACCTAGAGAAAGCTTTCTGAAACATATCATTGAAATTGTCAATGAGCTCTCCTTCACCTCTTTTAATTGCTGCCAATTTATGATATAAGGTAGAAGGATCGACTGGTCCTCTAAATGTAGACAAGAATGTCTCCTCCATGAGTGCCCAAGAAGAAACATAACCATTTGGCAAGTTGACATACTAGTTAGAATCCTGCTCATTGAAGGTGTAAGGGAACAACCTACACACCACATCTATATGTTCCAATCTAGCTCTGAAGCATGCTTCTTTGAATATCCTAATATGATCTTCTGGATCCTGATGCAATTGATATTTAGGATATATCTTCTCAATATTTTTTGGCATCTCATGATAATCATTTAATGTTATAGGGGAATTGACATTGAATTATGCCATTACTAGACCTCGAGGTGGACTAGGACCTCTAGGTGGACTTGTATTTAAGCGAGGACTAGGACCTCTGGGTGGTTCTGAACCAAGATTCAGAGATCTAAACGAAGAACTATTAGGACTTATAATATTATGTATATTGAAAGGTGATCTGGGAGGAGTTCTTGATGAACCTCCTACGTGTGATATTCTAGGATTCCATATCAAAGGACCTTTATTCTGTCTCCTATCAAGCAATTGCAAAAAAATGTCTTCTAAACTAGACCTAAACTTGGTCACTTGACTTCTATTATGAGCCAACTTTGCACAAATCTTACCTCAATTCAAATTAGGGCCTCCTTCTAACACCAAAAACCATTGATGATTGTTTTTACACATTCATAACAAAAGTTAAAATTCACAAAGGAAACTTAGTTGTCTTGAAAGATATGAAGAATTAACTAAGAATTCTTAATCTCAAGTTTCTGTATGGTTAGGTCTTGACCTTTTGGATAATTCAGCAAGATGATGTGAAATTATAATATTTAAGGAGCCTTATGTAAATTAAAGTATTCAGTGACTTATTGGACTCAAATTATGCAAATTGTTGCAAATATCAACAAAGTATTCATTCTTTTGCATAAATTCACTATTGTATCACAAAGCTTTTTATGAATTTCAATGGAACAAACTTTTCCTTCCAAATTAATATGAAAATTTATAAATATCAATGTAATTCCTCATTCTTTATTCAAATGCAAGACAATTTCCTTTAGATTTCTGTGTTTAAGCTAATTAGTTTTTCAATCGTTGGAGAAAATTTACAGAAACTCAAATTAAGTATCACTCCCTATAGGATCTAAATGTTCTGTTGCTCATGTTTTAAGGAATATAGTAAATTGATCAAATCAACACATTCAAATCTACAAATGTAAAGTCCTGAACATTTTCATGAACATACACCAGAGATTGCAAGCCTTCAGAGAATAATACTTCAAATACAAGTCAAAATCAAAAACACTCAGAAATAGATGTAGAATTCTGAATTTACTTATATTCAAAGCACAAAGTCATATAAAATTTACAATGTAGGATTGACTTTTGTTTCATTAATCAAATTACCAAAAAACTTACAAACATTTTGACAGATACACTAAGGAGACCAGACATTCCACATACTCCTTAATGCAGACACAGGTGACCTCCCCTTCTAAACTAAAAGAAATAATTCACTATTACAATAAACCTTAACAAATTACAAGCTCAAGCTAAAATTTGAAAATCCCTATGTAATATGATACAAGTAGCAGAACTTATTATATAGACTTCTAAGCTTCATATTGCTATGGCTACAAAACTTAATCAATGGTCGGTATTCAAACTTTCCAGATCAATGGTGTGAATCAATCCCCAACTGTTTCCAAAAATATCTCAATGGTATCTTTACTCGCCTTAAAGGATGCCTTTAGAATTTTTTCAAAATAAAGATACCCACTAACTTTTCTTATTTGTTGACTTTTGTCAATGATACCCTCCAATTGCATTCCTACTTGACATATTCTCCTTTTAGTATCCCTTCTATTTCTTTAGGTATTCTGTAAAATTACCTATTATTCCTTTGATAAAAGCACAGTCACTCTCCTAGCTTTTTGCCCATGTAAATTCTTGTTCTTTGACTCCATCTTGCAACTTCTCTTTTGTCTCCAAATCTTTAACTCTTTTATGGTATTTCCTGATCTTAGCACCTATTTCCATCATAGAATCAATCATTTTTGTGCTAAGATGTGCTGCGGGGTTCCCTAAACATCGTGAAAATATTGCTTTAAATTCTATTACAACCTTTTCTAATCCATATGCAGGTAATTCTAGGCATTCATGCCCAATGAGTTTTTCTACCATTTTCATGTGTACCTTTATCATGCTATCCGCAACCTCTTCTAGGTCTCTAGTATTTATGATGTAATTTCTAGGAATTTCTTCTTCATATTTCAATTCCAATTTGGCCTGTGACAACTGATTGACCATTTGAGGAGTAATGGCTCCTTCAATTATTAGTTCTTCTACTATGTCTTCTATTTCATCAAGTTGCCTTATTTCTTATTTACATTCCTCTTTTCTGAATTAGTGGCTATGTAATATAACATTGCATTTGTTCTTCTCTGCCAAAGCTATTTCCCAACGAGTTGCTGCTTGCCTTGTTATTTCTTCTCCTTTATGTATGAGGCCTTTGAGACATTTCTCAAAAATGTTGGCTTCAATATTCTTATTTCCCATCTCCTTTACCTCTTCCTTAGATAATATTGTCATTTTTGTAGGCAATTCTGGTACATTTGCACTGGAATCAAACATCCCCTTGATAAATTGTTGTAATAGGACAATGTGTCCCTTCAAGTATTCATGTTTATCCTTATCTTTCTTCAATATTTCTGTAGTGGCCTGATGCATGTCTTCCCACTCATGTATATGTTGTTCCCTTGTCCTATGGCCAAGATCTATATTAAGTATTTTAAAATCTTCTATTGTTATTTCTCCTTTTGACTTGTCTTTTTGTGGTATGGCAAGATTCAACATTCTAGATCCATAAGGACCTCTCTTGATTGTTGACATTGTTCTAGCCTTTCTCTTCTCTTTCCATGGTGTAGAACCACCTAATAAGCTTTTAATATCAATGGGTACCAATTGTACCTCTACCTTTTCTCTCCTTACTTTTGAGCCTAACCAGGATGGAACCTCCTTTGTAACCTTTTCTATTTTCTCTTCATTCATCACCTCCTCTTGAGGTTTTTCCATTTTTGTCTATTCCATGTGTTGCTCCTGTTGTTTTGGAGGGGGTGAGGTTGAGGGCCTTGTTCTAGAATTAATGGATCATCTTGCTTTAGTGATTCTCCCTCATTATCATCTTCCTTTATTTCAGTGTCTCCTCCCTCTTTATCATCTCCTTCCTGATCCTCTTTCTCTGAAGACTCTTTTTGTTCTTTTTCTTCTTTATCCTTTTGCTTTGTATCTTCTATATCCATACCTTCTTTTTGTTTCTCATGTTCAATATTACCTTCAACAACATTTTCTATGTTATCCTTGCTTTCCTCAGGCTTATCTAATATTTCCATTAGTCCTTCTATTAGTTCACCTTGTTCTTGCACTTTCTTAGGCATGTTTGTTTGTTCTATTGGTGAAGGTGAATGTGTGCTCTTTTCTGGTTCTTCTATATCTTTCTCTTTTTCATGCTTACTCTTTGTATCATTTTCTTCCTCTAGATTATTTTTTTCCTCACTATTCTTTTCTTCCTCACTATGCTCATCATACATATTCAAAATACCTAACACATCAGCACCAGAAGCACTCATCTATGTTTCCTTCTCAGCCTGGGCTGGTGTTTCCTTTACTATTTTTTCTGGTGTGTCTTCCTTTTTAGATTCCTCTATCTGGTGTGCTACATCTTGCACTTCTTTAATGATTTCAGGTGGCATCAGTGTACCAAAAGGGTCCACTACCTCTGACATGTCTTGTACATTCTCCCCTCTAGATTGTGGACTTTGTTCAATTTCCATATATGTCTGAGTATCCTACCCCTCTTTTGCACCAGAGTATTCACTCAATTCCTCTTCATCTCTACCAATTTCTTCTCTTTCAATGGGATCTACGTCCCTGACTCCACTATCACTAATGTCATCCTCTATATTGATAGTCTCCCTTACTTGTTTGGCTTTATGCAATCTTGACTCTTGCAGCTTCTCTTCAACCAATTCTTGCTCAACCTTCATATATTCTTGTCTTTTTTCTTCCGATGTAGCCTCACTAGCTATGCTACTTAACTTAGCACCCACTTGTAGTGCACCTATAGCATCACTTTGATTTGATGTTTCTCCCTTTGATGTTTCAGTTGTTATGGCCCTCATGACCCTCTGTCTTGTAGGCCCATTAGTAGCTTGGGTCTGCTTTGCACTAGTGTTGTGGCTAGATGAATCTACTTCCATAAATGTGCTTGATGATATGGCCACCATCACCCCTGAGGCATATGGATCCATTAGGGTGGCATTCTTATCCTTTTCAATAAGCTTTGCCTCTACAACCCTTCTCTTCTTCTCATAGAAGCATTGGAGCTCATCTTGATACTCCCTTACTCTTTTCTTACCTTTCTTTGGAAATGTGGGCTCAATTCCCTTAGCCCTCAGCTCTTCTATTTTATCTTTCAACCATGTCTTTTTAAAATAAAATGACAGGTTTGGACAATACGCCCAAAGATGTACTCCATGGTTGTGACCAATTAGGCTCTCCAATGGGAACAAGCATGGCACTGTTATAGCTATGATGCAACAATTCATTATCATCTTTATTTTTTGGGGGCACATAGATTTCCCCCATAGTTTTCATTTGTTCTATTATTAGCCTTTTGTGTTCTCTTTTCCTCACTTCTCTGTCATCTTTTCAATCTGACCAGTAGTCCTCAATGTGCACTTGATGTTTGAATTTAGAATCAATGGTTCTTTGGATCCGATGAAAAGGATCAAACTGTATTGCTAGTTCAAATTCCTCAAAGCCATAATATCTTAATTCCTTTTTTGAATATCTAGCCACCTCCTCACTATAGCAAAAATATCTTCCAATTGCCCAAGGAAGTTTAATATTTTCTCTGTTCTTCTTTTTCTTATACATCGTGAAAGCATTTAGGTTTTGTCTTGAAAACTCCAATACAATCAGTTTATTTGATGGATATCTAGGTAGCATGAATGACTTCCCCTCAAAACCCTTAGTTCTAATATATGTAAAGTGTTGGAATTATATATACCAAAAACTGTACAATCCAATAGTGTTCTCTGCATCGTCGGATAATCTTTTATACTTTTCTCCCTTCAAAACTCTTACCATGTAAGTATATAACAGATCATTTACTAAAGCATATTTCCTTAATGCATTATCCTCCTATAAATCTGGACAATTTTCATAGACTAAGTTCTGATCTAGGTCATTCCCCATGGTCCCAACTCTATCAATTCCAATTATGTATGGTTGAATCATTGATGCACATGAATATAACTCATATGATGATAAGTAAAAAGGAATCATCTTTTGTTTTCTCGACATAGCCTACTTCCATATTGTCATACTAATAGTCTTGGGCCAGTGAATTTGTCCATCTTCCTTCTTTGCTTCCCTTATGAATTGAATGACAGTGAACATCCAGGGTTCACATTTAATTATATCTCTCAAACCTACTAGCCTACTCAACATTGTTATCATTAGATGTATCTCCTCTTTAAAATCTATCCTATGCAGATTCCTGGGCACTATTGTTACAGCCTTGGGTTTGTTTTCTGCATTATACCAGCTGTAGAAGATTTTACTTTTGCATTCTCTTTCATTACTATTAAAGTCTTCATTGTATTGGTCTATATCTATGTCCACCATTTTCTCTTAAATTTCTAGACCAAATGTCCTTGCTATCCCCTCTATAGTCAAATCTGGAATCACCTGGTCTTCATGCATTATCTTTCTAGTATTTATATCATACTTGTATATGCATTCCAGAACCAAATCCTTAGCCTCCATGGCTAACGTAAAACCTGCGACCTTCTATAATCCACTATCCCAAATGCATTTCATGTCCGGGGTGACATCTATTGCTGTGATCTTCTGAAGAATAGCATCTGCATCATAGGACCCCACATTTGTATTAGTGCCAACTCTGCTTGTGCCAAGTAAAGTTGAATATCCTTTGTACATCGGCAGTTCTTCCTTTTCTATTTCCTTTCACGGCTTTCTTTTTTCCTTTACTTTTTCTTCACCCCTTGGATCTACTTTCTTTTGTTTCGGGGCCATCCTGTGAAAAAATCACATATTTACTCCCTATTTTCACTTCATTTACCTAGGGTTTTACCATGAATTTCTTTTACATTTAACATTTACCCTAACCCCTTTTGTTTTTTCCTTTTTTGAGTTTTATATTACTTAACCCACATAAGCTAATTTCCTTAACCAAATACAGTAATTTAACATTTTCTTGCATTCTTAAACGAAATTACTGCTAATCATTTTGCATTTTGAATTAACTGAACTATAACGATGTTCAAGATAAATACCTGTATTTGTGACAACTCAACCTTAAAAGCGTTGACTCGCTTTACCATTTTTCTGATCCATTCCCATTCTAAAATTCCATCCAGCAACGAACTTTCTGCTCAATCTATGCAATAGTTCTCTTTCTCTACAATTTCAATTTTAACGATGCTATTCTAAAAGAAAACAATCTTTTGTTTAACCAAACATGTTAAAATTCATCCTTTCTGTAGACACCCTAAAATGACCAAGTCGCCACACCACTCGCTTTTCGTAATCTGTCAAATCACCTGCATTTCATACATTAATTAAATAATCTAATTATTTAATTAATTATCACCAAATTCTTCTAAATCAGATAATTGCGACATTAATTAAATAAATTCTCTTTATTTAATTAATTAAATCAAATTCCTCTATTATTCTTCCACAATTAAATAATTTTAATTATTTAATTAGATCATTATCTTCTTTCCAAATTTCAAGTCTCCATTAATTAAATAAATCCCATTATTTAATTAATTCATCACAAATTCCCTCTTATCCAAACAATTAAATAATTTCTAATTATTTAATTAAATCAAATTCATTCTTCCAAATTTAAATAAATCAAATCAAATTTATTTAAATCCTTTCAATCTCCAAAAATAGGATAAATCAAATATTTTATTTATTCTTCCAAATCATGCACAACAATTAAATAAATTTATTTATTTAATTTGCTTTCTTATCTACAAATATCTTTCAAATCTTCTAAAAATAAGTCTTCTTCTCCATGCACACAAAATTAAATAATTTATTATTTAATTTCTCTCAAATCATGTAAAAGCAAATCTAAAGTTGAGTTATCTATTCACTCAACCTTGTTTTTATCAATTTCTCTTAAATTAGAAAAAAAACTTTCTAATTTATGAAAAGCATGTCTTATCTTTAGAAAAGAAAGTGTTTAACTCAAAGAAAAACAGCTTTTGTGTGACACTTGTCTTCTTGTTATTCGTTGCACGTTCCTCAACTGTTCTCCTCCATTGATTCTTCTGAATTATCTGGACCGTTGATCAATCTCTGTTGAAACCTATATAAACCCCCCTCATCTCCTTCATTGAGCCTCTCTCTTCGATCACTTATTCTCAGGCATACTTAACAGCGCTTTGAGCATACATCACATCGATTGAGCACCTTTACGATCTTTTGACATTGATCTTTGAGCACACTACTTACTTGTTGCAACCATGGTTTCGTAGCAATATTGAGCAATCCACATTCAATCCAAAGGGAACAATACAAATCTCGGTAAAAGCTTTCATGTTTCATTGATTATTATTAATGGCTTTTATTTAGATCGGTTCTCTTTATGTTATTGAGTTTTTGATTTGTTTAAGTTTATCATAGTCAATTTTTCTCTTACACATTCTGGCACACCCAGTGGGACCCATTGGTTCTGATCTAATATAAAATTTTTGGAATTTTTAGTTTGATTTCACAGGTTTTTAACACTTTTTTTAGGAGAGATCTGAAAAAAAATAAAAATTTAAAAGAAGCTTGTTGGGCAAAAATGGAGGTCACGGTTGCGTTTGGAAGGGTTGAGAGATGAAGAAAAATATAAAATTTGGCCTATTTCGGTGAAAGTAAAAAATTTTTACTTCGGGCACGCACCCCAAGGCCGTACAATCACTGTGAGGTACAGTAAATTTTTTTTTTTTTTAATTTTTAAAAAAAAGTTTCTTTTTTTGAAAAAAAAAATCTAAAAATAAAATTAAAAAAAAAAGAAGTAAAAAGCAAAAAGCAAAAAGCAAAAAAAAAAAAGAGACAACAAGGAATCCGTGCATGTTGTACTTGTGTGCAGAGTTGTACATCTGCTGCAGTAGGTACGTACTTTCAAACTTAAAGTTTCTTTTAAATTGTTTCTCTATTTTTTAAAAAAGATTCTTTTTAAAAAGATTTTTTTTTTTTTTTTTCTGAGAATATGTTATTTGTGTTTTTAATTTATGTTTTAAGAATGGGGTAACATTATTTTATTTTATTTTAAAATAAAATATTCCATCAGCCCAGAAGCAGGTCACATCAGTGACCAAGAGCTAGACACAGAGGGTTAGGACAGACCCCTCTTCAATGAGCTTTTTAAATTAATAGGCGATTTTCAAACCTCATTATCTTGGTCATACGAACACATATTTCAGTGCATTTTTTTTTTAAATAGGCTAGAATTTCGTGATCTACATCGTGGTGAAACTAATTTTTTCTCAAAATTCTTAGTTTTTCTAGAAAATTAATTTTCTCACTGTTGTCTTTGTCTCGTCATAGTTTTTTGACTTTCCAAGCTTCATAACTTTCACAAACGGACTCGGATTCAGGTGATGTTTTTTTTAAAGTTGATGTTTTTCTGTTCTCTACATAGTGATAATATTTTTTCAAAGATTTTTGGAGATTTATTTTTTAAGACCACTCATTGGCCTATTCTCAATCTATGACCTCAAACACTTGCTAACTTTTAAGTTTGTGTGGACCTAATATCACTTGTTGTAGCTTCTTATCACTCACACGAAGCAAATAGGTTTTCTAACATGTTCATGCAGGATGAGTGTTGAAGAAATTTTGATTTATCTCACTAAGTCTTAGAAACACATTGCCTTCTTAAGTTAATTGAACAAATCATTTTTGGCAATCTAAGTCTTAGGAACATACTGTTTTTCTTAAGGGACAATGGATATGTATGCGAAAATACTTCAATTTTCTAAGGGACAATGGACATGAATGCCAAAACACTTCAATTTCATAAGGGACAATTGACAATTACAAATGTGTGTGTGCCTAATTTAGTTGCACCTTATTTTTCTTATAACGGGACAATTGAACCTTTGTTTGATGTGCTTGCTCTTACATTTCAGTAATTCCTTTAGAAGGGCCTGCTTTTAGATTACGCTTCATCCAAAAGGGATGACCCTAAGCAGAGTTTTCCTTTGAACTGCTATATAAGAAGGATAAGGTGAAAGCCAAGTCCTAACCAACGTCAACCTTACCTTGTGGTGCCAAACTGAAAAGAGGTGTACTAGCTCTTTGTGGAAATAATTTTCACATTGAGCGAAGTGTTTGATACTCTTAGTAGGATTAGTTAAAGCTTTTAGGAGCTTGTCGCATTTCTCGTAAGGCGTTGGTCCCTCAAAGTTACTAAGAACCATTCTAGATAGAGACTACCCAACCTACCTCTGAACATTGCTGTAATCATCAGTGCAAGGGGAATCGATTTAAGCCCTTAAGACACTCACCATTGGCTCCCTTGAGAAGAGATAGTATTCCCTTGGCCATAAAGCTCTTGTGACCTACTTGAGCTTTCCAAGGGGAGGGTGAGATATCCCTACTTATCGTCTCTCGTAAAGATATTAAATATCCGACACCCTTATGGAATGATATTTTTATCGACGGAGTATTAAGCTGTGAGCTGATCTACTGCAATGAAACCTTGTCTCTAGGGATAAAAAGTGCTTGATTATTTTTTGCAACTGTCTCATACCTGTGGAAACATTGAGATTTTTGTGAGCCTCAAATATACACTATCTGTTGTGTTAGTCCTATTTTTTGGTTACCAACTATGTTTGCTGTGTTTTCTCTTGCCAAAACAACCAAATCTAATCAGAAACAGAAATTTTTTTTATCAGGCACTACTTCAGCGCCTTTGGTATAGTAGCTTGCTTTTGGTCTTCATAGCTTACCTTTGGTATAGTAGTACCTCGCCTTTGGTAGCTCAGTCCATCACCTTTGGTATAGTAGTAGCACACTTTTGGTTGCACAGTCTTGTGCCCTTGGTCAAACAGTATAGCGCCTTTGGTCCAGTTACTTGTGCATCAGAGTTTGTCTTTTCTTTCAAAAACACCAAGCAAAATCTCAGCATTACCTTTTGTCCTAGTGTATTCCATGGTAACCACTAGGCTCCAGCAAACTATGAAGTCCAAGCGAGTTGTCCCTAGGAAGCGCAAATCACCTCCTCACACACCGCAATCAGGTCGTCTCAACATTTTTCCCAAGGTCACTCCTAGGACACCCGCAGAAAGATCTACCAACTCTCCCAGCATGCCACACCTTGACCACCCTAGCCCTCCTCATGAGGGTAGGGTCCCTTTGGTAAGTACACCCCAATACACCACCGGTATGCCTCAGGATTTTGTTCCAGAAGGTTATACTATTGATCAAGTACCATCTTAGGAAGAAGGGGTCCCTTTGGTCAGCATTCCTCACTATACTATCGACATGCCTCAAGATTTTGTGCCACAAGGCTATACTACAGATCTAGCCCCATCTCAAGAAGAGTGACACTTTGAAATAGGTCAATCCTCTCAAGAAGATGAGCAAGATCTTGATGAATTTATACAAGATCCTCGAGCCTTGGCCACCTTTGACAAAACCCTTAGTGAAAACTAAGATCATTTCTTTCACTTGCTAGTAGAGCAAGGAGCCAAATTACCCAAAGGTTTTGATCTATCCACGCTTAGCGAGCCTAACAACAACCAAGACACCATACAAGCAGTGCAAACCATGTCAACAGTGACCACGCCTTTGTCGGAACCAAGCTCGTAGTATAAGAATCCCCTCTTTTAAAACCCAACAGGAAAGAGGACCACTTCACCGCTTCTGACTCCTATGGAGATCCACAAAAATCAACAAGAAACTATCCAACGACAAGTGGAGTTAGCTAAGCAAGCCACCTTAGCTCGATTGAATATGCAACCACCTCCTAAAGTGTCCACACCAATCGCAAGTGGAATCTTGGTTACCCCATCATGAATAGGTTTTCCACCAAATTACAATCCAGGGAACAACTATGTAGCCATGCAACAAGGGTCTCAACCCATACCACCGCCCATATCATCAAACCTCCATGTCTCTCAACCAATTAGAGTCATGCAACCCCAACCACAACTTTCTTCTACTCTCATCCTCAATCAACCCCAACCATTGCAAATCACGTCTACCTATGTCCCTCCTCCACAACATTCATCCACGCTAAATTTCTTCCACACATTGCCTAGCCACCCTCAAAATCCCCAACATCAAGTTTCCCAAAGCTATGTGCCACCATCACAACCTAATCAAACACACTTTAGCTTTCCTCCACCCAATTCTTTTCTCCAACCATCACAAGGCCAACATTCTTACCTAGCGCCACCCCCACCTCCTCCTCATCAAAGCATCCAATTTCAACCCAATCTCAACCCAACGTACAACGCATACGACCCCAACCAATCTTATGACCCTTATAACACCAATGTTCATGGCTTACACTACAATCCTCCATATGGGCATCAACAACCACTTCTTGGACAACAGGAGATATTTCCAACTGCTCCCACAGTGATGGAGCTAAAAATTGCGGAAGTGCAACAACAGCTATCTAGTCTTATGTTTGGCCACACCAAGAAGACCTTCTCTTTAGAAGAAGTGTGTCCTTATCCTTTTGATCGATCATTACCAATGATCCCTTTTCCTCAAAATTTCACTATTCCCAAGTTCGATAAATACAAAGGTAAAGGTGACCCAAAAGACCATCTCAAGGAATTCTATCTTGCTTGCTTCGAGGTCTCACATAACGACACATACCTAATGCGTCTCTTTCCTCATAGTCTTGGAGGTCAAGCTATAGAATGGTTCTCACACTTACCTACGGGCATCAAGTCTTTTAACGAGCTAGCAGAGAAATTTGCCACCCATTTTTCTTACAACGTAGAGCATGAGATTTCCATGATTGATCTATGCAACAATAAACAGAAAAATGGTGAAACTTTCATTTCTTTCCTTCAACGATGGAGACAAATGGCTAGCAAATTTCCTTTCAAGATTCTGGAGAAACAGCTTGTTAGCATATTTGTGCAAAACCTCAACCAAGAGTTAGGTTTCCATTTGCAAATTCTTAGTGCTACAACCTTTGACAAAATCACATACAAGGGTATCAACATTGAAAAGGCCCTCATTGCTAAGGGTGTGGTCAAAATCTTTAAAGAAACAAAAGACAACGTTCATCATCAACAATCGAACGATAAACCCAAGTTTTGGAACAAGAACAAAAATGTGGTCAACGATGGGGTGGTTGATTCTAAACATGTCCAAACTTTGCAAACACCATTGCAGCTCTCCAAACCAAGTCAAGCTCCACCTCAATAGCAACAACAACAAAGGCAACCTTATCAACACCAGCCACAATGACAATAGGAGCGACCTCCACAAGATTACCCACCGCGACGTCAATTCACTCCCTTGGGAGTGCCCATCAAATCGGTCTTACAACAAATTTTGCAGAAAGGACTCATCACGTTACCTGATGCTCCCCCATATGGAGAACTTGTCTACAAAATTGTACGTTATAGAGACAATGAATATTGTGAGTTCCATAGGAGCAAAGGGCATAGAACCGTGTCGTGCATGAAACTCAAGCACCTAATCCAAAATCTCATCGATGGCAACCAAATCACTGTTGAGAATGAACCACCAGTTCAACACACGAACAAAGATCTCGATATGTACAAGGAACCATTCCCTCATCATGGTCCACCTCCTCCTCAGGATCGAGGTAAAGGTATCAATCATGCTTCCACTTCCTTTGATTCCATTGTAGGTCATTTTGAAGAGAGTCGAGTGTCTACCCTCACTATCAAAGGCAAATCTATGGATTGCACTGTTACAACTTGCCGTGGTCATGTCACCATTTGTGGTCCTACACCCAGTCTTCTGGCTCAATCTGATTATAATCTTGTCAAACATTTAGGGAAAATGCCAGCACAGATCTCTATCTTGGACCTTCTACGGTCATCACCTACACATAGAGTAGTGCTAGAAAAAGCCCTCCAAGAGTCTTCAGTTCCCAACAACATAGCAGTCACAGATTTCCAAGCTATAGTAGGTAACATTGCTTCGCCCTACAATGTGGTCTTCTCTGAGAAAGACCTCCCTTCCCATGATCCGTGTCACAATGATGCCCTTCATATTGAGGTTCTCATCCATAAGCGCAAAATCAAACGCATACTCATATATGGTGGTGCTGGTCTCAACATCTGTTCTTTAAAGTTACTAAAGCAATTGGGATACTCTAAGGATCATGTCAACTCTGATCATAGTATTACAATTAAGGGGTATGATGATGCAGAATGTCGTTCAGAAGGTGTTATCGACTTGCCTATACAACTAGGCCCTGTCATGCTTGAAACCAGGTGTCAAGTCCTTGATATTGAACTACCTTACAACATTATCTTAGGCCACCCATGGATCCATGCAATGAAGGCTGTTCCCTCCATGTACCATCAATCTCTAAAGTTCCCATACAATGGTATGGAGATAACTATCCCAGGAGACCCCAATCCTTTTGAATTATGTTGTGTCTTGCAAGGCAGTTATAAGAATTGCAACTAGGTGCCTAAAAATGAAAAAGCCCTTGAATCCCCACTATATGTCGATCCTGAAACTCTGACCCAAGCCTCTACAAGTAACCCAAATCCTCTACCTGAGATCAAGGCTCACATCCGTGATATAGGCTTTGGATCTTATGATATCTCAAAATCTTGTTGTGTAGGGCGGATGCCTTTATCTCCAAAATCTTACGGCCAACCACCCATTGCCAAAGTAACCAAAAAAGCAACTATTCCTCCCCCAACATTCCTAACCCAATTCCAACAAGGACGGTTATTGGAAGAGGAAACTATTGAGGATATTTCTTCTTAGCTCTATAAGGAGAAAGAACCAGTCACAATACCAGTCAAGCAGTATGGCAATGGCTTAAGAATAGTAAAAAACATGGGCTATAAAGGCAAGGGTGGCCTTGGGAAATAGAATCAAGGAACTATGGAACCCATTGTTGTGACAAAGAAACTAGACAAGAAGGGATTAGGATTTGGTAAGAAGGTACCACACGCCTTGGACATCAAGTATATCCTCGATGAGGTAGCTGACGCTTTTCCTGCCAATTCAACATCTACAGAGGATATCATTAATGACCCTTCCCTCCATATGACCAACCTATTCATAGAATCCTCCATTTTTATGCTATCCTCTGTATCCTTAACCTCCACTACCAGCACCTAGAATGGAACACTTGTCTACCCTGAACTTATTGATTGGGACCAATAAGGGTCCCCCGTAATAGATATTTTTCAGAATGACGAAGCTCTAGCTAAGTTCATGGGACTTCGGGAAGGTATCCCTCTTGGCGATCATAAAGCAGGTTTTGTAATGGAACTAGAGCCAACGGCTTATTTTGGTGAGAATGCCAAATCCTCCAGTTGTAAAAGTAGAAATAAAGAAAGATCTTTAGGTGAAAACCACACTGTGGCACCTCCTGATCACAAAATAGTAAAAACAAAGGACATATCCAAAGGTGAAAACCCAACTGTGGCACCTGGGGATGGAGGATTTGACCTTCCCCTACCATCTAAGTATCAAGAGAAGTCAGTTGGTCCCCTACAAGCAACCATTCCCTCATCATGGTCCACCTCCTCCTCAGGATAGAGGTAAAGGTATCAATCATGCTTCCACTTCCTTTGATTCCATTGTAGGTCATTTTGAAGAGAGTCAAGTGTCTACCCTCACAATCAAAGGCAAATCTACAGATTGTGCTGTTACAACTCATTGTGGTCGTGTCACCATTCGTGGTCCTACACCTAGTCTTCCAGCTCAATCTAATTATAATCTTGTCAAATATTTAGGGAAAATGCCAGCACAGATCTCTATTTTGGACCTTTTACGGTCATCACCTGTACATAGAGTAGTGCTAGAAAAAGCCCTCCAAGAGTCTTCGGTTCCTAACAACATCACAGTCGTAGATTTCCAAGCTATAGTAGGTAACATTGCTTTGCCCTACAATGTGGTCTTCTCAGAGAAAGATCTCCCATCCCATGATCCTTGTCACAATGATGCCCTTCATAATGAAGTTCTCATCCATAAGTGCAAAATCAAATGCATCCTCATAGATGGTGGTGCTAGCCTCAACATCTATTCTTCAAAGTTACTAAAGCAATTGGGATACTCTAAGGATCATGTCAACAATGATCAAAGTATTACAATCAAGGGATATGATGATACAGAACGCTGTTCAGAAGGTGTTATCCACTTGCCTATACAGCTGGGCCCTGTCATACTTGAAACCAGGTGTCAAGTCCTTGATATTGAACTACCTTACAATATTATCCTAGGCCGCCCATGGATCCATGCAATGAAAGCTGTTCCCTCCACGTATCATCAATCTCTAAAGTTCCCATACAATGGTATGGAGATCACTATCCCAGGAGACCCCAATCCTTTTGAATTCTGCCATGTCTTGCAAGGTAGTTATAAGAATTGCAACCACGTGCCTAAAAATGAAAAAGCCCTTAAATCCCCACTATATGTCAATCCTGAAACTTTGACCCTAGCCTCTACAATTAACTCTAATCCTCTTCCTGAAGTCAAAGCTCACATCCATGATATAGGCTTTGGCACATATGATATATCCAAATCTTGTTGTGTAGGGCAGATGCCTTTATCCCCTAAATCTTACGGCCAACCGCCCATTGTCAAAGTAACTAAAAAAGTAGCTATTCCTCCCCCAGCATTTCTAACCCAATTCCAATGGGGACGGTTATTGGAAGAGGAAACTATTGAGGACATTTCTTCTTGGCTCTATAAAGAGAAAGAACCAGTCACAATACCAGTCAAGCAATAAGGCAATGGCTTAAGGATAGTCAAAAACATGGGCTATAAAGGCAAGGGTGGCCTTGGGAAACAGAATCAAGGAACTATAGAACCCATTGTTGTGACAAAGAAGCTAGACAAGAAGGGATTGGGATTTGGTAAGAAGGTACCACACGCCTTGGACATCGAGTATATCCTCGATGAGCTAGCTGACACTTTTCCCACCGGTTTGATGTCTGCAGAGGATATCATTGATGACTCTTCCCTCCACATGACCAACCTATTCGCAGAATCCTCCATTTTTACGCTATCCTCCGTATCCTTAACCTCCACCACCAGCACCCAAAATGTGACACTTGTCTACCCTAAACTTATCGATTGGGACCAACAAGGGTCCCCCGTTATAGATGTATTTCAAAATGACGAAGCTTTAGCTGAGTTCATGGGACTTCGGGAAGGTATCCCTCTTGGTGATCATAAAGTAGGTTTTGTAATGGAATTAGAGCCAACGACTTATTTTGGTGAGAATGCCAAATCCTCTAGTCACAAAAGTAAAAATAAAGAAAGATCTTTAGGTGAAAACCACACTGTGGCACCTCCTGATCACAAAATAGTAAAAATAAAGGACGTATTCAAAGGTGAAAACCCAACTATGGCACCTGAGGATGGAGGATTTGACCTTCCCCTACCAGCTAAGTATCAAGAGAAGTCAGCTCTCCTAGTAGAAGATTCTACAGAGATAAATCTTGGCACAAAGCAAAATCCAAAGACCACATTCCTAGCAGCATCATTATCAGAAATAGAGCACAGGAATCTTAACACATTCTTCTTACAGAGAACCATCAACTTTGCATGGACCTATGCTGATATGCTAGGGTTAGACCCCAAGCTAGTTGTTCACTATCTCACTGTTGATCCAAAAGTTAAACCAGTCAAGCAAAAGTTGAGGAAGATGCACCCACAAATAGCTCTCTTAGTGAAAGCGGAAATACAGAAGCTGTTAGATGCAAAGTTCATATGACCTATTGACTATTCAGATTGGGTCTCCAACATTGTACCTATATCTAAACCCAATGGGCGCATCCGCATGTGTAATGATTTCAGAGACCTTAATAAGGCATGTCCCAAAGATGATTTTCCATTACCAAACATTGACATTATAGTTGACTTGACAGTAGGTCACGAGATGCTTTCTCTCATGGATGGATTCTTTGGCTACAATCAAATAAGGATAGCTGAGGAAGATCAGCATAAAACAACCTTTACTTGTCCGTGGGGTAACTATTGTTGGTGTGTCATGCCATTTGGTCTAAAGAATGCAGGAGCAACCTATCAGAGAGTAATGACAGTGATATTCCATGACCTCTTTCATCACATCATGGAGGACTATGTGGATGACATACTAGCTAAATCTTCTAGGGTAGATCACATACAAGTGCTAGGACAGATCTTTGACAGGCTCGAGAAATATCAAGTGCGCCTCAATCCAAAGAAGTGTGTCTTCGGTGTAACATCAGGGAAGTTATTGGGTTACATTGTTTCTCGTTGAGGTATCGAAGTAGATCCAGCAAAAGTAAAGGCTATAATAGAGATGCCTCCACCAAAGAACCTAAAAGCATTAAGGAGCCTCCAAGGAAGGTTGCAATCCATTAGGTGTTTCATCTCACAGCTAGCGGATAAATGTCAACCATTTCAACACTTACTCTGAAAGGATGTCTCATTTCAATGGAATTATAAGTGTCAAGCAGCATTTAATCAGCTCAAAGAGTATCTAGCTACACCTCCTATATTGGTTCCACCAGTTGCTGATAAACCTTTGATATTATACATCTCAACTGCAACTTCGGCCCTAGGGGCCTTGCTAGCACAACATGATGAAACAGGAAAAGAGCATGTAATTTACTATATCAGTAGAACCTTAGTGGGATACGAACTCAATTATTCACCAATGGAAAGGGCTTGTTTAGTAGTAGTGTTCACCTCCCAAAAGTTGCGGCATTACATGTTGAACCAACACACAATTCTTATAGCCAAAATTGATCCATTGAAGTATCTACTAGCAAAAGCAGCTCTCACAAGCTGATTAGCTAAATGGGTCATGATCCTTAGTGAGTTTGACATTGAGTATGTGGATCGTAAAGTAATCAAAGGACAAGCTCTAGCAGATCAACTAGTAGAAGCACCCATGCAAGATACACACCCGATGGTAGCAAACTTTCCAGATGAAAATCTCTTCACTCTTTCCAACTCAATAATGTGGAAGTTGTACTTTGATGGTTCCTACACACAGCATGGATCAGGGGCTAGCATCTTGTTCATCACACCTCAAAATGACTACATTCCAAAGTCATATCGGCTTGCATTCCCTTGCACCAACAACATAGCCGAGTATGAAGCACTCCTCATAGGTCTCAATACAGTAGTTCAATGGGACATCATAGAATTACAAGTATATGGAGACTCACAGTTAGTCATTCACCAAGTCACAGATGAATACCAAACAAAAGATGAAAAGTTGGTCCCCTACAAGCAACTGGTGGATGCCTACAAACCACATTTTTCTAGCATCACATTCGAGCAAATTCCAAGAGAGCATAACAAAGCTGTCAATTCTATGGCTTCTGTAGGGTCACTGATTGACATGCCTGCAAATACACAGAAGTGTGAATTCTTGATTGAGCAATTGTTGATACCAGCCGTCGATGGTCCTATTACTAAAATCATCTACGAACTTGTTGGTCCCAATTCCCCATGGTACGAAGATATCTATGAATACCTCAAGAACAAAACCTTTCCCCCTGACCTATCATCCACCCAATGCAAAACCTTTATCTGTCGATCCTCCCATTACATCATTTTGGGTGATACACTATATCGCCGGAGTCTCGATGGTATCCTCTTACGATGTCTTAACGTGGAAGAAGCCGAGGCTACCTTACGAGACATACATGAAGGTGTCTATGGCGCACATTCTACCGGTCCTAATCTTGCTAAGAAGATACTCAGAACAGGTTATTATTGGCCTACAATAGAGCAAGATGCTATACAGTTTACTAAGAAGTGTCTACAATGCCAGCAACATGGAGATTTGATTCACGCACCAGCTCATGAATTACAACCTATGACAACTCCTTGGCCTTTTTCTCAATGGGGTCTTGACCTCATAGGACAAATCCACCCTTCCTCTTCCAATGGCCACAAGTTTATCATTACCACCACTGAGTATTTCACGAAGTGGGTGGAAGCCATTCCTATGACCTATATCACCGGTAAGCAAATAGCCAAGTTTATCTTTAACTACCTCATATGCCGGTATGGTATTCCCCAAGCCATTGTCACTGATAATGGGAGACCATTCAAGAATCAAGATGTCTGTGCCTTGTGCACACAATACAATATCCAACATCGCTTTTCAACTCCCTACTATCCGCAGAGTAATGACCAAGCTGAGGCTTCCAATAAAACCATTCTCAAAATCCTTAAGAAAATAGTCAATGAAGCTGGTCATGATTGGCACTTGCGACTCAATCCCGCCCTATGGGCCTACCGCACTAGTATCAGAACACCAACTGGTGCCACACCCTATGCCTTGGTCTATGGCTTTGAAGCCATCCTACCTATAGAGGTCAAGATCCCATCCCTCAGAGTATCCATGCAAGACCTGATTGGCAGAGAGGAGTATCACACTTCTAGATTAGCTGAGCTTGAACTACTAGATGAGAGGTGCCTTGCTGCACTTAATCATCTCCATGTCTATCAAAACTGCCTCCGGTGTAATTACAACAAAAAGATCAAAGAAAGACGGTTTCAAGTTGGTGATCTTGTACTTAAAGAGAATCATAGAAATCAAGCAGATCAAGAAAAGAAGGGCAAGTTTGAGCCTAATTGGTTAGGTCCCTTTATTATGACAATAGCATATGGATCAGGAGCTTATACTTTAGCTACACCTGAGGGCATTCCTCTAGATGAGCCACTCAATAGTGTCCATCTCAAGAAGTTCTATGAAAAAAAAAAATAACAAAATCCAAAAAAAAAATCCGTCCTCTGGTGAAAACCCGGCAAACAGGCGCCTTGGATAAGTACCATAGTGAAAACCTAGCAAACAGGCGCTATGTGTAGAGTCAGCACCCATTGTCTATCGAGTCTTGTCCACTCCATGTCTAGTTCGCAGCGCACTTTCCATCCATCCATAATAAAACCATTGACCTTGTTTGCATTTCCATCTCCCTATCTAGTATAGCTTGGAAATTTGTCAATGTCCATCATCGTCTCCCCATGTCTTGATCTGTGTCTATAGTTAACACTGTCTTGTCCTAGGTCAAAGCTTTATGTGTCTTCTTCGGCAGTCACCCATATAGTTTCCTCTACTAGAACGGGGGCAACTCTTTCCTTAACTTAGGTCCAGGATTGGTTCCTTGTTTGTGGTTCGCAACGCACACTTCAATCTCTTTATCATTGTTCATAGGTAACACCCTTTAACGGACACATCACTCCTACAATAAGGCTGTTATCTTCTCAACACTTTTCCTACATCATCACACAACCAGAACTACATATTATCATCATTTCAATCTTAAGGTACCTTAATCCCATGGATATGGGTATGTAGGCAGTCTGGAATACGAAGGAAGTTTCCAGTACTTAGTTACATAAGATCTCCCCCTTCCACCTTAACCCATCTCATCACTCTATCCAGAACTACATATTATCATTTTTCAACTTTCCTCGTAATGTGCCTTGATCCCATGGATACAGGGTATGTAGGCAGTCTGGAATACGAAGGATGTATCCAGTACTTAGGTACACATGATCCATCATTCTCCACCCATTCCAATCCATTAGCACTGTCACCTTTCTAGTCTTCTGTTTGTCAAGTTCCATTAGCCTCAACTTGACTAACTCAAGCAGCAAGCTAGCACATCCTTTCAAAGCAAAAGTCCTTAACAAACTTGAAGCAAAGCAGCTTTCTTCCAGAGTCATCTACTGTCCCGCATACCGATTGCCAACATCAGCTAAGTCCTGCTTAACCAAAGCCCTAGATCAACAAGCTTGTCTTCTGCGAAGTGTTCCATTGTCAAGACCAACACACGTGTCTCCTGCGACATGTGGCATTTCCTGCAACAAGACATTATCTTTTTAGGTAGATAGCACCCTTTAACGGACACAGAGTTCCTATGATAAGGCTGTTGTCTTTCCTATCCAATCTATCCTGAGCAACCTCTTTGGCAAGAGAATATGTTGGCTATATGTTTACTTTGTAAGTCAGTCAATTTGTGTTATGGTTTATCTTTTGTTCCTTTTCCAATACTTATTCAAGGCTACCTTGATTTATCTATAATCTTGGTATGTTGCGATGTAGTACGGATTGGGGGCATAGTCATTACTTTTTGTGTGTGCTGTGTTTGAGGAATGATCTTTAGCATCTTTCTTAGCATTCTATTTATCTTGTGTGTGTTACAACCTAGCGTCTTACATATTAATATTCTTCTTGCATTTACATGTATTGAAGTTTATTTTATGTTAAAGACTATGGCTCATTCACATGTTCCAACAAGGTCATATTATGTCTAAAGGGATCTAAGTTCAATCTGCTTGCTTGTAGAGTCAACGTCCACGCACTCAGATATTACTACACCTTGGTCTTTTATACCTTGGTGGCGAATTATCCACGTGCTATATCAAAAATAAGGATTGCTCTTTATATAAATGTGAAACCATTGCAACAAGCTCATTACACCATCCATTTTTCCATGGCCTTATATAGTTTTCTAGAAAAGGTCAATCAATAGCCTTTCTCTCATGTTCTCTCCTATCTCCTTTTTTCTATCCATCATCTATCCAACCTCATCTATCTCCAACAAATCTTCTAGTCGAGCGTCAACACAGTTCTTCTGTCGCTTCCCTATCTTTCCTCTCAAGGGGGCACCCTACGCCAGCTACGCTGGGGCAACTAGCTACACCGGGGCATTAAAATTGTATCATGTCTTCAACAATCATTTTCTTTGACGCAACGTTGTAAACTACATTGCATCAAAGAGGGGCAAAATGTAGACACCCTAAAATGACCAAGTCACCGCACCACTCACTTTTCGTAATCTGTCAAATCACCTCCATTTCACACATTAATTAAATAATCTAATTATTTAATTAATTATCACCAAATTCTTCTAAATCACATAATTGTGACATTAATTAAATAAATCCTCTTTATTTAATTAATTAAATCAAATTTCTCTAATATTCTTCCACAATTAAACAATTTTAATTATTTAATTAGATCATTATCTTCTTTCCAAATTTTAAGTCTCCATTGATTAAATAAATCCCATTATTTAATTAATTCATCACAAATTCCCTCTTATCCAAACAATTAAATAATTCCTAATTATTTAATTAAATCAAATTCACTCTTCCAAATTTAAATAAATCAAATCAAATTTATTTAAATCCTTCCAATCTCCAAAAATAAGATAAATCAAATATTTTATTTATTCTTCCAAATCATGCACAACAATTAAATAAATTTATTTATTTAATTTACTTTCTTATCTACAAATATCTTTCAAATCTTCTAAAAATAAGTCTTCTTCTCCATGCACACAAAATCAAAGAATTTATTATTTAATTTCTCTCAAATCATGCAAAAGCAAATCTAAAGTTGAGTTATCTATTCACTCAACCTTGTTTTTATCAATTTCTCTTAAATTAGAAAAAAGCTTTCTAATTTATGAAAAGCATGTCTTATCTTTAGAAAAGAAAGTGTTTAACTCAAAGAAAATAGCTTTTGTGTGACACTTGTCTTCTTCTTATTCGTTGCACGTTCCTCAACTGTTCTCCTCCATTGATTCTTCTGAATTATCTGGACCGTTGATCGATCTCTGTTGAAACCTATATAAACCCCTCTCATCTCTTTCATTGAGCCTCTCTCTTCGATCACTTATTTTCAGGCATACCTAACAGTGCTTTGAGCATACATCACATCGATTGAGCACCTTTACGATCTTTTGACATTGATCTTTGAGCACACTACTTGCTTGTTGCAACCATGGTTTCACTGCAATATTGAGCAATCCACATTCAATCCAAAGGGAACAATACAAATCTCAGTAAAAGTTTTCATGTTTCATTGATTATTATTAATGGCTTTTATTTAGATCAGTTCTCTTTATGTTATTGGGTTTTTTATTTGTTTAAGTTTATCATAGTCAATTTTCCTCTTACACACTTTCAATGTTAATTTTGCAATAAATGTTGCATTCAATGCACATACGACTTCAGCTTTCTATTTCAGCTTTTAATGTTGAACATTGTATCTGTTAGTTTACCCTTTGCATACATATCATTTTTTTACATGTCACCTTGTATATTACTTTTTGTATATCACTTTGTATGTCTTTAATAGACAAGCCTACATATGTAACGGGTTATAAAATAATGTTACCTTTCACCTTATGTTCAACTTTGTATCTTTTGTTTCTATGTCGCAATGTACATAAAATAGATACAAATCATCATACAAATGCAACACATATAAACCCTTTACTCTTTTATTTCCTGATAGTGGCTTAACCTCTTTGTATATTAGGATTGTATGTAGTTATTATACTATCCTTCATGCATACAAAGCATTAACCTTATTTCACCTCTTTTTGAAATCCACGTTGAGTCTTACCTTTCTATTTTTTTTGTACTCTGCTTGTATCTCCAATTGTATATGCAACATACAATCATGAGATAACCACTATGGGCCCCACTTTACCTACCCACTCGTATCTTTTTGAAGCAATAATAATTGTATCTACACTTAGATACAATCTCTTATACATGAAAACATTTATACAACCATTTTGGACTTTTCCCTCTTATTAACCGTATTGTACAATCTTTTCAGATCCGTACATGTATACTAAGCGAATGCATATTTTTCCAAAATGCATTAATAAACCATGCATCACTTACATCAGATTTAACTATCTTTTGGAATCTGCACTTGTATGTATGTTAAAGATGCAAAACCTGAAATACACAAACATACAAACCGTGTGAAGTACCCTTTTCTCACCTTAAAAACCCATTTTACATACCGCTCTCAAGTCCATGCATATATATTACTTTGTAGATCATTTGCGTTTAGACTGAACATACATTCAAACCCACATATATTGTAGATCGGACAACTTTATTCATTACACTTGTGAAACCCTATCGGATCCGACTTGCATACAAAGGATACAAACATTAAGCATATGCATGCAAACTATCAAGATATAAAAACCCAATTGTACTCGCCATGACTTATACAATGACTTCACGTACAAATGACTTTGTATATGACATACACCTCTAAATAATGCATTTTACTAAAAACACATATATCTCGCAGAATATTGGGAATTTTATATTGGTTCAAAAAGTAACCCTTACTCATTTTTCACAACGAATTCACCACTATTCTCTCCTGGTACTTAATGCTAGATCTTTTCAAAATTTTAACATGGTTTGTAACACTAACCTCTTTTCCCTTTACCACCAAGCAAGACCACACACAAACAACAAGCAAAACCCACAGTAGGGGTCTTCATTTTGCTAAGAGGTAAAATGGGGCATTTTGTGAGCATCACAACATGTCCTTGTTTGAAATCTACACCTTGTCCTTGTGCCTTGCCCATATCTTCTGGATTCTCATTGACTTGTTTTGCATAAAAAGATCCTCTGCCTCTAGAGGTATTGCCTCTACCTCTGGTTGTCTTATCTTTTCTCATTTTTAGTTTCTCTTCCACTCTAACTGCCATTTGATAATAGTCTTCAATACTCCTTGGATTTGCCAATACTAGGTCATCGTGCACGTTAAACCTCAAACCACCAATATACCTAGCAACTTTTTGTACTTCACTTTAATTGTGACTAGACCTTATACTTAACTTATAAAACTCTTCATTTTATGACTTAACATCCATTTCCTTTTATCTTAGACCTTGAATCTTTTTAAACATCTGAACTTCATAATCTTTAGGCAAGAACTTACTTTTGATCTTAGCTACCATATTGTCCCATGAAACATTCTTTGCCTTTCCTTGCTTTCTCCTCTCTATCTGTTGATAATCCCACCACAACAAAGCATGACCTGTCAGCTTGTTCTTTGTAATCTTCACACTCAAGGTGGTTGTCCAATGATGCAATCTAGTCTAACAACTCTTCATCATTAAGGCTTCCTCCATACTTTGGCACATTTATGTTTATCTTGTGCTTGGCTTCTTTTACTGCCCTCAGCAACTTTACCATCCTTTGATCCTTAGGGTGTAACTCTTCTTCCACATCTTCATACTCAGCTTCCTCTTCTTCCTCAAACTCATTTTCATCACCTAGAGTCACTCCTCTTCTCTGATTTTGTTCTAGGGTAGCCATTCTTTCCTTCAGCTCCCTCAACTCCCTAGCATGTTTCTCCTTTAGCTCATTCATCTCTTAAGCCATGTTTCTCAATCTTGGAGGCATCTTGACAAACTGCCCCTTCAACTTAACACTTCACAATCACAACAGACCTACTAATTGTGCTCTAATACCACTTTGATGTAGAGATTACACATCACAAACACTACTAAGGGTCAAATAAAACTACTCAAGGGGAAAGAGGATGTAGGGGATGTTAGGGCAAACAAGACTCTTAGGTCCTTGTGGACCTAGCTACTCCATTGGTCTTCTTATGACATGACTATCCACTCATCCTCCATGGTTCCAAGACTAGACAACAACACCATCTTTGGGTTCATATACCTAGGCTCTTTGGAAAACTTTCTAGGGACCCTAGACCATTTATGGTTGACTATCCCAAGCTCACAAAACCATCAAGATGCTCAAGAGGTACATCCTTGTACCATTTCCTACACAACTATTCCAACTCCCTTGTAGCCCTCAAAAAGGGACTGTCAAACAATATCTTGAGATGCAGACCTCCAAACCAAACTGTTATGGGATTTTTTGAGTACCCATTATCTTTTTCTCCAACATATTAAACATGCACTATGGGGTCCTTTGGAACACAAACCCCAAATCTTGATTGTACTGATTTCTAAATAAGGCCTAATTAGGTCAATTTTACAAAGGGAGTACACACAAACTCCATGCCAAACTTCTAATTCCTGTTCTAGAGGGTCCAATAGGATGCAAATAGACTGATTTCAAAGTTTTTTGGGGTCCAAGATCATTTCAATACATTTCATGATCAAATCTTCACTCCACCAAAGCTAGTTAGCCAAATTCATGATATAAATAGGCTCAATGACTCCAAACTCCATCTTTCATTTATCCTCTACTCCTACACACAAAACCCATTAGAAAACATGCCAACCCAACCTCATTCCACCCATTTTGGGGTTCTAACATAGTAGTATGGGTTAGGAAATCAAAAACCTCACTAAAACCCTCAAAATAAGGGTTTGAGACCTCTCATGACAAAAACAATGATAAAATTCTTCTAAGAAAATGAAAATCTTCCAAAACTAGTTCAAATGAAATTTAAATCCATGCTTCAATTGATTTCAGACATTTTCCTTCTTGAATGTACTGTACGGCCTCACACAAGACGTTGGAACAACAAACAATACAGAAAAACTTAGAAATACAGGAAAACCAACAGTATTTTCTTTATTTTCTCCATTCAAACTTCATCAATCTATAATGCCTCAACATGAGAGAGGCCAAGACTATATGTTTACCATTAATTCCTCTATTACAAAGCTCCCAAATCATGGGAAAAGGTTAAAATTGCCTAAAACTGACTGCTTTTTCTAAAAAAAAAGTCTAAAATTAGACTGTCACAAACTTAAATGGACTATAGACCTACTAAATAAAATGCCTATTCTAGACCTCCACTTCATGACCATGCCTTTATAAGGCTTCAATACATAATTTTAAAACTTCATTTTGTCTCTAACAAACAAAAATTTCAAAATTTGACATAAAACTATTCTAGGTGCATTGCACCATAGATAAACTTGATAAAGAGTTAGCCAAATTCCAAACATTTATGGCAAATGAGAGGATAGCTGAAGAGGCTATTCTTGCAATTCATAACATACAAGAATTGATAAAATAAGGACAATAAGGTGTTAATGTGATTGATGGTTTATCACATATTGTACAAACCAATATCATGCCAGTCACTGAATGTGCAAAAGTGATAGATAACACTTTGTCACCATCTCATACGCAAGTATCGGTACCTATACCAACCACGAGAATATCTAAATTTACATCAAATATTTTGACAACTAATTCAAATGCTTGTAGTAATGTCACCACTGGTATTGGAGTTTCTAATGGCACTAATTCACAAAATTGTAAAGCTGTCAGATTCAACTATCAAAACCTTGCCCGTAAGGTGTCTCCATATCACTCTCAACCACCCATTAAATCCACTTACTCTCAACCATTTTCAACCTATCACTATGTCCAACCACCATCTAATTATTCGCAACCTCTGCTTGTTACTACCCATGCTCAATCTACTCCACACTTTGGTTCCAATTTCTCACCACAAACTGCATCTCCTAATAACATGATCCTAAATCAACTTTTGCAAGGCATGACCTCTTTACAACAAAAAGTGACAAGCTTGTCAAATGCTTCACAACCTAATATACCAACTTACCATGATTGTAATCCTTTATCCTATGCAATCTTGAGAACTCCTATGCCTAAGAAGTTTGAAACTCCTCACTTTGAAAAATCTGGTGGAAAAGGTTATCCTAATACTCATGTGGCAGTGTTCACAGCTATGTGTAGTGATTTCTACTTTGAAGAGGACTTGTTAGCAAATCTTTTCCCATGATCTCTCAAAGATACGGCTCTGGAATGGTTTTACTCGTTGCCTCCAAATTTAACACATTCCTTTTCATAGTTAATTGATCAATTTCTACAGCATTTTCAAGCAAACATTAGACCCCAAGTCTCTCTAATTGATTTGGTTCATTGCAAGCAAGGTCCAAAAGAGAAGTTAAATCAATTTATTAGTTGGTATCAAGGACTTTATGCACAAATTCAATATCATATGAAAGATGATGATGTTCAGAAGATATTCATAACAAATTTTCAGCCTAACATCTGTGATAAGATCCTCTTGATGAAGTATAACTCTTTTCAACACCTATGTACTGCCCTTTATGACTACCAGCTTTCTTCTAGTTAATATGAAAATCAAAATTCATCGACTCAAGTTGGTCAATCTGAGGGTGGATCATCACAAAACAACTTTAAGAGGAATAATAAGAGTTTCATCAAGGTTAATGGACCGAATAATGTTTCTCAAGTGTCTACTATCACTAATCCTAAGAAGGCACCGTACCAACAAAGAAAGTTCACTCTGATATCTGAGTCCTATCATTTTATCATGAATCAAGCTCTGAGTAATAATCTCTTGAAGCTTCCCCTGATTAACCAATGGATCCTAACAAAATGCAAGGACCTTATTTCAATGCTAATATCTTTTGTCACTATCATTAGACACAAGGACATGATACTGAACGATGTATGCATCTTAAACATGAAATACAAAACCCCATCGACTTGAATGTTATACAAGTATCTGGTGTGAATGATAATAGGAATAAGTCTGTTGTTTAACCGAATCAAAATTTATAGATCTTCACTAATCCTTTTCCTAAGCATATGGATAGTAATTTGATGGAACAAAACATAATATAGGTAGAAGAGGATTATTTAGATTATGATGAGATAATTGCTACAATTGAAGTGGCTAAGGAAAATACTCAAGTATCACCTCATCCACCAAAAGGAGGTATCTACTCTAAAGTTCCTCCTCTGGTATCCCTTCATGGATCAGGAGCAAATCAACATATACCAAAAATACAAATGGAAAAACTGAAGCAAGAGATTATGACAATAGAAAAGGTTGAAATAGTACAAGATAGTCCTTGTCATTATGATAGATAGAACCAAAAAAATAAGAGAAATAAAATTTGGAAACGAGCAAGATGATTATCATCAGTTGGAAATAACAGTGGTTCTCCTCATCACAAGCAATAAAATATTTCACATAAATAAGGAAGTGTTGAGAATGTACCACATGGATTCTCTGATAACAAGAAATAGCCTAATAGGAACCACTTGAGCTTCTCACAAAACTTGATCGAATACCTCTCCAAGAGGTTTGCAAGATCCAAAATTTAGCACGATTTCACTGACAGGTAAGTATCTCTAACCCTTTATCCCTCGTGATGTGTTTCCCCCATGATGTGTTTGTGTTGTTAGGCCTCCTAGGATGACCCTTGATTCTCTTGTAAGGCCAAGGATACTAGGAGACCACCTTTGTTGTGATCTTCTTCTATTTGTATCATTAGTCTTCTATATCTCCTCTCCTCTAATTTCATTGTTGTGTGTTGTGTCTTATGGACATAGCATTGTGGTTGGTGAATTGGGGGCACCCTCCTATGTAACTATCCCTAAGGTACTTGTTCTCCTCTTTGATTTATTGTTTACCTTCCTCTATTGTTTCCATCTAGTTGGTGGATGATGAAAAACATATTATACTAATGCAGACCTAGTGTCCCTTTCGTGAGTAATCAAACAATGGACCTAGTCCATATATGACGATGGGGTTGTAACAAATTATTCGATGCTTGGCTAGTGGAATCACTCCGTGATTTCTCTATCTTTATGTTGATGCCAATGCTATCTTATCTTACTAACAACACTTTAACAATACTGCTACTCCTCGCACTTTGTTTATTGCCTTGCTTGGCTCTTTCATGTAGTTGATCATATGTATTGTTGTTTATCATGATTATTTGAGCACTAACACTTTTCTTGCAAGGATGTGTTTGTGGGAACACTTGGAAATCATAAAGTACATGTCACCTCTAGGGGGCATGGGCTTTGCGAGAGCTTATGTTCCCTTATGTGTTTTCTTCCTACCTTAACGTGCTTGATATCGGTACGTGATATCAACCACCTTAAGGTGGGGGCATATATAAGGTAAGCTGTCTGCTTTAGATCATAGTAAAGTGTGTTTGAACAATCTAAAAATCAATCAAAATCATTTAAGCCCTCTACAGAGGTGGGATATCGAGCATATCCATTTATCTTAATCCCTCATCATGAGGCGGGGATGGTGTATTTCTCAGAGAGATTGCATCATCCTATCATTTTCAAAATTCCTCATCATGAGGCAAGGAGTAGTTCTGTGACTAAATCAACCCTTAAGCATGTTTTTGATGGTTGTTGTGGTGAAGCCCAATCATCGATGTGTGCCTGTAATGTGCCTAAGATGGTGATGAACCTAGCAATAGTTTCACTCCATCACTTGTCTGTCGTGTTTTCTCTATGTCTTCAGTGTGTGTGTATGGCATTTAGAGCATTTTACATGTTAATTTAGAATCCTAATGAGAAAACCCTTGGGTCTTATGACAAATGGGACCTAAGGGGGTCTAATTTAATGATGCCAGAACAAAGACAAGAGGTGGATAAGGGTGCTAGCACCCTAGTCTAGCCCTATTTTGGGTCTGCCCTAAATTCAAATGTCAGGTTTGTCACTGTTATTTAGTCTCCAGGCCGACATCATAAGTTTCAAATATGAAATTCTTGGCAGGAATCTTAATAGTTGCATATATAAGCATATTTAGGTTATCATTTGTAAACTAGAGGATGTTTATGATTCAAATCTATTGGCATACTTGTGATATCATTGTGTTGCAGAGCATAGCATTGTTATTGTGTTTGTTTTTGCAGGTTGGATTACATCTTCTCCTCATGGCATTGAAGAGCCTGTTCCTTCCATGAGAGCTTCATCATCAAGGTCATATTTATTTTGTTTTATCTTCATTATCATTTGGATTTTGCCTCTATCCCACAAGGATACACACTCTCTCTTTGACAATGGTGTTTGGAAGACTTGAATGTCTCTCTGGGGCTTGACTAAGGCAAGCCTCTAAACACCACAACCCCCTCCCACATTCCATGTGATTACAGGTTACAGGTTGCAAAAGTGGGAGAAGTGGAGTTGCAGGGAGTAGGACACTGCAGAGATTCTAGATCCTGAAGAAGGAGCTTGATCAGACTAGAGAGCCATCAACCTTGTCCTTTGCATCCAAAGCTACAGAAATAGACTGGACAGTGAGTATCAGGGTTTGCAGGGCTTCCGACATCTGGAGAAATCTCCCACAGTGGACTAGGGTGCCATCAACATTATCATCCACTATCAGATCAAGGAAAATAGAGAACATAGTAGAGTTCAGTGCTGGAAGGAGATCAAGAATCCATAAAAAACCTATACCTTGGACTAGGGCACCATCACCATTGTCCTTGACATTTCCATTTTCCAGACTATGAAAAATAATGAGTTAAGGTTCTCTTCCCTTTGTCTAATTCCTTTGGCATTTGTTGTAATTCACAGATTTGAATAATATTTTTCTTAAATTAGGGTTTCAAGAGCATTAGAACATTAATTAGTAATCTTGTGTGATAACTTCTAAATTTTCCAGCAGAAAACCAAGTGGCAACTCAAATCTGATTCTTGATTCTCGTCTCGATAGGAGAAGCACTCGGTTTAAAATCCCTTGGAATGTTTTATGGAAAGGAGGATCCAAACCAAAACAACAACCCCATCATCCCCCTTTTCATATAAAATAGGCACCATGATAATACTTGTCTAAATCTTGATCCTCAATTAGCAACTACACATGGGAATATGAAATATGCTAAATGGATCTTTGATCCATCTTCCTACTCAAATTTGCAATGAGAAAACTATCTACCCCATATATTCAATCCCAACCAAAAATTTACGCTTTCTTGTTCAAATTTTTTACCTTGTAGCATATAAAATTTCATCCAACATGCATAATCACTAAGCAATAAAATACACATTTCCAATAGCACTCTCACAAATTTGTTAAAAATTTTACCCAAAGTAAAAAAAATCTTCTTCTTGTAAAACATAAATCCCCAAAATAATATTGCCCCAATGTGAAATTTGTTGCCATAAAATTACCTTTTGTTGTGAAATTAATTTTCCCTCAAAGTTTTTAATTCCATAAAGTACATTTTCTACACATTACAAATCTATGAGCTCTCTTATTTCACCTTATAAGAATTTTATACATTAAACATTGGGGTTGGGGGAATAAAGTATTAAAGGGGATTATTAAAAAAATGCAATTATCTTCCATCTTGGCACATAAAAGAATATGGTAATATTAATAAAATATTATTATTGTCCAAAAAGGTAGATAACAAATCCAAGGTTGGGAAAGGGAAAGCAATGGTGCTTGAAGAAGATAAGCTTATGGGTAAGGATGTTAACAAGTCTAAGGTTGATAAGGGTAAAGATGTGGTGCTTGATCAAAAAGAGTTTGAGTAGTGCTAACTACAATTCTAAGGTTGTGAAGGCTAAAGCAACAATTTCTAAAGAAGATATAATGATTTGGGGTTGGGAGTGATAAGGTCTAACAAACTTGCTATTGCTAAGACCCTCACTCCTCCAACTAGTCTCAATTTGGATGAGATCAATGTGTCTAGTGATAAGTTCTCATACTATAATGGAGAGGAGGACTTCATCAATGACTCTAATAATAGGGTGGGTACTGGTGGAAGTGGGGAGCTCAAGGATGATTTGTCAGAGCATACCCTAATAGGAAAGATTGATGATAGGCAGAATGACACTAGTTATTTCAAAGAAATGAATGAACCTTACTCTGATATTGAGTCTACTAAGAATTTTCAGGAGGCCTTAAGAAAGGATGACAAGCCTAACAAGAATGTATTATCACTTTGTGAAACTAATGCCAAAATGATGGCTTCTCTGCAAGAACTAATGGATTCCATGGAAGAAAACATGAACAAGATTCTAAATTTCAGCATGAAGATCATGCATAGGTCTACTACCACTCTTATGATGCTCTAGTCTACTACGAGGGGTAGCAGGAAGAGGTTATTTAATAATAGATAAATGATGACTTCAAACCTGAAACAACACATACAATGACAATACAAATTTACTCTAGATTCACAATGAATTTTTTGAATGCTCTTTGCTCTAATGCTTCAAGTTGGCTATATCTATCTAGGTTCATAATGAATTTAAAAACACACTTATATATGCTTTCCCACTAACATTCATCAAATTAAATCCCAAGAGCCGACAAATAGGAACCTTTTGAAAGGTCACAGACTGACATAAAATTAATTGGCCTTGACCAATTAGGGAAGACTTGGGTGGTTGGCACCCAAGTCTAGGAGCCCCTTTATAGTCTTGGATGAGATTAATGAAGGGCCCAAGGTTCCAAATTCACATGGGTGTTAGGCAATTCTCTTCAGGATGATTAATTATAATGCATAATGTAATAAATCGGACCTAGGAGCTAAACATGGAGGTAAAAGGGCAAGTGTCCACTTTTTGCTCCATAACATTTAGCCCCCACTTTAATGTGTGTATGATATTACAATCAGTACATGCATTAAAGTACGGTCAAAGCATATCAAACACATAAAACACTAGAGTGAAGACACACCCTATGTTCCAAAGAATATTTCTAGCCCCCAAGGTTAGGCAAATGTAAGAAAACATGTTACAGTCATGCAAGACATAGAGAATATAGTGAAGATGCATGCAATACATGAAGAAGATAGGAATGTAGTCACACAATACATGAAGCATACACAAAGAGAAGACATGATTAAACAATTATATAATCCTAACTAGGCGATGGGGTGAGCTCATCGCTACACACCACCATCAAAAACATGCAATACACACATAAAAGATGCAAGACACACCAAACACATAGGGAAAACATGTGGAAGACACAGAATACATGAGCATTGTAGAGTGAGTTGTCAACACACTATACGTCATATACACAAAAAACACGGGTGATGGGGAGGAGTTCATCACTACACTCCACCATCTAAGACACACCAAACACACCTAACGATTGAGCTATGCTACCACAACTACCAAAGATATGCTTAAGGGTGAATAACTCAAGATCCAACCCTGCCTTTGTAGAGAACTTTTAAAAGGATGTGGAACCGCTCAAGGGAAGACACAATCCCACCTTCCGTAGAAGGGATTTAAAAATACAACCCCACCTACATTTGCAAATGCCTTACATTGAAAAGGAAGCAAGCGCACAAAGTATACAACCCCACCTACACCATAGTGAAAAGGATGTATATACAAAATAAAACAACGTACACAACCCCACCTGCATCACGGAGACACCTTATAGTTAAACATAAGCATATGCAAACACGTTTTATCACAATGTCTAAAATAATCAAGAATAATACCACAATATATGCCCCCACATTAAAGTGGTTGATCTCGCTTGCTAGTAGCAATCATGTTTAAGGTAAATTTGAAAACACGCAAGGGAACAAGTGTTGATAACTGAGAGGGGGGTGAATTAGTTATCTAAATTATTTCAACTTTCTGAACTTTCTTAATAATTAGTGCAGCATTAATTCAAACAGGCAAACTTAATCATGAAATGGAAATACACATGACACAATATTTTTGACATGGAAACCCTGTTAAGGGAAAAACCACGGGGTGGTTAACCCAAGATTGTATTCTCTGTTAGAAGAATAGGATTACAAAATGGCACTTGCCAATTAGGGCTCACTGCCTAAGCACACTACTCACAAGAGGCACACTGCCTACAAGAGACACACTATCTACAGTTTATAAAGAATGTAATACAATACTTGAAATGATAAGGAGCATCAACATATGTTAGAGTTTAGTTCCGGTTAGGCTCTGTATACTGATCTGCTACACTTCATCTCTCTTCTTTTATACTGCTCTTCTTTCACATATTGAATATTCCTTTCTGCTTTTATTCAGCTCTACTACTTTTCTTCGCACATCACTTGCAACAACACTTATCATAACTAAATCCATCTTGTATATATATATCCGCACAAGTGATTTCATCACCTTTCTAGTCGGCACCTGAAATAGTCAGTATTTCCCATAGACTCTGATCTGTCGGCTAAATCCTTGCTTACCAAGTAATGTGGATCATGGATATACTTGTGGAAATCATTAATCATGTTGGCCAAACATGATTTATGCCTTCATAACCTTTACCAACATCAGTAACACATCCAGAACAATGTCTGATGTTCTGCCAGTCAGTTCTTCCTCTGTTCACACTGTCACTTGGGAACCCGACACTCAAGCATTCATATCTCTTTATCCTTTTCACATCGGAGGCTCAAACCTTGGAATCTATTAGTCAAGATACTCCACTTGACTTCCCCAAATCCGCACTTCACCAAGATACTTCCCCTGAGAGATCCGGACCTAACTGTCAGACCTTGCCACATGCTTTGTTCTTGTTTACTGGACCACAACATTCTTCACTCTGACTTCCGGTATAGACATACCATGTCCTGCGCATGTGTGGGATGAACTTTGTTGCCATCAATGACAATATTTATGAATCCATATAGTGTCTCTTGCCAACAATCTCCCCCTTTGGCATTGATGGCAACACTTAGTGAAAAATGACTAAGTGTATACACTATGCTCTCCCTTGGCTGATGCTCTATTTTTATATATATTTTATGGAGCTCCCCCTTAGTTGGATTTCTCATTTTTCACTGCTCTTCACTCCCCCTTTGACATCAATGGAAAAGGGTGGGGTCCGCACACCAAAGATTTCACAAAAACACTTCCATACTTAGCCACATAAGTATTTGTACATGCTATACTTTACATAAACTGAAGGATATCTACAAAAGTTGTCTTCAATTGGACGAGTTCTATTGCCCAACTTTGCTTCATTCTATCCAAAATTGATATGTGACCACTCAATAGAAATACAAACGTGTCTACCCTTTTTAGATCTATAGGATCACTGGTCCAGGCTGTGATCTGGGCTTCTTGTATGGCCTCATGCATGGCCTCTAACTTTGGGATGATTATCCGTCTAAGTTCACCCATCCGGCTAATTATGTTCTTCCTTTCCTTCTCAAAATTCTTTATTGCATTTGTGATTGCAATGGTTTGACACTCTTGATTTACTATGGAGGATGATAGAGGATCAAAACTTTGAGACAGACTTAATAGTTTATCCTCTTGTTCTTTTACTTTCCTCTCAATATCTTTGGTCACTGTGGGCCAAGATAAGCAAAATTTGTACATATTTCTGCCATCTTTAAGAGCATTTTCCAAGCTCTTTATCCCAGTATCCATAACTCTCCTATCATTTGTTATCAGACCCTATACTTCAGAGAATCTCTTATCCAAAAACTCCTTTCAGACCTTTTCTTTAGCTGACTTCTCTAGAGAATCAAAATGTGTGCTAACACTGTTGACTAGAGTTTTAAGATTATCAGATGTGGAGGCTGTGGGATCCTTCTGAAATGATGGCATAATATTTTCAAGCACTCCAGATGCAGCTGCTATAAGCTCATAGTCTTTCATGTGAGATTCCAGTAGTTTCTCATTGGCCTTTGCATTTGCAAATGAAGCCATCTTCATTGTTTGTACCGGAGAAAGAGAATCAAAATCAAATGGCTCTTTTAGCAGTTCTGGTTCATCAATCTCTATGCTCTCTTTTGTCAAGAAGTCCTTGATAGATTCTGCAGTGTCTCTTGCTGGAGACAGATTCTTCTTCTCTTCTACAGTCACAGAGCTGTCTCTTGGGGCTTTCCCTCCTTCCACAACCTTTGTCCTGTCATCTTCTTTTTCCTTCACCTCTGCTTCTTTCTCCTTTAATCTTTCTTCTCCTTTGGATCCGGAGTCAGCAGGGGAAACTGGAGGAGTGATGTTAGTTTGTTCATGGGCCACCTCTTCCAAAGCAGAGGATTCCAAGTCCATAGTTGTTTCTGCACCAGTATTCATTACCTCTTCTGTTATTTTATCAGTAGACTCTTCTGCAACACTTGTGGTCAAGGGGTCAGTACCCAAGTCCTCTATAATAGGAAGATTAAATCTTTTGAAGGCTTTCTAGAGGATCTCTTCTGTTTCCTTGGCTACCTTGTCAATCTTTCCGAGCATAAGTTCATTCATCCTTGCTTTGCTCCTGAACTCATCCTTACAATATTTGAACACCATACTCATTGTCTTGGGATTGATTGAAGGATATAGCTGAATTGCTATCTGTTCCCAGATTTCTAGGTCTTTGGCTTGGGCATTGTTCTTTCTTATTTCTAGTTCCTTCTCCAAGCTTTTGGGGATCAGAGATATAATTTCAATGAATGCTTTATTGTAGATATTTAGGTACCTTACTATGGCATCTTGCAATATCTTCTAATCTGCTTCACCATAATCATCATAGAACTCAATCATTGGCTGAATATTTCTATCCACTGTGACTGATTTGATTATGTCATCAATGTGAAGAGTGGGTTTTTCAACAAATTCCTCTTCCTTCTCTTCTTCTCCTTGACCGGTAGAGTGTTCACTAGATGATTTCTTCTGTTTCTTTACTTTCCTAATTTCTTCATCAGATTCAGTCTCCTCTTCATCCCTTTGACTGACATAAGCTCTTGTGGCTTTTGTCTTTGTTCTTTTCTCTCCTTTGCCAGATGATTGTGCTTCTGGTTCTGATGTCCTTGAGCCTTTGACAGTGGTGGGTGCAAATCTATTTGATGATCTAGTCCGGGTGGAAGGTTTTGTCGGAACACATTCCTCATTTTTCTTTTCTGCCTTCTTCTTCTCTTCCTCAGCCCTTTCCCTCTTTTTCCTGTGGGCATCAAGTGCCTCCATTGAGATGCCAAAGCCTTTGGCAACATCTTCTACTTCTTTTCTCACTTTCCTCTTGATCTCTGGCTGCCTTAGCTCTGTATGAATTTTTACACTTAGTTCATCAAAAGTTCCAAATCTTTTTGCTTTTGGGTCCTTTGGCTGTCTGAGCATGTGTTGAACATGCAACTCTACAATTTGTTCATTAACTTCATACCCCATAGGCATGATCTAGACTATCCTTGGCTCTACTACCTCCATTAGGCATTGATCAGTATCTACCATAAAGCACACTGTAACCTTGTATTTCTCAACCACTGATTTAGGGATTGTTTCTCTAATTTACATTGTATTTTGGAAGTGCTTGAAGTAACCCCACAGAGCTGTATTTTGTGCTTTGTCATCACCAAGTCCATGCAAATAATCTCTGATTTGGATAGCTACTGGTCTATCATTCTCCCACACCCAACCATTAGATCTGGGAAGCTCATTCATAAAGTAGAAGAATAAGCACAATATTAATCCACCATACTTGAATGAATTCTTTTTATCTTTCTTTATTTTCTATAGATTCTCCAAGAGTTGGTTTAAAAGAAGTTGATAAAGATCGTAGTCTGCATCCTTTCTTAGCATTTCATAAGTGGTGTAGATGGCCATTCTAGGTACTGAATTTTCCCTGCTAGAATGATATATTTTATATCCAATGATCATGGAGGTAAACTTGACATCCGGATCAGAGATGTCATCTACTGTCATTGCTCTTTTGTCAAACTTGGATCTGGTAGCCTCGCTCACAATTTGATTCTTCACAGATTTAGGAACAGGAATCCCCCTGGATGAGTGTAATCCAGTAACTGCCCTGATGGCATATTTTTTGATTTTGAATGGTCCATTTAACCACATGAAGTTGTCATGTATTCTGCTCAAAATATACCTGACCCATTCATCCTCAGTAAAAAAGGGGAAATGTATGCATTGTGTAAAGTGCTTATTCTGGAGGCCCTTGTATTGGGGTTTAAGCTCAAATGAATCATCTAACAGTTGTTTGTGATAGATATCTCTTAGTTTGAATTCCCCAAACTCTTCAATATTTGTGTGTATGTAAACCCTAATATCTTCTATGTGAAAAACACCATGCGGAACACTAGAGAAGGCTCCTAGGGGATCTACCTCCAAGGATTTGTATGGATGCTTCTTAAATATGGGGCAAGGTCTATCAAAAATCTTTACTATATTCGGAGTAGCCATCATCAAGGAATCTTACTGAGAGATATTAAGAATGAAGAATACCTTTTACGTTGTTTAGGGCACACATGAAGAAATCTAGATTGAGCTATATGAAGAATCATCTTGATCTTTGGGAAACGTAGTTGCAGAGCTCCTTTTCTCTCTTCTTTGAATGTGAGTGTGCAAATGATGAATAAAAGAGGCTTTATATTTATGCACAAAACCATAATCCCTTGTCACAATAAATGCATACCTTAAGTTATTCCAGTTGCTCTGTTTTCTTTATTTAGAGAGAGAAAAACTTATCTAGATCATTGTGATACTTGTATGATTGATTTTAGAGCTGAATCATAATGTTCACTTCTTCTTTTGATCATCATAAATTTGTAGATCAGGATGTTTCAGTTTAGATTCATACCGGACCAAACTTGTGAAAACACCTGTTTCACCGGAAGACTATTTTACCGGATTAATTCTGGAAGGATTAGACTCTTCAAATCTTTTTGCAGATCTCTCAAATTTTTACCAGACCTTCTTTAGATGTTTCTCTAGAAACCCTTTGATCTGCAGCTTCTCATGTGCCAATTTTAGACACCAATTGACTGGCTAGGGGAATTGGCTTATCTTTTGTTACTCCTCCTGAGCCAGAGCTCATCTTATTTAATTTTTGGATGAAATATTAGCACTAGAGTCTGGTGCGGATCCATCCCCTACATTCTCTGTACTTTTCTTCACCCAAATTTTGTTCATCTCACTTTGAACTTCATCCACATTTACTTTTTGTTTTCCCTTATCTTGATTCTGATTATAATATACCAGACCTCTTTTATCCTGATTCTTGCTTCTATAGAATTTTGCTATATGACTGGATCTATTGCAAATTTGGCAAACAACATTTCTTTGTATATTTGATTGATATCCTCTTGATCTGCATTGATTAGCCATATGACCCATTCTATTGCATGCAAATCATCTACCATTGAATGAATTATTCATTTGCATATTTCTGCATTCATGAGTTTTGTGACCATACCTTTTGCAGTTGAAGCACTGTCCAGAGAAGGATGTATTAGTCTGATTCATTCTTCTTCTGCACTGATTAGCTTTATGACCAAAGTTATTGCAGTTGTGGCAGTATCCATTGAAGGATGGATATCTTTGAGCATTAGGCTGCCTTACCGGAGGACTTCTAGGCCTATTCCTTGGATTTTCTGATCTAAAATTCTTTTGACCGGATCTAAAGCTTTCTCCTTTCTCATATCCCAAACCACACTTGTCATCTACCTTCTTTTGGCTTTCAAGAAGAACTTCAAGTTGGGCAGAACTTATCTTGAATTTTTCTTTATATTCATTTGCTGTTTGAAGATCCCTTTTGAGAGAGACAATTTGATCCTCAAGTTTCTCTTCATTATCTTTAGCATCTTCAAGATTAGATTCAAGATGTCTGATAATTCTATCCATCTTGTGGCAATCTTCTGATTTCTCCTTGAGAGATTGTCTTAGATTATCTTCAGTTTTTCTTTTCTCTTCAATCTCTTGGGTAAACTTTATAACTCCTGATTCCATTTCATGTCTTATCATAATGGTTTCTTTTGATAACTTTTCACATAGCTTGGTTTTCTCCTTCAATTCTTCATTTGCTTCACCTTGACTTGCCAATTGCTGAAGTAGCTCCTTTCTCTTTTTCATAGAGAGACATAATTTGTCTTTTAGTTCTCTCATGAAATCATCAGCCTATTTGAGTCTTTCCTTTAATTCATTGACTTCAGAGTTTGACTGTTCAAGATCATCAAGGGCAGTCTTGAGTTGTTCCCTTAAACCATATGCATCCATTTGAATTCCCAGATCTTCCTCAAGTTGTTAGACTTTGTTAGGAGGAACTTAGCTCTGATACCAATTATTGATAACTGACAGGGGGGTGAATCAGTTATCTTAATTATTTCAACTTTCTGAACTTTCTTAATAATTAGTGTAGCATTAATTCAAACAAGCAAACTTAATCATGAAATGGAAATACACATGACACAATATTTTTGACATGGAAACCCTGTTAAGGGAAAAACCACGGGTGATGCAGAGCCACACAGCAAAAGCTTACAAACAGGGTGAAAAACCCACTAAACCCACCAAATAGCTAAAATCTTGACTTACAGCATGTATGCCTAAAACTTGTCAGCATCATCATATTTTCTCTACCAACCGATATCCTCCTGCAAACAAACCTTCTATCTTTCACCTGTCAGCAGCATCATCATATTCGGTGAACACAATTATCCTCCTGACGATCACTATTCACCTTATCACTAAACTCTATCGGCAACATCATGATGTTCGACATCAGCAAGATATAAAATATCAGGTTCCTCCCAAATATCTTAATGATGATAACCTCATGCACCTCTCTTCGGGTGCTTACGTCACCCCGATATTCGACCTACTTACACCACCAGCATTAGGATGTAACTTATCAGGTCATATTGAAACATCCTGATGACGATACTCCGTTTTATGCACCTAACGAATATTCCACCGAATATTCCTCCGCAATCCACTTAATATCACTTCACACTGATCAACCCGATATCCTCTGCCTATGCCAAAGCACTTGCCGACGGCACGATAAACTTTTATCGGGTGATATTTTTCAATGTCCTAATGACAATGACGTCACATGCACTCTTAGTTCCTCTGATGTCGACGTCACCCGGATATAAGACTCCTTTACATACTCTGCAGCATGATATGAATTGTCAGGTTATACTCTAATATCTTGATGATGATCTATGTGATCCTCGGCTACCTGATACTCAAACAAAAGATGATCCTCCTCCTTAATTTAGCAAATGTGACTTTGACTCACCGTTGACCTGTTTACTTGTACCTTCACCTGCATGTATGTTCCAGCATACAACCACGACATGCGGATGATGAATACACACAAAATGATGATCATGCAGATGATATATATAGGAAATATATGTCCAACCTATATCATCCTGATGCACTCAAACATGCATTTTCCCTAAGTTTCAAGTTCTGATCCAAATAGTGATAAGCGCATATATGCAAATGCAATATACACAGTCTGTAATGTTGTATGCAGATGCTGTATATCTGTCAAATGCATAAAAAACTCTTAGAACTTCACAACTTCATATAGAAAACATGATAATCAGGCTGGATCATCTCCTGATCAATTCAAACTTAGAAATTATCCTGTAAACCCTAGCACATGAGGATGCTAGGATAACTCACAGCATGCTACCAACTGATCCCACAAACATGAAATGCATGAACATAAAACTGGAAAAGAAAACTAAACTACTGTACAAGACCATTCCACCGATTCAGATGATCAACCAGTGGAAGGGTTGAATGAATTCATCTCGCCTGCAACTAAAAGGAATTAATATACAGAGAGCTTGTAAACTAGACAAATGAAATCAATGGGATCCTCTTATTTTCAATAACAGAGATGCATACTAGTTTCACAGTCACACTGTATCACAAATGTCTCTGCTTCTGCAATGCTAAAACCTCTCCAAACTATCAACTATATCTACTTGCAATTATCATCCTTGTTCTAAAACCAACTGATCTAGGGCATAAATAGGAATCCTCCGTGAGTACTACTAAATTGATTCCTAGTGGCTGGGAGACTTCTAAGCGGTTGGGAGAAGATAGCTAAGATAGTTGTCATAACAAACTTCTAACAACCTGCACATCCTCCTGGATGACCTAACAAACTCTTAACTACTTGCACATCCTCCTAGATGGATCTAAAACATACGCATTGGTCTAATGGACCTTATTACATCATGAAGTCAACATGCTAAAAATAGACTTATGTCATAACATGTAAAAATAGACTTATGTCCTATTTTGAAGGGGTGCTCCTGCACCAACGGGGTGATTAACCCAAGATTGTATTCTCTGTTAGAAGAATAGGATTACAAAATGGCACTTGCCAATTAGGGCACACTGCCTGAGCACACTACTCACAAGAGACACACTATCTATAGTTTATAAAGAATGTAATACAATACTTGAACTGATAAGGAGCATCAACATATGTTGGAGTTTAGTTCTAGTTAGGCTCTGTATACTGATCTGCTACACTTCATCTCTCTTCTTTTATACTACTCTTCTTTCACATACTGAATCTTCCTTTCTGCTTTTATTCAGCTCTACTGCTTTTCTTCGCACATCACTTGCAACAACACTTATCATAACTAAATCCATCTTGTATATATATATATATATATATATATATATATCCACACAAGTGATTTCATCACCTTTCTAGTCGGCACTCGAAATAGTTAGTATTTCCTATAGACTCTGATCTGTTGGTTGAATCCTTGCTTACCAAGTAATGCGAATCATGGATATACTTGTGGAAATCATTAATCATGTCGGCCAAACATAATTTATGCCTTCATAACCTTTACTAACATCAATAACACATCCAGAACAATGTCTAATGTTCTACCAGTCAGTTCTTCCTCTGTTCACACTGTCACTTGGGAACCCGACACTCAAGCATTCATATCTCTTTATCCTTTTCACACCGAAGGCTCAAACCTTGGAATCTATTAGTCGAGATACTCCAATTGACTTCCCCAAATCCATACTTCACCAAGATACTTCCCCTGAGAGATCCAGACCTGACTGTCAAACCTTGCCACATGCTCTGTTCTTGTTTACCGGACCACAACATTCTTCACTCTGACTTCCGGTATAGACATACCATGTCCTGCGGATGTGTGGGATGAACTTTGTTGCCATCAATGACAACATTCATGAATCCATATAGTGTCTGTTGCCAACAACAAGAGCTTTCACAAAGCCCATGCCCCAATGTGACATGTGCTAAACAATCGCCAAATGTCCTCAACAAACACACACATTAGTATCAAATTCTAATCATCAATAATATTTATGCACAAAAATAAGGTGACATGCCACATAAACAAACCAAGGCTAGATTTATGAGTTCAAAACCAAGTATATTCATGAGGTGATACTTCAAGTATCTTAGAACCAAGTGTAGCACAAGGTGAGACAAAAACATACCAAAGTTCCTAGAAGTATATTTAGAGTACTGCAAAGGATTGTTACAAGAATCTTCACAACATGACACATGAATACCTCACAACATAAAGTTATTCTATTAGTCAAGCATCAGTAACATACTAACCCCATCTTCATATATGAACTGGGTCCATTTTTATTTTTGTGTTGTAGGGATGCATGGTCCTTATTAGTAAATATTTGTTATCATCATCTGCTGACTAGTAGAGCCACGAAAAAGTGAAAACATGAAAAATGAGAGATGAGACAAAGTGACTTAGGTTCACAATGTGGGAAGATGTCCTTAAGACATCCTCCATGACGTTATGCCTCCACGGCACCACACACAATAATTACAATAAGAGAGAAGAAGATAGAAGAATAGAGAAACAAATAGAAGAAGTGTCATAACACAGGCGGTCTCCTTGTATCCTTGACCTTACAAGAGTATCAAGGGTCATCCAAGGAGGCCTGAACAACATTTAACACAATACAAGGGAACACAACACATTACTAACAACATATATATCTAGGAGGAGGTCACCCTTGATAGCAACTAGAATATGTGCTACAGTGAGTGTGGTTTAATGAGAGAGAAATAGTTACTTGATTCAATGGGATATTTCCTGGTGGAAAATCCATGTCTATGATCTTAGGATATATCATATTTAGTCTTATACTTGTTGATATTGTATTAATGTTAATTTTAGGATGGCGATAATCTTTGGTGGGATTCAAAGAACAATATTCAATACTCGTTGAGTAGTTAATCGCAACAGCTTGTAAGGGTACTCTAATTCCTTGTTGGTTTACACCACAACCATTGCCTATATAGTCATAATTTTTGTAAAGGATTTGAAATCCATGACCATAGAGAGACTTCATCTTTTTAGAAGAAGGAGGTGCCTCATAATTCTAATATTCTATAGTATAAGCAAGAGTATTGTCTTTGCTTTCTACTAAAGATACCTTATTTTTCTTAGTTATTTCCAAAGATTGCTTTGATGAGATCGACATAACTTTTGATGCTTCAAGATTAGGGTTATTAAGTTTATATTCCCCAAAAAAGGAAGGAGTAAAATCTAATGAACCCCAATCATCACCAAGAAGTGCATTCGATGGTGATGTTGAATCTTGCACATCATTATCTATAGCAAGAGGTTTGATGAATCAACTTTTAAGTTATTGAGAATCTTGTGATTGATAACTTGTTTTTATGTTTCAATTTGTAAATAATTTTCTGGCTCCAGATCAGCTTCGATGGTGTGAAGTTTATTTTCATAAATAAACTTTACTGATTGATGAAGGGTAGACAGAACTGCCCCCATGGCATGAATCCACAGTCTACCCAAAATGATGTTATATGAAAGTACACTAGACATGACATGGAAAAAGGTAGATAATGTCACGAGTCCAACCTTTACAGGTAAAGTTATGGTACCCATTGATTGACTACCAATGTTATCAAAGCCACAAATGTTAAGTTTATCTAGTTTGATTGAATATGTATCAACCTTAAGTTTATGTAGAAAATCAATGCCACAAACATTAAGAGCCGATCCATTGTCAATCATAACTCGCTTTATCAACTTTTTTTTATTGTGACAAAGATTAAAAGAGGGTCATGTTGATTTTGAACTTCAATTGATGGTAACTCATGTTGTTGAAATAGAATATATGTTTTTGTTGCATGCATACAATCTAACAGAGTTGTTACATCATTAGGATTAACAGCAGGTGGTACGATCACCTTTTGTAAAGCTTCCTGGAGCATTCCGTGGTATGAAGGTGATGTTTGTATGAGTTCCCAGAGAGAGAAATCTTAGTAGGATTAGCATGAAGATACTCAACAAGATCATAATCTTGACCAACTTTATTAGTAAGACGAGGTGGTTGAGGAAAGATAGGTTGAGAAGTTGGTAAAATGATTAGTGTTAGATTATTGTTTACTTTGTTTATTATTTCATTTATTGTATGTGTGAGGAACCACATTGTAATATGGTTGTTGTGACACATTTTGATATGCTTGATTTCCTTGAGTAATTTGTTTTGCAAAATTGAGAATGTAACCTGAGGGTCAAAGTGGTGTTGGAGTACGTTGAACTGTAATCATCGACTTGAAGTGAGGAGGCACATTATGTGCCCCTTGAACTATGATTTTATGAACATTAATACACTTATTCACTATCCCATTAGTAGGTTAGATAATTCTATTAGTGATGATTGAATTAACATTGTTTTTACCTTGACTAAGATCAAAATCCATCCCTAAAGGATTTAATCTGAGAGACCTTTCTTCATCCACCAATGCTTCATCTTTTGAATGGAGAGTATTGGAATGAAGAGAGGGTTGAAAGGAAGCTAGGTGTGCATAAATCACTTCTTACACTAATCCAAAGAGGAGAGAAGAGCAAATTCATTTTATCCTTTACAATTATAGAATGTTAACAACAACAATGGAGATATTACAGCAATACACATACACATAGAAATGAGACAGAAGAGAGAGACACAAGATATACGTGGGGAAAACCCTTATCAGGTGAAAAACCCCACACTCCAAAACCTGCATAATGTATTATCAAAATTGAAATGGTTTACAATACACTTGCAATACAAGATCTCAAGAGTCTTCAACACTTGTATCTGGAGACAAACCGATAGCATAACAGTACCTATCAATCACATAATACATCTCCTCTCCAAAGCACCTGTTTATAAAGAAAATACAAGGCAAAAATGGCTCTATCTTGGGATGGGCATCCAACATGGCCTCATGGCCCAAAACCCATGCCTATGGACACTTGTACAACAATGTAGGATGGTCCTGACATTTGTCAAGTCACCCCATCCCAATGAGGTCACCTATTCCCAAGTTGGGCAATAATAGATGCTCTTACGACTCTCACAACCATCATAGAATCTGTCATACTGACATATCTTATAGCTGTAAGAGAATCTATCATAAACAGGCTATAAATAGCATATTCTCTTACAATATGTCATGACCCTCCATGGGGCATCCAAAAATGCCTTTTTCAAAGATGCTTCTTGACACATGTCTTTACCTGTCATAGAATTTTCCATTTATGACTCTTACGCATCATAGAATTGTCATAGGAATCTAGCATGACCGTTTCGGTCAATATTCCCTTACACACTATCCAAGATGCTAACACATGGAAAAATATTCCTACCACTATGTGGGACACCTATCTCATCATGTGAGGACAAATTTACATGTGGTCATCTTCCATGTAGGATGACACATCACCATGCCAACTCCCACAAGATGACAACATAGAATTTGCATCCTAATTACACAATATGCAATAAATAAATAAATACAATGAAATAATACAAGGAATTTATCAAGGTTGATACACCTTAATTCCCAACATTCTCCCACTTGTCGAACACCTTGTAAGAGCCAATGGAACTAATAGGATTTAACTGATATATGTCAAGAGGCCCATAGACTCTGAACACCATCTGAACTTCTCTGTGCCCATTGGTTTTGTCAATGCATCTACAACATTATTCAAAGTATCTACCTTCTCCAAATTCACCTTCCCATCATCTACCATGTCTCACACGAAGTGAAAATGTACATCAATATGCTTTGTTCTAGCATGGAAAGTTGGATTCTTTGCTAGGCAAATCACACTCTGACTATCACAACAAATTGTAATCTGTCCTGCATCAACACCAATATCTAAACACAATCTCTTAATCCAAATGGCTTCCTTACAAGCATGAGTTTCTACTATATACTCAGCTTTTGTCATGGACAAAGCAACCATAGGTTGTCGCTTACTCATCCAACTAATTGCACCACCAAACTATTGCAAGTATGGGCTTAATTGGTATTGTCATTGATGTCAACATACTCCTGTTGCATTAATGATAAAGTTTTGGATGAGCTGTGAGCTGAGGATATTGAGAAAATTAGTCTAAATTAGGAACAGTGAAGAACAGTGATGACTATAAGGCAAAATTCCAAGATAGGATGATGATCAGAGGATGTAGATTAAAGGGTTTGTAGATATGTGTTTTTAGGTGACCTAGTAGAGATTTCAGAGGTCCACATGAAGATATGAAGAAGTTGTATCCACTCAAGTAAAACTAGTTCCGGTAGGTGTTTAGAGGTGACAGAGTGTAACAAGAAAGGTTCGATGAGATCCGGAAATGAAGTTTCCTGTTCTGCGGATTCAAGGGAGTTCTAAGGAAGTCTTTTTGGTGTATCAACTCTATTGTTTCATGGTTTGAAGGTCCACAAGCATCTATTCCTTTGTGACAGTAATGACAGACTGTGTTCTTGAGGTTCCAGATGAAGGAGAGAAGGATTTTAGTAAGCAAAAGAAGTATGGATGTTCTTGGTGATTCAGGCAAGCTTGTGGAGGTCTTTGGATCGTGTCTAGTTTGTGTTGGTGGTCCGCATTGAAGTTAGAACTTGCAACTGAAGAGTAACTTCTATATGATGGTGTTCTTGAGACAGGCCGACCGGATGAGTTATGCATCTATTAGATGATCTTATGAATGTTTGCTGACTTAGATGATCATTCCTAAGTTGATGCCTTGTATAAATAAGGGATTGCAAAGTCAGTTTGAACTCATCTTTTTGTGTGGAGATGAGGGTGTGGTAGCGAAGAGGAGAGTGAAAGGCAGAGCAGAAGTATTGATCTTAATGGAACTGATTCAAGCATGGTGAAGATACTATTCTCCAGTTCATGTATGTGATACTTATTTCTTTGTAGACAGTGTGTCTTTTGTAGGCAGTGAGCCTCTTGTGAGCAGTGTGCTCAGGAAGTGAGCCCTAATTGGCATGTGCCATTTTGTTCTTTCTATTCTTCTAACAGAGAATACAATCTTGGGTTAATCACCCTGTGATTTTTCCCTTAACCAGGTTTTCCACGTCAAAATCTTGGTGTCTTATGTGTTGATATGTTTCTGCTCTTGATTTGAATGCTTTATGGTTCATGGTTAATATACTGCTAATCACTAAGAAGATTTAAGTGTTTAATTTGAGAAAGTTTTGTACAACTGATTCACCCCCCCTCTTAGTTGTATGCCCTAAGTCTAACAATTGGCATCAGAGCTAAGTTCCTCTAAAAGAGCTTAACCGCTTGAGGAGATCTAGGATGTTGTCCTACAAGAAGGATAGTCTGAAGTTTGATGGAACAAATTTTAATCTATGGAAAGGTCGCATGAAGTGTCACTTGTAATGCATGGGAATGGCATACTGGACCATGGTTACAATATAGTATGTATGTCCACAGGGTGGTCCAAAAGCTCCAAATGAAATCACAGACACTGAAAACAATTTGCGGACTAGAGAAGCTCTTCTAAGCACATTATCTGATTCAGAGCTCTCAAATGTTATTGACCTTCCAACTGCTTTTGATATTTGGAAAAAATTAGAACTTTTGCATGAAGGAGACCAGTACGTTAAATGTGCAAGGTTACAAAGTCTGAAAGGAAAATTTGAAAAATTGAAGATGAGAGATGATGAAAATATTACTGCTTTTATGCCAAGAGTAAATGAGCTTGTTTGTGGAACTAGAAATGTAGGTGGAGTCTTGGATGAAAATGAGATTGTTGGAAAAATTCTCAAATCCCTTCCCGCCTCTTACAAAATCAAGGTTATTGCCATTGATGAATTCAGAGCCCATACAACTGTCACAAGAGACCAATTGGCTAGCAAATTAGCTGCATTTGAAATGACTGAGTTTGGAGATGATCCCCCCAAGACTGAATCTACATTCAAAGCCAGTGCCTCTGTAAAAGGTAAACAAAGGTTTGATCTGGGAGAGAACTCATCAAGGAAATTGTCATGGTATGAAAAAGCAAGAAAAGACCTGGAAGAAGAAGAAGTAGAAACTGCTCAACTTGAAGCCCTCATTGCAAAGAGACTGCCAAGAGGATCCGGTAAGTATGAAGGAAAATTGCCTTTTAAGTGTTTTAACTACAATAAGATTGGTCATTTTGCCTCAAGATGTCTGGAAAGATTTTCAAGGCCAAATCCTAACAAATTAAGGTTCCAAAAGAATTGTTACTATGTTCAAGAAGAAAATGATAATGAAGGAGTAATAGATGATGAATCAGAGACTAGAAACAAATCAAGAAATGAATGGGTGTTTATTGCCATCAAGGAAGAAGAACCAATATCCTCTGTATCTATCAATCATAAAGTTGTAGAAAGAGCCCTAGCTGCCCAAGTTGAAGAAAAGGATGACTAGGTCATTGACAATGGTTTCTCTCACGATATGACAAGTGACAAAAATAAGTTCATAGATTTGGAAAGGTATGAAGGAGGAGTGGTGAGGTTTGGTGATAATTCTTTTGGTAGAATCAGAGGAAGAGGAACTATTTCTTTTGATGGAAGGAACAAAATTGGTAATGTTCTATATGTTGAAGGCTTGAAGCACAATCTTCTCAATGTTGGATAGTTGGTGGACAAAGGATATGATTTCTGGTTCAAGAATGGAAAATGCAAGATCTTTGAAAGCTCTGGAACAAAGATTGCATTCAGTACCCAAACTAAAGGTAATATCTTCCACTTGGTTGGCACTGGTAAAAGTTGCTTATTTGTTCAAGTTGATTAGAGTTGGTTATGGCATAGGAGAATGTGTCATGTGAATTTTGATAATATCATCAAGATAAGCAATACTCAGGCTATAAGAGATCTTCCAAAATTGGTGAAACCCACTAATAGCTTGTGCAAAGAATGTTAGTTGGGTAAGCTAAGCAGAATCACATTCAAGAGTAAGGAATTGTCTTCTACTGGATTATTGGACTTAGTTCATATTGACCTTTGTGGCCCGTCAAGAATTAGGAGTATGCAAGGTGATAGATACTTCATGTTACTAATTGATGACTATTCCTAGATGATGTGGGTAACTTTTCTGAAAGAGAAATCAGAAGCTTTTGAGAAATTCAAAATATTCAAGGCTATGGTAGAGAATGAAACCGGATTGAAATTTAAATGTCTGAGGTCTGATAGAGGTGGAGAATTCACATCCGGTGAGTTCATAGAGCTCTGTGAGAAACATGGAATAAAGAGATAGTTGTCTACTCCTAGGACTCCACAGCAGAATGGAGTAGTGGAAAGAAAGAACCGGACCATACAGGAAGCATCTAGGACCATGATGATGGAAGCAAATGTTCCTCATATCTATTGGAGAGAAGTTGTCAGCACTACAATCTATACTCTCAATCAAGTTCAAATCAGAAGCAATACTGGTAAAACTCCTTATGAACTTTGGTTTGGCATCACTCCTACTATAAGATATTTTACAGTTTTTGGTAGTAAATGTTACATTAAAAGAGATGAAGATCTAAGAAAGTTTGATGCTAGAAGTGATGAAGGAATTTTCTTGGGTTACTCTACTCAAAGCAAAACATATCGGTGTTATAACAAGAGACTGAGAAAGATGATAGAGAGTACAAAGGTGAAGGTTGATGAGGGAATTGAGAAGCCCTCAAGGTTTTATGAGTATGATGAAGATGATCAGAATGGTGTTCTGACTCAAGGAGCCCAAGCCTCATCTGTTAGTCAGATTCAAGCTAATCCGGTAAACCAAGAAGAAGAAATGAGTTTCAATGAGGCTGATCAAGAATCAGAAGTGCAAGAAATTCCTAAAGTTCCCAGGTATGTAAGACTGAACCACTCTGAAGATCAGATCATAGTTGATAAAATCAAAGGAGTACTAACAAGAAGGAAAATTACTCAAGATTCAGAAGAGTATTGTTTGATTTCAAAGATTGAACCTAAGACTGTGAATGAAGCCTGTAATGATGAAAACTGGACTAAAGCAATGGAGGAAGAGCTGGTGCAAATAGAGAAAAATCACACTTGGGATCTTGTTCCCAGACCTAGAAACAAGAATGTAATTAGACCCAAATGGGTCTTCTGGAATAAACTAAATGAAGTTGGTGAAGTAATCACAAATAAAGCTAGATTGGTCTGCAAGGGCTACTCTCAAATAGAAGGAATTGATTTTGAAGAAACTTTTGCTCCAATGGAAAGAATTGAAGTAGTTAGATTATTTCTTGCCTTTGTTCCCTCCAAGGATTTCAAGGTATATCAGATGGATGTCAAGTTTGCCTTTCTAAATGGTGACTTGGAAGAAAAAGTGTATATAGAGAAACCGGATGGATTTTAGTTGTTTGATCATGGTGATATGGTCAGCAAGTTGAAGAAGGCACTGTATGGATTAAAGAAAGCCCCAAGAGCCTGGTATGAAAGATTGGATAAGCATCTTTTGAAGATTGGTTTCAACAAAGGTACTGCTGACAACAACTTATATTTCAAAATTGATCATGAAAACATCTTAATTGTTAAAGTATTTGTTGATGATATCATCTTTGGAGGAAGAGATAGTATGTGTAAAACTTTTGCAAATCAAATGAAAAGTGAGTTCGAGATGTCTATGCTTGGTGAAATGAATTTCTTCTTGGGTCTGCAAATCACTCAAACAAAGAAAGGAATCTTCATTTCTCAGACCAAATATGTGAAAGAATTGTTGAAGAAATTTGGGATGGAAGATTCAAAGCCAATGAATGCTCCCATGGCAACCGGATGTAAGTTGAGCAAAGATGATGACTCTCCTAAGGTAGACCAGACAAAGTATAGATCAATGATTGGAGGATTGTTGTATATCACTCAAACTAGACCAGATATTATGCAAGTTGTTGGTCTTGTTGCTAGATTCCAAGCTGATCCTAGAGAATCCCATGTCATGGCAATCAAGAGGATTTTTAGATATCTAAAAGGGACGGTTGAGTATGGTCTATGGTATCCTAAAGATCATGATTTCTCTCTTCATGCATATATAGATGTTGATTGGGTAGGAGATGTGGATGACCGGAAGAGTACCAGTGGTGGAGCATTCTTTTTGGGGAAGAGATTGGTTTCTTGGCTAAGCAAGAAACAAGAGGCAATATCTCTATCTACAACTGCAGTAGAATATATTGCAGTAGTAGATAGTTGCACTCAAGTTTTTTAGATGAAGTAGATGCTAAGAGATATCAAAGTAGGGTATGAGGAACCTATCGCAATCTTCTATGATAATTCAAGTGCTATAAGTATATCTAAGAATCCGGTGTTGCATTCAAAGACTAAAAACATATCCATCAAGTTTCACTTTTTTAGAGAGCAAGTGAATAAGAATGAAGTTAGATTAGAGTTTGTACCCTCCAAGGATCAAATTGCAGACATCTTTACTAAACCTCTACCTAAGGACTCTTTTGAGTATCTTAGGGAGAAGTTAGGGGTTATTGCCCCTCTAGTGATGAACTAAGGTGCACTAAGGTACATCAGTCTGGTGGATATCATAGTCATATCTTGTGATCCAGATTGATGGGAGTTGCTACTTAGGGGGAGTAGCAAGTATGATTCTAAAGTGTTGGAAGTGCAAGTATGTGCCCTTTGCCATTGATGTCAAAGGGGGAGAGAAGACATGTGAAAAATAAGTGGTTACTGATCAAAGGGGGAGCAGTAAAGGAAGAGAAGACATGTCAATGGTTGTTGCTGATAGGGGGAGCTATGACAGTAAGAAGAAGTTCTTGACTTGATGGTTAAAATAGTTTTTCATATCTTATGTTGCCATCAATGACAAAGGGGGAGATTGTTGCAAGTATGGGCTTAACTGGTATTGTCATTGATGTCAACATACTCCTGTTGCATTAATGATAAAGTTTTGGATGAGCCGTGAGCTGAGGATATTGAGAAAATTAGTCTCAATCAGGAATAGTGAAGAATAGTGATGACTGTAAGGCAAAAGTCCAAGATAGGATGATGATTAGAGGGTGCGGATTAAAGGGTTTGTAGATATGTGTCTTTAGGTGATCCAATAGAGATTTCAGAGTTCTGCATGAAGATATGAAGAAGTTGTGGCCACTCAAGTAAAATTGGTTCTGGTAGGTGTTCAGAGGTGATAGAGTGTAACAAGAAAGGTCTGGTGAGATCCAGAAATGAAGTTTCCTATTCTACAGATTTAAGGGAGTTCTGAGGAAGTCTTTTTGGTGTATCAACTCTATTGGTTCATGGTTTGAAGGTCCACAAGCATCTATTCCTTTGTGACAGTAATGACAGACTGTGTTCTTGAGGTTCTGGATGAAGGAGAGAAGGATTTCAATAAGCAAAAGAAGTGTGGATGTTCTTAGTGATTTAGGCAAGCTTCTGGAGGTCTTTAGATCGTGTCTAGTTTGTTTTGGTTGTCTGCATTGAAGTTGGAGCTTGCAATTGAAGAGTAACTTCTGTATGATGGTGTTCTTCTTGAGACAGGCTAACTGGATGAGTTATGCATTTGTTGGATGATCTTATGAATGTTTTCTGACTTAGATGATCATTCCTAAGTTGATGCCTTGTATAAATAAGGGATTGCGAAGTCAGTTTGAACTCACCTTTTTGTGTGGAGATGAGGGTGTGGTAGCAAAGAGGAGAGCGAAAGGTAGAGAAAAAGTATTAATCTTAATGGAAGTGATTCAGGCATGGTGAAGATGCTATTCTCTAGTTCATGTATGTGATACTTATTTCTTTGTAGACAGTGTGTCTCTTGTAGGTAGTGAGCCTCTTGTGAGAAGTGCGCTCGGGTAGTGAGCCCTAATTGTCATGTGCCATTTTGTTCTTTCTATTTTTCTAGTAGAGAATACAATCTTGGGTTAATCACCCCATGGTTTTTCCCTTTACCAGGTTTTCCACGTCAAAATCTTGGTGTCTTATGTGTTGATATGTTTCTGCTCTTGATTTGAATGTTTTATGGTTCATGGTTAATATACTGCTAATCACTAAGAAGATTTAAGTGTTTAATTTGAGAAAGTTTTGTACAACTGATTCACCCCCCTCTCAATTGTATGCCCTATGTCTAACACGAACATAGTGAACACATAGGCACTGGTGGATCTCCTACTGTCAATGTCACCTGCCTAATCAGAATCCACAAATCCATGAATACAAACTAAATGTGGAGGTCCTATAGCATTACCATGATAGCATATGGAATACTCAAAAGTACCCCTCAAATATCTGAACACTCACTTAACTGCATCCCAATGTACCCGTCTAGAATTAGCCATAAATCTACTAAGGACTCCCACTCCTTGGGCAATGTCTTTGTAAACCATAGCATACATTAAATTGCCAACAACACTAGGATAAGGTACTCTGCTCATGTCCTCCACCTCACTAGGAGATTTTAGACAATCACTAACAAACAACTTTGTCCCCAATGAAATAGGAACACACAATGGTCTACAATCTACCATGTTGAACCTATCCAACACGGTCTTCACATACTTACTCTGGCTTAACCAAAGTTTTCTGTTAGCTCTCTCTCTTCTAATTTCTATTCCTAGAATGTACCTAGCTGCCCCAAGATTTTTCATCTCAAACTGTGCTAACAACTGAGAGAATGCGATCATTGTCGATCAACAACATATCATCAACATACAATGCAATAATGAGAATGTGATCATTGTCAAACTTGTAATACACACAATGATCCAATTTTGATCTTAGATAACCAATTGAAAACACAAAGGCATCAAACTTCAAGTACCACATCCTAGGAGACTACTTCAAACCATACAAAGACTTTTTCAACTTGCAAACCAAATTTTCTTTACCTTTCTCTATGTAATGCTCTAGCTGTGACATGTAAATTTCTTCCTCCAAATCACCATGAAGGAAAGTTGTCTTCACATCCATCTGCTCCACCTCTAAGTCATAATCAATTGCAAGAGATGACAAGAACCAAATGGATGTCATCTTTGCAACAGGAGAGAAAATTTCACCATAATCAATTCCCTCCACTTGTGAATACCCCTTCACAACCAATCTAGCTTTGTACTTTTCAACATTGCCATCTGCACCAAATTTCTTCTTGAACACCCATTTGCATCCAATGGGTTTCTATCCTTCAGGCAAAGGCACCAAGTCCCATATTTTATTCTTCTCCAAAGAATCCATCTCATCTTCCATGGCCTCCTTCGAGGAACCTGCATCTTTCATGCCCATAGCCTCTTTCACAATTCTAGGCTCATTAGTGTTAGTAAGCAAAGAAAAACACAACTAGAATCAAGTAATGAATAACCAAACCTATTAGGTTGTTTTCTTGTTAGTGTAGACCTCCTCAATGGCTGAGGTTGAGGTTCTTCTTCTTCTTCTAAGCTTTCAGAGCTGCTAGAGCTCTCCTCATTATCAGGTCTCACAGGTTCTATCAGTTCAATCTTCTCAGGGGTGGAAGGAAACTGAACCACATCTTTTTTTCCTATCTGATCTAGTTATAGAACAATGGAAGAAGGTATTAGCTCTCTAAAGATAACACTTCTTCTATACAACAATTTTTCAGCCACAGGATCCCAAAGCTTGTATCCTTTCACACAGACACCATAGCCAATGAAAATACACTTAACAACCTTGTTCTCCAATTTAGACCATTTCTTCCTAGGCACATGTGCATATGCCTCACAACCAAAAACACAAAGATGTCTAACTAAAGGCTTCTTACTAGACCACACCTCCATAGGTGTCTTACCAACAAGAGTTGATGTAGGAGACTTTTTTACTAGGTAGCAAGTAGTGGCTACAGCTTCAGCCCAAAACTTTTGTTCAATTCTTGCTCCACTAAGCATACTCCTAGCCTTCTCCATTAGTTTTCTATTCATCCTCTCTGCAACTCCATTTTGTTGCGGGCTGTATGGAGTTGTCTTATGTCTTTCAATCCCTTGCTCTTTACAGAACTTATTGAACTCTGCCAACCAAAACTCACCACTGTATCAGTTCTCAAACACTTAATCTTCTTACTAGTTTGATTTTTAGAAAAGCTTTAAACTCTTTAAACTGACTAAAGACTATAGTCTTGCTTCTGATAAAATAAACCCATGTCCTTCTACTGTAATCATCTATGAAAGATACAAAATATATAGATTTGCAAATTGAAGGAACATTAGCAGGTTCAAACACATTAGAATGAATAAGATCCAATGTACAGAAGACTTGTGAGAACTACAGTAAAACTAAACACAGTTTTACTTTCCATATACACAATGTTGGCAAAAGTCAAACTCAAGATTACAATCATTTAAGCCCTCAATGAGGTTTTTATTTTTTAGGGTTCTAAGACCCTTCTCACCAATGTGGCCATATCTCAAATGCCATAACATAGTCTTTTCAACAGGAATCTTAACTTCCAAAGCATGTGCACTACCATCAGAATGTGTTACAACAGATTTCTTCATTTCTCATTCAGATGGTGGGGATGAAGTGACTACAACTCTTTTCTTTGAGTTAGAAGAACTATTGTACTATGTAGTGCATGCCTCTAGCTGAAATAGAACACCCCTCCGAGTACCCTTCGCAAGCACCATAGATCCTCTAGTCATCTTGCATCCATCCTTCGAAAAGACAACTTGCACACCTGCATCATTCAACATACTTACAGAAAGTAGATTCCATGCCAAGCCTAGGATGTGCATAACCCTAGTGATCCCCTTCACTCGTCCATCAAGGAATCAGATTGAGACTCTTCCATGACCAACAATCTTCAGATGAGAATCGTCACCTAGGTACACTCTTCCACCATTAAACTCTTCATACTTCCTGAACTAGCTTCGATGCAAGGTCATGTGGAATGATGCACCAAAATCTATCAACCATACATCATTAGATGCATGGGTGGCCAGGGCTGCGATGAAGGCATCAACATCATCTTGTGACTTGTCATAATCTAAATTAGGGGCATTCTTCTTCTTTTTCTTTTCCTCTTTGCATTCCTTTCAGAAATACCCTATTTTCCCACAATTCCAACAGAGGGCCTTGGACTTTCCAAGAGATTTGGATCTCCCATGAGATTTGGATCTACCCTTTTCACCTTTCTTATCCTTCTTCTTCCATTTTTCTTTGGGTCTTCCATGAACAGCAAGAGCATCTTTTGCCGAATCGGTTGTCTTTCTTTGCACTTCTTCAGATAATAGCAAAGATACTACATAATCCATCTTGAAAGTGGTGGTAGTGCTTTTGATAGCCATGACAAGGAGATCCCATGAATCCAGCAAAGAATAAAGTAGGGTCATACATCGATCCTCCTCTTCCATCTTCACACCCATGGATGTCAACTGTGCAACAAGCATGTTAAAAGCATTCATATGGTCCACAACAGATCCTCTATCTTCCATTTTCATAGAAAATAACTTTTTCATAAAGAGCTTGTTCACCAGGGACTTGGCCTGATAAACAGATCCCAGCTTCTTCCAAAGATCTTTCGTAGTCTTCTCCTCATGGACATTTAATAAGACAGAGTCAGTGAGACAGAGTCTTATGAGACCCTTAGCCTTCCAATCTTTGAGGTCCCAATCATCTTGTGACATTTCCATATGTTTTGTTCCATCAACAGTTTCCCATAGGTCACAATCAACAAGTAGGTCTTCCATCTTGAGTTTCCACAACTCAAAATTTGTGCCATTGAACTTCTCCACCTCTACTCTTTCGGATGTGTTTTCCATCTCCTTCCTACAACAAGATACAGAATCCTCTACATAGACTCTTACTTAACCTAAGATTAGCTCAAAAAACCCCTACCCAGTAGCTAGAACCAAAACTGGCCAGGCTCTGATACCAACTGAAATAAAGCTAGGTGTGTAGAAATTGCTTCCTACACTAATCTAAAGAGGAGAGAAGAGTGCAAATTCATTTTATCCTTTACAATTACAGAAAACAACAATGGAGATATGGCAGAAATACACATACACAGAGAAATGAGACACAAGAGAGAGACACAAGATATGCATGGGTAAAACCCTTATCGGGTGAAAAACCCCACACTCCAAAACCTGCACAATGTATTATCAAAATTGAAATGGTTTACAATACACTTGCAATGCAAGCTCTCAGGAGTCTTTGACACTCGTATCTAGAAACAAACCGGTAGCATAATAGTACTTTTCAATCACATAATACATCTCCTCTCTAAAGCACCTATTTATAAAGAAAATACAAGGCAAAAATGGCTCTATCTTGGGATGGGTGTCCAACATGGCCTCATGGCCTAAAACCCACACCTATGGACACTTTTCTAACACTTTAAGATGTTCCTAACACTTGTCAAGTCACCCCATCCCAAAGAGGTCACCTATTCCCAAGTTGGGCAATGACAGATGCTCTTACGACTCTTATAACCATCATAGAATCCATCATACTGACATATCTTATAGCTATAAGAGAATCTATCATAAACAGGCTATAAATATCATATTCTCTTACAACATGTCATAACCCTCCTTAGGGTGCCTAAAGATTTCTTTTTCAAAGATGCTTCTCGACACATGTCTTCACCTATCATAGAATCTTCCATTTACGACTCTTACATGTCATAGAACTATCATAGGAATCTGACATGACCATTTCGGTCAATATTCCCTTACACACTATCCAAGATGCTAACACATAGCAAAATATTCCTACCACTAAGTGGGATGCCTATCTCCTTATGTGAGGACAAATTTACATGTGGTCATCTTCCATGTAGGATGACACATCACCGTGCCAACTCCCACAAGATGACAACATAGGATTTGTATCCTAATTACACAATAAGCAAAACATAAATAAATACAATGAAATAATACAAGGAATTTATCAAGGTTGAGACACCTTAATTCCCAACAAGGGTAAGGTGATGTTAAGTAATGTATCAATTATTTCATCCTCTTATGCTAAAATGTTTTCACAAGTGGGAACAACTTTGGGAGAGGGATCCAAATCATAAGGTAAATTAGGCAAATCTAGGTCACTATCACATGTGTCATTATGTTTAGTAGAAGTAAGAGGAGAATTATTTCCATCATCTTTCTAATGACAATTCATGGAGATGAAGTTAGTAAAGTCCTTTAATATCAAAGGATATGCATTCATGAGATTTATGAAGTTATTAAAATTAGATATATAATCAAGGATTTCAAATGAAGAGCATTTAAAGATATCCCTATCATACATGGATTGTATATGAATCAAAACATATAGATACATATTCATGAATTTATATGGATATATGCATGCAAAGATACCAAAGAGGAACAATTAGAATATGTCATGATGAAATGTTTTGGAAGAGTAATTATGCCTAGAGGAGTTCCTACATTCATAGCATGGATGGGAGCTGAAAGATTCTAGAATTTCTATGTCAACTTATAAGATTCCAATCTAGAATCTTTATTAAAAAAATCAAATAGTCACTCCACAAATTAAAAAAAACCAAAAAAAGGTGGTGAAAGGAATAAAAAAAAAAACATGCTTGATGGAAAGAAAGGTGGATGGTAGTTTCAAAGAAGCCATCACTATGCATTAAGATGAAAGAAAGGAATGTTACATAATGGCATATGAAAATACACACATTCACTCTATTGATATTGCCTCCTTCCTTAATTTTTTTCACATGTAGAATGAACATATTAAATTGTAGGATTTGAGGTGAGGTGAAAGGGAGTGCTAAATTGATAAAAAAAATAGGTGCCTCCAAAGGATATCTCTCAATGTACTTTAGATATATGTTTTTAAATAAAAATATACTAGTATATACTCAGATCTTATCATTTACCAAGTACTACCAATATGAGAGACTTTTGTACACCACAACACTAGTGTGAGGAAACTGGGTTTTTGAATCTTTTTGCAAAGAGAGAAAACACACTAGTGTCACTAAAAATGGAGTGTTCAAGATATTAAAGGTGCTGCACAAGAGTTAATATAAACAATTTTAAGATTTCTTGCAAAGAAATGTTAAAGAGATGCCAAATTTTTTATGTTAAAATACACAATGTGTAATTACAAACATATGAATTTTCAAACCAATGATATGAAATGATGCAAAAAATTTGAATGAGCAATGAAAATATACTACAAATTAATGCAATATCTAATTTGAAATTTTTATGATGGTAACAAAATCTAGAACAAGATTTTGACTACAAACCCTAGATTTTGAATTTGTCTAGGTTTTCAAAAATGCAACTTTTCCAACAAAACCCTAGAAAATGAGAGCTTCAAATGCGTGTTACAAGAAAATGAAATGATTATATGCTGTAAAATGAATCTGATTTGATACAAAAATCAGATATTTAAATCTTTCTATGATAATATATTACATATGCAATGAAACAATGCAAAACTATGCCTTTTTGTAAGCCTAAATTACTTATTTTTTCACTTTTTTCAATGCAAATATGCAAAAGATGTCTTGAAACAGAAAGGATTATAAGGTAAAGAAGCCTAAAACCCTTTAACCAATCCAATAGTGTAACAAGATTTACCACAACACGCCAATCTTAAAACCCTAGGTTGAAGATTAGCTTGATTCACTAAAAATGTAAGGGTTTTTGAAACCCTAACAATGAAATTAAGCTATGAAACTATGCAAAATGATGAATGTATTGAACCCAATCAGATTTAGGGTGGAAAATAGCTTAGATCTGATGTGATAAGGATGCCAAAGTTTAAGATCTACGTGTTCACCAAAATGTTATATATGAAAAAGAGAATGAAGAAGACTAGCATGCACACTAGATCAAACTCTTTTCCATAATAACATTCAAGGACAAGACAAAGCCAAATCACTACCAAATGGAGGAGGACTTAGTTACAAACCTTGTACTCTTGTTTTTTATAGAAAGATCAGATTTAATCAAGCCTTTTTATGAAACACTAGGTTAAATATGTATTAAACCCTAGTTGACGAAGATCAGAGCATAGTAGGCAAACGAAGATAGATACAGATAATCTAAAAGAAGCACTAAGATCATTGAATAGAGGAGAACCTAATTCTAGAAGCAGTCAAAAGGACAAAATAGGAACTACCCAAGTCCTAGAAGTGAGAATCTACTAAAATTTAGAACTGAAAAAGTGTTCCAAAGACTACTCTAAATCTAGATCTGGAACCAAAAAGGTCAAAAGACTAGGGTGCCAATCATCCAATTCTTTTTAGGGGAATATTCTCAGACTATTGTCAGATCCTAAAACATGATCCTTGCTTAGCTTTCATGTATCTTCACCTTTATCGGATCTCGCACCTATAACCTACACAAAAGAAGAAAAGGGGTTTGGGGGTTATGGTGTTTAGGGACTTGCGTCATTTAAATCCTAGGATAGCATTCAAGCTTCCCAACACCATTGATAGATAAAGAGAGCATGCCCTTGCAGGGCAGAGGCTAAACACAAAAACAATATGATGAATCAAATGATGATGAATAACAATGATATCATCTATGTGATGAAACCCTTAGGAAGATGAATGCTCTTAAACTCATAAGGAGAGATAGATGATAAATTCAAACCTGAAACACCACACACAATGAAAAAACAAATATGATTTAGATTCATAATGAATGTTTTTAATGCTCTTTACTCCAATGCTTCAAGTTGGCTATCTCTATCTAGGTTCATAATGAATTGAAAAACACAATTATATATGTTTTCCCGCTAACATTCGTCAAATTAAATCCCAAGAACAAACAAAGAGTAACCTTTTTAAAGGTCCCAGACTGACATAACATTAATTAGCCTTGACCAATTAGGGAGGACCAAGTCCAAGAGCCCCTTTTTAGTTTGCGATGAGATTAAGGAAGGGCCCAAGGTCCCAAATTCACAAGGGTGTTGGGCAATTTTCTTTGGGATGATCAATTATAATGCATAATGTAATCAATGGGACCTAGGAGCTAAACAAGGAGGTAAAAGGGCATATATGTCTATTTTTTACTCCATAACAGAACTATATGATTTCTTGTTAGAAGACTAGGGGAATCGTTCTACCCCCTAGAGTATGTCTTAAGATGGTTGTGTTGTTTTGTTGTTCTATTATTCTAGGTGTTGTTTGTTAGTTAGTTGTTTGTTCCCTATGTGGATTTTTGTTTGTTTTGCCTCTGGGCTTGCTTTGTAAAAGGGTCAGGACCCTAGTTTTCCCTTTTTATCTTATCAAAGACATTATTATTGTCCATACTTATCCCCATAAGAGGTTTTGTTTAAAATATTTTACATTAAAATATACCCAAGCTCTTATGTTTCCTAGGCCATCACACTTTAAACCACAATTCAAAGGAACCAAAATCTATAGGTGAGAGAAAATGTACATTGTACTAAGTGCAAAAATAAGGGAAAATATGATTTTGTGCATTGAAAATAACTTAGTACAAAAAATAATATTTCTTGATGCTCTTTCCCTTTATCCAAGTCTCAAAGCAGTTTCATGGTGTATGTTACAAGGAAAAATAGAGGCATTGGTTATTGATGTCCCATTAGTAGTGAATTTTATATTCAAGAAAAACCATTGAATCTTACAGATAATATCTATTCTCATAGGGTCTTAAGAACTAATTTGTGACTTTTTTTAACTTCATTGTCCTTCAATAAACTTGATTACTTCAAGATGATTCTTACATGAAGAAGAGATATATTAATATCTTGAATACTTTCCTCAGGCAATAGATCATGCATTGATATGTTCTTCTCTGTTATATTTTACACAACCTTTAAATATCTAATATCATATTAGTTGCATATGTTACACTACTAGTAAAAGCACCAAAGGTGCTATCAAATGGTTGATAGGCACAAATATTTATAGGCCTATCACCAAATAGTATATATTTATATTTTGATATGTACACTATAACTGTTCTTTGTATGTTTTGGCCATTTTGATATGCATAGTGTAACTATTATTTGTAATAGTATGCCTTAGAAATATGTGTGATGAATGTTGTAAATTATTTTACATGAACTCTACAATGTAGATTTATGATATCATTCTTGCATCCTATAGAATTTAAGATATCTTTATTCAAACCCTAACCATAATTCTAACCTTAATTCTTACCCTAACCTTAACCTTAACCCTAATGTTACCTAACCCTAATTATAACCGTAACCCTAATCCTAACCCTAACTGTAACCTTAAGCCTAATTCTAACCCTAATCCTAATTATTCTAACCCTAGCGCTAACCATAATTTTAATCCTAATCCTCACTATAAATCTAACCCTAACCCTATTTATATATTTAACCCTAAACCTAAACATAATTCTAACCCTAATCTTGATTCTAATCCTAACCCTAACAATAATCTTAATGAATGTGTGAATGAATGTTTGTATTCACTCTATGTATATTCACGTCCTCACTTTGTTTGAAGTGCATGTGTGTGTGTTTGAATGAACTTTGACATTCATTGTGTTTGTCACTTTAAAAGTTAATTTTGGCATTCACTGTGTAAATGAATAAATGTTTCCATTCACTCTATGTGCATGCACATGTGTGATGCAGAGCATATGCCCAGCTGAAGCGTGTGAACCAGTTCCAAAAACCTCTTGGAGCCCGCAAGACAGCCAAAAGAAACTATATCGGTAAGACAAGGTAGAAGTCACACCGAAATATACATATGTCTGCCTATCGGCAAGACTATACACCGTCGGTTAAGCTAAAACATTCCTTCGCCGATACATATCTCTTACCGATATGTTTAATACCATAGCACCATCGGCAAGACCTTTTATTTTTCTCACCGAAGCAATCCCCCTCTTGCCTATCGGCAAGACGCTATTCTATCGGCGGGCTCCTTGAATCTTCTGCCGACGCCGCGGGTTGCGCCAATAGTCTTACCATCGGCAGGAATTTGGAATTGTCTCACCGATATGTTCCCACTCTTGCCTATCGGCAAGACAATAACTATCGGCCGGTCCACCAGAAGTCTCCCCGAAACTTCCCTCACGCCGATGAAAAGTTTGACATTGGTTGCCTTCGGCAACACCAAGGCTATCGGGCGACGAGAAATATCTCAGGCCGATAGACTCCGTTACTCCGATGAGTCTAACACATAGCTGTCGGTAAGACTTGGGCCATCGGCAACACATTTCCCGCATCCCCCGACAACACATCTCTCACCGATGAGCCTTCCATCGGCAAGACTTCTCGAATCTCACCCTGATGACTATGTTAATCCCTCTGTCGGGCTGACCTCTACCATCGGCCCAGCGTTGAATTCTTTCGCCGATATGCTCCTTTCTCGCCGATGACCTCAACTCTATCGGCGAGACCACCTATCATCGGTGCCACCTTTCTCCCTTCTGCCGATGAGGGGACCCATGCCGATATAAACTACATCGGCCAGACTTCTCCGTTATCACTCCGATCGGTGAGAGCATGTGCTGTCGGCTACCCCTCAAAGTCTTACGCCGATATGCTTTCTCACGTCGATGCCTTCAGCCAAGTCAATCATCGATGAGACTTTCACCGTCGGACAGACACAATTTCTTTGCGCCGATGCCTTTGACTCTCACTGATACTTCCTTTGACGGCGACACAATTGAAAACCTATGCTGATGCCTTCAGAACATGCATTATTGACTTGCATTAACATCTGAACTATTCAATGATGCTCATACAGACACAACTAAAGGACACACACAAAATATCCACTCTGCTAATGCAGAAATACACATACTTAAGGACGATCTTCCCAGGAAAGGATTCTGCAAATTCTATCCCACCATACTTAATAGTCAAACAAATAAAACAAAAATGGAGGGGGATAGTTTACAAATCCATTCCACTGATTTCCCCAAAAATCTGCCAGTGGAATGGATTTATCTAGTTCATTCGACCGCAGAGGTTCAAAACTAAACTATATACAAAATCTACACAGGACGAATTCCTACACAGAGTATCTACACTGGTTGTCCACACAGTATTCAGAAACTGGAAAGAAAATAACTTGCAGAACTTCTATTCTTTCTTCCTGTTCAGAAATTACATTCCACTCTTTAGAGACCAGAGCCAGAAACTACTTCCCCTCCCCGTCCTCTACAAAAGGTTTTCCCCTTTTTATCTTTCCCAATGCGAGGGACTGACATTCTCCTCTGTTTCTGGGATTTTTATCTTTTCAAAACTATTGGTAAAGACTCCTAATTAGTTACATGACACCTGTAGAGTATAGGACAGCAAAACTCTAGTGCTTAAGACACCTTGATTAACTTTCCCTTAATCCAAGCTGTCAGAAACTTCATACAGAAAATGCTAACATTACATTATAAACAGGAAATGCTAACATTGGACGTTACATTTGAAGATGCTATAGATAACATGAAATGTTAGATTAAAGTTAGTCTTCTTCTTCTCCTTCCTCTTGTGTATATTGGTCCTTTTGAAGGGGTGCACCTGCACCATACTCCTCGGGAGAAGAGATCTCAAGCCCCTTTGAGATCAGGGTTGGTAGGTCTGCACCATGATTGGAAATCTGATCAGCAATCATCCAAACTACCTCTGAATCGGGTTGTCCTTGCCAGGCCACCAAATACTCCAAGTATTCTTTGTTTCTAGTCTTCTTGACCACTCGTGAGTCTAAGATGTGGTGCAACTTTGGTGGATCATGCTTCGGAATGTCATCAGCTACTGCCTGCAATGGTGCCTGTTCTACATCTGCTCTTGGTTTGTATGGAGTCAAATCACAGACATTGAAAATTGGTGACAATCCAAGATCTGGAGGAAGTTGGATGTCATATGCATTCTGTCCACACTTCTTTAAAATTTGACAGGGTCCAATCTTCCTCTGCATTAGCTTAGTATATTTACCTTTGGGGAGCCTTTCCTTTTTCAGATTTACCTAGACCAAATCTCCAATTTCAAACTGTAAATCTCTTTTCTTCTGGTCAGCATATGTTTTGTACTTTGTTGTAGCCTGTTGGAGTTGATGCTTGACCTGATCATGTACTTTTTTAATAGTTGAAGCAAAAGCTTCACCATCTGCACTAATAGGTTCTCCTACAGGTAGATCTCTCAGCTCCAGAATACCCCTTGGATGAATTCCATACACTATCTGAAAAGGTGACTTCCCTGTACTCCTATTGATGGTGTCATTATAAGAAAATTCTGCTTGTGGGAGGATATTATCCCATTTCTCTCCATGCTGTCTGGTTAAACACCTGAGTAGGTTACCCAATGAACGGTTAACAACTTCAGTCTGCCCATCTATTTGAGGATGGTAGGCTGATGAGAAAGATAAATTAGTTCCCAACTTTTTCCAAAGAGTTCTCCAGAAGTGGCCAATAAACTTCACATCTCTGTCTGATACTATGTTCAATGGTAAACCATGTATTCTCACTATCTCCTTAAAAAACAAATCAGCTACATATGAAGCATCACAAGTGGTTTTACATGGCAAGAAATGTGCCATTTTACTGAATCTGTCGACTACCACAAAAACACTATCATATCCTTTCCTTGTCCTAGGCAAACCTAGTACAAAATCCATGCTTATGCTCTCCCATGGCCTAGAAGGAATGGGTAATGGTTGATACAAACCTGTATTTGTGGATCTTCCTTTGGCTTTCTGACATATGATACATGCTTCCACAAATTTTCTCACATCTGACTGTAACTTAGGCCAATAGTAATGCCTTTTGACAAGATCAAGAGTTTTATCAAGACCAAAATGTCCTGACAAAGCCCCACAATGTTTCTCCTGAATAATATTCAGTCTCATAGAACATCTGGGAATACACAGTTGTCCACCTTTGAAAAGTAATCCATCTTGGATCAGAAATTCAGAAAACTCAACATGATATTTGTCTCCAAAAGAAGTACATACCGTATAGATCTCTCCAAAGTCTTCATCATCTGCATACATTGTCTTCAACGAATCAATCCCAACACTCTCCAATTGGATCTGATTTATGGTCAGAACTCTCCGGCTCAAAGCATTTGCTACTTTGTTCTTAACCCCTTTCTTGTGCTTGAGTGTGAAAGTGAAAGCTTGTAAAGTTTCCACCCATTTCATGTGTCTATGATTCAGCTTCTCTTGACTGTTTAAGAAACTAAGAGCCTAATTATCTGTGAACACTATGAATTCTTTGGGCATCAAATAATGCCTCCATTTCTTAAGTGACTGGACTAGAGCATACATCTCCAAATCATAGGATGAGTATCTCTTCTTGGCATCATTTAATTTTTCACTGAAGAATGCAATTGGCCTACCTTCTTGGCTGAGTACTACTCCAATAGCAATATGACTTGCATCACATTCTACTTGAAAAATCTTGCTGAAATCAGGAAAAGCAAGAACTGGCTGTTCTGCTATCTTCTTCTTCAACATTTCAAAAGAATTATCTGCCTCCTTTGTCCATGTAAACTTGCACTTCTGTCCCCCTTTTATAGTGTCAAGCATGGGTGCACAGATATGACTAAATCCCTTTATAAACTTCCTATAAAAGGTTGCTAATCCATGAAAACTTCTAACATCATGCACAGTTTTGGGTGTTGGCCAAGACAGTATGGCACTTACCTTTTCTGGATCCATTCTCAGTTTGTTATGTGAGATAACAAATCCTAAGTAAATGATTTCTTCTTTTAGAAACAGACATTTTGCTAAATTTATCATTAGCTACTCTTCATGTAACCTTTTGAGAACCAAGTCTATATGGATGAGGTGTTCTTCCCTCGTAGTGCTGAAAATCAGGATGTCATCTAGATATACTATGACAAATTTACCTATGAACTCTCTCAAGACCTCATTCATCAATCTCATAAAGGTACTAGGAGTGTTGGATAAACCAAAAGGCATGACCTTCCACTCATATAACCCCTCATTTGTCTTGAATGCTGTTTTCCACTCATCACCAGGTCTAATCCTAATCTGATGATAACCACTCTTTAAATCTATTTTGGTGAAGTATTTAGCTCCTCCTAAACAATCAAGTAAATCTTCTATTCTAGGGATTGGAAATCTGTACCTGATTGTTATTTTGTTGATAGCCCTTGAATCAGTGCAAAGTCTCCAAGTGCCTTCCTTCTTTGGTGCTAGTACAGCCGGTACCGCACATGGGCTTAAACTTTTGCCAATTAGGCCTGTCTACAACAACTCTTCAATTTGTCTTGCTACCTCTGTATTCTGATCTGGAGTGAGCTTATATGCTGCTTTGTTGGGAAGTGTAGATCCTGGGATCAGATCTATACAATGGCTGATTTCTCTTATAGGTGGTAAGGAACTTGGCATCCCATCAGAACTAATGCCTTTGTACTTGTCCAATAGCTCTTGGACAGTTGGTTCTATGGATTTTTGTCTCTTTTCTCCCTTGACTTCTTTCTGCTGTTCCTTGTTTACCATCAGGCAAGGAATTAGAGCATATGCTGTTCTTTCTGCTGTTCCTTGTTTACCATATGTATCTGCTCCTTCTTCTCTTATCTCTTTCATGAATTGTCTTCCTTCTACCATCATCACTTTAACCTCTTTTCCTTTTGTCTCCCCCTCTGTCTCCATTAATGGTATCAATTCTATCACTTAACCATTCTTGGTAATTGAGTAGGTGTTCCTAACACCATCATGGTATGCTTTTAAATCATACTACCATGGTCTTCCAAACAGGAGATGGCAAGCATCCATCTTGGCAATGTCAAACAATAGCTTATCCCTATATGGGCCAATTTGAAATTCTACCCAAGCCTGTTCTTCTACAACTGTTTGTTGTCCTTGGGTAAGCCATGAAATTTTATAAGGGCAAGGATGTGGCAGTCTCCTAAGCTTACGTTTTTCTACCATCTCAATGGATACAAAATTCTCAGTAGATCCAGAGTCAATCAAAACTTTACATACCTTTCCTCCTGCCTTGCAAGTAGTTCTGAAGAGAGACTTCCTTTGTGGAGGTTCTTTTCCAGGTACTTTCATGGTGGTCATTGCTCTCCTAATCATCAAAGATTCTCCATTCTCAGGATACCCATAACTACTAGGAGCATTCACACTTGGAATGGTGCTTGAGCTTGCTACACTTTGACAATCAGATTCTTGGATCAGATTGATCCTCTTTTCTCCTATTGAACTTGTTGCCTTTGTTGGACATCTACTGGCTATATGGCCTTCTTGGCTGCAATTGTAACATCTGATAGGTCCTCTGCCCTGAGATCTTCCTCTATAAGGTGGTCTTCTGCCCCTGAAGTTTCCCCTTTGATTGTAGCTTCCTCCTTGGTTCTGACTGTTATCTCCTCTGCTAGTCTCTTGGTTGGATTCACTCTGGTATCCAAATCCTCTGCCTCTAAAAGGACTTCTTCCTCCTCTCTGCTGTCTTCCCCTACCTCTATGATTCTGCTCATGCCTTCTCTTTAGTTTTTCTTCCACTTTGAGTGCTAATTGATAGCACTTTTGAACTGTATCTAGATTATGCATATTTAACTCTTCCTGGATGTTAAGTCTCAATCCATTGAGGTATCTTGCTACCTTCTCTTCCTCATCTTCCCTTACCTTTGTTTTTACACACAACTTCATGAATTCTTCTGTGTATGAACTGACATCTAGCTCCTTCTGCTGCAAATTATGTTTTCTCTTATGTAATTGGATATTGTAATCCAAAGGAACATAGGCTTCTTTCACCAATACCATCATTCTCTTCCATGTTGTAACTCTGCTCTTTCCCTCTTTCACCCTGTCATCTTGGGTGAAATTCCACCAAGTCAGTGCAGCTCCTTTCATTTTGGACTGAGCCATCTTTACTCGTTGGTGTTCTGGTATCTCTTCTATCTCAAAGAAATTATTCAAGCAGTCTATCCACTCCATTACTGAATCAGGTTCCATTTTTCCTGCAAACATAGGCAGGTCTATTTTCACATCCATGGTCCTTCTTTCCATGGACTTGAGGGCATTGAGTAAGGGTCTCTGGTCTGCAGGAACCTCTATCTCTTCCTGCTCTGGGGTCTCCTCTTCATCCCCATCTTCTCGTTCACCAGAGTTTTCTTCCCCTTTCTCCACTCTTTCCCTCAGCTTCTCTAGTTCTTCCTTCATTGCCTGATTCTGAGCTCTATCAGCTCTACTTTCTGCTATTTACTTCTTCACCCAGGCTGTCAATTCAGCATTGGACATCTTTGCTGGAAGAGTGTCCGAGGCTTCTCCTTCCAACATTCTGCTTTCTCCTTCTACTACTAGATGGAACAAATAACTTTAGAAATGAAATTTTCACACTAACCTTTCCCAGAGCTTCCTCTAGCTCTGATACCACCTGATGCAGAGCATATGCCCAGCTGAAGCGTGTGAACTAGTTCCAAAAACCTCTTGGAGCCCGCAAGACAGCCAAAAGAAACTATATCGGTAAGACAAGGTAGAAGTCACACCGAAATATACATATGTCTGCCTATTGGCAAGACTATACACCATCAGTTAAGCTAAAACATTCCTTCGCCGATACATATCTCTTACCAATATGTTTAATACCATAGCACCTATCGTCGGCGCCACCTTTCTCCCTTCTGCCGATGAGAGGACCCATGCCGATATAAACTACATCGGCCAGACTTCTCCGTTATCACTCCGATCGGCGAGAGCATGTGCTGTCGTCTACCCCTCAAAGTCTTACGCCGATATGCTTTCTCACGTCGATGCCTTCGGCCAAGTCGATCATCGATGAGACTTTCACCGTTGGACAGACACAATTTCTTTGCACCGATGCCTTTGACTCTCACTGATACTTCCTTCGATGGCGACACAATTGAAAACCTATGCCGATGCCTTCAGAACATGCATTATTGACTTGCATTAACATCTGAACTATTCAATGATGCTCATACAGACACAACTGAAGGATACACACAAAATATCCACTCTGCTAATGCAGAAATACACATACTTAAGGACGATCTTCCCAGGAAAGGATTCTGCAAATTCTATCCCACCATACTTAACAATCAAACAAATAAAACAAAAATGGAGGGGGATAGTTTACAAATCCATTCCACTGATTTCCCCAAAAATCTGCCAGTGGAATGGATTTATCTAGTTCATTCGACCGCAGAGGTTCAAAACTAAACTATATACAAAATCTGCACAGGACGAATTCCTACACAGAGTATCTACACTGGTTGTCCACACAGTATTCAGAAATTGGAAAGAAAATAACTTGCAGAACTTCTATTCTTTCTTCCTGTTCAGAAATTACATTCCACTCTTCAGAGACCAGAGCTAGAAACTACTTCCCCTCCCCGTCCTCTACAAAAGGTTTTCCCCTTTTTATCTTTCCCAATGCGAGGGACTGACATTCTCCTCTGTTTATGGGATTTTTATCTTTTCAAAACTATTGGTAAAGACTCCTAATTAGTTACATGACACCTGCAGAGTATAGGACAGCAAAACTCTAGTGCTTAAGACACCTTGATTAACTTTCCCTTAATCCAAGCTGTCAGAAACTTCATACAGAAAATACTAACATTACATTATAAACAGGAAATGCTAACATTGGATGTTACATTTGAAGATGCTATAGATAACATGAAATGTTAGCTTAAAGTTAGTCTTCTTCTTCTCCTTCCTCTTGTGTATATTGGTCCTTTTGAAGGGGTGCACCTGCACCAATGTGTGTGTGTTAAAAGTTAATTTTGACACACTTTGTCTAAAATGGATCTATGTGTGTGTGTGTGTGTGTGTGTGTGTGTGTGTGTGTGTGTGTGTGAAAAGTTAATTTTGGCATTCACTTTGTTTGAAGTGCATGTGTATGTCTGTGTTTGAATCCTAACCCTAACAAAAATACTTTGATGTTCACTTTATGTGAAGAATATGGACAAAAATACTTTCAAACTTTAATGATGTTCAGTTTGTGTTTGAACTAACATGGCTTTCATTGTGTGTACGTGGTTTTGAAAGTTAACTTTGGCATTCACTATATATGTGTGTGTGCAAAAATACTTTCAAACTTCAATGATGTTCAGTTTGTGTTTGAACTAACTTTGGCTTTCATTATGTGTACATTGTTTTGAAAGTTAAATTTGGCATTCACTATGTGTGTGTGTTTGTGTGTGTGTGTATGTGTGTGTGTGTGTCTGAGTGTTTGTGTGTGTGTGTATGTGTGAGTGAGTGAAAAGTTTATTGTGGCATTCACTTTGTTTGAAGTCCATGTGAATTTGTGTGTGAAAAGTAAATTTTGGCATTCACTTTATCTAAAGTGTGTGTGTGTGCGTGTGTGTGTGAAAAGTAAATTTTAGCATTCGCTTTCTTTGAAGTGCATCTAAGCCTAACAAAAATACATTGATGTTCACTTTGTGTGAAGTATATGTACAAAACTACTTTCAAACTTCAATGATGTGCACTTTGTATATTTGATCTAACTGTTTAACAATATAACTGAATGAAATGTTGTCTCATGGAATGCAATGATTGAAAGGTATGTAGAAAATGGGTTTGTTGATGAAGCCTTCAAATTTTTTAATCAAATACAGTTGGTTGGTGTAAAGGCAAACTTAGCAACCTTTGCCATCATGCTCCATGCATGTGCCAAAATGAGTTCTTTGCAGTATTATACTCAGATTCATAAAAAAATAATGAAAAGTGGGTATTTTTCAGAGGTGGCCCTGAATGCTCTTTTAAACATGTACTCAAAAAGTGGAAAAACTCAGACAACGTGCAATTTTTTTTGACAAAATGCCTTGACGAAATGTGGTCTCGTGGAATGTTATGGTTACTGTATATGAAAAAAAATGGTCAACTTCATAACTAGTCAACTTTATAACTAAATCATTAATCAACAATTCATTATTAAATAAAAGTAAGGTCTTCCACCTCATTCTTTCCACACTAAGTCGAAACATATTAAATATTCTGATCATCTATCTTTCTTAACAAGCAAGGAATTACTTTCTTCAACCATAATTAACAATTTGACCATAAATAGAATTAGGTTAATATAAACGAGTCTCAGAGCATATTAAGAGTAATTAGGAAATATAAAGAGACATAACTAATTAAGCTCAAGTGAAAATTAATCTAACTTGTCAAAGTATCTCTTCTAAACTTTATATATATATATATATATATATAATGCAAAATAATTTTGAGTAAACGAAATCCTAAAACTCTTTCAACCATGCAAAACATTTATTTCATATCAAGCCATTATTCATGAAATAGTAGCATAAATTCATATATTTGCACTTAACTATCCTTAAATCTATAGATAATAACTAAATCATTTCAAACTACTATCTAGTAGAAGAAGAACACACTCTCAATAACAAAGATGAAATAATTTCATCAAAAATCTTATTCTTTATTTTCTTGCACAAGTAAAGACATTTTGATCAAATTTACTTACATTTCTAAAATACTTTTCTTTTACTAATACTAATTACCTAATAACAAAGTTATACATTACATCTTCTATAATAAATAATGTTTACTAACTATCAAAGTTTCTCTTCTAATTCTAAGTATCTAGTTAAGATCATGTTAGTCTTAAATCAATTAAATATAACATTTATTAAGTCTAAATTCTATGAAAAGTAATTAGAAAGATTTAAGTAAAAGAATAATTTAACAATGACACTAAAATGAATCTTAAGACCAATAAAAAAAATGAGTCTTAAGAACTCTAATAATATAAAGATATTATAAAAATAATAGTAAAGATAATATAATCCTACTAAAAATCATTCACATAGACTATTGCTTCTATTAGATCAATTGCACTAAGGATAAGTGTAAATATGAAGACATCGTTATTCTACTTGAGATACAAGTTTATTTCAATACAAGAAGAAAACATAGACATCTATAACTTTTCCCAAATATCAACTAAAAATCTTTTGTATTTTTATAAACAAAACATATTCTTACTACAAAATAAATCCATTTACATAAGTAAGAATATTCTTCCATTCTAAAATAATTTCTTTTAAAGATATTACAAATAAATTCATATATTTATTGGATAGAATCTTTCTATTCTATTATGAATTAGAGATCTTTTATAAGTAAACAATCATACCAAAGTTACATTTTTATTTCTATTCTTAAATAGAATAATATAAGACAATATGGTTTACACTTAGTAACATATTTTTTTACTTCTAATATATTAATAAGGGGTAGCTAATGAAAATGTATAGAAGATATTAAATTTTAGAAAGAACTAATTGATTTAGTTATCTAATAAGAGATAAGAGATATGATGACTTGATCAATGATTTAAATTCATAGTTAACAAGGAGTACTAAAAGCAAAATTTAGATTGAAACTAAAAGTTTCTAAATAAAGAAGATTTAAAATTTCACTTCTAATTTAAAGTTCTATTTAACACTAACACTTATCTATATAAAATAATAATAAAAAAATATAAAACTAATACTAATGCATTTAAAAAAATAAATACAAGACAATTATATATATAAGATTAAGATGAAATCATATTCTTAAATATAAATCATATTCACAAGTAATGTTATTTCCTAATCTTGGTAAAAATCTTAATTTAGAATTTCAATAATCAACAAAGGATAATATTCTTTCTAAACTAATATTTGATTCATGACTAAATTAAATAAATACTTTACTAAGACAAATACTTAATCACATTTGGCATGACTAAATTAAATAAATACTTAACTAAGACAAAGTAATCAAATTTGACAAAATACTTGATGGCTAAACAAATATCCTTGATTTTTTTTTAAATAAATCTATACTCTAAAATGATATTTTAATTTTAAAGAAAGAATTAGTCTCATCTTTTTGTTCTCTAATATTAGAAGATTGCTCTTAAATATAGGATATAAAATTTTAGAAAGATCTATTCTTAAATAGAGAGTTAATATTTATTTAAACAGACTGGAATAAGTTTTGCATAATTAAAAGTACACAGGAAGGCGTGAAACTAATTGGTAGAATGTCTCAAAGAGATATGTTGTAATGAAATAACTTGCACAATGGAAGAAGATGATATGAAATATTCTGCAAATAATTGATAATAACTGAGAATAATAGGCCACTTCTAGGGGTCAACCTCCAAATATCTCCAATGAGAACACACTTCACAATATATGATGAAATATGACTCATATCCTCCTATATATACCTAATTATGCTTAGGATGAATAGACACACCCCTATATAATACCTAGTCTAACCTATCTAACTAAATAATAATATAATAATGATAACATGACTTAATTAGGAGTTAAGATAGCCACAAGCCGACTATTCATAACCCTATGTACACCAATATTAAGGGCGTAGCATGCCCTCCCTCTTCAAATAAGCATTGTCCTCAATGCTAATCAAGTGTGGATTCTTCTAAATGAACTCCTCGTCCTCCCATGTGGCCTCTTCAACTGGTAAATTCTTCCATTGAATGAGATACTCAGTGAGGGTTTTATTCCTCATCTTCTTTGTGTGTGTTTAAATAATGCACTCTGGTTCCAATATGATTTTTCCTTCTTCATCAAGCTCTGGTAACATTGTCGTGGATGGATTTTTGAGTCTACTAGCATTCTCCAAGAAAGAGATATCATAGAAAGGTTGTACGATTTTTGATTTAGGAGACCTCAATTTGAAGTCGATGTTGTCAATCCTTGTTGAACCTTTATGAGGCCCATGCAAATTAGGTTCCCTCTTGTGATATGAAATTGTAACTACTTTCTTGAAAGGTGAAGTAGGAATCTTTGGCTTTTGTACTTCCATTGACAATAGTTGAGTCACACCTTTATCAACATCTTTTAGTGACATTTGTTGTGCACTTACCAATTGTGGACTCTTTGCATGTAAACCCAGTAGCTCATATTTTTTATCCCCCGAGTAGAAGCGCATGAATTGTTCTTGGAAATTCATCTCAATTGTGCCCAAGGTAGTAAGCCATTGAACTCCCAAAATAATGTCTGCTCCAGCCATGGGTATAGCAAACATAGGGCTATCTATCATGTAGTCTCCCATGGTGAGTTTAATACTATGGCATTTCCTTGAACAATTGACTATACCACCATCTACAATCATAACCTAGAATTCAAGGGTAGGGTAGACAAAACAATTTAACTTTACTACTAGTTGTTTGTTGATGAAGTTATGTGTACTCCCTAAGTCAATCATGTTGCAAGTATGGGCTTAACCGGTGTTGTCATTGATGTCAACATACTCCTATTGCATTTATGATAAAGATTAGATGAGCTGAATGATGAGGATATTGAGAAAATTAGTCCTATCAAGAACAAAGAAGAATAGTGAAGTCAGTGAAGTAAAGATCCCAGCTAAGATGAAGATCAGAGGATGTGCATCAAAGGGTTTGTAGATATGTGTCTTATGATGATCCAGTAAAGATTTCAGAGGTCCGCATGATGATCTGAAGAAGTTATGGCCACTTAAGTAAAACTGGTTCTGGCAGATGTTTAGAGGTGACATAATGACACAGATAGGTCTGGTGAGATCTGGAAATGCAATATCTTGTTCTGTGGATTTGGTGGAGTGTTTAGGAAGTCAATGTGAATTGACAACTCAATTGGTTCATTGTCTGGAGGTCCGCAAGCATCTTTTCTAATATGACAATGATGACAGACTGTGTTCTTGAGGTTCCAGATGGAGAGAATATTTTCAGTAAGCAGAAGTAGTGTGGATGTTCTTGGTGATTCAGGCAAGCTTGTGGAGGTCTTTGGATTGTGTCCAGTTCATGTTAGTGGTTCGCATTGAAGATTGAGCTTGTAATTGAAGAATTACTTCCAGTTGATGATGTTCTTCCCAAGTCAGGCCGACCGGATGAGTTACACATCCTGCGAATGATCTTGATGATGTTATGTGAAGATTGGCATATTCCTATAAGAATATTGAAGTCTCAGATCAGTGTGGCCAATAGTGTGTTGATCCACGTGAATTATTTTTGTAATTAGTCATGTCGTATTTATGTATTTGCTCTATAATGTATGCTGACTTGGATGATTATCCCTAAGTCGATGTCTTGTATAAATAAGGAGTTGTAAAGTCATTTCATAAGTATCTTGTGGAGATGAGAGTGTGGTAGAGAGGAGGAGAGAGAAGGGTAGAGCAGAAGTATTGGGCTTAAATAGAACTAACTCAAGCATGGTGAAGATGCTATTCTTCAGTTTGAGTATGTAATACTTATTATTCTATAGACAGTGTGTCTCCTATAGGCAGTGGGCCTCTTGTGAGCAGTGTGCTTGGGCAGTGAGCCCTAATTGGCATGTGCCATTTTGTTCTTTCTATTCTTTTAATAGAGAATATAATCTTGGGTTAGTCACCCCATGGTTTTTCCCTTAACTAAGTTTTCCATGTCAAAATCTTGGTGTCTCATGTGTTAATGTGTTTCTGCTCTTAATTTAATGCATTATGTTTCCATGATTGATTTATTATTATGCTACTAAATTACAAAGTGGATTTAAGTGTTTAATTGGAAGAAAATTTTGGACAACTGATTCACCCCCCCTCTTAGTTGTCTGTCCTAAATATAACAATTGTTATCAAAGCCAAGTTCCTCTAAAAGGAGCTTAACCGCTTGAGGAGATCTAGGATTTCATCCTACAAGAAGGATATTCCGAGGTTTGATGGAACCAATTTCACTCTTTGAAAAAGTCATATAGAATGCCACTTACAATGTATGGGAATGCAGTATTGGTTCATGGCATCAAAGAAGTATGAACCTCCACAGAATGGTCCACGTATTGTAGATGAAATCAGAGAGACTAAAAACAATTTGCGGACTAAAGAAGCTCTTCTAAGTGCCTTATCTGATTTAGAGCTGACAAATGTTATTGACCTAAAAATTGCTCATGAGATTTGGTAAAAACTAGAACTTATGCATGAAGGAGATAAGTATGTTAAATGTGCCAAGCTACAGAGTCTGAAAGGAAAATTTGAAAACCTAAAGATGAGAGAAGATGAAAATATCACTACATTTATGCCAAGAGTAAATGAGCTTGTTTGTGGCATTAGATGTGCTAGTGGAATCTTGGATGAAGATGAAATTGTTGGCAAAGTTCTCAGATCCCTTCCTGATTCTTACAAATATAAGGTTGCTGCCATTGAAGAATTCAGATCCTATTTAGGTATCACAAGAGATCAACTGGTTGGTAAATTGGTTGCATTTGAATTGACCGAGTTTGGAGGTGCCCCCCAAGATTGAATCTGCATTCAAAGCTAGTGCCTCTGTAAAAGGAAAACAAAGGTTTGATCTGGGAGAGAACTCTTCAAGGAAACTATCATGGTATGAAAAAGCAAGAAAAGACTTGGAAGAAGATGAAGCAGAAGCTGCTCCACTGAAAGCCCTTATTGCAAAAAAACTGCTAAGAGGATCTGGTAAGTATGAAGGGAAATTGTCTTTTAAATGTTTTAACTGCAATAAGATTGGTCATTTTTGCCTCAAAGTGTCTGGGAAGATTTTCAAGGCCAAACCCTAACAGATCAAGGTTCCAAAAGAAATATTACTATGTGCATGAAGATGATGATGATGAAGGAGTAACAGATGATGAATCAGAGACAGGAAATAAATCTAGAAATGACTAGGTGTTTATTGCCATCAAGGAAGAAGATCCAATGTCCTCTGAATCTATCAATCATAAAATTGTAGAAAGAGCTCTGGCTGCCCAAGTTGAAGAAAAGGATGATTGGGTCATTGACAGTGGATGCTCCCACCATATGACACTGGACAAAAATAAGTTTATAGATTTGGAAAGGTATGAAGGAGGAGTGGTAAAATTTGGTGATAATTCTGCTGGTAGAATCAGAGGTAGAGGAACTATTTCTTTTGATGGAAAGAACAAAACCAGTAATGTATTGTATGTTGAAGGCCTGAAGCACAATCTTCTCAGTGTTGGATAGTTGGTGGACAAAGGCTATGATCTCTTATTCAAAAATAGAAAATGCAAGATCTTTGAAAGTTCTGGAACAGAGATTGCATCTGGTACTCAAACTAAAGGTAATATCTTCCACTTGGTTGGTACTGGTAAAAGTTACTTATTTGTTCAAATTGATCAGAGTTGGTTGTGGCATAGGAGAATGTGTCATGTGAATTTTGATAATATCATCAAGATAAGCAACACTTAGGCTGTAAGAGATCTTCCAAGACCTGTGAAACCTTCTAATAGCTTGTGCAAAGAATGTCAGTTGGGTAAGCAGAGCAGAGTCGCATTCAAAAGTAAGGAACAATCTTCTACCAGACTATTGGACTTAGTTCATACTGATTTATGTGGTCTGGCAAGAATCAGAAGTGTGCAAGGTGATAGATACTTCATGCTATTAATTGATGACTACTCCCAGATGATGTGGGTGACTTTTCTGAAAGAGAAATCAGAGGCTCTTGAGAAATTCAAAATATTCAAGGATATGGTCGAGAATAAAACTGGATTGAACATAAAATGTCTAAGGTCTGACAGAGGTGGAGAATTTACATCCGATGAGTTCATAGAATTCTGTGAGAAACATGGAATAAAAAGACAGTTGTCTGCTCCAAGGACTCCACAGCAGAATGGAGTAGTGGAGAGAAAGAACCAGACCATCTAGGAAGCATCTAGAACCATGATGATGGAAGAAAATGTTCCTCAGATCTATTGGAGAGAAACTATAAGCACTGCAGTCTATACTCTTAATCGAGTTCAAATCAGAAGCAATACTAGTAAGACTCCTTATGAACTTTGGTTTGGCATCACTCCCACTGTGAGGTATTTCAGAGTCTTTGGTAGCAAATGTTACATTAAAAGAGATGAAGATCTAAGCAAATTTGATGCTAGAAGTGATGAAGAAATATTCTTGGGTTATTCTACTCAAAGCAAAGCATACTGGTGTTATAACAAGAGATTGAAAAATATTATAGAAAGTAAAAATGTGAAGGTTGATGAAGGTATTGAAAAACCTTCAAGGTTTTATGAATATGATGAAGATGATCAAAATTATGTTTTGATCCAAGGAGTTCAAACCCCTTTTGAAATTTAGCTTCAGACTAATTCGGTGAATCAACAAGAAGAGATAAGTTTGAATGAACCTGTGCAAGAAATAGAAGTGCAAGTAAGTCCCAAAATTCCTAGGTATGTAAAACTGAATCACTCTGAAGATCAGATCATAGGTGATAAAAGCAAAGGTGTTCAAACAAGAAGAAGGATTGCTCAAGATTCAGAAGAGTATTATTTGATTTCAAAGATTGAACCTAAGACAGTGAATGAAGCATGCAATGATGAAAACTGGACTAAAGCAATGGAGGAAGAGTTGATGCAAATTGAGAAAAATCACACTTGAGATCTTGTTCCCATACCTAAAAACAAGAATGTGATTGGAACCAAATGGGTCTTCCAGAATAAACTGAATGAAAATGGTGAAGTAGTCAGAAACAAAGCCAGATTGGTTTGTAAGGGTTACTCTCAAGTAGAAGGAGTTGATTTTGAAGAAACTTTTGCTCTAGTGGCAAGAATTGAAGCAGTTGGGTTATTTCCTGCCTTTGTTGCCTTCAAGGATTTCAAAGTATATCAGATGGATGTCAAGTCTTCTTTCCTAAATGGTGAATTGGAAGAAGTATACATTGAGCAACCAGATGGATTTCAATTGTCTGATCATGGTGATATGGTCTACAAATTGAAGAAAGCATTGTATGGACTAAAGCAAACTATAAGAGCCTGGTATGAAAGATTGGATAAGCATCTTTTGAAGATTGGTTTCAACAAAGGTACTACTGACAATAATTTGTACTTCAAAATTGATCATGAAAATATCTTGATTGTTGAAGTGTTTGTTGATGATATCATTTTTGGAGGAAGAGATAGTATGTGCAAGGCTTTTGCAAATCAAATGAAAAGTGAATTTGAGATGTCCATGTTTGGGCAAATGAATTTCTTTTTGGGTCTACAAATTACTCAAACAAAGAAAGGAATCTTCATTTCTCAGACCAAATATGTGAGAGAATTGTTGAAGAAATTTGGGATGGAAGACTCAAAGCCAATGAGTACTCCCATGGCAACCAGATGTAAGTTGAGCAAAGATGATGACTCTTCCAAGGCTGATTAGAAAAAGTATAGGTCAATGATTGGAGGATTGTTGTATCTCCAAGTTGATCCTAGAGAATCTCATGTCATAGCAATCAAGAGGATCTTTAGATATCTAAAAGGGACAGTTGACATATGGTTTGTGGTATCCTAGAGATCATAATTTCTCTCTCCATGCATATACAGATGCAGATTGGGTAGGAGATGTGGATGACCGGAAGAGTACCAGTGGTGGAGCATTCTTTTTGGGGAAGAGATTGGTTTCTTGGCTAAGCAAGAAACAAGAGGCAATATCTCTGTCCATAGCAGAAGCAGAATATATTGCTACAGCAGGTAGTTGCACTCAAGTATTATGGATGAAGCAAATGTTAAGAGACATCAGAGTGGAGTATGAGGAACCTATCACAATCTTCTGTGATAATTCAAGTGCAATAAATATTTCAAAGAATATGGTGTTGCATTCAAAGACTAAACATATATCCATCAAGTTTCACTTTTTGAGAGAGCAAGTGAACAAGAATGAAGTCAGATTGGAGTTTGTTCCTTCCAAATATTAGATTGCAGATATTTTTACTAAACCTCTACCTAAGGACTCTTTTGAGTATCTCAAGGAGAAGTTAGGGGTTATTACCCCTCCAGTTCTGAATTAAGGTGCACTGATGTGCATCAGTCTAGTGGATCTCACAGTCATATCTTGTGGTTTCGATTGATGTTTGGGAAACTGCTACTCGGGGGCAACAGCCAGTATGATTCTGAAGTAATGCAAGTATGTGCCCTTTGCCATTGATGTCAAAGGGGGAGAGAAGACATGTGAAAAACAAGTGGTTTCTGATCAAAGGGGGAGCAGTAAAGGAAGAGGAGACATGTGAATAGTTGTTGTTGATAGGGGGAGTTGTGTCAGTGAGGAGAAGTTCTTGTCTTGATGGTTAAAATAGTTTTTCACATCATATGTTGCCATCAATGACAAAGGGGGAGATTGTTGCAAGTATGGGCTTAACCAATGTTGTCATTGATGTCAACATACTCCTGTTGCATTGATGATAAGGATTGGATAAGCTGAATGCTAAGGATATTGAGAAAATTAGTCCTATTAGGAACAAAGAAGAATAGTGAAGTCAGTGAAGTAATGATCCCAGCTAAGATAAAGATCAGAGGATGTGCATCAAAGGGTTTGTAGATATGTGTCTTATTATGATGTAGTAAAGATTTCAGAGGTCCACATGATGATCTGAAGAAGTTATGGCCACTTAAGTAAAATTGGTTTTGGCAGATGTTCAGAGGTGACAGAATGGCACAGATAGGTCTGATGAGATCCAGAAATGCAATATCTTGTTCTGCGAATTTGGTGGAGTGTTTAGGAAGTCAATGTGAATTGACAACTCAATTGGTTCGTGGTCTGGAGGTTCGCAAGCATCTTTTCTAATATGACAGTGATGACAGACTGTGTTCTTAAGGTTCCAGATGAAGGAGAGACTGTTTTTAATAAGTAGTAGTGTGGATGTTCTTGGCAATTCAGGCAAACTTGTGGAGGTCTTTGGATTGTGTCCAGTTCATGTTGGTGGTCTGCATTGAAGATTGAGCTCATAATTGAAGAATTACTTCTAGTTGATGATGTTCTTCCCAAGTCAGGCCAACCAGATGAGTACACATCCTGCGGATGATCTTGATGATGTTTTATGAAGATTGGCATATTCCTATAAGAATATTGAAGTCTCAGATCTATGTGGCCGATAGTGTGTTGATCCATGTGAAGTCTTTTTGTAATTAGTAATGTTGTATTTATGTATTTGCTCTATAATGTATGCTAACTTGGATGATTATCCTTAAGTCGATGTCTTGTATAAATAAGGAGTTGTAAAGTCATTTCATAAGTATCTTGTGAAGATGAGAGTGTGGTAGAGAGGAGGAGAGCGAAAGGCAGAGCAGAAATATTGGGCTTAAATGGAACTGACTCAAGCATGGTGAAGATGCTATTCTTCAGTTCGAGTATGTAATACTTATTATTCTGTAGACAGTGTGTCTCCTATAGGCAGGGGGCCTCTTGTGAGCAGTGTGCTCGGGCAGTGAGCCCTAATTGGCATGTGCCATTTTGTTCTTTCTATTCTTTTAATAGAGAATATAATCTTGGGTTAGTCACCCCGTGGTTTTCCCTTAACTGGGTTTTCCACTTCAAAATATTGGTGTCTCATGTGTTAATGTGTTTCTACTCTTGATTTAATGCATTATGTTTCCATGATTGATTTATTATTATGCTGCTAAATTACAAAGTGGATTTAAGTGTTTAATTGGAAGAAGGTTTTGGACAATTGATTCACCCCCCCTCTCAGTTGTCTGTCCTGAATCTAACAAATCAATAATATGACTATTTGTTTTTTAAGGAAACCCCTTACCTTGAGTGTTTGTGGGTTATTAATACCTAATAGTGCATGACAAGAGATAGTTGGTTGGACATATTTAGAGTCCTCTTCCAACACCACTAGATTTTCTTCATCCTTATCTTCATCATAGGTAGCCTCAATATAGAACAACTTCTTCTCATCACATTTATCTCCTTTATGATATTTTCCATCATAGCTAAAACATAACCCTTTGGCATTTTTCTCTTCCAATTGTTGGGGTGTCAACATAATAGGATGAGTAAATGATGATGTAAGAGCCTTGTCAACTTTGTTACTAGGTAATTCCTCCCTTCTATTAGCCAAAAAATTTTCCTCCACTTGTGTCGCCATAATCATTGCTTCAGAAATAGAATTTGGACAAAACATGCATACCTCATGTTGAATGTGATCCTTGAGACCACCCAGGAATAAATCATTCGATTTCTCCTCTGTAATTGTATCCACTCTTAAGGATAGATTTTGGAATTGCTGAATATAATCCTTAACTGATCTTGTTTGTTGAAGTTTAACTAGTTGGCTAAAGAAGTTGTCTGTCACACTATTGTTATATTGTGCTTGGAGTTCCTCCGTAAAAATTGACCATGAGACAGTGAGACCCTTCTTCTTTCAATGAGTACAAAGCCAGTGATACCAAATGAATTGATCTGGTTATAGATATAGGGAGGCCATCATGACCTTTTGTCCATATAGGATTTGATGTACTTAAAAAAAAATCTCCATTTGGTTTATCCATATTAGAGGATCCTTTCCATCGAACTTGCACATATCCACCCTTGGAAACAAATTCCTAGATCCCATAGGAGTATTAAAATTTGTGTCAATATTAGCCGACTTGTAGGTTTCACCTTGCTTGCTTGAGAACTCCTTTCTTGGTTCATTCATATAGGCGCTTAACACGCTTCATATATCTGATATATCTCTTCTTAGGTCACATATATCCTTCTTAATTGAGGACACCTCTTCCATGACCTTACTTATTTACTCATTGGGATTACTATCCTCTATTGTTTCCCCATCCTTATCAAAGGATTTCCACGGTGTGACAACATTCTTTTTACCTCTTGTTGTAGGCCCCGTCATGATGGAAACCAATATTTTTGAAATAAATCACACAAATGAAATGTAAATTATCTAAAATTTTTATTGTAACTTACTAGGGCCAAGATACCACTTACCTAGAAAAAAACTCCAAAAAATTAGCAAATTTGTAGCCTTGAGAGCGAATTTGTTGGAAACACTACTTTTGCAATAACTTGCTTATTTTTGCTTCAATTTCTCCAAGTTTTGGATTGTAGGCTCCTCTATTATGTCTTCAAAAACCTAATACAAATTATGCTCCAATTCAGTAGGATGTGAGTGATATGTAGATCTCAAATAAATTGTGTAGAAATCATAATTATGTAATAATTCGCTTAAATTTACTCCAATTCCTCTAAAATCTGGACTGTAGCTTCTTTAATATGGTCTTCAAAAACCCTTTAAAAATCTTTTAAAAATTCGCTAAAATCTGAAAGTTATGCTTTTCCCAAAATCGCCTCCAATATTGAGAAAAAACCTTGCCTCTACGGTGCCAAGATCATGCTCTGATACCACTTGTAATGAAATAAATTGCACAATGGAAGAAGATGATATAAAATATTCTGCAAATAATTGATAATAACTGAGAATAACAGGCCACTTTGAGGGGGCAACCTCCAAATATCTCCAATGAGAACACACTTCACAATATATGATGAAATATGACTCATATCCTCCTATATATACCTAATTATGGTTAGGATGAATAAACACACCCCTATATAACACCTAGTATGACCTATCTAACTAAATAATAATATAGTAATGATAACATGACTTAATTAGGAGTTAAGATAGACACAAGCTGACTATTCATAACCCTATGTACACCAATATTAAGGGCGTAGCACAATATGGATTTGTTGAAAGGGCTTTAGAAACTTTTGAGCAAATATAGGTTGACGTTTTTGGAGGAAGCTATGGTCATCTATTCAAGCATAAAGAAAGAGTGATTTTTGTTAGAAATTGTAGATGGAAATACTCCAGTGGTCATGCATGCAAAATGTGGAAGCACAGAACGGCACAAGGACTTTTGACAGAATGCACCAAGGGCACCCTCTCATGAAATACAATGATTACAGGTTATGCACAAAATGGATTTGTTTTCAGGACATTCCTTTTCAACCTCTTAAGACTTTATTCCCATATTCTATGACAAAGATGAAAGAAATCAAATAATTTTGAAACCTCATTTGAGACTGATCAGATTAAGATTAATAGATTTTAATCAAATCTTTGAGAGAGAAATCTAGGTTGTTTACTTGTAGAAGAATCAACTCTATTCAAACTTAGTAAAAAAAAAACCAACCTAATAGCAATAAAGGCCAAAATAAAATGAGGTGGAAGAGCTGCATCACCACCAAAGACGAAGCCAACAAATATGATCGAAGCTGATTGTAAATCCTAACTTTATCCTGACCTAGGCCACCATCAAACTAATGTAGGATAGATGAGAAGAAGACATCCATCCAATTTCTGACTCCCAGCATAGCAGAGTGCAACACCACTATCCGTCGAAGTTTCGAGCAAGCAACCGTGGCAGTCTCTGGGATTACAACTTCTTTAAAATGTACCATCACGAAAAAAATCATATTTTTTTTTTCATTTTATTATATTTTGCATGAACATTTTTTTAAAATTTATGAATGACAAAATTTGTGGAACCACCAAATTTTTGGCAGTGTGCACATATAAAATGGCTTATCGGCCAAAATATGCTAAATTGTTGTATCTTCAATGGTTTCCCACACTGGCCTCTCTAAAATAATATTTAGTCCATGTATTGGGCCCTTGTTTAATACATTCAGCTCCTTTTGGTAATGCTACGTTGGAAAACATAATTCTACTCATGTTTTACTTTAGCTCTCCCACTTGTGTATGTCTTTATCCCATTTCTGATGTGGCACAAAAACATAATGAATCTATCCCAAACATCACTTTATGTGTTGGCGAATCAATATTTACTATGTATTGGAAGTAAGTAGAGTTGGACACCTCTTTGTGACCATCTTTTATTTTATATTCTCTCTGGTTGTAGAGTTCGCAGCACATTTCTTTTTAATATTCAATCTTATGCCTAGCTTTCTAGGCACATATCACCTGCAACGTGGCGATAAAAAGCCTCCTTTTATTTGTCCAAACCAATAAAATTTTGTGGTTGGATATTGTTTATACTTTACACTCCCAACGTATATAGTTATAAATTGCTTAAAATATTTGAAAGTTGTTGTATGGCCCACCACACTTTGAGGAAAATAAAATAATATCATGTGTTTTATGCTTTAAAACTATCCAATGTATATATTTTGCCCATGGCAGCAAGTGGGGGATGAGAGCACATAGAAGACTCGATGCATTGGTGCAAATGAATAAAATAAATAGTATTCATGCTTTATTTTTAATCATCCCAAATTTCAAGTTTTCCCTCCCACATATGTAACTGAACTTTTTTTTTCATTTTCTCAAACAATATTTATGGCCAGACATGTTCATGGTCCCACCACATTTATTTAAAACAATATCAAATTGTTTTATTTTTCATTTCAAAAACAATGCTACCAATTTAAAAATTGATTTAGGATATCACAACAGTACAAAAGATATCTAGGAGGTCTTAAACTCAGAAGGAAGGTAATTAACATATTTCTACTTATCATTCTATCATCTGAATTTGGACATTGATTTTTAGATGCAAGTTGTTCATAAACTTTATCAACTATTAAATTGTCAATGAACAACTTTATCGACTATAAAATTGTCAATATTGGGCCCTTTATAGAAAGCTTGAAATGAACTCAATTCTTATTCAAACAACCTAAAATTTTAATTGGAGGTAGTTGACAAATTATTAAAACTTGTTCAATCACTCAAATATAGATTTTCAGTATTTTTTCCCAAGCTATTCAAAAATGAAATCTCTAGCTAGCACACCATTCTAGGGCCACAAGATTTTTTTTAACCTAAAATTGAATGAGGTCCTGAGATATGGTGGTGCAAAGTCAATGCCAACAATGCATCCAATCCCATGGCACATCTACTCTACATGATCATGCCAACCAATTGGCAACATAAAAGTTCAACACTTGCCTTAACAGTATCAACATGAGAAGAACAACATATGTGCATGACATCTATTAGCAGTTTACTTGTAGACCTAGCTAGTGGCCATTGTATAATATAGCATTTGTACATAGTTTTGGGTAGAGTATTTGTCCAACTCACAGTGTAGAGTATGTTCTACTACATTCCTATGCCTATAGACTTATAGAACAACCATTAACATGGATTGTACCTATCTAGGGTACCTTTACAAATCAAGTGGATGTTTTCCCTACTTGATCACAAGAACATGTTTTCCTGCCATATCATTTCTAATAATATGCACATTCGCACAATATAAATGATGGACAACATATTATATAGACCAATCACATGCTTTCTATTATTATGGCATACTTCTATAAATATTCTACATAACAAGCATTGAATGGACATAAAACTATCTCCATTTATGTCACTTCATAACCTTGTTTCTGCACACAAGTATATCCTATGATTCTTAGATGAAAAGTGTAATGCCCCGTCATGTAACCCTAGAGAGTTAGGCTAACAAAAGCAAAATTCCAGGAATAATTTTTAAAGCAGATTTGAAGGGAATTGTGAAGAAAACTTCACAAGATTTGGTCAATACGTACAGAGACTTCTATTGCTAAGGTAACACCAATTGTGTGAAATACCATAGGATAGAAATCTTGAAATTTATTTCAATTTGAGCTCATAGAAAAAATAAATAAATTGTTGTGTTTGTTTTTAAATAGAATGCTTGGAGGAGATCTTGTTAGTAGGGAAACTTCTAAATTGTAATTGTAGTTTGGATTTATTAAGTCAATATTAGGGAGAAGTTGATTTTAGAAGGTTCATTTGTTAGTAAGGTATCATTTTAGAATTTAATTTATTTAATTAATGTTGTCTTTTTATTTTTATGCAAGAAGTTTAATCAATTAAGTTTTGCTCATTTTATTAAATATAATTTTGTTATTGATATTCTTAATTTGGTTATTTAGAAATTGTAGTCTTAGAATATATAATGGGAAAAAGTCATTTTTCTAAGAAATAGATATCATGGTAGTTGTTTATATTAGAAATCTTAAGTGGTTAAATAATAGATGGTAATCCATGCTCATAGGAAAATACATAAGTTTGATTTAATATTATAAGTAGGTAGATGTTAGGGATTTATATAGATTATAGTAGTTTGATTGAAATTGTGAATGATTAGCTAGTGATTTATGTTTATATGAAGAATTATAGATGCTTATTGTTGTTTTAGAAGATGCAAGTTGGTTATATGAATTAATTAGTAAATGGTGAGATGTTAGGAAAAGGTATATATGTTTAAAATTGAAATGATTTTTGGTTAGATGTTAGTAGGGAACTTTGGCATAAAAGATTAGATAGGTTTATTGGATTTTGTATACTTATGGGAATTGTGTGTAAATATAATTGTGGTTTTAAAAATTAGTATTTGTTAGAAAATTGATATAGGGAAAGATAGTTCCTTATAGTTGCGATTAATAAAAATTAGGAGATGGTAAGATGTTAGGAAGACATTTATATAAGCTTATAGTGATTTTCTTTGGAAATTGTAATGAGTAGATGTTAAATGGCATTTTGTGCTTGTATGTAATTACGTATAGCATTTTGTTTTGTAATGGTAATTGTATTTCAGATTTCTTCTATTGTATAGATTCGCAATCTTGTAGAATTAACCTTGTGATGGAAATTGTAGAGGGAAATGAATTATTATTCCTAGTTCGTGAGATATTAGTAGTGTATTGTTTTCCTTCTTGAATTTTAATTTGCTAGTCATGCTTGTGATATTCCATTTCGTGCTTCATAAATGGTGGAAATCATTGTTTATGTTTTCTTTTTCTTCATACTTTTATTTTGGAAAAACAAAGAATTGTGTTTTGATCATATTACGGGAAATTAAGGTGTCTTCAACTTGGGATCGATTTATTAATGGAATTATTTTGTGAGCTTTCCTTGACCTTTGCTTAAGTAAGGATGTTCAGTTATGGTTCACCTTTCTTGCCCTATTAATTCCTAAAGTTTTGAAGTTTTGCTATTTGTGATAACTTGATGTAAGTTGATTTCTTGATTGAATCTGGAGTCCTTTGAAACTCTTGCTCAATCTCCTCCTTAGTCATATCTTATGTTTGTATTGGAGTATTATGTCACCTTGGGGTGGAGCTTGGTCTATGTTGGTTTGTTGTGAAGTAGGAATCTTGTGTGATGTCATGGCCGCTTGTTGTCAATGTGGAAGTGTTGACCTTATCTGATTATGGTTTCTTTATCTTTGGTTGTACCTAACTCCAGAGGTGAGGTGTCTTGATCTTTGGTCTAGATAGTGGCATGTCAATGTAATGGGATATCTGGATTTTCGTATCTTGTAATGAATGGGGAATGGCCCTTGGATATAGTACTTGGTTTCTAAATGGTATTGCTTCAATTTTGATGGGATTCTATGGACTACATGTGGAGGCCTAGTGAATGGCATAAGTTATGGCTCGGATCTGATTTGTGACTTTTACCTGCATGTTGTGGTATGTATGATTGATTAGAGAATGCTAAGGGAGTGGCTTTCATGGTGGGGCCAGTGCCTAGTGAGAGGTCGCCTGGGTAACCCCATAGAAGTTGTATGTGGAAAATTTAATAACTTAATCAAGAGGGTTGGGGTATCAAAACACTTAACAAGATAAGTAAAAGACCTCACCCATGCCTTGAGTGCTCTCATAGGCTAAGGATGGGATGGGAAGGCCTGGTTGGCAAGGCCGACCTCCTTGTCTCCATGAGAGGACTTGTCGGCTCCGCATGTGTCACCCTATGGGGTTGGTGCCTAAAGAGGGGCTGTCAGGGTAACCATAGATGGGGGCTGGCTTCTGGTGATTGATAGCCTGGGTAACCCATGCTAGGACCATGTGATGACACTCTCCTTACGCAGTTCAGTTGTTTCTTTTTGGTTGTGCCTCTGGAGTGACGTCTTGTCTTGTGCAGCTTTGATGACATGGTCGGTTGTGTCAAGTCAGTTGTCGTTCTTTTATTTTTTTTGGATGTTGTTTCTTGGCTTAGTGGAATCCTCGTCGTTATCTCCTAGCTCGGAGGGGTGGACCTCAGGGTTCCACATGGTTGGGTGGCAGAGCTATCCATTGGTCCTTTTTGGAGATGCGGTTCGAGTTCAGAGGTGTTTCAGTTCCAGTTTGCCTTCCTCCTTCAAAGTTGTTGTATGCTTTCTTATTTATTCAATTGTAAACCGACACGATCGGTCTTGTAATCTTGCAATGTAATTTTGTAAATAAACTATCTTGCAATGAAAAGTTGATCTTATCTATAGAAGAAGTATAATGTATTTCACTTGTGTGGTTTTAATTTTCTATTCTCTAATGCAGTTGTGTTTCCCTAGAGTTGTTAGAAGAGCAATTTCCTTTATGTTGTGTATTAAGGTATATTTGGTTTTTGTTTTGCACTATCTTGCTTCAAAAAAAAAATTATTCCTGGAATTTGCTTTTGTTAGCCTAGCTCTCTAGGGTTACATGACAGGGCATTGCAAAAAGTATATTAGTGATATCAAAGTGTAAAGACTCAATCTCATGCTTCCTATCATAAAACAAATTTATTTAGGTCCAATGCATTATAGTTCCCTCCTTTTCTTCATGTGATTTTATGGAAGAAGAAAACATAAAGCAAAAGATTCTCCAAGGAGATATTGTTTTTGGCTAGCTCCCCTCTAGATGAATGAAATCATCTACATGAGGTGACTCAACCTCATGTCCAATGGTGCAAGCCATTTCCACATTCTCTAGAGTCTATTAATTTGACCTTTGACATCACCTCAATATGACTTCTTAGTAGAAATATGCTACATCACTAGACTTTAGCTTCTTATACTAAGAGGTTTGACTATCCCTAGGGAGTGCATTGGTCATGCCCGCCTAAAGGAATCCAATTGCTCACCAATAGTGTGATGTGTATCAATAGGTTGGTATCAACATCCTACATAGGAGGAGCCTTCAAATGTCTTAGGCTCCCTAGTTAGGTGATGGCACACACAATAGTCCAATGCACATACTTTATAATTGTAGGTTAGTTAGCACCTAAGGAATTATACTCATCTAGACCATATGTACCCACTATCAATTCAACCATTAATTAGTTGCAAGACTAGCTTCCAACAATGCTAAAGTTAGATAGATAAACAAAATACTCTTTTCAAACCTTTTGGTTATATACTCTTTCATCTCTCTAGATTTAATTTAACAACATTCACATGACATAAGATGGAAAAGAAACAACATCCTTAATGAGTCAACCATGCACACCATGATATCCATTGCAATATGCAAAAGAACATTTAACTATTTCCCAAGTGCATCTTGATAGAAGGCTAGCCTCTATAGCATTATATTCACAATAGGCAATATCCATGCACACATCAAAATCTTACAACTCTCATCAAGATTACAAGGACATAAAGCCTCTACAACTTCACTTTTATGGTCAAGCTCTTGGATTTACTAGACCAAACTCATGCCATGATAGATAATAGCCACATTATAGTGCTTCATAATAGTGTTCAGTGTAATCCTCCATAACACAAATTTAGCACTGTACACTAATGAGCCACTTCTTCAACAAGGAACAATAATCTAGTTCATAGGAATTGACCCTATGCAATACTTTGCATTCTATCTCTTGTATACACAAAATAGATTTGGACACATGGGTTGAAACACACCCTCTCCTTTTAGAACTAAAGTATAAAGACATGTTCCCCTCAACATTTGCAATCATGCATAGTTATGGCCATAATTTAAACTACTACCACATTCGTGCACTCTAGACATTCATTAGTTCCTAGGTAGAAGTACATGTTGTTGATAACTGAGAGGGGGGGTGAATCGATTATCTTAATTATTTTCATCTTTCTCAATTTCCTTTTAGTTAGTGTAGCATCAAATCAAATAAGCAAACATAATCTTGAAAAGGAAATAACATCAATACACATGACACAATGATTTTGATGTGGAAAGCCCTGTTAGGGGAAAAACCATGGGGTGATTAACCCAAGAATGTATTCTCTGTTAGAAGAATAGGATAGTACAAAATGGCACTTGCCAGTTAGGGCTTACTGCCCAAGCACACTGCTCACAAGAGGCTCACTGCCTACAATAGTTTATACAAGAAAACTAGTTACTTGAACTGATGAGAAGCATCCACATATGCTAAGGTTCAGTTCCGGTTAAGCTCAATAGACTAATCTGCTGCACTTCATTCTTACTCTCTTAGTTGCTGTTATCCTGTTACATTCCGGACCTGTCTTGTTGTCTTCGCACTACTCTTCTACTTTCTTCGCATAATTCAACTCACATCTACACACTTCACATCCAAATATATCTGGTATATATATCCGCACAAAGGATTTCATCCTCTTTCTAGTCAACATTCAGAATAATCAATATTTTCCCAAACTCTAGTCTGTCAGCTGAATCCTTGCTTACCAATCAATGCAAATCAAGGAGATTCTTATAGAAGTCATCTAACATGTTGGCCAATCATGAATGATACCTTAAGAACTTTGATCACCATCAATATCTCATCCGGAATAATTTTGATGCTCTATCGTTCAGTTCTTCCTCTGTCTACTCTGCCAAACCAGAACCCAATACTCAAGTACTCATGCCTCTTCATTGTTCCATGACTAGAGGCTCAATCCTTGGAATCTATTAGTCAAGGTACTCCTCTTGACTTTCCCAAATCTACACATTATCGAGATACTTCGTCTGAGAGATCTAGACCTATCTGTCAGACCTTGCTGTCTGCTCTATTCTTGCTTACCAGACCACAACACTTCTTCAATCTAACTTCCGGTAAAGACACACCATGTCCTGCGGATGTGTGGGATGAACTTTGTTGCCATCAATGACAACATTCATGAAGCCATATAGTGTCTCTTGCCAACAATCTCCCCCTTTGGTTGATGGCAACACTTAGTGAAAAATGACTAAGTGTCACACTATACTCCCCCTTGGTTGATGCTCTGTTCTTATGTACATTTTATAGAGCTTCCCCTTAGCTGGACTCCTCATTTTTCACTGTTCGTCACTTCCCCTTTAACATCAATGGCAAAGGGTGGGATCCACACACCAAAATTTCCAAAAACAATCTATACTTAGCCGCATATATATACATGTTTTCCCTACATATACTGAAATATATCTCAAAAAGTGGCCTTTAGCTGTACCACTTTTGTCACCCAACTATTCTTCATCCTATCCAAAATTGAGATGTGACCACTCAACAAGAATGCAAAAGCTTATGCCCTTTTTAGATTTGTTGGATCACTAGTCCAGGCTGTAGTCTGAGCATCACTTAGGGCCTCATGCATGTCCTCTTAGGGATAATAATCCCTCTTAGTTCACTTAGCCTGCTTATTTTTATTTTCTTCTCCTTCTCAAGCTTCTTTAGTTTATTTATAGTTGCAAGAGTCTGGCACTCTTGATTTATTATGGAAGAGGAGAGAGGGTCAAAACTTTGAGATAAACTTGTCAGTTTATCCTCTTGCTCTTTTACTTTCTTCTCAATTTCCTTGGTTACTTTAGTCCAGGATAAACAAAATTTATATATATCTCCGCCATCTTTAAGAGCATTTAAGCTCTTTATCCCAATGTCCATAACTCTCCTATCATTTGAAATTAGACCTTGTACTTCAGAGAATCTCTTACCTAAAAACTCTTTCTGGACCTTCTCCTCAGCTGCTTTCTCTAAAGAATCAAAATGTGTATTAACAGAATTTACAAGAGACTTTAGATTACCAAATGTGGATGATGTAGGATCCTTTTGGAAGGATGGCATGATCTTTTCGAGTACACCGGATGCAGTTTCTATGAGCTCATAGTCTTCCATGTGAGACTTCAGCATTTTTTCTTTTGCCTTAGCTTGAGTGAAGGAAGCTAGTTTCATGGTTTGGACTGGAGAGAGGGAATCAAAATTGAATGGACCTTGAAGCAATTTTGGTTCATCAAATTCCATCATTTTTTTGGTCAAGAACTCTTTGACTTCTTTTGCTGTGTCTCTTGCCGGAGACAGAATTTTCTCCTCTTCTGCAGCCTTACCACTATCATCTGTGGCCTTCTCTGTTGGAGTTTTCTCTCCTTCTGCAGCCTTTCTACTGTCATCTTCTTTCTCTTTTGCTTCTTGATTGATCTTCTCTTGTACTCTTTCTTTTTCTTTGAATCCAGAGTCTATAGGGGAAACCAGAGGAGAGATGTTTACTTGATTATGGACCTCTTCTTCCGGAGTAGAGGAATCTAAAATCTTACCTTTTTGTTCACCTATCTCCTTTATCTCTTCTACCACTATCTCAGTAGATTTTTTTTTGTCATCCATGGTAGAGGACTCATCACTTATGTCCTCTATGATAGAAATGTTAAACCTTTTGTAGGCATTCCGGAGGATTTCTTCAGTTTCTTTAGCTATTTTATCAGTTTCTCCAAGCATAAGTTGATTCATTCTAGCTTTGCTCCGGAACTCATCCTTGCAATCTTTGGAAATCATATTCATTTGTTTCTGAGTGATTGAGGGATAGACCTGAATAGCTATTTGTTCCCTGATCTCAAGGTCCTTGGCCTTGGCATTGTTCTTCCTGATTTCTAGTTCTTTCTCTAGGCTCTTTGGAATTAAAGATATAATCTCAATGAATGCTTTATTATAAATGTTAAGGTACCTGACTGTGGCTTCTTGCAGGATCTTCTGATCAGCCTCACTGTAGTCGTCATAAAATTTAGTCATTGGTTTCAAGTTCCCATCCACAGTGACTGATTTGACTACATCATCAATGGACAGAGTGGGCCTTTCAACAAACTCTTCTGCCATCTCTTCCTTATCTTCACCAGTAGAGGGTTCACTAGATACTTTCTTCTTTTTCCTTATTTTCCTTACCTCCTCATTTGATTCTCTCTTCTTCATCCTTTTGGCTTGTGTAAGACCTTGTTGCCTTTTTCTTGGTTCTCTTCTCTCCTTTTCTAGATGATTTTGCTTCCGGTTTTGATGCCTTTGAGCTCTTTGCAGTGGTGGGTGCAGAGGTCTTAGAGGATCTGGTCTGGGAGGGGACTTCCACCGGAGTACCTTATTTTTTTTCTTTTTCTTTTTCTTTCTCTTCCCTTTTTGTCTTCTCTCTATTTGCATCAAGTGCTTCTTTTGAAATTCCATGCCTCTTGGCAAACTCTTCTACTTCCCTCCTCACTTTTCTTTTTATTTTCGATTGTCTTAACTCCACGTGGATATTCACACTTAATTCTTCAGAGGTTCCAAACCTTTCTGCCTTAGGATCCTTGGGCTGACTTAGCATGTGCTGAACATGCAGCTCCACAATTTTCTCATCCACTTCATACTCCATAGGCATGATCCATACTGTTCTTGGATCTACTGCCTCCATTAGGCACTGATTAGTTTCTACCATAAAGCATATTGTATCTTTATATTTTTCAACAAAAGATTGGGGAATTCTCTCTCTTGCTTGCATCATGCTCTAAAAATTCTTGAAATAGCCCCAGAGAGCTATATTCTGTGCCTTGGCATCACCAAGCCCATGTATATAGTCTCTGATTTGAATGGCTACTGGTCTATCATTCTACCATACCCAGCCATTGGATCCGGGAAGCTCATTCATGTAATAAAAGAATAGGCAGAGTATCAAACCACCGTATTTGAAAGAGTTCTTCTTATCCTTCTTTATCTTCTGCAGATTCTCCAAGAGTTGGTTCAGAAGGAGCTCACAAAGATCATAGTCTGCATTCTTCCTCAACATTTCATAAGCAATATATATAGCAGTTCCATATACTGAATTCTCCCTGCTGGAGTGATATATCTTATATCCAATTATCATTGATGTAAACTTGATATCTAGATCTGTGATATCCTCAATAGTCATTGCTCTTTTATCAAACTTTGATCCAGTAGCCTCAGTGACAATTTGGTTTTTGATAGATTTAAGTGTAGGCATTCCACTGGTTGAGTGTAATCCAGTTACTACCCTAATGGCATCCTTAATGATCTTAAACGGCCTGCTCAACCACATGAAGTTGTCATGCATTCTGCTCAAGATATACCGGACCCATTCATCTTCTAGAAAATAGGGGAAATGAATGCATTGTGCAAAATGTTTGTCCCGGATAGCTTTATACTAGGTTTTGAGTTCGAATGGGTCATCTATCAAATGCTTGTGATAGATATCGACCAGATTAGATTCCCCAAATTCTTCAATACTTGCATGAATATATGCCCTAACATCTTCTATATGCAGAACCCCATGTGGAATGATTGAAAAGGTGCCTAGGGGATCAACTTCTAGGGATTTATATGGATGCTTCTTAAATTTAGGGCATGACCTATCAGAAATCTTCACCACATTCAGAGTAGCCATCTTTCAAAGATTTGCAGAGAGATATTTAAGAACAGAAAATACCTTTTACACTTCTAGGTTTTATGGAGTGAGACAGATCGATTACTAGATGAATCAACTTCTACAAATGATCTTTGATGGGCTTGAGGAAATTTGTTGCAGAGCTCCTTTTCACTTCTTCTTGAATGTAGAATGAACAAATGTTTAATAAGAAAAACCCTTATATTGCTCCATAAACCCTAATACCAAGTTGCAATAAATGCTCAACTTAAGTCATTCCGGTTTGCCTTGTTTTCCTTATTCGGATGACTTGATGAACCAAAATGATCTTGTTCTAAACATCTTGCGAATCTTCCATATCTTAACCACAATTTATTTAGATGTTTCTCTGAGAATCCTTTAATCCGCAACTCTCCTTGTGCCAATTCCAACACCAATTAACTAGCTAGGGAAAATTGTTTTTCCTTGTGTTTCCCCCTGAGCCAGAGCTCATTTTTTTAATTTTCGAAAGGAATATCAACACCAGATTTTGGTGCGGATCCATCCTCTACATTTTCTATACTTCTCTTCACCCAAATTTTGTTCATCTCACTTTTAACTTCATCTGGATTTACTTTTCCTTTTCCTTTGTCTTGATTCTGATTATGATGCACCAGACCCCTTTTGTCTTGGTTCTTGCTTCTACAAAATTTGGCAATATGACCAGATCTGTTGCAATTGTGGCAAACAACATTTCTTTGCATATTTGAATGATATCCTCTTGATCTGCATTGATTAGCCATATGTCCCATTCTATTGCATGCAAAGCATCTACCATTGAATGAATTATTCATTTGCATATTTCTACATTCATGAGATTTGTGACCATACCTTTTGCAGTTGAAACACTGTCCAAAGAAGGATGAATTAGACTGATTTATTTTCTTCCTGCACTGATTAGCTTTATGACCAAAGTTATTGCAGTTGTGGCAGTATCCATTGAAGGATGGATATCTTTGAGCATTAGGTTGCCTTACCGAAGGTCTTCTAGGCCTGTTCATTGGATTTCCTGATTCAAAATTCTTTTGACTAGATCCGGAGCTTTCACCTTTCTCATATCCCAAGCCACGCTTGTCATCTACCCTCTTTTGGCTTTCAAGAAGAACTTCAAGTTGAGTAGAACTTATCTTGAATTTCTCTTTGTATTCATTTGTTGTTTGAAGATCCCTTTTAAGAGTGTCAATTTGATCCTCAAGTTTTTCTTCATTACCTCTAGCATCTTCAAGATCAGATTCTAGATGCCTGATTATTCTATCCATTTTGTGGCAGTCTTATGACTTCTCCTTGAGAGATTATCTTAGATCATCTTCAGTTTTTCTTTTCTCTTCAATTTCTTGGGTGAATTTCATAACTCCTAATTCCATTTCATGTCTTACCATAATGACCTCTTTTGATAACTTTTCACATAATTTGGTTTTCTACTTTAGATCTTCATTTGTACCATTGTTTCCACTTTGACTTGCTAATTGCTGAAGTAGATCTTTTCTCTTTTTCATAGAGATACTCAGTTTCCCTTTTAGTTCATTTATGAATCATCAGCCTATTTGAGTATTTCCTTCAATTCATTGACTTCAAAGTTTGATTGCTCAAGATCATCTAGGGTAGACTGAAGTTATTGCCTCATACCATACATATCCATTTGAGTTCCCAGATCTTCCTCAAGTTGTTAGGCTTTGTTTGGAGGAACTTGGCTCTGATACCAATTATTGAGAACTGAGAGGGGGGGTGAATCAGTTATCTTAATTATTTTCAGCTTTCTCAATTTCCTTTTAGTTAGTGCAGCATCAAATCAAATAAGAAAATATAATATTGAAAAGGAAATAACATCAATACACATGACACAATGATTTTGACGTGAAAAGCCCTGTTAGGGGAAAAACCACAGGGTGATTAACCCAAGAATGTATTCTCTATTAGAAGAATAGGATAGTATAAAATGGCACTTGCCAATTAGGGCTTACTGCCCGAGCACACTACTCACAAGAGGATCACTGCCTACAATAGTTTATATAAGAAAACTAATTACTTGAACTGATGAGAAGCATCCACATATGCTAAGGTTTAGTTCCAATTAAGCTCAATAGACTGATCTACTACACTTCATTCTTACTCTCTTAGCTACTGCTGTCTTGTTACATTCTAGACCTGTCTTGCTGTCTTCACACTGCTCTTCTACTTTTCTTCCCACAATCCAACTCACATCTACACACTTCACATCCAAATCTATCTTGTATATATATCCGCACAAAGGATTTCATCCTCTTTCTAGTCGGCATTCAGAATAGTCAATATTTTCCTAAACTCTAGTCTGTCAACTGAATCCTTGCTTACCAATCAATGCGAATCAAGGAGATTCTTATAGAAGTCATCTAACATGTCAGCCAATCATGAATGATACCTTAAGAACTTTGATCACCATCAATATCTCATCCAGAATAATTTTGATGCTCTGTCAGTTAGTTCTTCCTCTATCTACTCTGCCAAACCAGAACCCAATACTCAAGTACTTATGCCTCTTCACTGTTCGATGACCGAAGGCTCAATCCCTGGAATCTATCAGTTAAGGTACTCCTCTTAACTTTCCCAAATCTGCACATTATCGAGATACTTTCTTTGAGAGATCTGGACTTGTCTGTCAGACCTTACTGCCTGCTCTGTTCTTGCTTACCGGACCACAACACTTCTTCAATCTAACTTTTGGTAAAGATGCACCATGTCCTGCGGATGTGTGGGATGAACTTTGTTGCCATCAATGACAACATTCATGAAGCCATATAGTGTCTCTTGCCAACACATGTTAGATTTAGATCGTCATTGATTCCTAGGCTTCATAAAATATTTTGGACTTCACATCTATAAGTCATTAGAAAGCACATGCATCACCAAGACACACCCTACACAACTAGTCTTACTTTCTATGTTGGTATCTCTAGGTTTTCACTAGTGTAATGAGGACACTAATATATAGTGAAGGGTCAAAGATTTGGACACAATTGCACAATAGTTTGACATAGTCAGTGGTTTGTCTAATCAAATTTAGCTAAGTTCTTCATCTATGCACTAAATTCAATGGAGACCATTTCTATACAAGAAAGGGTAAATGCTTTTTACATAGTTTCATGCACCTCTCACTTCTATACATGAGCTCATAATCAAAATTTTCCATAGCATAATATTCCCTTACAAACCTATCTTTTACTAAGATGCATCACACAAAAATGCAAATCTTTTGGTAGAATGAATTCATACACATCTACACAAGAATAAGATAACCATGTGCACACACTCTTCAATCACACCATACAACATTAAGGGTTTGCATTAATTTTGACAATAACACTACTATCTCCTATGTCATGTCCACATTGTGTGTGATTTGCACATGGCTAGTACATATATCTACACCAATATACTTAATTTAACTCCGTATGTATCTAATGACTGGTTGCATCTACTACACATAATTGTGCAAACAAATTAGAACCATATGGATCTAACACCTATTATAGCTTTAGCCACATGGGAAGCACACCATTTGTGCATGATATCTATCATCTTTTTGCTTGTAGGCCTACCTAACAACCATTGTATAAATATAACCTCTGTACATAGATTTGGGTATAGAGTATTTTTCCAACTCAAACTATAGAATACATTCTACTAGAGGCCTACACCTATAGCCTTACAAAACCACCATTAACATGCCTTGGGAAATCGGGTAGATGTTTTTCCTACATGATCAAAAGGACATGTTTTCTCACCATAGCCTCTACAATTATTTATACATTTGCACAATATCAATAAAGGATAATATATTCCTTTTATTAGTTGCATGATTTGTCTTCTCATGGTGTACTTCTATAAAGATTCCACACAACAAGCACCAAATGGAGATAAACATGTCTCATTTTGCACATTTTCATAACCTTATTTCTATACACAAGGTGTTGGGAAAGGTGTTGTACACCTTGCATAAAATATTTAATATTTTGTAAATTTGTGATCCACGTAGAGTGGGATACCACACTTTATGTAGAGCAATATTTTCCTAGGAAATTGTTGAAAGCAACATTAAGAAAATGCATTTAATCTACGTGAAGAGTCACATAAAGAAACATCATTTTAAGAAAACAAGACAAATTCATGGAAGTTGAAAGGTCACTTTTGGAACCTACAGAGATTTTGGGTTTTCCTTTGCATGTGAAGAGTCACATAGGGAGTTTGGATGGAAACATGTCTCTTGAGTTCATGCTTTGTTCTAGCCTATATATAGAGTGCTTGAGATGGGATTAATTGAGGGCAATAAGAAGATAGGTACATTCTATCAAAATAACATAAAGGGAGTTGAAGATGTCCTTAATAGGATAGGAAGAAATCTCTATTCTATTATAATTTTGTTACTATAATTACAAGAAGAGTGGTGTTATTTGTTGGTGGGGTTTTTCTTGAAAGGGTTTCTAACATTAAATCTTATCTCATGCGCATTTAATTTCTCTACTAGAACATCTTGATAATGTTTTATCTTACTTGTATTCATCAGTTAGATTAATATGATTTTTGATAATTGCTATGAAAGTTTAACTTGAGGGTTTGCACTTGTGTTTAAATTTCCTCCATTTGATATCTAAGTTGGTCTAGCTTTGTTTCTCTATGGGTGGAAGGATAATTTTTACCCTATATTAATATTTTCTTTCAATGGCAGTATCTTGTATATTTTGATTTTTTTTAGGTATAGAGGAATATGAATATACATTTCTTCTTCATTCTTGCCATAGGAGGTCACAAATCCACTTCATGAACCTACCCCATAGGTGGATGAAGAGAAGAAACAGATGATTGAGGAGGATCATCATCTTGTGGTAAGTGATTATTTACTTATGACATTGTATATTTCATGTTTTCTATATTGATGTGTATATTGTTTAATTATATTAATAGGTAGAGATAGAAAAAAATTGAGAGGAGGTGAGATGTCAATTATGATATTGGTTCTACATTTTTTTGACATTGTAAGAGCCATTGATTGTTTTAGAACACTCCATATTTTCTATGTTTGGACATTTTTTTTGTATGCCTTCCTAATATGTATGCATAGATTTGTATTTTTCTAATGTATTGTTGAAATGCACAAGACAACTGAGAGGTGGGGTGAATTAGTTGTCTCTAAACATTTAATCACTTATCAACACATCACATACTCAATTATTGTTATTAAGATTTAACCATGAAAACATGAAACAAGAAGCTCAACACAATAACACATTCAACACATGAGACACCAAATTTTTATGTGGAAACCCCTATAAGGGAAAAACCACGGTGGGTGTTAGCCCACAGATATAAATATGTTATAGCAATATCGAAAACCAGAGGCTCACTACCTTAGGGCTCACTACCCAAAATGCTCACTATAAATGTTAGGGCTCACTGCCCAAAATGCTCACTGCAAATGTTAACGCTCACTACCAAGATCAACTCATTGCTAAGGGGTGGCTCACTGCTAAGGGTTGGTGAACTAATTTGATAGCATCTACTCCATGCCTGGGTTTAGTTTCATTGAAGCACAATATAACTCCTCTGCTCTGCTCTTCTTATATCTTCACACTTATCTTTTCATTTTCTCTTAAGGGCTTCTTTTTCGTAACTTCATTACAAGTTTTTATACACTTCATCAACCTTGGAATGTGCATCAAGGTTGACATTACATCATTAACCATTGGAACAATCTCCAAGGTCGGTATTACAAACATACATAGAAATAGGTCTAGACCTAAACAAAATTAGCTAAGGGAAAGATGTATGTGAATCATTTTATGCCTTAGCTAGGACTCAAATACAATCTTCCATGCCATGACAAGCTTCCACAATCTTCAATGTATCTCCGCAAGTAATGAAAACAACCAAGTTAGCAAAGACTGGTGTTAACATTAAGTCTTCTAAGAATAGTCTTCATCCATGATCCAAATTTCTCTTTGCAGACCAATCCAACATAGGAGCATGATTAGGAGACATCCACAAGCACATTGTAATCATCAAGAACAAATGCACAATCTCTAACCACTCTGTCAAGAAGATTCTTCAAACCAAAGCACATAAACAACATTGTCATCTACTATCATAAAGAAAAGATCACTTGTGGACCACCAAATCATGAATAGTTGGAGTTGAAGGCACTTATCATCATTGCAAACTAGATTCTAGAACCGTAGACTAAAATACTTAAATACGGAGGAATGCAGAGCATAATACATTCTCCCTGTCACCACCAAATATATAGAAAAAGCAGTTTTCACTCTGATGAACATAACTCACTCAAATCTTCATACCAAAGGCTCAAACTTGGAACATAGCATCTTCAGACATGTCTCTAACTAACTTCCAATCTGCAGACAAAGATCTTCATTCCACAAGAAATGTGGAGCAATCTACTGGACTGTTCTGTTGTATCAAGAATGCTTATTATCTTCAACACTTAACTCATTACAAACAAGCATCAAAACAAGAGCACAGTTGACACCAATGACAACACAAATATGTTGAAATCAATGACAACACCGGTTAGGCACATACTTGCAACAATCTCCCCCTTTGTCATTGATGGAAACATATGATGTGAAAAACTATAAAGACCATCAAGACAAGATACTCCCCCTTTCTTTTTATACATTTGTACTCTTTCACCTTCTGATTTTTTCACATAATTTCTTTGCCCCTTTGACATCTGTAGTTAGGGAAAAATTGTAAATGGGGTAAATGAATAAACAACAATGATCAAACCCTAACAATTGCATAATGAAGCACAAGACAACATGAAAATCAAAATAACAAATATAAATTCAAACTGATCTCCATGCTATGCTTGATTTATCTCCATTGCTCTTCTCCACCTTGCATGAACATGCAAGATTTTGAAGGATGATTGTTGGAGGAATGTTGGGTGCTCACTTTTGTAGCATAATGATAAGATAAAGATGATAGATGAATGATAATGGATGAATGATGCAAAGGCTCTAATGATATTTTGGCAGCATAAGGATACTCAAGACTCCATGCATCAAAATGGCTTAGGTGAGGGTTGATTTATAGGAAAGGCTTGGTTCAAATGGATGGTTGAGATTAAAAGGCTAAATGATTGATGTGGACGGCTAGGATTGATTAGTTATTCCCACTCTTCAAGGGAGTTGTAGTCATGTGACAAGTGTACCAAGGAGGATAAGGCTCATATGTGACCGTGTACACAAAAAGTACTACATGTGTGATTGTGTATATAAAAAGTACTACATGTGAAAGATATTAAATAAAAAATTGTAGTACCACACATGATTCAATTAAGAGGTGGACAAGTGTTGAAATGTGGTGAGAGGTGAGGACTTAACTCAAATAGTTTATTTGAATTAGTTGGGATATGAGTTGGAAATTAATTAAATAAGTAATTTTTTTAATTAATTGGGAAGATGATTAGGATAGGATTAGGATATGAATGGGAAACTAATTAAATAAATAAATTTTATTTAATTAATTGAAAAGCGAGATTATGAATGTGAAATTAATTAAATAAATAAAATTTATTTAATTAATTGGCTAAGTGGGATAAGGATAGGATTAAGATGGGATTTTAATTAAATAAAATTTATTTAATTAATTAGCTAATGGATTAGTGGAATTAAGAGTGGGATTATGACAGAATGCTACATAATGTCTTGGATAATGTATTTGACTAGGTGTTGCAAGACATGGACAATTTTGGGTGTCTACATTTTGCCTCTCTTTGAGATGATGTTCGAGTTGATAAGATTTGTGTCAAGAAACATCATTTCAAAGAAGCTAAGGTATGGATAGAGGAAAAGGATAGGATGATGGAAAGGATAGGATGAGGAAGAAATGGGATGATGATGCCCCCTTGGGAGTATAGGCGAGTTGGACAAACATAGGTAGGCTCTCGAAATGAAATAGAATTGGTCAAAGAAGAAAGGTAAGTATGCATTATTCTGTAATTGAAAGTGAACAACCATGATGTATGATATAGCACTAGATGTTATGCACCAAGGTATAAGGACTAGGGTGATGATGTGTCTTGTGCCCCAACATAATACAACCTTGTCTAACGTATGAGGAAGAAAACTTAAGAGCATTAAAGTCTTAATGCGCAAAAGGTATGACATGACCTTAGATGCAAAGGATAGTGTAAAAAGCTATTCCAACATACACAAGATATGAATATTAGTTAGAATGATATCGATGTGATACAAATGCAAGATATAAAGATAACACACAAAAGCAAGCATGCAAAAATGATTCAAAAACAAACAAGGTATTGCCCCTGTCAAGATGTAAACCAATGATTAATTGCTGATTGTTTTGTTGATGATAATAGTGTTGTCATTGTGGGGAATGCTATATCCCTAGATCAACACAAGGATGTTTGATGATGATGATTGATTGATTGTTTTGGTTTATGACAAGATTAGGATCAAGACCATTGATTGTGATTGGGTAATTTGACGAGATTGATTAACTTGATTGGTATGGATTAAGGATGACTTGCATTTGGATCTACTGGATTGGAGTGACTTGATGAATGATTGAAATGAGGAGATTGATTTGAATGATGATCTAATTGGAATGGATTGATATGAATGTGATTGATCAATTTGATGGATTTATTTGATTTGAGTTTGATATTATTGATGGGATGATATGGATTGGATTAATGTGATTTTGATTGAATTTGGTTTTTGATGAAGTGATGGATTTGATTTGAGGGTTGGTTTTATTGCTTGGATTTTTTATGGATATTTGATTTTTTTGTGTTTTTGGAATATTTGAGTTTTTTTGTATTTTTGGGATTTTTTATTTTATTTTTTGGGAAATTTGATTTTTTTGGATTTTTTTTGAATATTTTAGAAAATTCCAATGGATTTACAATTTGGGTAGCCTTTGTGCTAGATACCAATGACAAGGGAAAACCAATTCTAGGTGCAAGGATGGATGAAGCTATAAGAAATAGGATGGATGGATAAAAGGATGGGCAATAAGGGATGGAAGGCTCATGATAGATGGATGGGTAAAAAGGATAGACCATAGTGGATGGAATGCTCATGATAAATGGATGGATAAAAGGATAGACTATGGAAGGGACAACTCATGATAAATGGATAGATACAAGGATAGGCTATAGATGTTGGTAAGAAATTGCATGAGAGGGACATGGATTAAGTGGATTGCAGATTAGGATGTGGATTATGAAACGTTCATGCAAGGATGGATAGGTGAAATACTTATGCAAAATCATGGACCATAGGAAAGTGATGGGGAAGATATGTAAGATAGTAGACGAAGGATGGGGAGATGGAGGTATGTGGGAATGTTACAGAATGTAAGGGAATCATGATCAATGATTGCACACACCATGATAAACATTGAAGCTTTTGATGGGAAGGTGGTGTAGGAAACAATGGTGATGTTTGCTTAGGATATGGGTGATGTAGTGACTTAGGTACCCACATAGACTTAGTTTTTTATGATTTTTGGTTTGCTTGTGGGATTTTTGGGATTTTTGGATGGAAATGGATTTTTGGGATTTTTGAGATGTGGATGAGGATGCCTCATTTGACTTGATTGATTTGTGCTTAGGGACTCAAACCATTTTAGTTTTGACCTTTTCTTGTGAAGATTTGGGCTTAGGTAGTGGTTTGGATAGCTTTGTAAATGTACTTTGCTTTGACTTTTGGCATTGATGTCCCAAGGCATTTGGACCCTTAGGATTTTTGGCTTTATGAAAGGAGGCATCCAAATTTTTATTTTGGAATCCCATGGGTTTGGTGGAAGTGAGGTTGGTGAAATGAGTGGAAGCATTATGTTTAGGCAATGTGTGCATTTGTTGGTCATGATTATGAATGTAAGGGTATTTATGGATAAGTGGATAATTAGGTGTTGGTAGAAGTGGAGGCAAAGTGGATGGAGGGATATTAGGAGTTGGAAGGAGTGGCAGTAAAGTTGATAGAGTGAAATTAGGAGTTGGAAGTAATGGAGGTAAAGTGGATGGTGGAAGGTGTATGGTCACATTCTTTTGACATTTGTAGGTTGATGGAGGTGGAATGGCTACATAAGTTTTGGGTATATGATGTGGTTTGTGATGGAAAGTGGTGGACTTATGATGCATGGAGGAATTACCAACATCTTTAGATTTTTTACCTTGGGGTGTGTATCCAAGGCCATATGAGCATGGAGGGACCTTGACATGGTTTGGCTCCAAAATACCTTATTCATAAAGGGCTAGGCCTTTACCTTGGTAGTTCATGTTTTGGATTATGCGATGGACTATAGGACTTGGTGTGCTTTGAACATTAGACTTGAGTATGTTATTGGATGGAGAAAGTGAAGTGGATAAAGGTCATTGTTGTCCTAAAGAACACTCATGTATAAGGGTGGTAAGACCAAGTGGATATGATGGTGGACTTGAAGTGGAATCGATGGTGGATGTGGAAGGAGGATCATTTGGATCTTGATTAGCATTGTGTTCACTAAGATTCAAGTTATTTGTTGATCTTTTATGTTGGCTTGGGGGACAAGTGTCTCACCCTGACAAGTAGATGTTGTGGAATTATGGATAGGGCTAGATAGTGGATGACTAGGAGCAATTTGGATATCTTGCTCATGGATTATAGGATTATGGATAGGATCAAGGTGCTCATGGATAGCTTCTTTATAGGTATCATCTTGATCATAAAGAAGGTAAATGTTATGGATAGGTTGAATTTGGATATCTTGCTCATGAATAGTTGTTGGGAGATGACTAGGATCAAGATTCTCATACATAGATTCATCATTATGGCTATCATCTTGATCATGGAAAAGATACATGTTATGGATGGGTTGCATAAAAGTGATTTGACCTTGAGTTGGACTAGGGATTAATGTTTCCACATGCTTCGGATTAAACCTTTGACATACCTCTTGGGTTGCTTGAATGGAATTGGATGACTCTTGGATAGGCTCTTGGTCAACAACATGAGAAAATGATGACTCTTGACTTGGACTTACGGGAGGTCCTTGAATAGGTTTAATGGATTGTGGACCATATGATGGGCTTGAAGGGCTAGGCATGTTAATGGAGGGCTCTTGAAGAGGATCAAGGATATGTGGACTATGTGAAGGAGTTGTAGGATTGGACATGACCTTTGGAAGTACTTTGATATGCTCATGAATGGGTATTTGACATGGCAATAGTTTATTCCTTGCTAATAGCCAATGGATCACATCCTTTGCAAGTATATGGGTAGATGGATAATATAGTGGATGGATAATAAGGGTGGAAGTTGAAGGATTATGATTAGGGTTAGGTGGATGGATAATAGGGGTGGATGGTGTTGTAGGCTTAGGATTAGGATTTTGAGTGGAGTGAGGGATAATGGGATTGGACATATTAGGCTTGGGATTGGATGGTTTTATCAAGGGTAGCTCAAGCAATTGCGCTTGGACAAATTGTTGTAGGGCTATCTCCCAAGAATCCTTTTGTGGAAGATTGGAGGAACATGAGGGCAAAGGTAATGGATGGCTCGATGGATTAGAGGGTTGATGGACTAATGAATTAGGATTGGAAGTACATGATGGTGTTGGTATAGGACTAGTAGGCTTGTGGATTGGCATTTGAGTGGATAATGATGGAGGGTACTCGTAGGATACATAATCTAGATAGGTATCTCCCTCGTCAAAGGTAGCATGATGACTTAAGGATGTTTGATCTTGTTGCATAGGATAACTTAGGCTCACATGTTCTTGTTGTGTAGGCCATTGATAGTATTGTGAATGAATTTCGTGGTAAGGTGAAATGGTGGGATACGTAGATAAACGATCTTGGGGTTGGTATGAAGTTGAGGGCATTTGATCTTATTGCCAAGGTGGACTTGGGCTCATATGTTCTTGTTGTGATGTGGGTAGATATGTTGACATGGCATTGACATGGAAAGATGTGGGATAAGTTGATGTGAAATTAATTTGACATGTGGATGAATTAGATTGGTATGAAGTGGGATAAGTTGATTTGGAATTGATTTGATGTGTGGATTGATAAAATTGGTATGAAGTGGGATAAGTTGATGTAGAATTGACTTGACATGTGGATGAATGGGATTTTGGACTTGTCTCATCCTCATAAATAAAGACATAGCCTCCTCAAAGTATAAACTTGGTCTTAAGAGGAGAGGCTCCTTTAATTATGATCTTGGGCTTTGGTTCATTCTCATGATTTGAATTAGGAGGATAAACACCCTTAATTGTGACCTTGGGTCTTGGTTTATCCTCATGATTTGGATTAGGAAGAGGGGCTCCTCTAATTGTGACCTTAGGTCTTGGTTTATTTTCATGATTTGGATTAGGAGGATAACCACCTTTAACAGTGATTTTGGGTCTTGTTTTATCTTCATGATTTAGATTAGGAAGAGGAGCTCCTCTAATTGTGACAACCATTGTGACAATTGTTTGACTTGGCCTAAGATGATGTGGAATGATTAGGGTTTGATTGGATGACTAGGAATGATGCCCTTGGATGATTGGGTGGATGACTGGGATAATGAAGGGGATGATTAGATTGAATAGATGGATGAATAGGAGGATTGGGTAAGTGACTAGGATGATGGTGATTGGATGATGTGGAATGATGTGGCTTAAGATGTGTGTTGACTAGAATGAATGTTTATATTGATTTATTTATGTGTTTGGTGTTTATATCTTGATTTGGCAATGTTCAAACAAATGATTATGCATATACACACATGAATCACTCACGCAAGACACAAGAAATTTTAAATTTGAAATATGAAGAATGTGATGACAATTAAGCACATGTGGAAGACACATCAACAAGCCTAATGTCTAGTCAAGTGGGTATGGCCAATTAAGTCTTAGGCTAGTTTGCACAAGGTTGACTAAGGAATTGAAAGTGAAATCCTACCACACAGCCAGGAGAAAGGGGTAACCCACCCTTCACCTTCACTTCCCAAAGGTATAAAGTTCTTTGGGGCTTAGTAAAGAGTGACAAGATTTCAACTCCCAATGAGGGTGTCTTTCAATTCAGCCTCGGTTGAGGTCATCCTTTGAAGTGGTGTGTCTTCAAGTAGGCCTCCTAAGAAGGGTATGGCAAAAGAAAACCAAGTGAGCTATCACTTGATTCACACTCGCACTTGTTAATTGACCTTTTAGAAAATGAAATGTGGAAGACAATTCAAGTACTTGTTCTTTTTAGATCCAAAGCCAAATGTGTAAAAAGACACTTGTTCAATTTAACCCAATTTCAATGATGTGATTGCAAGCAAGTTGTTCGTTTTAAGCCCAAAGTCTAAATGTGTGATCAAACAATGATTAAGAGATGAAAGATGAAATGAGTGCACCTGATTGTTTTGCTTTCCAACTTGATTATGTGATTAATCCAAACATTGCTCCAACTCCTTTGATACCCCTACAAGCCACCAAATCAAAAAGGAAACAAGTAAACTTGCACATGAAAGCGATATGTGAAAAATGAAGAATCTGATAAAAACTAATTAAAATAATATGATACAATAGAATGGATTGCATTAACAGAAAATTTAAAAAAATTCATGCACTTTTTAAAAAAAATTTGTTGAAAAAGGATCAAAAATGCAAAAGTTGTGCTTGCTTGAAGTTTGCAATGAAAGAGTGTTAAGATTGAAAAATAAACCCTGCAAAAAATTAGCAAATAATATCATCCAACAGAAAAATAGATATGGCTGTGAGATTCCTTATGATTTTCTAATCAATATAAATTTTTGTTTTCTCAAATTGGACTCCATATGCAAAAGTTATGTCATAAACTAGGGTTTGAATTTTTTTTTTGACAAAAAATCCATTTGTACCATACATCTAAAAAATAATGATATAAAAAAATAGATTTAAATATTTCTAGCCACCTACAAAAAACAAAATATGATTTGATTAACTAGATTGGAAGATATGCTTTTTTTTTCTAAAAGTCGCGTGTCAATTTTTTTTGAAAAATTAGAATCACATGGTCAACTTCAAATCATCATCTCCTTCAATACTAAGCCAATTCTTAATGTAACCACTATTTGGAAAACTCCCAAAGTCCTCTTTCCAATGAATCCAAGATCTTAGTTTTCCAGGACCTGTGTAAATAAAAAAATCCTCTGCAACAGATCTAGTCATAAACAAAGCAAATCAACAATAAAAAATATTTTCAACCTACAAATCAAAGTGCATAAACCTGCAGAGCGAGGGTTAGTCCCACCGGGCGTGCCAAATGTAGTTAGGGTAAAATTGCAAATAGGGTAAATGAATAAACAATAATGATCAAACCTTAACAATTGCACAATGAAGCACAAGACAACATGAAAATTAGAATAACAAATGTAAATGCAAATCGATCTCCATGCTATGCTCGATTTATCTCCATTGCTCTTCTCCACCTCGCATGAGCATGCAAGATTTTGAAAGATGATTGTTGGAGGAATGTTGGGTGCTCACTTTTGTAGCATAATGATAAGATAAAGATGATAGATGAATGATAATGGATGAATGATGCAAAGGCTCTAATGATATTTTGACAGCATAAGGATACTCAAGACTCCATGCATCAAAATAGGTTAGGTGAGGGTTGATTTATAGGAAAGGCTTGATTCAAATAGATGATTGAGATTAAAAGGCTAAATGATTGATGTGGACGGCTAGGATTAATTAGTTATTCCCACTCTTCAAGGGAGTTGTAGTCATGTGACAAATGTACAAAGGAGGATAAGGCTCATATGTGACCGTATACACAAAAAGTACTACATGTGTGATTGTGTATATAAAAATTACTACATGTGAAAGATATTAAATAAAAAATGTAGTACCACACATGATTCAGTTAAGAGGTGGACAAGTGTCAAAATATGGTGAAAGGTGAGGACTTAACTCAAATATTTTATTTGAATTAGTTGGGATATGAGTTGGAAATTAATTAAATAAATAAATTTTTTAATTAATTGGGAAGATGATTAGGATAGGATTAGGATATGAATGAGAAATTAATTAAATAAATAAAATTTATTTAATTAATTAGCTAATGGATTAGTGGCATTAAGAGTGGGATTAGGACAAAATGCTACATAATTTCTTGGATAATGTATTTGTCTAGGTGTTGCAAGACATGGACAAATTTGGGACAATTTTGGGTGTCTATAGACATGTTTCTAACTAACTTCCAATATGCAGAGAAAGATATTCATTCCACAAGAAATGCGGAGCAATCTACTGGATTGTTCTGTTGTATCAGAAATGCTTATTATCTTCAACACTTAACTCATTAAAAGCAAGCATCAAAACAAGAGCATAGTTGACACCAATGACAACATTAATATGTTGACATCAATGACAACACTGGTTAGGCACATACTTCCAACAATCTCCCCCTTTGTCATTGATGGCAACATATGATGTGAAAAACTATAAAGACCATCAAGACAAGATACTCCCCCTTTCTTTTTATACATCTGCAGTCTTTCGCCTTCTGAGTTTTTCACATGATTTCTCTGCTCCTTTGACATGAATGGAAAAGGGCACATACTTGCACCTTGCTGCTTTGATCAAACTACTCTTAAATAGAAACTTATGTTGGTAACATCTAGCTACTCCCCCTAGGAGGTAGCTCTCAAAACATCAATTCAAATCAAAAAATGAGGCTTTGAGCACCATTGGACCAATGCATTCTTATGCATCTTAGTTCAAAGAAGGACGGGTAATAACCCCTAACTTTTCTCTAAGATACTCAAAGGTATCCTTAGGCAGAAGCTTATTGAAAATATCTACAATTTGTTCCTTTGTGGTCACATATTCCATCTTTACTTCATTCTCTGTCACCTTTTCTCTTAAAAAGTGATACCTTATTGATATATTATTTACTCTTGAGTGCATCACTAGATTCTTTGAAAAGTTTATAACATTTGTATTGTCACAAAAGATTGCAATTGGATCTTCATACACAACTCTTATGTCTTTCAAAGTCTACTTCATCCATAACCTTGAGTGCAACAACATGCTGCTGTAATATACTTTGCTTTTACAATAGACAAGAAGATTAAATTTTGCTTCTTGCTCAGCCATGAAACTAATCTGTTACCCAAGAAGAAAGCACCTCCAATTGTACTTTTTCTATCATCAACATCTTTGGCCCAATCTGCATCTATGTAAGCATTGAGAGTGAAATCATTACCCTTTGGATACCATAAGCCATGATTTGATGTGCCTTTCAAATACCTCAAGATTCTTTTGACTGCCATCACATGTGATTCTCTAGGATATTCTTAAAATCTTGCCACAATACCTACCACATGCATTATATCATGTCTGGTTTGAGTTAGATAAAGTAATCCTCCAATCATAGATTTGTACCTTTTCTGATCAGTCTTAGGTGATTCATCATTTTTTATTAATTTACAGCTAGTCACCATGGGAGTACATACGGGTTTGAAGTCCTTCATCCCAAACTTATTCAATAATTATTTTACATACCTAGACTAAGAAATGAAGATTCCTTTATCTGAATGAGTAATTTGTAAACCTAGAAAGAAATTCATTTCACAAAACATAGACATCTTAAATTCATTTTATATTTTGTTGTTATATGGAGCCTAATCAAACTTAGAGGTTAAATTTTCCCCACTTTTATCGGCGTGGTTTCTCCCTAATTTATTTAACGAGGGTTTTGGGGTAGCACCACCAAGACAGGGTCAAGGGGTAGCACCCTTGCGGGGTCCAAGGGTAGCACCCCCAAAACCTCAAATGTCTTTTATTATTTTATAAAGGCTTCGAGAGTTATTTTTCTATTAGCGGACATAAAAAAATCCTATTTTGTAACTGACATGTTGGTGCTTGCATGAGCAGTCAGTTTTCAAGCATTTGAACATGCAGGCACCTTCCCAAAAAATCCAAAAAATTCTAAGTCCATGGACCTCCTCAGCATGTTTCAGCATCATCATCATATTTCCAGACATCACCCTAATGTTGCTTGCGAGGGTCATCATATTTTATGTCAGCATGATCCTCCGCGGGGTGATATTTTAACATCGAGTGATCTTAGTTAAGATCATCCTGATGTTGTTATAGCAAAGTTCCAAGTATGACCCGATCTTCTTCAGGGTCATCATATTTGAACATCAGGTGATCTTGGTTAAGATCATCCTAATGTTACTTTATCACTTCAAGTTTGCTTTATCGCCCAGTGCTGCTGACGTCATTCTTTTTATCGGGGTGATATTTGCTCGTCTGCATCATTTTCTCTTAGGAGGTGGTCAGCATCATCATAATATTCTATCAACCGGATATTTCATCAGGGTCATCATGTTTCAATATCGGGTCATATTCGGATATCATCTTGATCCTATAGTGGAGCTACAGTGCAGCCCAACATCCTAACAAGGGGGTGATATTTTTAAATATCAGTCATATTCATACATCACCCTGATCTTATAGTGGAGCTACAGTGCAGCATGATATTTGTGCATGAGGGTGATATTTCAAATTATCCGGTTATCTTCTGAATATCACCCTGATGCCGACATGGCGATGACGTCATCCAGATCCGGTGGGATCATACTTCAAGTTTCAGTCTGACCTGATACTGTAATGTGATGATGACATCATCAGGACATTTCTGAATGTGATGGTGATGTCGTCCGGATATGAGGAGGTGTGCAATAGGCAGATATGCTGATGATGTCAGCAGGATATGATGGTGACATCATCAGGATTTTTGTGGACATGCAGGATGTTCATTGGCCAGACATTTGGTATCGGCAGAGCAGGAGGATCTTCCTCTGATGCATCAGGTTGTGCCGATGAAGGTGATTATCATGCGGGCGATATTTCACATGAAGGCAGTGTTGGTCATCAGGCTAATAATCATACATCAGGGTGATATCTTTTATCAGGTGATGCAGACAGATATGCTTTCCCACAGGGTGATATTTTCTGCGGGGTGATTTTTCATATCAGGGTGATATGAATTATCAGGTTGGTTATCATGCAGATGATGATGCTGACATCAAGGTGATATTCAGTATCTGGATATCATGCTGAGGGAGGATGATGACAAGGTTTATGCTAGGTGTCGTCAGGAACAAAATCACCGACATCATATATACTTGCGACCTAGTATATAAGGTGATGAGGAGGTTGCCACGGGGTGCATGTGGGATATTTGCTTCCTACATATTTTCAAATATCGGGGTGATATTTCTTGGCGGGAAAAGCTGCGAATGCACAGTCTACTCCATTCCTGAGGCTACAGGTCTAGCACGCCGTTGATGGTGGACATGACAGGGTATGGGCGATGGTGTGAATGGTCAAACTGCCTGATTAAGATGTAGATTCCTAGGTGGCAGCGCACGGCTCGAGAACCTCTCCTGTCCCCTCTTCCACCTGCTGCATTGAATGTTGAGCACCATTTCTGCATGATGCACTGTATCTAGCGGATGTTGAGTTGCCTAGTGGTCATTGTTGAGGACCCTCCTGCTTTATAAGTAGGACTGTGTTGCTCATCTTAGAGGTTGTTGGTTGTTGAAGGCCTGGGGGAATTTTTGTGTAAATAATGAAGAACAGGGCATGATCTTGGTAGTTCCATCCCATTTTGGAGTTTATGTGTTGTAGCATGAATGTATTTTTCACATATGTTAGTTTCATGTTGATTTATATGAAAAATGCTTATTGCATGTGTCTATCTGCTTGTCTCCATTTACTGCATGTCATCCTTCTTTTGAATCTGGTTGCTAAGGGTTTCATAGATTCTAGGGTATAGATTTCTATGCTGCATGCTTGATTTGTAACTTCCATTCAAGGAGTGGATTAAATTGTTTTAGGTCAATGTATGGAGAAGGTTGCATGGCAGCAGGGATATTTGTAAGTAGAGGTAGTTAGATACCCATTCTTGGGTGATGTTTGTAAGGAAAGCATCAGTCCAACCCCCTGGAACTTGAGTGAAAGTTGCAAACCATCTATTGTATACGTCTAGTTGACTCCTTGCCCAATGGATAGGCACCAGTCTACTCCTAGGTCAGTAGTTATGAGCCAAAACCCCATGTCTTGCATCCAGGACATTATTTCCAACCATTTCAACACTTCAACTTGTTAGTTGTAGGAGTAGGATTAGGAACCCCCTGCATGCTCTCATACCCAACCAGACACATATGTCCAAGAATGTTGCCAACCTTGTGATCTATCATGCAGATCTTGGTCCATACATGAGAGTATTCTGTCTGTTGTTGTCAAGTTAGATCTTTCTATCATTGAGCTAGTCAAGGTTACATCGTTAGCTATAGGGACACCCCCCTTGGTGAGGCAGAACCAGAAGTGAAGGGGAGGCAACTCACGTAACCTCCTATATTTAGTTGGCTAAATCTACCTGTGCATTAGAACTGGCAAACCCTAATGCTGATTCAGAAGAAAAACCAACAAAATGGCGACTCTACTAGGGAGACAATGTCATATCCATAAAGCTTGAGTCTAAGAAATTGAAGAATTAGGCCTGGAAGTGCCTTGTTGTAGCAAATGTAAAGTTTTATGTGTGGCTCTGCTGTTGGGAGACCCAGAAAGAAAGAAAGAAATCAATTTTCAGCTTCAGCCTATTTGAAGCTCATTCCTCTGCCAAGGAGGTGGCGACTCTATTGAATGAACCTATCAGCAGCTGCAACATATCCAGGTATTTGTACAAGTTTTTAAAAAGTTTCCTATTTGGTGAAATAGCACTGGTTAAAAGGGAAACATTGGTGAAAGCAGAGCTTTCATGCTTTTGTTAGAACCTACTCTATATTTCAAAAGGGCATGCAATATTGTTCAAAAGACTCACATAGAGGACTTTAGGTAGGTTGAAATAGCAATTTGTATTTTAAGAGCCTAAGGTCATATTGTGATTGAAAATCTGAGTAGAGAGGAGGGTTGCAAAAGCATAAAAAGATGTATTGTCAGCCCATGCACCCTTGTGAGGTGTCAAATGCAATAATGTATAGTGATCAGTCCCAACCATGTAATAGAAGAAGTTTTAGCATTGACAGATATAAGCCCATAAATTTTAGTGGCATTTGTAGTTACCCAAATGCTCTTCCACCTAAAGTCAAAAGGTATTTGCCTAAATTCAGTGGTATAAAGGATGAATCAGCTGAGAGACACTTGCAACAGTTTAGAAATGTGATGGATGACTTTGAGATTGACCATGAGGATGTAGTCATGAGGCTATTTGTTCAATCTCTAGATGAAGATGCAGGGGATTGGTTCTCCTACCTTCCAGCTTACTCTGTTAGCTCTTAGCAAGAATTTAAATCTACATTTCTAGAACAATATGGTGAAAGAATTTCTAAATATGCAGTCATTAGTGACTTTATGTACATCCATATTGAAGAAGATGAATTGATCCCAGCCTTTAACCTCAGATTTATGAAGGCATTGAACAAAATACCAGAATGTATGAGACCTAATGATGCATTGTGCCTAGTTGTCTATTTGGGAGCATTTGATAAGAAAATGAGTTATAGATTGAGAGATAAGGAGCCCATTACATTGCATCGAGCACATCAGTTTGTAATAGATATTGAAAACAATTGGAGGTATGGAATTCAAAAGGGTTATTTTTCTAAAAAAATTTGTTGTCTTGTAGCCCCTAATGTTAATGAAAGGTACAACCTAGGTGCTGAATATGAATGTCAAAGTACTCACACCCCTACTGTCCCAGTTTTTGCATCATTTCAAGTTGATGATGTTGCTGTTATAGAGGAGGATGTCCTGATTTGACCAGCAAATGAAGTTGATAATAATAAATTTTTAAGTGATATTTGCATGCCAGTCTTAAACAAAGAGCATTCATGTTTAAATGATCCAGTTGTGCAAAGTTATGATCATATGGATCAACAGTCAATATTAGTTTCATCAGGAAGTATTAGAGGGCTAGAAAGTGATGTAGATTGTTCAACTTCAGAGTGCATTGAAGTAGCAGAAATTTTATATGTGGGGCAATCAGAGATTAAAGATGATAGAAATGATATCCATGATAAATTCATGGATCAGGTTTGTTCTTCTTATGACTTTAGATTTGGTAATACTGAAGAAGAATTGGATTGTCATGAAGAAGAAGCAGAGACCTTTGCCATGAGTATGAATCCCCTTTATGATAAGCCTCTGGATGCATTTGGTGTTGTGAGTCATGACCCTCATTGGTGCAGGATTAACCCTATATTTGATGATGATATTATGGATTTGTAAATTGTGGATAGTGGATGTTCATCATCAGTTGGTTCAGACATGTGCAATTATGGATGTGCAGATCAGGTTTTGTCACCGTTATCCATAAATGATATAGATGATGATGAGGGTCTCATTTATTTTGAATGTCTTCAATTTTTGGATCAGCTGGATGAGTGCCTGATGGTATGCAACAGCCAGATAAATGATGAGGAGTGCTAAGAGCAGCATGATGTACTGTCTGAGGAGTATAACATGCATGTATTGACTGATGTTGAAGAATATTATAATATGTATGTTATATCTCTTACTTTGAAATCCAAAATGATAGAGGTGAAAATGATAGTGGCAAGCTTTCAAAAGTGGTGGAATATCTATTTGAGTAGATGACATTATGGGCAGATTATGCCAATCTTTTCAGTTGGGATTGGGATCTTCCAGTTTGGAATCAAGCATTTGACAAGAAAAAATTATGGTTCTTCCTTTTTGGCTACCCTGGGCCACCAAAATAATGTTTAAAAATAATGTGTTTGGTGATGTAGATCAATATAACTTCATGACTCTATGCCCAATGGATAGGGGACTGGTCTGCATCCCAAAAATCTGTGGTTCTCACCATGCCTACAAGAGACGTGTCCCCAGACAGAGCCACTGTTGGTGCCTGCATGAGCAGTCAGTTTTCAAGCATTTGAACATGCAGGCACCTTCCCAAAAAATCCAAAAAATTCTAAGTCTATGGACCTCCTTAGCATGTTTCAGCATCATCATCATATTTTCTTCGGAGGAGGTCATCATCATCATATTTCCAGACATCACCCTGATGTTGCTTGCAAGGGTCATCATATTTTATGTCAGCATGATCTTCCGCAAGGTGATATTTTAACATTGGGTGATCTTAGTTAAGATCATCCTGATGTTGTTATACCAAAGTTCCAAGTATGACCCGATCTTCTTCGGGGTCATCATATTTGAACATCAAGTGATCTTGGTTAAGATCATCCTAATGTTACTTTATCACTTCAAGTTTGCTTTATCGCCCAGTGCTGCTGATGTCATTCTTTTATCGGGGTGATATTTGCCCATCTGCATCATTTTCTCTTAGGAGGTGGTCAGCATCATCATGATATTCTATCGACTGGATATTTCATCAAGGTCATCATGTTTCAATATCGGGTGATATTTGGATATCATCCTGATCCTGCAGTGGAGCTACAGTGCAGCCCGACATCCTAAAAAGGGGGTGATATTTTCAAATATCAGTCATATTCATACATCACCTCGATCTTATAGTGGAGCTACAGTGTAGCATGATATTTGTGCATGAGGGTGATATTTCAAATTATCCAGTTATCTTTCGAATATCACCCTGATGCCGACATGGTGATGATGTCATCCAGATCCGGTGGGATCATACTTCAAGTTTCAGTCTGACCTGATATTGTAATGTGATGATGACATCATCAGGACATTTTTGAATGTGATGGTGACGTCATCCATATATGAGGAGGTGCGCGATAGGCAGATATGTTGATGACGTTAGTAGGATATGACGGTGATGTCATCAGGATTTTTGTGGACATGTAGGATGTTCATTGGCCAGATATTTGGTATCGGCAGAGCAGGAGGATCTTCCTCCGATGCATCAGGTTGTGCCGATGAAGGTGATTATCATGCGGGCACTATTTCACATGAAGGTAGGGTTGGTCATCAGGCTGATATTCATACATCAGGGTGATATCTTTTATCAGGTGATGCAGACAGATATGCTTTCCCGTAGGGTGATATTTTCTGCGGGGTGATTTTTCATATCAGGGTGATATGAATTATCAAGTTGGTTATCATGCAGATGGTGATGCTGACGTTAGGGTGATATTGAGTATCCGGATATCATGTTGAGGGAGGATGATGACAAGGTTTATACTAGGTGCCGTCGAGAGCAAAATCACTGACATCATATATGCTTGCGACCTAGTATATAAGGTGATGAGGAGGTTGCCGTAGGGTGCATGTGGGATATTTGGTTCCTGCATATTTTCAAATATCGGGGTGATATTTCTTGGCGGGAAAAGCTGTGAATGCACAGTCTACTCCATTCCTGAGGCTGCAGGTCTGGCACACCGTTGATGGCGGACATGATAGGGTATGGGTGATGGCATGAATGGTCAAACCGCCCGATTGAAGATGTGGATTCCCAGGTGGCGGCGCACGGCTCGAGAACCTCTCCTGTCCCCTCTTCCACCTGCTGCATTGAATGTTGAGCGCCATTTCCGCATGATGCGCTGTATCTGGCAGATGTTGAGTTTCCTGGTGGTCATTGCTGAGGACCCTCCTGCTTTATAAGTAGGACTGTGTTGCTCATCTTAGAGGTTGTTGGTTGTTGAAGGCCTGGGGGAATTTTTGTGTAAATAATGAAGAACAGGGCATGATCTTGGTAGTTCCATCCCATTTTAGAGTTTATGTGTTGCAGCATGAATGTATATTGCACATATGTCAGTTTCATGTTGATTTATATGAAAAATACTTATTGCATGTGTCTATCTGCTTGTCTCCATTTGCTGCATGTCATCCTTCTTTTGAATCTGGTTGCTAAGGGTTTCATAGATTCTAGGGTATAGATTTCTATGCTGCATGCTTGATCTGTAACTTCCATTCAAGGAGTGGATTAAATTGTTTTAGGTCAATGTATGGAGAAGGTTGCATGGTAGCAGGGATATCTGTAATTAGAGGTAGTTAGATACCCATTCTTGGGTGATGTTTGTAAGGCAAGCATCAGTCCAACCCCCTAAAACTTGAGTGAAAGTTGCAAACCATCTGTTGTATACGTCTAGTTAACTCCTTGCCCAATGGATAGGCACCAGTCTGCTCCTGGGTCAGTAGTTATGAGCCAAAACCCCATGTCTTGCATCCAGGACATTATTTCCAACCATTTCAACACTTCAACTTGTTAGTTGTAGGAGTAGGATTAGGAACCCCTTGCATGCTCTCATACACAACCAGACACATATGTCCAAGAATGTTGCCAACCTTGTGATCTATCATGCAGATCTTGGTCCATACATTAGAGTATTCTGTCTGTTGTTGTCAAGTTAGATCTTTCTATCATTGAGCTAGTCAAGGTTACATCGTTAGCTATAGGGACACCCCCCTTGGTGCGGCAGAATCAGAAGTGAAGGGGAGGAAGCTCACGCAACCTCCCATATTTAGTTGGCTGAATCTGCATGTGCATTGGAACTAGCAAACCCTAATGCTGATTCAAAAGAAAAACCAACATGACATAAGTCTAGATAAAAATAACTAAGGGTTAGGGTTTTTGTGGATATTGTATTGTAGCATTTGGAGCAGTATTGAGTTGCAAGGATTGTTAGTTGTAATCGGTTTGATTTGCTGGATAACAATATTAGACTTTCTGTTGGTGGATGTAGCCTGAGTTTGGGTGAACCACGCTAAAAATTGTCTCTTGATGTTATTATTTATTTGTATTTTTCATTCCTCTATTTAATCTTTATCTGCATTTAATTGATATCTTCTGCATGCAATTCCTAACACATTTCTCCTGCAAACTTCATGCACATACCTTCATTTCCTCCAAAGATAATGTCATCAACAAAAACTAAAACAATCAAGATTTGATTATCATTGATTTTGAAATAGAGATTATTGTCAGCAGTGCCTTTACTGAACCCTAATTGCAACAAATATTTGTCTAACCTTGCATACCAAGCTCTGGGGCTTGCTACAGTCTATATAATGCCTTTTTCAATCTGCACACCATATCACCTTGGTTTGATAACTGTAACCCTTCTGGTTGCTCAATGTAAGCTTCCTCTTCCAATTCATCATTCAAGAATGTAGACTTCACATCCATCTGATACACTTTGAAATCTTTGTGAGCTACAATTGCCAGAAATATTCTAATTGCTTCAATCCTAGTCACTAGAGAAAAAGTCTCTTCAAAATCTATTCATTCAATTTGAGAATATCCTTTGCACACAAGCCTTGCTTTGTTTCTTACGACTTCTCCATTTTCATTCAGCTTGTTCCTAAAAACCTATTTAGTTCCAATGACATTTTTATCAGCAAGTCTAGTAACCAATTCCATAGTTTGATTCTTCTCTATCTGCATTAGCTCTTCTTCCATGGCTTTTACCCAATTTTCATCATTACAAGCTTCATTTACAGTTTTTGGTTCAACCTTTGAAAGCAAATAATAATTCACTTGTTCTTCTGTAGCTCTTTTCCTTGTCAGTACACCCTTTCTTTTTTCAACTAAAATCTAATCTTCAGAATAATTAATCCTTACATACCTGGGAGTCTTAACAACATTTTCTAGAGCCTCTTCTTCATCTTAACTGTCTTCTTTCTCAACTTTTTCTTCATTCACTATAGCCACAGGTGCATCTAATTTATAACCACTCGGATCTGATATTCTTTCCTTGTCTTCATTCACCTTCACATTAGCACTTTCAATGATCTTTTTCAATCTCTTATTGTAGCACTGTTAGGCCTTACTCTTGGTAGAATAACCAAGAAAAATTCCTTCATCACATCTAGCATCAAACTTGTCTAGTTCTTCTTCTTTTTTGATATAACACTTGCTACCAAAAACTTTGAAATACTTCATTGTAGGAACTATTCCATACCATAATTCAAAAGGATTTTTAGAGCTATTACCTTTGACTTGAACTCTATTTAGGATGTACATAGCAGTATGTATGGATTCTCTCCAATATACTTCCAGTAGGTCAGCCTCCTTTAACATAGTCCTAGTAGCCTCTTGAACTGTCATGTTCTTTATTTCAAAAACTCCATTCTACTGAGGAGTCCTAGGTGTAGACAACTGTCTCTTTATCCCTTGTTCTTCATAGAAAATATTGAATTCATTTGATGTAAACTCACCTCCTCTATTAGACCTTAAGCCTTTGATTCTCAACTCTAACTCATTCTCAACCATTGCCTTGAAAACTTTGAACTTGTCTATGGCTTCATATTTTTCTTTTAGAAAAGTGACCCAAGTCATTCTAGAATAATCAACAATAAGCAACATAAAATACTTGTCCCCTTGTAGACTTCTTGTTCTTATGGGACCACACAAATCTATATGTACTAGCTCCAACAATCTAGCAGAGAATTGTTCTTTGCTTTTGAAACTTGTTCTTGTTTGTTTCCCAAATTGACACTCCTTGGAAATGGTGTTGGTAGGCTTCACAAGTTTAGGTAGATCTCTTATAGCCTGTGCAGAGCTTATCTTCACCAAATTGTCAAAATGGATATGACACATCCTTCTATGCCACAACCAACTCTCATTTGTCTAAGCTAATAAATAATGATCATTAGTTCCTCTTAATTGGTAAATGTTACCTTTGGTCTTTTTACTGGTAGCAATCACTGTTTTAGAGCTTTCCACGATCTTGCACCCATTATCTTTGAATCTCAGATCATAACCTTTGTCACACATCTGACTAATGCTCAAAAGATTATGTTTTAAACCCTTCACATACAGGACATTACCAGTGTTGTGCTTTCCATCAAAAGAAATAAATCCTTTTCCACAAATCTTACCATCCTCATTATCTCCAAACCTAACCAGTCCTCCATCATACTTTCCTAAACTCACAAACTTACTTTTATCACCAATGATGTGATGTGAGCATCTATTGTCAATAATCCATTCATCCTTATCTTTCTCAACTTGGACAACCAAGGCACTTTCTTCCACTAGTTTTTCTTCCTTCACACAACTAGTAGGATTAGTAGACATAAGTTCTTCTTTAATTGCAATAAACAAGCATTCATTTGCACTAGTACTAGCATCATCAAATTAATCATTTGTCACACCATCATCAAGATCTCTAACATAGTAGCATTTTTTTGGAACCCTAGGTCTATTCTCAAATCTTTTTCTATTACTTTCAATTCTCTCAGGACATCTAGAAGTATAGTGACCAACCTTACCACATGTAAAACATTTGAAAGGTAATTTGCCTTTAAACTTACTAGAACCTCTTTACAGTCTGTCAACAAAGTTGACTTCAATTTCATCAAGCTCATCATTAGGTTCCACCTTGTACTTCTTAGCTTTGGAGATCTTCTCTAAAGTGCTGGCTTTGAAAGTAGTCTCAACCTTCGATAGAGAATCACCAAACTCTCTAATCTAAAAGGCTATAAGATTTCCAAGCAACTGATCCTTATTGACTTCTTTTACAGTCATTACTTCTTCAATTGTAGCTACCTTGTGACTATAGGACTTAGGTAATGACCTAAGAATTTTCATCACAACTTCCTTCTCATCAATAGTTCCTCCCATGCCGTTTATTCCATTGACAAGTTCATCAACCTTTTGCATGTAGGCTATTATGTTTTCATCTTCGCTCATCTTTAAACCCTCATATTTCACTTTCAGGCCCTACAATTTGGCTCTTTTAACAGATTCATATCCTTCATATAGATTTTTCATCTTTTCCCAAACTTTATTAGCATAATCTAGATCCATGACCTTTATCAACTCAGTGTCAGACAAGGCACTTAACAAAGAATCTCTAGCTTTTATATTTAACTCATATTCTTTGATTTCATCTTCAATTGTTAAACCATTCTAAGTCATGGTATACTTCATCTCTATCACTTTCCATACTCTATAACCAAGACAAAGGAGATAGCTTTTCATTCATATCTTCCATAAAGCATAATTTCTCCCATCAAACTATGGAGCTTCCTTCTTAAAAGACATCCTGGATCAACCTCAAGCTGTTAGGATTACTTCTGAGGAACCTTCTCTGATACCCATTGTTGAAATACACAAGACAACTAAGAGAGGGGTGATTTAGTTGTCTCTAAAACTTTAATCACTTATCAACACATCAAATGCTCAATTACTATTAGTAAGATTTAACCATGAAAACATGAAACAAGAAGCTCAACACAATAACACATGAGACACTAGATTTTTATGTGGAAACCCTGTAAGGGAAAAACCACAGTGGGTGTTAGCCCACAGATATAAATATGTTATAGAAATACCAAAAAATAGAGGCTCACTACTTTAGGGATCACTGCCTAAAATGCTCACTGCAAATGTTAGGACTCACTACCAAGATCAGCTCACTGCCAAGGGTTGGTGAACCAATTTGATATCATCTACTCCATGCCTAGGTTCGGTTCCATTGAAGCACAGTATAACTCCTCTGCTCTGCTCTTCTTATACCTTCACACTTATCTTTTCATTTTTGCTCAAGGACTTCTTTTTTGCAACTTCATTACATGTTTTTATACACTTCATCAACCTTGGAATGTGCATCAAGGTCAGTATTACAGTCATTAACCATTGGAACAATCTCCAAGGTCGGCATTACAAGCATAGAAATATGTCTGGACCTAAACTAAATTAGCCAAGAGAAATATGTATGTAGATCATGTTATGGCTTAGCTGAGTTTCAAATGCAATCTTCCATGCCATGACATGCTTTCACAATCTTCGATGTACCTCTGCAAGTAATGAAAACAACCAAGTCGACCAAGACTGGTGTTAACATTAAGTCTTCTAAGAACAGTCTTCATCCACGACCTAAATTTCTCTTTGCAAACCAATCCAAAGGTAGGAGAATGATCATGAAACATCCACAAGCACATTGTAATCATCAGAAATAACCCCACAATCTCTAACCACTCTGTCAAGAAGATTCTTCAAACCAGAGCACATAAACAACACTGTGATCTATTGTCATAAAGAAAAGATCACTTGTGGACCACCAAATCATAAACCATTGAAGTTGAAGGTAATTATCATCATTACAAACTTGATTCTAGAACCATAGACTGAAATACTTAAATATGGAGGAATGCAGAGCATAATACATTCTCCCTGTCACCACCAAATATACAGAAAAAATAGTTCACTCTGGTGAACATAACTCACTCAAATCTTCATACCGGATGCTCAAACTTGGAACATAGAATCTTCAGAGATGTATCTAACTAACTTCCAATCCATAGACAAAGATGTTATTCCACAAGAAATGTAGAGCAATCTACTGGATTGTTCTGTTGTATCAGGAATGCTTATTATCTTCAACACTTAACTCATTACAAGAAAGCATCAAAACAAGAGAACAGTTGACACCAATGACAACACTAATATGTTGACATCAATGAAAACACTGATTAGGCACATACTTGCAACATGTATAACATGTTAGAAATAAAACAATAATCAATACATAATAATTTCTTAGAATTACAACAACAAGAATTACGAAGAGAGATAAATAAAGAACAAAAATAAAAATTGCACAATATGAAGATAGGATTTAATGTGGTTCACCCAATGTGGGATCTATCCTATTGGGATAAGGTGCCATTAACCTTGTAAATCCCATTATTGTATTATTCCATTTATTATTTGTAATTACCCATAAGGGATGTACAAGTTTCACCAGCAATGGTAAAAATTATTTACTATCCACGGTAATTATGGAGTTACTGCATGGTAAGTCCCAGAGTTATCGGTGGTAGTTATGGGATGTCATTTATTATGGTAAATGGTAATTGGTCCAAGTGGGGTGCACATGTGGAGGAATAATCTATTTTTAGTGTTATGACGCATGTCATAGATGTTGTAAGAAGGTGTAAGAGATTCTATGACAACTGCAAGTTGTCATAAGAATCTATGACACTAATAATAGCATATGATGCATCATAAGATGTTGTAAGTGGCTATTTTTAGCCCCAAGGTATTCAAGCTTACATGGGTACATTTTCCCAAGTGTAGGATGCATGTATGACAACATTTATGACCCCGTAAGAGCCTATTCTTGGCCATGGACGCCCAAGGTTGTGTTGTTGACTCTTGACAAGTGTTATGGGCTTGTAAGAAGTCATTTAATGTCTTGAGGTTGTGTAAATTCTATAAAAACCATAGCATAGTAGATGAGAGGCATATAATAGTTTACAGGTACCTAGGTTCTGCCGGAGTGAAGGTTGGAGGATAGTGGAAGTGAATGTATTTGTAATCTCCTTTTGTGAAGATAAGACAACTTGGCCTATTTTCTTGGTGGATTTTTTAACCTAAAAGGGTTTTCTCTATGTTAAACACTTGTGTTATGTGCTTCATTCTACTTATGGTATATTTCTGTATTATGGGTGTATGTTTTGATTACAATCTCCATTGTTAATGCACACTTAAAAGATTACTGAAATTTATTCGAATCAAATTTCCATTGAAGTAGTGTTGCTTTCATTTCTAACATTTAGTATTAGAGCCTGGCCAGTTTTGACTCTTGGGTGGTAGTGTGGAAGCTGTAGCTGTAGTGGGAGATTTGGTTGCATTTGTTTTATAGATCTTGTGTTATTATTATGGCTGCATCCACCATTGCATCAACCTCTCTAATGGACATTGAGAAGTTCAACGGAATGGGGTATGAGTTGTGGAAGCTGAAAATGGAAGATTTATTGGAAGAAAGAAACTAATGGTTAGCTGTCCAAAAAGAGAAGAAACCTGACGATGTCTCTTAAGATGAGTGGGATAGACTGGACAAGAAGGCATAGGGAACCATCTAGTTGTGTCTTTTAGACTCTGTCATGTTGAATGTAACAAAGGAAGAGACTGCATACAAGTTGTGGAAATGGTTGGGTGAGATCTATCAAGCCAAGAGTATGGTAAATAAACTTTATTTAAAAAGAAAATTGTTTTCCATGAAAATGCGAGAAGATGAATCAGTTGCAGAGCATTTAAATTCTTTTAATTTATTGGTGAGTTAGCTTGATTTAGTAGATGTTGAGGTTAGTGAGGAAGATAAATGTATCTTACTTCTATGTTCTTTACCTGAGTCTTGCGAGAATGTTATCCTTTCTATCACTACTAACCTTGTGGATCTGAAGTTGGATGCTCTTGTTTCAATGCTACTATCATAGGAATTGAGGAAGAAGAGTTTGGATAGTTCAGGGGATGCTCTCAGTATCAGGGGAAGGTCTAAGGAAAGGGGACCTAAAGGAGATCAGAAAGGGGTTAAGGATAAGTCCAAGGACCGGTCTAAGACTCATGGTAAAAAGAATAGAGTTAAGTGTTGGAACTGCAGTAAAAGGGGACATGTGAAGAAGGGGTGTAGAAATCTGAATAAATAGTGGGAGAGTGCTTCGGATAAGTCCTCAAATGCAGGTGAAGAAGTTTTACTTTTTGCATGTAATCTTGTTTCTAATGATCACTGGTTAGTTGAATCAGGATGCTCATTTCATATGACCCCACATAAGGAATGGTTCTCCACATATGAAGAATATGATGGAGGTAATATCTACCTTGGTGACAACTCTACATATCTGATTGTCGGGAAAGGAAAGGTATTGTTATGCTTCAATGATGGGAGGATTAAAAACCTCCCTGGTGTTTTGCATGTTCCTGGATTAGCTAGAAATCTAATTTCAATTTCAAAGTTGAATAATTTCAGAATGCATGTGACATTTGACAAGCATGGCTGTAGATTGGTGAGAGGGAACTTGGTGGTAGCAAAAGGGAAGAGATTTAGGAAATTGTTTAAGCTTGAAGCCACTACAGTTTGTAATGCCTCCTATGTATCTAAGGCCACTACTGAAAATACATGTATGTTGTGGCACCGTAGATTGGGCCACACAAGCAATAATGTACTGAAAACTATTAAGAATAAAAATTTGTTGGACAGTTTCTCTTATTCTGATGAGCACTTTAATGTTTGTGAGCATTGTGTGTTTGGTAAACAAAACAAAAAATTATTTCCTTTAGGAAGCAATAGAGCAAAAGAGAAGTTAGAAATTATTCATACGGATGTGTTTGGACCTGTGGATAATGAATCTATTGGAAAATCTTGTTATTTTGTAACCTTCATTGATGATGTATCCAGATTTACATGGATTTATTTTATGAAGCATAAATATGAAGTTTTCACTAAGTTTAAGGTATTCAAAGTCTTAGTAGAGAACCAATCAGGTTTAAAGATAAAAATATTAAGATCTGATAATGGAGGGGAATATTGCTCTAACAAATTTGATGAGTTTTGCAAGGATGCAGGAATAATTAGACAAAAGACAACTCCATATATACCACAACCAAATGGTGTTGCAGAAAGGATGAATTGAATAATTATGGAAAGAGCCAGAAGTATGCTTAGTGATGCACAGTTGGATAAATACTTTTGGGCAGAGGCTGTGTGTATTGCTTGCTACTTGATAAATAGATCTCCTTGTAAGGCTCTTGATTCGACAACCTATGAAGGGTGGACAGGTAAGAAACCTTTTGTTTCACATTTAAGGGTTTTTGGTTGTGAGGCTTTTGTTCATGTGCCTAACGAAAAGAGATCTAAGTTGGATCCAAAGGATGAAAAGTATACATTCATTGGATATGGTGATAATGTGAAAGGTTATAAGATTTGGAATCCACTAACCTGTAGGATTATCTTTTCTAGAGATGTTATTTTTAGGGAACTTAGAGCTATTTCTGAACCTAAGCAACCAAAAGAAAAAGTTGAAAAGGTACAGAAGGTGCACTTTGATTTAGAGCAGAAGGATGCACCTCAGGAAGAACAAAATGATGGATTGGGGGGTGAAGAAGAAGAAGAAGATTTGAGTAGTTCTGATGAAGATGAATCTATTGTTATAGAAGAAGTTAGTGTAGATGATCATGCAAAAGAACAAGTGGAGTCTCTTACTCCACCCTTGTGGAGATCCACAAGACAACAGAATCTATTTGATAGGTATAGCCCACCAGATTTCTGTTGTGTATATGCTTTATTGAGTACTAATGATGAACCTAGATCCTACAGGGAAGCTATTTCTGTAGATGATAGTGAGTCTTGGCAGCTAGCCATGTAGGAGGAGATGATGGATTTAGACTCTAATAACACCTGGGATCTTGTTCATTTGCCCAAAGAAAGAAAGGCCATAGGATGTAAGTGGGTCTTCAGAAAAAATTGGAGCAGATGGGTCATTGGAGAAGTACAAGGCTAGACTGGTAACCAAGGGCTACTCCCAGAGAGAGGGAGTTGATTTTGGTGAGATATTCTCTCCTATTGCTAAATTGACTTCTATTAGATTTCTCTTATCCATTGTTACAACTTATGATTGGGAGATTGAGCAAATGGATGTTAAGATGCGTTCTTGTATGGAGATCTTGAAGAAGAAATTTATATGCAACAACCTACATGTTTTGAGGTAAAAGGAAAAGAACATTGGGTTTGCAGGTTAAAGAGGTCTCTTTATGGTTTGAAATAGTCTCCCAGATTGTGGTATCAAAAGTTTGATTTATTTGTTTTGAAATTGGGTTTTGTTAAAAGCGAGGAGGATCATTGTTTTTACATTCATTGTGTTGATGATTCTATACTGGTTATTGCTTTGTATGTTGATGACATGTTATTTTTCAATAATACTAAGGGTATGGTCAGTGAGCTTAAAGCCCAACTTTTAGGTGCATTTGAGATGAAGGATCTTGGTGCTACAGGGTATATTTTGGGAATGGAGATTAGGAGGGACAGATTTAATAAAAAGCTTTGGTTGTCACAAAGTATGTGAATACTAGTTTGCAGAGATTTAGTTTGCAGGACTGTAACCCAGTTAGAGTTCCTTTACCCATTGGTACTAAGATTTCATTAGATATGTGTCCAAAGACTGAGGATGATCTTGAGGATATGTCTAATGTCCCATATACTAGTGCTGTAGGGAGTTTGATGTATGCAATGGTTTGTACTAGACTAGATATTGCCCAAGCAGTGGGAGTTTTGAGCAGATTTATGTCTAACCCTAGTAGACAGCATTGGAACTGTGTGAAGATGGTGTTAAAATATCTTGCAGGTACTCCTAATCATTGTTTGGTTTATTCTAGTATTGATAGTGCTGATAAATCTTTGGACATATAGGGTTTTGTTGATGCAGATTAGGCAGGTGACTTGGATAGTCGAAGGTCCTCTAGTGGCTATGTGTTTACTCTGTTTGGAGGTGCAGTGAGTTGGATGAGTAAGAGGCAGCCCACAGTTGCTTTGTCCACCATAGAAGAAGAGTATATGGCTGCAACTCATGTCTCTAAGGAGGTAGTTTGGTTGAGGAGACTGTGTACAGGTATTGGTTTTGATTGCAAGAATATTCAGATTGGTTGTGATAGCCAGAGTGCTATCTGTTTGGCCAAGAATCCTATGTATCATGCTCAGACTAAGCATGTGATGTTCAATATAACTTTGTTTGAGAGTTGGTTGCAAATGGAGAGATTGAGTTGAAGAAGATAGACACTCAGGAGAATGTTGCAGATTCATTGACCAAGCCTGTGAGTACAGAGATGTCATTTGGTTTCATATGGGTTGATTTACAATGTATAATGTCAAGTGGGAGAATGTTGGGATAAAGTACCATTAACCTTGTAAATCTCATTATTGTATTATTCCATTTATTATTTGTAATCACCCATAAGGGATGTACAAGTTTCACCGGTAGTGGTAAAAATTATTTACTATCCATGGTAATTATGGAGTTACTGCACGGTAAGTCCCAGTGTTATCAGTTGTAGTTATGGGATGTCATTTACTATGGTAAATGGTAATTGGTCAAAGTGGGGTGCACATGTGGAGGAATAATTGATTTTTAGTGTTATGACGTACGTCATAGATGCTGTAAGGTGTAAGAGATTCTATGACAATTGTATGTTGTCATAAGAATCTATGACACTAATAATAGCATATGACGTGTCGTAAGATGTTGTAAGTGGCTATTTTTAGCCCCAAGGTGTTCAAGCTAGCATGGGCACATTTTCCCAAGTGTAGGATGCATGTATGACAGCATTTATGACCTCGTAAGAGCCTATTCTTGGCCATGGATGCCCAAGGTTGTGTTGTTGACTCTTGACAAGTGTTATGCACTTGTAAGAAGTCATTTAATGTCTTGAGGTTGTGTAAATTCCATAAAAACTATAGCATAGTAGATGAGAGGCATATAACAGTTTACAGGTACCCAGGTTCTGCCAGAGTGAAGGTTGGAGGACAGAGGAAGTAAATGTATTTGTAATCTCCTTTTGTGAAGATAATACAACTTGGCCTCTTTTCTTGGTGGAGTTTTTTTATCCGAAAGGGTTTTCTCCACGTTAAACACTTGTGTTATGTGCTTCATTCTACTTCTGGTATATTTCTGTATTGTGGGTTTATGTTTTGATTACAATCTCCATTTTTAATGCACACTTAAAAGATTGCTAAAATTTATTCGAATCAGATTTCCATTAAAGTAGTGTTGCTTTCATTTCTAACACATCCACCAAGAAAAACTTGATCAGATTAGTCTTCTCACAATTACAATGCACAAATATTGTTTGGAGCTGTGCTCAACAAACTCTCTCGAATTCACACTCTCTATTCACCTTCTCAATTCTTCATATATTTTACCTACTATATGTCCATCTATTCATAATTACATCAATAGGTAATTGACATAGCATTTTAAAAAAACAATGGGTACCAAACCATGGGCCAAGTCAACCCATAACAATTCCCATTAATCATGAGTGATGACTCTGTTGGCAAGAGACACTATGTGGCTTCATGAGTGTTGTCATTGATGGCAACAAAGTCCATCCCGCACATCCATAGGAATTGTTCTGACTATACCAGAAGTCAGACTGAAGAGTATTTTGGTCCGGTAAGCAAGAACAGAGCATACAACAAGGTCTGACAATCAAGTCCAAATCCCTAAGAGGAAGTATCTCAGTAAAGTACAGACTTGGGGAAGTCAAGAGGAGTACCATGACTAATACATTCTAGAGATCACACCTCCAGTGATGAAAGAGTGAAAAGATATGAACAACTAAGTGTTGGGTTCCTGTTTGGCAGAGTAGACTGAGGAAGAACTGATTGACAGAGCATCAGACCTTAATCCGAATGAGATATTGATGGTGATCAACTTTGTTGAGAGATCATTCATGATTGGTTGACATGATTGATGACTTCTATAAGTATCTCTTTGATATGTATCACTTAGTAGGCAAGGATTTAGCTGACAGACCATAGTTTGGGAAAATATTGAGTATTTTGGGTGCCGACTAGAAAGATGTTGAAATCCTTGGTACAGATATATATACCAAATAGATTTTGATGAGAAGAGTGTGTGGTGTGTTGTGAAGTGCAAAGAAAAGTAGAGAGCAGTGTGGAAGTAGCAATACTGGTCTGGTATGTGACAGAAAAGCAACACTAAAGCTGAGGAAGAATGAAGTGCAGTAGATCAGTATATTGAGCCTAAGTGGAACTAAACCTTAGCATATGTGGATGCTTCTCATCAGTTCAAGTACTTGGTTTCTTTCTATAAACTATTTTAGGTAGTAAGCCTCTTGTGAGCAGTGTGCTCAGGCAGTGAGCCCTAATTGGTAGTTGCCATTTTGTACTAAATTATTCTTTTAACAGAGAATATAATCTTGGGTTAATCACCCCGTGGTTTTTCCCTTAACAGGGTTTTCCACATCAAAATCATTGTGTTATGTGCATTGATTTTATTTCTACTTTGATGGTTATACATGCTTATATGATTTGATGGTGCACTAGTTGTTAAAGAAGAACATGAAGGTAAAGTAATTAAGATAACTGATTCACCCCCCCTCTCAATTATCAACAATTGGTATCAGAGCTAAGTTCCTCTAGACAAAGCCTAACAGCTTAAGGAAGATCTGAGAATCTCAATGGATATGTATGGTATGAGGGATCAACTTCAGTTTGCCCTAGATGATCTTGAGCAATCTCACTCTGAAGTCAATAACCTGAGGGAAAGACTCAAACAAGCTGATGATTTCATAAATGAACTCAAAGAAAAATTAAGTATCTCAATGAAGAAAAGAAAGGAACTTCTTCAATAATTAGCAAGTCAAAATGAAGCCAATGATACTCATGAAGATCTGAATGAGAAGAACAAGTTATGTGAAAAGCTATCAAAAGAGGTCATTATAGTAAGACATGAAATGGAATCAGGGGTTATGAAATTCACCCAAGAAATTGAAGAGAAAAGAAAAATGGAAGATAATCTAAGACAATCTCTTAAGGAGAAGTTAGAAGACTGCCACAAAATGGATAGAATAATCAGACATCTAGAATTTGATCTTGAAGAAGCTAGAGATAATGAAGAACAACTTGAAAATCAGATAGACACTCTTAAAAGGGATCTTCAATAACAAATGAATACAAAGAAAAATTCAAGATAAGTTCTGCTCAACTTGAAGTTCTTCTTGAAAGCCAAAAGAGGGTAGATGACAAGCATGTCTTGGGATATGAGAAAGGTGAAAGCTCCAGATTTGATTAGAAGAACTCTAGATCAGGAAATTCAAGGAATAGACCTAGAAGACCTCCGGTAAGACAACCAAATGCCCAAAGATATCCATCCTTCAATAGATACTGCCACAATTGCAATAACTTTGGTCATAAAGCAAATCAGTACAGAAGAAGAAAGAATCAGACTAATTCATCCTTCTCTGAATAGTGTTTCAACTGCAAAAGGCATGCTCACAAATCTCATGAATGCAGAAATAGGCAAATAAGCAATTCATTCAATGGTAGATGCTTTGCATGCAATAGAATGGGACATATGGCTAATCAATGTAGATCAAGAGGATATCAGTCAAATCTATAAAGAAATATTGTTTTCTACAATTGCAATAGATCTAGTCATATTGCCAAATTCTGTAGAAGTAAGAATCAAGATAAAAGGGGTCTGGTGCATCATAATCAAAATCAAGACAATGGAAAAGGAAAAGTGAATGTGGATGAAGTTCAAAGGGAGATGAACATAATTTGGGTAAAGAGAAGTACATAAAATGTTGGGGATGGATCCGCACCAGAATCTGGTGCTAATATTCCTTTTGGAAACTAAATAGATGAGCTCTGGCTCAGGGGGAGTAAAAAAGGAAAACAAATTCCCCCATCTAGTCAATTGGTGCCTAAAATTGGCACATAGAAAGTTGCAGATTAAAGGGTTCTCAGAGAAACATCTAAATAAGACTTGGTAAAGATATGGAAGATCTGTAAGAAGTTTTGAAGAAGATAATCATCCAAGATTGATCCGGTTTAACAGTCATCTGGTAAGAGCAAGATTTTCACAGTTAGATCCGGTATGATTCAAAATTGAGGTATCTTGATCTGTGGATAAATGGAATGATTGGAGAAAGGTAGATAGATTTTCAATATTCACCAAGAATAACTCTAAGTGCATCTTAGTGATCCAGAAAGATCTCTCAAGACAAGGAGAACAAAGCAACCAAAATCACTTAAGTTATGCATTTATTGCAAAATAGAATTAGGGTTTGTGCAGAAATAAAAGGGCTATTTTGTTCATCATTTGCACATTTACATTCGAGAAGAAGGAAGAAAGAGCTCTGCAACAAGATTGCTTCAACTCTCTTAAGGATCAACCACATAGTTTGATTCAACCAATGATCTTTTCGGCTCTTATCGTGAACCCTAGAATCATAAAAGGTATTTTCCGCTCTTGAATATATCTCTCTAAATCCTTTGAAAGATGGCTAGTCCAAATGTTGTCAAAATCACTAATAGACCGTGCCCTAAGTTCAAGAAACACCCTTACAAATGCCTAGAAGTTGATCCCCTAGGTGCATTCTCTAGCATTCTGCATGGGGTTCTGCATGTAGAAGATGTTAGGGTTTACATACACGCAAACATTGAAGAATTTGGGGAATCCAAGCTGATGGATATCTACCACAAGGAACTGATAGATGAATCACTTGAATTTAAACCCCAATACAAGGCCATCTGGGATAAGCATTTCAGACATTGCATCCATTTCCCCTATTTTGCAGAAGATGAATGGGTCTAGCATGTTCTGAGCAAAATACATGACAACTTCATGTGGTTGATGAGGCCATTCAAGATAACCAAGGATTAACTTAGGGTGGTAGCCGGATTGTACTCATCTAGTGGGTTGCCTACTCTCAAATTAGTTAAAAACCAAATTGTAAGTGAGGCTACCAGATCAAAATTTGACAAGAGGGCAATGACAATAGAAGACATCATAGATCCAGATATCAAATTTACCTCTATGATAATCAATTACAAAATCTATCACTCCAGCAGGGAGAATTTTATACCCGAAACTATAATTTATACTGCTTATCAGATGCTAAGAGAAAATGCTGACTATGATCTTTGTGAGCTTCTCTTGAACCAACTATTAGAGAATTTGTAGAAAATAAAGAAGGATAAAAAGAATTCATTAAAGTACAATGGCTTGATACTTTGTCTATTCTTCTACTATATGAATGAGCTACCCGAAACTAGTGGCTGGATATGGCAAAATGACAGACCTGTTGCCATACAAATTAGAGATTATATGTATGGGCTTGGTGATGCCAAGGCACAAAATACAGTACTGTGGCATTACTTCAAAAACTTCCAAAGCATGATGTAGGCTAGAGAGAGAATCCCCCAATCGCTAGTTGAAAAATACAAAGATACAGTGTGCTTCATGGTAGACACTGATCAATGCCTAATGGAGGCAGTGGAACCGAGAATAGTGTGGATTATGCCAATGTGCTATGAGGTGGTTGAGAAAATTCTAGAATTGCATGTCCAACATCTACTAAGTCATCCAAAGGACCCTAAGGTAGAAAGGTTTGGAACCTTCCAAGAGTTGAGTGTAAAAGTTTATGTTGAATTGAGACAGCCTAAGATCAAGAGAAAAGTGAGAAGGGAAGTAGAAGAAGTTGCCAAAAGATATGGAATATCTAAGGAGGTAGTTTATGCCAACAGAGAGAAGATGGAAAGGGTAGATAAAGAAAGGCAAGAAACAGAAAAAGAAAGTGCTTCAGTGCAAGCCCCCTCTCGGACCTGATCCTCCAAAAGCTCTGCACCAGCCTCCTCTAAGGGTCAAAAAGCCTCAAAACCAGAAGCCAGGACATCCGGAAAGGGAGAGAAGAAAACTAAGAAAAAGGCCAAAAGGTCTTACACCAGTCAGAAGAATGATGAAGAGATAGAATCAGGTGAGGAGATCAAGAAAATGAAGAAGAAGAAGAAAACATCCGGTGAATCCTCTACCGGTCATAACAAGGAAGAAGAGGTAGAAGAATTTGTTGAAAGGCCTACTCTCTACATTAATGATATCATCAAATCAGTCATTGTGGATGGGAATCTACAACCAATGACTAAATTTTATAATAAATATAATGAAGCTGCCCAGAAGATCTTACAAGATGCTACAGTCAGGTATCTAAACATTTATAATAAAGCATTCATTGAAATCATATCTCTAATTGCTAAAAGCCTAGAGAAGGAACTTGAAATGAGAAAGAACAATGCTAAGGAAAAGGATATGGAGATCCGGGAACAAATAGCTATTCAGCTCTATCCTTCCATCACTCCAAAACAAATGAACATGATCTTCAAGGATTACAAGGACGAGTTTTGGAGCAAAGCCAGAATGAACAAACTTATGCTCAAAGAAACTAATCAGGTGGCAAAAGAGACTGAAGACATCCTCCAGAATGCATACAAAAGATTCAATATTCCTATTATAGAGGACATAAGTGATGAACCTTTTGATGTCGAAGGACTAAGCATATCAAAGGAAGATCCTATAGAGAAAATTGCAGAAAAATCAAAGGAGATAAGTGAGGAGAAGACCAAGGGCCTGGATTCCTCTATTCTAGAAGAGGATGTCCATGAAGAAGTAAATATCTCTCATCTGGATTTCCCAGCAGACTCCATATCTAAAGGAGAAGAAAGAATAGAGGAGAAAATCAGTCAAGAAGAAGAGGTAAAGGAAAGAGAAGAAGATCAAATAGAGAAGACCCCTAGAGATAGTTCTAAGGCTGCAGAAGGAAAGAAGACTCTGTCTCTGGCAAGAGACACTGTAGAAATAGTTAAAAACTTCTTGACCAAAGAAATGGAGATTGATGAACCAGAACTGTTCCAAAGACCATTCAATTTTGATTCTCTCTCCCTAGTTCAAACAATGAAGATAGCATCCTTTGCCCAAGCAAAGGCAAAAGAAAAACTTCTGAAGTTTCACATGGAAGACTGTGAGCTGATAGAGATTGCATCCGGTGTGTTGGAGAAGATCATGCCATCCTTCTAGAAGGATCTTTCAGCCTCTTCATCCGATAATCTGAAATGTCTTGTTAATTCTGTTAGCACACATTTTGATTCCTTGGAGAAATCAACAGAAGAGAAAGTCTGGAAAGAGTTTTTCGGTAAGAGATTCTCTGAAGTACAGGGGCTAATAGCAAATGATAGAAGAAATCTGAACATTGGAATAAAGAGCCTAGAAAATGCTCTTAAAGATGGTAGAGAATTATACAAATTTTATTTATCTTGGTCCACAGTAACAATAGACATTTCAAAGAAGATGGAATAACAAGAGGGCAAACTATCAAGCTTATCCCAAAGTTTTGATCCTCTCAACGTATCCATAGTGAATCAAGAGTGCCAGACTATTGCCACCATAAATGAGATAAAGAGGCTTGAGAAGGAGAAGAAAAATAGAATAAGCAGGCTAAGTGAACTAAGAGGGATAATTATCCCTAAGTTAGAGGCAATGCATGAGGCCTTAATTGATGCCTAGACCACAACCCGGACCAGGGATCTGACAGACTTAAAGAAGGCAGAAGCCTTTGCATTTTTGCTTAGTGGTCATATCTCAATTTTGGATAGGATGAAGTAGAGTTGGGCAACAGAATTTGCCTAGTTGAAAATAACTTTTGTGGATATACTTAAGTATATGTAAGTATCACTTGTATATATACTTATGCGGCTATGTATAGGTTAAATTTTGCAAATTTTGGTATGTGGATTCCACCCTTTGCCATTGATGTCAAAGGGGGAGTAAGGAGCAGTGAAAAATGTGGAATCTAGCCAAGGGAGAGCTCCAGAAAAGTGTACATTAGAACAAAGCATCAGCCAAGGGGGAGTGTAGTGTGACACTTAGTCATTTTTCACTAAGTGTTGCCATCAATGCCAAAAGGGGAGATTGTTAATAAGAGACATTGTGTGGATTCATGAGTGTTGTCATTGATGGCAACAAAGTCCATCCCACACATCTGCAGGACTTGGTATGACTATACCGGAAGTCAGACTAAAGGGTATTTTGGTCCGGTAAGCAAGAACAAAGCATATAGCAAGGTTTGACAATTAGGTCCAGATCTCTTAGAGGAAGTATCTCAGTAAAGTGCAGACTTGGGGAAGCCAAGAGGAGTACCATGACTAATACATTCCAGAGATTGAGCCTTTGGTGATAAAAGAGTGAAGAGATATGAACACCTAAGTGTTGGGTTCCTATTTGGCAGAGTAGACTGAGGAAGAACTGACCGACAGAGCATCAGACCTTAATCCAGATGAGATATTGATGGTGATCAAGTTTGTTGAGGGATCATTCATGATTGGCTGACATGATTGATGACTTCTATAAGTATCTCTTTGATACGCATCACTTAGTAAGCAAGGATTCAGTCGACAGACCATAGTTTGGGAAAATATTGAGTATTCCAGATGCTGACTAAAAAGATGTTGAAATCCTTGGTATGGATATATATACCAGATGGATTTTGATGATAAGGAGTGTGTGGTGTGTTGTGAAGTGCAAAGAAAAGTAGAGAGCAGTGTGGAAGTAGCAGTACAGGTCTGGTATGTGACAGAATACTAGCACGAAAACAGAGGAAGAATGAAGTGCAGCAGATCAGTATATTGAGCCTAACTGGAATTGAACCTTAGCATATGTGGATGCTTCTCATCAGTTCAAGTACTTGGTTTCTTTCTATAAACTATTGTAGGTAGTGAGCCTCTTGTGAGCAGTGTGCTTAGGCAGTGAGCCCTAATTGGCAAGTGTCATTTTGTACTACCTTATTCTTTTAACAGAGAATAGAATCTTGGGTTAATCACCTTGTGGTTTTTCCCTTAATAGGGTTTTCCACATCAAAATCATTGTGTTATGTGTATTGATTTTATTTCTTCTTTCATGGTTATACATGCTTATATGATTTGATGTTACACTAGTTGTCTAAGAAGAATAGGAAGTTAAAGTAATTAAGATAACTAATTCACCCCCCTCCTAGTTATAACAGACTCAACCCATATACAAGTATAAATAAAACACATAACTATACTTGTAGAAAAAGGGGGATCTACACATATCTATACCTATGAAAAAAGGGGGATCCAAAAAATTAAGAGTGTACAGTATTTAAAAATACATTGTAATATGGAAATAGGCTCCATAATATAACATATCATTATATGCCTATATGGTTTTGTATGCATACATTTGTGTTTTACCAATGTATACCATTGTATGCCTATATAGATTTGTATATATATTCATTGTATGCCTATATGACATTATAGGCCTTATGAAACTCCATTGCATTTTCATGACATTATGTAAACCTTAATAGCCTTATTGTGATCAATATATAAATATTTTGTCTGTATTGATGAATTAAATGGTTTAGATTGTTTGAGTAGTTTGAATAATAAGGCTTAAGGTTAAACTTATTGTTGGGAGTTTTCATAAATGTTTTAAATGGTGTTAACACTCACTTCAAACTTTAAATTGTTATTAGACAACCCTAATCAACATATTCCTCATGTTTTCTAAGACAACTCTTCTTGTTTTGACATTTTTTCTAGTATGTGGCCTCAAGGACTTTTCACTATCCTTTTGAAATTAGACTAGGTCTTAACATATGAATGACCTTTGTGGTCAAGATAGTCCTTTTTGTTTATGCATGATTGACCATTGATTTATAGTTATGACAAGTTTTTGTTGATTGACCGATGGGGTTACGTTAATAGTGTATAATATTTGAAATACATTGTTATATGGAAATAGGCTCCATAATGTAACAATATCCAACTTGGAGACTGATTTCCTTTGAGTAAGATTCTCAACCCTTTACTATCATATCTGAAGGCCAAAAATCTAAACATAGCTTCAATTTCTCCCTTGTAACCACCTTGGTCATCATGTCTGTAGGATTATGACTGACATGAATCTTCTCTAGCTTCAACTTCTCTTCTTGCAAAATTGTCTTGATGAAATGGTACCTCAATTGTATATGCTTCATCCTAGAGTGGAAGGTAGAGTTCTTTTCTAGGTGTATAGCACTATGACTATCACTATATAGCTTCCCTTCCTCCTGCTTATGCCAAAACTCCTCAAGAAATTGCTATAACCAGATCATCTATTTGCTTGCCTCTGTGGTTGAAAAAGACACAAGTTTCTATAGTCGTGAAATCTAGCTCACCACTGTGTCACCTACAATAAATACATAACTAATCATACCCCTCATTCTATACAAATTTCTAGACATATCTGAATCTACATAACCACACAAAGTGGTGTCCAATCCATTGTAGTACAAAACCGTCTCTATGGTCCCTCTCAAATATCAAAGGATCCACTTCCCTGCTTGCCAGTGCTCTCTACCATGATCACTCATGTACCTACTTACTGCTCCCATTGCATGAGAAATATCTAGCCTAGTGCACACCATCACATACATCAAGCTACTAAATGCTAATGAGTAAGGTACCTTGGACATCTAGATTTTCTCCTCCTCTATCTTGGGACACTGCTCCTTTAAAAACTTGAAATGGCTTGCCAAAGGAGTCCCAAATGGTTTAACATCCTACATAATAAACCTCTCCAAGACCTTCTTAATGTACTCTTCCTAAGATAAAGAAAGAGTTCTTTCCTTCCTATCCCAAGATATTCTTGTGGAGTAGGAAAAATTAGGTTAACAAGATCAAGCCTTACAACAAAAACCCAATCCTACCACCTTTAAGAAATCTATCTAAATGACACAAATTGAAAGAAAATGAAATAAAAATGTCACCTAGATTGTAAGGATTCCTTGGTTGAATGTGGATTGCTTCTCAAAAGTGAACAACCATAGTTGCCAAAGTTGTCATGTTGATAGATGATATACTCAAAATGCTTAATGGATGCTCAATGAATGTGGTTGTTAGATTCAAGACAAACAACTAAGAGGGGGGGTGAATCAATTGTCTACAACTTTCTTGTAATTAATCACTTAATTCCACTTTCTAATTCAGTAACATAACAATCATGGAAACACAATGCATTAAATCAAGAGTAGAAACACACCAACACATAAGACACCAAGATTTTGATGTGGAAAACCCAGTTAAGGGAAAAACCACGGGGTGACTAACCCAAGATTGTATTCTCTGTTAGAAGAATAGAAAGAACAAAATGGCACATGCCAATTAGGGCTCACTGCCTGAGCACACTATTCACAAGAGGCCCACTACCTACAAGAGACACACTATCTATAGAATTATAAGTATTACATACCTAAACTAAAGAATAGCATCTTCACCATGCTTGAGTCAGTCCCATTTAAGCCCAATACTTCTGCTCTGCCTTTTTCTCTACTCCTTTCTACAACACTCTCATCTCCATAAGATACTTTGAAATGACTTTACAACTCCTTATTTATACAAGACATCAACTTAGGGATAATCATCCAAGTCGGCATACATTACAGAGAAAATAAATACAACATGACTTATTACAAAAAGACTTCATGCAAATCAACACACTATTGGCCACATAGATTTGAGACTTCAATCTTCTTATAGGAATACGTCAATCTTCACATAACTTCATCAAGATCATTTGCAGGATGTATAACTCATCCGGTTGGCCTGACTTGGGAAGAACACCATCAACTGGAAGTAATTCTTTAATTACAAGCTTAATCTTCAATGCAGACCACTAACACGAACTGGACACAATCTAAATACTTCCACAAGATTGCATGAATCACCAAGAACATCCACACTACTTTTGCTTACTGAAAACATTTCTCCTTCATTTGGAACCTCAAGAACATAGTTTGTCATCACTATCATAATAAAGAAGATGCTTGTAGACCTTCAGACCATGAACCAACTGATTTGTCAATTCATATTGACTTCCTAAACACTCCATCAAATCCGCAAAACAAGATATTTCATTTCTGGATCTCACCGGACCTATCTGTGTCACTTTGTCACCTTTGAACACCTGCCAGAACTAGTTTTACTTGAGCGGCCATAACTTCTTCAGATCTTCATGTGGACCTCTAAAATATTTACTAGGTCATCTTAAGACACATATCTACAAACCCTTTGAAGCGCAACCTCTGATCTTCATCTTAGCTGGGATCTTTAGCTCACTGTCTTCATTGTTCTTCTTTGTTCCTAATTAGGACTAATTTTCTCAATATCCTTAGCATGTAGCTCATCCAATCCTTATCATCAATGCAACAGGAGTATGTTGACATTAATGACAACACCGCTTAGGCCCATACTTGCAACAATCTTCCCCTTTATCATTGATGGCAACATATGATGTGAAAAAATATTTTAACCATCAAGACAAGAACTCCTAACTGACACAACTGCCCCTATCAAAAACAACCATTCACATGTCTTCTCTTCCTTTACTGCTCCCCCTTTGATTAGCGACCACTTGTTATTCACATGTCTTCTCTCCCCCTTTGACATCAATGGCAAATGGCACATACTTGCACTATTTTAGAATCACACCAGCTACTCCCCCTGAGTGGTAGCTTCCCAAACACCAATCTGAATCACAAGATATGACTATGAAATCCACCGGACTAATGCACATCAGTGCACCTTAATGCAAAACCAGAGGGTTAATAACCCTTAACTTCTCCCTGAGATACTCAAAGGAGTCTTCAGGTAGAGGTTTAGTAAAAATATCTACAATCTGATCTTTGGAAGGAACAAACTCCAATCTGACTTCATTCTTGTTCACTTGCTCTCTCACAAAGTGAAACTTGATGGATATATGTTTAGTCTTTGAATGCAACACCAAATTCTTTGATATATTTATTACACTTGAATTATCATAGAAGATTGTGATAGGTTCCTCATACTCCACTCTGATGTCTCTTAGCATTTGCTTCATCCACAATACTTGAGTGCAACTACCTGCTCCTGTAATATATTCTACTTTTACAGTGGATAGAGATATTGCCTCTTGTTTCTTGCTCAGCCAAGAAACAAATCTCTTCCCTAAAAAGAATGCTCCACCACTGGTACTCTTCCAATCATCCACATAACCTACCCAATCTACATCTATATATGCATGAAGAGAGAAATTATGGTCTCTAGGATACCGCAAACAATACTTAACTGTCCCTTTTAGATATCTAAAAATCCTCTTGATTGCCATGACATGAGATTCTCTAGGATCAACTTGGAATCTAGCAACAAGACCAACATCATTCATAATGTTAGGTCTAGTTTGAGTGAGATACAATAATCCTCCAATCATTGACCTGTACCTTTTCTGATCAGCCTTAGGAGAGTCATCATCTTTGCTTAATTTACATCTAGTTGCCATGGGAGTATTCATTAGTTTTTAGTCTTCCATCCCAAATTTCTTCAACAATTCTTTCACATATTTGGTCTAAGAAATGAAGATTCCTTTCTTTGTTTAAGTGATTTGTAGACCCAAGAAGAAATTCATTTCCCCAAACATGGACATCTCAAATTCACTTTTCATTTGATTTACAAAAGTCTTGTACATACTATCTCTTCCTCCAAAAATGATATCATCAACAAACACTTCAACAATCAAGATATTTTCATGATCAATTTTGAAATACAAATTACTGTCAGTAGTACCTTTGTTGAAGCTAATCTTCAAAAGATGCTTATCCAATCTTTCATACTAGGCTCTTGGGGCCTACTTCAGTCCATACAGTGCTTTCTTCAACTTGCAGACCATATCACCATGATCAAACAATTTAAATCCATCTGGTTGCTCAATGTATACTTCTTCTTCCATGTCACCATTCAAGAAGGTAGATTTGACATCCATATGATATACTTTGAAGTCCTTGAAGGTAGCAAAGGCAAGAAATAACCTGACTGCTTCAATTCTTGCCACTGGAGTAAAAGTTTCTTCAAAATCAAGTCCTTCTACTTGAGAGTAACCCTTGCAGACCAATCTGGCTTTTTTTCTGACTACTTCACCAACTTCATTCAGTTTGTTCCAAAAGACCCATTTGGTTCCAATCACATTCTTGTTTCTAGGTTTGGGAACAAGATCCCAAGTGTGGTTTTTCTCAATTTGCATCAGTTCTTCCTCCATTGCTTTAGTCCAACTTTCATCATTGCATGCTTCAATCACTGTCTTAGGTTCAATCTTTGAAATCAGACAATACTCTTCTGAATCTTGAGCAATCTTTCTTCTTGTTTGAACACATTTACTTTTATCACCTATGATCTAATCTTTAGAGAGATTATGCTTTACATACTTGGGAATTTTGGGATTTTCTTGCACTTCTGATTCTTGAATAGGTTCATTCTTACTTATCTCTTCTTCCTAATTTACCAGATCACTCTAAATCTGAATTTTAGAGGGAGCTTGGACTTCTTGAACAAAAACATCATTTTGATCATCTTCATTATATTCATAAAACCTTTAGGGTTTTTCAATACCTTCATCAACCTTCACATTTGTACTTTCCACAATCTTCCTTAATCTCGTGTTATAACACCGGTATGCTTTGCTTTGAGTAGAATAACCCAAGAATATTCCTTCATCACTTCTAGCATCAAATTTCCCTAGATCTTCATCTCTTTTAATGTAACATTTGCTACCAAAAACTCTGAAATACCTTACTGTGGGAGTGATGCCAAACCAAAGTTCAGAAGGAGTCTTACCGGTATTGCTTCTGATTTATAATCGATTGAGAGTATAGACTGCAGTGCTTACAACTTCTTTCCAATAGATCTGAGGAACATTTGCTTCCATCATCATGGTTCTAGATACCTCTTGGATGGTCTAGTTCTTTCTCTCCACTACTCCATTCTGCTGAGCTGTCCTTGGAGCAGACAACTGTCTTTGAATTCCATGTTTCTCATAGAATTCTATGAACTCACCGGATGTGAATTCTCCACCTCTATCAGACCTTAGACATTTTATGTTCAATCCAATTTCATTCTCTACTATAGCTTTGAATATTTTGAATTTCTCAAGAGCCTCTGATTTCTCTTTCAGAAAAGTCACCCACATCATCCAAGAATAATCATCAATTAATAGCATGAAGTATCTATCACCTTGCACACTTCTAATTCTTGTCAGACCACATAGATTAGTATGAACTAAGTCCAATAATCCAATAGAAGACTATTCCTTACTTTTGAATGAGACTCTTCTATGCTTACCCAATTGACATTCTTTGTACAAACTATTAGTAGGTTTCACCAGTCTTGGAAGATCTCTCACAGCCTGGGTGTTACTTATCTTGATGATATTATCAAAATTCATATGACACATTCTTTTATGCGACAACCAACTCTGATCAATTTGAGCAAATAAACAACTTTTACCGGTACCAACCAAGTGGAAGATATTACCTTTTGTTTGAGTACCAGATGTAATCTCTATTCCATAACTTTCAAAGATCTTGCATTTTCCATTTTTGAATTAGAGATCATAGCCTTTGTCCACCAATTGTCCAACACCGAGAAGATTGTGCTTCATGCCTTCAACATACAGTACATCACTGGTTTTGTTCTTTCCATCAAAAGAAATAGTTCCTCTACCTCTAATTCTTCCATCAGAATTATCACCAAATTTTACCACTCCTTCATACCTTTCCAAATCTATGAACTTATTTTTATCACTTGTCATATGGTGAGAGCATCCACTATCAATGAACCAATCATTCTTTTCTTCAACTTGGGTAGCTAGAGCTCTTTCTACAATTTTATGATTAACAGATTCAGAGGGTATTGGATCTTCTTCCTTGATGACAATAAACACCCAGTCACTTCCAGATTTGTTTCTTGTTTCTAATTCATCATCTGTTACTCCATCATCATCATCTTCATGAACATAGTAACATTTCTTTTGGAACCTTGATCTGTTAGGATTTGACCTTGAAAATATTTTTGAACACCTTGAGGCAAAATGACCAATCTTATTGCAGTTAAAACATTTAAAAGATAATTTCCCTTCATATTTACTAGATCCTCTTGGCGGTCTTTTTGCAATAAGGGCTTCAAGTTGAGCAGCTTTTGCTTCATCTTCTTCCAAGTTTTTTCTTGCTTTCTCATACCATGATAGTTTCTTTGAAGAGTTCTCTCTCAGGTCAAACTTTTGTTTTCCTTTAACAGAAGCACTAGCTTTTGTAGATTTAGTCTTGGGGGGGCATCTCCAAACTCAGTCAATTCAAATGCAGCCAATTTACCAACCAATTGATCTCTTGTGATACTTGAAATAGATCTAAATTCTTCAATAGTAGCAACCTTTTACTTGTAAAAATTAGGAAGGGGTCTAAGAACTTTGCCAACAATCTCATCTTCATCCAAGACTCCACCAGCACGTCTAATACCACAAAAAAGCTCATTTACTATTGGCATAAATGTAGCGATATTTTCATCTTCTCTCATCTTCAGATTTTTGAATTTTCCTTTTAGACTTTGTAGCTTGGCACATTTAACATACTTGTCTCCTCCATGCAGAAGTTCTAGTTTTTCCCAAATCTTAAAAAAACTTTGTAGGTGAACAACATTTGTCAGCTCTGAATTAGACAAGGCACTTAGCAGAGCTTCTTTAGTCTGTAGATTGTTTTCAGTATCTTTGATTTCATCTATGGTTTTCAGACCACTCTATGGAGGAGTATACTTCTTTGAAGCCATGATCCAATACTACATTCCCATACATTGCAACTGACATTCAATGCGACTTTTCTAAAGAGTGAAATTGATTCCATCAAACCTTGGACTATCCTTCTTATAAGATGACATCCTGGATCTTCTCAAGTGGTTAAGCTCCTTTTAGAGGAACTTGGCTCTGATACCAATTGTTAGATTCAGGACAGACAGTTGAGAGGGGGGGTGAATCAGTTGTCTAAAACTTTCTTGCAATTAATCACTTAATTCCACTTTCTCATTTAGTAGCATAACAATCATGGAAACATAATGCATTAAATCAAGAGCAAAAACACATTAACACATAAGACACCAAGATTTTGACATGGAAAACTCAGTTAAGGGAAAAACCATGGGATGACTAACCCAAGATTGTATTCTTTGTTAGAAGAATAGAAAGAACAAAATGACACATGCCAATTAGGGCTCACTGCCCAAGCACATTGCTCACAAGAGGCCCACTGCCTACAAGAGACACACTATCTACAGAATTATAAGTATTACATACCTGAACTAAAGAATAGCATCTTCACCATGCTTGAGTTAGTCCCATTTAAGCCCAATACTTCTGCTCTGCCTTTTGTTCTACTCCTTTCTACAACACTCTCATCTCCACAAGATACTTTGAAATGACTTTACAACTCCTTATTTATACAAGAGATCGACTTAGGGATAATCATCCAAGTCAGCATACATTACAGAGAAAATAAATATAACATGACTTATTACAAAAAGACTTCACGCGAATCAACACACTGTCGACCACATAGATCTGAGACTTTAATCTTGTTATAGGAATACATCAATCTTCACATAACTTCATCAAGATCATCTGCAGGATGTATAACTCATCCAGTCAGCCTGACTTTGGAAGAACACCATCAACCAGAAGTAATTCTTTAATTACGAGCTCAATCTTCAATGTGGACCACCAACATGAACTGGACACAATCCAAAGACCTCCACAAGCTTGCCTGAATCACCAAGAACATCCACACTACTTCTGCTTACTGAAAACATTCTCTCCTTCATCCGGAACCTCAAGAACACAGTCTGTCATCACTGTCATAATAGAAAAGATGCTTGTGGACCTTCAGACCATGAACCAACTAATTTTCCAATTCACATTGACTTCCTAAACACTCCATCAAATCCGCAGAACAAGATATTTCATTTCTGGATCTCACCGGTTTTACTTGAGCGGCCATAACTTCTTCAGATCTTCATGCGGACCTCTGAAATCTTTACTGGGTCATTTTAAGACACATATCTACAAACCCTTTGAAACACAACCTCTGATCTTCATCTTAACTAGGATCTTTAGCTCACTGTCTTTATTGTTCTTCTTTGTTCCTGATTACGACTAATTTTCTTAATATCCTCAACACACAGCTCATACAATCCTTATCATCACTGCAACAGGAGTATGTTGACATCAATGACAACACCAGTTAGGCCCATACTTACAACAACGATATGCATAAGATGATAATCTAGATGCTAAAGAGAGTGAGTTATTTTGGAATGAAATGAGAGGGTGTATATATAGCTCTCAATTAAGATTGATCAATGGTGGACAAGAAGGGGTGGGATAGATGGTTGAGATAACTCAAGAGACACAGACGAATGTGTACAAGACATGTATCCATAGGAAACACATTTATTAAATGATTTAGTTGGTTTTGTTGATGAAGATAAGATTGATTTTGTTAAAAATAGAATGTTTTTCTATCTTAAGAGTTGGATGACTAGGATAATTGATTTTTAAACCAATTAAATCATTTTTTGTATTTAATTTTTGACATACTAAGGATGAGACTAACTTGTACACATAGATAAAAGTGATAAAAAAGGAAAATGATAAGATAAAAATAAATTAAACAAATAAATTTATTTAATTTATTTTTAAATGATGAAGGAAAATGCTGAATTTAGAAAATTGGAAGAATAAATATAAATTAATTAAATAAATTTATTTAGTTTATATGCATGATGAGAAGATAAATAAATAAAATATTAATTTTATTTATTTATAAAGGTCAAATTAAATAAATTACAAAATTTATTTAATTTTTGAAGAATAATGGGATAATTAAATAATTAAACATTATTAAATTATAGATAGAAAATAGAAGAATAAAGATAATGAAAATAGATGAAATTAATTAAATAAATATAATTTATTTAATTAATGATAGAAGTGGATGATTTAGAAGAAAATAGATAATTGATACAAGTGTACTGGACAAAATTAACATATGCAGTGGTGAATAATGTGACAAACTGATAAATGGTACGAAGGGTCAATTTTGGGTGTCTACATTTTGCCCCAATAAATCTCGTGGGTGATGCCCCCTTGAGAGAAAAACTAGGCTACTAGGAAAAGACTGGGTTGACTCACAATTAGATGACAAAACAAGGATAGACTAGATTGACACAAAGAATGTGGGGATAGGGTGGGATAAACTATTGATGGAAGATAAGAATTAGGGTTTTGGGCTCTATAAATAGAGGTCCAAGGGTGCATTTCTATTCATTTGCATCATTTGTGATTAGAATTCTAGAGCTCTTGTGAGTTTGCAGTGCTTCAAAGCTTTCCAGAGCATCAAGATGGTGATTCCATGAGAAAATCATCAAGCAAAGTGGGCGAGGAGACATGGGCAACCAACAAGGGCTTCAACACCAGTATGTAGCTAAAACTTGCTCTGTAGGCATCATTAATAGGTCCATAGGCATCATAAATACAAGCATGTGACCAAAGGCGTAGTAGGATAGGTAGTGCACATATGGTTGATACAAAGTTGCATTTGGTAGTTTGGGTTGCATATGCATGCAAGTTCATCACATTTGGTTTTAGGCATCACATATGGTTATGTTGCTAGGTTTTTAGGATTTCATGGTGCATGTGGTTTAAAATGTTGCATATGAATGACATAAATGCGTGTTTGGTTTTTGGTGTCACATATGATTGACAGATATGTTGATAACTGAGAGGGGGGGTGAATCAGTTATCCTAATCTTTCTTCCAACTCAAACATTCAGATCCACTTTGTTATTCATTAGCATAGCAATTAATCATTCATGAAAGCATAAAGCATAAATATTAGAGTAGATAAACATCAACACATGAAACACCAAGATTTTGATGTGAAAAACCTGGTTAAGGGGAAAACCACGGGGTGATTAACCTAGGGATTATTCTTTGTTAGAAGAATAAGAAAAAGATGGCACATGCCAATAAGGGCTCACTGCCCGAGCACATTGCTCACAAGAGGCACACTGCCTACAAGAGACACACTGTCTACAAAGTGATAAGAATCACAAACTTGAACTAGAGATTGACATCATTACCATGCCTGGATCAGTTCCATTTAAGCCTAAAAACACCTGCTCTACCTTTTGCACTTCTCTTCGCTATATCACACTCATCACCACAAGACACATTTCAAAATGAATTCACAATCCCTTATTTATACAAGGCATCGACTTAGGAACAATCATCTAAGTCGGCAAACACCTATAAGATCATTTGCAAGACGTGCAATACATCCGGTCAGCCTGTCATAGGAAGAACACCAATATTCGTGGTTATTCTTCAAATGTAAACTCTAACTTTAATGCGGATCACCAACATGAACTGGACATGATCCAACGATCATCATAACCTTCCCTGAATCACCAAGAACATCCGCACTTCATCAGCTTACTGGAATTCTTCTCTTCTTCATCCAGAACTTTAAGAACACAGTCTGTCATCACTGTCATAATGAGAAAGGTGCTTCCGGACCTCCAAATCATTCACAAATCTAGTTGTCACTTCACACTGACTTCTTCAACACTCTCTCCAATCCAGAGAGTGAGATAATGCAATTCTGGATCTCATCAGACCTTTCTGTGACCCTTTGTCACCTCTGAACACCTACCGGAACTGGTTCTACACAAATAGCCATAACTTCTTCAAATCTTTATGCAGACCCCTAAAATCCTAACTGGAACATCTCAAGACTCATATCTACAAACCCTTTAAACTGCATCCTCTGACCCTCAACCTATTGAGTACTGTTGCCTTCTTCTCATCACTGTTCTTCACTGTTCCTGATGGAGACTAGTTTCCTCAATAACCTCAACACACAGCTCATCCAATCCTTCTTATCAATGCAATATGAGTATGTTGACATCAATGACAATACTGGTTAACCTCATACTTGCAACAATCTCCCCTTTGGCATTGATGGCAACATATGATATGAAAAACCATCAAGACAAGAACTTCTCCTTTCTGTCATAGCTCCCCCTATCAGCAACAATTCTTCACATGTCTTCTCTTCCTTTGCTGCTCCCCCTTTGATCATCAACCACTTATTTTTCACATGTCTTCTCTCCCCCTTTGACATCAATGGCAAAGGGCTCATACTTGCAATTCTAACACATCAGAATCATACTAGCTACTCCTCCTTAGTAGCAGCTCCCCATCATCAATCCGGATCACAAGATATGATTGTGATATCCACCAAACTGATGCATATTAGTGCATCCAAGTTCATCACCGGAGGGGCCATGACCCCTAACTTTTCCCTGAGATACTCAAAAGAGTCCTTGGGAAGAGGTTTAGTAAAAATATCTGCAAGCTGATCCTTGGAGGGCACATACTCCAATCTAGCTTCACCCTTGTTCACTTGTTCTCTCAAAAAGTGAAATTTGATAGATATATGCTTGGTCTTAGAATGTAATACCGGATTCTTAGAAATATTTATTGCACTTGAATTATCACAAAAAATTGTGATAGGCTCCTCATATTCTACTTGAATATCTCTTAGCATTTGCTTCATCCACAAAAGTTGAGTGCAACTACCTGCTACTGCAATGTATTCTGCTTCTGTTGTAGACAGGTATATTGCTTCTTGTTTCTTGCTTAGCCAAGAAACCAACCTTTTTCCCAAAAAGAATTCTCCTCCACTTGTACTCTTCCTATCATCCACATCTCCTGCCCAATCTACATTTGTATAAGCATGAAGAGAAAAGTCATGATCTTGGGATACCATAGGCCATACTCAACTATTCCTTTCAAGTACCTAAAAATTCTTTTGATTGCCATGACATGAGATTCTCTGGGATCAGCCTAGAATCTCACCACAAGACCAATAGCCTTCATTATATCTGGTCTAGTCTGAGTGAGATATAGTAATCCTCCAATCATTGATCTGTACTTTATCTGATCTGTCTTAGGAGAGTCATCATCTTTGCTCAACTTACATTTGGTAGCCATAGGAGTGTTCATTGGCTTTGAATCTTCCATTCCAAATTTCTTCAATAGTTCTTTCACATATTTGGTCTGAGAGATAAAGATTCCTTTCTCTATCTGAGTAATTTGCAGGCCCAAGAAGAAATTCATTTCACTGAGCATTTACATCTCAAACTCACTTTTCATTTGGTTTGCAAAGGTTTTACACATACTGTCTCTTCCTCCAAAAATGATATCATTAACAAATACTTCAACAATCAAGATGTTTTCATGATCAATTTTGAAATATAGGTTACTATCAGCACTACCTTTGTTGAAACCAATCTTCAAAAGATGTTTGTCCAGCCTTTCATACCATGCTCTTGGAGCTTGGTTTAGACCATATAGTGCCTTCTTTAATTTGCAGACCATATCACCATGCTCAAATAACTGAAATCCATCCAGTTGTTCAATGCACACCTCTTCTTCTAAGTCACCATTAAGGAAAGTAGATTTGACATCCATCTGATACACTTTGAAATCCTTGAAGGCAGAAAATGCAAGAAATAGTCTAACTGCTTCAATTCTTGCCACCGGAGCAAAGGTTTCCTCAAAATCAATTCCTTCTATTTGAGAGTAGCCTTTGCAGACTAATCTAGCTTTATTTCTGATTACTTCACCAACTTCATTTAGTTTGTTCTAGAAGACCCATTTAGTTCCAATCACATTCTTGTTACTAGGTCTAGAAACAAGATCCCAAGTGTGATTTTTCTTAATTTGCATCAACTCTTCCTCCATTGCTTTGGTCCAATTTTCATCATTGCAGGATTCATTTATTGTCTTAGGTTCAATCTTTGAGATCAGACAACATTCATCTAGATTTTGAGCAGCATTCCTTCTAGTTTCCACACCTTTGCTTTTGTCACCTATGATCTGATTTTCAGAGTGGTTCAGTCTTACATACCTTGGAACTTTGGGAGTTTCTTACACTTCTGCTTCTTGATCAGGCTCATTCAGACCTACCTCTTCTTCATGATTTACCGGATCAGTCTGAATCTGACTTTTCAGAGAGGATTGAACTCCTTGAACCAGAACACCATCTTGATCATCTTCATCATACTCATAAAATCTTGAGGGCTTCTCAATTCCTTCATCAACTTTCACATTAGTACTTTCTATCATCTTTCTCAGTCTCTTATTGTAACACCGATATGCTTTGCTTTGAGTGGAGTAACCCGAGAAAATTCCTTCATCACTTCTAGCATCAAATTTTCCTAGATCTTCATCTCTTTTAATGTAACATTTGCTACCAAATACTCTGAAATATCTCACAGTCGGAGTGATGCCAAACCAAAGTTCATAGGGAGTCTTACCAGTATGCTTCTGATTTGAACTCGATTGAGAGTGTAGATTGCAGTGCTGACAGCTTCTCTCCAAAACATCTAAGGAACATTTGCTTCCATCATCATTGTCTTGGATGCTTCCTAGATGGTCCGGTTCTTTCTCTCAACTACTCCATTCTACTGTGGAGTCCTAGGAGCAGACAACTGTCTCTTTATACCATGCTTCTCACAAAAGTCTATGAATTCACTGGATGTGAATTCACCACCCCTATCAAACCTCAGACATTTCAGTTTAAATCCAGTTTGATTCTCTACCATAGCTTTGAAGATTTTGAACTTCTCAAAAGCTTCTAATTTCTCTTTCAGAAAGGTAACCCACATCATCCGAGAATGATCATCAATTAGTAACATGAAGTATCTATCACCTTGCATACTCTTGACTCTTGTCGAACCACATAGATCAGTATGAACTAATTCCAATAATCCGATAGAGGACTGATCTTTGCTTTTGAATGAGACTCTGCTCTAGCTGACATTCTTTGCACAAACCATTAGTAGGTTTTACCAATTTTGGAAGATCTCTTATAGCCTGAGTATTGCTTATCTTGATGATGTTATCAAAATTAACATGACACATCCTTGTATGCCATAACCAACTCTGATGAACTTGAACAAGCAAACAACTTTTATCAGCACCAACCAAGTGGAAGATATTACCTTTAGTTTGAGTACCGGATGCAATCTCTATTCTAGATCTTTCAAAGATTTTGCATTTTCCATCCTTAAATCAGAGATCATAGCCTTTGTCCACCAGTTGTCCAACACTGAGAGGATTGTGCTTCAAACCTTCAACATACAACACATTACCAGTTTTGTTTCTTCCATTAAAAGAAATAGTTCCTCTTCCTCCAATTCTACCAGCTGAATTATCACCAAACTTTACCACTCCTCCTTCATACCTTTCCAAATCTAAGAACTTATTCTTGTCACCTGTCATATGGTGAGAGCATCCACTGTCAATAACCCAATCATCCTTTTCTTCAACTTGGGCAGCCAAAGCTCTTTCTACAACCTTATGATTGATAGATATTGGATCTTCTTCCTTGATGGCAATAAACACCCATTCATTTCTGGATTTGTCTTCTATCTCTGATTCATCATCTGTTACTCCTTCATTATCAGCTTCTTCATGAACATAATAACAATTCTTTTAAAACCTCTGTTTGTTAGAATTTGACCTTGTAGATCTTTCTGGACATCTTGAGGCAAAGTGACCAATCTTATTGCAGTTGAAGCATTTAAAAGGTAATTTTCCTTCATACTTACCAGATCCTCTTGGCAGTCTCTTTGCAATGAGGGCTTCAAGTTGAGTTGTTTCTGCATCTTCCTCTTCCATGTCTCTTCTTGCTTGATCATACCATGACAGCTTCCTTGAAGAGTTTTCTCCCGGATCAAATCTTTGTTTCCCTTTCACAAAGGCACTGGCTTTGAATGCAGATTCAGTCTTGGGGGGATCATCTCCAAACTCAGTCATTTCAAATGTAGCCAGTTTGCCAGCAAATTGGTCTCTTTTGATAGTTGTATGGGCTCTAAATTCATCAATGGTAGCAACCTTGATTTTATAGACAGCAGGAAGGGATCTGAGAATTTTTCCAACAATCTCATTTTCATCCAAGACTCCACTGGCATTCCTGATTCCACACACCAGCTCATTTACTCTTGGCATAAAGGTAGTGATATTTTCATCCTCTCTCATCTTCAATCTTTCAAATTTCCCTTTGAGACTCTGCAACCTTGCACTCTTAACATACTCATCTCCTTCATGCAGAAGTTCCAGTTTGATCTAGATCTCATAGGCAGTTGGTAGGTCAATAACATTTGAGTGCTTTGAGTTAGTTAATGCACTTAGAAGTGCCTCTTTAGTCTATAGATTGTTTTCAGCATCTGTGATTTCATTTAGAGTTGTCGGACCACCCTGTGGAGGTACATATGCTTTTGTGACCATGGACAAGTAAGCTTTTCCCATGCACTCCAAGTTACATTTCATGCGACCTTTCTAGAGAGAGAAGTTGGTTCCATCAAACTTCAGACTATCCTTCTTGTATGATGACATCCCGGATCTCCTCAAGTGGTTAAGCTCTTTTTAGAGGAACTCAGCTCTGATACCAATTGTTGATAACTGAGAGGGGGGGTGAATCAGTTATCCTAATCTTTCTTCCAACTCAAACATTCAGATCCACTTTGTTAGTCATTAGCATAGCAATTAATCATTCATGAAAGCATAAAGCATAAACATTAGAGCAGATAAACATCAACACATGAAACACCAAGATTTTGATATGGAAAACCCAGTTAAGGGAAAAACCATGGGGTGATTAACCTAAGGATTATTCTCTATTAGAAGAATAAGAAAAAGATGGCACATGCCAATTAGGGCTCACTGCCCAAGCACACTACTCACAAGAGGCACACTGCCTACAAGAGACACACTATCTACAAAGTGATAAGAATCACAAACTTGAACTAGAGATTGACATCATTACCATGCCTGGATCAGTTCCATTTAAGCCCAAAAACCCCTGCTCTGCCTTTCACACTTCTCTTCGCTATATCACACTCATCACCACAAGACACACTTCAAAATGAATTCACAATCCCTTATTTATACAAGGCATTTACTTAGAAACAATCATCTAAGTTGGCAAACACATATAAGATCATTTTCAAGACGTGTAATACATTCGGTCGGCCTGTCATAGGAAGAACACCAATATCCGTGGTTATTCTTCAAATGCAAACTCTAACTTCAATGCGGATCACCAACATGAATTGGACATGATCCAACAATCATCATAACCTTCCTTGAATCACCAAGAACATCCGCACTTCATCAGCTTACTGGAATTCTTCTCTTCTTCATCCGAAACTTCAAGAACACAGTCTATCATCACTGTCATAATGAGAAAGGTGCTTCCGGACCTCCAAATCATTCACAAATCTAGTTGTCACTTCACACTGACTTCTTCAACACTCTCTCCAATCCATAGAGTGAGATAATGCAATTTCGGATCTCACCAGACTTTTCTATGACCTTCTGTCACCTCTGAACACCTGCCGGAACTAGTTCCACACAAACAGCCATAACTTCTTCAGATCTTTATGCGGACCTCTGAAATCTTAACTGGAACATCTCAAGACTCATATCTTTAAACCCTTTAAACCGCATCCTCTGATCCTCAACCTATTGAGTACTTTTGCCTTCTTCTCATCACTGTTCTTCACTGTTCCTGATGGAGACGAGTTTCCTCAATAACCTCAACACACAGCTCATACAATCCTTCTTATCAATGCAATATGAGTATGTTGACATCAATGACAACACTGGTTAACCTCATACTTGCAACAAGATAGTTGCTTATGGTTTATGAAATTTCATATGAGCGACCATAAGTCACCTATGGAAAATGATGTTGCTTTTCGTTAAACATAGGAAAAACTTAGGGTTTTTAGCAAGGTAGGATCAAGTTAATAAGTAATGCTTAATTCAATTGATGACTATAGGTTGTGTTACTAGCATTGTTATCAAGAGAGATACACCCAACAGATCTAGCATTGTCAAAGGATTTAGATGTAGAGGTGAAATTATTTTTGAAGGTTGTTGGTGTATGGCTTGCATCATGTATTACACCTATATGAGCACATACTGCATTGATGACAGCATTGGTAGAGTGTTGGTATAGTGAGCATAGTTCATTCTTGCTACTAATTGGAGGGGCCACCTTCACACTAGAGGATGTGTGGCATATACTGAGGATATTGATTCATGGTGAGCAAGTGGATTATGATCCAAAGTGGGTCCTTGATGCATTTCAAAGATTATTCATGACACCTGACATAGGGGTGGAGGACCATGAGATTTGAATGCAAAGGATGAGAGAGCTTTGTGATCAATTACAGAGGCTAGTGGTGGTGGTGATTTGATTTCTGGTTCTAGATAGACAAGCTCATGGATTCCTTGTAGGATGGGGTACAGTGATGGAAGGTTTGTTTACATATGGAATTAGATGTGTGGGGTCCTTGTGTACTAGGACAAATTTACCACTATCTTCATGACTATGTCTACATGTTTGGCTCGAGTATGTTTGTTGGGGTTACACTTCTACATGTGTGGGCATATGAGCATATTGCAGTGACCAAGCTAGTTGTGACATGGCAAAGAGAGGTAGGAGACCCATTCATGCACATGTATGGCAGAGCTATGACCTATATAGACAACTCAATGCACTTGTATATATGGAGGAGGACACTGGATGAGTTTAACACTTTCATTTGGAAACCCTGGCATGATTGTGAGAGCTGGGAGGATGATGCAAAGAAGCTGGTGTATGCTCGCTAGCCTAGATATCTTTTTAACAGAGGGGCTTACATCATAGAGTGTTATCTTCCCGAGAGAGTGCTCTAACAATTTGGTTTGCCCTAGCCTGATTCAGTAGGGGATGCTCTCTTCAGGAGGACACATCAAGAGATCCTTGATTGGGGTCCAAAGATTGTGGTGGAGACAACATTGGTAGAGCTACGGGGATTACAATCAGTTTCTTGGGATTGGATACTTGGGCCAATAGATGTAGGCACTACCCCAGAGTATGACGCATACTGGATACTACACCGACTAACTTAGTTGACGATACCTAGGGAGGTGGGAGAGGTAGCATTACAAAGACTAGGTCCTACTAGGGCGAGGAGGCATAGATGAGCCCCTTAGTTTCAGGTTGGAATATAATAGGGACAATAGTAGCCTTAGGGATAGGGTCACATTGAGGGACAGGCTCCCCAGCAGTAGAAACAACTTGTGGTTGGAGGTGGATAGGTAGGGAGATAGCAGCCAAAGATAGAGGAGGCTCGTCTATGATGGCAGCTATAGAACAAGATGGCTAGGAGGACCCATCTAAAGGCTAGGTTCAAACAAATGTGGTAGGACAGAGATAGAGCCTTAGTCAAGCTAAGAAGGGCTTGAGCCTAGGTTCAAGCATTAAAGGTACAACTAGTATAGATACAAGTTGCATCATATGATGGAGCAGTGGCTTGGCTGACTGCTCAGAGAGATGTAGTAGCGTAGATGTTACAGAGGGTTACGACTAAGTGAGATGTAGCTAGGGCAGCCTTAGGTATTGACCAAATAGGGGTCTTTTTGGATAGAGAGCTTACTCATGTATAGGGTGAGTTAGGGATTGCACAAGTAGAGGTTGAGTACTATAGGGGCCTATTCTATGGAGAGGTTCCTATGAACCAGTGATAGCCAAGATTAAGGAGTAGATCTAGAGCATCAACCTTGAGGAGGACTAGGAGGTCAGAGAGATCTGGCCCATCAGTTATGGGACTACCCCTATAGCCATGTGGAGGAGGATCTTAGAGGTTAGGGGGAGATCATGGTGAGGCTTCATCAGGGAGTGCCACCCATCTGAGACACTGGTGACTGATTGATTTATACATTGTATCATGTAGATCTTTTGAGGCCTGCGAGCCGATGTATGTGTTTTGATGGCTCTTTGATAGCCACTTTGTATATATCGATTAATTTTGTACATGATGAGACACTTATGTATTGATCTAGATGCATATATATGATGGATTTTGATGGTGATATATGATATCATGATTATGGATGCACATGTATGATGTTGATATTTATGGTTTATGTTTTCATGATTATGACATGTATATGGTAGATACGTAAATGATAAATGGATATGATTATGATTTGATAATGCAATAATTATGATGAATGCATGCTTATCGAAAGATATATGCTTATGTTAATGGATAGATGATGGCTTTATACAAATGAAATGTACAATGATCTATGTTATGCAAATATATTGATATAATAATATATGATAATGATATAGGGTGATGTATGTCTAACACACTTGTTTTGCAAGATGAAGATAATGAAGATAAAGATGATGAATAGAAGAAAGTAAATGAAATTTGATTGATCAATCCTTGTGAGAGCTATAAATTTTATTGTAGGATAAATGGATGGATGATAGATAATAGATGCAGCTTCTTTCCAATGGTTGCACACAAATTTAGAGATTGCAATGCTTATTTTTGATATAGCATATGGATATTATGCACCAAGGTATGGAAAGAGCAAGGTGATGATGTATCTAATGCATTTAGCATAATACAACCTTGTCTATCATATGAGGTCAAGATGTTGATCCAACATACACAAGATATGAATATTAGCTATTCTGAGATGGACTTTGACTCTACAAGAAAATAGTTTGAATTTATTTCCACTAAACATAATGAAACCTTGTTGGTTATATGTATGGGAAATAGTCTTAGTCTAGAATAGTCTTAGTACATAAAAGGATTTTTAGGTTCTCAGATGCAAAAGCTATTGATCTGCAAGATGCTAATCCCAACATGTACAAGATGCCATTAGGCATAGTAGGAGAATAAGATCATCCCACAAACACAATATACGAAAGAAAATGACTATGCCCCAGTCCATACTTCATCACAACATACCAAGATATAAGAAATCAAGGTAGTCTTGACTAGGTATTAGAAAGAGACAAAAAGATAAATCAAAAGGAATCAACCAATTGACAAAATAATGACACATCCATCACGTTCTCTTGCCAAAAGAGGGTGCTCATGGATGGATTGGATAGTGCCTTGTTGTGAGGAAAGATATATCATGTTGAAGGCTGAGATGTTGGATTGATATAGCAAATGTTGGCTAAAGGCAGGCAACAAAATGTCTTTGTTTGCCTCTGATTTGATAAGTGCTTGAGCTATCGAGACATGTGTAGTTTGTTTTCTACTTGAGTTAGTCAAATTAAGATGGAAGATTGAAGAGATGAAGTGAAAAATGGAATAATGAATCATCAATTCTTGCATACTAGATACTTCATATTCTAGACTACCTACATACCCTGTATCCATGGGATCAAAACACAGTACGACGATGATGAAAGTGATGATATGTAGTTCTAGGTGTTTATTAATGATGTGGGAGATAGATGATTGAAGAATATGAGATGGATGAAGATGATGACTGGTGAAGGTTGGATGAAAAATGAAAGATGGAAGAGGTGTATTGCCTATGTTTGAGTTTGGATACTTCCTTCATATTCTAGACTGCCTGCATACCCTGTATCCACAAGATCAAGATACTTAACGATAGAGATGAAATGTAGTTCTTACAATGTTTTGATGGTAATGATGAAGGTAGATGGATTGATGGAATTGGTTGAATGTTTGATCATATGAGATGTTATTGGGATGTTAGGTGATGGTGCTTTAAGTATCCACTCCAAAAACTAAGCACAAGCAAGTGCCCCTAGTATGGGAAGAACTTATTATGGAAGGTGATGGTTTAGGTGACCCAGCTCTAGACAAATGATGGAAAGGAATGACACTTCAACTCCAACAATTTCCAAACCATGATAGGAGTAAAACATGGAGATGAAAAAGGGGGTGGTCTTATTATGGATAAATAGGTTTATTGTGAGATGGGTGGAGTTTATTAGGGGATGAATGGAGTTTATTATGGGATGGATGGTATGGTAAACAAAAGTTGAATAGATAGTAAGAGTTGGTTCTACACATAGCACCTCTTTTCCAGGTTTTCACTATGGTACTTATCCAAGGTGCTTGTTTGCTAGGTTTTCACTAGAGGATGAATTATTATTATTATTTTGGATTTTTGTTGGGGATGTTCCAAGGATCAAGCATAAAATTTATCAAGATGAACACTATTGATAGGTTCATCCAAAGGAATGCCTTCAGGTCTTGAGAGCATATAAGCTTCTGATCTGTAGACTGTTGTGATCACAAAAGGTCATAGCCAATTTGGTTCAAATTTACCCCTCTTCTCATGATCCTGTTGATTTCTTTGAGTCTCTTTGAGGACAAGGTCTCCTACCTAGAACCTTCTTTCCTTGATCTTTTTGTTAGAACTACAGAAAATATGGTTTTGATAGACTTGAAGCTGATTGAGTGTAGTGAGGCATCTTTCGTCTAGTAGCTCTAGATCATTCAATCTAGATATTTTGTAATCCTCATCAGAAATGATATGTTGTAATGAAACTCTCATTGATGGGATCTCAACCTCAATAGGTAAGATAACTTCGGTGCCATACACAAGAGCATAGGGTGTAGCACCAGTAGGAGTTTTGACACTTGTTTGATAGGCCCACAAGGATGGATTAAGTTGTAGATGCCAATCATGACCAACTTCATTGACTATCTTTTTAAGAATTTTGATGATGGTTTTGTTAGAAACCTCGGCTTGGCAGTTACTTTAAGGATAATAAGGTGTGGAAAACCTATGCTAGATATGGAATTTATTGCATAAAGCACAAACTTCTTGATTCTTGAAAGGGCATCCATTATCGGTAATGATGGCTTATGGAACTCCATATTGAAAAATGATGTAATGGAGGATGAATTTGGATATTTGCTTTCTGGTGATATAGGTCATTAGTATAGCTTCAACCCACTTTGTAAAGTACTTAATGGTAGTAATAATGAATTTGTGGCCATTGGATGAGGGTAGATGAATCTTTCTTATGAGGTCGAGTCCCCATTGTGAGAAAGGCCAAGGAGTACTGACAGGTTGTAGCTCATGTGCTAGAGCATGTATCAAATCCCCAAGTTGCTGACATTGTAGACATATCTTAGTAAATTGTTGTGCATCTTGCTCCATGGTTGGCCAGTAGTATCTAGCCCTCAAGTGTTTTTTAGTAAGGCTAGGGCCAGCAGAATGCAAACCACAGACACCTTTGTGTACCTTACATAAGGCAACTTTTGCTTCTTCCGAGTCAAGACACCTAAGAAGGCTACCATCAAAACTCTTATGGTATAGGGTTTCTCCAATGATGGTGTAATGAGAGGCTTGGTGGATAAAGGTTTTGCATTGTGTGTTGGATAATTGAAATGAAAAAGTACCATTAAAAAGATACTTGTATATATCCTCGTACCATGGAGAATTGGGACCAACAATTTCACATATAAGTTTGGATTGTGAGACTTCACATATATCCTGTATGATTTAGGTATACAATCACCTTGAGAGGTGATGAATAATATTCCAGCTCTAGATCCATGTTGTGTATATGAACTGTCAAAGTACAACTACCAAACTATTGAAGGATATAGATTGAATAACTCTTCATCAGGAAACTCAGGATGGATAGGATGAATATTTATCATTGGTGCTTCTTCTAGTCAATCAGTGATCATTTGTCCCTTTATGGCTTTCCGATCAACATATTCTATGTCAAATTAACTAAGAATCATTATCCATTTTTCTAATCTGCCTGTGAGTACTGCTTTGGATAAAAGATACTTGAGTGGATCAAATTTAAATATGGGCTTCGTTCTTTGGTTCAACATATAGTGCCACAATTTTTGGGAAGCAAACACTACAACTAAACATGCTTTTTCCATGGATGAATAATTAAGCTCATAGTCGACAAGAGTTCTACTGATATAGTAGATAGCCTATTCTTTCCCTAAATCATCATGTTGAGATAAAAGGGCACCTAGAGCTACTATTGTTGAAGAAATGTATAGTAACAATGGTTGACCAGGCATAGGAGGTACCGGTATGGGAGGTGTAGCTAGATGTTTCTTTATTTGGTCAAAATCTTATTGGCACTTATCATCCTATTTAAAAGGTTCTCCCTTCTAGAGCAGGTGTTGAAAAGGATGACATTTATCTGTTAGTTGTGAAATGAGCCTATGGATAGATTATAATCTTCCTTGAAGATTGCAAAGATATTTCAAATTTGATGGTGGAGGAATGTTAACTATAGCTTTTACCTTATCTGGTTCAACTTCTATGCCTCTTCAAGATACAATGTAACCTAATAGCTTTCTAGAAGTCACCCCAAATACAAATTTCTTAGGATTTAATCTCACTTGATACTTTCCTAGTCTATCAAAGATCTATTCTAGTACTTTGTGATGACCTTCTCTGGTTTTTTATTTTCCTAAGATACCATCAACATAATCTTCCATTATGGTGTGAAAAAGATCAGGGAAGATAATAGTAATGGCTTGTTGATATGTAGCTCCTGCATTCTTAAGACCAAAAGACATTACTTTCTAACAATGAGTACCCCATGGGCATATGAAAGTTGTTTTATGTTGATCTTTGGGAGCAATTAGGATTTGATTGTAGTTATAAAATCTATCCATTAGTGATAATATTTCATGTCCTGCTGTAAGATCAACAATGATCTCTATGCTTAGAAGTGGAAAATCATCTTTAGGGTAGGCTCGGTTGACATCTCTGAAATCAGTGCAAATGTGGATGCCCCTAGTGACTTTGGATACTGGTACTAGATTTGAAACCCATTTAGGATAATCAATAGGCTATATGAACTTAGCATCCAACAATTTCTAAAGTTCTACTTTGACCAAGGGTGTTATTTGAGGATGCATTTTCTGTAGCTTTTTTCTGATAGGTTTTGCATTTGGAAATACTGCTAGATGTTGTACCACAAGTGAGGGATCCAACCCCAGCATATCTGCATAAGTCCATGCAAAGTTGATTGATCTTTTCATGAAGAAAGTGGTGAAATCTATTCTTTCCTGATCTAGTAGTGATACCACTAGAAATGTGATCTTTGGATTCTGTGTTGTATCTAGATTGATCTCTTGAGATTTCTCCACCAACAAGGGTGACCATTTTTGACATTTAGTTGTCAAAGGAAGGTCAAATACTCCATACTTGGGTGCCTCAGAGAGGTCTTCACCCTTAGATACATCCTTTATTTTTACTTTTTCATGGTCAAGAGGTGCCTTTCAGTTTTCACCTAGTGACCTTCCTTTTCTGATTTTATTTATTTCACTTTTGAGACTAAAGGATTTGCACCTCCACCAGAGTATGCTAACTAAGATAGGTCCATCATGAATCCCACTTTGTGATCTCCCAATGGTATGCCTTTTCTTAAGCCCATGAACTCTACTATGGCTTCATCATTTTGAAATGTGTCTATTATAGGTGCCCCCTGTTGGTCCCAATCGATGAGGTCAAGTTATATGAGTTGAAGGTCAGGTGATTTAGGTTGAGAGGTAAAGGAGGTGGATGATAACATGAAGATGGATATGTCTTAGAATTGTTTGGTTATGTAGAAAGAGGAATCATCAATGGTATCTTGATTAGAGGTCTCTTCTACGGGAAAAGCTTTGGCTACCTTATCAAGAATACACTCAATGCTTGAGGAAGGCGCAACCTCCTTACCATACCCTAAACCTTGCTTATTAAACTTCTTAGTGACAATGATAGGTTCAATAGGTCCTTATTTGTGCAGTCATAGACCTCCTTGTCCTTTGTAACCCATGTTCTTGATGATCCAAAATCCATTGTTATAGCGTTCCACTTCTAAAGTGACTTGATCATTTTCATCAAAAAAGATCCAAGAGGAGATGTCATCAATAGCTTCATCCTCTACCATTCCTAATTGGATGAACATGGTTGGAGGAATAGTGATAGTAGCTTTGGATGGGGTAGATTTGGATACTGATGGTTGACCATAGGATTTAGGTGATAAGGGTAAGGCTCCTACATAGCAAGATTTGTAGACCATATTCACCAAGTCCTTTCTCTTTGTATTAACATCAATATCAAGGATGGGTTTACTAGATGAAGTCTTATTCAAATTGGATGGATCAACATAGGATGTAGATGGATGGGCTTTGGTGTTGATAGGTATGCGATTAGGATTTTGATATTTGGCTTCTAAGGCTTGGTAAAACTCAAATGGATTAGGATCAGCAGGGATCGTGATTTCAACACCATTGTAGGGAAATTTCAGACTTTGATGATATGTGGATGGAACTTCTTTCATAACGTGTATCCAAGGATGGCCAAGGATAATGTTATAAGACAATTAATGTCTAGGACTTGACAACAGGTATCAGTAGTAACATGACCAACCCTGATAGGTAGATGGATAATTCCTTCAGATTCTCTCTCTGCATCATCATATGCTTTGATAGTTATGCTCTTGGTAGTGTCGATGTGATCCTTAGAATATTGCAATTATTTTGTAAGCTTTAGAGAACATATATTTAACCTAGCTCCACCATCTATTAGTATTCATTTGACTCAGCATTGGTTTATGTAGACTTCAATATGGAGAGAATCCTTGTGGGATGGATCGGATGATGAAAGGTCTTGGTCAGAGAAAGTCAAATGATAAGGTGATGCAATACTCGCTACCATGGCTTGGAATTGTGTAGTATCATTATCATTAGGTACTGACGACTCTTGTAAAGATTTATCTAAGATAGCTTTATGGATAGGTGATATGTGAAATAATTCCAAAATGGAAATATGAGTAGGAGTCTTACCTAGATGGTCAAGGATATTGTATCTAGAGTTTGGGTGTACAGTAGGTGGTGCTGCCTGGATAGTAACATGCCCTTGACATGTGGTAATAGCACAATCATGTTCTTTTCATCTTATGGTAATGGTAGATATTGAGCTTGTTTGATACATCCAATGGTAGACTCATAGTTATAATGGACATTCTTCCCTCTATTAGAGGCACTTGCTTTATCATGTTGTGGAAGTGGATTCTTGAAAGTATCAAGATCATAATTTGCCATCTGTTTTGGTGGATCAATAGTGATTTATCCTTGATCAATAAGATTCTAAATCAAATGTTCCAATTTCATACAACTAGCTATGTTATCTCCTTTCATTCTATAATAGTCACAATATTCATTGTCTTTATACCAATTAGGTTTAAACTGTGGTTCTTCATATGGTCAAGCTTTAGGTAGCGTGATCATGCCTGATTACTATCTTTTGAAGGCAAATTCAATAGGCTCTCCCAAAAGAGTGAATTGGTGTCTAGGTGATGGATTTGTTTTAGCTTGGTCTTTTGGAACAAAGGGTGTACCCTTGGATGCCACTTAGATATGGAGGGGAGCCTTCATGTTTTGAACATTCTTTTCATCAACAATGCTATCATTAACAACATTTTTGTTCTTATTCCAAAAGTGGGATTTATCACTTGAAGATTGTCCATTATCTTTTGTTTCCTTGAAAATCTTAATTAGACCTTTGGCAATTAAAGATTTTTCAATGTTGTTTCCCTTGGATATGATTTCATCAAAAGTAGTGGCACTTTGTAGCTATAATTGAAATGATAGTTTGGGATAAGATTTTGGACAAAGATATTGACTTGTTATTTCTTAGGCATCTGCCATGGGAGCTTACTGTTGGCTTGACTAGCATATTATGTGTTGGCATTGATGTCAACTTGTTTATGGATTAGGTGTTTGCACAGGAGCTTGTGTTTACACAGGAGTTTGTGATGTGACATTATGTTCTAAGATTGTTGGAAAATGGCAAAGTGGCACACTTGTATTGGTGTTTGTTGCAAAGCACACATGTTGTACTTAGATGGTCTTAATGATAGGTTGCCTTCATGTGATGTTCATGTCTTGATTCTTCTTAAGGAGTTCATATGTGAAAGGAAGCTAGGTGTGTGGAAAACACTTCCTACACTAATCTAATGAGGAGAGGGCTATGCAAATTCAACTTTATCCTAACTATTACAGCAATGTTAAACCATTAACATGAGATATTGTAGCAAAACACAATAACTAGAAAGAAGATAGAAGAGAGAGAGAGAGACAAGATATACATGGGGAAAACCCTTACAGGTGAAAAACCCCACACTCCAAAACACAACTCAAATGTATTGCAGTAAACAATAATAGATTACAATACAGTTTCAGAGCCAATGCTCTTTCAGGAGTCTTTGAATGTCAAATTTGGAGATATTTCGATAGCATAACAGTACTTGTACCAAAGTTATCTATCTCCCATCCAAGAACCTATTTATATAGAGTTTACAAGGCAAATATGGAACCTTCTAGAGATGGGCGTCCATCTTGGACTCATGCCCCAAAACCCATGCCTAAGGACACTTGTCCAACATCCCATCCCGAAGTGGGCGCCTGGTCCCAAGATAGGTTATGACAGATGCTCTTACGCACCTTACAGCTGTTATAGAATCTGCCATACATTGACTAAAAATATCATATTCCTCTTACATATCATAACCTCCCTTGAACACCCAAAGATGCCTCCAAACCCACGTTAATTATTCAAGGGGCAAACTGCGGTTGCTAAAGTCACCAAAATTTACCCTGCTACATATACACAAGGTGCTGACTATGCCAACTCAATACGGGATAAATAAATACAACATTAGGAATTTGTAAAGATTGAGACACCTTAATTCCCAACAATATGGATACCTTCATGATATCAGGATGTCTTCCTGATAAGGAGTTTGTGTGTTGTTCAAGGGATTTCACTCTTGTCCTATGTGTTTCAAGATTGTTGATGCCCAAGATGCATGTCAAGAGTTGTGATGTCTTTGATGTAGTTTGGCATTGATATCATTACACACATGATATCGAGTGATGATCCACATTGATGCTGATGCAATAGTGTTTTCTTGAGTTGATGTTCGTCTTGTTGATCATGATACAGGTGTTGATTAGTGCTCAATGACTTGATGTTCATGCCCCAGGATGCCTTCATAATACAGTTTCTTCATGTTTTGGTGTTAATGTTCATGACAACATGGCAAGGTGATATCTTTCATAGTGGTAGCTTTCTGTTTGGTACTAATGTATTTGCTGCACTTTGTTGGAATAATGAGATTTGTCTTTGATGTCAAATTCATTGGTGTTTGGTGCTTGGTACTTATGTTCACTTGGTAAAGAGTTGCCTCTTGAGATATCATAATTTGGTAAATAGTTGTTTGTTGGTTCATGGTATGGTGTGTGTTCTTGTTTCATGTCAATCTTGATTTAGGAGTTGTTTCAATCTCTAAGTCAAAAGGAGCTTCATGTTTTTAGTTCTTCAAAGAATGATGTCAAAAGGTGACTTTGTAAAGGTTTTGTTAACTTTATTTGATAATCCTTTTTGCAAAGGTATTGTGTTGTAGTTATATCAGAGGCTTTGTAAGGCACTACTGTTACAGGACCTTGTTCATGAAAAATAGGGTTTATTAATTCCTAAAGCTAATTCCCTAACACCCTAAATCTTTTCTTAAAACCCTATGCTTTCAATGTACATCCTAAACCTTATGTCTTTAAAACCTAAATAAAACTATCCTCATGACATGCACTTTTGTTATATTTTTCAATTGACCTTTTGTAACAGGTTGAAGGGCCACTTAAGTGGTAACATGAGGGTATTGGCATCATGGCCTAATCGGCCCCTCTACCTAGCTACACAGATATCTTCAGTCATTCTCTATGCACTCGGGTGATAAAAGAACATCAACGACTCCAATTTAAAATTTCTTTGGCTGCGCAAGTGATGATAGTTGGCCGAAGTTTAAAAGTTGGAACCCCTCTCCCTTGCTTTAGCTTTGATGTGTCTTGGAAAGTCAATTCTCTTTGACAACAAGGAATGTGTTTTTTGAAGGCTATTTTTAGCCTTTCAAAAGGCAATTTTTTGATGCTCTTCATGTATAAATCCTATAACATGTTTTTTTTCTTTATTTAGGCTCTCTCTCTCCTCATGCATGTGTGAAGTAAATGGCATGAATAGATTCTTTTTCTATTCTAAGAGAAATTATATGCAAAAATAATTGCTTTTAAAGGAGAGTTTTTTATGGTAGTGGATTCTTTTTAGAGAAGATGCCTACATGTAGATAGTGGGTTTTTGGAATGAATCCGAATATGGACAAAAATCTTTTATTTTTGATAGAGTTTTGTATGAAAAGGAAGTTAGAATGTTTTTGAAAAAGTGGGAGCTAATTAAAGTAATTGTTTTTATGAAGACTTTGGTGGGCTTGCAGAGATGGAATAATGGAAGAAGATGTCTTTCTAATTTAGGACTTTATGCAGGGTATGGAAAAAGGGAGTGGATTAAAAATATTCAGCAGAATTTATTTCTTAATAGAGAATCATGAATAAGAGTTTGAATGTGTATTTTATATGGTTTTGTGTATGAGAGGAATAAGAAAAACTAGGTGATTTGAGAGTGTTGATTTTGAAGGTGGAATATTTAGAGAAATGAATATTTTTAGAGGTGTATCAAGTACAAGATGAAGACATTATGTAGCAATGATATAGAGTATGAATGCAGAGAAATTGTTTTTCAGGTTGAAGAAGATTGATAAGTTGTTATGAGCATGATACTGAAATAGAGAAATCTTCTGTAACTTCTTATTTTTCCTTCTGAGATTGTATGTATTACCAGTGAGGCACATTGTAACTAGTGAGGTTTATGGCCAGTGATGCCTCTTTGGGATCAGTGAGATCTTAGCCAGTGAGGCTTGCATGTAACCACCAAGGTTTGCTAGAGTGACTTAATGGAGATTAAAGTTCATAGTGGTTTTTACTCTTTTGGGTTTTTCCACTCAATCACCTATGTCATGTGTTGATCCTATCTCTTGTGCTTTGTCAATGTTTTATGTACTGATAAATTTGTCATATGTTTCATGATGGTTTATAACATATTGTATTGTTTTGATATTATAGTGAAAAAAACTGATTTGAAGAGTTATTTGTTGACCACTAATTCACCCCCCTTCTCAATGGTCTAAAGTATTCCAACAATTGGTATCAGAGCACTAGGTTCCTTGAAATAAGTTTAACCAACTTAGGTGATCCTGGTAGTGGAATACTCTTTATGGATAATTAGGAAGGTCATTCTATTTCTAGAGCGCCTCTTTTTGATGGGTCAAGTTATTCCTTCTTGAGTTTTAGAATGGAGTTCTATTTATCCTCTCTAAGTTATGATGTTTGGGCTGTAGTTGAAAATGGGTATGTTGTGCCTTCTCAACCACCTTCCACATTTGATTAAAAGAAAGCCTATGAGTGTAATGCTAAGGCTAAGAATTCCATTTGTTGTGGATTGACAAATGAGACCCTTGTTAAGATTATGTTGCAAGTATGAGGATAACTAGTGTTGTCATTGATGTCAACATACTCATATTGCATTAATGAGAAGGATTGGATGAGCTGTGTGCTGAGGATATTGAGGAAATTAGTCTCAATTAGGAATAGTGAAGAACAGTGATGACATTAATGTAAAAGTCCAAGATAAGATGAAGATCAGAGGATGTGGTTTAAAGGGTTTGTATATATGAGTCTTGAGATGATCTAGTCAAGTTTTTAGAGGTCTGCATAATGATCTGAAGAAGTTATGACTGCTCTAGTAGAACTGGTTCCGACAGATGTTTAGTGGTGACAAAGTGTCACAGATTAGTCTGGTGAGCTCCAGAATTGCATTATCTCATTCTACGGATTGGAGGGAGTGTTGAAGAAGTCCATGTGAAGTGACAACTAGATTTGTTCATAGTTTGGAGGTCCAGAAACACCTTTTTCATTATGACAGTGATGACAGACTGTGTTCTTGTAGCTCCAGATGAAGGAGAGAAGAATTCCAGTAGAATAATGAAGTGTGGATGTGTTTGATGATTCATGAGAGGTTATGATGATCATTGGATCATGTCCAATTAATGTTGGTGGTCCACTTTGAAGTTAGAATTTGCATTTGAAGAATAACCACAGATATTGGCATTCTTCTTGAGACTGGCCGACCGGATGTATTACACGTCTTGCGAATGATCTTGTCAGTGTTTGCCGACTTACATGATTGTTCTTAAGTTGATGCCTTGTATAAATAAGGGATTGTGAATTCATTTTGAAGTGTGCATTGTGGTGATGAGAGTGGTATAATGAAGAAGAAGAGTGAAAGGTAGAACAAGAGTTTTTGGGCTTAAATGGAACTGATCCAGGCATGGTAAAGATGTCAATCTCCAGTTCAAGCTTGTAATACTTGTTACTTTATACACATTATGTCTCTTGTAGGCAGTGTGCCTCTTGTGAGCAGTGTGCTTGGGTAGTGAACCCTAATTGGCATGTGCCATCTATTTTTCTTATTCTTCTAACAAAGAATAATCCTTGGGTTAATCACCCCGTGGTTTGTCCCTTGACCGGGTTTTCCACGTCAAAATCTTGGTGTCTCATGTGTTGATGTGTATTTGCTATGGTGTTTATGCTTTATGCTTTCATGAGTGATTAATTGATATGCTATTAAATAACATAGAGGATTTAAGTTTTTGAATTAGAAGCAAGTTTTGGACAACTGATTCACCCCCCCTCTCAGTTGTCTGTCCTGAATCCAACAATTGGTATCAGAGCTAAGTTCCTCTAAAAGGAGCTTAACCACTTGAGGAGATCTAGGATGTCGTCATACAAGAAGGATAGTTTGAAGTTTGATGGAACCAAGTTCTCTCTTTGGAAAGGTTGCATGAAATGTCACTTGGAGTGTATGGGAAAGGCGTACTTGTCCATGGTCACAAAAGCATATGTACCTCCACAGGGTGGTCCGACAACTCTAAATGAAATCATAGATGCTAAAAATAATCTGCGGACCAAAGAGGCTCTTCTAAGTGCTTTAACTAACTCAGAGCTCTCAAATGTTATTGACCTACCAACTACCTATAAGATCTAGATTAAACTAGAACTTCTACATGAAGGAGATGAGTATGTTAAGTGTGCAAGGTTGCAGAGTCTAAAAGGGAAATTTGAAAGACTGAAGATGAGAGATGATGAAAATATTACTACCTTTATGCCTAGAGTAAATGAGCTGGTGTGTGGAATTAGAATTGCTGGTGGAGTCTTGGATGAAAATGAGATTGTTGGCAAAGTTCTCAGATCCCTTCTTGCTGCCTACAAAAATAAGGTTGCTACCATTGATGAATTCAGAGCCCATACAACTGTCACAAGAGACCAGTTGGCTAGCAAACTGGATGCATTTGAAATGACCGAGTTTGGAGATGATCCCCCCAAGACTAAATCTGCATTCAAATGCAATGCCTCTATGAAAGGTAAACAAAGATTTGATCTGGGAGAAAACTCTTCAAGGAAGCTATCATGGTATGATCAAGCAAGAAGAGACATGGAAGTGGAAGAAGCAGAAACAACTCAACTTGAAGCCCTCATTGCAAAGAGACTGACAAGAGGATCTAGTAAGTATGAAGGAAAATTACCCTTTAAGTGCTTCAACTACAATAAGATTGGTCATTTTGCCTCAAGATGTCCAGAAAGATCTACAAGGTCAAATTCCAATAGACAAAGGTTCCAAAAGAATTGTTATTATGTTCATGAAGAAGATGATAATGAAGGAGTAACCGATGATGAATCAGAGATAGGAAACAATTTTAGAAATGAATGGGTGTTTATTGCCATCAAGGAAGAAGATCCAATATCCTCTGATTTTGTCAATCATAACATTGTAAAAGAGCTTTGGCTGCCCAAGTTGAAGAAAAGGATGATTGGGTTATTGACAGTGGATGCTCTCACCATATGACAGGTGACAAGAACAAGTTCTTAGATTTGGAAAGGTATGAAGGAGGAATGGTAAAGTTTGGTGATAATTCTACTGGTAGAATCAGAGGTAGGGGAACTATTTCTTTTGATGGAAAGAACAAAACCAGTAATATACTATATGTTGAAGGATTGAAGCACAATCTTCTTAGTGTTGGACAGTTGGTGGACAAAGGTTATGATCTCTGGTTCAAGAATGGAAGATGCAGGATCTTTGAAAGCTTTGGAACTAAGATTGCATCTAGTACTCAAACAAAAGGTAATATCTTCCATCTAGTTGGTACTAATAAAAGTTGTCTATTTGTTCAAGTTGATCAGAGTTGGTTATGGCATAGAAGGATGTGTCATGTAAATTTTGATAACATCATCAAGATAAGCAATACTCAGGCTGTAAGAGATCTTCCAAAATTGGTAAAACCTACAAATAGTTTGTGCAAAGAATGTCAGCTGGGTAAACAGAGTAGAGTCTCATTCAAAAGCAAGGATCAGTCCTCTACCGGATTATTAGAATTAGTTCATACTGATCTATGTGGTCCAACAAGAATCAAGAGTATGCAAGGTGATAGATATTTCATGTTACTGATTGATGACCATTCCTGGATGATGTGGGTTACCTTTCTGAAAGAGAAATCAAAAGCTTTTGAAAAGTTCAAAATCTTCAAGGCTATGGTAGAGAATCAAACTGGATTAAAACTGAAATGTCTGAGGTTTGATAGAGGTGGTGAATTCACATCCGGTGAATTCATAGATTTTTGTGAGAAGCATGGTATAAAGAGACAGTTATTTGCTCCTAGGACTCCACAGCAAAATGGAGTAGTAGAGAGAAAGAACTGGACCATTCAGGAAGCATCCAGGATAATGATGATGGAAGCAAATATTCCCTAGATGTTTTGGAGAGAAGCTGTTAGCACTGCAGTCTATACTCTCAATCGAGTTCAAATAAGAAGCAATACCAGTAAGACTCCTTATGAACTTTGGTTTGGCATCACTCCTACTGTGAGATATTTCAGAGTATTTGGTAGCAAATGTTACATTAAAAGAGATGAAGATCTAGGAAAGTTTGATGCTAGAAGTGATGAAGGAATTTTCTTGGGTTACTCCACTCAAAGCAAAGCATACCGGTGTTACAATAAGAGACTGAGAAAGATGATAGAAAGTACAAATGTGAAGGTTGATGAAGGAAATGAGAAGCCCTCAAGGTTTTATGAATATGATGAAGATGATCAGAATGGTTCTCTGGTTCAAGGAGGTCAATCCTCTTCTGAAAGTTAGATTCAGACTGATCCGGTAAATCAGGAAGAAGAGATAGGTCTGAATGAGCCTGATCAAGAAACAAAACTGCAAGAAACTCCCAAAATTCCAAGGTATGTAAGACTAAACCACTCTGAAGATCAGATCATAGGTGACAAAAGCAAAGGTGTGCAAACTAGAAGGAAAATTGCTCAAAATTTAGATGAATGTTGTCTGATTTCAAAGATTGAACCTAAGACAATAAATGAAGCCTGCAATGATGAAAATTGGACCAAAGCAATGGAGGAAGAGTTGATGCAAATTGAGAAAAATCACACTTGGGATCTTAACCTAGAAACAAGAATGTGATAAGAACCAAATGGGTCTTTCGGAACAAACTAAATGAAGTTGGTGAAGTAATCAGAAATAAAGCTAGATTAGTCTGCAAAGGCTACTCTCAAATAGAAGGGATTGATTTTGAGGAAACCTTTCCTCTGGTGGCAAGAATTGAAGTAGTCAGACTATTTCTTGCATTTGCTGCCTTCAAAGATTTCAAAGTGTATCAGATGGATGTCAAATCTGCCTTCCTGAATGGTGACTTAGAAGAAGAGGTGTACATTGAACAACCAGATGGATTTTAGTTATCTGAGCATGGTGATATGGTTTGCAAATTAAAGAAGGCACTATATGTTCTAAAGCAAGCTCCAAGAGCATGGTATGAAAGGCTGGACAAACATCTTTTGAAGATTGGTTTCAACAAAGGTACTGCTGATAGTAACCTATATTTCAAAATTAATCATGAAAACATCTTGATTGTTGAAGTATTTGTTGATGATATCATCTTTGGAAGAAGAGACAATATGTGTAAAACCTTTGCAAATCAAATGAAAAGTGAGTTTGAAATGTCAATCCTCGGTGAAATGAATTTCTTCTTGGGTCTGCAATTCACTCAGACAAAGAAAGGAATCTTTATCTCTCAGACCAAATATGTGAAAGAATTATTAAGGAAATTTGGAATGGAAATTCAAAGCCAATGAACACTCCCATGGCAACCGGATGTAAGTTGAGCAAAGATGATGACTCTCCTACGATAGATCAGACCACGTATAGATCAATGATTGGAGGATTATTGTATCTTACTCAAACTATATGGTCTATGGTATCCTAGAGATCATGATTTTTCTCATGTCATGGCAATCAAAAGAATTTTTAGGTACTTAAAAGGAATAGTTGAGTATGGTCTATGGTATCCTAGAGATCATGATTTTTCTCTTCATGCATATATAGATGTAGATTGGGCAGGAGATGTGGATGACCGAAAGAGTACCAGTGGTGGAGCATTCTTTTTGGGAAAGAGATTGGTTTCTTGGTGAAGCAAGAAACAAGAAGCAATATCTCTATTGACAACTGAAGCAGAATACATTGTAGCAGTAGGTAGTTGCACTCAAGTTTTATGGATGAAGCAAATGCTAAGAGATATTAAAGTAGAGTATGAGGAGCCTATCACAATTTTCTGTGATAATTCAAGTGCAATAAATATTTCTAAGAATCTGGTGTTGCATTCTAAGACAAAGCATATATCTATCAAATTTTACTTTCTGAGAGAACAAGTGAACAAGGGTGAAGTCAGATTGGAGTTTGTGCCCTCAAAGGATCAGATTGCAGATATCTTTACTAAACCTCTTCCAAAGGAATCTTTTGAGTATCTCTGGGAGAAGTTAGGGGTTATTGCCCCTCTGGTGATGAACTAGGATGCACTGATGTGCATCAGTCCGGTGGATATCACAGTCATATCTTGTGATCTAGATTGGTGATGGGGAGCTGCTACTCAGGGGGAGCAACTGGTATGATTCTGATGTGTCAACATTACAAGTATGAGCCATTTGCCATTGATGTCAAAGGGGGAGAGAAGACATGTGAAAAACAAGTGGTTGATGATCAAAGGGGGAGCAGCAAATAAAGAGAAGACATGTGAAGAGTTGTTGCTGATAGGAGGAGCTATGACAGAAAGGAGAAGTTCTTGTCTTGATGGTTTTTCACATCATATGTTGCCATCAATGACAAAGGGGGAGATTCTTGCAAGTATGAGGATAACCAGTGTTGTCATTGATGTCAACATACTCATGTTGCATTAATGAGAAGGATTGGATGAGCTGTGTGCTAAGGATATTGAGGAAATTAGTCTCAATCAGGAATAGTGAAGAACAGTGATGACATTAATGTAAAAGTCTAAGATAAGATGAAGATCAAAAGATGCGGTTTAAAGGGTTTGCAGATATGAGTCTTGAGATGATCCAGTCAAGTTTTCAGAGGTCCACATAATGATCTGAAGAAGTTATGACTGCTCTAGTAGAACCAGTTCCGACAGATGTTCAATGGTGACAGAGTGTCACAGATTGGTCCGGTGAGCTTTGGAATTACATTATCTCATTTTGCAGATTGGAGGGAGTGTTGAAGAAGTCCGTGTGAAGTGACAACTAGATTTGTTCATAGTTTGGAGATCCAGAAACACCTTTTGCATTATGACAGTGATGACAGACTATATTCTTGTAGCTCCAGATGAAGGAGAGAAGAATTCTAGTATAATGATGAAGTGTGGATGTGTTTGATGATTCATGAGAGGTTATGATGATCATTGGATCATGTCCAATTAATGTTGGTGGTCCACTTTGAAGTTAGAATTTGCATTTGAAGAATAACCACAGATATTGGCGTTCTTCTTGAGACTGGCCGACCAAATGTATTACACGTCTTGCGAATGATCTTGTAAGTATTTGCCGACTTAGATGATTGTTCCTAAGTTGATGCCTTGTATAAATAAGGGATTGTGAATTTATTTTGAAGTGTGCATTGTGGTGATGAGAGTGGTATAACAAAGAAGAAGAGCAAAAGGCAGAGCATAAGTTTTTGGGCTTAAATGGAACTGATCCAGGCATGGTAAAGATGTCAATCTCTAGTTCAAGCTTGTGATACTTGTTACTTTGTAGACAGTGTGTCTCTTATAGGCAATGTGCCTCTTGTGAGTAGTGTACTCGGGCAGTGAGCCCTAATTGGCATGTGCCATCTATTTTTCTTATTCTTCTAACAGAGAATAATCCTTGGGTTAATCACCCCGTGGTTTTTCCCTTGACTGGGTTTTCCACATCAAAATCTTGGTGTCTCATGTGTTGATGTGTATCTACTCTGGTGTTTATGCTTTATGCTTTCACGAGTGATTAATTGATATGCTATTAAATAACAAAGAGGATTTAAGTTTTTGAATTAGAAGCAAGTTTTGGACAACTGATTCACCCCCCTTTTAGTTGTCTGTCCTGAATCCAATAGATTATGCATTGCAAAAGTACAAAGGAAGTCTAGGATAAGTTGCCAAGTATCTATAAAGGGGATGATAAGATTAAAGAAGCAAAGTTGTAAGCCCATAGAGAAAAAATTGAAGGGTTGAAAATGAATGACGAAGAGAAAATTGTTGATTACCTTCTCAGGGTACATGAAATAGTCAATGCAATTTGTGGTCTTGGTGAAACCCTAGATGAAATAGTGGTGGTCAAGAAGGTGTTAAGATCTTTAACATCCAAATATTATTCTAAGGTATCTGTTGTTGAAGGAAGAGATTTGAAGAAGCTTACCCTAGATGAATTGCATGGCACATTCACTACATATGAAATGAGAATTTGTTATGATGAACCAACGAGCAAAGAGGCAGCCTTCAAGACTGAAAAAGGAAACAAAGAGGCTGATTCAAATTCAAAAGATTTAGATGTACAAGAGTACAAATTTCTCAGGAGGTTGAAGAAAGGTTTAGGTAAATACAAAGGGAAGCTTCCATTCGATTGCTTTAGGTGTGGTAATATAGGACATTATGTTGCTTAGTGTTCCTATAAAGATTTTGAAAGTGATGAAGAGGACAATAAGAGACAAGGAAAGAAAAAGCAAAACGATCCCAAAAAGAAAAACTTCATCAAAAAGAAGAAAAGTTTGTTCATCAAGGATGCTGATGAAACTAATAGTAGTTCTAAAGATTCTCCTAAAGAAGGAGAGGAAATTTTTGTTTATGATTATTGTTAGTCTAAGTGAAGATTAGAAAGAAAAGGATGAAGAACAATTTGATAAGGATGAGGAAAATGATGAAGAAGAGGTTGATCTTGAAGGAGAATTGATGTGTGCTCTTGGAGAGATAAAAAGACTTAAAAAGAAGTAGTTATGAAAAGAATTCCAACCCAAAAGGAAATTGAAAATCTGATCAACAAGATTAATGAGTCTGAAAATTTGGTTACTGACTTTAAACTTCAACTTGAAGAGAGAAAAAAGATCATATAAGACACCAAAATGGAGTTGACATCAAGAAAAGGGAGTGTGAAAGTTTAGAGGCAGAAGTTGTAGCACTAAAGAAAAAGATTGATACGTGTGACAACAGTGATTAGTTAGTGTTAGATTTAGCACATACAACTAAGAGGGGGGGTGAATCAGTTGTCCAAAACTTTCTTTCAATTAATCATTTAAATCCTTTTCTTAATTCAGTAGCATAATGATAAATCAATAATGGAAACATAATGCAGCAATTCAAGAGTAGAAACACATTAGCACATATGACACCAAGATTTTTAACGTGGAAAACCCAATTAAGGGAAAAACCACAGGGTGACTAACCCAAGATTGTATTCTCTATTAAAAGAATAGTAAGAACAAAATGGCACATGCCAATTAGGGCTCACTGCCCAAGCACACTGCTCACAAGAGGCCCACTGCCTACAAGAGACACACTATCTACAGACTAATAAGTATTACATACTTGAACTGAAGAATAGCATCTTCACCATGCTTGAGTTAGTTCCATTTAAGCCCAATACTTCTACTCTACCTTTCGCTCTCCTCCTCTCTACCACGCTCTCATCTCTACAAGATACTCTTGAAATCACTTTACAACTCCTTATTTATACAAGACATCGACTTAGGGATAATCATCCAAGTCGGCATACATTGCAGAGCAAATACATAAGTACAACATGACTAAATTAAAAAGACTTTATGCGGATCAACACACTATCGGCCACACAGATCTGAGACTCCAATCTTCTTTTAGGAACACACCAATCTTCACAGAACATCTTCAAGATCATCCGAAGGATGTGTAACTCATCTGGTCAGCCAGACTTAGGAAGAACACCATCATCTAGAAGTAATTCTTCAATCACAAGCTCAATCTTCAATGTGGACCACCAACACGAATTGGACACAATCCAAAGATCTCCACAAGCTTTCTTGAATCACCAAGAACATCCACACTACTTTTGCTTACTGAAATCATTCTCTCCTTCATCTGAAACCTCAAGAACATAGTCTATCATCACTGTCACATTGGAATAGATGCTTGCGGACCTTCAAACCATGAACCAATTGAGTTGTTAATTCACATTAACTTCCTAAACACTCCACCAAATCCCCAAAATAAGATAACTCAATTCTAGAGCTCACCGGACCTATCTGTGACACTCTGTCACTTCTGAACATCTTCCAGAATTGGTTTACTTATGTGGCCATAACCTCTTCAGATCTTCATGCGGACCTCTAAAATCTTTACTGGATCATTTTAAGAAACATATCTACAAACCCTTTGATGCGCATCCTCTGATGTTCATCTTGGCTGGGATTTTTACCTCACTGACTTCATTATTCTACTCTGTTCCTGATGGGACTAATTTTCTCAATATCCTCAACATTCAGCTCATCCAATCCTTATCATGAATGACAACACTGGTTAGGCCCATACTTGCAACAATCTCCCCCTTTGCCATTGATGGAAACATATGATGTGAAAAAACTATTTTAACCGTCAAAACAAGAACGTTTCCTCACTTACACAACTCCCCCTAACAACAACAACCATTCACATGTCTTCTCTTCCTTTCCTGCTCCCCTTTTGATCACCAATTACTTGTTTTTCACATGTCTTCTCTCCCCCTTTGACATCAATGGCAAAGGGCACATACTTGCATCAATTCAAGATCATAGTGGCTACTCCCCCTAAGTAGTAGCTACCCAAACATCAATCCAGACCACAAGATATGACTATGAGATCCACCTGACTGATGCACATCAGTACACCCTAATTCAAAACTGGAGGGGTAATAACCCCTAACTTCTCCCTGAGATACTCAAAAGAGTCCTTAGGTAGAGGTTTAGTAAAAATATCTGCAATTTGATCCTTGGATAGCAAAAACTCCAATTTGACTTCATTCTTGTTCACTTGCTCTCTCAAAAAGTTAAACTTGATGGATATATGTTTAGTCTTTGAATGCATCACCAAAATCTTTGATATATTTATTGCACTTGAATTATCACAGAAGATTGTGATAAGCTCCTTATACTCCACTCTGATGTCTCTTAGCATTTGCTTCATCCACAATACTTGAGTGCAACTACCTAATGCTGCAATATATTTTGCTTTTGTAGTGGACAGAGATATTGCCTCTCATTTCTTGCTCAGCCAAGAAACTAACCTTTTCCCCAAAAAGAATGCTCCACTACTGGTACTCTTCCGGTCATCCACATCTCCTGCCCAATCTGCATCTATATATGCATGAAGAGAGAAATTATGATCTCTAGGATACCACAACCCATACTCAACTGTCCCTTTTAGATATCTAAAAATCATCTTGATTGCCATGACATGAGATTCTCTAGGATCAGCTTGGAATCTAGCAACAAGACCAACAACATTCATAATGTCAGGTCTAGTTTGAGTGAGATACAAAAGTCCTCCAATCATTGACCTATATTTTTTTTTGATCAGTATTAGGAGAGTCAACATATTTACTGAATTTACATCCAGTTGTCATGGGACTACTCATTGGTTTTGAGTCTTCCATCCAAAATTTGTTCAACAATTCTTTCACATATTTGGTCTGAGAAATGAAGATTCCTTTCTTTGTTTGAATGATTTGCAGACCCAAGAAGAAATTCATTTACCCAAACATGGACATCTCAAATTCACTTTTCATTTGATTTGCAAATGTTTTGCACATACTATCTCTTCCTCCAAAGATGATATCATCAACAAACACTTCAACAATCAAGATATTTTCATGATCAATTTTGAAGTACAAATTATTGTCAGCAGTACCTTTGTTGAAACCAATCTTCAAAAGATGCTTATCTAATTTTTCATACTAGGCTCTTAGGCTTGCTTGAGTCCATACAGTGCTTTCTTCAACTTGCAGACCATATCACCATGATCAGACAATTAAAATCCATCCGGTTGCTCAATGTATACTTCTTCTTCCAAGTCACCATTAAGGAAGGCAGACTTGACATCCATCTAATATACTTTGAAGTCCTTGAAGGTAGAAAAGGTAAGAAATAGCCTGACTGCTTCAATTCTTTCCATCAGAGCAAAAGTTTCTTCAAAATCAACTCCTACTTGGGAGTAACCCTTGCAGACCAATCTAGCTTTGTTTCTGACTACTTCACCAACTTCATTTAGTTTGTTCGTGAAGACCCATTTGGTTCTAATCACATTCTTGTTCCTAGGTCTGGGAACAAGATCCCAAGTGTGGTTTTTCTTAATTTGCATCAGCTCTTCCTCCATTACTTTAGTCCAACTTTCTGAAGAGAATGTGTGTCTCAAGTTACTACTTGGACCTCATTTATTTAATCCGTCGGAGTAAGTGTTGAACATCTTTCCAATGCTAATGGTTTCATTAATGGTGAGTTCATCTAGTGGTCGGCGAGAGATCAACTATCGGCACAACTTAAAGTCTTTGGGCTGGTGGACAAAGGTCACTCTGATAGAAAGGTTATCGGCCTAAGTCTGTTGATCGGCAAAGGGTTCTGAAGTGGCTCCGATAGCTTTTGTCACTCCGATAGTTCAACACTGATCGACAAGAGATTGTTCAGTTAGAGCAACAGTTGTGTAACCGTTTATGCTCTTACAGACTGGATATAAAACTGATCTTTAAGCATCATTGTTTGTGATGATGATTCTATTTTTGTATGGTTTATTTTCTGTAGCATGTGAAGATGAAATATGTGATCTGGTACAAAGAATAGGATTGAACATTAGAGTAGGTTGAGATCTTTATTTGTAAATCTCAGGTTTACTGTAATAAAGATTGTTCTACTGTTGGTGGTGGGTTTTTTACCTGAAAGGGTTTTCCCACTTAATACTAGAGTCTGTGTTGTCTATGTTGTCTATTTTGTTTCTCTAGTGTATTTATCTGATTATTTTGTTTTAAAAGTTACCAGTCTACATTATCCCCTTAGAATTAACATTAGGGAAGTTGTTTTCCGCACCTATGCTTTATGTACAAGTGGTATCAGAACCTGGTTCATTGTGTTATCCTTGTTGGTAGGTTTGGTTTTTTGTGTTAGTTCAGTGAGTGGGACTTCTATAGAGGTCTATTCTATTAAATAAGATGGCAAGTACATCAGGAAAAATAGACATTGAAAAGTTCAATGACACAAATTGAGTTGTGGAAGATTAAGGCTAAAGATTTGTTGGTCGATAGAGTTCTTTGGATTGCTGTGTCTAGGGTTAAAACTACAAGCATGAAGCAAGAAGATTGGGACCTAGCTGACAGAAAAGCCAGAGGACTGATAAGATTGAGTCTTACAAATTCTGTTCTATTGAACGTCCATGAAGAGAAGTCAGCCAAAGATCTATGGAAGAAGTTGGGAGATATTTACCAGGGCAAGTCCTTGGTGAATAAACTGTTCCTCAGAAAGAAGTTGAATTCTCTGAAGATGGATGAAGGTGCATCTGTAGCAGACCATCTGAACACATTTATTCTAATTGTTGCACAGTTGACGTCTGTAGGTGTAAAAATAGAAGAGGAAGACCACTGTATGCTTCTATTGTGTTCCTTACCTGACTCATGGGATCATCTTGTGATGGCTATTGGAAGTAGAACAACCACATTTACAACTGAAGTGGTTGTTACCTCATTGTTATCTGAAGAGATGCGGAGGAAATCTTCTGAGACAGCCAAAGAGGCCCTATCTGTTTGAGGTAGATCAAAGGAAAGAGGCAATAAGAAGGACAAGAAGTCAAAGTCCAAGTCAGAGGAGAGATCAAAATCTCTTGGCACAAAGTCCAAGGTGAAGTGCTAGAATTGTGGGTAGAAAGGACACATTAGAAGACACTGCAAAGAGGAGAAAAAGAAGAAGAAGAAGAACTCTTCTGACAATGATTCCTCTCAGAGTGATGCTGATGCCTTCATTGCTGCCTTGGCAATGCCTACATCTGAAGATGTATGGTTGGTGGATTCAGGAGCATTTTTTCATATGACATCTCACAGAGAATGGTTCACTAAGTATGAATCGTATGTTGGTGGAAAGGTGTTCCTGGCAAGTGATTCAACACTAGAAATTGTTGGCTGAGGAAAAATCAAAATCTAGTTCCTGGATGGCAGAATAAAGGGAATGAATGGAGTTCTTCACATACCAGGTCTGTCTCAAAATTTACTTTCTGTTAGTAAGCTTAATGATGTTGGAGTGCAAGTTACTTTTGTAAATGGTGGCTGTAAAATGACTAGAGGTTCTATAGTACTGGCAAAGGGTGAATGCATTGGAACTCTATATAGATTAGATGCTAAACCAATGTGCTGTAATAGTGTCTCTGTAAAATTTGAAAAAGATACTATTGTAACACATGATGCAAATTCTATGGAAGTTAAACTTCCTGCAGAGAAAATAATGCTCTGGCATCATAGACTTGGTCACATAGGTGAAAAAGGTTTAAAAACCTTGAAAAACAAAACTCTGGTAGATGGGCTAATTGATTGTAATCTGGAGTTTGATTTCTGTGAACAATGTATATATGGAAAACAAAACCATGTTTCTTTCTACTCAAGTTGTCATAAATCTTCTGGTGTCCTAGACTATGTACATTCTGATGCTTTTGGTCCAGTTGATGTTCCGTCTTTATCTAAATCAATATACTATGTATCGTTCATTGGTTATTATTCAAGGAGGGCATTTGTATATTTTTTGAAAAATAAATTAGAAGTGTTTAGTCAGTTTAAAGAATTTAAAACTCTTGTGGAAAACCAGACTGGTAGAAAAATAAAATGCTTGAGAATAGATAACAGTGGTGAATATTGCAATGCAGATTTTGACAAGTATTGTGTAGATCATGGTATAAAAAGACACAAAACTACACCTTATACTCCACAGCAAAATGGAGTTGCTGAAATGTTGAATAGATCATTGATGGAGAAAGCAAGAAGTATGTTAAGTTATGCTGGTCTTGAACAAAGGTTCTTGGCTGAGGCAGTTGCTACAGCTTGTTACTTGCTGAACCGTTCTCCTTCTTCTGCATTGATTGAAAGATGCCAATGGAAGCGTGATCTAGAAAGAAGCCCTCTTTAAGACATCTTTGTGTCTTCAGCTATGAGGCATATGCTCATATTCCTGAGGTAAAAAGATCTAAGTTAGATAACAAGGTAGTCAAATGTATCTTTATTGGCTATGGAGTTAGTGTTAAGGGGTACAAACTTTGGAATCCTGAAACTGAAAAAGTAATTTACAGCAGGAATGTAATTTTTAGAGAGTTGAAACCTTTGGTTAGCATTTCTCAGCTGGAGAAGACAGAAGCAAAGAAAGAAAAGAGTATTGTTAATATTCCTCTGACCCCTGTAAAAGAGGAACAACAAGCACTAAGTGTAGATGGTTTAGATGTGAGTTCAAGTAGCTTTGGAGATTTAGATCTAGAGCAAGAACCTGAACCTGCACCTCAACCATTGAGGTGGTCTACACGTGAAAGAAGACAACTAGATAGGTATGGATTTTTAGTACTTGATTCAAGTTGTACCTATGCTTTACTTACTAATACTGATGAACCTAGAATTGTGAAAGAAGCTATTAGCTTACCTAATTCAGATTCTTGGTTAGAGGCCATGGATAGCGAAATGTCATCATTGGAGAAAAATGGAACCTGGGATCTGGTGCCCTTGCTTGAAGGTAGAAAACCTGTGGAGTGTAAGTGGGTATTTAAAAAGAAATATGGTCCAGATGGTAGTATTGGCAAATACAAGGCAAGACTGGTTGCTAAGGGGTATTCCCAAAAGGAAGGTATTGATTATGGAGAAATCTTTTCTCCTATAGCTAAGCTGACATCCATTAGATTCCTATTGTCACTTGCAGCAGCATATGATTTTGAAATTGAGCAAATGGATGTGATGACATCATTTCTTCATGGGGACCTTGAAGAAGAAATTTATATGTCCCAGCCAGAGCATTTTATGGTAAAATGTAAAGAACATCTGGTATGTAAACTTAAAATGTCTCTTTATGGTTTGAAGCAATCTCCTAGAATGTGGTATCAAAAATTTGATACGTATGTTTTATCCTTGGGATATGTGAGATCTAAATCTGATCATTGTGTCTATTATAAAACTAAAGGTGATCGGATTCTTATAATTGCACTGTACGTGGATGAAATGTTATTCATTGGCAATGGTAAGGGGATGATCTCAAAATTAAAATCTCAGTTGTCCTTGAAATTTGAAATGAAGAATCTGGGGGCAGCAAAGTACATTCTAGGAATGGAAATCGAAAGAGACATATCTAAGAGAAAGATTTGGCTCAGCCAGAGCAAGTATATTACCAATGTTCTTGATGAGTTTCATATGTCTGATTATAAACAATTAGTTGTTCCAGTTTTGCAGGGAATGAAATTATCTGTTGAAGATTGTCCAGAATCTTTGAATGAATCTGACGACATGAAAAGAGTGCCTTATGTAAGTGCTGTTGGTAGTTTAATGTATGCAATGGTCTGTACTAGACCAGACATTGCCCAAGCAGTGGGAGTTTTGAGACAGTTTATGGTGAATCTAGGAAGATCACATTGGGATGCTGTGAAAAGAGTTATGAGGTATTTGAAGGGAACTTCTGACTATGCTATTTGCTATCATGGAAACTCAGTTAGATCACAGAGATCTATTAGCATTCAGGGATATGTGGATTCTGATTGGGCATGGGATATTGACAGTAGAAGATCCACCAGTGGATATGTATTCACGTTAAATGGTGGTGCTATCAGTTAGATGAGTAAACGGCAGACTGTAGTCGCTTTGTCCACAACAGAAGCAGAGTACATGGCAGCTACTCATGCATGCCAAGAAGCCATTTGGCTGAAGAGGTTGTGTTCTAATGTTGGTTTTAATGTAGGGCAGATACAAATACATTGTGACAGTCAAAGTGCTATATGTTTGGTGAAAAATCCTACATTTCATTCTAGGAAAAAACATATTAATGTCCAATATCACTTTGTTCGTGATATGGTGGAAGACAGGAAGGTCAAGCTGGAAAAGGTTGACACTTTGGAAAATGTTACTGATGCCTTAACTAAACCAGTGAGCACAGCCAAGTTCAAATGGTGTTCAGATGAAATGGGTCTGCGGGCCCATAGTTCTCATTAATTACATGAGAATTGAGAGGTAGCAGTAATCTCCTCGACAAGTGGGAGATTGAAGAAAACATGTGTCTCAAGTTATTGCTTGGACCTCATTTATTTAATCCATTGGAGTAAGTGTTGAACGTCTTTACGATGCTAATGGTTTCACCGATGGTGAGTTAATCTGGTGGTCGGTGAGAGATCAACTATCGGCACAGCTTAAAGTCTTTGGGCCGATGGACAGAGGTCACTCTAATAGAAAGGTTATCATCCTAAGTCTATTGATCAGCGAAAGGTTCTAAAGTGGCTCCGATAGCTTTTGTCACTCTGATAGTTCAACACTGATCGGCAAGAGATTGTTCATCGAAACAATGGAAATCATTTGGGCCGATGGCAAGTGTCTGTCCAATGAAAGGTGTTAAACTAAGGGATTAGGGTGACTTTGTGTATCAGTGGAAGATGAAATATGATCACTAATGGAGGTTGTTAGGCCGATAGTTTTGTAGGTTGGCTTCGTTGGCAACAAAATTGCCGATGATAGACTTATGGATTGATTGTGGTTATAAACCGGAATAGTATACGTGACCTGGTGCATGTGGGATTTTTTGTCTTACGAAATGTGGATAGTTACAACTAGTGCATAAGCAGCGATGCTGGAAGAAGTTGATTCATTTTCAGTTAGAGCAACAGTTGTGTAACCGTTTATGCTCTTGCAGACTGGAGATAAAATTGATCTTTTGGCATCATTGTTTGTGATGATGATTCTATTTTTGTACGGTTTATTTTTTGTAGCATGTGAAGATGAAATATGTGATCTGGTACAAAGAATAGGATTAAACATTAGAGTAGGTTGAGATCTTTATTTGTAAATCTTAGGTTTGCTGTAATAAAGATTATTCTACTATTGGTGGTGGGTTTTTTACCCGAAAGGGTTTTCCCACTTAATACTGGAGTCTGTGTTGCCTATGTTGTCTATTTTATTTCTCTAGTGTATTTATCTAATTATTTTGTTTTGAAAGTTACCAATCTACATTATCCCCTTAGAATTAACATTAGGGAAGCTGTTTTCCACACCTGTGCTTTCTGTACACTTTCATCATTGCATGCTTCATTCACTATCTTTGGTTCAATCTTTGAAATCAGACAATACTCTTTTGAGTTTTGAGCAATCTTTCTTCTTATTTGAACATCTTTGCTTTTATCACCTATGATCTGATCTTCAGAGTGATTTAGCCTTACATACCTGGGAATTTTAGGACTTTCTTGCACTTCTATTTCTTGAACAGGTTCATTCAAACTCATCTCTTCTTCCTAGTTCACCAGATCAGTCTAAATCTGAATCTCAGAAGAGGCTTGGACTCCTTGGATCAAAACGTCATTCTAATCATCTTCATCATATTAATAAAACCTTGAGGGTTTTTCAATACCTTCATCAACCTTCACATTTGCACTTTCTATAATCTTTCTCAATCTCTTGTTATAACACCGGTATGCTTTGCTTTGAGTAAAATAACCCAAGAATATTCCTTCATCACTTCTAGCATCAAATTTGCCTAAATATTCATCTCTTTTAATGTAACATTTGCTACCAAAAACTCTAAAATATGTTACAGTGGGAGTGATTCCAAACTAGAGTTCATAGGGAGTCTTACCAGTATTGCTTCTTATTTGTACCTGATTAAGAGTATAGACTGTAGTACTTATAGCTTCTCTCCAGTAGATCTGAGGAACATTTGCTTCCATCATCATGGTTCTAGATGCTTCCTACATGGTCCACTTCTTTCTCTCCACTACTCCATTCTGTTGTGGTGTCCTTGAAGCAGACAATAGTCTTTTTATTCCATGTTTCTCACAGAATTCTATGAACTCACCGGATGTGAATTCTCCATCTCGATTAGACCTTAGACATTTTATGTTCAATCTGGTTTCATTCTCTACCATAGCCTTGAATATTTTGAATTTCTCAAAAGCCTCTGATTTCTCTTTCAAAAAAGTCACCGACATCATCCGGGAGTAGTCATCAACTAATAGCATGAAGTATCTATCACTTTGCACACTCCTGATTCTTGTCGGACCACATAGGTCAGTATTGAAGAGAACATGTGTCTCAAATTACTACTTGAACCTTGTTCTATCCTTGGTCATCGGCCACACAGAAGCTATTGGCAAACCTTGGTAATGTTACACTAACAGTTATGTTCACACTGATGTAGATATAGTGATCGGGTAGACTTTCTGTATCGGTGCAGTCTTAAGTTTCTTCTCCAATCGATGAGGGTCTTACCGATGTCCATCGACATAAGGTTGGGTGTCGAGTAAACTCATGGTGGTCGTTCTGATAGTATTGCATTACCCCGATGGAAGTATGCATTGAGATAAATGAATCATCGGTGTAAGAACTATTATCGACCTAGCATTGAGATGTCTCTCCGAAGGTACCAGTCACTCCGATGAAGGGTTGGCATAGCGTTGGCGTTGGTGGGACAAGGATCCATCAGAGTGAGTGTTGAACAGTCCACTGATGATGAAGGTTATCTCGATGAGTCTTTGAATATCATCGTCAGCAACAAAATTGCCAACGATATTCTTATTGATCATTTGTGGTTATAAACTGAAATAGTATACATGACTGCGTGCATGTGGGACTAAAGGTCTCGCTAGAATGTGAACCATTGTGATGGTTGAAAGGTAGTGACACTGGAGAAGTATAATCAATTAGTTAGGGCAAAACTGTGTAACCATTTGTTGTGTTCTTGGAGACTGGTGATATAATCTGATCTTTTGGCATCGTTGCAAAAGGATAGTGATGAAAACTATTTTCAAATTATACAGTTTATTCTGTAGATGTGCAGATGTAATAAATGGTTTTGTATAATTGTTATGGATTGATAACTAAACAAATGAGTTGTGTTTCTTTATTGTAATTAGCAAGATTACTATAATAAAGAATGCTTCTATTGTGGTGGTGGATTTTTTACCCGAAAGGGTTTTACCACGTAAAACTGGTGTCATTCTGTGTTGTCTTGAATGTGCATTTTGTTTATCTGGTGTATTCATCTGTGGTGTTTAACATTGCAAGTTACCTGTCTACATTATCCCCTTAGAATTAACATTAGGGAAGCTGTATTCCGCACCTCTGCTTTCCTTACAAGTGGTATCAGAGCCTGGCCAATTGTGTTATCCTTGTTGGTAGGTTGGGTTTTTTGTGTTAGTTCAGTGAGTGGGAGTTCTGTGAGGTCTATTCTATTAAATAAGATGGAAAGTACATCAGGAAAAATAGACATTGAAAAGTTCAATGGCACAAACTTTGAGTTGTGGAAGATTAAGGCTGAAGATTTGCTGGTCGACAGAGATCTTTGGATTGCTATGTCTGGGGTTAAACCTACAAGCATGAAACAAGAATATTGGGACCTAGCTGACAGAAAAGCCAGAGGACTAATAAGATTAAGTCTTGTATATTTTGTTCTATTGAACGTCCATGAAGAGAAGTCAGCCAAAGATTTGTGGAAGTTGGGAGATATTTACCAGGGCAAGTCCTTGGTGAATAAACTATTCCTCAGAAAGAAGTTGTATTCTCTGAAGATGGATGAAGGTGCATCTATAGCAGACCATCTAAACACATTTAATCTGATTGTTGCACAGTTGATATCTATAGGTGTAAAAATAGAAGAGGAAGATCATTGTATGCTTCTATTATGTTCCTTACCCGACTCTTGGGATCATCTTGTGATGGCTATTGGAAGTAGAACAACCACGTTTACAACTAAAGCGGTTGTTACCTCATTGTTATCTGAAGAGATGCAGAGGAAATCTTTTGAAGTAGCTAAAGAGGCCATGTCTATTCGAGGTAGATCAAAGGAAAGAGGCAATAAGAAGGACAAGAAGTCAAAGTCCAAGTCAGAGGGGAGATCGAAATCTCCTAGCACAAAGTCCAAGGTGAAGTACTGAAATTGTAGATAGAAAGGACACATCAGAAGAGACTACAAAGAGGAGAAAAAGAAGAAGAAGAACTCTTCTGACAATGATTCTTCTCAGAGTGATGCTGATGCCTTCATTGCTGCCTTGGCAACGCCTGCATCTAAAGATGTAAGATTGGTGGATTCAGGAGCATCTTTTCATATGACATCTCACAGAGAATGGTTCACAAAGTATGACCCATATGCTAGTGGAAAGGTGTTCCTGGCAAGTGATTTGACACTAGAAATTGTTGGCCAAGGACGAGTCAGAATCCAGTTCCCAGATGGCAGAATAAAGGGAATTAATGGAGTTTTACACATACCAGCTCTAGCTCAAAATTTACTTTATGTTAGTAAGCTTAATGATGTTGGTGTGCAAGTTACTTTTGTGAATGGTGGCTGTAAAATGACTAGAGGGTCTATTGTACTAGAAAAGGGTGAACACATTGGAATTCTATATAGGTTAGATGCTAAACCAATGTGCTGTAATAGTGTCTCTGTAAAATCTGAAAAAGCTACTATTGTAACACATGATGCAAACTCTATAGAAGTTAAACTTCCTGCAGAGAAAACAATGCTCTGGCATCATAGACTTGGTCACATAGGTTAAAAAGGTTTAAAAACCTTGGAAAACAAAACCCTGGTAGATGGACTGATTGATTGTAATCTGGAGTTTGATTTTTGTGAACATTGTATATATGGAAAACAGAACCACGTTTCTTTTTACTCTAGTTCTCATAATTCTTCTGGTGCTCTAGACTATGTACATTCTGATGTTTTTGGTCCAGTTGATGTTTCTTCTCTATCTAAATCAAGATACTACGTATCGTTTATTGATGATTATTCAAGGAGGGCATTTGTATATTTTTTGAAAAATAAATCAGAAGTGTTCAATTGGTTTAAAGAATTTAAAACTCTTGTGGAAAACCAGACTGGTAAAAAAATAAAATGCTTGAGAATAGATAACGGTGGTGAATATTGCAATGTGGATTTTGATAAGTATTGTGTAGATCATGGTATAAAAAGGCACAAAACTACACCTTATACTTCACAGCAAAATGGAGTTGCTAAAAGGTTGAATCGATCACTGATGGAGAAAGCAAGAAGTATATTGAGTTATGCTAGTCTTGAACAAAGGTTCTGGGCTGAAGTAATTGCTACAGCTTGTTACTTGCTGAATCATTCTCCTACTTCGACATTGGTTGATAAGATGCCTATGGAAGCGTGGTCTAAAAAGAAGCCCTCTCTAAGACATCTTCATGTTTTTGGCTGCAAGGCATATGCTCATATTCCTCAGGTAAAGAGATCTAAGTTGGATTACAAAGCAGTCAAGTGTATCTTTATTGGCTATGGAGTCGGTGTTAAAGGATACAAGCTTTAGAATCCTGAAATTGAAAAAGTAATTTACAGGAGGAATGTAATTTTCAAAGAGCTGAATACTTTGGTTATTGATCCTTACCTAGAGAAGACAAAAAAGAAGAAAGAAAAGAGTGTTGTTACTATTCCTCTGACCCCTGTAAAAGAGGAACAACAAGAACCAAGTGTAGATAATTCAGATGAGAGCTCTAGTAGCTCTGAAGATTCTGATCCAGAGCAAGAACCTAAACCTGTACCTCAGCCATTAAGGAAGTCTACACGTGAAAGGAGACAACCAGATAGGTATGGATTTTTAGTACTTGATTCAAGTTGTGCCTATGCTTTGCTTATAGATACTGATGAACCTAGGACTGTGAGAGAAGCTATTAGTTTATCCAATTCAGATTCTTGGTTGGAAGCCATGGATAATGAAATGTCATCATTTGAGAAAAATGGAACCTGGGATCTGGTGCCCTTGCCTAAAGGTAGAAAACCTGTGGACTATAAGTGGGTATTTAAAAAGAAATATGGTCCAGATGGTAGTATTGGCAAATACAAGGCAAGACTGGTTGCTAAGGGGTATTCCCAAAAGGAAGGTATTGATTATGGAGAAATCTTTTCTCCTATAGCTAAGCTGACATCCATTAGATTCCTATTGTCACTTGTAGCAGCATATGATTTTGAAATTGAGTAGATGGATGTGACAACAACATTTCTTCATGGGGGCCTTGAAGAAGAAATTTATATGTCCTAGCAAGAGCTTTTTTTGGTAAAAGGTAAAGAACATCTAGTATTTAAACTTAAGAAGTCTCTTTATGGTTTGAAGCAATCTCCCAAAATGTGGTATCAAAAATTTGATACGTATGTTTTATCTTTGGGACATGTGAGATCTAAATCTAATCACTGTGTTTATTATAAAACTGATGGTGATTTAATTCTTATAATTGCATTGTATGTGGATGACATGTTGTTCATTGGCAATGGTAAGGGAATGATCTCAGAATTAAAATCTCAGTTGTCTTTGAAATTTGAAATGAAGAATCTTGGGGTAGTGAAATACATTTTGAGAATGGAAATCAAAAGGGACAGATCTAAGAGAAAGCTTTGGCTCAGCCAGAGCAAGTATATTACTAATGTTCTTGATAAGTTTAATATGTCTGATTCTAAACAGTTAGTTGTTCTAGTGATGCATGGAACAAAACTATCTGTTGAAGATTATCCAGAATCTTTGAATGAAGTTGACGATATGAAAAATGTGCCTTTTGCAAGTGCTGTTGCAGTTTAATGTATGGAATGGTTTGTACAAGACCAGACATTGCCCAAGCAGTGGTAGTTTTGAGCCAGTTTATGGCGAATCTAGGCAGGTCACATTGGGATGTTGTGAAAAGAGTTATGAGGTATTTGAAGGGAACTTCTGACTATGCTATTTTCTATCATGGAAACTTAGATAGATCTCAGAGATCTATCAACATTTAGGGATATGTTGATTCTGATTGGGTAGGGGACATTGACAGTAGAAGATCCACCAGTGGATATGTGTTCACGTTAAATGGTGGTGCTATTAGTTGGATGAGCAAGCGACAGGCTGTAGTTGCTTTGTCCACAACAGAGGCAGAGTACATGGCTACTACTTGTGCATGTCAAGAAGTCGTTTGGTTGAAGAGGTTGTGTTCTGATGTTGGTTTTACTGCAGGGCAGATACAAATTCATTGTGATAGACAAAGTTCTATATGTTTGGCAAATAACCCTACATTTCATGCTAGGACAAAACATATTGATGTCCAATATCACTTTGTTCGTGATATGGTGGAAGACAAGAAAGTGAATCTAGAAAAAGTTGACACTTTGAAAAATGTCACTAACGCTTTAATTAAACTAGTGAGCACGGCCAAGTTCAAATGGTGTTCAGATGGAATGGGTCTTCGGGCCCATAGTTCTCAATAATCAAATGAGGATTGAGATGTAGCAGTAATCTTCTCGACAAGTGGGAGATTGAAGAGAATGTGTGTCTCAAATTATTGCTTGAACCTTGTTCTATCCTTGGTCATCGGACACACAGAAGCTATCGACAGACCTTGGTAATGTTACACCATTAGTTATGTTCACACCGATGTAGAGATACTGATTGAGCAGACTTTCTGTATTAGCATGGTCTTAAGTTTCTTCTCCGATCGATGAGGGTATTACCGATGTCCATCGGCATAAGGTTGGGCATCGAGTAAACTCATGGTGGTCATTCTGATAGTATTGAGTTACCCCGATGGAAGTATGCATTGAGATAAATGAATCATCAACGTAAGAACTATTATTAGCCCAGCATTGAGATGTCTCTCCGAAGCTACCAGTCACTCTGATGAAGGGTTGACATAGCGTTGGTGTCAGTGGGACAAGGATCCATCGAAGTGAGTGTTGAACAGTCCACTGATGATGAAGGTTATCCTGATGAGTCTTTGACTATCATCGTCGGCAACAAAATTGCCGACAATAGTCTTATTGATTGTTTGTGGTTATAAACCAGAATAGTATACGCGACTGGGTACATGTGGGACTAAAGGTCTCACTAGAATGTGAACCATTGCGACGGTTGGAAGGCAGCGACACTGAAGAAGTATAATCAATCAGTTAGGGCAAAATTGTGTAACCATTTTTTGTGCTCTTGGAGACTAGTGATATAATCTGATCTTCTGGCATCGTTGCAGAAGGATAGTGATGAAAACTATTTTTGAATTATACAGTTTATTTTGTAGATGTACAGATGTAATAAATGGTTTTGTATAATTGTTATGGATTGATACCTGAACAAATGAGCTATGTTTCTTTATTGTAATTAGCAAGATTACTGTAATAGAGAATGCTTCTATTGTGGTGGTGGGTTTTTACCCGAAAGGGTTTTCCCACATAAAACTAGTGTCATTCTGTGTTGTCTTGAATGTGCATTTTGTTTATCTGGTGTATTCATCTGTGGTGTTTAACATTGTAAGTTACCTGTCTGCATTATCCCCTTAGAATTAACATTAGGGAAGCTATATTTCACACCTCTGCTTTCCTTACAAGTATGAACTAAGTCCAATAATCTGGTAGAAGATTGTTCCTTACTTTTGAATGTGACTTTGCTCTGCTTGCCCAAGTGACATTCTTTGCACAAACTATTAGTAGGTTTCACCAGTCTTGGAAGATCTCTTACAACCTAAGTGTTTCTTAGGTTGATTATATTATCAAAATTCACCTGACACATTCTCCTATGCCACAACCAACTCTGATCAATTTGAGCAAATAAGCAACTTTTACCATTACCAACCAAGTGGAATATATTACCTTTAGTTTGAGTACCGGAAGCAATCTCTATTTCGGAACTTTCAAAGATCTTGTATTTTCCATTTTTGAATCAGAGATCATAGCCTTTATCCACCAACTATCCAACACTAAGAAAATTGTGCTTTAGGCCTTCAACATACAGTACATTACCAGTTTTGTTCTTTCCATCAAAGGAAATAGTTCCTCTACCTTTGATTTTGCCAGTAGAATTATCACCAAATTTTACCACTCCTCCTTCATACCTTTCCAAATCTATTAACTTATTTTTGTCACCTGTCATATGGTGGGAACATCCACTATCAATGACCCAATTATCCTTTTCTTCAACTTGGGCAGCCAGAGCTCTTTCTACAATTTTATGATTGATAGATTTAGAGGGCATTGGATCTTCTTCCTTAATGAAAATAAACACCCAGTCACTTCCGGATTTATTTCTTGTCTCTGATTCATCATCTTTTACTCCATCATCATCTTCATGAACATAGTAACATTTCTTTTGGAACCTTGATCTGTTAGGATTTGGCCTTGAAAATCTTTCCGGACACCTTGAGGCAAAATGACCAATCTTATTGCAGTTAAAACATTTAAAAGGCAATTTCCCCTCATACTTACCGGATCCTCTTGGCAGTCTTTTTGCAATAAGGGCTCCAAGTTGAGCAGCTTTTGCTTCATCTTCTTCTAGGTCTTTTCTTGCTTTTTCATACCATGAAAGTTTCTTTGAAGAGTTCTCTCCCAGATCAAACTTTTGCTTTCTTTTTATAGAGGCACTAGCTTTGAATGCAGATTCAGTCTTGGGGGTGGCATCTCCAAACTCGATCAATTCAAATGCTGCCAGTTTACCAACTAATTGATCTCTTGTGATACCTGAAAAGGATCTAAATTCTTCAATAGCAGCAACCTTATATTTGTAAGAATCAAGAAGGGATTTGAGAACTTTGTCAACAATTTCATCTTCATCCAAGATTCCACCAGCACATCTAATGCTGCAAACAAGCTCATTTACTCTTGGCATAAATGTAGTGATATTTTCATCTTCTTTCATCTTCAAGTTTTCAAATTTTCCTTTCACACTCTGAAGCTTGGCACATTTAACATACTTATCTCCTTCATGCAAAAGTTCCAATTTTTCCCAAATCTCATGAGCAGTTTTTAGGTCAATAACATTTGTCAGCTCTGAATCAGATAAGGCACTTAGAAGAGATTCTTTAGCCCATAGATTATTTTAGCATCTCTAATTTCATCTACAGTATGCGGACCATTCTATGGAGGATCATACTTCTTTGAAGCCATGATCCAACACTGCATTCCCATACATTGCAAGTGGCATTCCATGCGACTTTTCCAAAGAGTGAAATTGGTTCCATCAAACCTCAGACTATCCTTCTTGTAGGATGACATCCTGGATCTCCTCAAGCGGTTAAGCTCTTTTTAGAGGAACTTAGCTCTGATACCAATTGTTAGATTTAGCACAGACAACTGAGGGGGGGGATGAATCAGTTGTCCAAAACTTTCTTTCAATTATTCACTTAAATCCTTTTCTTAATTCAGCAGCATAATGATAAATCAATCATGGAAACATAATGTAGCAATTCAAGAGCAGAAACACATTAGCACATATTGCACCAAGATTTTTAACGTAGAAAACCTGGTTAAGGGAAAAACCACAAGGTGACTAACCCAAGATTGTATTCTCTATTAAAAGAATAGTAAGAACAAAATGGCACATGCCAATTAGGGCTCACTGCCTGAGCACACTACTCACAAGAGGCCCACTACCTACAGGAGACACACTGTCTACAGAATAATAAGTATTACATACTTGAATTGAAGAATAGCATCTTCACCATGCTTGAGTCAGTTCCATTTAAGCCCAATACTTCTACTCTGCCTTTCACTCTCCTCCTCTCTACCACGCTCTCATCTCTACAAGATACCCTTGAAATCACTTTACAACTCCTTATTTATACAAGACATCGACTTAGGGATAATCATCCAAGTCGGCATACATTACAAAGCAAATACATAAGTACAACATGACTAAATTAAAAAGACTTTACGTGGATCAACACACTATCAACCACACAAATCTGAGACTTCAATCTTCTTTTAGGAACATGCCAACCTTCACAGAACATCTTCAAGATCATCTGCATGATGTGTAACTCATCCTATTGGCCAGACTTAGGAAGAACACCATCATCCAGAAGTAATTCTTCAATCATGAGCTAAATCTTCAATGCGAACCACCAACATGAACTAGACACAATCTAAAGATCTCCACAAGCTTTCCTAAATCACCAAGAACATCCACACTACTTTTGCTTACAGAAATCATTCTCTCCTTCATCCGGAACCTCAAGATCACTGTCTATCATCACTGTCACATTGGAATAGATGCTTGTGGACCTTCAGACCATGAACCAATTGAGTTGTCAATTCACATTGACTTCCTAAACACTCCACCAAATCTATAAAACAAGATATCTCAATTCCGGAGCTCACCAAACCTATTTGTGACACTCTGTCACTTCTGAACATCTGCCAGAACTAGTTTTACTTAAGTTGCCATAACCTATTCAGATCTTCATGCGGACCTCTAAAATCTTTACTGGATCATCTTAAGACACATATCTACAAATCCTTTGATGTGCATCCTCTGATCTTCATCTTGGCTGGGATTTTTACCTCACTGACTTCATTGTTCTTCTCTATTCCTGATGGGACTAATTTTCTCAATATCCAAAACATTTAGCTCATCCAATCCTTATCATCAATGCAATGGGAGTATGTTGACATCAGTGACAACACCGATTAGGTCCATACTTGCAACAATTAGTAGATCTCTTGGGAAAACAAAAAGGCCACAAAGACAAGACTGGTTTAGGGTTTGTAGAAGACTAATGTTCATATTCCAATGATCCTCAAGAGAAAGGAGTTGTAGGAGGACATAAAACTTCACCAAAATCTGCTCACACTCAACATATTCACACTGATGGTTTTATCAATGTCTCAAACAAAAAGATCATGAAATCATTTGGTACTAAAAGGAACATTCCATTCAGCTATAATCTATATTTTTATGGTTATTGCTTTTGTTGTAATCAACATGGGCATAAGGCTAGTGAATGTAGAGTTGTATCTAGAAGGAGATCAAGTCCTGTAAGAAGACATCCTGCCGAGATATTGAGTATGTTAAGATGCTTTAACTGTGACAACTTTGGACATATAGCTAATTTTTGCAGACCCAGCTTGGATATTCAATAAAGGAAAGAAAGTGTTCACTCCAAAGTTACATCTCCTAGTGTTGATATGAATAAGGACAAGACAAAATTAGTTTGGAAACCAAAGATAGTTGACAAGAAAGTTGAAGCTATGTTTGTTCAAATTGCCCTACATGAACAAAATGGAAGAAAACCAAAGCAAAATAAGGAAGATCCTAAACTTGTGCATATTGCACAAGACACATCATCAGTTGCATGAGAAGTAGCATGAGGATATGGGTATTTGTTCAATGTCTTATCACTTACCCCCAAGGTGAAAATAAGAAGGTTGTAGAAATCAAGGAGCAAGTGGAAATATGTCATCATAGTGAACAGACTTCTTAAGATATTGAGTTTGTACTAGTTTGTGCAAGGACATCTCAAGACATGAAGTCAAATATTTTGTTGCAGATATGAACTATGACAGTTAGATTCTTATATGCTTTTCACTATTTTTGGATCTCATAAACAACAATAATATTCCAAGAAGATAGTGATAAATTTCTTATTTCTTCTCCTCTTCAATGCCATGATTGTTTTTTTTAGTAGGGCTTACTGACAAAAATTGCAAGTGTAAAATCAGATTCTGCAACTTTTTTAAATAGGGTATGACATCTATCAAGGCATGGAAGGACAACATTGTTATCAAATGTTGTAATTGCAAGTGTTAAGGTAGACATGTATATAGGTAATAAAGGTACATGAACTTTCAAGAAATGTAGTCTAATGGACTATCATGATATGATCCATAGTGGCATAATCAGATGGAGATTGTAAGTGACATGAGCCATGCAAGTGCACTTGAACTTTTTGAAAGGATGGATATAATAGAAATTTCACATTCACCTAATGATTCTATAGGGATCTTGTCAATGAGATTAAGTATGCCCTTTGCCATTGATGTCAGAGGGGGAGAATAAAGTGGACTTAGTTGTTGTGTTGCCATCAATGCCAAAGGGGGAGATTGTTGGCTTGACTAGAATTTTGTGTGTTGGCATTGATGTCAACTTGTTTATGGATTAGGTGTTTACATAGGATCTTGTGTTTACATAGGAGTTTGTGATGTGACATTATGTTATGAGATTGTTGGTAAATGACAAAGTGGCACATTGTGTTGGTGTTTGTTGGAAAGTACACATGTTGTACTCAGATGGTCTTAATGATAGGTTGCCTTCATCTAATTTTCATTTATTGATCCTACTTAAGGAGTTCATATGGATACCTTCATGATATCAGGATGTCTTCCTGATAAGGAGTTTGTGTGTTGTTCAAGGGAATTCACTCTTGTCCTATGAGTTTCAAGATTGTGATGCCCAAGATGCATGTCAAGAGTTGTGATGTCTTTGATGCAGTTTGGCATTGTTATCATTACACACATGATATGGAGTGATGATCCACATTGATGTTGATGCAATAGTGATTTTTTGAGTTGATTTTTGTCTTGATAATCATGATGCAGGTGTTGATTAGTGCTCAGTGACTTAATTTTCATCCCTCAGGATGTCTTCATCATATGGTTGCTTCATGTTTTGGTGTTAATGTTCATGACAACATGGCAAGGTGATATCTTTCATAGTGGCACCTTTCTATTGGTGCTGCAGTATTTACTACAATTTGTTGGAATAATGAGATTTGTCTTTGATGCCGAAAGTTATTGGTGTTTGGTGCTTGGTACTTATGTTCACTTGGTAAAGAGTTGCATCTTGAGATATCAAAGTTTGGTAAAGAGTTGTTTGCTACTTCATGGTATGGTGTGTGTTCTTGTTTCATGTCAATCTTGATTAAGGAGTTGCTTCACTCTCTAAGTCAAAAGGAGCTTCATGTTTTTAGTTCTTCAAAGAATGATGTCAAAAGGTAAGTTTGTAAAGGTTTTGTTAACTTGCTTTGAGAAGCCTTTTTGCAATGGTATTGTGTTGCAGTTATATCAGAGGCTTTGTAAGGCACTACTGTTACAGGACCTTGTTCAAGAAAAATAGGGTTTATTAATTCCTAAAGCTAATTCGCTAACACCCTAAATCCTTTCTTAAAACCCTATGCTTTCAATGTATATCCTAAACCTTATGTCTTTAAAACCTAAACCAAACCGTCCTCATGACATGCACTTTTTTCTATATTTTTCAGTTGACCTTTTGTAGCAGGTCGACAAGACACTTAAGTGGAAACATGAGGGTATCAGCATCATGGCCTAATCGGCCCCTCTACCTAGCTCCACTTATATCTCTGGTCATTCTCTATGCGCTTAGGCAATAAAAGAACATCAACGGCTCAAATTTAAAATTTCTTTGGGCACACAAGTGATGATCATTGGCTGAAGTTTAGAGTTTGGAAGCCCTCTCCCTTGCTTTGACTTTGACATGTCTTGGAAAGTCAATTCTCTTTGACAACAAGGAATGTGTTTTTTGAAGGCTATTTTTAGCCTTTCAAAAGGTAGTTTTAGGTAGTTTTTTATACTCTTCATGTGTAAAGCCTATAACAAGTTTTTTTCTTTATTTAGGCTCCTCTCTCCTCGTGTAGGTGTTAAGTAAATGTCACAAATAGATTATTTTTCTATTCTAAGAGAAATTTTATGCAAAAATTAATTATTTTTAAAGCAGAGTTTTTCTATGGTAGTGGATTCTTTTTAGAGAAGATGCTACATGCAGATAATGGGTTTTTGGAATGAATCTGAATATGGACAAAAATCTTTTATTTTTGATAGGTTTTTTTATGAAAAGGAAGCTAGAATGTTTTTGAAAAAAGTGGGATCTAATTAAAGTAATTATTTTTATGAAGACTTTGGTGGGCTTGCAGAGATGGAATAATGGAAGAAGATGTCTCTTTGATTTAGGATTTTATGCAAGATATGGAAAAAGGGAGTGGACTGAAAATATTCATGGAAGAAGATGTCTCTTTGATTTAGGATTTTATGCAAGATATGGAAAAAGGGAGTGGACTGAAAATATTCAGTAGAATTTATTTCTTGATAGAGAATCGTGAATAAGAGTTTGAATGTGTAATGTATATGGTTTTGTGTATGAGAGTAATAAGAAAAACTAGGTGATTTGAGAGTGTGGATTTTGAAGGTGAACTATGTAGAGCAAGAAATGTTTTTGCAGGTGTGTCAAGTACAAGATGAAGACATTATGCAGCAATGATATATAGTATGAATGCAAAGGAATTATTTTTTAGGTTGAAGAAGATTGATAAGTTGTTATGAGCATGATAGTGAAATAGAGAAACCCTCTGTAACTTGTTTTTCCTTTTAAGATTTTATGTATTTCTAGTGAGGCACATTGTAACCAGTGAGGTTTATGGCCAGTGAGGCCTGTTTGTGATCAGTGAGATCTTAGTCACTGAGGCTTGAATGTAACCAATGAGGTTTTCTAGTGAGGCTTAATGGAGATTAAAGTTCATAGTGGTTTTTACCCTTTTGGGGTTTTCCATTCAATCACCTGTGTCATGTGTTGATCCCATCTCTTGTGCTTTGTCAATGTTTTATGTCTTAATGAATTTGTCATATGTTTCATGATGGATTATAACATATTGTATTGTTTTGATATTATAGTGAGAAAAACTAATTTGAAGAGTTGTTTTGTTGACCACTGATTCACCCCCTCTCAGTGGTCTAAAGTATTCCAATGCTTACTAGCCATATTTCATCATCGTTAGATGAAAGATGAGAAAGTTTCCCCATTTTGCTATTTGTTTTTGACAAGATCATTCATGCATATCTCATTTTCTATACTGAAACCAAAGGGTGATGCAAATTTTCCTACCAACTCTTTGAAAGAATTGATGCTCGAAGGTAGGTGAGAAAACCATTCCATAGCTTGTCCCCCAAGACTACGAGGAAATAGACATAGAAGATATGTGTCTCTATATGTAACATCAAGACAAGCTATATAAAATTCTCTAAGATGGTCATTTGGATCACCTTTTCCTTTGTATTTCTCAAATTATGGTATCTAAAAATGTGGAGGAAAAGATATCATCTGAAGTGACTTATCAAAAGGATATGGGCATACTTCCTCAAAGGAAAATGTTTTCTTTCTTTGGTTCATACTCATATCTATGACTTGTTGTAACTGATTGAATAACTGCTCAAAATCAGATGTAGACGGTTGTTGTTGCTTCATGGAATTTTGATGACTTGGATGAGGTATTTGGTACACTGGAGGTTGATTTGGAGGATGGTGTTGTGATGTATTATATAGAAGGGTATATATGTTTTGGCCTTTGTTATCAAATGATGGGAATGTGTATGAGTTTAGTGATGGATTAACATTTTGGGTTTGTATCACATGTGAACCAAAGGATGGATTGATATGAGACATATGTTGGTTGGAGGTTAGTGGAACTTTGGACATGGGAGGTGGATTGGCATAGGATGTGTGAGGGTTGGATTGTGGTGGTCCAAGTGAAAGGAGTTGATCAACATATGATATGTGGAATTGGAATGTGCTCATGATCCAAAAGGATGGTCAATAAATGATGTGTTAGGATTAGATAACACATGTGATGTTTGAGGTAGATTAATAGATAATGTATTGAGATGGGAAGACACATTAGATGCTCGGGATGGTTCAAGATGTGACACACTTTGATTAGAAACTTAAGGTTCTTGTATCATTGGCAGAGAAGTTATCTTCATGGAAGAAGATGGAGTGCGATACGACACATGAGATGAGTCAACATGTGGCACACTTTGATTAGAGACTTGAGGTGCTTGTGTCACATGCAGGTTGATCATGTAAGATGGTGTTAACAAAGGCTCTATTGATGTGGGAACATTTGGTTGGCTTGTTTCCATAGATGTAGAGGATGCATGGAGTGGATGGATGGATTGATTAGTCAAAGGTGGTGTTTGGATGTTGTGTGTAGATGTTGTGGATTAAGTGGACATGGTAGTAATATCCCTATGGGTATTCCTAGCAACAATAGTATCATTAATTGGATCTTGTTTTCTGATTGTGGATATATCAAAGTCACTTGGAAATTTGGCTCCTTGAATTAATTGTAAGAGAAATCTATCAGGATTGGATTTTAAGAGCTTATTTATAATTTGTAAAGCTTCAAAGTCTTCTAGCTCTGCTAGATCATCTTGAGATTCTTCATAGGTAGGTTGAGCAAAATTATATTGTGGCATTTGAATTGATGATGAAGGTCCGACAATATAGCCTTTGGGTACAAAGATATTAGGATCCATTCCAGTCGTGAATTTTGAGGCATCCTTGAGAGGCGTAGATTGAAATTCCTTTAGGTTAGCCTCCATAGCTGGCTTATATTGACTCCTAGTTTGAGGCATTGATTGATGATGATGAGATTGTTGGACTTGTGTGAAAAAGTTAAGACTCTTGGATTTATTGGTGGTGCAGGAGCACCAAGAGTTTAGCATTGGCGCCCATGTAGTTTGGTGTTGGCACCCATGTAAATATTTTTGGAGCACCAAGAGTTTAGTGTTGACGCCCATGTAGTTTGGCGTTGGCACCCATGTAATTATTTTTGCTTTTCATTTTTGGTGTGATGTTCTTTTTATTTTCTCTAAGAGAATAAGCGGGACCAATGAATACACAGGACCGATGAATAAGTTAAGTTTGGTGCCCATGTTTGAGCCTAGAAGTGAACTATTGAACCTCATGCTAGAGGTTCAACGAGTTCATTTGGTTCAATGGAATGAACATACATCAATTGGCTCAATAGAGTGAATGTGCATTTGGTTCAATAGAATGGTGACTGATAGTGGCGGTGAGGAGAACCGGCGATAGGGATTCAACAAATGCATATGAGAAGACATTGGTGTGATCGGGTGTATCAGTAAACAAGGGCCGGAGTTCCACCGAAGTAGTAAGTCTAGCCGATAGGAGGGTAGGAGGACTTCAGTGTGATATGTGGCGAGGAGAAGTTCGGGGAGACAAGTGCTTTCGGAGTGAGATTTCAAAGGAGGACTGATAACATAATGTTTGGCCGATAATTGTAAGAAAGAAATCAAAGTCATCAGAGAGAGGTTGCATATCGGTGGGAGGAATTTGAAAGTGGCTGATAGTAATGTCTTTTGCCGATGGCTCAATGCTATGTATAGTCTAACCGTATGGATTGTATGAACATACAAAGACAAAAGCCAGCCATGGGGAGAACACCAAATAGTTAGTAAAGATAACCTAACTGAATGGACAGAAAACAAACCTAACCATCTGATAACTGAAAAAGTCAAATAATATAAAAAGTTGGTTTTTCTTTGTAAAGAGGGGGGAAGTTTTTTGGAAGGTTGGAGAACAGACATTGATTTCATGGAGGGCCATCAAGCTTTTCTTGTTTTTATTTTTGTGCAAATGGTTGAATTGCCAATGAGAGACAATAAGAACTTGTCCTAGGCGAGCTTTATCATAGCACGACTAGGTATGCAAGTTGCAGTCTAAGAAGAGGCAGGGGTGAAAACAGAGTAGGAGAAATTGAGTACCAAGCAATTAGAACCCTAGACCCAGAGAGGAGGGCTAATAACAAACTCAAGAAGGCTATAAGCCTTGGGAATTAAGAATCTTGGAAGTGGTGAGGACAAAGAAGAATGTTCCACACCAAAAAAGTAGTGTCTGTATTGAGAATAACAGACTAGTAGGTCTTTCACCTCTGTAATAGACTGATTAGTTTGAGTTAGGCATTTTGGGTAGAAAATGTCTAAGAGCACTTGAATTGGTAGGTAGACTTGGGGCATGACATAGGTCTTGAAATGTTTCAAACAAGATAGGTTTTCCAAATCCATAGTCCTCCCCATCAAATTGGTATCAGAGCAAGTTAAATATTTGGGCTATTCTTAGATTAGATTAGAAGAAGTTGTATGTCATCACCGAGTTCGACTGCGTCTGGAGGTTCATCCAAGAAGATGGTGACTAATGCAGAATTGGCAAAGAAGGTTGATGAACAAGAAGAGGAGAATAGGTTCCTATAGGAAAGATTGGCAGAAATGGAAAGTAAACTGGGTGTAATGATGGAAAAGACTGAAGAAGTCAGTCAGAAAAACAAAGATTCTAAAGGTAAGGAAAAAGGTGTGTCTATAGAACATGAAGAGCCCACACCTGATCCTAAGATGGAAAAAGAACCTTTCTTGAAGGCCTTAAAATCCATGAGTGGTAAGACATTGGAAGGAGTTCCTCTTTTTAGTGGAAAGATGGAACCTGATTTGGTTATGGAATGGATAGAAGGTATAGAAAATCACTTTGAATGTGATGGAGTGATTGAAGCACAAAAGGTGAAGGTGGCTAAATCAAGACTTAGAGGAGTTGCTTTGACATAGTGGAAATTTGTTCAAACTGAAAGAGAAAAAGAAGGAAAGAAACCTATAGCTACTTGGAAAGGTATGGTGGCTAAAGTCAAAGAAGTCTACATGCCTGGAGATTATGAAGTCCAGTTGCACAAGAAACGACAAAATTTGAGACAAAGAGAATTAGATGTCAATGCATACACTGAGGAGTTTCAAAAACTATGCCTGAGGTCTAAGGTGATGGAAGATGAAAAAGTAAAAGTGGCAAGATATCTCAATGGTTTGAGGTGGAGTATTCAAGAGGAAATCAGCTTATTCAGCCCTACAACAGTGCATCAAAGCTATCAGCTAGCACTCAGGGTAGAGGAGAAGGGCAAGAAGAAACAAGAGTCAAGCAGTAGGTTAAGAGGAAGAGGTAGAGACAACAGAGGAAGGGGAAGTTATGGTGGTAGGAACACTAATCAAATGCCCCAAGGAGAATCCAAACTCACAGAGCAGAGTGGAGATACTAGTAGTAGAGGAAACTACCGAGGAAGGGGATCTAGTAGAGGAAGATCAGGAGGATCAGGTAGAGGATCCTACTTTGCCACTATAAAATGCTACAATTATGGTCAATTAGGCCATCCAGCATATAGGTGTCCTGATAAGGGCACATCTTCTTCTCGATGAGTTGATAAAAGAAATCATTATGTACTTGATGATGCTTCAAGCAGCAAATCACCTGAAGTTAGTCTAGCCTTAGAGGTGGAGCGAACATCATGGTAAGGAGAACTTTGATCAAAGAACTGGTGAAAGCTAAACCAAGCCAAAGGAGAGCCTTATTCAGAATCAGATGCAAGATTATGAATAAGGCATGTCAAGTAATCATAGACTTAGGGTCTACTGATAATATAGTGTCTGATGAAGCAGTTAGAAAATTAAATTTGCAAAGAATACCTCATTCAAATCCATATAGAGTCACATGGTTAAATAAAGGTCAGCATGTGATAGTCAATGAGAAAACTTGGGTAGAGTTTGGTATAGGTGGATACAAAGACAAGGTACTCTATGATATCCTACCCATGGATGCATGTCATCTCTATTGGGCAGACCATGGAAGTATGACCGAAAGGCCATACATGATGGTGAGAAGAATGCATATTCTTTTCAAAAAGATGGTGTCACCTATAAAATTCAGTCATTGGAAGATGAAGAAGAAGGTAAGACTAAAAGTCCTAATGTCTTAATTGTGAGTGGTAAAGAGTTTTTGAACACTCTTAAGGAGGATGGTATTGGTTATGCTATCATAGTGAAACCTAAGGAGGAGCAAAAAGACAAAAAGGTAGTGGTCCCAAAAGAGGTACAGACTATACTAGAATAGTATAAGGACATAATTAGTGAGGGAACACTAGCAACACTACCTCCACAAAGAACTATTAGCCATCAGATAGATCTGATTCCAAGAGCATCTATACCTAACAAAGCTCATTACAAGATGAGCCCAGAACAACACAAGGAGATAGCCAGACAAGTACAAGAATTGATTGACCAAGGATTGATTAGGAAAAGCATAAGTCCTTGTGTAGTACCTACAGTGTTGGCACCAAAGAAAGGAGGAACATGGAGACTATGCACAAACTCTAGAGCTATCAATAAGATCACCATAAGGTATAGATTTCCAATTCCCAGAATTGAAGATCTTATGGACTGTTTAGGAGGGACTAAATACTTCACCAAGATAGATCTGAAAAGTGGTTATCACCAGATCAAAATCAAGGAAGGTGATGAGTGGAAAACAACCTTCAAGACCACAGAAGGACTGTATGAATGACTTGTTATGCCATTCGGTCTATCGAATGCTCCCAACACATTCATGAGACTCATGAATGAAGTCCTCAAAGACTATATGGGTAAATTTGTTATTGTTTATCTAGATGATATCTTAATTTTTAGTCAAACTAAAGAAGAGCATCTTGAACATGTAAATACTATTTTGAAAAAGTTACATGATGAACAACTAACCATAAATTTGGAGAAGTGTGAATTCATGATGCAGGAATTGGTATACCTTGGTTTTGTGTTGTCCAAAGGAGAAGTGAAGATGGACAAGTCAAAGGTAGAAGCCATATTGAATTGGCCTACTCCCAGAGTAGCAACTGAGGTGAGAAGTTTTCACAGCGTAGCTTAATTTTATAGAAAATTCATAATGAATTTCAGTGCTATTTGTGCACCCATGCTTGATACAATCAAAGGTGGGGTAAAAACAAAGTTTCAATGGACACAAATAGCTAATAAGAATTTTGAATTGTTGAAGAAAGAAGTAGCCACACAGCCGGTGTTAGTGCTGCCTAGTTTTGATAAGTTGTTCACTTTAGAATGTGATGCTAGAAATATTGCAGTAGGTGCGGTACTTAGCCAAGAGAATAGACCAGTAGCCTTTTTCAGTGAGAGGCTAAATGAAGCAAAGAGTAGATACTCTTCATATGACTTGGAGCTCTATGCTCTAGTCCAGGCACTTAGAAAATGGAGGCATTATCTCCTACCTAAGGAATTTGTTGTATATACAAACAATCAAGCTTTGAGTTTTCTAAACTCACAAGATAAGTTGAGCCATAGACATATCAAGTGGATGGAGTACTTGCAGTCTTACACTTTCACAATTAAGCATAAGAAGGGACAGCTTGACAAAGTAGCAGATGCTTTAAGTAGGAGGCTACTCACAGTGCAAGAGGTACAATTAAGAAGCATAGAAATGGAAGAGTTCACAGCCCTCTACAAAGAAGATGAAGATTTTGCTGAAGCATACACGGTATGTTAAGACTTTGAAAATCACTTTCATAGTGAATTTGCAGATTATACTTTGCTGTAGGGATTGTTGTTCAAAGGTGGATAGTTGTGTGTACCAAAAGGATCCATGAGAGAAAATCTCATATAGGAGAAGCATAATGGCAGTTTGAGTGGACATTTTGGTTTGAACAAAACATTGGAATTAGTCCAGAGGTTCTACTATTGGCCAAAGATGCACAAAGATGTCAAAAAGTATGTAAAGCAGTGTATCGTCTATCAGAAGGCCAAGGGAACTTCTTCAAATGCAGATTTGTATCAACCACTACCCATTCCTTCCAGACCATGGGACTGTGTAAGTATGGATTTTGTAGTTGGTCTACCAAAAACTAAGACTGGTTTTGATAGTATTTTTGTAGTTGTTGATAGATTTAGCAAGATGAGTCATTTCATTCCCTGTAAGGTGACTCATGATGCCAGTCATATAGCTCATTTGTTTTTCAAAGAGGTCATAAGGATTCATGGACTTCCAGCAAGCATCGTGTCTAATCGAGATGCTATGTTCATGGGACATTTCTAGAAAACTCTATGGTAGAGGTTAGGAACAAATCTGTCTTTTGGATCAGTATATCATCCACAGACAGATGGCCAAACAGAAGTGGTGAATAGGATGTTGGGCAACCTGTTAAGGTGTTTGACAAAAGAATATGGATAGAGTTGGGATTAGGTGATTTATTAGGTAGAATTTGCCTATAATGACAGTGTGAATAGGACTACTGGAAAAAGTCCATTTGAGATAGTGTATGGAATGCACCCTCGAGGTGTATGTGAACTCCAACATCTTGGAGACATGGAATATAGAAGTGGTCATGCAGAGGATTTTGCACAATCTATGAAGGAGATACATGAACAGGTAAAGAAGACATTGATGGAAAATACCCAGAAAATCAAGGATAGGGTAGATGCACATAGGAAGGATATCCAGTTTGAAGTTGGCAATTTAGTCATGGTTCATTTGAACAAAGCCAGATTGCAGAAAGGGAAGCCAAGTAAATTGTACATGAGATGGATTGGTCCTTGCAGAATTCTGAAAAAGTATGGCAAAAATGCCTACAAAATTGATTTACTAGCAGACTTGGTAATTTCACCAGTGTTCAATGTTTAGGACCTGGTACCCTATAAAGGTCCTCATTCAGCAATAGGCGGATCTAGTTCAAAGGGTGAATAGACAGTGAGTGATGTGACTTTACCACCTACACTCAAACCACAAGCTAATAGAATTTAGGATTCTCGAGTATAAAAACACACCAGACATGGTGTGTACATGGAGCATCTAATCAAGTGGAAATAGTTGCCTGAAGTAGAAGCTACCTGGGTTGCAGAGTCTGAGTTCAAGAAGCGGGGCATTGCTTTTGCCTTGATGTCACCGGAGGTGACTTGACTTTTTCCGCACAGGGGGAGTATGGTGCAGGAGCACCAAGAGTTTGGCGTTGGCACCCATGTAAATATTTTTGGAGCACCAAGAGTTTGGCATTGGCGCCCATGTAGTTTGGCATTGGCGCCCATGTAAATATTTTTGCTTTTCATTTTTGGTGTGATGTTCTTTTTATTTTCTCTAACAGAATAAGTAGGACCAATGAATACGTGGGACCGATGAATAAGTTAAGTTTGGCGCCCATGCTTGAGCCTAGTGGTGAACTGTTGAACCTCATGCTAGAGGTTCAACGGGTTCATTTGGTTCAATGGAATGAACATACATAAATTGGCTCAATAGAGTGAACGTGCATTTGGTTCAATAGAATGGTGACCGACAGTGGCGGCGAGGAGAACCGGTGGTAGGGAGTCAACAAATGCATATGAGAAGACATCGGTGTGATCGGGTGTATCGGTAAACAAGGGTTGGAGTTCCACTGAAGTAGTAAGTTTGGCCGATAGGAGGATAGGAGGACTTCAGTTCGATATGTGGTGAGGAGAAGTTCGAGGAGACAAGTGCTTTCGAAGTGAGATTTCAAAGGAAGACCGTTAACATAATGTTTGGCCGATAATTGTAAGGAAGAAATCAAAGTCATCAGAGAGAGGTTGCATATCGGTGGGAGGAATTTGAGAGTGGCCAATAGTAATGTCTTTTGCCAATGGTTCAATGCTATGTGTAGTCTAACCGTATGGATTGTATGAACATACAAAGACAAAAGCCAGCCGCTGGGAGAACACCAAACAATTAGTAAAGAAAACCTAACTGAATGGACAGAAAACAAACCTAACTATTCGATAACTGAAAAAGTCAAATAATATAAAAGGTTGGTTTTTCTTTGTAAAGAGGGGGGAAGTTTTTGGAAGGTTGGAGAACAGACAATGATTTCATGGAGGGCCATCAAGAAGAGATCTGTTTTCTTGTTTTTCTTTTTGTGGAAATGGTTGAATTGTCAATGAGAGACAATAAGAACTTGTCGTAGGTGAGCTTTACCATAGCCTGGCTAGGTATGCAAGTCACAGTCTAAGAAGAGGCAGGGGTGAAAACAGAGTAGGAGAAATTGAGTACCAAGCAATTAGAACCCTAGACCCAGAGAGGAGGGCTAATAACAGACTCAAGAAGGCTATAAGCCTTGGCAATTGAGAATCTTGGAAGTGGTGAGGACAAAGAAAAATGTTCCACACCAAGAAAGTAGTGTCTGTATTGAGAATAACAGACTAGTAGGTCTTTCACCTTTGTAATAGACTGATTAGTTTGAGTTAGGCATTTTGGGTAGAAAATGTCTGAGAGCACTCGAATTGGTAGGGAGACTTGGGGCATCACATATGTCTTGAAATGTTTCAAACAAGATAGGTTTTCTAAGTCCATAGTCCTCCCCATCAATTGGTTTGATTGATTGATGATTGGCTTGATCAATTGATTGGATTGATTGATTGATTGGATTACTAATTGATTTAGATAGGATGGATTGATTGATGATTGATTGATTGGTTGGTTGGATTGATTTGGATTGGTTTGATTGGATAAGGGTGTCTTCGAAGAGATAGACTCATGAACTCAAGGGTATACCAAATTGATTGATGATGGTCATATAGCCCAACTCAAAAGGAACCACTCTCTTAAGTTGGATAAAGGATTTTTGTGATATGATCAAAAGTTGGATAGTGACAAAAGCCAAAGGATGATCAAAGATAATGTTGATTTGATTGATTAACTAATTTTGGTGGTTATTTTAGAGTCTTAAGAGGATTCAACGGATTAAAGAGTCCAAAATATGATGTGATCAGGTTGAATAAGATGAGTGCTGGCTATAGATGATCAGTGTATTATTTGGAAAACAAATGATAAGGCTAAGGACTAATTGGAATGGGGTTTTGGACTAGATAAATGGAGAGTTTGTAGATTTCTAGAGGTGAGTTAGGATATCTCAAAGGCAACTCAAGATAACCCAAAGGTGTGATTCTATTGATCAGATGCAATTTTTTGTAGCTCAAAGGTGACTGGATATGATGCCAAGGCATGGATGGGCTATGCAAAGGTGAGTTTTAGTGACAATGGCTTGTTTTTGATAGGTAATTGGCAAGAGAACAAACAACAAAGACATAATGGCTGATGTTTGATTGATTTAGCGTAAATGTGTATGTTCAGCAATGCCTTAAGGCCAAGATTTCCATAGGTCTTGTCACAAGTTGAAAACACTTGAACACAAATGCTTACTCTACCTAAGGTTACGGTGAATGGTAGCTTGTCAAGCTCACAACTTGGAATCTCCTTTGACTCAAGTATAGGGACACCTAGAGTGGGTGTGTACACTTTCATCTTTGTGAGAGAGGATAGGTAGGGGCCTCTAGGAATGAAAGGATGACCCAATCACCCTCTCCTTTCAAAGCTACAAGTAGCTTATGCTAAGCCAAGGATTTATGTCTCATCTCAAGGGAGCCATATGATGAGAATCTAGAGAGGATTATGTTTCCTCTTGCCTTGAACAAACCACCACAAGGTCAAAAAAGTTGGGTTTCTAATCTAAAGGTGTAGTAATGATTCGGGGGATTGACATGTTATAAGCCTCCAACAAGCCACTTAAAGCTTTAACCAATCCTACTAGGAGTCTCATATACACAAGGTATGTTGCAAATATGTGCCTAAGTGGTGTTTTCATTGATGTCAATATATTCTTGTTGCCATTAGTGTTAACTGTATCCTATTTTGTTGTCTCTGTAGAGGACCGGATTGTTGGGGATATTGAGAAAATTAATAACAATCAATACATGTGGATCATGTGGACATGTAGAGAATTGTCAGAGGTTACTCCAGTCAAGATTTGAGAAGTTTGCATGAAGATTTGAAGGAGTTATGGCCATATGAGTAGAACCCGTTCCTGCGATAATTAGGAAAGACAGAGGGACAAGAAAGAGGTATGGATTGCTCTAGTAATATAAGATTATGATCTACAGATTTGAAGACATATTTGGGAAGTTAGTTTGTATCATCAACTCTAGTGGTTTGTGGTTTGTAGGTATGCAAGCTATCCTTCTAGTCTGACAGTCATGGCAGAGTGTGTTCTTAAGGTTCTAAAGGAAGATTCAAATGTTTCTAATAATATGGTTTAGAGTGAATGTTATTGGTGATTATAATGTGCTTGTGGAGGTCTCTAGATCATGTAGCTACTATGTTGGAGGTCCGCATTGAAGTTTGAGCTTGTGGATTGAAGATTTCTTCTTGAGGGTAATGTTCTTCCCAGTCTTGGCTGACTGAATGTTCCTAACCTATTGTGGATGCCTTAAATACATTTTTATGAAGAGTGGAGTGGTTGTAGGAGCAGTTTCAAGTCTTAGTTGTGTTTGGCCAATAGTGTGATGATCCGCGCCAAGTTTAGCTGACCTTATTGATCATTCCAAGGTTGATGAAGTATATAAATACTTGTTGAAGAAGTACCGAAATCATCCTTGTGTAAAATAGATAAAATCTGAAGGAAGGATCAAGAGCATAATAGAGAAGGAAAAGAACAAGAGTAGTGTAGAGAATGAAGAAGAGTTGGAGGCAAAGCAAGAGTTCTTGAACATTCATTGAAATTGAATCAGGCATGAAATAGATGCTAATTCTTAGTTAATTCTTTCTAAATAAATTCTATAGGCAGTGAATCTCTCCTTTTGAGCAGTGAGCTCTGGGTAGTGCACCTAAAGGCATGTGTCTTCTATTTTTCTAAGTACTTTTAACTGGGTATGCATTTTGTGGGTTAACCCCCACCGTGGTGTTGATTGGTTTGTGATGTCAGTCACAACCAAGCACACAAAACAAAAGTCACACAACAACCCTTGTTTATCCTGAAAGATATGATGAATTCCAAGAATTCATGATCCCAAGTCCCCGTTGATTAGTTCATAATCTTTTGATGTTACTATGTGGTTGATGTGTATTGTTATTTTCCATTTTGGGGCCTTACGTAGATTAGTAGATTTTGTTTCTGCAACTATGCTATACAGGGAAGTTACTCTACACAGTATATATCTCCAAATGATGTGTCTAAGTTGATATTTGCATGAGTTCTACCCTTAGGTGTGATTCTCTGCATGACACTTTCAATACTACATGCATTTAGCTCAAAATATGCTAATGATATTTAGTTGTCTTCGGGATGTCAGCATATTTTCTGTTCTGCTTCTGATTTATCATGATGTACAGTTATGAAAGTGATTTCAATGAAATTAAAATGAGAAAAAGGGTTAGAGAGTGAGATTCCTAAAATTACTTGACTGAGATCTTTGATCCACATACATGTTCCCATATAGCAATGGAGAGAAGAAAACTAAAATCATACTTCACCAGGACAGTCCACAAATCCGCATGATTCAGTGCAAATCTTCAAGGGAAAAGTTGACAACAACATGCAATGAAATGAAAGTGCTTCTATAGAACATAGCATTCACCAATACATATCTAGAAATCAACTTGAAGACTACTTAAGGTTTACAATCAGGGTATAGTCTGAAGCTTCATCTCCATATAGTATGTTCATAAAACGGGTACATTTACAATGATCTGAGGAAGGGACCTTGATTCTTTCAACAATCTAGTCCTCACTAGTCTCAGTAATCTGATCTCTCCTAAAATGATTACAGGTCTAATTTTTTTGTATTATTGACCTCCTCCCTACTTTTTTACAGTACAGGGGCTCAATATATATATCTATGGTTTTTCACCAATCTAGCACCCAAAAACCCTAGGAGATCAACCGTCAGCATCTTGAAATGCAGCATCCAATGGTGAGAAATGAATCCCGCCAAGAATTCGAGCAGCATACCCAGACAAGGCACTGTTCCTTCAATAATGTTTCCATCTGCAAACTCCCCTGCATTGAAAGCTTCATCTCCTTCTGGTGTGTTTGGCTTCTCAGGATCTACCCTGCAACCTGGGACGTCATCATCATTTAAAACCCCACCTTTGCATTCACCTGCATGCCGCTACTGTGTCAAGAACTCTGCTTCTTCCTAGTTACTCCAACAATCTGCAATAAACAAGCAAGAATTAGCACCATAGTTTAATAAATCAACGCGAAAAATGAATATCTACATTAAATCAAGCTCCAAATGCATAAACACAACCATCAAGCTAAAAAACTGTAGAAAATGCGCATCAAAATGTCTATATAGCGTTAAAACCAGTCAGGTCAACCATCGTTGACTAGAAACATGCATCGGGCACCCAAAAAAGCTTCAAAATTTCCATCGCTCTGCTTTCCCACCCCTTTTTCCTTGTTTAAATCTTTGTATTTTCTGATATACAAGCCGAACGTGATACATCAAATTAATCAGATTTCAAACTATTTGAAATCTGGCTTGTATGTTCGCAATGCATATCGGTTTGTATATCGCAACATACAAATGCATATGCATACAAAGAATTTTCTGTTTTTAACTTCCATTTTGAACCCGGCTTGTATGTATAACAATGCATCTTTGATATACAAGCCAGAAATATACAACGAATTAACTCCTTTCCATAACATCTTCGATTCCAGCGGTTGTATGCACGCAATGTATATCAGATTGTATATGAGAATATACAAGCCCGATATACATTGAATTAACTCTGCTTCATGAAATTTGGGTTTCAGGCAATGTATCTCCACTTTGTATGTTTCAGAATGTATGTATATCGAAACATACATACAAGTTGAAACATACAAAGATTTAACTCAATTAAATAACCCCTTCGGGTCTGCCCAATGTATATTTGTATTATATGTTACTCAAACATACAAGCCCGTGGATATACAATGAATTAACCGTGCTTCATAACATTTGGATTCTGCACCATGTATAAATTGTTGTATATCTACCTTGTATGTTACAAAATATGCATTGTGGAAACATACAAGGATTTAACCATTTTTAATACTCCCTTTGGGTCCGCCTGATCCATATGAACGTTGCATGTATCTTGACTTGTATATTTTCTCTTGTATGTAAAAACATACAAGTGCCAAATATACAACCATTTAACTCTTCTTCATGATGCTTTTGGGTCCGCGGCCTACACATTGCAAATGTATATATCAAATGTATGTCTAAATATACAAGAGCAATATATACAATGAATTAACATTGCTTAATAACTTTTCAGTTCCGGTCCTTATATAAATGCATTGTATGTTATGACCTGCCAAACATACAAACGCGAGATACATGCAACGAATTTAAACGTTTATTTGTTTTAACTCTTAACCATTTCGGGTCCACCTTGTATGTACAAATATAACATTAAGAAATGCATACAAGGCAAAAAGACATACAATTGACTTTGTATATGAACCTGACTACTCATGCGACCAAGTCTAAAATGACCTTTGCATATACAAATGACTTTGTATATGGAAAGCGATATACAAAGGTCTTTGTATACAAGCAAACTCGCATACAAAGGGCCTTGTATATGCAACCCGATATATAAAGAGACTTGTATGTGCAAATAGCAAACCCTTCCCTTGTACATTTTACCAAAATGCTCATAACTTGCAAAATATGGCAAATTTTAACATGGTTCAAAAAGCAACCCTAGCTCATTTTTGACAAGGAATCCAACCATACTATGCACTAATACTAAAATGCATTTCTTCTCCATTTTTAACAAGGTTTACAATTTTAACTCCCTTTTTCCCTTTACCACCAAGCAAAACAACACACAAGCAAAAAGCAAAAAGCCACAGCAGGGGTCCTCATTTTGCTAAGGAGTAAAATGGGGCGTGTTGTGAACATCACAACAACTAGTAACCAAACAAAACAATCAAATTCAACCCACTAAAGAAAATTGAATGAAATAAATTCATAACTTCCAACTATCTTTTCTGTGAATTATTATCCAACTTGAGACTCAATGTATTCAATAAGGTGCATGAATTTTCATTTCAGTTTAAGTGGGTGCACGTGGTTAATAAACCTCATCTTGAAGATCAGTTGAACAAACTAGTGACTGATATTAGACTATGTAGGTGAGGACATTCCCTCATAGCCAACCGGATAGAGCCTTGCTGCCAGCGAGCATCCATAGCCCCGGCAAGGTTATCGTTAGAATTCTCCTAAGTAGAGCCCCACTGCTAGCGAGCATCTATAGCCCCGGTAGAGTTACTTAGATGGCTTAATCTAGATTTTCAGTATAATCCATTTTATTGATTTATTTTATTTATTTTTATATTTCATAGAGATTTCATAAGATATTGCATTTGTAACTTCATGATGCAAGGAGTGGTCACTTGCTGAAATTAAGCTAAGAATTGTAATGGTAGGAAGGGTGACCTCTGATTTTTCACCTAATATCTACACTGGTAAGTTCAACAAACCCAAGGATTTTAGGTGTGTCATTGTGAGAAACATTCCTTGAATACTCAATCCATTCTTATTGAATACAAAATTTCACAAGTTAAACTACTTTCTACATTCATGACAGTCACAACAAGTTATGCATAGATTTCAAATAATTAACCTTAATGATCTCAATTTTCCATTGTTTTCAGTGGTTGTTAATCTGCCCCTTTATACTCTAAATCAAAAGAAAGATCCCTGCTGAGGAAACAAAGCAACCAAAACAAAACAAGAAAAACAAAGCCACTGTACAAACAACTATACAAAAAAAGTACACTATGATACACATGACTGCCATGATGCAATCCTCAGGCCTAAAAATAGTGTTTGAGGAACTGTCCATTAACTAGTAATGGAACATCCTCACCTATTAAGGACTTGAGTCTGTAGGTGCTGTCTCCTAGAATTTTAGAAATTTGAAAGGGGCCTATCTAGATTTTGTCAAATTTACCATGATCACCCTTCCTTTCATGTGCTTTGTCCCACATCAGGACTAGATCTGAGATCCTGAAAGCCTTGATTCCAGCCCTTTTGTCAAACCATCGCTTAACAATAGCCTGATGTTTAGCAAATTGGTTAATTGCTACACTTCTTTTTTCCTCTAGGTGCATTAGTTGTAGCAATCTAACTTCTTGTTTATTATCTATGCCTAGGTACTCTTGTGCAAATTGTAGCGTAGGAATCTTTAAGTTGACAGGGAGGATGGGATCCACCCCATATACTAAGTGAAAAGGTGAATTTCCTAATGTAGCTTTATTCCTAGTTCTATCTACCCACAAGGCATATTTCAATAAAGTGTTTTGTTCCCTTGGGTTCTTATCTATCAGCTTTTTTATGATGTTCAATAGGTTCTTGTTTGTGGATTCTACTAATCCATTCCCTTGGGGGTAGTAATTTGAGGAGAATTTTAAAATGACCCCATGATTGAAAGCCCAACTTGACAATTTAATTGAAGCAAAAGCAGGCCCATTATCACATACTAAAGCATATAGAACTCCATACCTGGTCACTATATTGGTTTCTAAAAACCAAATAACACCCTCAGCATTGCATGTCCTACTACTGACAGCCTCAGTCCACCTAGTACAGTAATCAGTAATAGTTAAAACATACATGTGGCCTAAGGATGAGGGAGGATTGATGGGTCCTATGAAGTCCATTCCCCATTGAGCAAAGGGGTGCATCTCCATCACTAGCTGCAAAGGTTGAGCAGCATATTTCTCTCTATTGGCAACAACCTGACACATATGACAGCATTTGATGTGTTCAGCTGTGTCTTTGAAAATTGTGGGCCATTAATACCCTACCCTGAGGATAGCATAAGTGGTGGCTAAGGACGACCCATGTGTAGTCCCAAATTTATCATGTAATTCTGTTAGCACCTTATCTATTTCTGATCTTTCTAAGCATCTTAGGTATATCCCCTCATAGTTTTTCTTGAAAAGGACTCCTCCTTTTAACATAAATTTCAGCGACCTTATCTTTAGGGCTCTCCTTTGTGAGGCCTGCAATCTTGAGGGACATCTCCCAGTGGTCAGGATGTGCCTAATGTCTGAGTACCATTCTCCATCATCTTTTGTATTTATGACGTACTGTTAGCTCAAGATATTGGAATCAACCTTTGATATCATTTGGCTTAATGCCTGTCCTCTTACCAGCTTCATAGGGGTAATGTCCATATCGTACTCTTGGAGGACAGTGATCCATTTAGCCCTTTTCTCACCTAGTTCACTTTGCATTAGCAACATTTTCACTGCTGCATCGAGTACAACAACAATCACCTTACTTCTTAGGATGTAGTGCCTGAACTTCTTAACTACTCGGACCAAAGCAAGCGCCTATCTTTCAATGTCCATATACCTGAGCTTTGCATCTCTGAAAGGGCAACTCATGAAGGCTATAGGCTTTTCTTCCTTTTCTTCATTTTTCTGTGTCAGTACTGCTGCAGAGGTATTTTCTGAAGCAAATGAGTAGATGTAGAAGTCCTTGGTGTAATCTGGACTGATCAGGATTGGAGCATTTGATATGGCCTTTTTAATATCTTCAAAAGCTGCTCTAGCTTCCGGGGTCCATTCAATTTTAGCATCCTTCTTGAGCATGGCGTTCAAGGGCCTGACTATCTTTGCAAAGCCAATGATAAATTTCCTAACGAAATTAATCTTACCAAAGTAAGATTTGAGCTCTGTCTTGCTTCCAGGCAGTTGTATCTTCATGATGGATTTTATTCTGTTAGGATCAATGATGATCCCGTCTTCAGTTATCAAGTGGCCTAGCAATTTCCCTGTGGTCATCCCAAATATGCACTTCTTGGGATTCAAGGATATCCCGTACTGCTCGCACTTCTTCAACACCTTTCTCAGGTCCTCTACATGGTCCACTCTATCTTTGGAGAACACCGTTAAGTCATCCATGTATATTACTATGCACTTACCAATCAAGCCTCTGAAGGCTATGTCCATTGCTCGCTGAAATGTAGCTCCAGCGTTTATCAATCTAAATGGCATGCACCTGTAGGCAAAGATCCCCCATTTCGTGGTAAATGCGGTTTTCAATCTATCAATTCTGTCCACCATCACCTAGTTGTATCTAGAGAAACTGTCCAAGAAGGACATCATCTTGGAGCCATTCACAATCTACAGGACTTCATCTAGAGAAGGCAAAGGATAATTATCCTTTTTAGAAGCTCGATTCAAGTTCCTGAAGTCCATGCATAGTCTGATGTCACCGTTCTTCTTTCTCACTGGGACCAAGTTTGCAACCCACATGGAGTGTCTCACAAGAAATATGATCCTGGCATCGAGCAGTCTTTTCACTTCTTCAAAAATGATTGGCTCCAGTAAAGTGTTGACGGGTCTTTGCTTTTGCCGAAAAGGCTTGGCGTCTGACTTCACAGGTATCGTATGAGTGATGACTAATGTATCAAAAGTTTTCAATTTGTCATACGTCCAGGCAATGACATGGATGTAATCTTTGAGGGCTTGAGTTATCCCTTTCAACTCTTCTTCTATATAGACCTTCCCAATCAGAACATTTCTTCTTCTATCACCTTGCCCAAGGTCAACCTACGAATACTGTCCCTCATCAGCCTTTTGAAGATCCCTTTGTTTTAGCATGCTATCCTAATCAAATGCTCTCTCCAACTCTATCATTCCCCTAGGGATTTTGTTACTTGGCAGCTCTAGGATTTCTTCTTCCTCCTAGACATGATCTTCTAGATTCTTTTCATCAATGATCTATGCCTCAAAAACATCTCTATTGGAAATAAAATCCAATATATGTTGATCATCTTCAAATACTTGGAGATTAGTTACATTATCAGGTACTGAAGGCACTGATACTAATTCAACTGAAAATCTTTTAAAACTTGATATGGACAGTGGCTCTAGAGTACTGGTAGCCTAGGCCAAAGCATCTGCTCTGTGGTTTTGCTCTCTGGGCACATGGGTGATATTGAATGCATCAAACTCTTCTATTAAGTCCATGTGTCTGTAATTGGACAGCCTCCTATAATTTGAAGAGTATATACCTCTTACCTATCTGACAACTAATTATGAGTCCCCATAGACATGCAAAATTTTTACCTTCTTCTTAAGAGCGAACAATATCCCATGAATTAGAGCTTCATATTCTGTCACATTATTTGTACATGGGAACTACAATCTGTATGTTGCCAAATAGGATTTTCTAGATGGGTCAATGAGGTCTATTCCTACTCCAGCTCCTTATCTTGACTTGGATCCATCAAATCTGAGGATCCATGGCTCATCCTCAACTAAAAGCTTGTTTGGTGCTTCCTTCTTTCTTTTGGCTCTGGCAGCCATGCCATTGGATATCCATTTTAGCTTTGGTATCCCAATTTTCTCAGACACCACCTCATCGACTTTATGGGGAGCTGATACTTCTTCTTTTCTCTTATCACCAAGAGGAACATTCTCTGGACCAGGTAGCATATGCCTTCTCAAGATATGCAGGCACAATGAGCAAGATGTCTCTGAGTGAGGTGCCTCATGCAACATGCACCACTTCTCCATTAAGGCATCCTGGGGAGGCCTATGCTGCTGCGTCATCTTTTGGATTTCTTTTGACAGAAACTCCTCAAACTTGGATAGATTGCTGCCACTATCCTCGTCAGATAACTCGTAATCTGACTCCACTAAACAATCACTCCCAGGGGTGATTTTCTTCTTGTTCTTATCATTACCCCCGTTGCATCTAGACATAACCTTCATCCTTTTGTGTGCATCCTCCTATTCCTGCAGGAGACAAACATAAATCAGTATCACTATCGTTATCCGTGGAACTCACCACGAGTGAAGATGTTTCGCCATATGCTTGTTCCAACTCCAACATGTCTAAACAAGCATCACAAGTTTTTTCAGAATGAGCCTCATCATGCAACCTACACCATCCATCAATCAGAATATTGTGAACATGCACACTTAATAATTGACATCGTTTCACCTGTCTAAACAAATGCATCTCAAATTTCTTGAAATGATCCAGTTCTATTTTATTTCCAAGATTACAATCAGGCTCTGAATTTATTTCATCACTCCAAAGGTCACCATTATGATCACGTGTGTCAAGCATCAGGATTTCTTCTATGCTAGCAATTTGAGGTCTAATGGAGTAAACTCTAGGTTCCACATCCACATACATGATTTCATTGGTTCTGTTATATTCGGTGATCATGTGTCTCATGTGAGGTTCAACTTCGATCTTTATCTGATTTGGTATACCCTTCCAAGGTAGCCACATATGGCTGAAATCAGTTGACATGTATCAGTTGAGGGTTTTTGACCAGTCTCTGCTGACTAACATTCCATATGTATCAGGTATATCTACTACTTGAATATCAATATAGTGTTGGATCCTGGGATCCGATGCTAGCTGCATGTGAATGTGGGTTAGTTCTCCTACCACACTTACTTCTGTTTTGTCCAATTGTGTTACCTTCTTCAATGATTTAGTAGGATGTAACCCTAAAGTGTTGCATATGGATAGGGGCATTACATTGGTAGATGCTCCTGAGTCTACTAAGCAGTTGTGCAAATTTTTACAAAACATCCTTGTGGTAAGGAGGAAGGGAGGTGACTTGCTCTTATCTTTGTATAGGGTCATGTGGGAGGTATCTATAGCTTGAACAATAGCTGAGGTTTTAGGTTTGATGTTAACGTCCTTGGCAGCATGATCTTTATTTCTAAATTGGCCTGGGGTATGGCTATCTTCCTTTTGAGCAGAACCATCCAATGATTTCATGAAAGCATTCTTGATAGTAGGGGTTTTAAGCAACTCTGACATTGGCAAGTTGATCTTTACTTTTTTCATTTCATCTGTCAGATATGTAACCAATTTGTTAGATTCAGGAAGTGGATTTGTAGCTTTTGATGCTGTGTTATGCGGTGTCAGACATTGAGCATCGACCTTGGGGAGTCCAGGGTTATTACTTGCCTTGGGATCAGGTGGAGTATTGAAATTGTTTGGAGGCAATGAGGTAGTCAAAGGATCAGTAGATCTGTTTGAGTTATTCCTTAAGTTGTAGTTATGCCTACCTTGAGGTTGTTGTTGATAAGCATTGACTTCCTCATGCTCAATTGATGGCTCATTCTCATCCTCAAAGGGGAAAACATAGTTAGACTCACATGTTGAAGTGTAATCCTGATGTGATGATATTGTCTGCTGATAAGGACAATGCATGAAGCTTTCTAGTACTAGGGCAGAATCATACTCACAAGGGACAATTTCATTTCCCTTTGCATAAGGTGGGTTACCTGAGGTACTGGTCACTTCAGCTTGGAATATGCTAGCAGCAATCCTGAATTGAGGACATTCCAACTCTACATGAGCGTTGGTGCTATGTATTCTGCACCAGTTCATAAGTGCTGCCTCTGCAAGGTTTACTCTAGTGGTCTGCCTAGGTTCACCAGGAGGCTGATTGTCTAGGGGTGATGGCAAGGAACCATTGTTAGGCCTGGTGTTCCATACTCTAGGCTATCTAGGAGGATTATTGTTGCCATTGTTGTTATTGTAATTGTTGTTGTACCCCCTGTTAGGATAATTAGGTTTGTCATTGGCATAACCTCTGTTTTGATTAGGTTGAGAGTAGAAATTCTAATTTCTTAGATGAGTGACCTCAGTAGTAAGTTTTCTTAACTGAGCTGATATTTCTTTGATTTCTTCCTTCTCTTCCTAAACCTTGGCCATCACATTCTCTGTCTGTGGCTTGAAAAAGGAAGACCCATTGTTATTGTTGGATTGTTCTACACCCTGAGGCACTTGTGTTTGATATGGTAACATCTGGTTACTCCCACTTGGTGGGGGCATGACACTAAGTGGTGGTATTTGCAAAGGGGCTGGAATCACAGCTGAAGGCATCATGGCTCCATTGGTCTGTTGGTGGATAGGATATGTAAGATAGCCAGGAAGTGTATGGAAAGCAATATTTGGTGTGGGAGTAGGAGCCAATTGCTAACTAACTTTGATAGCTTCCTCAAAAGCCTATACTAAAGTTGTTACACTAGGGTGTGTCCTTTTGATAAACATGGAGGTCAGGAGATCTAAAGATAAATAATAAATACTCCTAGCAGCCTCATCTGCTACAACGTAGGGAGCAACCAATTTAGACAACATCTTCTGGAATCTAGCATTGAAGTTTGCAATGGGTTCTCCTTCACACCGAAGTAGTAAGTCTGGCCGATAGGAGGATAGGAGGACTTCAGTATGTGGCAAGGAGAAGTTCAGGGAGACAAGTGCTTTCAGAGTGAGATTTCAAAGGAAGACCAATAACATAATGTTTGGCCAATAATTGTAAGGAAGAAATCAAAGTCATCGCAGAGAGGTTGCATATTAGTGGGAGGAATTTGAAAATGGCCGATAGTAATCTCTTTTGCCAATGGTTCAATGCTATGTGTAGTCTAACCATATGCATTGTATCAACATACAAAGACAAAAGCTAGCCACGGGGAGAACACCAAACAATTAGTAAAAAAAACCTAACTGAATGGACAGAAAACAAACCTAACTATCCGATAACTGAAAAAGTCAAATAATATAAAAAGCTAGTTTTTCTTTATAAAGAGGGGGGAAGTTTTTGGAAGGTTGGAGAATAGACATTGATTTCATGGAGGGCCATCAAGCAGAGATCTCTTTTCTTGTTTTTCTTTTTGTGGAAATGGTTGAATTGTCAATGAGAGACAATAAGAACTTGTCCTAGGTGAGCTTTACCATAGCCCGGCTAGGTATGCAAGTTGCAGTCTAAGAAGAGGTAGGGGTGAAAATAGAGTAGGAGAAATTGAGTACCAAGCAATTAGAACCCTAGACCCAGAGAGGAGGGCTAATAACAGACTCAAGAAGGCTATAAGCCTTGGGAATTGAGAATCTTGGAAGTGGTTAGGACAAAGAAGAATGTTCCACACCAAGAAAGTAGTGTCTGTATTGAGAATAACAGACTAGTAGGTCTTTCACCTTTGTAATAGATTGATTAGTTTGAGTTAAGCATTTTGGGTAGAAAATGTCTAAGAGCACTTGAATTGGTAGGGAGACTTGGGGCATGACATAGGTCTTGAAATGTTTCAAACAAGATAGGTTTTCTAAATCCATAGTCCTCCCCATCAATTGGTTTGATTGATTGATGATTGGCTTGATCAATTGATTGGATTGATTGATTGATTGGATTACTAATTGATTTGGATAGGATGGATTGATTGATTGGTTGGTTGGATTGATTTGGATTGGTTTGATTGGATAAGGGTGTCTTCGAAGAGACAGACTCATGAACTCAAGGGTATACCAAATTGATTGATGATGGTCATATAGCCCAACTCAAAAGGAACCACTCTCTTAAGTTGGATAAAGGATTTTTGTGATATGATCAAAAGTTGGATAGTGACAAAAGCCAAAGGATGATCAAAGATAATGTTGATTTGATTGATTGACTAATTTTGGTGGTTCTTTTAGAGTCTTAAGAGGATTCAAAGAATTAAACAGTCCAAAATATGATGTGATTAGGTTGAATAAGATGAGTGTTGGCTATAGATGATCATGTATTATCTGGAAAAGTAATGATAAGGCTAAGGACTAATTGGAATGGGGTTTTCGACTAGATAAATGGAGAGTTTGTAGATTTCTAGAGGTGAGTTAGGATATCTCAAAGGCAACTCAAGATAACCCAAAGGTGTGATTCTATTGGTCAGATGCAATTTTTTGTAGCTCAAAGGTGACTGGATATGATGCCAAGGCATGGATGGACTATGCAAAGGTGAGTTTTAGTGACAATGGCTTGTTTTTGATAGGTAATTGGCAAGAGAACAAACAACAAAGACATAATGGCTGATGTTTGATTGATTTAGCATAAATGTGTATGTTTAGCAGTGCCTTCAGGCCAAGATTTCCATAGGTCTTGTCACAAATTGAAAACACTTGAACACAAATGCTTACTCTACCTAAGGTTATGGTGAATGGTAGCTTGCTAAGCTCACAACTTGGAATCTCCTTTGACTCAAGTATAGGGACACCTAGAGTGGGTGTGTACACTTTCATCTTTGTGAGAGAGGATAGGTAGGGGCCTCCAAGAATGGAAGGACAACCCAATCACCCTCTCCTTTGAAAGCTACAAGTAGCTTATGCTAAGCCAAGGATTTATGTCTCATCTCAAGGGAGCCATATGATGAGAATCTAGAGAGGATTATGTTTCCTCTTGCCTTGAACAAACCACCACAAGGTCAAAAAAGGTGGGTTTCTAATCTAAAGGTGTAGTAATGATTCGGGGGACTGACATGTTATGAGCCTCCAACAAGCCACTTAAAACTTTAACCAGTCTCATATACACAAGGTATGTTGCAAATATGTGCCTAAGTGGTGTTTTCATTGATGTCAATATATTCTTGTTGCCATTTGTGTTAACTATATCCTATTTTGTTGTCTGTGTAGAAGACTGGATTGTTGAGGATATCAAGAAAATTAATAACAATCAATACATGCAGATCATGTGGACATGTAGAGAATTGTCAGAGGTTGCTTCAGTCAAGATTTGAGAAGTTTGCATGAAGATTTGAAGGAGTTATGGCCATATGAGTAGAACCGGTTCCTGCAATAATCAAGAAAGATAGAGGGACAAGAAAGAGGTCTGGATTGCTCTAGTAATATAAGATTATGATCTATGGATCTAAAGACATATTTAGGAAGTTAGTTTGTATCATCAACTCTAGTGGTTTGTGGTTTGGAGGTATGCAAGCTATCCTTCCAGTCTAACAGTCATGGCAAAGTGTGTTCTTAAGGTTCTGAAGGAAGATTCAAATGTTTCTGATAATATGGTTTAGAGTGAATGTTATTGGTGATTCCAATGTGCTTGTGGAGATCTTTGGATCCTGTAGCTACTATGTTGGAGGTCCACATTGAAGTTTGAGCTTGTGGATTGAAGATTTCTTCTTGAGGGTAATGTTCTTCCCAGTCTTGGCCGACTGAATGTTCCTAACCGATTGCGGATGCCTTAAATATGTTGTTATGAAGAGTGGAGAGGTTGTAGAAGCAGTTTCAAGTCTCAGTTGTGTTTGGCCAACAGTGTGATGATCCGTGCCAAGTTTAACTAACCTTATTGATCATTCCAAGGTTGATGAAGTATATAAATACTTGTTGAAGAAGTACTAAAATCATCCTTGTGCAAAATAGATAAAATTTGAAGGAAGGATCAGGAGCATAATAGAGAAGGAAAAGAACAAGAGCAGTGTAGAGAGTGAAGAAGAGTTGGAGGCAAAGAGAAAGTTCTTTAACATTCATTGAAACTGAATTAGGCATGAAATAGATGCTAATTCTTAGTTAATTCTTTCTAAATAAATTCTATAGGCAGTGAATCTCTCCTTTTGAGCAGTGAGCTTTGGGCAGTGCACCTAAAGGCATCTGCCTTCTATTTTTCTAAGTGCTTTTAACTGGGTACGCATTTTGTGGGTTAACCCCCACCGTGGTGTTGATTGGTTTGTGATGTCAGTCACAACCAAGCACACAAAATAAAAGTCACACAACAACCCTTGTTTATCCTAAAAGATATAATGAATTCCAAGAATTTATGATCCGAAGTCCCCATTGATTAGTTCATAATTTGTTGATGTTACTATGTAGTTGATGTGTATTGTTGTTTTCCATTTTGAGGCCTTATGTAGATTAGTAGATTCTGTTTCTGCAACTATGCTATACAGGGAAGTTACTCTACACAACATATATCTCCAAATGATGTGTCTAAGTTGATATTTGCATGAGTTCTACCCTTATTTGTGATTCTCTGCATGACATTTTCAATACTACATGCATTTAGCTTAAAATATGCTAATGATATTCAGTTGTCTTCAGGATGTCAGCATATTTTCTGTTCTGCTTCTGATTTATCATGATGTGCAATTATGAAAGTGATTTCAATGAAATTATAATGAGAAAAAGGGTTAGAGAGTGAGATTCCTAAAATTACTTGACTGAGATCATTGATCCACATACATGTTCCCATACAGCAATGGAGAGAAGAAAACTAAAATCATACTTCACCAGGACAGTCTACAAATCCACATGATTCAGTGCAAATCTTCAAGGGAAAAGTTGACAACAACATGCAATGAAATGAAAGCGCTTCTATAGAACACAGCATTCACCAATACATATCCAAAAATCAACTTAAAGACTACTTAAGGTTTACAATCAGGGTATAGTCTGAAGCTTCATCTCCATACAATATGTTCATAAAACAAGTATGTTTACAATGATCTGAGGAAGGGACCTTGATTATTTCAACAATCCAGTTGTCACTAGTCTCAATAATCTGATCTCTCCTAAAACTATTACAGGTTTGATTTTTTTTGTATTATTGACCTCCTCCCTACTTTTTTACAGTACAGGGGCTCAATATATATATCTCTGGTTTTTCCCCAATCTAGCACCCAAAAACCCTAGAAGATCAATGGTCAGCATCTTGAAATGCAGCATCCAACGGTGAGAAATGAATCCTGCCAAGAATTTGAGTAGCATACCAAAATAGGGCACCACTCCTTCAATAATGTTTCCATCTGCAAACTCCCCTACATTGAAAGCTTCATCTAATCCTGGTGTGTTTGGCTTCTCAGGATCTGGCCCACTGCCTGGGACATCATCGTCATTTAAAACCCCACCTTTGCATTCACCTGCACACTACTACTATGTCGACAACTCTGCTTTTTCCCAGCTACTCCAACAATTTGCAATAAACAAGCAGGAATTAGCACCATCGTTTAATACATCAGCAGGAAATATGAACATCTACATTAAATCAGGGTTCAAATGCATAAACACAACCATTGGGCTCAAAAACCATGGAAAATGTGCATCAAAATGCCTATACAACGTTAAAACTAGTCGGGTCAACCATCGTTGACTAGAAACATGCATCGGGCACCCAAAAAAGTTTCAAAATTTCCATCTCTTCGCTTTCCCGCCCCTTTTTCCTTGTTTAAATCTTTGTATCTTCCGATATACAAGCCAGATGTGATACATCGGATTAATCATATTTCAAACTGTTTGAAATCCAGCTTGTATGTCTGCAATGCATATCAATTTGTATATCGCAACATACAAACGCATATGCATACAAAGAATTTTTTGTTTTTAACTTCCATTTTGAACTCGGCTTGTATGTATAACAATGCATCTTTGACATACAAGTCAAAAATATACAACGAATTAACTCCTTTCCATAACATCTTCGATTCCAGCGGTTGTATGCATGCAATGTATATCAGCTTGTATATGAGAATATACAAGCCCAATATACATTGAATTAACTCTGCTTCATGAAATTTGGGTTCCGGGCAATGTATCTCCGCTTTGTATGTTCAGAATGTATGTATATCGAAACATACATACAAGTCGAAACATACAAAGACCTAACTCAATTAAATAACCTCTTCGGGTCCGCCCGATGTATATTTGTATTGTATGTTACTCAAACATACAAGCCTGTGGATATACAATGAATTAACCGTGCTTCATAACATTTGGATTCCGCGCCATGTATAAAGTGTTGTATATCCGCCTTGTATGTTACGAAATATGCATTGTGGAAACATAGAAAGATTTAACCATTTTTAATACTCCCTTCGGGTCCGCTCGATGCATATAAACATTGCATGTATCTTGACTTGTATATTTCACTTGTATGTAAAAACATACAAGTGCCAAATATGCAACCATTTAACTCTTCTTCACAATGCTTTTGAGTCTACGGCCTACACATTGTAAATGTATATATCAAATGTATGTTTAAATATACAAGCGCGATATATACAATGAATTAACATTGCTTAATAACTTTTCGGTTCCGGTCCTTGTATAAATGCATTGTATGTTACGACCTGCCAAACATACAAACGTGAGATACATGCAATGGATATAAATGTTTATTCGTTTCAACTCTTATCCATTTCGGGTCCACCTTGTATGTACAAATATAACATTAACAAATGCATACAAGGCAAAAAGACATAAAATTGACTTTGTATATGAACTCGACTACTCATGCGACCAAGTATCAAATGACCTTCGCATATACAAATGACTTTGTATATGGAAAGCGATATACAAAGGTCTTTTTATACAAGCAAACTCACATACAAAGGGCCTTGTATATGCAACCCGATATATAAAGAGACTTGTATGTGCAAACAACAAACCCTTCCCTTGTACATTTTACCAAAATGCTCATAACTTGCAAAATATGTCAAATTTTAACATGGTTCAAAAAGCAACCCTAGCTCATTTTTGACAAGGAATCCAACCATACTATGCACTAATATTGAAATGCATTTCTTCTCCATTTTTAACAAGGTTTGCAATTTTAACTCCCTTTTTCCCTTTACCACCAAGCAAAATGACACACACAAGCAAAAAGCAAAAAGCCATAGCAGGGGTCCTCATTTTGCTAAGGAGTAAAATGGGGCGTGTTGTGAACATCACAACATGTGGTTTTTCCCTTAATCGGGTTTCCACATCAAAATCTTGGTGTCAAATGTGTTGATTATGTTTCTGCTCTTATGTTGTTGATTCATGCTTAATTACTAATCTAGTAGTAAGATGATTAAGAAGGTTAAAGGCAGAAAAGTTTTAAAGGGACACCTGATTCACCCCCCTCTTAGTTGTCTAGTTCCAACAATTGGTATCCATTAAATGATGCAAAATGAAATAAAATGAAAGAACAATGTCACCTAGATTGTATGGATTCCTTGGTTGAATGTGAATTGCTTCGCAAAAGTAAACAACCATAGTTGCCAAAGATGCCATGATGATAGATGATGTGCTCAAAATGCTTAATGGATGCTTAATGGACATGATATGCCTAAGACGATAATCTAGATACTAAAGAGAGTGGCCTGGTTTGGAATGAAATGAGAGGGTGTATATATAGCTCTCAACTAAGATTGATTAATGGTGGAGAAGAAGTGGTGGAATGGATGGTTGAGATAATTCAAGAGACATGGATGAATGTGTACAAGACGTGTCCATAGGAAAAGCTTTTATTAAATGATTTAGTTGGTTTTGTTGATGAAGATAAGATTGATTTTTTAAAAATAGAATGCTTTTCTATTTTAAGAGTTGGATGACCAGGATAATTGATTTTTATACCAATTAAATCATTTTTTATATTTAATTTTTGACATACTAAGGACAAGATTGACTTGTACACATAGAAGAAAGTGATAAAAGAGGAAAATGATAAGATAAAAATAAATTAAATAAATAAATTTATTTAATTTATATGCATGATGAGAAGATAAATAAATAAAATATTAATTTTATTTATTTAGAAAGGTCAAATTAAATTAATTTAGAAAATTTATTTAATTTTAAAAGAATAATAGGATAATTAAATAATTAAAGATTATTTAATTATAGATAGAAAATAGAAGAATAAAGATAATGAAAATAGATGAAATTAATTAAATAAATATAATTTATTTAATTAATGATAGAAGTGGATGATTTAGAAGAAAATAGATAATTAATACAAGTGTGCTAGATAAAATCAACATATGCAGTGGTGAATAATGCGACAAATCGATAAATGGTACAAAGGGTCAATTTTGGATGTCTACAATTCTCATTCCAAGGATTTATTTTGTTGCCCCCAAATCCTTTATAGCAAAGGAACTACTAAGTTATTCCTTGAGTACCTTTATTTCCTATATGTTCTTACATGCAACCAACATGTCATCCACATACAAACTCAAAATAATATAACTACCATCATCAAATTTCTTGGTATACATGCAATGGTCTGAATGACACTTGGAGTATCTTTGCTCCATCATAAAACTGTCAAATTTCTTGTACCATTGCCATGGAGCTTGTTTCAAGCCATACAAGCTCTTCTTCCATTTGTACACCATGTTCTCCTTCCCTATGACCTCATATCCCTATGGCTACTCCATGTATAAGTCCTCCTCCAAATTATGATGAAGGAATGTAGTCTTCACATCCATTTGCTCTAAGTGCAAATCTTCTGCTACCACTATCCCAAGAACAACCTTAATAGAAGTCATTTTAACCACTAGAAAAAATCTCATCAAAATCAATACCTTTTTTCTGTGTAAACCCCTTGACCACCAACTGGACCTTGTACCCTTTTCTGCCTCCATCCTCCTCTTTAACTCTATACACCCACTTGTTCTACAATGCTATCTTACCTTCAGGTGGGTTTACCAAATCCCAAGTCTAATTTTCCATGAGAGATTGATGCTCCTCATCCATGGCTTGTTCCCACTTCTTCCTGGTATCCACCTGTATTGATTCCTCAAAGCACTCTAGCTCTCCATTGTCAGTGAGTAATAAATAATAAGATCTTCTTACCTCAGGAGTTTGGGATTCTTGTGGAATAGGTGCCTGAACTATTTGCTTGGACACTTTATTATCTACAATGTCCTCCAACACCATGTACTCTTTTTTGGATTCCTCTCTCTAATCCTACAACTGTTGTTTGTACATGACTTTTTCATCAAAGACCACATCCATAGACTAAATTATTTTCTTGTCCTTAAGACTCCAAATCTGAAAACCAAAATCATCCTCACCATAACCAATAAAGGTGCATTTTTCAGATTTAGCCTCTGACTTGGTCCTATCATCTTTATCAATATGAATAAAGGCTCCACAACCAAATACTCTAAGAAATGAATAATCTACCTTCTTACCAGACCAAGCTTCCTCTAGTATGCCTCCATCCAAGGCCGTTGAAGGTCCTCTATTGATCAAATATATAGAAGTGTTCATTGCTTTTGTCCAAAAGTCAAAGGGTAGTCCTGCATGTAATCTCATGCTCCTAGCAGGCTCCATGATATTCTTGTTCATTCTTTTTGACACTCCATTTTTCTATGGAGTTCTTGGAATAGTCCCCTATCTATGAATTCCATTCCTAGAACAATAATCAAACAATTCATTGCTGCAATATTCTTCACCATTATCTGACCTGAGACATTTTAACTTGAGACATGTTTCATTCTCAACCAAGGATTTCCATCTTTTAAATGTATCAAACACATCATATTTTCTCCTAATGCCATACACCCAAACTTTCCTAGTTGTATCATCAATAAATGTTACATAATAAGATGAACTACCAATAGAAGATACCTAAGCCGACCCCCATACATCTGAATGAACTAGCTCCAACTTATTCTCCTTTCTTTGTGGTCCAACTTTGAGAAACTTTACCCTTTTCTATTTTTCATACACATGGTCTTCACATAAATCTAAATCAACTTCTTTCAATCTAGGTAATCTATCCTTCAAAATATTCATGCTACCAACCTTCTTATCTCTTGCTACCACAAGAGAACCCTTGGTCACCTTCCAAGAATCTACTGTAAAAGTCACCATACAACCTTCACTACCTAGCTGCCCTGTGGATATCAAATTTTGTCTCAACTTGGGCACATGCTTGACATCTTTTAGTAGCCAAGTGTTCCCATTCTACATCTTGACCAAAACAAATCCTTTTACTATTATGTTGCAAGGCTCATCATCGCCAAGATAAACATGTCTAAAATCCCCTTGAACATAATCAAAAAAACAATGCCTAAGCAATGGAGCATGAAAAGAAGCCCCTGAATCTAAAACATAAGACTCAACAGTATTATCCATGAAAAGAATTAATGCATCTTGACAAACATTATCTGCTGCCACATTTACCTCCTTGGTGTCTTCTTGATTGTTCTTTTTCCCCTGAAGATCCCAACAATCTTTCTTTGCATACCCAATCATTCCACAGTGCCAACATTCCATCTTGATCTTTGATTTTGACCCTCCAGGACCATTTGGCTTTCCACGGTTTCCTTTTCCTCTATATTTTGTCCCCCTATACTCTCCACTACCAAAGCATTCCCTAAAGTAGAAGACTCTTCAGAGCTTTTCTGTCACATGTCCTCATTAAGGATTACTCCTAAAACATCCTCAAACTTCAACTTGGCATTGTTAGAGACCGAGTTGCTTACAACCATCACTAGGTCATTCCAACTCTTTGCTAAGCAGCAAAAAATAAGTAAAGCCCTAACTTTATCATCAAAGTCAATTTTTACAGAGTTTAACATACTTAGAGCTATATTAAATTCATTTAAATGATCAGTAACTAAACCATATTTAGACATCTTCATATTAAATAAGTTTTTCATCAAAAATATTTTATTAGAAGTAGAGGGTTTCTCATATAACTTCCCTAACACATTCATGAGGTCTTCTGTAGTTTTCTCCTATAATATATTAAACATGACTAAAGATGCAAGGCATAATTGGATGGTCCCGAGTGCTTTCTTATCTATTAGAAATGCCAGAATATTGTAGACTTGAGGATTCTTTGTGTATTGATTTATTTTGTGAGGTGTATGAATTAGGTCTGAGCACTTTGCTGGAAGATTTGAAGCTTGAAAGTCTTGATCAAATATTCAATTGGATTGCGATTATAGAAGGATTTAGAGGTGATTATGCAGAAAGTAGTCATGGCACAATGCATTAATATGAAGAAATTGTTACAAAAAATGAAAACACATCCCGATCTATTGGAGTTCCCAATTGATTGTTTGAGTTTCCCTAAAAAGTAGCAATCTTTCATCCACAAGATCCTCAGGTCAATGGGCAATGAACAAGAGACTAACTCTTTGTCTCCTCTACACTTTAGGCTTTGCAGGGCCTAGGAGGGGATTCCCTTATTCAATACCCATATGGTGAATCTTGGTTGTAACTAGGTATTGATACAAAAAGTAGATAAATTCTCTTTTATCTAGACCAAAACTGTGAGATAAATGCAAAGGGGCTAGCTTTGGGCATTATTTAAATTGTGAACCAGAGAATTTTGGAACCTAAATCCTACTCCTATAATCCTAAAGTTTAAGTGATTACTTGATTTTGTTCTTTTATATTTTGTGATTGTCAGATTGGGGTTTGAACCATGAAATATTTCCAACTCCTGACCGATGCCTATCTTAGGGTGTAGAGTCAAACTTTAACATACAGAGTCTTTCCAACAACAATATAAACATACAATTTTAGAGGGCTTATTTGTTTATGCTTTACAGACACACCTAAGAATTAGTGTTTAGATTAACTCTCCTTATGATTATCCATGTTATCAAACATTCCTCCCCATATTTTATTTAAAGCATTTTAGTATGTTCCTTAAACAAAAGAAAGAAACCAAACATGAAATGCAACAAATGTGCACTTGAGAACTTTGAAAACCCTTAGCTTCTTTGTCCAAAAGAGAAATATAGATAACAATATAAACACATGTGCATAGCATTACTCATATCACTCAACCTAAAACTGATAAATTTGCTTACAAAAACACATTCAACACATAAAGATTGAAACTTACAACATAGAGATAGAGCAACCCATCAAAATCTGTATTCCATTCCACTGCTAAAAAAAAATCCCAATCTTCAACAACTTAGAATGAGGACCAAATGTTATTTTATAGACTAAGAAGGAGGTCCCAAAAAATTCAATACAACGCGGCAATTAGGTTTGTCATTACAATCCACTACCAATAAACATTGGGAACATTAATAAATTATACTTAAAAGAGGAGGGAAAATAATGAATAAAACATGAAGCCAAATGTTAATAAATTAATCTTCCCCTTTGATTTGACTTGTCCACTTTTATTTTAGCTGTTAGGCACCTCCATTTCTCATTATCGCACATCATATTTGAAGGCTCCTTCATCCTTATGCGATGCTGTGATATGAGGCCATGGGGCCTCCTCTCCTACTCCTTCTTCATTGCTCCCATCTTTAGGATGACATCAAACAAAGTCTAGCAGGTTCTAATCCAATTTTGATTAATTCATTCATTGTTGGGTCATTTTTCTTGATACAGGGGCATTTTTAGCCATTTTGGCACCCAAAATTCATCATAAACATGCTTAAAATTTCTGTCCAAGCACTAGGAATGGTCAGGGGATGAATTTAAAGCCTGAAATAGCAATTTTGAGCTCCAAAACACCCCCAAATTTTGTCCAGAAAAAAAGTGAACAACAATGTACTCTACAACAATTCCTACCTGAAGCTTCCCAAAGTGCTCCAAAGACACCTCAATGGAGAGCATAACACACAAACATTCACAGCAAAATAGCTTCTAGGGCAAAATCTCCAAAGAGGAATTCATATCGCATGGTCGCACAATAGAGGAATGGAGGAAGAAATGGTTACACGCTCATGCGATAAGCCAATAAGACACCTTTATTTTTTGCCTCAACCTTATAACATGATGTTATAATGTTCAATTTATAATATTTGCCTTTTAAATCATTAAAAATGCGCCAATAAATATTTTTAAAATTGTATTTTTAAACTTTGGCAAATGGCATTTTTTTAATTTCTTCTCCCAGGCAAACGTCTGTTCACTGTGGGCACACTGGGCATCTGGAGGCCATGACGAATTGTATAGGACCATTATCAATTATTTAAAACATACCCATTTCCTCAAAATCTGCACTGCCAAAAGATTTCATAGACCTCCTTTGTAAACTGGCCTACCAGATATGTTCACTCCAATTGAAATGCATTAAAATAATGCATCATATGTTCTCCAATTTTGATGAAATTAGAACTGGAAACGTTTTGGACTAAAATGAGAAATGGGTCGCCCTTAGAATTGTGAGATTTGCAACTTTTTAGAACACCAAATCTAGCTCAGTTGAGGTCAGAAAGGCATTAAATAGCCCATCAAAGCTCATCCTGGAAGTACAAAACTGAACATGCATGTTACCATATGTACTAAAAAAATTTCCACCATATAGATTTGTAAGATGACTTCTGAGTTGCAAGATTTTAATCGGCGAAGGTGGGCTCGGGGGTAGATTGGGCAGCATGCTGACCTAGTCTCAATCGACACATTGAAAGGAGACAGACACTTCAAATTTGCAAAATTTGAGGGTGCCAACAGTGGCTCTTTCTCGTGGATGCATGCCTCTTGTAGGCATGACAAGATCCCAGGTCTTTGGGATGCAGGTTAGGTGCCAAATCCTTTGGGTTGCTGAGTCAATGATCCAACTTGCCATCAAAAACATGCCTACAAATTTTCATTGGGTGGTCCCGAGCCACCAAAAATGAAAACCAGTATTTCCTTCTACCAAATACTCTATTTTCATCAAACTGCTTTAGGTCAAATTTGGAAGCCCCAGGCTGTCTGCAGCTATCATGGAAGCATGTCATTTCATTGTTAACTGTGTTGCTGCTAATTTCATCTTTTACTTCCTTAGCAAATTTATAGTAATCTTGGTATATTTCTGATATCCATAGTTGTAGATTATCCTCACCATATGTCATCTTTGGATAAGAAGAAGTAAAAGGCTCATATAAAAAAAATGAGTCCATATATGGATTTCGCCTTCCCTTAAGTAATGAGACACCTTTTGTATTGAACATGTGATACTCAGGAACAAGCAATATTTCCACTTGCTTTGTTGAATATTGTTCCTTCAACCTTGAAAAGATCTGCAAAGCATGCTCTGACAAGTGATTATAAACAACTAATACCTGATCATACTTATAGTTATCATGACCAGTCGGCTGAAGGGGCTCACTCTTAGTAGCATCCTCAGCATTTTTCATAACATTTACATCATTAGATTCCTCCTGGGATGCTTCATAAAAAGGCTTGAAAGGTTCACAGTAAAGGCCATAATCAAAATCTTCACCCTTATGGATATCAATATTGTCCTCTATTCTATCGATATAAATATCTAAAACTTGTTTATCATCAACAGAGTACATACTTTTATTAAATGTAAACATTTCAGTTCCCACCTTGTGGTCATGCTCAACATAAAGAGATGAGTCAACAAATTCATCATCTATATAAACCTATCAATCTTTAGATAAGTGAGTATCCTATTGATGTAAGACAAAAACTTCCATTTCTACTTCATGTGTGGATACAACACTAAATGCATGCTTAGCTATTTCATCTTCATCTATGGCTTCAAAAGGCTTTTCCTTTGCTTGCTCAACCTCCATGCATTTTTCCTTTGGAAGAAATAAAGATCTAAGGTATAGCTCCCTTTGATGCCTCTCATGATCTAGCTAGTTGACACATTCCATGACCTACTGTAAATGTTGTCTTGCTTGGACAACCAACAATTTTGCCTCCTTTTCTCTCTACAACTATCCACTACACATATCTTATGTTTTCTCAAAATCTTCCACCTTATTCTCCTTACATGTAGTAGCTTCCATCTAAGTGTCCATACGAATATCTTGCTCATGCAAAAAAGAAACCTCCATCTCTTCATCATATACATCATCTTGAATTGTTGGGACATCCTCATTTATGAATGCATCAGACATGGTATCTATGTATTCTTTTGGTTTTTTAACTATAGCACTGCTGTAAGGTACAACCTTATATATATCTTTTATCTTATGGTGTGTACAGTCTACATCTGCATATCCTTCTTCTATCGACTGATTACCATCTTGATCTTCATCATTGCAGGATGTGTTTTGATTTTTTGTAACAATTTCTTTATCTTCATGCATTGTGCCATGACTACTTTCTGCATAATCACCACTAGATCCTTCCATAATTCCAATCCAATCAAATATCTGATCAAGATTTTCAGGCTTCAAATCTTCTGGCAAAGTGCTCAGACCTGATTCATACACCTCACAAAATAGATCAATATACAATGAATCCTCAGGTTTGAAATATTCTAGGATTTCTAACAAAGTATTCTTGAATTGTGTAAACAGAGCATAGGGTGATTCTATTGCAAGTATGGGCCTAGCTGGTGTTGTCATTGATGTCAACATACTCTTGTTGCATTAATGATAAGGTTTGGATGAGCTGTGAGTTGAGGATATTGAGAAAATTAATCTCAATCAGAAATAGTGAAGAATAGTGATGACAGTAAGGAAAAAGTCCAAGATAGGATGAGGATCAGAGGATGTGGATTAAAGGGTTTGTAGATATGTGTCTGTAGGTGATCCAGTAGAGATTTCAGAGGTCTGCATGAAAATATGAAGAAGTTGTGGCCACTCAAGTAAAACCGGTTTTGGTAGGTGTTCAGAGGTGACAGAGTGTAACAAGAAAGGTCCGATGAGATCCGGAAATAAACTTTCCTATTCTGCAGATTTAAGGGAGTGTTGAGGAAGTCTTTGTGGTGTATTAACTTGATTGCTTCCTAGTTTGAAGGTCTGCAAGCATCTATTCCTTTGTGACAGTAATGACAGACTATGTTCTTGAGGTTCCGGATGAAGGAGAGAAGGATTTCAGTAAGCAGAAAAAGTGTGGATGTTCTTGGTGATTCAGGCAAGCTTGTGGAGGTCTTTGGATTGTGCCCAGTTCATCTTGGTGGTCCGCATTGAAGTTGGAGTTCACAATTGAAGTGTAGTTTCCAAATGATGGTGTTCTTCCTGAGACAGGCCGACCGAATGAGTTATGCATCTTGCGAATGATCTTATCAATGTTTGCCGACTTAGATGATCATTCCTAAGTTGATGCCTTGTATAAATAAGGGATTGTGAATTTAGTTTGAAGTTGTTTTTGTTGTGATGAGAGTGTTGTAGCGAGGAGGAGAGTGAAAGGCAGAGCAGAAGTATTGGGCTTAAATGGAACTGATTCAAGCATGGTGAAGATGCTATTCTCCAGTTCATGTATGTGATATTTATTTCTTTGTAGACAGTGTGTCTCTTATAGGTAGTGAGCCTCTTGTGAGCAGTGTGCCCGAGCAGTGAGCCCTAATTGGCATGTGCCATTTTGTTCTTTATATTCTTCTAATAGAGAATACAATCTTGGGTTAATCACCCCGTGGTTTTTCCCTTAACTGGGTTTTCCATGTCAAAATCTTGGTGTCTTATGTGTTGATGTGTTTCTGCTCTTGATTTAAATGCATTATGGTTCATGATTAATATATTGCTAATCACTAAGAAGATTTAAGTGTTTAATTGGAGAAAGTTTTCACAACTGATTCACCCCCCTCTCAGTTGTGTGCCCTAAGTCTAACAATTGGTATCAGAACTAAGTTCTTCTAAAAAGAGCTTAACGGCTTGAGGAGATCTAGAATGTCATCCTACAAGAAGGACATTCCGAAGTTTGATGGAACAAATTTTAATCTATGGAAAGGTCACACGAAGTGTCACTTGTAATGCATGGGAATGGCATATTGGACGATGGTTACAGTACAGTATGTACCTCCACAATATGGTCCAAAAGCTCCAAATGAAATCACTGATGTTGAAAACAATCTGCGAACTATAGAAGCTCTTCTAAGCACATTATCTGATTCAGAGCTCTCAAATGTTATTGACCTTCCAACTACTTTTGATATTTGGAAAAAATTAGAACTTTTACATGAAGGAGACCAGTATGTTAAATGTGCAAGGTTACAGAGTTTGAAAGGGAAATTTGAAACCTTGAAGATGAGAGATGATGAAAATATTACTACTTTTATTCCAAGAGTAAATGAGCTTGTTTGTGGAATTAGAAATGTTGGTGGAGTCTTGGATGAAAATGAGATTGTTGGGAAAATTCTCAGATCCCTTCCTGCTTCTTACAAAATCAAGGTTGCTACCATTGATGAATTCAAAGCCCATACAACTGTCACAAGAGATCAACTGGCTGGCAAATTGGTTGCATTTAAAATGACCGAGTTTGGAGATGATCCCCCCAAGACTGAATCTACATTCAAAGCCAGTGCCTCTGTAAAAGGTAAACAAAGGTTTGATCTAGGAGAGAACTCATCAAGGAAAATGTCATGGTATGAAAAAGCAAGAAAAGACCTGGAAGAAGAAGAAGTCGAAACTGCTCAACTTGAAGCCCTCATTGCAAAGAGACTACCAAGAGGATCCAGTAAGTATGAAGGAAAATTACCTTTTAAGTGTTTTAACTGCAATAAGATTGGTCATTTTGCCTCAAGATGTCTGGAAAGATTTTCAAGGCCAAATCCTAACAGATCAAGGTTCCAAAAGAATTGTTACTATGTTCATGAAGAAGATGATAATGAAGGAGTAACAGATGATGAATCAAAGACAACAAAAAAATCTGGAAGTGAATGGGTGTTTATTGCCATCAAGGAAGAAGAACCAATATCCTTTGTATCTATCAACCATAAAGTTGTAGGAAGAGTTTTGGCTGCCCAAGTTGAAGAAAAAGATGATTGCATCATTGACAGTGGTTGCTCTCACCATATGACAAGTGACAAAAATAAGTTCATAGATTTGGAAAGGTATGAAGGAGGAGTGGTGAAGTTTGGCGATAATTTTGCTGGTAGAATTAGAGGAAGAGGAACTATTTCTTTTGATAGAAGGAACAAAATTGGTAATGTTCTATATGTTGAAGGCTTGAAGCACAATCTTCTCATTGTTGGACAATTGGTGGACAAAGGCTATGATCTCCGGTTCAAGAATGGAAAATGCAAGATCTTTGAAAGCTCCGAAATAGAGATTGCATCCGATACCCAAACTAAAGGTAATATCTTCCACTTGGTTGGCACTGGTAAAAGTTGCTTATTTGTTCAAGTTGTTCAGAGTTGGTTATGGCATAGGAGAATGTGTCATGTGAATTTTGATAATATCATCAAGATAAGCAATACTCAGGCTATAAGAGATCTTCCAAAATTGGTGAAACCTACTAGTAGCTTGTGCAAAGAATGTCAGTTGGGTAAGCTGAGAAGAATCACAAAGAGTAAGGAACTATCTTCTACTGGATTATTGGACTTAGTTCATACTGACCTTTGTGGCCCGGCAAGAATTAGGAGTATGCAAGGTGATAGATACTTCATGTTACTAATTGATGACTATTCCCAGATGATGTGGGTAATTTTTCTGAAAGAGAAATCAAAAGCTTTTGAGAAATTCAAAATACTCAAGGCTATGGTAGAAAATGAAACTGGATTGAAATTGAAATGTTTGAGGTCTGATAGAGGTGGAGAATTCACATCCAATGAGCTCATAGAGTTCTATGAGAAACATGGAATAAAGAGACAGTTGTCAGCTCCTAGGACTCCACAGGAGAATGGAGTAGTGGAGAGAAAGAGCCGGACCATACAGGAAGCATCTAGGACCATAATGATGGAAGCAAATGTTCCTCACATCTATTGGAGAGAAGATGTCAGCACTGCAGTCTATACTCTCAATCGAGTTCAAATCAGAAGCAATACTAGTAAGACTCGTTATGAACTTTGGTTTGGCGTCACTCCTACTATGAGGTATTTTAGAGTTTTTGGTAGCAAATGTTACATTAAAAAATATGAAGATCTAGGAAATTTTGATGATAGAAGTGATAAAGGAATATTCTTGGGTTACTTTACTCAAAGAAAAGCATATTGGTGTTATAACAAAAGACTGAGAAAGATGATAGAAAGTACAAATGTGAAGGTTGATGAGGGAATTGAGAAACCCTCAAGGTTTTATGAATATGATGAAGATGATCAGAATGGTATTCTGACTAAAGGAGCCCAAGCCTCATATGTTAGTCAAATTCAAGCTAATCCGGTAAACCAGGAAGAAGAACCGAGTCTCAATAAGCCTGATCAAGAATCAAAAGTGCAAGAAATTCCTAAAGTTCCCAGGTATGTAAGACTGAACCACTCTGAAGATCAAATCATAGGTGACAAAAGCAAAGGAGTACTAACAAGAAGGAGAATTGCTCAAGATTCAGAAGAGTATTGTTTTATTTCAAAGATTGAACCTAAGACAATGAATGAAGCTTGCAATGATGAAAATTGGACTAAAGCAATGGAGGAAGAGCTAGTGCAAATAGAGAAAAATCACACTTGGGATCTTGTTCCCAGACCTAAAAACAAGAATGTGATTGGAACCAAATGGGTCTTCCGGAAGAAACTAAATGAAGTTGGTGAAGTAATAAAAAATAAAGCCAGATTGGTCTGCAAGGGCTACTCTCAAATAGAAGGAATTGATTTTGAAGAAACTTTTGCTCCAGTGGCAAGAATTAAAGCAGTCAGATTATTTCTTGCCTTTGCTGCCTTCAAGGATTTCAAGGTATATCAGATGGATGTCAAGTCTACCTTTCTAAATGGTGACTTGGAAGAAGAAGTGTATATAGAGCAACTAGATGGATTTCAATTATCTAATCATGGTGATATGGTCTACAAGTTGAAGAAGGCACTGTATGGATTGAAGCAAGCCCCAAGAGCCTGGTATGAAAGATTGGATAAGCATCTTTTGAAGATTGGTTTCAACAAAGGTACTACTGACAATAACTTATATTTCAAAATTGATCATGCAAACATCTTGTGTTGATAACTGAGAGGGGGGGGGTGAATCAGTTATCCTAATTATTTCCCTTTTTGAACTTTCTTATTAATTAATGCAGCATTGAATCAAACATAAAAACATTACCATGAAATAAGAAACACATGACACAGTATTTTTGACGTGGAAACCCTGTTAAGGGAGAAAACCACGGGGTGATTAACCCAAAAATTATTCTCTGTTAGAAGAATAGGAAATTACAAAAATGGCACTTGCCAATTAGGGCTCACTGCCCGAGCACACTGCTCACAAAGAGGCCCACTGCCTACAAGGAGACACACTGTCTACAAAGTGATAAGAATCACAGTCTTGAACTGATTGGAAGCATCTGCATATGCTGGAGTTCAGTTTTGGTTAGGCTCAGTACACTGATCTGCTGCACTTCATCTCTCCTCTGTTCTGTATTCTGCTATCCTTTCACATACCGAATCTTTCTTGCTACTTCTACTCTGTTCTACACTTATTCGCATATATCTTCACACAATCACACACTTCACAACTAAATCCATCCTCTATATATATCCGCACAAGTAATTTCATCACTTTTCTAGTCGGCATCCGGAACAGTCTAGTTTCTTACAAACTCTGTTCTGTCGGCTGAATCCTTGCTCACCAAGCAATGCGGATCAAGTATATACTTGTAGATATCATTAATCATGTTGGCTAAACATGATTCATGCCTTCACAACCTTTATCATCAACAGTAACACATCCGGAAAGTAGTCTGATACTCTGTCAGTCAGTTCTTCCTCTGTTTTCACTGTCTCTCAGGAATCCGGTACTCAACTATTCATATCTTTTTCCTTGTCCATCACCAGAGGCTAATCCTTGGAATATACCACTCAAGGTAGTCCTCTTGACTTCCCCAAATCCGCACTGCACCAAGACACTTCCTCTGAGAGATCCGGACCAATCTGTCGGACCTTGCCAAATGCTCTGTTCTTGTTCACCGGACCACAACAATCTTTATTCTGACTTCCGGTAGAGACACACCATGACTTGCGGATGTGTGGGATGACCTTTGTTGCCATCAATGACAACAACCATGAATCCATATAGTGTCTCTTGCCAACATCTTGATTGTTGAAGTATTTGTTGATGATATCATCTTTGGAGGAAGAGATAGTATGTGTAAAACTTTTGCAAATCAAATGAAAAGTGAGTTTGAGATAACTATGCTTGGTGAAATGAATTTCTTCTTGGGTCTGCAAATCACTCAAACAAAGAAAGGAATCTTCATTTCTCAAACCAAATATGTGAAAGAATTGTTCAAGAAATTTGGGATGGAAGATTCAAAGCCAATGAATACTCCCATGGTAAGCGGATGTAATTTGAGCAAAGATGATGACTCTCCTAAGGCAGACCAGACAAAGTACAGATCAATGATTGGATGATTGTTGTATCTCACTCAAACTAGACCAGATATTATGCAAGTTGTTGGTCTTGTTGCTAGATTCCAAGATGATCCTAGAGAATCCCATGTTATGGAAATCAAGATGATTTTTAGATATCTAAAATGTATGGTTGAGTATGGTCTATGGTATCCTAGAGATCATGATTTCTCTCTTCATGAATATACAGATGCTAATTGGGCAGGAGATGTGGATAACTGGAAGAGTACCAGTGGTGGAGCATTCTTTTTGGGGAAGAGATTGGTTTCTTGGCTAAGTAAGAAATAAGAGGCAATATCTCTATCTACAACTGAAGCAGAATATATTACAGCAGTAGGTAGTTGCACTCAAGTTTTGTGGAGTAAGCAGATGCTAAGAGATATCAAAGTGGAGTATGAAGAACCTATCACAATCTTCTGTGATAATTCAAGTGCTATAAATATATCTAAGAATCTGGTGTTGCATTCAAAGACTAAACACATATCCATTAAGTTTCACTTTTTGAGAGAGCAAGTGAACAAGAATGAAGTCAGATTGGAGTTTGTGCCCTCCAAGGATCAGATTGCAGACATCTTTACTAAACCTCTACCTAAGGACTCTTTTGAGTATCTCAGGGAGAAGTTAGGGGTTATTGCCCCTCCAGTGACAAACTAAGGTGCACTAAGGTGCATCAGTCTGGTGGATATCACAGTCATATCTTGTGATCCGGATTGATGGGAGTTGCTACTCAGGGGGAGTAGCAGGTATGATTCTAAAGTGTTGGAATTGCAAGTATGTGCCCTTTGCCATTGATGTCAAAGGGGGAGAGAAGACATGTGAAAAACAAGTGGTTGATGATCAAAGGGGGAGCAGTAAAGGGAAAGAAGACATGTGAATGGTTGTTTCTAATAGGGGGAGCTGTGATAGTAAGAAGAAGTTCTTGACTTGATGGCTAAAATAGTTTTTCACATCTTATGTTGCCATCAATGACAAAGGGGGAGATTGTTACAAGTATGGGCCTAACTGGTGTTTTCATTGATGTCAACATACTCCTGTTGCATTAATGATAAGGTTTGGATGAGCCGTGAGCTGAGGATATTGAGAAAATTAGTCTCAATCAGGAACAATGAAGAATAGTGATGACAGTAAGGAAAAAGTCCAAGATAGGATGAGGATCAGAGGATGTGGATTAAAGGGTTTGTAGATATGTGTCTGTAGGTGATCCAGTAGAGATTTCAGAGGTTCACATGAAAATATGAAGAAGTTGTGGCCGCTCAAGTAAAACTGGTTTCGGTAGGTGTTCAGAGGTGACAAAGTGTAACAAGAAATGTCCGGTGAGATCCGGAATAAAGTTTCATGTTTTGTAGATTTAAGGGAGTGCTGAGGAAGTCTTTGTGGTGTATCAACTCAATTGGTTCATGGTTTGAAGGTCCACAAGCATCTATTCCTTTGTGACAGTAATGACAGACTATGTTCTTGAGGTTCTGGATGAAGGAGAAAAGGATTTCAATAAGCAGAAAAAGTGTGGATGTTCTTGGTGATTCAGACAAGCTTGTGGAGGTCTTAGGATCATGTCTAGTTCATGGTGGTGGTCCACATTGAAGTTGGAGCTCACAATTGAAGTGTAACTTCCAGATGATGGTGTTCTTCCTGAGATAGGCCGACCAGATGAGTTATGCATCTTGCGAATGATCTTATGAATGTTTGCTGACTTAGATGATCATTCCTAAGTTGATGCCTTGTATAAATAAGGGATTATGAAGTTAGTTTGAAGTTGTTTTTGTTGTGATGAGAATCTTGTAGCGAGGAGGAGAGTGAAAGGCAGAGAAGAGGTATTGGGCTTAAATGGAACTGATTCAAGAATGGTGAAGATGCTATTCTCCAGTTCATGTATGTGATATTTATTTCTTTGTAGACAATGTGTCTCGTGTAGGCAGTGAGCCCTAATTGGCATGTACCATTTTGTTCTTTCTTGGGTTAATCACCCTGTGGTTTTTCCCTTAACCAGGTTTTCCACGTCAAAATCTTGGTGTCTTATGTGTTGATATGTTTCTGCTCTTGATTTAAATGCATTATGGTTCATGATTAATATACTGCTAATCACTAAGAAGATTTAAGTGTTTAATTGGAGAAATTTTTGCACAACTGATTCACCCCCCTCTCAGTTTTGTGCCCTAAGTCTAACAGATTCTTGTTTTCATCTCTTCAAGTCAAACAATGATTGAACAAATAACGTAGGATCAACAATATTTTCAACTTGTTCACTAATGACTTGAAACTCTTCATGATCTACTAGAGTAGTAAAAACACATTCATCTTGCAAATTATTCTAAAAACTTGCAGTCATGTATCCTATTGGCATTCCATACTTCTGATTATTTTCAATATCCATGGCAAATTTATAAGATGTGGCTAGATAGACCACTAGGCACAATACATCATTTGGTATCATATATTTAGGAATATGCTTGAGCAACTTTGTAAATCTTAAATTAAAGGCTGGAACCAACTCATCATTTTCCTGTTGAATGTTTATGAATTGTGTAATTAGAGAGGCCACATCAGTCTTCTCACCAAATTGTTCTAGGAATGCACTCTCTAGATCTACCCATGAAGAAATTGAACACACAGGAAAATATGAAAACCAAACCCTAGAATCATCCTTTAATGACTGAACAAAGAGTTTCATTATAACATCTTCAACTTCAATCTCATAGTCTTCCATCAAATCACAAAAAACTTGCAGATGTTTGCTTGCAGACTCAGAGTTCTTTCCACTATATTTTGGCAAGCACTTTCTAACTTAACTAGACACACTATTTGGATACCCATGAATCCCATCAAGATTTAGAGCTTTATATCTTTCAATAGAGAATACCCTTTTTTTAGGACATGACCAATATTGTTGTTCTAATCTAGTCATTTTGAATGAAAAAGACGAAGTACCTAGAAATATACTGCAACTTCAAACAGGTTCAACAACAGAGTCACCACCTCTTAGTAGAGGACTGATGTTCAAGCAACACGATGCACCTAATAGCTTTTCTTTCATTCTGGATTACAACAGAGTCACTTGAAACTTCTTCAAATATGCTGTAACAAAACTTGTCCAAGTCTTAAACCTTCAATATGTAAACAAATATTTAGATTCTTCAAATTTTTGACTCTTTTCGTAAAAATAATGTGCTGATTCCCCAGTAGAGTCACCAATCTGTTGGGGTTCCCAACTGAATCTTTGAGTTTCCCTAAAAAGTAGCAATCTTTCAACCACATGATCCTTAGGTGAGTGGCTAACAAATAGGAAACTGACTCTCTGTCTCCTCTGCACTTCATGCTCTACAGGGCTTGGGAGGATTCCCTTATTCAATACCCATATGGTGAATCTTGGTTGTAACTAGGTATTGATACAAAAAGAAAATAAATCCTCTTTTATGTAGACCAAAACTGTGAGATAAATGTAAAGGGGCTAGCTTTGGGCATTATTTTAGTTGTGAACTAGAGGATTTTGGAACCTAAATCCTACTCCTATATTCCTAAAGTTTAAGTGATTACTTGATTTTGTTCTTTTATATTTTGTGATTGTCAGATTAGGGTTTGAACCATGAAATCTTTCCAACTCCTGACGTGTGCCTATCTTAGGGTGCAGAGTCAAACTTTAACATACATAGTGTTTCCAATAGCAATATAAACATACAATTTCAGAGGGCTTATTTGTTTCTACCTTACATACATACCCAAGAATTAGTGTTTAGATTAACTCTCCTTACGATTATCCCTATTATCAAACATTCCTCCCCATATTTGATTTAAGCATTTTAGCCTATTCCTTAAACAAAAGTAAGAAACCAAACATGAAATGCAACAAATGTACACTTGAGAACTCTAAAATCCCTTAGCTTCTTTATTCAAAAGAGAAACACAAATAACAATGGAGATAGTCAATATAACACATAAAGATTGAAACTTACAACATAGAAATAGAGCAACCTGTTAAAATTTGTATTCCATTCCACTGCTCAAAAAAATCCTAATCTTCAACAACTCAGAATGAGGACCAAAGGTTCTTTTATAGACTAAGAATGAGGTCCTAGAAATTTCAATGCAACACGGTGGTTAGGTGAGTTTGTCATTACAATCCACCACTAATAAACATTGGGAACATTAATAAATTATACTTAAAAGAGGAGGTAAAATAATGAATAAAACATGAAGCCAAATGTTCATAAATTAATCTTCCCCTTTGATTTGACTTGTCCACTTTTATTTTAGCTACCGGGCACCTCCATTTCGCACTATTGCACAACATATTTGGAGGCTCCTTCATTCTTGTTCTATGCTACGATATGAGGCTGTGGGGCCTCCTCTCTTGGTCCTTCTTGATTGCTCCTAGCTTTAGGATAACAGTAAACAAAGTCGAGCAACTTTGAATCCAATTTTGTCCAATTCATTCATTGTTGGGTCATTTTTCTTGATACAGGGGCATTTTTAGCCATTCTAGAACCCAAAATTCATCATAAACATGCTTAAAATTTCTGCCCAGGTGCTAGGAATGGTTAGGGGATGAATTTAAATCCTGGAACAATAATTTTGAGCTCTAAAACACCCCCAAAATCTGGCCGAAAAACAAAAAAATGTGAACAACAATGTACTCTGCAACAATTCCTACCTAAAGCTACCCAAAATGCTCCAAAGACACCTCAATGGAGAGCATAACACACCAACATTCACAAAAAAATAGCTTCTAGGCCAAAATCTCCTCAGAGGAATCCATATCACACAATTGCACAGCAGAGGAATGGAGGAAGAAATGGTTGTGTGCTAATGTGATAAGCCAATAAGACACCTTTATTTTTTGACTGAACATTATAATATGATGTTATAATGTTCAATTTATAATATTTGCCTTTTAAATAATTAAAAATGTACAAATAAATATTTTTAAAATTGCATTTTTAAACTTTGGCAAATGGTAATTTTTTAATTTCTTCTCCCAGGCAAACGACGTCTATTCATTGCAAGCACACTGGGCATCTGGAGGCCATGAAAACTTACACAGGGCCATTATCAAAAACATACCCATTTCCTCAAAATCTACAATGCCAAAAGATTTCAGGGACCTCCTTTGTAAATTGGTCTGTCAGATGTGTTCACCTCAATTGAAATGCATTAAAACAATGCATCGCATGGTCTCCAATTTTGATGAAACTGGAATTGGAGAAGTTTCAGAACAAAACGAGAAATAGGCCACCCTTAGAATTGTGAGATTTGCAACTTTTTGAAACACCAACTCTAGCCTGGTTGCAGTCAAAAAGGCATTAAATAACCCATCAAAGCTCATCTTGGAAGCGCGAAACTAAAAAGACATGTTACCATATGCACCAAAAAACTTTCCACCATATAGATTTGCAAGATGACTTCTGAGTTGCAAGATTTTAATCAACTGTTGGTTAACAGATTTGTCACCTAACTCTATATACTCACACTTGAACAAGTGACAAATGTTATCAATAGTTGAGCCTAATATATTGGTGTTTTACACTGGTTCTTTGCTTATTTAACAAGGCGCAACTACCTTTGACAGATATTCTGATGAATGAAAAGCTCACAATTGCTTTTAACTAGGAAGTAAAACAAAGGCAGAGCTTTTAACCAGAAAGCAGTAAAGGTAGATGTACAACTTAAAAACTAGGAGTTCACAGACTTCCAGCCACAACATATATTGACAATATCACACACGTATACATATATTCACCACCTTAAATGATATATCAATAGATAAATTATTTTCAGCAGTGAGTAATATTTATGAATATCCAACCACCTAGACACATGAATATCATTAACAATAGTAGAAACACATTTGACTAAAGAGGAAGATGAATCAAAATAACCACAACACAAAGTTTATGATCAGCCGAATATCTACTGCATTAACTTATATTGCATATATCAAAATAGCTGAAAATAGAATTAACTATCACCCTTGAAAATTATTGTTTTTCCAAAGACCCTCAATTCGACTCGCTATCTAGAATTTATAGCTAAGCCAAATCATAATTATCTTTAAAACCCATAACGGCTTCCTCAAAAAGCTGATTAAAAGATGTTTAAACAATAATTATAATAAAAGGGCCCTCCAAAGCCAATAGTTTAAGAGCAAGTATGAAACAACTGAAAGCATGAAATTTAAAATCAATTAAGGATTTGCAAATCCCTATCACCGTCATACACCTCATCCATCTCTTTGTCTTCTTTTGACTACTCACCTTCTCTAGTGACACTTTGTGCTGCTTGTGGTACCTGTGCTCGCAACCTAGCTTTATAAGCTCTATACTTGTTGATAACTGGCGTTAAAGACATGCTTAGTGGAGATCCTATCATGCTCATGCGACGTTTCTTCTTCATAAGTGTCTTGTCAGAGTCTGTCACCTTTTGATGCACCTCGTCAATGCCACTTTTGCAATTATTGATATAGGCCACCAATTTAGAGAGTTTACTCAATGAATCCCCTGAGACTGTATCATAATTTTCTATTTCCTCTGTTACCCTCCTCTTGAAGTTTTGTTTAATTACTTTGACATCCAAGAGTTTCTCATCATCAGACCCGTTAGCCTCTATCTCTAGAGCAACAAAATCTCTTTTGATTCTCGTCATCTCCTTGTAAAAGATTGCAACTATTTTCCCCATCTCCTCTTCTGCTGTAGTTATGATACAAAGTTTCCACTCTATTGCATCAGCCCACACAACTATATCTAGCTCCCCAGAATTAGCTATAACTTCTTCAACCATCAAGATACTAGGATCCATATTGGCTAACTCTTGTACTTCTTTAGAAGCTATATTCAGACTATGGTGGTCACTTTAGGCTTTCTCGAATTCTACTATCAAAACCTCCCTTTTAGCATGTATGGAATCAAACTTCATTGCCTCCTTGATAAAAATGAGACCATAAAAAATAATCTTTTCAACCCATTGATCCATAGCTTTTCTCAGAGACAAAGAGGTTTTGACTTGTTGAAGTAAATTTGGATCAAGGGTGCGGAGGTTGACAGCTGAGGAGTTTCTATTGAGGAAGTCATTACTTTAGCAATTCAATTAGTAAAAAAGGATAAGGAACTTACATGTGCCAGTAATTTCAAATTTTCTTCTTGCAATCTTTTTACCCTTTTAGAGATATTGTCAACCGAATATTGGACATGATAAAGATCACCCTCGGTAGTTACTGGTCCAACATCTACTCGACTTACTCTGAAGTCAGCTTCTGTTACCTCATCTTCATTTTCTTTCTACCAGTGGATCTGCAATTTCCAAAAACTAGTTTCCTGAGGTGGCATCAGTCACTATTCTTGACATCTTTTTTGCACGCTTGGGTTTTGGAACCATTTTCAACAAACTAGCTATAGTATCGAAACCTTCATCAGCTGGAAGAGTATATCTTTTTTTCTTTTGAACTACTTTTTTCAACCAGTTTGGGGATGTTGCTGACACATTGGTGGCATTAGAAGTAGCCACTACAGGTACAAGGTGAGAATGTTGCTCTAGTATTTCTCTTTGTTGTGGATAATTTGGCGGGCTAAGCAATGAATGCAACAAATTATCCTTTCCAATTTGAGAGAAAATGAAAGAATCAGAATCACCTACATGATAGTTAGGCGGGAGCACATGGTCTGCTTTGGATGACAAAGTAGCCAATCTGGTATTTCTTTTCACTATTTGGGCATCCTTCTCACAAGTGGTCTTCATTCTCCTAGTTTCTTTAGGTGGCCTTTCATCATTGCCATTCAATTGTGACCCGACTTTGTGGAGAGTTAGGTCCAAACTAGATGATTTTCTATATGAATGGGTAGTCTGAGATTTGGATTGATTCTGAGAGGTTGAGTCCCTTGGTGTTGTGGAACCAGCACACTCCTTCACTTTTCCTTGTAACCACTTCTTTGTTCTTCTCAAAACATGCAAAGAAAGTAACATAATATCAGTGACCTCTTTTTCAGAGCATCTTATAAGAGGCATGAGTTCCCTTGACACTACATCATAACCTTCTCCTAACATGTTTGAAAAATCATCAGTGATGTCAGGAACCTAAATATTTAACTTGAAGGCATAGACTTGGTCTATAGTCAGCCTCATCCATTTCCTCCTTTGAACTTCTCTCTCATCAACACAGTCCTAAAAATCCTCGAGTTGAGGATGGTGTGAATAGGAACCACCTCCATGCATGTTTTCTTTTATGAAATTCTTACTATCAAAAGATACACAGGGAGACAAACTATGAAGATTAAACTCAAACAACAGCTTATCAAAATTTTGAGCACCATCATTACTTTTGTAGGAATAAAAATATAGACACAAGAAAAGAATACCCTTTCTTTTTTATAGCCTAGTACTTAACATTCACTATAGCCATTTCATGACATACCTCCAGTAACACCAAATAAATAGAAGGGTATTGAGGCAATTTTAATGGGGCATTTTCAAAAGCCCCAATTCTCAAATAGGAGAAACAATCAAACTGTATATAAAAACTACCAAACCTCATGACTAATGCAGATGCTTCTACTGAAAACCTTTTCTCCATTGAGCCATCAATTTTCTTAGCTAACATCATAGAAAAAACATCATTAACAAGTCTAAAGTATTTCATACCTTCATTCTTCTGCAATTGGGGAAAAAATCTGATACACAGGTGTACTTTCCGTAGAACTCCCTTGAGTCCTCAAACTAGGCCAAGCAGCCTCTCTTCAAGCCAATATGTAGACTAGCTGGGAACACATGTGGAAGCTCACTTTTCGTGTAAAGTTCATCAGTTGTTCATGCAAACAATCACTGATAATCTTTAGCCAGTCAATATGGTGATTTCCACAAATCAATAAAATAAACATGCACATCCAGAATTCAAAAATGTCTGACTCGAGACTCCTAACTACTCTGCTCAGCAAGGTTATCATATCTAAAGTTTCTTCCTTGAAATGGCTCCTTCTCAAATTAGCGGGTAGCTGAGACTTGCCAGTCTTTTCAAATTCCAACCAGTGTTTGGCAATGCAGGTGTGGCACCAGTCCTTGCTTTCATTATAATAATTCCAAGCTAAGGATACATAAACATTAGCATTGTCTTCATATTCCTCCAAATTTAGGGCTGAAGTAATAGATTCAGAGTCAATTCTTGCCACTACGATGCTACTAGAGGTCCTTATTTCCTGGACGTCTCAAAAATAACTATTGGCACACACAACCATCAATTTAGGGAAATGCACAGCAAGCAGAAAACCACCAGCCTTATCGAAGTCGCTACTGATAATTTTCTTCACCAAGGGAGTTCGTTTCTCAGACTGCATTCTCCTCCAAAAATCATTTAAATCAACATGGCCTAAATTCATCTCTCACTTTAGAAAGGCCATTGTCTATGATAGAAGCCATGTGGGTTCCTTGGAATTTGAACTTCATCTCTACGTACTCAAGAAAGCAAAAAAATAGAGACTCAAAGTTATATGCAAAGAGCAAAGGATGAGACAAGACACCAACATGAAATTCCTTGCGCAAATACATGGGAATGAAAATCTCTAACCCCTTAAGGAAAATAATGAGCCTTTATAAAGAGGGGGAGCCGATAGTTGTGCTGACCTATGAAAATGGAACTATGCTGAAATTTTGCATGTAGCAAATCAGTTGTTTATCCTCTGCACCACATTCCCTTGTAACACAATATCACCTTAGGCAAGCTCAAGAATTTATCAAAGTCACTTCTCATAAATTCATTAAGGAAAGATATTAAATGTTGGCAGCAAAATTATCTTTATAACTCATAAATGCATGCCTCAACTTTCCCTCCAAGAATTGTGCCACTGTCTCCTCACATACTTCAAATTGAATGCAAAGTGACAAGTGTCATTCCTTCATACTGTGTGCCAACATAGCAAATGCCACTTGGGAAAGTGTGTTGTTCAAAGTTGGCAAGTCGAGCAATAGTTGAAAATTTGAACTAGGAGTTGGAGATTCAAAACTTCAAAGAATCCCTGACCTCCTGACTACAAAGAAAAGGCTTCAATGATTAAGACACAAGGAAGGACTCGAAGTGCAAGAACCTAAGACAAGTCAATAAGTCAGGTGATTCAAGAACTTGTGAACTCACTGACTTCAGTTCAAAAATGTAAAGGATCACCGACTTATTGAAAATGACTCAGTAAACTTTGGCCCAAGGAAAGAACTAAGGGAAAAGGCTGACAAAGAATGAAAGGAAAAACAAATAATGGACAAGGACACCTTTTTGCAGAAAAAAGGCGGCAACAGCTAGCTCTAATTGGGGACAAGGACTCAGGAGGATGCAAAGAACCCAAGAAAATCATGGTAAACAAGCCTTATTCCAAGGGTGATAGAGTCACACCAAAAATGAAACAACACACAACAACAATAGAAAAATAGGGAAAGAAACTATGGTATAGGGCCGGACTCAGAAACTTTACCAATTGCATAATTTTAGATCTTGCCCATTGTAGGCAAGAGGTAGTAGTGTTCCATTAGGGTAAGCCAATAGAAATACATTCTCTCCCATAATTCTTTCATCTTGAAGGGGCCTCTCCACAAAGAATCAAATTTCTTATGTGCACCTTTCGGTTCTCTTCTCCTATCCCATAAAAGCATATAATCTCCCACAACAAATTTTTGTTGTTTAGCCATTTTATCAAAAATCATTTTGATGGTCTGCTGGTGCTTGGCAATTCTATCTATAGTGAATTCCCTTTTCTCTTCTAGATGTTTTAAGTATAATATCCTCTTCTCTAGTGCTAATAATCAGATGAATAGGCAAGGCTAATACCAAAATCATAATAGAAAAGAGTAATTTCTATAAAAGAAAAACTTGAAGCATTATTAGTCACCAACTTCTTGGGCACACCAAACTTGACTAAAATGTTCTCCTTAAGAAAGTTGCAAACCACTTCAGAAGTGGTACTTTTCATCGGGATAGCATCTACTCACTTGGTAAAATAGTCTGTTGCTGTTAGAATGTGGGTATGTTCGGCACTGGAATTAGGATTAATTGGTCCAATGAAGTCTAAACCCCATTTCTAGAATGGTTCATCTATAACCACCGGTCTCAAAGGTAAGGCAGCTAACCAAGGTCTACCTCTGAACTTTGAACATTTCTCACATTTTGATACCCAATCATAGGCATCCTTGAAAATACTAGGCTAGTAAAAGAATTGCCTCAATATCTTGATGTAATGTTGGAAAATGTCCCTTGGGGGCTTTTCCCTCAAAAGGTTTAGCTCCCAGGTCTCTAGTGTGCATTTAGGACATCTTGCATCATAATTCAACATCCTGATGGAATGAACCCTGGGTATCATGACCAATGGGGCCTAGGGGACCCCTTGAACCTAACCTTGCCAAAAACAGGGGGGAGGAATTGGGGACCCATGCCCTAGTCCTACCCTATTTTGGGTCAGGCCCAAATTTCTAGTGTTGGTTTATGACCATTATTTGGTCCCTAGGCCAACATGGTAAGTTTGAATTATGAAATTCTTGGCAGGAATATTTGTAGCTACATATAAAAGCATGTTTAGGCATTCATTTGTAAACTAGATGGCTATTGTGAACTTTATAGATTCAAAAGGTGATTCAAGGCTTTCATTGTGTTGCAAGAGCAGATTTGTGTTGTCTATGTGTTTGTGTTTCTAGATTTGAGCATCCATCTCCTCATGGAATGAAGACCTTCTTCCTCCCATGAGATCTTCACTACAAGGTGACATTTATTGTGATTATTGAGCATTTATCATTTTGTTTTTGCCTATGCCTCTGTAGGCATGCACTGTCTATTTGACAACAGTGTTCGGAAGACTTGATTGTCTCTCCAGGGCTTGACTGAGGCAAGCCTCTAAACACCACAACCTCCTCCCAAAGTTTTCATGATTGCAGGTTATAGGTTGGAGTTGAAGACAAAGTGAAGTTGCAGGAGGGTACAACAAAGTGTCAGAATTGCAAATTAGAGAAGAAAATAGCTCCCAGGACTTGGGTGTCCGCTCATTAGTCCTCAAAGTTCCACAACGAGAAAATCTCTAGTACAATAGATACATGTTACAGACCTTGTTTCGAGATCTTGACAAAATGCAAGGCCTTGGACTTGGGTGCACGTTCTTTATTACTTGACTTTTCTGTCTTGGGGCCCTGAAAATAGGTGCACAGTTATTTGTTATTTTACATCTTTCTGCAGAAGCATTTTCTGTAATTCATCTGTTTACTGTTATTTACACAATTAGGGTTTTAAGGCATAATTGAGCATAAGAGAACATAATTGGCAATCAAATCATAAAAATCCAAATTTCCCTACATCTCAATAGTGACCTAGGGTATGATAGTACATTCCAACTCAATCCTAGGTCCTTGAATGTAAGGGTGAAAGGAGGATATACACACAAACTACCAAAAACCTAACATCCAAATTTTACCCATTACATTTTGGTGAACCTGTATTATTGGACTTTTTTACACCTTGCTGAGTTTTTTTCTTTAGATTTGTATTGATTTCATTCATTCATAGTATCATTCATCTTATTGCATTGGAAAATTTACCAAAAAAAATGAAAAATAGGAAAATTTGGAAAAAAAAATTGCATTCTAGGGTTTCTATTTTTCATCAATTAATTTGAATTTCATAAAAATTCTAATTTTTTCATTAGATTTGATTTAAATTACATAAAATCACAAAAATTCATTAATTTGCATTGCATTTTCATCATAAAATTTGTTGAAAATTGTGAGTTTTGCATATAACCTAGTAATTCCAAAATCTAGTGTTTGTATGTAAAATCTTGTTTCAGATTTTTCTACTGATTTTTTAGACTCATTCAAATTTACATTTGGCCATAGTCTTGTATTTTAGAACAACTTTTTATTTAGATTTTAAAAATTTGCATTTTTGCATAGAAAAAGTCAACAAAAACTAGCATTTTCATTGATTTTTCATTAGATTTGCACTTGCATTTTGCATGTTAGGGTTTGGAAATCATTTTCATCATAATTTAGATTTTAAAACATTCATAAAGCATTTTGTCTCAAGATCTCAAACCTAGGGCTTCAAAAACATTGATTTTCACTAGATTTGGCCTTATTGACTCTCTAAATTTGCAACATAGGCATGTTATGAAGGATATTTTTGCACTAATTGGTTGTTATTAGGGTAATAATTTTCTTCCCCTCCTAAAAATCTTTAAAACACCTTTTTATTGGGCTCTTGTATTCAAAATTTGGTGAAAAATTACACATTTTTGCTATTTTTGCCCTAGGGTTTGGCCTAGTTTGCACTCCAAGTGTGTTGTAAAAAATTTTATGGATTTATATGACTGATATAATTACTATTATTTTTTTCACCTCCTAAAATTCATTACAACACCCCTTTTTCTAGGTTTTGGAGTTGAAAAACTGTGAAAATTTGCCTACTTTTGCTATTTTTTCACTAGGGTTTGACCTTGAGTGGCACTATAAGTGTGTTGTGACTGCTATTTTTACACTAAGTGGATGTTATTACTGATATAATTTTCTGCCCATCATAATTTTCCTCACAACACCCTTTGTCATGCTCTTTTGCATTGAGATTTGGTGAAAAACCATATATTTTAGCATATTTTCACTATATTTTGACTTGTCATCATCCTAGATTTGCATGAGTCTAATAAATTGCTTCCCTAAGAGAAAAATTCCTTTAAGAAGAAGAATAAGACACATGCGATCTAGTTCTCTTGAATAAGTTGGCACATTGAACACCTTCTTTACAAAAGGAGAGACACAAATGTTACAAGACATTACACGTATCAAAAGTACAATGGAAGAGCAAACTTTTCATGATGTTGATGATACTATTGAGAAAATAGGATATGTATCTAATGAGAAAATAAATAAACTTGACAAAGACCTAGCTAAATTACAAGACTATGTGCAAACTGAAAGGATAGCTGAAGAAGTTGTACCTGTGATTCACCATGTAATAGAATTGATAAAAGAAGAACAAGATGGTGTTAATGCAATCCGTGGTTTAGCACATATTGTACAAACTAATATCATGCCAGTGACTGAATGTGTAAAAGTGATAAATAACACTTTGTCACCGTCTCATACACAAGTATCAACACCTATACTGACTACGGGAATATCCACTTTTACATCAACAATCTTAACAACAGATGTGAATGCTTGTAGTAATGCTACCACTGGTATTGGAGTATCTAATGGCACTAATTACAAAGCTGTGGGATTTGATTATCAGAATTTGGTTTCTAAGGGGACCTCTTCTATGAATAATTATTCTCAACCACTTATCTATTCCACTTATTTCCAACCATCTATTACCTACTCACAACCATCTTCCACCTACCATTATGTCCAACCACTGTTGACCTATTCTCAACCTCCACCTATCACGTCTCAAGCTCAATCACTTCCTTACTTTGGTTCCAATTCCTCACAGCAAACCGCATCTCCCAACGATGCCATCCCAAACCTACTTTTACAGGGCATGAATACTTTACAACAAAAGGTAACAAATTTGATAAATTCTTCGCAACCCAATATACCAACATATCATGCCCCTAATCCTCTTTCCTATGCAATCCTAAGAACTCCTATGCCTGAGAGGTTTGAGATCCCTCGCTTTGAAAAATATGGTGGAAAGGTGATCCTAATACTCATGTGGCAGCATTCACAGCTATGTGTAGCTATTTCTACTTTGAAGAGGACTTGTTGGCAAAACTTTTCCCGCGATCTCTCAAAGATACCACTTTAGAATAGTTTTGCTCTTTACCTCCAAATTCAATACACTCCTTTTCACAGTTGATTGATCAATTTTTACAACATTTTCAAGCAAACATTAGACCCCAAGTCTCCTTAATTGACTTGGTTCATTGCAAGCAAGGTCTGAAAGAGAAATTAACTGAATTCATTAGTCAGTATCAAGCTTTGTATAAACAAATTCAATATTAGATGAAAGATGAGGATGTTCATAAGGTGTTTATCACTAATCTACAACCTAATATCTATGATAAGATCCTCTTGATGAAGTATAACTCCTTTCAACATTTATGCACCACCCTTCGTGATTACCAACTTTCATCCAGTCAGTATGAAAATCAAAACCCATCGGCTCAAGTTAGTCAATCCATGAGTGGATCATCACAAAACAACTTTAAGAGGAATAATAATAATAATAGGAGTTTCATCAAGATTAATGGACCGAATACAAATAACTTTTCTAATGTGTCTGCTATCACCAATCTAAAGAAAGCATCATATCAAACAAGAAAGTTTACTCTGATATCTGAGTCCTATCATTCTATCATGAATCAAGCTGTGAGTAAAAACATTCTGAAGCTTCTCTCAATTAGGCCTGTCGATCCTAGTAAAACACAACGACCTTACTTCGATGCTAATGCCTTTTGTCATTTTCATCAGACACAAGGACATGATACTGAACAATGTATGCATCTTAAACATGAGATACAAGACCTTATTGATTATAATATCATATAGGTATCGGGTGTGAATGATAATAAAAATAAGTCCGTTGCTCCATAGAATTAGAATTTACAAATCTTTACTAACCCATTCCCTAAACATACTAATACCAATATGATGGAACAAGGTTTAGTGGAAGTAGATGATGATGATTATTTAGACTATGATAATATCATGGGTGTGATTGAAGTGGATAAGAAGCAAGTGGATAATCCACCTCATCCATGAAAACAAGGAGCTTATATGGAGGTTCCTCCTCCATTATCCTTATATGGATAGAGAAATAACCAAAATGCATCAAAAAAACAAGTAGAACAACTGATACAGATGAGTGAGAAGGTATAGGATAATTCCTATTACTGTGTTAGAAAGATTCAAGAATGAAAACTCGCTAAAAATTAGAAAAGAGAAAGACGACTGTCAATAGTTGGAAATAATAGTGGTTCTCCCCCTCATAAGAAACAAAAAGTCTCACTTCAACATGGAACTACAAAACAAGCATCATATGATAACAAAGAAGACTTTCATAAGCACCACTCAAACTTTGCACTCAATATGATCGAGTACCTCTCCAAGAGGTTTGCGAGTTCCAAAATCTAATATAAAATATCTTATAGGTAAGTATCTCTAACCCTTTATCTCTCTCGTGATGTGCTTCCCCTGTGATGTGTTATGTGTTGTTTAGGTCTCCTAGGATGACCCTTGATTCTCTCGTAAGGTCCAGGACACTAGGAGACTGCCTCTGTTGTGACCTTCTTCTATTTGTATCATCATTCTTCTATATTGCCTCTCTTTGACTTCATTGTTGTGTGTTGTGTCTTACGGACTATAATGTCAGGAAATGTCCCCTTGGGAGATTTTTCCTCAAAAGGTTTAGCTCCCAGGTCCTTAGTGTGCATTTAAGACATCTTGCATCATAATTCAACATCCTGATGGAATGAACCCTAGGTATCATGACAAATGGGGCCTAGGGGGACCCCTTGAGCTTATCCCTACCCAAAATAGGGGGGAGGACTTGGGCACCTACGCCCTAGTCCTGCCCTATTTTGGGTCAGGCCCAAATATGAAGTGTCAGTTTATGACCGTTATTTGGTCCCTAGGCCGACATGGTAAGTTTGAATTTATGAAATCTTGGCAGGAATGTTTGTAGTTGCATATAAAGCAAGTTTAGGCATTCATTTGTAAACTACATTATTACTAGCAAGATATTGTGTTCTAAAGGTGATTGAAGGCTTTCATTGTGTTGCAAGAGAAGATTTGTGTTGTCTATGTGTTTGTGTTTGTAGATTTGAGCATCCATCTCCTCATGAAATGAAGAGCTTCGTCCTCTCATGAGATTTTCACTACAAGGTGACATATATTGTGATTATTGAGCATTTATCATTTGGTTTTTACCTCTGCCTCCCTAGGCATGCACTCTCTATCTGACAACGGTGTTTAGGAGGCTTGAATGTCTCTCTGGGGCTTGATTGAGGCAAGCCTCTAAACACCACAACCCCCTCCCAAAGTTTTGTGATTGCAAGTTATAGGTGTCGCATCTGGAAAAAGTGGAGTTGCAGGAAAGATTAGTAGACATCAAGGATTCAAGATCTGAAGAGAAGTAGAACTCTGAAGCCTTTCTTGGACTTGGGCGCTAGTCCCTGTGTCCTCTGTAGTCGAATCTCTGGAAACAAAAGTTATAGTGCAGATCAGCATCAGAAGGAGGTCAGGATCTTGCAAAGAAACTAGTACCTTAGACTTGGACACGCCCACTCTTTAGTCCCTGACTTTTCTATCTCCAAACCCCAAAAATAGGTACTAGTGATTTGCCATTTTACATCTTCTTGTAGCAGGATTTTATGTTATTCATCTATTTGCTGTCATATTTGCATAATTAGGGTTTTAAGTTATAATTGAGCATAAGAGAAGAAAAGTGACAATCAAATCATAAAAATCCAAGTTTCCCTACATCTCAATAGTGACCTAGGGTATGATAGTACATTGCAACTCAACCCGAGGTCTTTAAATGTAATAGTGAAAGGAGGATATACATCAAAACTACCTAAATCTCAACTATCCAAAAATTAGCCATTACATGGACATAGCATTGCAGTTGGTGACTTGGGGGCACCCTCCTACGTGATTGTCCCTAAGACACTTGTTTCTCCTCTCTGATTTATTGTTTCCCTTCCTCTGGTGTTTCTATCTAGCGAGCAGATGATGAAAAACATTTATAATGATGCGGAGCTGGCATCCCTTTAGTGAGAAATCAAAAATTGGACTTAGTTCCTAATATGATGATGGGGTTGTATATTTTATCTGACGCTTGGCTAGTGGAAGCATTCATGCTTTCTGCATAGTGATTCTAATGGTGTTCTATCTCATTTACAAATCATCACAATACTGATGCTCTGCGCACTTTGTTTGTCTTTGAATCTAGCCTTGGTGGTACTTGATTTGGAGATCTTCATGATATAGCTGCACGGTTATCCTCAAACTCCAAATTCGTAGTATAACCTTGGCTCTTTGTGTGATTAATCATATGCATTGATGTTGTTGTTTATCATGATTTTGTATACACTAACATGTTTCTTGTAGGGATGTGTTTGTGGGAACATTTGGCGATCGTAAAGTACATGTCACCTCCGGGGGGCATGGGCTTTGCAAAACTCTGTGTTCCCTTGTGTGTTTTCTTCCTACCTTAACGTGCTTGATATCGATGCATGATATCAACCACCTTAAGGTGGGGGCATATATAAGGTAAGCTATTTGTTCTAAATGCTGGTAAAGTGTCTTTGAACAATCTTGAAATATATTTCATGTACCTCCTTTTCACCGTAAGGTGTCTCCGTGATGCGGGTGGGGTTGTATACTTTTGAGCTCATACCTCCTTTTCACCATAAGGCATCTCTGTGATGTGGGTGGGGTTGTATGCCATGCTTCCTTTTCACTGTAAAGCATCTCCGTGATGCGGGTGGGGTTGCATTTTCAAAAGTCCCCTGCGGAGGCAAGGAGTGGTTATGTGACTAACTCAACCCTTAAGCATGTCTTCAATGATTGTTGTGGCAAATCCCAATCATCAGTGTGTGTGCTTGTAATGTGCCTGAGATGGTGCTAAACCTAGAAATAGGGACACTCCATCACTTATCTACCGTGTTTTCTCCATGTCTTCAAAGTGTGTGTGGCTAGCATGCTTGCTTCATTTGGTGTGTTTGTTGCCCCATATATAGTCTAAAGACTTGTGAATTGGGAGGTTTTGTGTGACTTGCATGTGTGTTGCCCCATATATGCAATTTAAAGACTTGTGTGATGAGTACATCCTATATTATGGGAGGCTTGTTTACTTTCCTGTACTTGCATCTACATTTCATATATATGAGAAAAAGAAAAGAAAAAAAATCATCTCTATCTTCCATGCATTAATGTTTCTTCTATGCATTTACTATATTCTCTATGTTTTGCATGACTGTAACTATCTTCTCCGTGTTTTGCATGCCTATCATTGTCTTCAATGTGCTTGGTGTGTCTTTTCCATGCTTGGCATGTTTGTTGTGCTTGTTGATCATACTTTAATACATGTATTGGCCTCACATTTATACATACATTAAAGTGGGGACTAAATGTAATGTCAAAAAATGTCCCCTTGGGGGCTTTTCCCTCAAAAGGTTTAGTTCCTAGGTCTCTAGTGTGCATTTAGGACATCTTGCATCATAATTCAACATCCCGATGGAATGAACCCTAGGTATCATGACCAATGGGGCCTAGGGGGACCCCTTGAACCTAACCCTACCCAAAATAGGGGGGAGGACTTGGGCGCCCGCGCCCTAGCCCTACCCTATTTTGGGTCAGGCCAAAATTTCTAGTGTCAGTTTATGATCGTTATTTGGTCCCTAGGTTGACACGGTAAGTTTGAATTACGAAATTCTTTTTGAGAATGTTTGTAGTTGCATATAAAAGCATGTTTAGGAATTCATTTGTCAAATAGATGGCTATTGTAAACTTTATGCATTCAAAAGGTGATTCAAGGTTTTCATTGTGTTGTAAGAGCAGATTTATGTTGTCTATGTGTTTGTGTTTGTAGATTTGAGCATCCATCTCCTCATGGAATGAAGAGCTTCTTCCTCCCATGAGATCTTCACTACAAGGTGACATCTATTGTGATTATTGAGCATTTATCATTTGGTTTTTGCCTCTGGCTCCCTGGGCACGAACTCTCTATCTGACACAACCCCCTCTGGGGCTTAACTGAGGCAAGCCTCTAAACACCACAACCCCCTCCCAAATTTTTCATGATTGTAGGTTATAGGTTGGAGTTGCAAAGAAAGTGAAGTTGTGGGAGAGTACATAGAGTGTCAAAATTGCAGATCAAAGAAGAAAATAGATCCCAAGACTTGGGCGTCCACTCATTAGTCCTCAAAGTTCCGCAATAGGAAAATCTTTGGTACAACAGATACAGGTTGCAGACCTTGTTTCCAGATCTTGACAAAAAGTAGGGCCTTGGACTTGGGAACATGCTCTTTAGTCCTTGACTTTTCTACCTTCGGGCCCCAAAAACAAGTGCACAATTATTTGTTATTTTACATCTTTCTATAGAAGCATTTTATGTAATTCATCTATTTACTGTTGTATTTACACAATTAGGGTTTTAATGAATAATTGAGCATAAGAGAACATAATTGGCAATCAAATCATAAAAATCCAAGTTTCCCTCCTAGGTCCTTGAATGTAAGGGTGAAAGGAGGATATAGACACAAACTACCAAAAACCTAACATCTAAATTTTACCCATTACACTTGAAAGTTGTCACTAATGTAGGAAAGTGTCCCCCACAGGCTTCGTTATGAAAGGCTTCCAACAATCTCCTCTATTGTTCCTTATCCACACATCTTAGAAATGTCCCATCTACTCCTCTTTTATAAAGGTTACCTTCCTAGATAACGTATATATGTGCCTTAAGCTTCAGGTTTCTCTTTTTGTTGGAAGAGAGGTGGGATGGACAATTACCATAAGTTAAGAAATAAGAAACATTTGAGAACCAATCATCAGTATTACTAGTGAAAAGAACCAAGGGTAATTCTTCTTTTTCTTCAACCTCATTTTCAGCAATCATTTTACACAATCGTTTACCTCTGACTAGATTAGTGGGCTTGATCTCAATGTCATACTCTTGAACTTTAGCTAGCCAAGTTCCCCTATTTTTACATCTAATCTCTTGTTGAGTGAGAATACTTTTTATAGCTGATTCTGGAACATACACAACAGCATTCGAATACAAGATGTAAAATCTAAAACTCTTTAAGGCCTTTACCATTGCATATGCATGTTTCTCCAAAGAAGAGTACTTAAGCTCATATTTATTTAATGGCACACTCATGAAAGCAATGGGGGCTTCAATTCCTTGTCCGTTCTTCTACAACAAGATAGCTGATAAAGTATGTTTGGTGCAGGAGCACCCCTTCAAAATAGGACATAAGTCTATTTTTGCATGTCAGAACATAAGTCTATTTTTAGCATGAAGTCCATTGGACTAATGCATATGTTTTAGATCCATCTAGGAGGATGTACAAGCAGTTATAAGTTTGTTAGGTCATCTAGGAGGATGTGCTGGTAGTTAGAGTTTGTTATGCCAGCTGTCTTCGCTATCTTCTCCCAGCTTCTTGGAAGTCTCCCAGCCGCTGGGAATCGAGTTGGTAGTACTCATGAAGGATTCCTATTTATGCCCTAGATCAGTTGGTTTTAGAACAATTATGATATTGCAAGTAGATACAGTTGATAGTTTTGTTAGGTTTTAGCATTACAGAAGCAGAGACAATTGTGATACAATGTGACTGTGAAACTTGTATGCATCTCTGTTATTAAAAATAAGAGGATCCCATTGATTTCATTTGTCTGGTTTACAAGCTATCTGTATATTGATTCTTTTTGGTTGCAGGTGAGATGAATTCATTCAACCCTTCCACCAGTTGATTATCTGAATCGGTGGAATGGTCTTGTACAGTAGTTTAGTTTTCTTTTCTATTTTTATGATCATGCATTTCATGTTTGTGGGATCAGTTGGTAGCATGCTGTGAGTTATCCTAGCATCCTCATGTGCTAGGGTTTACAGTATAATTTCTAAGTTTGAATTGATCAGGAGATGATCTGGCCCAATCATCATGTTTTCTATATGAAGTTGTGAAGTTTTGAGAGTTTTTAATGCATTTGATAGATATACAGCATATGCATGTGACATTACCAACTGTGTATATCGCATCTGCATATATGCGCTTATCGATATCCAGATCGGGTCTTGAAACTTAGGGAAAATGCATGTTTTGAGTGCATCAAGATGATATAGGCTGGACATATATTTCCTAAATATATCATCTGTAGGATCATCATTTTGTGTGTATTCATCATTTGCATGTCGTGGTTGTATGCTGGAACATACATGCGGGTGAAGGTACAAGTAAACGGGTCAACGGTGAGTCAAAGTCACCTTTGCTAAAGTAAGGAGGAGGATCATCTTTTGTTTGAGTATCAGGTAGCCGAGGATCACATAGATCATCATCAGGATATTAGAGTATAACCTGACAATTCATATCATGCTGCAGAGTATGTGAAGGAGTCTTATATTCGGGTGACATCGACATCGGAGGAAGTAAGAGTGCATGTGACATCATCATCATCAGGACATTTACGAATATCACCCGATAAAAGTTTATCATGCCGACAACAAGTGTTTTGGCATAGGTGGAGGATATTGGGTTGATCAGTGTGAAGTGATACTAAGTGGATCGCGAAGGAATATTCGATGGAATATTTGTTGTGTGCATAAAACAGAGTATCGTCATCAAGATGTTTCAATATGACCTGATAAGTTACATCCTGATGCTGGTGGTGTAAGTAGGTCGAATATCGGGGTGACGTAAGCATCTGAAGAGGGATGCATGAGGTTATCATCATCAGGATATTTGGGAGGAATCTGATATTTTATATCTTGCTGATGCTGAACATCATGATGCTACTGACAGGCGAAAGATCGAAGGTTTGTCTGTAGGAGGATATCAGTCGGTAGAGAAAATATGATGATGCTAATAGGTTTTAGGCATACATGCTCTATGTCAGGATTTTAGCTATTTGGTGGGTTTAGTGGGTTTTTCACCCTGTTTTTAAGCTTTTGCTGTGTGGCTCTGCATCAATGTTCAGAGGCATAACAATAGACAATAAAATCTTTTTGGAAATTAGGATGCACAAGCATGGGTGCATTAGTAATGGCTCTTTTTATGTCTTCAAATGCTTTCTTTCCTTCAGTACTCCTCTTAAAAATAGGATGGTTCTTCATCATCTCTGCAATATGTTTGGTCAGCTCAGCAAAGTCAGGGACAAACCTTCTTAGAAAGTTTACCTAACCAAAAAAGGATCTTGTGTTGTTCTTGGTCGTAGTTAAAATTAGTTGTTGAATCACCCTAACCCTCTCTAGATCAATTTTTATTCCATCCTTCGAAACAATATGTCCTAACAGTTTTCCTTCAGTGACTACAAAAATTGATTTCTTGGGATTCAAAGAGATGCCATTTTCTCTATAGCATTGTAGAACTACTTCTAAGTCATGCAAGTGATTCACCCTTTTCTTGGAGAAAACTATTAAATCATCAAGATAGACCACTATGCTTTGGTTTTTCAAGTCAACAAAGGTTAGATCCATTGCCCTCTAAAATGTGGCCCCAACATTAATCAGACTGAAAGGCATTCTATTATATGCAAAGATACCAATTGGGGTAGTAAAAGCTATTTTATGTTGATCTTCCGGAGCCACTTCAATCTAATTGTATTCGAAAAATCCATCAAGCATAGACATCATTTCCGAACTAGATATAATTTGTAGAATATGGTCCATCACTGATAAGGGATAATTGTCTTTTAAAGAAGCTTGATTTAGATTTCTAAAATTAACACAAATCTAGATCTCCCCATTCTTCTTCCTAACAGGTACAATATTTTCCACACAAGTAGAATGGTGAATAGGGTAAATGATTTTGGCTTTAAGCATTTTGTCAATTTCATTGAAGATGGCTTCAGCTATTTTAGGACTATAAGTTCTTTGCTTTTGCCTAAAGGGTATGGTGCCAAGCTTTAGGGGACTATGATCCTGCATTTCTCTGTTCCTAAATTTCTTGAGGTCAGCATAACACCATGCAAAAACATCTTTATATGTAATAAGCAAAGAAATCAAATGTTCCCTTTCTTCTTTAGAACATCATTTACCAATACACACAATTTTAGGATCAGCGTCAGTGCCAATATTCACCTTATCATAATTGGCTGAAGTTGTGATGGAAACTTTATCATTCTTCTTGAGATATTGATCATGTTGATTGAAGAGGTCTTCAAAAGAGACAAGTCCTTTAGGAATTTTATTCCCTCTCAATTGTACAATCCCTGAACTTGAGTCATTAGAGGGCTTTATTTCTCCTTCCAAAACATCATTACTTTCATCACTACTACCCTCAAAGAACATACTAGCGAATGATTCATCCTTTTCAAGAAATGAAATAATTTGTTGATCAAAATTAAAAACTTGCCAGTGATTAGCATTGTTAGGAACACTAGGCCTATATACCACTTCAATCATGTATGATTTATCTTTGAAATCTGGATGTGGTAGGAGAAGAGATGCTGAAACAGCTAAGGAATCGGCCCTACAGTTTTGTTCTCTAGGTATCGCTTCTACAGAAAAAGCATCAAAATCTTTAATGCAGTCCCATACCTTGTTTCGGTAATGCCTCAGTGTGCCATTTTTAACTATGTACAGTTTTCTCACTTGCTTAAAAATTAACTTAGCATCTCCCCTAACTTTCAATTGTTTCACACCTCTTTCTTTGGCTAGCTCCAGACCTAATAACAAGGCCTCATATTTAGCAGTATTGTTAATCTAAGAGATATGTCCTTTGTGAGGAATCTGCACTTGGAAGGTAGGGGGTCTGGTTTCTCTGCTAGTAATGACCCTTGTCAGGTCAAGAATAAGGTTCATTGGGAGGGTCAGTGGTGACCTCCCCCACAGGGAGTTCTGAAGATAAATATTGATGGATCTTCTAGGGGGAATCCCAGGCATGCTGGGATTGGTGGTATTGGCAGAGATAGTACTAGTGGTGTGTTATTTTTCTTTTCTATTTATAAGGGTCACCATTCTAATAATCTCATGGAGGCTCTAGCTATTTTTCATGCTATTGAAAGAGGTTGTTCTCTAGCCTGGAAGAGGATTATTTGTGAATCTGATTCACATATTGTAGTAGATATGCTAAATGAGCAAAGATTTCATGGTGTTAATTGGAAACTAGCTATTGTGATCAAATAGACTGTGAATCTATGCAAATATTTGGAATTTGTTTCCTTTTGTCATATTCCTAGGGAATGGAATAGGGTGGCTGATCTTCTGTTGAAGTGAGCCTCTGAGCATATGGAGATGTGGATTATAGATGACTGGGGACTTTTATCCTTGGAGCTCTCTTTGTCCCTCAAAAAGATAATCATAGAAGACCTTCATTTGTAATTGGTTCATCGGTTGGGTTCCTCTTGGGACTTTTGTTTTGGGTTTGGTTGGTCATTTTTTTGGGCTGCTGCCTACTACTTTGTAATGTTTCGTTGATTCAATAAATTTTTACCCTCTTTTTTAAAAAAATGCTTGAATTGAAAAAAAATTAAAAAATAATTTGTAGCCTCTATTGCAAAAAAATTGCTTCTTGTATTTTATCTTAATGTTTGAATTTTTTTTTTAAAAAAAGCAAAAATGAACTTATATTTATATGAAGTTGTTTCAATCTGGAAAAAAAATCTGGCTGACCAAATGGGGGGTTGACTGGAAAAGTTTAGACTTGGGCGAATCGAACTCACCTAAGCTAAACTCACCTGATTCCAACTTGGGTGAGTTCGATTCACCTGAAACTATCTATGTGGCATCCTACTTGCTAGCCACCTCCTCCTTTTTTAGAATTTTCTAAAACTTTCAACTTGGACTGAATATTTTTTCAGTCAAAATGAATTATTTCAAAAAATTAAAAATACCCTTTTGTAGAGCTCCAAGTCTAAAATCTAAGTACATTTTTTTTATATTTTGATTAGTTTTAATATGTTTTTTGTTTTAAATTATTGCAAGTAGATTGTTATAATAAAAAATGACACTGATTAGAAAACATTAAAAAATATGAAACCACGTCAATTTTTTTTTAAAATTATATGGTGCACTTGAGGAAAGAGTTCTCTCCAAAAGGGTATAATTGGTTTTTTGAAAATGATAAAAAAACTTATACAAAAGTTGACGTGGAATGAAAATTATCAAATTCTGGTAAGTTTGACTTTAAACCGTTATTATGAGGAAAATATGCATTGAAAACTAATTTTTTTCCATGCACTAGATATTGAACTAATCTATCTAAGAAAAAAAATTAGGGAAAGATAAGATTTTTTTTTTTTTTTTGTGACATGAGATCAATGTCACTTATTCTTGAAATTTTTAGCAATTCAAAATCTAGTCTTAAATTTATTAAAAAATATCAAAATAATTTTTTTAAATTTTTGAAAATTTACAAGCATAAAATTCATCATGGGTTATAAATTTAATTATGTTACATCATTTTGAAATTCAAAATATAAATGCCACTTTTATGAGGTCAAAGCTTAATTTTTTTTGTGTTGGCCGATTCCTTTATAAAAGTGTGACACAGGTTTGTGCTTTCACCCTGTGAAGTATGTTTATCTCGTGTTGGCCAATGATCGATAGTAGCATTTAGTAAGAAATCTCTATGTAAATATGCTGACAGATTTTATCTATATGGCCATTTTGTTGGTCATCCATAGTCGCCATAGCCTTGGAATTTTGAAACTCTCTAGGATGAACCTATGTTAATTTGATTAAAATTTAATATAAATAGGAGCAGTTCCCCTGACCACATTTACCTATTGTGTGGTTGCACAACAAGCCCCATTTTGCCTTAGTAAAACAGGGACCCAACTTTTTGCTCCTGCTTGTTTGCTTTCTTGCTTTGGGCAATTTGGCAAAAAAGTCAGTTAAGTGTATCACCCTTGCACATGCATGTGCTTCATAAAAGGAAGGTTAGTTGTCGAAATCAGAAATTGCCATCACAAATATCATAGTCTGAAGGAGTGTAAAATTCTAAGCATGTTTGTCTCTTGGATCACCCCAATATTCATCGAGGATAAAAAGTTATGCTAAGTCAAAGTTCAGTCAAATTGGATATTTTTCCATAGGGTCATATTTCTGAATATCAGTCATATTTGTTAGATGACCTGACATAAGAAGATCACCTGATGTCCACATGCTCCCCAATATGCGAACGTCAAACTTAAGTGCGAGAGAATATATACCCGTCAAGTCTGCATGCATAATCCCCGAAGGGTTCACCCTTCACAAAATATGACCATGAAGTCATCTGGTTTTGATATATAAAAGAACTCATCCTAATGATGACATCATCAATATGGTCGATGTTCGAAGGGTCACATTTCCAAACAGCCATCATATTCCTCAATATGACGATGACATCATTCTAACCTGATAACAAAGAAAAGCAAATATGATGATGATGTCATCATGATCCAGACCCGAGAAGGTCACATTTCGTAATATCCTTGATCTTAACAAATATGATGATGACAACAATCTTTTGAACAAATTCAAAAGCTTATAAAGAGATGACATCATTCTCACAATCTCAAATAGGGTGATATTTCCTAGTGTTAGAAGACCCAGATATTTTCCAATATCCCTCATATTAACCCAAATGACCCGAGATGCCTAGTTTCTCAATGACTAATCCAACAACGCCATGTGGCACTCCCCGGATCCTGTTGATATACTGTAGTAACATGGTTATTAGTGAACATATAGTGACTTGGTCTTGGTCATTAGTTAAAATTCGATCATGCTCATGACGATGTCACCCCCATACACCCGATATTGGTCATATTTTCAAATATCCCAAATGTTCATGGAGATCATCCTCTATATTAAATGTGAGCCCAGCGGTAGGTAGATCCTTCCAAATTTCAAATGTTAGCCCACCACTTGTCAGCATCCATGAATGTCATGTGTTGATCGATGGACTTAAACAAAAGACATTAAGTGCACCCTAATTTGTCATAAAGATTAGTTAAAAGTAAGTTTTGGGGTTTATTTTGTATTTACCATACGTTTAAACAAGAATTATAGAGCTCCGAAGATCAAAGCATGACTGTGACCTGGCAAACGGAACAGACTCGCACACAAACAGAATGGAGGATGGTGAGAACACTGTAGTCACATTCATACCATTATCACTCATACAGTAAATGGGGAAGGTGATTATCAGGTATGTAATTATGAAACCCTCCTTTTGTCATTTATGATGAATCATGAGGTAAATTAGTTTTTACTGAGTCAATTAAAATGGTTTTTACTAAGTTAACTAGCATGATGCATGAGATAAACTAGAATAATAGAATTAATGTCATGGAATGTATATGATCCCTAAGCCATGCTGCATAAATCATGTTAGGGTAAGAGATGCATGGTTTTATCATAGGATTTAATGGCAATTAGAAAGAATAGGTCTGACACAAAGTTCTTGAAACCCATGTTATTACAACCATAAGGGGTAGGATTCAGGTATGGGATGATTAATGATACACATTAGGGAAATAACAATCTCGATGCATGGATGAGAGGACTAGATGAAGGAAGTGGAAACCCTATACTTCAGAGCATATACACCTCAAGGTTGTGGAATGCTGGTGGATTTTCCTATGCCATGGAACCAACTAAGCTAGTGGTGAAATGTGCCCATAATTATAATCTAGAGACCAAGAAAGTTGAGAAACATGGCAGGGTGTATGCAAATTTCTCAATTAAAGGCATCGCCTCCACCTTTAATTTTCCTACAGGACCTAATGGGGTTAGATTGAGCCTAAGCATATTGGAAAAAGAATATAAGAACAACCAGAAAGAAGCTAGGAGGGTCATGTATTAGTGGAGATCCAAGAGTAGTACATACAAGGCTTATGCTAAATTTCCAGTGTACCTCTTTAAGTTTGATTTTGCTGAAGAATACCAGTATATGATGGTCATGCTTAGCAGAATGACAAGAAGACAAAATGCTGGAGCATTTGAAAACTGGATGTATGGGATTATCTAAATGGTAGAGTATTCAGATGATAAACCCCTTTGGGCTAAAACCATAAGTGATAGCCTTGATGAGGGCATGAGGAGGCTAGGTGGAAAGATGTTCATATTTCATATGACTTCTTATGTCATATATGCTTGTGCCTTTCGAGGGACCTTCAATGACTACAAACAATAGGCAGGGTTGGAAGCAACCCTGGGGATGTGAACATATGGGAACATTATCCACAATTGAATAGGAGAGAATCTCTCTAACATTATAAAATAGTGAATGACTCATTTTCCATGCATCTGGTCAGGACCATGGAGGAAGACAGAACAAAGAAGTTAAGTATGGAAGCCCAAGCTATCATCTACAAATATGGGGCTTGGTTTATCCAATTCTATACATTTTCATACATAAGAATAGAAGGCTTTGAAGGGTACCCCCTCATGCTGCCTAGATACCCCAACGACAAAATTATTCTGATGGAATTTGCTAGAAAGATTTTGCCCTCAGTAGAGGCTCATATTGGAAAGGGGAAGATTCCACCTGTGGTGTTTCTAGTAATGTTTGGATGGTACATGTGTCTAGACAAGGAAAGTGTTAGGGATGTGATCAATGGATTGAGGTCAATGCACTTGCAGCCATTTCAATAGCTAGGTCATATTACCCATATGCTAGGATACAGGCATTACTGGGGAAGCATATACATCAAAGACACCTTAAGGATTATTGGACTGATTGTGATGATGAAGCAAAGGTCAAGAGGAAAAATTATCAGACGCTCACCCTAAACCAAATATGCACCTTTGACTACATATTAGTGCCTATTCAGTTGCACAAGGATGATGGAAAGATCATGTCTAGTGAGTATGAAGACAAGAAGGTTTACAATGAAACCATATGAGCCCCTAATTTGAGTTAGCCTAAGGTGACTTCACTAGACCAAATAATGCAAAAGATTATTCATCTGACCCAAAGTTGGGTGGATGCTGAGGTCAACAAGTTGAAGAAGAAGGGTGTAGCCCTTACTATAGATAATAAGAAGAGACAAGAATTGTCTAAGGAAGAGTATGATGATTTCCTCATAGAGAAGAGGTCATCCAATGGAGAAAGACAACCACCTTAAGAGAAAAAGTAGCAGGGTAAAAATAAGGAAACAACCCAAGCAGCTAGAGGAGTAATCATTAGAAGACCCCAACCAAAGGGAGATATGGCTTCAACATCAGTGGCTGCATCACCACATACTTCTGTTAAACAAAAGAAAAATGTTGCAAAGCTTGCCCCTGTGATGATAGAGGAGGAGGAGGAACCATTAGATGATGACTTGTTGATAACAAAGAAGACGAAGAAGGTGCAGCAAACACCACGCCAAAAGAAACAAAAGACTGTAATGAGAGGAAATGTGGATATTAATCCCATTCTATTGAGGGGTGTGGGTGTTCAAGGTATTATAAAGAACCTGCAACATGAAGTCCCCATCCCAGATATTATTCAATTGAAAACTGAAAAGGTAGAAGAACAAAGGGAAGAAAGACATAGGGCAAGGAAGGAACCACCTCTTCCACTTGATGATATAGTAGACTTGTCAGATGATGAAGTAGTGAACAATGTCTTTGCTCAAAAGATGGAACTCTAGTGGCTAACATGAGGATGACCCCTCATGGCACTCCTATGGTCCAAAAGGAAACTCATCATGAGGAGGTTGAAATAGAGGAAATTGAAGAAGATGACCCTGAAGAGATATCTCAGTAGATACGATTGACAAATTTGGTTGATTAGGTCACTAGCCCTACTGTAATAGACTTAGCTTACCAGGATGGTGAGGATCAAAGCAGAGATAATGATCCACCTCCGGGGCTAGAAAAGGTAGAAATTAGTGTACAAGAGGGTGATCATGAGATGCTTGATAAGAGTAATACTAATAAGGAGATATCTGATAAGGATAAAGATCAGAGTAATGCACCAGCACTTGCTGAGAATGATAATCAGGATAGTAATCCATCCCTAGAGGAAAAAACAAATGAAAAGGAATTTAGTAAAGTCTTAGGCCTTGAAGAAGTAGGCACATCAAAAGGTGAGGAACAGAGTCTATCACAAGATGATGGTCAGCCAAAGGAAATTGAGAATATGACCAAGGGTGATTAGGGTGATCCCCTAGATAAAATAGGTCAGAAGGTTTGAGCTGCTGATGGGGGTTAGAATTCCCAAGATAAAAGAGATCAAAATGCACATTCTTCCCATGAAGATCAGGTGCAGCAAGGTAGACAAGATAATGAGGTGCAAAATCCTCACAAGGATAAATTGCAAGAAGGGGTACATGATTAGAATGTGAATACATCACAAAAGGTCCCTACTCAACAAGAGATCCCTCAGCATGAGATTCCTCAGGAGAAAGTGCATGAGGAAGAATAGAGAAAAGAGGTTTCCCCACCAAGGGTAGAACAAAACATGGAATCTCAGGATGCTCACATTGAGAAAACTGGCCAACAAGGACCTATGGGTGATGTCCCATACTAGCTACAACAAGAAATAAACCTGCAGTAGATTGAAGAGGTACCTGAATTTGATGTCTCAACATTGTTTCCAGCAAGTCTGATGATACCTAAAAAAAAATGCAAGGCCTACATATGCAATAAGGAGAGATCCTAATACATGTAGGAGGACGACTCAGGTAGCATTTCCAATGGAAGATAAAGAGAAAGGAAAAATAAGCCTTGATGAATTCTAGATTACAAGTGTTGATCTTGGATTTGCTACAAAGGAGTAGGAAGGCAAAGAGGCCAAAGATATCATTGACTCATTGACACAGAGTGTAAAGAAGGAAAATAATAAGAATAGGGTGCATAAAGAGCACATTGCTCAATTGTACGCATTCATAAAAGGGTTAATTGACCCTAAGCATATACCAGCTAACACAGCTACTCCACTGACCATCATATCTCAAGATGAGATAATAGGATTAGATATCATGAAGCACAGGGCCCATGTAATGGATAATTGGTTTATTCTTTTTATTTCTGAAGCTGAGAAAGTAATAAAAACCTCCCTCACAAATTAGGATTTACTTAGTACATTAGAGAGCAAGGTGGATAAAATGCAAAATGAGGTTGGGAGAAGATCCTTCAAATTGGAGAGACATTTGGATGCCATAGCTGAGATGAGGCGAATAGATGTAAAAGTGCTCATGGCTAATAAGATACTGGATAACAATACAACACAGTTGTTGAGCCTATGGTATGAGGATACAAAGTTTGAGAGTGATATTTTAAAGAAATGTAACAACAAGCTTAGGGATATCAGTGTTAAGTTGCACCATCTGATGGCAGATGAGATAAATATCTTGGAGGCTTTGGAAGGAAATATAGAAGGAAAGATAGAGAATCAGGATGTTGATTTTGTAGTCCAAGCTTTCCACAATAAATTCAAGCAAGCAACGTATGACCCTCTTCATCATTTGACAGAGGAGGTAATCAATAAGGCTATGAGGATGAAGGCCAAGGTGGAGGCATATAATGAAATGCTAAATAATAGAAAGAGCAAATGGACTACTCTACAAGCACAATTCAACTCTCAAAAGCATGCTATGGTGAAAGCTAAAGTCCATGATGGAGAAGAAATTGAGAGGATAGTACAAATATATGAATCCATCAGGGGAGTAGTCAAAGTACATATAGGAAGTGATCCTCATGAGGATGATGATGATGATGATGATGATGAAGACAAAGAAGAAGATGAAGAAGAAGAGGATGCAAATGAAGAAGAAGATGAAGAAGAGGATGAAGAGTAAGTGGAGATGCATGATGATAGAGTCATATGCATAACAAGACAAAAGAATTGATCAAGTTCTACTAGATAGTTGCTAGCTAGAAATTGGTGCCACGTCGACATATGTTGGCCTAGTCAAAGAAGAGATATTGACCATGGATTTAGGTGGACAAATCTTGATCATTGGATCATTGTAACCACCTCCTCCCTCTATTCTATAAAAGGGGATGGAGTGCACCTTATATAATTATTAGAGACTTAATTGAGATAGGATTGTTCTATGTCTTGATACTTTCTCAAGGAAGATTGTATATATGCATACTTTTGAATACTAATGAAATAAAGATCAGATTACACATCATCATAAATTCTAAGTAATCTTGTGAATGTCATTCAGATATTTCACTGTGATGTGTTGGGTCCCTCAGAGTGCATATCAATTTGTGGATATTGTTGTCATTCTTTACCTTTGAAGATTAGCATCAACCTATGTGAAATATTGGAATGGCTTGGTAACTCATGGTTTGATTTCATCTCTATTTTGTGAAATATTAAATGTTGCATATGGACCAACTGTCAAAGACTCATTTAAATTCAATAGATTTAGAATGTTTGAGTTTATTTTCTTAAATTTCATTACAAATCACCCTCACAATTATAAATACATAGATAATTCTGAGCAAATACATAAAATTATGCAGACATCCTAAAGGAAATTGATCATTCATAGCATATTTGAGTTAATCTGCATGTAAAATTGAGAATCTCATACAAATATACATAAATGATGATAGTAATCATGCAAATACCAGCTTAAAGGCACATTATTTAGATAAATCCATAAGTGCAGAAGTAGAATCAGTTCATGATAGTTGATGTTCAGAAGAATTGATCAAACTTACAAATATGATCATCATCTGTTGAATACAGTCGAAATAACCTTGTTTGTGAAGTAATTTATGGGAAGCAGGTGTATAACCAAATGTTTAGGCATCAGTTCATATTATTAGGACAATGTAAGGCCCCTTGAAATGGAAAACAACATATCACATCAACCTCTGAGTAACGTCAGACGATCATGACCTGATCAACAAAGACTTGGAGTCATCAATTCATTCCAAATTGATCATACTTTTCAAGATAATAAAGGTTTGTTGTGTAAACTTTTATGCATGTTGTTATGACTAACAATCATCATCAACATAAAATGACACTAGAAGGAAGGCCTTCATGCTTTTTTGATAAGTGAATCAGTTATATACACGTAATTATTGCATCTATACAAGGTAATCTTCTCAAAGTTCACCAAAATTGTTTATGCTTTGAGTGTTCGTGCAAAGATTTGCTTACTTTGTGTTGTTTCAAGTTTGTTTATCATAAATATTTTAGAATTGAACATAAGTACTTTAGGCTTTGTAGTCAATTCGTTGAAATCTATGAATGTTGAGTAATTGTTCAAGTTTTCCTACAAATTCCTTGTAGTGACTTGTTTGTATAGTCAAATATCCTAATATCTGTGTCTAGAAGTTTGATCTTTGATCATATTTGCATGTTTTATACAAATATTTCATAAATATCTTGTCATTACCGAGTGCTCACTAGGAATGTCATCTTTGCTTGGTTAGTTCTTCTAATTTTTGTAAATATTCAACCAAATGCCTATATATTGTCATAAGTTGTTAGAATTCTGGCTCACAGGCCTAATACCAGGTCCATATCCATTCGACTCTTTGAGGAATTGCCCATTCATGGACTAAGACTCTGTACCAAAGATATTCACCATACTCCTGACTTAGGTACATTAGTATCTTCATCAAGACATATTGTAACTCCTCTAGTGTCTCCATCTGTACTTCAGACACCTCCATGATCACAAAATACACCTTCAGTGCATTAAGCACAAACCACAATGTCATTCTTTGCTACTAAGTCTCCCATGACTTTCACCGCAGATCATCCCTTACCTAAGAATCCTAATAAGATTTGTCCTAAATATCATCCATATCAGGATGCTAAGGATCATATATAGACAATTAAGTAAGCTTGTTGTAGAGCCAGGATTGAGGATCAGTGCTACGCCCTTAATCCTATAGTGTGTATAGGGTTATGAATAGTCGGCTTGTGGCTATCTTAACTCTTAATTAAGTCATATTATCATTAGTTTATTGTTATTTAGTTGTTTAGGTCAGCCTAAGGCTTATATAGGCCCATCTAAGTCGGCCTAGGTGATATCCTAGGCATAAATAGGTATATATAGGAGGTAGTGAGTCTTATTTCATCATATTGTGTATTGTGTTCTCATTGAAGACTGTTGGAGGTATCCCCCTCGAAGTGGATTAGGAGGTTGCCCCCTTGAAGTGGCATATTATTATCAAGTATTTGCAGCATATTTACTATTATATTCAGATATTGTGCAAGTTGTTTCATTACAAGTGGTATCAGAGCATGATCTTGGCACCGTAGAGGCAAATTTTTTTCTCATCATTGGAGGCGATTTTGGGAAGAGCATAGCTTTCAGATTTTAGCAAATTTTTTAAAGATTTTTAAAGGGTTTTTGAAGAAAATATTAAATAAGATACAATCCAAATTTCAGAGGAATTGGAGCAAAAATAAGTGAGTTATTGCAAAATTAGGGTTTGCAACAAATTCACTCTCAAGGCAGTAAATTTGCTAATTTCTTGGAATTTTTTCTAGGTAAGTGGTATCTTGGCCTTAGTAAGTTACGGTAAAAATTTTAGAGAATTTGCATTTCATTTGTGTGATTTATTTCAAAATTAGTTTTTCCAATCATGACGGGTCCTTCAACAAGGGGCAAAAAGAATGTTACCACACCGGGAAAAACTCCAGGCAAGGAGGAGGTGGAAAATGAGGATGTTGATCAAAAAGAATATGAAAATATACTTGAACTTATTCATAAAGAAAATAGCAAGATGAAAGGTGAAATCTTGTCCATTATGGGTGAACAAATGAAAGGGTTGGCAAAGTCATGTGATATTGAGAAAATTCTAGAGATACTTTCCAAACATAAGCAGTCACAACACCACAATGTGGAGGAAGAGGATTCTACAAAAGGGAAGGGTGTTTTTGGGTTTGAATCAAATCTCAAGATGGATCATCACACCACTCATTTTATGGCAAGGAATTTCACACCATAGTTGGATATGCGAAAGTTTGATGGTCAAGATCCTACCAATTGGCTTTGTCAAATGGAGCAATTCTTTGATATCCACCATGTTCCATGTCAACAAAAGGTGGCCATGGCTTCCTTATACTTGGAACCTGATCAATTCATTTGGTACTGTTGGCTATGTGAAGAAAAGAAAGCAAAAGGATGCATTGTCACTTGGTCAGTTTTCCAAGAAGAACTCATTACTCATTATGGTGAAAATCTTATGGATAGCTACTTCAGCCAAATTACCAAATTAAGGCAAACAGGTATGGTCAAGGATTACATTCATCAATTTCGTACTTTATCTTTAAGAGTGGAAAATGTGTCTACAAAAAATTTGTTGGAGCTATTCATTGGTGGCTTAAAGGATCACATTAAATATGAGGTACACATGTTCCATCCAAATTCCATCTCAGAGGCAATGATTATGGCAAGGCAAGTAGAGGAAAAATTTATGGTTAATAAAAGGCAAGGTTTTATAAACATAAGAGATAAAAGCACTCCTACACAGTCACTTCCACAACCTACTAGGCTAACACCACAACAAATTGAAGAGAAGAGAGCAATAGGATTATGTTTTAATTGTGATAGAAAATATAGTAGAGGACACAAATGCACTGAAAAGAAATTGTTCTATATTGAAGGGCCAAGTGAGGAAGAAGAAGAGGTACCAATAGTAGAGAGTGACAATGAGATTGAGGAGGAGTCAAGAGATACTCAACCAATCATTTCTTGCCATGCACTTTTAGGTTTTAGTACCCCACAAACTCTCAAGGTAGTGGGTTTCTTAAAGAAAGAAAAAGTAACAGTGTTGATAGACTCAGGTAGCACTCATAACTTCATCAACAAAAAGTTAGTCACTCGTTTAAATTATTTTATATATCCAGCTCCAGAATTTCAGGTCTTGATTGCAGATGGTGGTACTGTTAGTTGTTCAAGAAAATGCCATAGCATTAAATTATCCATGGGAGATTATCATCTTAATTGTCCAATGTATGCTATCTCAATGGGTGCGGCAGATATTGTTTTGGGAGTATAGTGGCTTACCACTTTGGGAACAATTGAATTGAACTTCCAAGAACTATTCATGCACTTTCAATCAGAGGGAAGAACAATAGAATTACGAGGGATGCATGCAAAGTCACCACAGATAGTAAGTTCTTACCAAATGCAAAAGATGTTGAAGAAGGGGGTAGATGGGATGGTAGCCCAATTATTTTCATTAGAAGCATATCACTCAAAGGCTTCTACACCATTGGATCTATAAGCAATTATAGATAAGCACTCTATAGTTTTTGGGGAGATGCCAAAAGGATTGCCTCCTAGGAGAGATCATGATCATGCCATTCAACTAGTACTAGGGAGCCAACCACCCAACATCAGGCCCTACAGATATCCATATGCTCAAAAAAGTGAGATTGAGAAGATAGTTCAAGAGATGCTAGAAGCAGGCATTATCAGGCATAGTCAAAGTGCTTACTCATCTCCTGTGGTAATGGTACGTAAGAAGGATGAAACGTGGAGGATGTGTCTAGATTACAGGGAGCTTAACAAGTTCACCATAAAAGATAAGTTTCCTATTCCAGTAATTGATGATTTGTTAGATGAGCTTAATGGTGCTATTTATTTTACAAAACTTGATCTCCGTTCTGGTTATCATCAAATTAGAATTAGAGATGAGGATGTACATAAGATAGCTTTTAGAACCCATGAGGGCCACTATGAATTTTTGGTAATGCCTTTTGATCTCACTAATGACTATCGACATTTCAAAGTTTAATGAACTCTATCTTCAGGCCATTTTTGAGGAAATTTGTTTTGGTATTTTTTGATGACATCTTAATATATAGTAAAACATGGAAGGAACACTTGCAACATGTAAATCAAGTGTTGGACATTTTGAAGCAGAATCAGTTGTATGCTAAACCATCCAAGTGTATCTTTGGTGTCAAAGAAGTGGAGTACCTTGGTCACATTGTGTCACATGAGGGAGTCAAGGTGGACCCTCATAAGATCCAAGCAATTGTAGAGTTGAAAATTCCTAAGACCCCTAAGAACTTACGAGGTTTTTTAGGGCTTACAGGGTATTATCGCCGATTTGTAAAGAATTATGGTAGCATAGCATCTCCTCTCACATCCTTGTTAAAGAAGGATGCTTTCCAATGGAATGAAGTGGCGACAAGGGTATTTGAGAAACTAAAGGAAGCCATGTGTACAACTCCAGTCCTAGCTACCCCAGATTTTTCTAAAATATTTATTGTTGAATGTGATGCTTCAGGACATGGAATAGGAGCAGTACTTATGCAAGAAGGAAAACCCATAGCATTTGAAAGTTGCCAACTCAAAGGTAAGAATTTGTTGAAGCCAGTTTATGAGAAAGAAATGTTGGCTATCTTGCATGCAGTCAAACAATGGAGACCTTATCTAATGGGACAACACTTTAAGGTCAAGACAGATCATGATAGTCTCAAATATTTCTTGCAACAGAGGTTATCATCTGAAGAACAACAAAAATGGGTCACAAAGATGTTGGGATATGACTTTGAGATCATATATAAGAAAGGCAAGGAGAATGTTGTGGCTGATGCTCTATCAAGGCGTGATGAACCCACAGAGTCATTTTTATTTGCCATTTCCATGTTACAAGCAGACTGGGTAAATGAGGCAAGAGAAGAGTGGGAGAAGGACATAGATACTTTAAGGCTCATTGAGAAACTCCAACAGGAATCAAGTGTGTCTGACAAATTTTCATGGAAAGGAAATATTTTATGGTACAAGGAGAGGTTATACCTTTGCAAGAATTCAACTCTTAAGCTTAAGGTGTTGGAAGAACTACATGCTTCTCCAATAGGTGGGCACTCAGGATTCCTCAAAACTTATCATAGAATCAAGCAAGATTTCTTTTGGGAAGGGCTGAAAGGGGATGTTCAAAAATTTGTAGCTGAATGCATGGTATGTCAACAACATAAAGGGGAGACAGTTAAGACTCCGGGTCTTCTACAACCCTTATGTATCCCAAGTCAAAGGTGAGAGGAGGTATCTATGGATTTCATCACAGGTTTGCCTAGATCTGAAGGAAAAAATGTCATCATGGTTGTTGTGGATCGTCTCACCAAATATGGTCACTTTTGTGCTTTGGCACAACCATTGGCAGCAAGCACTGTAGCAATAGCTTTTATGAATACTATTCAGAAACTGCATGGGACTCTGAAAGTTATAGTCAGTGATCGTGACCCTATATTTACAAGTAATTTTTGGACTGACTTGTTTTCATGCCTGGGCACTCAGCTTGCTCGTAGTTCATCATATCACCCCCAGTCAGATGGACAGACAGAAGTGGTCAACAAATGCTTTGAAGGCTATCTCCGTTGTTTTGCTTCAGATAAACAAGAAAGATGGGTGCAATGGCTACCACTAGCAGAATGGTGGTACAACACTTCTTTCCATACTTCTTCCAAGATGTCTCCATTTTTAGCACTATATGGTTACCACCCACCATCAATCATCTCTTCATTGCAGGTACAACCAAAGGTTCACACAGTCGAAGAACACATCCATCATTAGCAAGAGGTATTGGCTAGTCTTCGAGAGAACTTGGCAATGGCACAAAACAGAATGAAGCAACAAGCTGATCAACACCGTAGTGAAAGAACTTTTGAAGTGGGAGATTGGGTCTTTGTGTGACTACAACCATACAAGCAAATGTCTCTAAAACAACAACATAAAGCTAACAAGCTGGCACCCAAGTACTATGGTCCTTATAAGGTGTTGCAGAAGATTGGCAATGTAGCATATAAATTGGAGCTGCCCATATCAACAAAAATTCATCCAGTTTTTCATGTTTCCTACTTGAAGAAGGTTATTGGGAATAAAGTGGTACCACAGACTAAGTTACCTGAGCTTGATGAAGAGGGAAGAATAGTTGTGGATCCTGAGAGAATTATTCAAACACGCACCAAGAAGCTGAGGACAAGGGAAATCATAGAATATCTAATTAAATGGAAAAACTCTTCAGTTGAGGAAGCTACATGGGAGAATGAGGAATTCATGCAAAAGCATCCACATTTGGTCAGCATTGAGGACAATGCTTCTTTGAAGAGGGGGGCATGCTACGCCCTTAATCCTATAGTGTGTATAGGGTTATGAATAGTCAGCTTGTGGCTATCTTAACTCTTAATTAAGTCATATTATCATTAGTTTATTGTTATTTAGTTGTTTAGGTCGGCCTAAGGCTTATATAGGCCCATCTAAGTCAGCCTAGGTGATATCCTAGGCATAAATAGGTATATATAGGAGGTAGTGAGTCTTATTTCATCATATTGTGTATTGTGTTCTCATTGAAGACTGTTAGAGGTATCCCCCTCGAAGTGGATTAGGAGGTTGCCCCCTTGAAGTGGCATATTATTATCAAGTATTTGCAGCATATTTACTATTATATTCAGATATTGTGCAATTTGTTTCATTACAATCAGGATGTGGTATGTAGACTATTTACATACTCCTTGGGAGAGGAAGCATACAATTTGTACATTACCCTTGCTCAAGCCTCAATTGGTTCATGGGATGCCTTAGAGAAATCCTTCAAGGATAGGTTTAAGATACCTATAGATCCTTCAATGAATTATCACCTTTTTGCCACAATTAAGAGATTTGAAGGAGAACCTATTTCAAACTTCAATGCTAGATTCTAGAAAATGTATTCCAAGCTGGTAGCTCCATATAATGTAACAGATGAGGTAGCTAGAAGTATATATTACTCAGCCTTAGATCCCTTGACTTCTATGTTCATAAGAACACATCCTAATGTCACAACCCTAATAGGATCTTTTGAAGAAGCCATAAAAGTTCATCAGCAACTGATTCTTGCTCCAACACCTAACATAGCATTCCCTACATATCCCACATATCCTGCATATCCTGCTCAGTAGCAAACTAATGGAACCATGATGCCTCCTATTGCAATGTATGGTCCTTTATAGGTACCTCTACTTAGCATCATGCCCCCTCCAAATGGAAATGGTCAGATAGTACAATATAGGACATGCTCAAACATCTCAGGATGTAGGACAGAATAATAATAATTGTTCTTCTTTCTTTAAACCTCAACAAGAAAATGTAGTAGCCAAAGTTTAGGAAGAGAAAGAAGACATCAAGGAGATATCTGCACAACTAAGGAAATTGACAATAGAGATTACACATCTGAGAGGTTAGAACTTCTATTCTCAATCAAATCAAAATAGAGGATATAACAATGATAGATTAGGATATCCTGACAGAGGATATAATAATGACAGGAACTATAACAGTAACAATGGCAATAACAATAATGTATCTAGGCAACCTAGAGTGTGGAATACTAGGCCAAACAATGGTTCTTTGCCATCACCCCTAGATAATCAGTCTCCTGGTGAACCAAAATAGACTACTAGGGTCAATCTAGTAGAGGAAGCTCTTACAAACTTGTGTAGAATACATAACACAAATGCACATGTTGAGCTGGACTATCCTTAGTTCAAAATAGCAGCCACTATCTTTCAGGCTGAAGTGTCAAACACTATAGGTAATCCTCCTTTCATTGAAGGAAATGAAATCGTCCCTTATGGATATGATTCTTCTCTAGTGTTGGAAAGTTTTGTAAATCACCCTCATCACCAAGCAACCTCAACTCATGAGAACTACACACTAGCATGTGATGAATCCGCCTTGGCATTTGAGACAAACTATGTGTTTCCATTCGAAGATGAAAATAAACTAGCAGTGGAACATGAAGAAATTCATGCCTACCAATAGCAATACCAAGGTAGACACAATTACAACCTCAGGAATAATCCTAATAGACCTTCTGGTCCCTTGACCATATCATTACCTCCCAATAACTTCAACACTCCTCCAGATCCAAAAGCAAGTAATAATCTTGGTCTTCCCAAGGTTAATGCTCAGTACTTTGCACCTCAAAATACAACGTTGAAGACTAATAATCAATTTTCTGTGTTTGATAAGTTAGTCACCTATTTAGCTGAGGAGATGAAAAGAAGCAAAATCAATCTTTCATTCTCAGAATTGCTGAAAACCCAAACTATCAAGAAAGCTTTCATGAGGTCTTTAGATGATCCTATACCAAAAGAAGACAATCATGCTCATAATCCTAGTCAAGTTTTGAACAAAGATCATGTAGCTAAAGACAATACCCCAGCTACTAATTAGGCTGCTGACACTTCACATATGACTCTTTATTAAGATAGGACTGAGTCACTTCCATTCTTACTCACATTGAGGATGTTCGGTAAAAACCTACACAATTGCCTAGTAGATTCAGGTGCATCTACTAATGTGATGGCATTGTCTATCTACAATGCCTTATGGTTACATCCAGCCAAATCACTCAAGAAGGTGACATAACTAGATAAATATGAAGTAAGTGTAGTGGGAGAGTCAACCCATATCCACATGCAATTAGCATCAAATCCAAGGATTCAATATTATATTGACATCCAAGTGGTGGATATCCCTGATACTTATGGAATGTTGCTTGGTATGGATTGGTCAAAGACACTTAATGGCTACATGTGTACATATTTTAGTCACATGTGGTTACCCTAGAAGGGGATTCCTAACCAAATCAGAATAGAGGTTGAACCTCAAATGAAACACATGATCACTAAGTCTAATAACACAAATGAGGCATTATACGTAGATGTAGAGCCAGGGATTTATTCCATCAGGCCGCAAACAATCAGGATAGAAGAAATTCGTATGTATGATGCACATATCCTTGAGGATGTTCATTAGGACAATAGGGTGATCAAAGAATCTGATTATAGTTCAAATAATAGTGATCAAATTGATCATTTCAAAAACTTTGAATTACATTTATTTAGAGAAATGTGACGTTGTCCAACATTGAATATATCTAGTGAGGACATTTTGATTGAAGGATGGTGTAGGTTACATGATGAAGCACATTCAGAGAAAACTTGTGATGCTTGCTTGGACATGATAGAGCTAGAATGAGAGTGTAGTGAGAAGGGATTATCATCAATTGAGGTAAGTAATATAGATAATTATAATGATGCTGACTATTGTTTGTCATCTGTAGGTATAGAAGAAGATACATATCAAGATGAAAGTTACATTCACAATTCAGAGGAGATCCTGATGTATGCTAAGAACATTTCCTAAGAATAAAACATCACCCCAGGAACTGACTATTTGATTGAATCAGATTATGAAGTATCTGATGAAGATAAAGGGAGTAATTTAAAAAAGTTTAAAGAGTTTTTGTCAAAACAGATTCAGAAGCTCATGGTGCAAGATATTCCTCCACATCATGCTTTAATTGAGGGATGGTGCAGACTACATGAAGCACCACATTTAGAAACCACATGCTCATTATGTTTACATATGTTGAATAAGAAAGACTTACTTTATTCAAAAGATCAGTTATCAAATAGTAGAGACATGCTTAAAGGTAAAAAGAAGGAAATTAAGGTATGAACATGTATTGATAGTGATCATACCATAGATGTTAAAAAGAGAAAGGTATCAGATCCAAATCACTCACCAAAAATGACAAAGAATGAGTCACAGAGATTGGAGTGGATATCAGGCAGTGTAGCTGCTAGAGATAAAAAGAAAAGAGAAGGTCCTACTAAGCCTTTGGCAGAAGATAAAGCATGGATCCTTAGGTTTGATGGATCAAAGTCAAAGCAAGGAGCTAGAGTAGGGATTGATCTTATTAATCCAATAGGAAAGTCCTACCTGGCAGCATATAGATTACAATTCCCATGCACCAACAATGTGACAGAATATGAAGCTCTAATTCATGGGTTATTGCTTACTCTCAAGAAAAGAGTGAATATTCTGCATGTCTATGGAGACTCAGAATTAGTGGTAAGACAAGTAATAAGTATATACTCTTGTAACTACAATAAGTTGTCTAATTATAGACATAGGGTATGGGACTTAATAGAAGAATTTGATGCATTCAACATCACCCATGTGCCTAGAGAACAAAATCACAGAGCAGATGCCTTAGCACGGGCTGCAAGCACTTTGGAGCCATTGTCCATTTCTGGTCTAAAGAGATTCTTAGTTAAATTGATATCAATGCCCTCTATACCAAATAATGTTACCAATCTCCAAGTATTTGATGATGATCAACACATTTTAGACTGCATATCAAATAGAGATGTATTTGATGCTCAGATCATAGATGAAAAGAATGTAGAAGATCATACATGGGAACAAGAAGAAATCATGAAATTACCAACCAATAGGATTCCCAAGGCTATGATAGAGTTAGAAAGGGAATTTGATTTAAACAATATGATGAAACAAAAAGACCTCCCAAAGACTGATGGAGGAGAATACTCACCAATCAATATAGGACAAAATGAAGAAGTAAAGAATGTCCTGATTGGTAAGGTTTGTACAGAAGAAGAAATGGCAGGGATAACTCAAGCACTCAAGGATTAGATCCATGTTATTGCGTGGACCTATGATGAGCTAAAGACTTATGATACTTCAATTATCACCCATACTATACCATTGAAACTAGATGCTAAACCCTTTAGACAAAACCAAAGACCTGTTAATGCCTTGTTAGAACCCATCATCTTTGAAGAAGTTAAGAAGTTGCTCAATGCTAGGATCATTTTTCCTGTGTGACATTCAACTTGGGTAGCCAATCTGGTCCCTGTAAGAAAGAAAAACGGTGATATTTGCCTATGTAGATTTTAGAAATCTGAATGGAGCTTCTGAAAAGGATAACTATCCTTTACCTTCACTGGATGAGGTCTTACAAATAGTAAATGGAGCTCAGATGATGTCATTCTTGGTGGTTTCTCAGGGCATGTTACCTTTCATTTCACCCTTATTCAATCTTTCATGAACCTTCCCTAAGTAAAAGTCAACCTGCCATCTTTCCTTATTGGTTATATGTTTGTTTCTGAAGTCGGCTCTTTGTCTTTAAAAGTTCATTTGCCTGTCATCTTATATGCAAAATTACTATAGAATTGAACCTTCAAACTTGAACCCTTCTCATGGTTCAAGAGTTCAATAGTTCAACAGTTCAATGGTTCAAAATTCAATATTTTCTTGAAAAGTCATTGTTGCTCCCTTTGTGTAACTCATTTTGTATCTTTAAACTTTTGAGTTGAACCTCATTGTTGGAAGTTCAAAGGTTAAAAGGTTCAAACAGACTCCAACCACTCGACTTTTCCTTGTCAGCTTATCATGGAAAAGGTGAACTTCACAAAATTAGTCCTAAGTTCTTAAAAAGAGTGACTGGCCGACATAGGGAGTTTCAACTTGATTTGAGGAATAATTTTAGGGTTTTCTGGTAGACATGTATGCGAACCATGAAGGATAAATGCTTACTTCCTAGCATCCCAAGTTGACAATTGAAGCTATGCTGGATAATATAGGCCTGCGAAGTTAGTATTGTCTTCTATAAATGCGAGGTGGCAGAACCATAGACACAAGGCCGTGGTCTATTCTAAGAGTATGTCTGGTGTTTGGTTATCCATTAAAAGGCATAGAATGCAGGAAATGTGCAAAGCATATCTATTGAAGAAGTATCAGATTCTAAAGAAATATGCAATTGGTAAATGTAAAGCAAAATTTCATAACGCCTTGCCAGTATCCTCCTAGTCCATGACCCTCATTGTCATAAGTAACAACCATGTATACTTTTCTATTGAAGACTGTGTCATTATTAGTCACCTAGAAAGTGCAGAGATAGAATTACTATATTATAAAGAAATCATGAGTGAAGCTATCTGTTGGAACAGCTCATTGTATCTTAGTAGGGATGAAAGATACATTCAAGAATACATCATTAAGGAGGGATCATAGAAGGTCACGACCTTGTTATCCAAGCAGCACAGGCAAAACTATAGGATTTTCTACAAATTTTATTTTTCAAATTCTATCAATGAAGGAAAGGTGAATTATTGTCTTGTTAGTTGGGACAGAGGAATCATTCAAATTGAGCGTGATGGAAACGACATTGAGCCTGTCATCATCATCAAATGAGGCTACAATTTTTTATCATCAACAACATCGCATGATGCATCACATCACCTTGAATCTTATAGAGAATTTGGAATCCCTCACAAGGCATGCGAGCTGTCTAAAAAAATGCTCTAAGAAATTCGGTCATGGAACACACCTTGCACAGTCACATGGTATTCATTTTGAATTCCACAAAGAGACCACAGACCATACATACATGAGGATAGATGGAGAACCCTAGGGGAAACCTCTTCCAACAAATAATGACACTGTAGCCATTGAAATATTTCACATCTATTAAAGAGGAAGCTACAGGTGAAGCATCATCAAGCTCGCCCATCTGTTAGAAACACTCTATTGCCAAAGGGTAAAAATGTCATTGGGAATGATGGTATAATTGTCACCCAAGAAATTGAATTCGAAGATCCTGTAGAGAACATGGAGCCCAATTGGTTAGGTAAGATATGAGCCACAGTGTACTGGCCACACTCTATTATATGGTGGTTGGCAAGTGTGCTACCTGAACCTTTGGTGGATGCATCTCGATTGAAGATTTTTGTTTGTTTCCATAAGAACACTCTATGGAATTATGACTATTGGCTAAGGTTGAATACACTTTGTCACAGTTCGAAGAGGATACAATATTTGTTGACCATTACCTTTTCACTGGAGGTTTCAAAAATGCAAGATGAAGATGTGGTATGTGTTGTGAAAAATAGTGCTACACTTACTGGTTCTTTGTTCACAATGCATGTCTCCCAAATTCATATTGAACTACCTACACTATGCGATGTGGACAAGCATGCCATCTTAGTTTGGGGACTACATAACAGTATTGACTTTTTTCTTTGTCATATACTCACCATGCAGAAGATGTTACACAAGGCCTGTGGATTGTTTTATTGAATGTCTTAGTAATATATAGCACCTCAATGAACACATGGTCTTATTGAATGCAGTGGAATGTAGTTGTGATGATAGGCTCGAAGGTTCACAACTTGGCTTAGAATGACATCCGTTAAGATACATTTAGATTAGACAACAATGATATTATCTACAATTACATTTGTGAATTGAAGGAGTATGTAAAAGGTTGAGGTTATCAATTGACTAGCATTGTGTTTCCAGGAGGCAATGGTCTATTATTTTTTATGATCTTATTGCAGAGTTATTCGAATCACATCACCTTGTTGTTCCCTCTAAGACAGATCACATCAAATGTCCAAGTTGTTACTAAGATAATTAAAAAGACCAAAGAATCACATATTAGCAATTACCCCTAAAGAGTATAAATGAAGGTTTTGAATGAGATATAAGATGGAGTACTATAAACTAAGTAAATATCTAAAAAGTGGGGGCCACGATAAAATCAAAGAATTGAAAGACCACAAGAAGGAAAAAAGTCACTACAAAGGAATACAAGAGGCTATCAAGAGACAGTTATCCCATGGGAAAAGGAGGACTTTTTCACTTTTTCATTCTTCTTATTTACCAAGAAGTGGTTACAAAGGTTATGGGAAAGAAAAGCATTTTCTAAAGCAGTTATGGAAACTGGAAAGGTTTCAAAGGGAAAAAAAAATTATAAATATGTAACCTGTAGATTAAAGGGAGATCTTTTTATCTTTTTGGAGGGGATTCAGGATAGAAGAAGAACAGTAGAATTTTTCTTTCATGCTCAGTTTTCTATACAGGGGTGTTGGGTCTATGAACCCACTTTTGTACTAGAGAAATAAGGAAAATGTTTTTGAATCTGTGAATTTATGAATATTTTCTTTAGATTATATGTGTCTTGTGTGTCTCTATAATTGATTTCCAATTGCATTCTTTGTTATGCAAAATTGTGTAGGTGCTCATTTCTGAATCTTTGAGTTTATGACAATTCACCCGTTGAAAGGAATTTGCTGTTCTTTCTTTTTCTGTTTATCATTGTGGATGTAGAATAAGCGAACTTTGTGTCATTCATTTTGCATTCACTTCATTATGAATTCAATCTTTGCATCTATCTCATGGTTATGAATAGGTGTTAGTATGCCTTTCCTGCTTTCTGGTCAAAAGCATACCTCGCATTTTCATTCGTTGTATATCTTTGGAGGGAGCTATACCTCTAAAATTCAGAGGAAGGTTGCCAATTTAATAACAACTTCTCCAACTATTGGTGCTATTTGTCCTTCTACTTGGGCATTCGAGTCATTTTTCTGTAGTTGTTTTTGAGGGACAAATCTGTAAGCCAACATATTTTTGGTGACTCTACTGGGGAACAAAAAGATTGGTGTTGCATCATTATTCTCTGGTAAATTGAAGATACCTCATCGAATGAGTGAGGTTGGCGAGTTTGTTTTATATGAAGATCTTAGAAAATGGTTAGATTCTAGGCAAGCCAAAGAAATCGGTTTAAAGCCAGAAGAAGACCTATACCAACGATTGAAGAGATATTATCTAAAAATGATGAAATACTTCATTTATTATGGAATAATCTCAAAGCCAGCATCTCTAAAGCAGAGAAGAGGAAGTTACATCCATCAAAAGATTACAAATCTGCATCATTGCTCAGAAGTTTGCATGATAGGTTCTACTCTCTCAAACACTTTAAACAAAAGATTCATGAGGATGAAGTTTCATATAACTTCTATATTTTTAATGAACAAGATAATGTGCAAGCATTTGTCGAGCCCAAAGATTTATTTCCACAGAATGACTATTAGCAGCAAGAAAGAGTTTTAAGCCAGGATGAAAGTAAAAGACCAGAATTTTTCTCAACATACATACAAAGGAGTGAAATAGAACAATCATCTACTCTTGCTGAAGAAAATAATGAAGAAGTTCTATCAGAAGAGCCCTATATCACTATCATCCCAAACTGGTGCCTGGAGGGATCGAATGATGATTTTCTATGTGGATTTTTGAATGAAGATAGTCACATTATGGAAATTGAAATGGATGCATCTAGAAATGTCTCAAACAATATGAAAGAAGGTATGGATAATTCTATATTTTCTCCTGAATCAAAAATATTTAATTTGACATGGATGAAAAAGATCAAATAGTAGAAAGTGTTCCATGTGAAGTTGAGAAAGAATTCTTAAATTCAAGCATGGGAGTCTTTCTTTTTGACGATGCTGATTTAACATTGGAAGAGATAAAACAATCAAATCTTTGCACTTCTCCTAAATACTCAGGATTTGAATTTCTTTATGAAGAAGATGGAAAGTCAGAAGAAGAGGTATGATACATTGCACAACCTCATATGGCCTCATTTCATTTTCCTATTACCTATGATACTGATTCAATAAATGGGATGTATGCATGCAAAAGTGGGGCTGAAAATTTTGATAATATGATGATCAAGCCTAGTGAAGGTATGGACAAATTGCATTCTCAATCTGTTTGTGCTCTTAGTGATGATTTTACTTGTATGAATAATGAAGAAGTTATTTTTAGATTTGATCCCATGATTGTAGAATGTGAGATTCAGAAAACACAGTTAGTAGTGATCTGCCCAGAGGTTAATTTAGATTTTCAGCCTCATCCATTTACAATTTTTCATGAGACACATACTACTAATGATAGTTCTTCCAGTGGTTCAATTGTTTCTTTTTAGGCTTGGAATATCGATTTACATGCTGCAGAGAGAGGTAATCATATATAGGAAAGTGTTGGGGCAGCTAGAGAAGGTTCTATATCTTATGGTGTTTGTGTGAGTTGTCTAATCCAGGGACTGATTTCTACATGTTTACAAAATTAGATGCATTCTGACATTACACATGAGGCCAATGTTCAGATAGATGTTGGTAGTTATGTACTGGACAATGTTGACATGAGTCCTCTTATTGCAGAAATATATGATGAAGAGTGGCTTTTTGAGTATCAAGTCACATTTGGAGGGCCTTTATGTGAAGTTATTCTTGTCATGATGGTCGCCAGCTGGCCATTGGTGGTGTGCATACTTCTAATTCATCCATCATTACTCTGCACAGGATGTTATTTCTCCTAGCTCGTCAATGGATTCGCATGATGACTCTGAAGTCTCTAGAGGTAGGGTCTTCATGACCATGTACATATCAAGAGTTTTGATGTCCTAGTAGTGTGGTTTCCTTTCTTGTTGCATCCTATTTTTGGCTTGTCTCGACCCCTGTGCTGTCTCACTCTATTGGCCCAATGGATAGGCACTAGTCTTGACTTGAGATTTTGGATTCCTTGCTTTGTCCTTTTGCAATCCTCATCCCCAGTCAGAGCCAATGTTGCCTTTCATTTCACCCTTATTCAATTTTTCATGAACCTTCCCTAAGCAAAAGTTGACCCGCCATCTTTCCTTATTGGTTATATGTTTGTTTCTGAAGTCGGCTCTTTATCTTTAAAAGTTCATTCACCTGTCGTCTTATATGTGAAATTACTGTAGAATTGAACCTTCAAACTTGAACCCTTCTCATGGTTCAAGAGTTCAATGGTTCAAGAATTCAACGGTTCAGTGGTTCAAAATTCAATATTTGCTTGAAAATTCATTGTTGGTCCCTTTGTGTAACTCATTTTGTATCTTTGAACTTTCGAGTTGAACCTCATTGTCAGAAGTTCAAAGGTTAAAAGGTTCATACAAACTCCAACCACTCAACTTTTCCTTGTCAGCTTATCATGGAAAAGGTGAACTTCACAAAATTAGTCTTAAGTTCTTAAAAAGAGCAACTGGCCGACATAGGGAGTTTCAACTTGATTTTGAGGAATAATTTTAGGGTTTTCTAGAAGACATGTATGTGAACCATGAATGATAAATGCTTACTTTCTGGCATCCCAAGTTGACAATTGAAGCTATGCTAGATAATACAAGACTGCGAAGTTAGTATTGTCTTCTATAAATGCGAGGTGGGAGAACCATAGACACAAGGCCATGGTCTATTCTAAGAGTATGTCCGGTGTTTGGTTATCCATTAAAAGGCATGGAATGCAAGAAATATGCAAAGCATATCTGTTGAAAAAGTATCAGATTCTCAAGCAATATGCAATTGGTAAATGTAAATCAAAATTTCATAACGCCTTGCTAGTATCCTCCTGGTCCACGACCCTCATTGTCATAAGTAACAACCATGGATACTTTTCTATTAAAGACTATGTCATTATTAGTCACCTAGAAAGTGCAGAGATAGAATTACTATATTATAAAGAAATCATGAGTGAAGCTATTTGTTGGAACAACTCATTGTATCTCAGTAGGGATGAAAGATACATTCAACAATACATCATTAAGGAGGGATCATAGAAGGTCACGGCCTTATTATCCAAGTAGCACAGGCAAACCCACAGGATTTTCTACAAATTTTATTGTTCAAATTCTATCAATGAACGAAAGGTGAACAATTGTCTTGTTAGTTGGGACAAAGGAATCATTCAAATTGAGCAATTGAGAGAATCCTTGCTAGAAACGACATTGAGCCCGTCATCATCATCAAATGAGGCTGCAATTTTTTATCATCAATAGCATCGCATGATGCATCACATCACCTTGACTCTTATAGAGAATGTGGAATCCCTCACAAGGCACATGAGCTGTTTGACAAAATGCTCTAAGAAATTTGGTCATGGAACACACCTTGCATAGTCACATGGTATTCGTTTTGAATTCCACAAAGAGACCATAGACCATACATACATGAGGATAGATGGAGAACACTAGGGGGAACCTCTTCCAACAAATAATGACACTATAGCCATTGAAATATTTCACATCTACTAAAGAGGAAGCTACAGGCGAAGCGTCATCAAGCTTGCCCATCTATTAGAAACACTCTATGGCCAAAGGGTAAAAATGTCATTGGGAATGATGGTATAATTGTCACCCAAGAAATTGAATTCAAAGATCTTGTAGAGAACATGGAGCCCAATTGGTTAGGTAAGATATGAGCCACGGTGTACTGGCCACAATCTATTATATGGTGGTTGGCAAGTGTGCTACATGAACCTTTGGTGGATGTATCTCGATTGAAGATTTTTGTTTGTTTCCATAAGAACAGTCTATGGAATTAAGACTATTGGCTAAGGCTAAATACACTTTGTCACAGTTCAAAAGGATACAATAGTTGTTGACCATTACCTTTTCACTGGAGGTTTTAGAAATGCAAGATAAAGATGTGGTCTATGTTGTGAAAAATAGTGCTACACTTACTAGTTCTTTGTTCACAATGCATGTCTCCCAAATTCATATCGAACTACCTACACTATGTGATGTGGACAAGCATGCCATCTTAGTTTGGGGACTACATAACAACATTGACTTTCTTTCTTTGTCATATACTCACCATGCAGAAGATGTTACACAAGGCCCGTGGATTGTTTGATTGAATGTCTTAGTAATATATAGCACCTCAATGAACACATGGACTTATTGAATGCAGTGGAATGTAGTTGTGATGATAGGCTTGAAGGTTCATAGCTTGGCTTAGAATGACATCAATTAAGATACATTTAGATTAGACAACAATGATATTATCTACAATTACATTTGTGAATTGAAGGAGTATGTAGAAGGTTGAGGTTATCAATTGACTAGCATTGTGTTTCCAGGAGGCAATGGTCTATTATTTTTTATGATCTTATTGTAGATTTATTTGAATCACATCACCTTGTTGTTCCCTCTAAGACAGATCACATCAAATGTCCAAGTTGTTATTGAGATAATCAAAAAAACCAAAGAATCACATATTAGCAATTACCCCTAAAGAGTATAAATGAAGGTTTTGAATGAGATATAAGATGGAGTATTATAAACTAATTAAATATCTAAAAAGTGGGGGCCATGATAAAATCAAAGAATTGAAAGACTACAAGAAGGAAAAAGGTCACTACAAAGGAATACAAGAGGCTATCAAGAGACAGTTATCCCATGGGAAAAGGAGGACTTTTTCACTTTTTCATTCTTCTTATTTATCAAGAAGCGGTTACAAAGGTTATGGGAAAGAAAAGCATTTTCTAAAGTAGTTATGGAAACTAGAAAAGTTTTGGAGGGAATTTTTTTTTTATAAATATGTAACCTGTAGATTAAAGGGAGAACTTTTTATCTTTTTGGAGGGGCTTTAGGAAAGAAGAAGAACAGTAGAATTTTTCTTTCATGCTCAGTTTGCTATATAGGGGCATTGGGTTTGTGAACCCACTTTTGTACTAGAGAAATAAGGAAAATGTTTTTGAATCTGTGAATTTATGAATATTTTCTTTAGATTATATGTGTCCTGTGTGTCTCTATAATTGATTTCCAATTGCATTTTCTATTATGCCAAATTGTGTAGGTGCTCATTTCTGAATCTTTGAGTTTATGACAATTCACCCGTTGAAAGGAATTTGTTGTTCTTTCTTTTTCTATTTATCATTGTGGATGTAGAATAAGTGAACTTTGTGTCATTCATTTTGCATTCACTTCATTCTGAATTCAATCTTTGTATCTATCTCATGGTTATGAATAGGTGTTAGTATGCCTTTACTGCTTTCTGGTCAAAAGCATACCCCGCATTTTCATTCATTGTATATCTCAGGAGGGAGTTGTACCTCTAAAATTCAGAGGAAGGTTGCCAATTTAATGGCAACTTCTCTAATTGTTGGTGCTATTTGTCTTTCTACTTGGGCATTCAAGTCATTTTTTTGTAGTTGTTTGTGAGGGACAAATCTGTAAGCCAACAGGGTATAACCAGGTGATGGTTGATAAAATAGATAGATTGAAAATTGCATTCACCACAAAGTGGGGAATATTTTCTCATAGATGCATGCCTTTTGGCTTGATCAATCCTAGAGCCACCTTTCAGCGTGCAATGTATATAGCTTTTAGAGGCTTAATTGGAAAATGCATAGTCATTTACATGGATGACTTGACACTCTTTTCAAAGAAAAGGGGTAATCACATAGAAGACCTCAGGAAGGTGCTCAAGAAGTGTGAACAATATGAAATCTCCCTCAATCCAAAGAAATGCATATTTGGAGTAACCATGGGTAAGTTACTAGGTCACCTTATAATATAAAATGGGATCATCATTGACCCTACTAGGGTAGAATCTATCATGAAGCTGCAACTTCCTAGAAGTAAGAAGGAGCTTAAATCCTACTTTGGCAAGATAAATGTTTTTAGAAAGTTCATCACTGGGTTTGTAAATATTGTCAGACCACTTAATACAATGCTCAAGAAAGATGCCAAGATAGAATGGACTCCTAAAGCAAGAGTAGCATTTGAGGACATCAAAAAGGCCATATTTGATGCTCCCATCCTAATTAGTCTAGACTATACAAGAGATTTCTATATTTAATCATTTGCTTCAGAACATACTTGTGTGGAAGTACTGACATAGAGAAATGAAGCCAAAGAATAAAAACCTATAGCTTTCATGAGTTTCTCATTCAAGGATGTAGAACTCAGATACATGGATGTTGAGAGACAAGCTAGTGCAGGAGCACCCCTACATGATCAGGATATAGGTTAATTGTCCACATGATGACAGGACATTAGTCTATTTTTAGTATGTTTGACTTCATCATGTAATAAGGTCCATTGGACCAATGCTATGTATTAGATCAGCCTAGGAGTGTGTGTAGGCAGTTAGAGATCGTGATCAGGTAGTCTGAGTTGTCCTTCTCCCAGCCGCTTGGAAGCTCCCAGCCGCTGGGAAGTGAGTTGGTAGTACTCGCAGGATATTGCTATATATACCTTCGATCTGTTAGGGTTTAGGATATATGTTATGTTATGTTAGTTGTGTTATGTTATGGTGTTGTGATTGAGTTGAGATTCAGGAGAACAATCCAGAGATTGAGAAGCACTGTTGTTTGACAGTATTGCAGAAACAGGACATTTGAATTTCATTTGAATAAGATCTCATCAAATTGCATTATCTAGTTTATCAGCTGTATCTGTTTTGATTTCCGTTCTGTTTGCAAGTTAATGGATACTTTCAACCCTTCCACCGGTTGATCCTGTGAATCGGTGGAATGGTCCTGTATTATAGCTTAGTTTGCATTTTTGTTTTCTGTTTATGCATTTCATTGCTCAAGAAATCAGGTAGTAGCATGCTGTGAATCAGCCTAGCATCCTCATGTGCTAGGTTTAGAAAGACAAATTGTTAAGTTTTTGGTCTGAAGGTGATCCGGCCCGATCATCATATTGTCTTTGTGAAATTGTGTGGTTCTGAGTGTTTGCATGCAGCGGACGGATGTACAGGAGTCTGCATGTGCTTTTCCAGTCGGAACGAACCGCATCGTCATCTGCGAATACATCGCCATCAGGATCGGGTTATGAAACTGATGAAGTTTGCATATTTCAAGTGCATCAGGATGTTATAAGTTGGATATATACTCAGTGTATATATCGTCGTCAGGATCATCTCTCGGGTATGCCCATCATCCGCGTATCGCTAGCAGATGCGGAAGTGAAAGTTCATTTTTTTTTACTAAGTATTGAAGAGGTCATCAGGATATTGTGTGACGTCATCGTCATCAGGATATTGAGATATCACCCTATGTAAGTTTATCCTGCTGTCGCTAAGTGTTTAGGTATCGGCGTAAGTCCTCGGCAGAAAGTTGGGTTAACATCATCAGGATGTTTCAAGATAACCGGTTAAGTCATATCATGATGCTGTTGTTTGTATAGACGGATATCGGGTGACGTAAGCATCAGAGAGTAGGTGCTGAAGGTGTCGTCATCAGGATATTTGGCGCAACTGGATATTTGATATCCTGCTGACGAAGGTGGTGTTGAATATCATGATGATGCCGATAGAGTTTGGTGCCCGATGAACAGTGAAACAGGAGGATGTTTGCGTTAGTTGAATATCATGATGATGATGATAGGCGACAGGCGGAGGAAGTGAACAGTAGTCGGCAGGAGGATAATTGTGCTCGTCTGAAATATGATGATGCTGTTGGTGTTTGCAGGAAATATGATGATGATGCTGAGCCGATAGGGATTTTTAACAGGCTGTTTGTATTATTGACTCCTCCTTCCTGTTAGTAAGCTCCCGTTGCGTTTACCTCTGCATCATAGTGGTATCAGAGCAAAGGTTAGGATCTTCTGGAAAAGATAAGCAGGATGTCAGACGAAGAAGGAACATCGGAGGTTCCAGCAAGGATGACCAACGCTGAGTTGGCAGTTCTGGTGAAGAAACAGATTGCAGAAAGCAAGGCCGTGAAGGCTCAGAATCAGGAATTGAAGGATGAGTTAGCAAAGTTGAGGAGCAGAGTAGGTTCTGGTAGAGAAGAAGATAGGGAAGAAGAAGAGATCCCTAATTGGAGCGAGGAGGTCGTTCCTGCAGACCAGAGACCACTGTTGAACGCCCTCAAGGCCATGGAGAGGAGAACCATGGATGTGAAACTGGATTTGCCAGTGTTTACAGGCAAGATGGAACCTGATTCAGTGATGGAATGGATAAACTGTTTGAACAATTTCTTTGAAACAGAGGAAATACCAGAACAACAGAGAGTGAAAATAGCACAGTCAAAGATGAAAGAAGCTGCCTTGACATGGTGGAATTTTGTTCAAGATGATAGAGTACAGGAAGGCAAACGTAGAGTTGCCACATGGAAGAAGATGATGGCATTAGTAAAAGAAGCTTATGTCCCATTGGATTACAGTATCCAATTACACAAAAGGAAGCAAAACCTGAAGCAGAAGGAGCTAGATGTCAGCTCATATACAGAAGAATTCATGAAACTCTGTATGAAAACAAAGGTAAAGGAAAGTGAAGAAGAGAAGGTAGCTAGATACCTTAATGGATTGAGGTTCAACATTCAGGAAGACTTAAGTCTGCATAATCCAAATACAGTTCAGAAAAGTTTTCAGTTGGCATTGAAAGTGGAAGAGAAGTTAAATAGAAAACAGGAACAAAACAATAGAGGAAGAGGAAGACAACAAAGAGGTGGAAGAGGTCCTTTTAGAGGCAGAGGACATGGACAGGGATATCAAGGAGAATCCAGTCATGACAATAGTAAGGGAAACAATAGTCAGAACCAGAGAGAAAACTATAGTCAGCAAGGAAATTTCAGAGGTAGAAGACCTTTCAGAGGAAGATCCCAGGGCAGAGGATCCATCAGATGTTATAACTGTAACAAAGAAGGCCATATAGCCAGCAGATGTCTAGAAAAGGCCACAAGCTCAGTAGGAGAAAGGAGAACAAATCTGGTCCAAGAACCTGATAATCAAAGTAGGACAGGCTCTAATGATTTTCAGAGTGTGAATGCTCCTGATAATTATGGATACCCAGAAAGTGGAGAGTCTCTGATGATGAGAAGAACAGTGACTACCATGAAGGTACCTAACAAAGAATCCCCTCAAAGAAAGTCTCTTTTTAGGACTATTTGCAAAGCAGGAGGTAAGGCATGTAAAGTTTTGATTGACTCTGGTTCTACTGAAAATTTTGTGTCTGAACATATGGTGACAAAGCTTAAGCTTAGGAGATTGCCTCACCCATCCCCATATAAAGTCTCATGGCTTACCCAAGGTCAGCAGACAACTGTAGAAGAGCAGGCTTGGGTAGAATTTCAGATTGGTGCATATAAGGATAAGTTGTTGTTTGATATTACCAAGATGGATGCTTGCAATCTTTTATTTGGTAGACCATGGCAGTATGATTTGAAGGCACAACATGATGGTGTTAGAAATACCTATAAAATCACTAAAGATGGTAAGGACATACAGTTATTCCCATTGGTAGAGAAGGAGGAGAAATCTAAAGGAAAAGAGGTGAAGGTCATGCTGATGGAAGGCAAACAGTTCATGAAAGAAGTAGCAGCAGAAGGTGCAGTTGCATATGCCCTAATTCCATGTATGAGTGTGAATAAAGAACAGCAGCAAGAAGTCAAGGAAGAGAAGAAGCCAAGGTTCATAGACCCAGCTATCCAAGAGCTATTGGATAAGTACAAAGGTATCATCTCAGAGGGAATGCCAAGATCCCTACCACCTGTCAGAGATATTAGTCACTGCATAGACTTAATTCCAGGGTCAACACTTCCAAACAAAGTAGCCTATAAGCTTACTCCAGAACAGAATGCAGAAGTAGCCAGACAGATTGAAGAATTGTTGGATTCAGGTCTGATTGGGAAAAGTCTAAGTCCATGTGCAGTACCAGCTGTACTAGCACCAAAGAAGGAAGGTACTTGGAGACTTTGCACAGATTCCAGAGCTATTAACAAGATCACAATCAGGTACAGGTTTCCAATCCCTAGGATAGAGGATTTACTTGATTGTTTGGGAAGTGCTAAGTATTTTACAAAAATAGATTTGAAGAGTGGATATCATCAGATCAGGATTAGACCAGGAGATGAATGGAAAACAGCATTCAAAACAAATGAAGGGTTATATGAATGGAAGGTTATGCCTTTTGGTTTATCTAATGCACCTAGTACTTTTATGAGTTTGATGAATGAGGTTTTGAAAGAATTCATTGGTAAGTTTGTCATAGTATATCTAGATGACATTCTGATTTTCAGTAACACAAAAGAGGAACATCTCAGACATATAGATTTGGTTCTTAAGAGGTTACATGAAGAGCAGCTGATGATAAATTTAGATAAGTGTTTGTTTATGCAAGAGGAGATCACATATTTGGGTTTTGTCATTTCACAAGGAAAGTTACAGATGGATAAGGAGAAGGTAAGTGCCATATTGTCTTGGCCTACCCCACAGACTATGCATGATGTCAGAAGTTTCCATGGGTTAGCAACCTTCTACAGGAAGTTTATCAGAGGGTTTAGTCATATTTGTGCACCCATGCTTGATACCATCAAAGGAGGACAGAAGTGCAGATTTGTTTGGACTCAAGGAGCAGATGATTCTTTTGAAACACTGAAGAAGAAGGTGGCACAGCAGCCAGTCCTTGCACTTCCAGATTTTAACAAAATCTTTCAGGTAGAATGTGATGCTAGTCACATGGCCATTGGAGCAGTACTCAGCCAAGAGGGTAGACCTGTTGCATTTTTCAGTGAGAAGCTCAATGATGCTAAGAAGAGGTATTCATCCTATGATTTGGAAATGTATGCTCTTGTCCAGTCACTCAAGAAATGGAGGCATTACTTGATGCCAAAGGAATTCATAGTATTTACAGATAACCAGGCTTTGAGTTTCATAAACAGCCAGGAAAAGCTGAACCACAGACATATGAAATGGGTAGAAACCTTACAAGCTTTCACTTTTACATTGCAGCATAAGAAAGGGGTCAAAAATAAAGTTGCAGATGCTTTGAGCAGGAGAGTTCTAACAGTCAACCAGATTCAGTTAGAAAGTGTTGGCATTGATTCACTGAAGACCATGTATGAGTCTGATGAAGATTTTGGAGAAATATATCAGGTATGTACTTCTTTTGGGGAGAAATACCATGCTGAGTTCTCTGAATTTTTGATTCAGGATGGATTATTGTTCAAAGGTGGACAGTTATGTATTCCAAGGTGTTCTATGAGATTAAATATCATCAAGGAGAAACATTGTGGAGCTATGGCAGGTCATTTTGGTCTAGACAAGACTCTTGATCTGGTCAGAAGGCATTACTTTTGGCCTAAGTTGCAATCAGATGTCATAAAATTTGTGGAGACATGTGTGATATGTCAGAAAGCTAAAGGCAGGTCAACTAATGCAGGTTTATATCAGCCCTTACCCATTCCTTCTAGACCATGGGAAAGCATAAGTATGGATTTTGTCTTGGGTTTACCAAGGACAAGGAAAGGATTTGACAGTGTTTTTGTTGTAGTGGATAGATTCAGTAAAATGGCACATTTCTTGCCATGCAAAACCACTGCTGATGCTTCATACATTGCAGATTTATTTTTCAGGGAGATTGTCAGAATCCATGGATTGCCATTGAGTATAGTGTCAGACAGGGATGTGAAGTTTATTGGTCACTTCTGGAGAACTCTTTGGAGAAAACTTGGAACCAATTTGTCTTTTTCCTCTGCATATCATCCTCAAACGGATGGACAGACTGAAGTAGTGAACCGTTCCTTAGGGAATTTGCTTAGATGCTTGACAAAACAGCATGGAGAGAAGTGGGATAATATTCTCTCTCAAGCTGAATTTTCATATAATGATACTGTCAATAGGAGCACAGGCAAATCACCTTTTCAGATAGTCTATGGTATGCATCCAAGAGGAATTTTGGAGTTGAGAGATCTACCTACAGTAGGCCCTGTTAGTGCAGAAGGTGAAGCTTTTGCAGAAGCCATAAAAGAGGTTCATGATCAAGTCAAGACCCAACTGCAGCACACAACCTTAAAGTATAAGGAATATGCTGATAAAAAGAAGAAGGATGTCCAGTTTGCTGTTGGAGATTTGGTTTGGGTTCATTTGAAGAAGGACAGACTTCCTAAGGGAAAGTATACTAAGCTCATGCAAAGGAAAGTTGGACCATGTCAGATTTTGCACAAGCATGGACAGAATGCTTATGAGATACAACTCCCACCTGATCTTGGTTTGTCCCCTATATTCAATGTATGTGATTTAACTCCATACAAGTCTTATCCAGATGCAGATCAGGATCTCCTACAGGACACAGTTGATGATGACATTCCCAAGCATGATCCTCCACAGTTGCAGAAGGTTTTGGACACCAGAGTGGTCAAACAGACCAGGAACAAACAATACTTGGAGTATCTAGTCTCTTGGAAGGGAAAACCTACTTCTGAAGTAGTATGGATGACTGAAGAGCAGATCCAGAAACATGGTGCAGATCTTGATACTCTCATCTCAAGTGGACTTGAGATTTCTTCTTCTGGGGAGTATGGTGGAGGAGCACCCCTACATGATCACGATATAGGTTAATTGTCCACATGATGACAGGACATTAGTCTATTTTTAGTATGTTTGACTTCATCATGTAATAAGGTCCATTGGACCAATGCTATGTATTAGATCAACCTAGGAGTGTGTGTAGGCAGTTAGAGATCGTGATCAGGTAGTCTGAGCTGTCCTTCTCCCAGCCGCTTGGAAGCTCCCAGCCACTGGGAAGTGAGTTGGTAGTACTCGCAGGATATTGCTATATATACCTTCGATCTGTTAGGGTTTAGGATATATGTTATGTTATGTTAGTAGTGTTATGTTATGGTGTTGTGATTGAGTTGAGATTCAGGAGAACAGTCCAGAGATTGAGAAGCACTGTTGTTTGACAGTATTGCAGAAACAGGACATTTGAATTTCATTTGAATAAGATCTCATCAAATTGCATTATCTGGTTTATCAGCTGTATCTGTTTTGATTTTCGTTCTGTTTGCAAGTTAATGGATACTTTCAACCCTTCCACCGGTTGATCCTGTGAATCGGTGGAATGGTCCTGTATTATAGCTTAGTTTGCATTTTTGTTTTCTATTTATGCATTTCATTGCTCAAGAAATCAGGTAGTAGCATGCTGTGAATCAGCCTAGCATCCTCATGTGCTAGGTTTAGAAAGACAAATTGTTAAGTTTTTGGTCTGAAGGTGATCCGGCCTGATCATCATATTGTCTTTGTGAAATTGTGTGGTTCTGAGTGTTTGCATGCAGCGGACGGATGTACAGGAGTCTGCATGTGCTTTTCCAGTCAGAACGAACCGCATCGTCATCTGCGAATACATCACCATCAGGATCGGGTTATGAAACTGATGAAGTTTGCATATTTCAAGTGCATCAGGATGTTATAAGTCGGATATATACTCAGTGTATATATCATCGTCAGGATCATCTCTCGGGTATGCCCATCATCCGCGTATCGCTAGCAGATGCGGAAGTGAATGTTCATTTTTTTTGACTAAGTATTGAAGAGGTCATCAGGATATTATGTGACGTCATCGTCATCAGGATGTGACGTCATCGTCATCAGGATATTGAGATATCACCCTATGTAAGTTTATCCTGCTGTCGCTAAGTGTTTAGGTATCGGCGTAAGTCCTCGGCAGAAAGTTGGGTTAACATCATCAAGATGTTTCAAGATAACCGGTTAAGTCATATCATGATGCTGTTGTTTATATAGACGGATATCGGGTGACATAAGCATCAGAGAGTAGGTGCTGAAGGTGTCGTCATCAGGATATTTGGCACAACCAGATATTTGATATCCTGCTGACGAAGGTGGTGTTGAATATCATGATGATGCCGATAGAGTTTGGCGCCCGATGAACAGTGAAACAGGAGGATGTTTGCGTTAGTTGAATATCATGATGATGATGATAGGCGACAGGCGGAGGAAGTGAACAGTAGTCGGCAGGAAGATAATTGTGCTCGTCTGAAATATGATGATGCTGTTGGTGTTTGCAGGAAATATGATGATGATGCTGAGCCGATAGGGATTTTTAACAGGCTGTTTGTATTATTGACTCCTCCTTCCTGTTAGTAAGCTCCCGTTGCGTTTACCTCTGCATCACAAGCTCTTGTTTTAGTTCGAGCAGTTAAGAAATTTAGACACTACATCTTAAGAAGTAAGATCATTATTTTAGTACTAGATGCAGCAATAAAAATGTTCCTGATGCAGAGTGAACCAGGAGAGAAAAGAGCCAAGTGGATAATAGTACTCCAAGAATATGATATGGATACAACACCCATGAAGTTGGTAAGAGGATAAGCCTTGAGCCAGATGATCTCTGAGACTGACCCCAATATTATGAGCCAATAATATGTGATGAGTTCCAAGGAAGATAAGGATTGGTATTCCGATATTAGGCATATCCTGATCACTAGAAGATCCCCCTCAAAGATGCAAGCTTCACAGGGAAGAGCCTTGAAAATAAGATCATAAAAGTATATGATCAAAAGAGGAGTACTTTTTAGGAAATTATGAAGGAATATATCTCAGATGTCTAGATAGAAAAGAAGTTGATAAGGTTTTGGCTGAATTACATGATAAGTTTGGAACTACACATGGATCTCACTTAGCTACTGCCCATGTTATCCTAAGGGCAGGATATTATTGGCCTACTATTTTTAATGATACTACAGAATATATTAAATGTTGTCATACTTGTCAAGTTGCTGCTAGTCGAGAAAGATATGTTCTCAACCCCTACATCTAGTGATGGAGATGCACCCATTTGCTTAGTGGGGCATGGATTTAATAGGTCCCATCAATCCTCCATCATCTTCAAGCCATAGGTATGTACTAACAATCACTGATTATTGCACTAGATGGACTAAAGCAATTAGCAGCAAGACATGCAATGCAGAAGATGTGATCAAGTTTTTGGAAAACAACATAGTGACCAGGTATGGAGTTCCATATGCTTTAGTATATGACAATGGACCTGCTTTTGCATCACTAAAGTTATTTAGTTGGGATTTTGATCATGGAATTATTTTGAAATTCTATTCAAATTATCCCCAAGGGAATGGCTTAGCAAAGTCAACAAATAAGAACTTACTGAATATCATAAAGAAACTAATAGAGAAGAGCCCTGGAGAGTGGAATACCCTACTAAAGTATGCCTTGTGGGTAGATGTAACTAGAATGAAGGTTGCATTAGGAAACTCTCCCTATTAATTAGTGTATGGGGTGGATCCTATCCTCCCTGTTAACTTGAAGATCCCGACTTTGTAATTTGCACAAGAGTATCTAGGCATAGATAATAAACAAGAAGTTAGACTACTTTATCTCATGCACCTAGAGGAAAAAAGAGATAGAGCAATTGATCAATTTGCTAAGCATCAAGCTACTATTAAATGCTGGTTTGACAAAAGAGCCAGAATAAAAGCTTTTAGGATTTCAAATTTAGTCCTCACATGGGACAAAGCACATGAAAAGAAAGGTGACCATGGAAAATTTGAGAAACTTTGGATAGGTCCTTTTCAAATTTCAGAGATCCTAGGAGATAGTACCTACAGACTTAAAACCCTAACCGGTGAGGATGTTCCGTTACCAGTCAATGGACAGTTCCTCAAACATTACTTTCAAGCTTAAATAGGGTCATGTAAGTCGGTTGTATCATAATGTACATATATTGTATAATTGTTTGTATAGTTTTGCTTTGTGTGTTTGCTTGTGTGTTTGTCGTTGTTGGTTTTGTTTTGGTTAGTCAAGATGATGCACCTTGTCATCCTAAAGAAACCAACAAAATTGTTAGGATTCAAGTGATGAGAACAAGTTTTTACATAGGTTGTGACTCACCCTAGAAGTATCTCTGACTAGGTCTGTGATGTCCTTTTCATTAGTGATGCCTTTTCTTGATTAAGGAGATTTTCACAACGACTCACCTAATAGCCTTGGGTTTGTTGAATACATTAGTATAGGTGTTAAGTGAAAAATCCAAATGGTCACCCTTGCTACCATTGCAATCCCCAACCTAAAACAACAAGTGATCACACCTTGCATATTGAGCTTACATGATGATATCATATGAATAAAAGAAAAAGAGATGAATATTAAAATCTAGAGGATAAAATTAGGCCATCTAAGTAACTCTACCCGGGCTATAGATGTTTGCTAGAAGTGGAGCTCTACTTAGGGGAATTGTAAAGAATAACCTTGTCGAGGCTATGGATGCCTGCTGGCAACAAGGCTCTATCCCGATTGGCTATGAGGGATGAACCCAAAATATGTAGCTTAACACCGGTTACTAGTGTCTTCAACTTACTTTCAAGATGAGGATTATTAATCATATGCACACACTTGATCCCTTATCAGCATTGTTGTACCTATGAACATGATATCATTTAGAAAGGTCATGATACTTATGCTTAGTGAGAGTTATGATACTATGTTTTAATGTGACCTCATCACTTGAATCATTTGAATTTGGTTGATTTATTTGGTGGCAAATTGTTGTGTGGTTGCACAACATGTCCCATTTTGCCTTAGTAAAACAGGGACCCAAAGTTTTGCTTCTACTTGTTTGCTTTCTTGCTTTGGGTGGTTTGGCAAAAAAGTTAGTTAAGTGTATCACCCTTGCACATGCATGTGCTTCATAAAAGGAAGGTCAGTTGTTGAAGTTAGAAATTGCCATCACAAATATCATAGTCTGAAGGAGTGCAAAATTCTAAGCATGTTTGTCTCCTGGATCATCCTTGTATTCATCGCTTGGATAAAAAGTTATGCTAAGTCAAAGCTTGGTCAAACTGGATATTTTTCTATAGGGTCACATTTCTAAATATTAGTCATATTCATTAGATGATCCAACATAAGAAGATGACCCGATGTCCACATGCTCCCTGATATGCAAACGTCAAACTTAAGTGTGAGAGAATATATACCTATCAAGTCTATGTGCATATTCCCTGAAGGATCACATTTCTAAATATCCGTCATGTTACAAAATATCACCCTTCACAAAATATGACCATGACATCATCCAGTTCTGATATATAAAATAACTCATCTTGATGATGATGTCATCAATATGCCCGATGCTCGGAGGGTCACATTTCCAAACATCTGTCATATTCCTCAGTATGACAATGATGTCATTCTAACCTGATAGAAAAGAAAATAAAATATGATGATGATGTCATCATGATCCAAACCTGAGAAGGTCACATTTCAAAATATCCTTGATCTTAACAAATATGACAATGATGTCAATCTTTCAAACAATTCAAAAGCTTATAAAGAGATGATGTCATCTTCACAATCTCAAATAGGGTGATATTTCCTAGTGTTCAAAGACCTAGATATTTTCCAATATTCCTCATATTAACCCAAATGACCTGAGATGCCTAGTTTCTCAATAACCAATCCAACAACGCCACGTGTCTCTCCCCAAATCCTATTGATACAGTGTAGTAACACGATTATTAGCGAACGTATAGTGACCTGGTCTTGGTCATTAGTTAAAAGTTGATCATGCTCATGGCGATGTTACCCCCATATACCTGATATCGGTCATATTTTCAAATATCTTGAATCTTCGCAGAGATCACCCTCTGCATTAAATGCGAGCCCAATAGTAGGTAGATCCTTCAAAATTTCAAATGCCAGTTTTCCACTTGTCAGCATCCACGAATGTCATGTGTTGATCGATGGACTTAAACAAAAGACAATAGGCATGCCCTAATTTATCATATTGATCAGTTAAAAGTAAGTTTTGGGGTTTATTTTGTATTTACCATACATTTAAACAAGAATTACAGAGCTCCGAAGATCAAAGAATCACTGTGACCTGGCAAATGGAATAGACCTGCACACAAATGGAATGGAGGATGGTGAATACAACGCAGTCACATTCATACCATTATCACTCATATAGTAAAAGGGGAAGGTGATTATCAGGTATGTAATTATGAAACCCTCCTTTTGTCATTTCTGATGAATCATGAGGTAAAATGGTTTTTACTGAGTCAATTAAAATAGTTTTTACTGACTTAACTAGCATGATGCATGAGATAAACTAGAATGATAGAATTACTATCATGGAATGTATATGATCCCTAAGCCATGTTGCATACATCATGTTAGGGTAAGAGATGCATGGTTTTATCATAGGATTTAATGGCAATCAGAAAGAATAGGTCCAACACAGAGTTCTTAAAACCCATGTTCTTACAGCTAGAAGGGGTAGGATTCAGGGATGGGATGATTAATTATACGCATCAGGGAAATACCGATCTCAATGCATGGATGAGAGGACTAGATGAAGGAAGTGGAAACCCTCTACTTTAGAGCATATACACCTCAAGGATGTGCAACACTGGTGGATTTCCCTATGCCATGGAAGCAACTAAGCTAGTGGTTGAATGTGCTCGTAATTATAATCCAGAGACCAGGAAAGTGGAGAAACATGGAAGGGTGTATGTAGATTTCTTAATTAAAGGCATCACCTCCACCTTTAATTTGCCTATAGGACCTAATGTGGTTAGATTGAGCCTGAACTGATTGGAAAAAGAATATAAGAACAACCAGAAAGAAGCCAGGAGGGTCATGTATTAGTGGAAATCCAAGAGTAGTACATACAAGGCTTCTACTAAATTGCCATTGTACCTCTTTAAGTTTGATTTTGCTAAAGAATACCAATACATGATGGTCATGCTTAGCAGAATGACAAGAAGACAAAATTTTGGAGCATTTGAAAACTAGATGTATGGGATTATCTGGATCATAGAGTATTCAGATGATAAACCCCTTTGGGATAAAATCATAAGTGATAGCCTTGATGAGGGCATGATGAGGCTGGATGGATAGATGTGCATGTTTCATATGACTTCTTATGTCGTATATGTTTTTCCCTTTCGAGGGACCTTCAATGGACTACAAACAATAGGCAGGGTTGGAAGCAACCCTGGGGATGTGAATATAATAGTTGAATAGGAGAGAATCTCTCCAAAATTATAAAATAGTGAATGACCCCTTTTCCATGCATCTTGTCAGGACCATGGAGGAAGACAAAACAAAGAGGTTAAGTATGGAAGCCCAAGCTATCATCTACAAATATGGGGCTTGGTTTATCCAATTCCATATATTTTCATACATAAGAATAGAAGGCTTTGAAGAGCACCCCCTCATGCTGCCTAGATACCCCAATGACAAAGTTATTCTGATGGAATTTGCCAGACAGATTTTGCCCTCATTAAAGGCTCATATTGGAAAGGGAAGATTCCACCTGTGGTGTTCCCAGTCATGATTGGCTGGTACATGTGTTCAGACAAGGAAAGTGTTAGGGATGTGATTGGTGGATTGAAGTTAATGCACTTGTAGCTATTTTCAATAGCTAGGTCATATGACCCATATGGCATGATGCAGGTATTACTCAGGAAGCGTATACATCAAAGACACCTTGAGGATTATTGGACTAATTGTGACGATGAAGCAAAGATCAGGAGGAGAAATTATCAGAGGCTCACCCTAAACCAAATCCACACCTTTGACTACATATTAATGCCTTTTCAGTTGCACAAGGATGATGCAAAGATCATGTCTAGTGAGTATGAAGACAAGAAGGTTTACAATGAAACTATATCGGCCCCTAATTTGAGTCAGCCTGAGGTGACTTCACTAGAACAAATAATGCAAAAGGTTATTCATCTGACCCAATGTTGGGTGGATGCTGAGGTCAACAAGTTGAAGAAGAAGGGTGTAGCCCTTACTGTCGATAATAAGAAGAAGAGATAAGAATTACCTGAGGAAGAGTATGATGACTTCCTCATAGAGAAGAGGTCATCCAATGGAGAAAGATAGCCACCTGAAGAGAAAAAGTAGCAGGGTAAAAATAAGAAAGCAACCCAAGTAGGTGGAGTAATCATTAGAAGACCCCAACCAAAGGGATATATAGATTCCACATCAGTTGCTGTATCACCACATACTTCTGCTAAACATAATAAAAATGTTGCAAAGCCTGGCCCTGTGATGATAGAGGAGGAGGAGGAACCATTATAAGATGACTTGTTGATAACAAAGAAGAGGAAGAAGGTGCAACAAACACCACTCCAAAAGAAACAAAAGACTGTAATGAGAGGATATGTGAATATTAATCCCATTCTATTGAGGGGTGCCAATGGTCAAGCTATTATAAAGAACATGCAACATGAAGTCCCCATCATGGATATTATTCAATTCAAAACTTTAAAGGCAAAAGCACAAAGGGAAGAAATACATAGGGCAAGGAAGGAACCACCTCTTCCACTTGATGATACAGTAGACTTGTCAGATAATGAGGTAGTAAACAATGTCTCTACTCAAAAGATGGAAACTCTAGTGGCTAACACAAGGATGACCCCTCATAGCACTCCTATGTTCTAAAAGGAAACTCTTTAAGAGGAGGTTGAAATAGAGGAAATTGAAGAAGATGACCCTAAAGAGGTAGCTTAGCAGATAGGATTGACAAATTTGGTTGATCAGGTCACCAGCCTTGCTGTAATAGACTTAGCTTACTAGGTTGATGAGGATCAAAGTAGAGATAATGATCCACCTCTGGGGCCAGAAAAGGTAGAAATTAGTGTACAGAAGGAGGGCGATCAGGAGATGCTTGATAAGAGTAATATTGATAAGGAGATACCTAATAAGGATAAAGATCAAAGTAATGCACCAACACTTGTTGAGAATGATAATCAGGATAGTAATTTGGCCCTAGAGGAAAAAAGAAATGAAAAGGAATTTGGTAAAGTCTTAGGCCTTGAAGAAGTAGGGACATCAAAAGGTGAGGAACAGAGTCTATCACAAGATGATGGTTAGCCAAAGAAAATTGAGAATATGACCAAGGGTGATCAAGGTGATCCCCTAGATAAAAATAGGTCAGAAAGTTCAAGCTGTTGATTGGGGTTAGGATACCCAAGATAAAAGAGATCAAAATGCATAATCTTTCCATGAAGATCAGGTGCAGCAAAGTAGACAAGATCATGAGGTGCAAAATCCTCACAAGGATAAATTGCAAGAAGGGGTAAATGATCAGAATGTGAATACATCACAAAAGTTCCCTGCTCAACAAGAGATCCCCTAGTAGGATATTCCTTAGGAGAAAGTGTCTGAGGAAGAATAGAGAAAAGAGGTTTCCCCACCAAGGGTAGAACAAAACATGGAATCTCAAGATGCTCACATTGAGCAAACTGGCCAACAAGGACCCAAGGGTGATGTCCCATACTAGCTACAACAAGAAATAAACCTGCAATAGATTGAAGAGGTACCTGAATTTGATGTCTCAACATTGTTTTCAGCAAGTATGATGAAACCTAAAAGAAAGGCAAGGCCTACATCTGCAATAAGGAGAGATCCTACTATAGGTAGGAGGACAGCTTAGGTAGCATGGCCAATGGAAGATAAAGAGAAAGGAAAAATAAGCCTTGATGAATTCCATATTACAAGTGTTGATCTTGGATTTACTACAGAGGAGCAGGAAGGCCAAGAGGCCAAAGATATCATTGACTCATTGACACAGAGTGTAAAGAAGGAAAAGGATAAGAACAAGGTGTATAAAGAGCACATTGCTCAATTGCACGCATTCATAAAAGGGTTAATTGACCCTAATCATATACCAGCTAACACAGCTACTCCATGGACCATCATATCTCAAGATGAGATAACAGGATTAGATATCGTTAAGCACAAGGCCCATGTAATGGATAATTGGTTTATTCTTTTTATTTCTGAAGCTGAGAAAGTAATAAAAACCTCCCTCACAAATTGGGATTTGATTAGTACATTAAAGTGCAAGGTGGATAAAATGTAAAATAAGGTTGGGAGAATATCCTTCAAATTGGAGAGACATTTGGATGCCATAGCTGAGATGAGGTGAATAGATGTAAAAGTGCTCATGGATAATAAGATATTGGATAACAATATAGCACAATTGTTGAGCCTATGGTATGAGGATACAAAGTTCGAGAGTGATATTCTGAAGAAATGTAACAACAAGCTCAAGGATATCATTGTTAAGTTGCACCACCTGATGGCAGATGAGATAAATATCTTGGAGGCTTTGGAAGGAAATGTAGAAGGAAAGATAGAGAATCAGGTTGCCGATTTTGCAGTCCAAGCTTTCCATAATAATTTCAAGCAAGAAATGTATGACCCTCTTCATCATTTGACAGAGGAGGTAATCAATAAGTCTATGAGGATGAAGGCCAAGGTGGAGGCATATAATGAAATGCTAAATAGCAGAAAGAGAAAATGGATTGCTCTAGAACCACAATTCAACTCTCAAAAGCATGTTGTGGTGAAAGCTAAAGTCTAGGATGGAGAATAAATTGAGAGGATTATACATATATATGAATCCATCAAGGAGTAATCAAAGTACATATAGGAAGTGATCCTCATGAGGACGAGGATGATGATAATGATGATGAACACGAAGAAGAAGATGAAGAAGAAGAGGATTCAAACTTAGAAGAAGATGAAGAAGAAGAGGATGAAGAGTAAGTGGAGATGCATGATGACAAAGTCATATGCATAACAAGACAAGAGAACTAATCAAATTCTACTAGATAGTTACCAGCTGGCAATTGGTGCCACGTCGACATATGTTGACCTAGTCAAAGAAGAGATATTAACCGTGGATTTAGATGGACAAATCTTGATCATTGGATCATTGTAACCGCATCATCCCTTTATTCTATAAAAGGGGATGGAGTGTACCTTGTATCATTATTAGAGACTTAATTGAGATAGGATTTTTGAATGTCATGATACTTTCTCAAGGCAGATTGTAAATATGCATGCTTTTGAATACTAATGAAATAGAGATCAAATTACACAGCATCGTAAATTCTGAGTAATCTTGTGAATTTCAGTCAGATATTTCACTGTGACATGCTATGTCCCTTGGAGTGCATATCAATTTGTGGATATTGTTGTCATTCTTTACCTTTAAAGATTAGCATCAACCTATGTGAAGTTGTGGAATAGCCTGGCAACACATGGTTTGATTTCATCTCTATTTTCTGAAATATTAAATGTTGCATATGAACCAACTAAAAGACTCATTTAAATTCAATAGATTTAGAATATTTGAGTTTATTTTATTAAATTTCATTACAAATCACCCTCACAATTGGAAATACATAGATAATTCTAAGCAAATACATAAAAATATGTAGACATCCTAAAGGAAATTGATCATTCATAGCATATTTGAGTTAATCTGCATGTAAAATTGAGAATCTCATGCAAATATACGTAAATGATGATACTAATCATCCAAATACTAGCTTAAAGGTACATTATTTAGATAAATTCATAAGTGTAGAAGTAGAATCAGTTCATGATAGTTGATGTTCAGAAGAATTGATCAAACTTACAAATATGATAATCCTCTGTTGAATATAGTCAAAATAGCCTTGTTTGTGAAGTAATTTACAGGAAGCAGGTGTATAACCAGATGTTTAGGCATTAGTTCATGTTATCAGGATAATGTAAGGCCCCTTGAAATGGAAAACAACATATCACATCAACCTCTGAGTAATGTTAGACGATCGTGACCTGATCAACAAAGACTTGGAGTCATCAATTCATTCCAAATTGATTATACTTTTTGTTGTGCCTCGCACACATGCCCCATTTTGAAAAATAGGGACCTCCTCTTTCAAATTTTGGCTTAGAGTGTCAAGTGAGTTGTTCCATATCCTAAGTAGTCAAGTGGTCAAAATGCACTTTTTGCCATGTTAGAAATTGGATGTTGAAAAATTATTTCAAAATCTGCTATGTCTAGGTCATTGCATTTTATCACGTAGGTCTGATTATCCTTTTGTGCTAAAACTACGTCCAACCAACCTTTGCACTGAAATGCCCTTCATTCAACCTTTGCTCTAAAAATCTCTTTGTCCAACTTCTGTGCTAGAATGCTTTCCATCCGACCCAGCATTGTTTCCTTTCTTGACCGACCTTAGCGCTAGATCTAGTCATCACCGACTTCTCACTGCATTGCATATTCACTGACCAAGTCAAAGGGTGGAAAAATCCCCACTAGTCTGAGGAACCCTTAAAAATATTGTTCACCAACCAAGTCAGTGACACCTCAAAACCCTACCAAGTCAGATGAGATCAAAAGTTGCGCGAACCCTAATTTCTACGAATCTCGCAACAGATACTTCATACGCCTTGCATTTATGGTGATCTAGTTAGAGGTAATAAAAGGGGCTTTTTATCATTTTGAAGCTCATTTCACATTTGACAAGTATTCAAAGAGCTTTTGGCAACATTTTTTTTATTTCCCTACATAGCTCGTGGACTTGACTCGGAGACCTCCAATGCACCTAGACATTTCAAATCTTTCACCCCACGAACCAGGTAGGAGTTCGCTTCTCCACTTAGGATTTTTATTCAAATAAGGTTTTATTTTTAATTAACTGAATTGCCTTTTGAAAGTGTGGTTAACACATGAATAATATTAATTAGGGCATGTAAGCTAGGATTTCATCTCTGAGCTTTTTATAAACCCTAGTTTTAAATCCTTGAGGGAAATATGTTTTTAGGGCATCATTCAGAATCCCTCTCATAGGCAAAATGAAATGAAAAACTTGTCCAACCCTAGCAAAACGGAGCAAATTTAAATGCATTGAACCAATCAATAAACAAGTAAAAATAGTTTTGTGTCAAAATGATGTCTGACTAACTTTCAAAAACTCCACGATCGATCTAGTTAGTCGGCAGCCTTCAAAATCCCCACCAAGACTCTAAACCAAGTTAGCACTAAAACCCTATTTTGCGTTGGTTTTTTGATTGCTCTGATCTTGCGCTAAAAGACCATTTCTCTAACCTAGGTTGGATCCACGTAAAAATCTCACATATCTATAATGTTCTAAACCTCCACCAAAGAAACAAGAAAGCACTTTGCGCTGAAACCAAATTCATTCGACCTTGTGCTAAAATGCAACACCACAGACTTAGTTAGTTGACCTCAAAAATTCTGTAAGGTTAGATGGTGCTAATCTCGTGCAAAAGTAGTAGAACTTGTTCTGATCATCTTGCGCTGATCTTTCAACCGACTAACCTAAATGACTAACGTAAGTCGGTCCATCCTAAAACCTGCACAAGTCAGTTAGCCATAAAATCCATGCAAAACCTTAAGGACATGAACATAAAAGAATAAGTTGGTCGGACAAACCCAATTTCCCCGCTGAGGTCGGTTGACCTCAAAACTACCACTTTTCCTCCTATAGGTCAGTTGACCCTGAATTTAGTGCAAATTGAGTAAAATGACTGTTTTTAAGAAATTTTCAAAAGGAGAAGTGTTTGATAGCATGGAATAATGACTACAATAAATAAATAATGATATTTTGCATGCTTTAAATGGGATTTTGTAGTATTTAGGTATTTATTACATCCATTAGTATAGGATTGCTTATTATTTGATCATGTGATGAATGCAATGGTTAATGAATTTTAGACTTCTATTCTTTTGAGCACATATTGGTACTTAGCAGATTCATTATAAGTTCATTGCTTATAACATGATTAAATAGTGTAGTAGTCAACTTGATAATCATAAACCTTAGACTTAGGAGTTAGTGAAAATAGCTTGAAGGCATCAAACTTATAAGGTCCAGTCCTGTAGGTTAGATGACTGCATGAGCTCAAATCATGAGGTATGAATTCAAAGGTATTCCCCTAGAAACAAAGATTCATACTGGACGGAATGACATCAGAGATACAGCCTTGGGTCACATTGACCTTGATGATTTCAGACTTAGAGTATTCATTTTGAGTCCAACCCCTAGAGCAAAGAAAGTGAAAGACAGTGGGATTGCACAAGTTGTTGCCTTCCCTACATCTGTCCAGTGTGCTGAACTTATAGTTGCATGTGCAGATAGGTATGATGTCATGACAAGGATAATACAAACTACAAGTGGAGATGTTTTAGCTAACCTAAGCCCACCTCCCTTGGCTGAAACTTTTGATATTCCATGGCATATAGTAATGACCATGCCAGATAAGGCAAGATTAGAGGACACCTACAAGAAAGATGAAAATGGATGTAGGAAACATATGAATGAACACTGGGCAAAGAGCAGAAGGTCTACCTTGGTTAAGTTTCCCCAAGTACTATACAAAAGTGATTTTCATGATGAAATAGGGGACTTAGTAACCTTCTTGAGTAGAATATATGGATTGTCTGCGGCCTCAACCTTCAAGGGATGGATATTTGTTATAATTGAAGAAATACTAAAGGGGACTAAGTTCCATTGGTCACAAATTTTAAGTGACAACATCCATGAAACATTTAGTAACTTCAAAGAGAAACAGTTTTTCAGGTGGACATCATATGTTGTTTATGCATTGTAAAGAAGGAATCATTATGCTGGATTATCCAAGGTAGGAGAAGTAGGAAATGATGAGCAGACTCAAGTGAAGGTGTATGAGTGCTACACACAACTCACCTTGTCACAATCTCTTATGCATTATAAGAGGGTAAATGATGCCTTGACCATGTACATAACCAAGGTATTGTAAGGTAATACAACTCTAAGAATATCCACAAAAGCTATGAATGAAATCACCAAGTATGGGAGGTGGTATATTTAATTTGAAAAGTTCACATATCTAAGAATATTGGGCTTCACATGGATGGATTTCACACTCCCTAGGTATCCTACAGATAAAGTATTACTCTTGGAATTATCTAGACAACTGATAACTTGTACTAAAAAACTTAAGCACCTGCATAGAACAAATGTCTAATTTCCCATCTTGTTAGGCAAAGGAAATTATGCATGTCCTTCATTAAGATCAGCTGAACACTCTGACAAAGAACTCCAACTACTCAATCTTCATTAATACAATAGAAGAGATCATTTTGATCCTAATAAGGTGATGGAGAGATATGTAAGCAAAAATTTATTCCATAAAATACATCTAGAAGACTTTTGGGCAAATTGTATGGATGACTATGAGGTCATGAAGAAAGCCCATTCCAAATTGTCTTTGGCATTTACAAGGAAATTCCATATCCTAATCAATTAGAAGATGATGACAATGTAATGTATAGAGGAGCCTGGGAAGCACAATATCACCAGCCAATTTCCTTGCCTAATTGGGCAAATGCTAAAGAAAGATCCCTTGAGGTTATAATGAAAGAACCAATTAGATTAAGCAAAGCATGGGTAAGAGGTCAGATGGATGCCTTGGAGGGACAAGGAATATAGCTCACATACATTGCACTTGAATCAGAAAAGGAGTTTGATGGAGAAGAGGATAAGCCCATAGAAATCACTGATGACGCAGAACCAACCCAGGGACAAAAATCAAACAGTGAAGACCACACAACCTTGGCATAAAAGGCTAAAGCATAGAAAAGCAAGGTCACTACAAAGACTACAAAGAAAGAAATGCCTCCTTCTACTAGAACAAGAGCTTCAAAGAAAAGAAACATGCCTAGTAGTCCTAGAGAAGGATCTAAGATGAAGAAAACTAAGGTAAAGGATGTTAGGTAGGCTACAGAGATTGTTGCTACTCATGATGATACTAATCTACCAACTTCTCACGGGCTATAGTTATCCCACAGGCTGATACAAACAGGGAACAGGTCAGAGCCAAGGATTATGTCGTAACAATGGTCAATTTGGGACCTACTATGCATGCACAAAGAGTTGATGAATTCAAGGGGTTCGTCACTTCAATTCTAGAACAGTTGGATAAAGATGAACTTTCAAAGAAAGAATTGAAGCAACAGAATGAAGAACCCTAGGCATGCCTCTAGTTTTTGATAAAACCAATAGATTCTAAAGGAGAGATAAGGACCATACCTACCTTTTTGTCAAGAGACGAAATGTCTAGACATGGTGAGGTTCAGACTCTGTCAAAAGGTGGCCAAAGTTGGATGATCAAAGTCTGTGAAAAGGGATGTGAGATAATCGATGTTGCGGCTGAGTCACATAAGAGTTTAGTTCAACTTCATGAGTAGTTGAAAGACTTGCAGGAAGAATATGATTCTTTTGAGGAATATTATTCTCATATGTTCCCTAGAGTCAAAGGTATTAGAGATTTACCTACCAAACATTATTGGCTGAAAATATTCTGACTGGCGACAAATTGCCCAAAGCTAGTGAATGGTACCAACAGTTGAAGTTGAGGAAAGAAGTTTTTGACAACATAAAGGATGCCTACAAACTAGCATATGAAAACATTTTGGCTTTAATATATGATACAAATGATACTTTGAGAGACTGTCTGGTGGAGGCATATAATGATTTTACACCATATGATGTGGAGAGATGCAAAGACAAACTGCACAAGATAATTTTTGAAAATGTTGAGTTAGATGTGGAGGCCAGGATGGCTAAGCCCAATGACCTCAGAGCTGAGTTCAATGCATTTCATAAGGAAAATGTAGAAATAGAAAGGATATACAATCAATATAGCTGAGGACTAGAAATGTTTAGATATCAGGTTGATCATCTTAAGAACCTAGAGCCTATAGATATCAATTTAGCACTTGAAGCTTGGGTCAACTACCGCAATAGACTACCAGAAGAAGACAATAAATTTGGATGAAGAGCCTTAATATGTTCTTTTTTGAATATTTTGAAATATAATCACATCATTGATCTAAACTGCTATATTTAGAGTAACATGTGACACTATTTTGTCTTTATTGTGCCTCAAAAATGAGCTTATATATATATATATTCAGTTGGGTAGTCAAAATGTCTAGATTCAATGTATCTAGGGATTGTTTTTTGTCTTTTTTCATAAAGGACAAAATGTAATCCAAGATTTATTGTGAGCTATAAGAAATGCATTTAATGATGTAAATCTGGGCCATTGGTGTTGAGTTAATCTCCACCATCCATTCAAAAACTCGGTATGCCACTTTCCCATATAAAGGGCTGCCATTCCCATTATTTGCAA